>CM076086.1:21037862-23459112 GCA_038088235.1 Zacco platypus | reverse complement strand
GACTGACTGACTGACTGCTTACACTGACTGACTGGTCAAACTGAATGACTGACTGGTTACACTGACTAACATGTTACACTGACTGACTGACTTTTTACACTGACTGACTGACTGGTCAAACTGACTGACTGATCACTCTGACTGACTGACTGATCACACAGACTGACTGACTGTTCACACTTTTTGACTGGTCACACTGACTTACTGACTGGTCATACTTACTGACTGGTCACAGTGACTGACTGACTGCTTACACTGACTGACAGACTGGTCACACTGACTGACTGGTCACACTGACTTACTGACTGACTGGTTACACTGACTGACATGTTACACTGACTTACTGATTGGTTACACTAACTGACTGACTGGTCACACTGACTGACTGGTCACACTGAATGACTGACTGACTGATTGGTCACACAGACTGACCGACTGGTCACACTTTCTGACTGGTCACACTGACTTACTGATTGGTGACACTGACTGACCATCAACATGACTAATAAAACTGACTGACTGACTGGTCAAACTGACTCTTTGACTGTCACACTGACTAACTGGTCACACTGACTGACGGACTGTTCACACTGACTGACTGGTCACACTGACTGATCACACTGACTGACTGACTGGTCACACTGACTGACTGGTCATATTGACTGACTGACTGGTCATACTTACTGACTGGTCACACTGACTGACTGACTGCTTACACTGACTGACTGACTGCTTACACTGACTGACTGGTCAAACTGACTGACTGACTGGTTACACTGACTGACATGTTACACTGACTTACTGTCTGGTTACACTGACTGACTGACTGGTCACACTGACTGACTGACTGGTCACACTGACTGACTGATCACTCTGACTGACTGACTGATCACACAGACTGACTGACTGGTCACACTTTCTGACTGGTCACACTGACTTACTGATTGGTGATACTGACTGACCATCAACATGACTGATCACACTGACTGACCGACGGGTCAAACTGACTGACTGATCACACTGACTGACTGACTGGTCACACTGACTGACTGGTCACATTGACTGACTGACTGTTCACACTGACTGACTGGTCACACTGACTGACTGACTGGTCACACTTACTGACTGACGGGTCACACTGACTGACTGGTCACACTAACTGAATGACTACTTACACTGACACACTGACTGTTCAGACTGACTGACTGGTCACACTGACTGACTGGTCATATTGACTGACTGACTGACTGGTCATACTTACTGACTGGTCACACTGACTGACTGACTGGTTACACTGACTGACTGACTGACTGACTGCTTACACTGACTGACTGGTCACACTGAATGACTGACTGGTTACACTGACTAACATGTTACACTGACTGACTGTCTTTTTACACTGACTAACTGACTGGTCAAACTGACTGACTGACCACTCTGACTGACTGACTGATCACACAGACTGACTGACTGTTCACACTTTTTGACTGGTAACACTGACTTACTGACTGTTCATACTTACTGACTGGTCACAGTGACTGACTGACTGCTTACACTGACTGACTGACTGGTCACACTGACTGACTGGTCACACTGACTGACTGACTGACTGACTGGTCACACTGACTGACTGATCACACAGACTGACCGACTGGTCACACTTTCTGACTGGTCACACTGACTTACTGATTGGTGACACTGACTGACCATCAACATGACTAATCAAACTGACTGACTGACTGGTCAAACTGACTCTATGACTGTCACACTGACTAACTGGTCACACTGACTGACGGACTGTTCACACTGACTGACTGGTCACACTGACTGATCACACTGACTGACTGACTGGTCACACTGACTGACTGGTCATATTGACTGACTGACTGGTCATACTTACTGACTGGTCACACTGACTGACTGACTGCTTACACTGACTGACTGACTGCTTACACTGACTGACTGGTCACACTGACTGACTGACTGGTTACACTGACTGACATGTTACACTGACTTACTGACTGGTTACACTGACTGACTGACTGGTCACACTGAATGACTGACTGGTCACACTGACTGACTGATCACTGTGACTGACTGACTGATCACACAGACTGACTGACTGGTCTCACTTTCTGACTGGTCACACTGACTTACTGATTGGTGATACTGACTGACCATCAACATGACTGATCACACTGACTGACCGACGGGTCAAACTGACTGACTGATCACACTGACTGACTGACTGGTCACACTGACTGACTGGTGACAATGACTGACTGACTGTTCAGACTGACTGAATGGTCACACTGACTGACTGACTGGTCACACTGACTGACTGGTCACACTGACTGATCACACTGACTGACTGACTGACTGGTCACACTGACTGACTGGTCATATTGACTGACTGACTGGTCACACTGACTGACTGACTGGTTACACTGACTGACTGACTGACTGCTTACACTGACTGACTGGTCAAACTGAATGACTGACTGGTTACACTGACTAACATGTTACACTGACTGACTGACTTTTTACACTGACTGACTGACTGGTCAAACTGACTGACTGATCACTCTGACTGACTGACTGATCACACAGACTGACTGACTGTTCACACTTTTTGACTGGTCACACTGACTTACTGACTGGTCATACTTACTGACTGGTCACAGTGACTGACTGACTGCTTACACTGACTGACAGACTGGTCACACTGACTGACTGGTCACACTGACTTACTGACTGGTTACACTGACTGACATGTTACACTGACTTACTGATTGGTTACACTAACTGACTGACTGGTCACACTGACTGACTGGTCACACTGAATGACTGACTGACTGACTGGTCACACAGACTGACCGACTGGTCACACTTTCTGACTGGTCACACTGACTTACTGATTGGTGACACTGACTGACCATCAACATGACTAATCAAACTGACTGACTGACTGGTCAAACTGACTCTTTGACTGTCACACTGACTAACTGGTCACACTGACTGACGGACTGTTCACACTGACTGACTGGTCACACTGACTGATCACACTGACTGACTGACTGGTCACACTGACTGACTGGTCATATTGACTGACTGACTGGTCATACTTACTGACTGGTCACACTGACTGACTGACTGCTTACACTGACTGACTGACTGCTTACACTGACTGACTGGTCAAACTGACTGACTGACTGGTTACACTGACTGACATGTTACACTGACTTACTGTCTGGTTACACTGACTGACTGACTGGTCACACTGACTGACTGACTGGTCACACTGACTGACTGATCACTCTGACTGACTGACTGATCACACAGACTGACTGACTGGTCACACTTTCTGACTGGTCACACTGACTTACTGATTGGTGATACTGACTGACCATCAACATGACTGATCACACTGACTGACCGACGGGTCAAACTGACTGACTGATCACACTGACTGACTGACTGGTCACACTGACTGACTGGTCACATTGACTGACTGACTGTTCACACTGACTGACTGGTCACACTGACTGACTGACTGGTCACACTTACTGACTGACGGGTCACACTGACTGACTGGTCACACTAACTGAATGACTACTTACACTGACACACTGACTGTTCAGACTGACTGACTGGTCACACTGACTGACTGGTCATATTGACTGACTGACTGACTGGTCATACTTACTGACTGGTCACACTGACTGACTGACTGGTTACACTGACTGACTGACTGACTGACTGCTTACACTGACTGACTGGTCACACTGAATGACTGACTGGTTACACTGACTAACATGTTACACTGACTGACTGTCTTTTTACACTGACTAACTGACTGGTCAAACTGACTGACTGACCACTCTGACTGACTGACTGATCACACAGACTGACTGACTGTTCACACTTTTTGACTGGTAACACTGACTTACTGACTGTTCATACTTACTGACTGGTCACAGTGACTGACTGACTGCTTACACTGACTGACTGACTGGTCACACTGACTGACTGGTCACACTGACTGACTGACTGACTGACTGGTCACACTGACTGACTGATCACACAGACTGACCGACTGGTCACACTTTCTGACTGGTCACACTGACTTACTGATTGGTGACACTGACTGACCATCAACATGACTAATCAAACTGACTGACTGACTGGTCAAACTGACTCTATGACTGTCACACTGACTAACTGGTCACACTGACTGACGGACTGTTCACACTGACTGACTGGTCACACTGACTGATCACACTGACTGACTGACTGGTCACACTGACTGACTGGTCATATTGACTGACTGACTGGTCATACTTACTGACTGGTCACACTGACTGACTGACTGCTTACACTGACTGACTGACTGCTTACACTGACTGACTGGTCACACTGACTGACTGACTGGTTACACTGACTGACATGTTACACTGACTTACTGACTGGTTACACTGACTGACTGACTGGTCACACTGAATGACTGACTGGTCACACTGACTGACTGATCACTGTGACTGACTGACTGATCACACAGACTGACTGACTGGTCTCACTTTCTGACTGGTCACACTGACTTACTGATTGGTGATACTGACTGACCATCAACATGACTGATCACACTGACTGACCGACGGGTCAAACTGACTGACTGATCACACTGACTGACTGACTGGTCACACTGACTGACTGGTGACAATGACTGACTGACTGTTCAGACTGACTGAATGGTCACACTGACTGACTGACTGGTCACACTGACTGACTGGTCACACTGACTGATCACACTGACTGACTGACTGGTCACACTGACTGACTGGTCATATTGACTGACTGACTGGTCACACTGACTGACTGACTGGTTACACTGACTGACTGACTGACTGCTTACACTGACTGACTGGTCAAACTGAATGACTGACTGGTTACACTGACTAACATGTTACACTGACTGACTGACTTTTTACACTGACTGACTGACTGGTCAAACTGACTGACTGATCACTCTGACTGACTGACTGATCACACAGACTGACTGACTGTTCACACTTTTTGACTGGTCACACTGACTTACTGACTGGTCATACTTACTGACTGGTCACAGTGACTGACTGACTGCTTACACTGACTGACAGACTGGTCACACTGACTGACTGGTCACACTGACTTACTGACTGGTTACACTGACTGACATGTTACACTGACTTACTGATTGGTTACACTAACTGACTGACTGGTCACACTGACTGACTGGTCACACTGAATGACTGACTGACTGACTGGTCACACAGACTGACCGACTGGTCACACTTTCTGACTGGTCACACTGACTTACTGATTGGTGACACTGACTGACCATCAACATGACTAATCAAACTGACTGACTGACTGGTCAAACTGACTCTTTGACTGTCACACTGACTAACTGGTCACACTGACTGACGGACTGTTCACACTGACTGACTGGTCACACTGACTGATCACACTGACTGACTGACTGGTCACACTGACTGACTGGTCATATTGACTGACTGACTGGTCATACTTACTGACTGGTCACACTGACTGACTGACTGCTTACACTGACTGACTGACTGCTTACACTGACTGACTGGTCAAACTGACTGACTGACTGGTTACACTGACTGACATGTTACACTGACTTACCGACTGGTTACACTGACTGACTGACTGGTCACACTGACTGACTGACTGGTCACACTGACTGACTGATCACTCTGACTGACTGACTGATCACACAGACTAACTGACTGGTCACACTTTCTGACTGGTCACACTGACTTACTGATTGGTGATACTGACTGACCATCAACATGACTGATCACACTGACTGACCGACGGGTCAAACTGACTGACTGATCACACTGACTGACTGACTGGTCACACTGACTGACTGGTCACATTGACTGACTGACTGTTCACACTGACTGACTGGTCACACTGACTGACTGACTGGTCACACTGACTGACTGGTCACACTTACTGACTGACGGGTCACACTGACTGACTGGTCACACTAACTGACTGACTACTTACACTGACACACTGACTGTTCAGACTGACTGACTGGTCACACTGACTGACTGGTCATATTGACTGACTGACTGACTGGTCATACTTACTGACTGGTCACACTGACTGACTGACTGGTTACACTGACTGACTGACTGACTGCTTACACTGACTGACTGGTCACACTGAATGACTGACTGGTTACACTGACTAACATGTTACACTGACTGACTGTCTTTTTACACTGACTAACTGACTGGTCAAACTGACTGACTGATCACTCTGACTGACTGACTGATCACACAGACTGACTGACTGTTCACACTTTTTGACTGGTAACACTGACTTACTGACTGTTCATACTTACTGACTGGTCACAGTGACTGACTGACTGACTGACTGGTCACACTGACTGACTGATCACACAGACTGACCGACTGGTCACACTTTCTGACTGGTCACACTGACTTACTGATTGGTGACACTGACTGACCATCAACATGACTAATCAAACTGACTGACTGACTGGTCAAACTGACTCTATGACTGTCACACTGACTAACTGGTCACACTGACTGACGGACTGTTCACACTGACTGACTGGTCACACTGACTGATCACACTGACTGACTGACTGGTCACACTGACTGACTGGTCATATTGACTGACTGACTGGTCATACTTACTGACTGGTCACACTGACTGACTGACTGCTTACACTGACTGACTGACTGCTTACACTGACTGACTGGTCACACTGACTGACTGACTGGTTACACTGACTGACATGTTACACTGACTTACTGACTGGTTACACTGACTGACTGACTGGTCACACTGAATGACTGACTGGTCACACTGACTGACTGATCACTGTGACTGACTGACTGATCACACAGACTGACTGACTGGTCTCACTTTCTGACTGGTCACACTGACTTACTGATTGGTGATACTGACTGACCATCAACATGACTGATCACACTGACTGACCGACGGGTCAAACTGACTGACTGATCACACTGACTGACTGACTGGTCACACTGACTGACTGGTGACAATGACTGACTGACTGTTCAGACTGACTGAATGGTCACACTGACTGACTGACTGGTCACACTGACTGACTGGTCACACTGACTGATCACACTGACTGACTGACTGGTCACACTGACTGACTGGTCATATTGACTGACTGACTGGTCACACTGACTGACTGACTGGTTACACTGACTGACTGACTGACTGCTTACACTGACTGACTGGTCAAACTGAATGACTGACTGGTTACACTGACTAACATGTTACACTGACTGACTGACTTTTTACACTGACTGACTGACTGGTCAAACTGACTGACTGATCACTCTGACTGACTGACTGATCACACAGACTGACTGACTGTTCACACTTTTTGACTGGTCACACTGACTTACTGACTGGTCATACTTACTGACTGGTCACAGTGACTGACTGACTGCTTACACTGACTGACTGACTGGTCACACTGACTTACTGATTGGTTACACTAACTGACTGACTGGTCACACTGACTGACTGGTCACACTGACTGACTGACTGACTGACTGGTCACACAGACTGACCGACTGGTCACACTTTCTGACTGGTCACACTGACTTACTGATTGGTGACACTGACTGACCATCAACATGACTAATCAAACTGACTGACTGACTGGTCAAACTGACTCAATGACTGTCACACTGACTAACTGGTCACACTGACTGACGGACTGTTCACACTGACTGACTGGTCACACTGACTGATCACACTGACTGACTGGTCACACTGACTGACGGACTGTTCACACTGACTGACTGGTCACACTGACTGATCACACTGACTGACTGACTGGTCACACTGACTGACTGGTCATATTGACTGACTGACTGGTCATACTTACTGACTGGTCACACTGACTGACTGACTGCTTACACTGACTGACTGACTGCTTACACTGACTGACTGGTCAAACTGACTGACTGACTGGTTACACTGACTGACATGTTACACTGACTTACTGACTGGTTACACTGACTGACTGACTGGTCACACTGACTGACTGACTGGTCACACTGACTGACTGATCACTCTGACTGACTGACTGATCACACAGACTGACTGACTGGTCACACTTTCTGACTGGTCACACTGACTTACTGATTGGTGATACTGACTGACCATCAACATGACTGATCACACTAACTGACCGACGGGTCAAACTGACTGACTGATCACACTGACTGACTGACTGGTCACACTGAATGACTGGTCACATTGACTGACTGACTGTTCACACTGACTGACTGGTCACAATGACTGACTGACTGGTCACACTGACTGACTGGTCACACTTACTGACTGACGGGTCACACTGACTGACTGGTCACACTAACTGACTGACTACTTACACTGACACACTGACTGTTCAGACTGACTGACTGGTCACACTGACTGACTGGTCATATTGACTGACTGACTGACTGGTCATACTTACTGACTGGTCACACTGACTGACTGACTGGTCACACTGACTGACTGGTCATATTGACTGACTGACTGGTCATACTTACTGACTGGTCACACTGACTGACTGACTGCTTACACTGACTGACTGACTGCTTACACTGACTGACTGGTCAAACTGACTGACTGACTGGTTACACTGACTGACATGTTACACTGACTTACTGACTGGTTACACTGACTGACTGACTGGTCACACTGACTGACTGACTGGTCACACTGACTGACTGATCACTCTGACTGACTGACTGATCACACAGACTGACTGACTGGTCACACTTTCTGACTGGTCACACTGACTTACTGATTGGATATACTGACTGACCATCAACATGACTGATCACACTGACTGACCGACGGGTCAAACTGACTGACTGATCACACTGACTGACTGACTGGTAACACTGAATGACTGGTCACATTGACTGACTGACTGTTCACACTGACTGACTGGTCACACTGACTGACTGACTGGTCACACTGACTGACTGGTCACACTTACTGACTGACGGGTCACACTGACTGACTGGTCACACTAACTGACTGACTACTTACACTGACACACTGACTGTTCAGACTGACTGACTGGTCACACTGACTGACTGGTCATATTGACTGACTGACTGACTGGTCATACTTACTGACTGACTGACTGGTCACACTGACTGACTGATCACTGTGACTGACTGACTGATCACACAGACTGACTGACTGGTCTCACTTTCTGACTGGTCACACTGACTTACTGATTGGTGATACTGACTGACCATCAACATGACTGATCACACTGACTGACCGACGGGTCAAACTGACTGACTGATCACACTGACTGACTGACTGGTCACACTGACTGACTGGTGACAATGACTGACTGACTGTTCAGACTGACTGACTGGTCACACTGACTGATCACACTGACTGACTGACTGGTCACACTGACTGACTGGTCATATTGACTGACTGACTGGTCATACTTACTGACTGGTCACACTGACTGACTGACTGCTTACACTGACTGACTGACTGCTTACACTGACTGACTGGTCACACTGACTGACTGACTGGTTACACTGACTGACATGTTACACTGACTTACTGACTGGTTACACTGACTGACTGACTGGTCACACTGACTGACTGACTGGTCACACTGACTGACTGATCACTGTGACTGACTGACTGATCACACAGACTGACTGACTGGTCTCACTTTCTGACTGGTCACACTGACTTACTGATTGGTGATACTGACTGACCATCAACATGACTGATCACACTGACTGACCGACGGGTCAAACTGACTGACTGATCACACTGACTGACTGACTGGTCACACTGACTGACTGGTGACAATGACTGACTGACTGTTCAGACTGACTGAATGGTCACACTGACTGACTGACTGGTCACACTGACTGACTGGTCACACTGACTGATCACACTGACTGACTGACTGGTCACACTGACTGACTGGTCATATTGACTGACTGACTGGTCACACTGACTGACTGACTGGTTACACTGACTGACTGACTGACTGCTTACACTGACTGACTGGTCAAACTGAATGACTGACTGGTTACACTGACTAACATGTTACACTGACTGACTGACTTTTTACACTGACTGACTGACTGGTCAAACTGACTGACTGATCACTCTGACTGACTGACTGATCACACAGACTGACTGACTGTTCACACTTTTTGACTGGTCACACTGACTTTCTGACTGGTCACACTGACTTACTGATTGGTGATACTGACTGACCATCAACATGACTGATCACACTGACTGACCGACGGGTCAAACTGACTGACTGATCACACTGACTGACTGACTGGTCACACTGACTGACTGGTGACATTGACTGACTGACTGTTCAGACTGACTGAATGGTCACACTGACTGACTGACTGGTCACACTGACTGACTGGTCACACTTACTGACTGACGGGTCACACTGACTGACTGGTCACACTAACTGACTGACTACTTACAATGACACACTGACTGTTCAGACTGACTGACTGGTCACACTGACTGACTGACTGGTCACACTGACTGATCACACTGACCGACTGACTGGTCACACTGACTGACTGGTCATATTGACTGACTGACTGGTCACACTTACTGACTGACTGGTTACACTGACTGACTGACTGCTTACACTGACTGACAGGTGACACTGAATGACTGACTGTTTACACTGACTGACATGTTACACTGACTGACATGTTATACAGACTTACTGACTGGTTACACTGACTGACTGACTTTTCACACTGAATGACTGACTGTTTACACTGACTGACATGTTACACTGACTGACATGTTACACTGACTTACTGACTGGTTACACTGACTGACTGACTTTTCACACTGACTGACTGGTCACACTGACTGATCACACTGACTGACTGACTGGTCACACTGACTGACTGGTCATATTGACTGACTGACTGGTCATACTTACTGACTGGTCACACTGACTGACTGACTGGTTACACTGACTGACTGACTGACTGCTTACACTGACTGACTGGTCACACTGAATGACTGACTGGTTACACTGACTGACTGACTGGTCAAACTGACTGACTGATCACTCTGACTGACTGACTGATCACACAGACTGACTGACTGTTCACACTTTTTGACTGGTCACACTGACTTACTGACTGGTCATACTTACTGACTGGTCACAGTGACTGACTGACTGCTTACACTGACTGACAGACTGGTCACACTGACTGACTGGTCACACTGACTTACTGACTGGTTACACTGACTGACATGTTACACTGACTTACTGATTGGTTACACTAACTGACTGACTGGTCACACTGACTGACTGGTCACACTGAATGACTGACTGACTGACTGGTCACACAGACTGACCGACTGGTCACACTTTCTGACTGGTCACACTGACTTACTGATTGGTGACACTGACTGACCATCAACATGACTAATAAAACTGACTGACTGACTGGTCAAACTGACTCTTTGACTGTCACACTGACTAACTGGTCACACTGACTGACGGACTGTTCACACTGACTGACTGGTCACACTGACTGATCACACTGACTGACTGACTGGTCACACTGACTGACTGGTCATATTGACTGACTGACTGGTCATACTTACTGACTGGTCACACTGACTGACTGACTGCTTACACTGACTGACTGACTGCTTACACTGACTGACTGGTCACACTGACTGACTGACTGGTTACACTGACTGACATGTTACACTGACTTACTGACTGGTTACACTGACTGACTGACTGGTCACACTGACTGACTGACTGGTCACACTGACTGACTGATCACTCTGACTGACTGACTGATCACACAGACTGACTGACTGGTCACACTTTCTGACTGGTCACACTGACTTACTGATTGGTGATACTGACTGACCATCAACATGACTGATCACACTGACTGACCGACGGGTCAAACTGACTGACTGATCACACTGACTGACTGACTGGTCACACTGACTGACTGGTCACATTGACTGACTGACTGTTCACACTGACTGACTGGTCACACTGACTGACTGACTGGTCACACTTACTGACTGACGGGTCACACTGACTGACTGGTCACACTAACTGACTGACTACTTACACTGACACACTGACTGTTCAGACTGACTGACTGGTCACACTGACTGACTGGTCATATTGACTGACTGACTGACTGGTCATACTTACTGACTGGTCACACTGACTGACTGACTGGTTACACTGACTGACTGACTGACTGCTTACACTGACTGACTGGTCACACTGAATGACTGACTGGTTACACTGACTAACATGTTACACTGACTGACTGTCTTTTTACACTGACTAACTGACTGGTCAAACTGACTGACTGACCACTCTGACTGACTGACTGATCACACAGACTGACTGACTGTTCACACTTTTTGACTGGTAACACTGACTTACTGACTGTTCATACTTACTGACTGGTCACAGTGACTGACTGACTGCTTACACTGACTGACTGACTGGTCACACTGACTGACTGGTCACACTGACTGACTGACTGACTGACTGGTCACACTGACTGACTGATCACACAGACTGACCGACTGGTCACACTTTCTGACTGGTCACACTGACTTACTGATTGGTGACACTGACTGACCATCAACATGACTAATCAAACTGACTGACTGACTGGTCAAACTGACTCTATGACTGTCACACTGACTAACTGGTCACACTGACTGACGGACTGTTCACACTGACTGACTGGTCACACTGACTGATCACACTGACTGACTGACTGGTCACACTGACTGACTGGTCATATTGACTGACTGACTGGTCATACTTACTGACTGGTCACACTGACTGACTGACTGCTTACACTGACTGACTGACTGCTTACACTGACTGACTGGTCACACTGACTGACTGACTGGTTACACTGACTGACATGTTACACTGACTTACTGACTGGTTACACTGACTGACTGACTGGTCACACTGAATGACTGACTGGTCACACTGACTGACTGATCACTGTGACTGACTGACTGATCACACAGACTGACTGACTGGTCTCACTTTCTGACTGGTCACACTGACTTACTGATTGGTGATACTGACTGACCATCAACATGACTGATCACACTGACTGACCGACGGGTCAAACTGACTGACTGATCACACTGACTGACTGACTGGTCACACTGACTGACTGGTGACAATGACTGACTGACTGTTCAGACTGACTGAATGGTCACACTGACTGACTGACTGGTCACACTGACTGACTGGTCACACTGACTGATCACACTGACTGACTGACTGGTCACACTGACTGACTGGTCATATTGACTGACTGACTGGTCACACTGACTGACTGACTGGTTACACTGACTGACTGACTGACTGCTTACACTGACTGACTGGTCAAACTGAATGACTGACTGGTTACACTGACTAACATGTTACACTGACTGACTGACTTTTTACACTGACTGACTGACTGGTCAAACTGACTGACTGATCACTCTGACTGACTGACTGATCACACAGACTGACTGACTGTTCACACTTTTTGACTGGTCACACTGACTTACTGACTGGTCATACTTACTGACTGGTCACAGTGACTGACTGACTGCTTACACTGACTGACAGACTGGTCACACTGACTGACTGGTCACACTGACTTACTGACTGGTTACACTGACTGACATGTTACACTGACTTACTGATTGGTTACACTAACTGACTGACTGGTCACACTGACTGACTGGTCACACTGAATGACTGACTGACTGATTGGTCACACAGACTGACCGACTGGTCACACTTTCTGACTGGTCACACTGACTTACTGATTGGTGACACTGACTGACCATCAACATGACTAATAAAACTGACTGACTGACTGGTCAAACTGACTCTTTGACTGTCACACTGACTAACTGGTCACACTGACTGACGGACTGTTCACACTGACTGACTGGTCACACTGACTGATCACACTGACTGACTGACTGGTCACACTGACTGACTGGTCATATTGACTGACTGACTGGTCATACTTACTGACTGGTCACACTGACTGACTGACTGCTTACACTGACTGACTGACTGCTTACACTGACTGACTGGTCAAACTGACTGACTGACTGGTTACACTGACTGACATGTTACACTGACTTACTGTCTGGTTACACTGACTGACTGACTGGTCACACTGACTGACTGACTGGTCACACTGACTGACTGATCACTCTGACTGACTGACTGATCACACAGACTGACTGACTGGTCACACTTTCTGACTGGTCACACTGACTTACTGATTGGTGATACTGACTGACCATCAACATGACTGATCACACTGACTGACCGACGGGTCAAACTGACTGACTGATCACACTGACTGACTGACTGGTCACACTGACTGACTGGTCACATTGACTGACTGACTGTTCACACTGACTGACTGGTCACACTGACTGACTGACTGGTCACACTTACTGACTGACGGGTCACACTGACTGACTGGTCACACTAACTGAATGACTTCTTACACTGACACACTGACTGTTCAGACTGACTGACTGGTCACACTGACTGACTGGTCATATTGACTGACTGACTGACTGGTCATACTTACTGACTGGTCACACTGACTGACTGACTGGTTACACTGACTGACTGACTGACTGACTGCTTACACTGACTGACTGGTCACACTGAATGACTGACTGGTTACACTGACTAACATGTTACACTGACTGACTGTCTTTTTACACTGACTAACTGACTGGTCAAACTGACTGACTGACCACTCTGACTGACTGACTGATCACACAGACTGACTGACTGTTCACACTTTTTGACTGGTAACACTGACTTACTGACTGTTCATACTTACTGACTGGTCACAGTGACTGACTGACTGCTTACACTGACTGACTGACTGGTCACACTGACTGACTGGTCACACTGACTGACTGACTGACTGACTGGTCACACTGACTGACTGATCACACAGACTGACCGACTGGTCACACTTTCTGACTGGTCACACTGACTTACTGATTGGTGACACTGACTGACCATCAACATGACTAATCAAACTGACTGACTGACTGGTCAAACTGACTCTATGACTGTCACACTGACTAACTGGTCACACTGACTGACGGACTGTTCACACTGACTGACTGGTCACACTGACTGATCACACTGACTGACTGACTGGTCACACTGACTGACTGGTCATATTGACTGACTGACTGGTCATACTTACTGACTGGTCACACTGACTGACTGACTGCTTACACTGACTGACTGACTGCTTACACTGACTGACTGGTCACACTGACTGACTGACTGGTTACACTGACTGACATGTTACACTGACTTACTGACTGGTTACACTGACTGACTGACTGGTCACACTGAATGACTGACTGGTCACACTGACTGACTGATCACTGTGACTGACTGACTGATCACACAGACTGACTGACTGGTCTCACTTTCTGACTGGTCACACTGACTTACTGATTGGTGATACTGACTGACCATCAACATGACTGATCACACTGACTGACCGACGGGTCAAACTGACTGACTGATCACACTGACTGACTGACTGGTCACACTGACTGACTGGTGACAATGACTGACTGACTGTTCAGACTGACTGAATGGTCACACTGACTGACTGACTGGTCACACTGACTGACTGGTCACACTGACTGATCACACTGACTGACTGACTGGTCACACTGACTGACTGGTCATATTGACTGACTGACTGGTCACACTGACTGACTGACTGGTTACACTGACTGACTGACTGACTGCTTACACTGACTGACTGGTCAAACTGAATGACTGACTGGTTACACTGACTAACATGTTACACTGACTGACTGACTTTTTACACTGACTGACTGACTGGTCAAACTGACTGACTGATCACTCTGACTGACTGACTGATCACACAGACTGACTGACTGTTCACACTTTTTGACTGGTCACACTGACTTACTGACTGGTCATACTTACTGACTGGTCACAGTGACTGACTGACTGCTTACACTGACTGACAGACTGGTCACACTGACTGACTGGTCACACTGACTTACTGACTGGTTACACTGACTGACATGTTACACTGACTTACTGATTGGTTACACTAACTGACTGACTGGTCACACTGACTGACTGGTCACACTGAATGACTGACTGACTGACTGGTCACACAGACTGACCGACTGGTCACACTTTCTGACTGGTCACACTGACTTACTGATTGGTGACACTGACTGACCATCAACATGACTAATCAAACTGACTGACTGACTGGTCAAACTGACTCTTTGACTGTCACACTGACTAACTGGTCACACTGACTGACGGACTGTTCACACTGACTGACTGGTCACACTGACTGATCACACTGACTGACTGACTGGTCACACTGACTGACTGGTCATATTGACTGACTGACTGGTCATACTTACTGACTGGTCACACTGACTGACTGACTGCTTACACTGACTGACTGACTGCTTACACTGACTGACTGGTCAAACTGACTGACTGACTGGTTACACTGACTGACATGTTACACTGACTTACTGTCTGGTTACACTGACTGACTGACTGGTCACACTGACTGACTGACTGGTCACACTGACTGACTGATCACTCTGACTGACTGACTGATCACACAGACTGACTGACTGGTCACACTTTCTGACTGGTCACACTGACTTACTGATTGGTGATACTGACTGACCATCAACATGACTGATCACACTGACTGACCGACGGGTCAAACTGACTGACTGATCACACTGACTGACTGACTGGTCACACTGACTGACTGGTCACATTGACTGACTGACTGTTCACACTGACTGACTGGTCACACTGACTGACTGACTGGTCACACTTACTGACTGACGGGTCACACTGACTGACTGGTCACACTAACTGAATGACTACTTACACTGACACACTGACTGTTCAGACTGACTGACTGGTCACACTGACTGACTGGTCATATTGACTGACTGACTGACTGGTCATACTTACTGACTGGTCACACTGACTGACTGACTGGTTACACTGACTGACTGACTGACTGACTGCTTACACTGACTGACTGGTCACACTGAATGACTGACTGGTTACACTGACTAACATGTTACACTGACTGACTGTCTTTTTACACTGACTAACTGACTGGTCAAACTGACTGACTGACCACTCTGACTGACTGACTGATCACACAGACTGACTGACTGTTCACACTTTTTGACTGGTAACACTGACTTACTGACTGTTCATACTTACTGACTGGTCACAGTGACTGACTGACTGCTTACACTGACTGACTGACTGGTCACACTGACTGACTGGTCACACTGACTGACTGACTGACTGACTGGTCACACTGACTGACTGATCACACAGACTGACCGACTGGTCACACTTTCTGACTGGTCACACTGACTTACTGATTGGTGACACTGACTGACCATCAACATGACTAATCAAACTGACTGACTGACTGGTCAAACTGACTCTATGACTGTCACACTGACTAACTGGTCACACTGACTGACGGACTGTTCACACTGACTGACTGGTCACACTGACTGATCACACTGACTGACTGACTGGTCACACTGACTGACTGGTCATATTGACTGACTGACTGGTCATACTTACTGACTGGTCACACTGACTGACTGACTGCTTACACTGACTGACTGACTGCTTACACTGACTGACTGGTCACACTGACTGACTGACTGGTTACACTGACTGACATGTTACACTGACTTACTGACTGGTTACACTGACTGACTGACTGGTCACACTGAATGACTGACTGGTCACACTGACTGACTGATCACTGTGACTGACTGACTGGTCACACTGACTGACTGGTGACAATGACTGACTGACTGTTCAGACTGACTGAATGGTCACACTGACTGACTGACTGGTCACACTGACTGACTGGTCACACTGACTGATCACACTGACTGACTGACTGGTCACACTGACTGACTGGTCATATTGACTGACTGACTGGTCACACTGACTGACTGACTGGTTACACTGACTGACTGACTGACTGCTTACACTGACTGACTGGTCAAACTGAATGACTGACTGGTTACACTGACTAACATGTTACACTGACTGACTGACTTTTTACACTGACTGACTGACTGGTCAAACTGACTGACTGATCACTCTGACTGACTGACTGATCACACAGACTGACTGACTGTTCACACTTTTTGACTGGTCACACTGACTTACTGACTGGTCATACTTACTGACTGGTCACAGTGACTGACTGACTGCTTACACTGACTGACAGACTGGTCACACTGACTGACTGGTCACACTGACTTACTGACTGGTTACACTGACTGACATGTTACACTGACTTACTGATTGGTTACACTAACTGACTGACTGGTCACACTGACTGACTGGTCACACTGAATGACTGACTGACTGACTGGTCACACAGACTGACCGACTGGTCACACTTTCTGACTGGTCACACTGACTTACTGATTGGTGACACTGACTGACCATCAACATGACTAATCAAACTGACTGACTGACTGGTCAAACTGACTCTTTGACTGTCACACTGACTAACTGGTCACACTGACTGACGGACTGTTCACACTGACTGACTGGTCACACTGACTGATCACACTGACTGACTGACTGGTCACACTGACTGACTGGTCATATTGACTGACTGACTGCTTACACTGACTGACTGACTGCTTACACTGACTGACTGGTCAAACTGACTGACTGACTGGTTACACTGACTGACATGTTACACTGACTTACCGACTGGTTACACTGACTGACTGACTGGTCACACTGACTGACTGACTGGTCACACTGACTGACTGATCACTCTGACTGACTGACTGATCACACAGACTAACTGACTGGTCACACTTTCTGACTGGTCACACTGACTTACTGATTGGTGATACTGACTGACCATCAACATGACTGATCACACTGACTGACCGACGGGTCAAACTGACTGACTGATCACACTGACTGACTGACTGGTCACACTGACTGACTGGTCACATTGACTGACTGACTGTTCACACTGACTGACTGGTCACACTGACTGACTGACTGGTCACACTGACTGACTGGTCACACTTACTGACTGACGGGTCACACTGACTGACTGGTCACACTAACTGACTGACTACTTACACTGACACACTGACTGTTCAGACTGACTGACTGTTCACACTGACTGACTGGTCATATTGACTGACTGACTGACTGGTCATACTTACTGACTGGTCACACTGACTGACTGACTGGTTACACTGACTGACTGACTGACTGCTTACACTGACTGACTGGTCACACTGAATGACTGACTGGTTACACTGACTAACATGTTACACTGACTGACTGTCTTTTTACACTGACTAACTGACTGGTCAAACTGACTGACTGATCACTCTGACTGACTGACTGATCACACAGACTGACTGACTGTTCACACTTTTTGACTGGTAACACTGACTTACTGACTGTTCATACTTACTGACTGGTCACAGTGACTGACTGACTGACTGACTGGTCACACTGACTGACTGATCACACAGACTGACCGACTGGTCACACTTTCTGACTGGTCACACTGACTTACTGATTGGTGACACTGACTGACCATCAACATGACTAATCAAACTGACTGACTGACTGGTCAAACTGACTCTATGACTGTCACACTGACTAACTGGTCACACTGACTGACGGACTGTTCACACTGACTGACTGGTCACACTGACTGATCACACTGACTGACTGACTGGTCACACTGACTGACTGGTCATATTGACTGACTGACTGGTCATACTTACTGACTGGTCACACTGACTGACTGACTGCTTACACTGACTGACTGACTGCTTACACTGACTGACTGGTCACACTGACTGACTGACTGGTTACACTGACTGACATGTTACACTGACTTACTGACTGGTTACACTGACTGACTGACTGGTCACACTGAATGACTGACTGGTCACACTGACTGACTGATCACTCTGACTGACTGACTGATCACACAGACTGACTGACTGGTCTCACTTTCTGACTGGTCACACTGACTTACTGATTGGTGATACTGACTGACCATCAACATGACTGATCACACTGACTGACCGACGGGTCAAACTGACTGACTGATCACACTGACTGACTGACTGGTCACACTGACTGACTGGTGACAATGACTGACTGACTGTTCAGACTGACTGAATGGTCACACTGACTGACTGACTGGTCACACTGACTGACTGGTCACACTGACTGATCACACTGACTGACTGACTGGTCACACTGACTGACTGGTCATATTGACTGACTGACTGGTCACACTGACTGACTGACTGGTTACACTGACTGACTGACTGACTGCTTACACTGACTGACTGGTCAAACTGAATGACTGACTGGTTACACTGACTAACATGTTACACTGACTGACTGACTTTTTACACTGACTGACTGACTGGTCAAACTGACTGACTGATCACTCTGACTGACTGACTGATCACACAGACTGACTGACTGTTCACACTTTTTGACTGGTCACACTGACTTACTGACTGGTCATACTTACTGACTGGTCACAGTGACTGACTGACTGCTTACACTGACTGACTGACTGGTCACACTGACTTACTGATTGGTTACACTAACTGACTGACTGGTCACACTGACTGACTGGTCACACTGACTGACTGACTGACTGACTGGTCACACAGACTGACCGACTGGTCACACTTTCTGACTGGTCACACTGACTTACTGATTGGTGACACTGACTGACCATCAACATGACTAATCAAACTGACTGACTGACTGGTCAAACTGACTCAATGACTGTCACACTGACTAACTGGTCACACTGACTGACGGACTGTTCACACTGACTGACTGGTCACACTGACTGATCACACTGACTGACTGGTCACACTGACTGACGGACTGTTCACACTGACTGACTGGTCACACTGACTGATCACACTGACTGACTGACTGGTCACACTGACTGACTGGTCATATTGACTGACTGACTGGTCATACTTACTGACTGGTCACACTGACTGACTGACTGCTTACACTGACTGACTGACTGCTTACACTGACTGACTGGTCAAACTGACTGACTGACTGGTTACACTGACTGACATGTTACACTGACTTACTGACTGGTTACACTGACTGACTGACTGGTCACACTGACTGACTGACTGGTCACACTGACTGACTGATCACTCTGACTGACTGACTGATCACACAGACTGACTGACTGGTCACACTTTCTGACTGGTCACACTGACTTACTGATTGGTGATACTGACTGACCATCAACATGACTGATCACACTAACTGACCGACGGGTCAAACTGACTGACTGATCACACTGACTGACTGACTGGTCACACTGAATGACTGGTCACATTGACTGACTGACTGTTCACACTGACTGACTGGTCACAATGACTGACTGACTGGTCACACTGACTGACTGGTCACACTTACTGACTGACGGGTCACACTGACTGACTGGTCACACTAACTGACTGACTACTTACACTGACACACTGACTGTTCAGACTGACTGACTGGTCACACTGACTGACTGGTCATATTGACTGACTGACTGACTGGTCATACTTACTGACTGGTCACACTGACTGACTGACTGGTCACACTGA
The DNA here is from genome assembly GCA_038088235.1 of Zacco platypus. Taxonomy (NCBI): domain Eukaryota; kingdom Metazoa; phylum Chordata; class Actinopteri; order Cypriniformes; family Xenocyprididae; genus Zacco; species Zacco platypus. The sequence continues at coordinate 23,437,182 of CM076086.1, read as the reverse complement.
CTGACTGGTCATATTGACTGACTGACTGGTCATACTTACTGACTGGTCACACTGACTGACTGACTGCTTACACTGACTGACTGACTGCTTACACTGACTGACTGGTCAAACTGACTGACTGACTGGTTACACTGACTGACATGTTACACTGACTTACTGACTGGTTACACTGACTGACTGACTGGTCACACTGACTGACTGACTGGTCACACTGACTGACTGATCACTCTGACTGACTGACTGATCACACAGACTGACTGACTGGTCACACTTTCTGACTGGTCACACTGACTTACTGATTGGATATACTGACTGACCATCAACATGACTGATCACACTGACTGACCGACGGGTCAAACTGACTGACTGATCACACTGACTGACTGACTGGTAACACTGAATGACTGGTCACATTGACTGACTGACTGTTCACACTGACTGACTGGTCACACTGACTGACTGACTGGTCACACTGACTGACTGGTCACACTTACTGACTGACGGGTCACACTGACTGACTGGTCACACTAACTGACTGACTACTTACACTGACACACTGACTGTTCAGACTGACTGACTGGTCACACTGACTGACTGGTCATATTGACTGACTGACTGACTGGTCATACTTACTGACTGACTGACTGGTCACACTGACTGACTGATCACTGTGACTGACTGACTGATCACACAGACTGACTGGCTGGTCTCACTTTCTGACTGGTCACACTGACTTACTGATTGGTGATACTGACTGACCATCAACATGACTGATCACACTGACTGACCGACGGGTCAAACTGACTGACTGATCACACTGACTGACTGACTGGTCACACTGACTGACTGGTGACAATGACTGACTGACTGTTCAGACTGACTGACTGGTCACACTGACTGATCACACTGACTGACTGACTGGTCACACTGACTGACTGGTCATATTGACTGACTGACTGGTCATACTTACTGACTGGTCACACTGACTGACTGACTGCTTACACTGACTGACTGACTGCTTACACTGACTGACTGGTCACACTGACTGACTGACTGGTTACACTGACTGACATGTTACACTGACTTACTGACTGGTTACACTGACTGACTGACTGGTCACACTGACTGACTGACTGGTCACACTGACTGACTGATCACTGTGACTGACTGACTGATCACACAGACTGACTGACTGGTCTCACTTTCTGACTGGTCACACTGACTTACTGATTGGTGATACTGACTGACCATCAACATGACTGATCACACTGACTGACCGACGGGTCAAACTGACTGACTGATCACACTGACTGACTGACTGGTCACACTGACTGACTGGTGACAATGACTGACTGACTGTTCAGACTGACTGAATGGTCACACTGACTGACTGACTGGTCACACTGACTGACTGGTCACACTGACTGATCACACTGACTGACTGACTGGTCACACTGACTGACTGGTCATATTGACTGACTGACTGGTCACACTGACTGACTGACTGGTTACACTGACTGACTGACTGACTGCTTACACTGACTGACTGGTCAAACTGAATGACTGACTGGTTACACTGACTAACATGTTACACTGACTGACTGACTTTTTACACTGACTGACTGACTGGTCAAACTGACTGACTGATCACTCTGACTGACTGACTGATCACACAGACTGACTGACTGTTCACACTTTTTGACTGGTCACACTGACTTTCTGACTGGTCACACTGACTTACTGATTGGTGATACTGACTGACCATCAACATGACTGATCACACTGACTGACCGACGGGTCAAACTGACTGACTGATCACACTGACTGACTGACTGGTCACACTGACTGACTGGTGACATTGACTGACTGACTGTTCAGACTGACTGAATGGTCACACTGACTGACTGACTGGTCACACTGACTGACTGGTCACACTTACTGACTGACGGGTCACACTGACTGACTGGTCACACTAACTGACTGACTACTTACAATGACACACTGACTGTTCAGACTGACTGACTGGTCACACTGACTGACTGACTGGTCACACTGACTGATCACACTGACCGACTGACTGGTCACACTGACTGACTGGTCATATTGACTGACTGACTGGTCACACTTACTGACTGACTGGTTACACTGACTGACTGACTGCTTACACTGACTGACAGGTGACACTGAATGACTGACTGTTTACACTGACTGACATGTTACACTGACTGACATGTTATACAGACTTACTGACTGGTTACACTGACTGACTGACTTTTCACACTGAATGACTGACTGTTTACACTGACTGACATGTTACACTGACTGACATGTTACACTGACTTACTGACTGGTTACACTGACTGACTGACTTTTCACACTGACTGACTGGTCACACTGACTGATCACACTGACTGACTGACTGGTCACACTGACTGACTGGTCATATTGACTGACTGACTGGTCATACTTACTGACTGGTCACACTGACTGACTGACTGGTTACACTGACTGACTGACTGACTGCTTACACTGACTGACTGGTCACACTGAATGACTGACTGGTTACACTGACTGACTGACTGGTCACACTGACTGACTGATCACTCTGACTGACTGACTGATCACACAGACTGACTGACTGGTCACACTTTCTGACTGGTCACACTGACTTACTGATTTGTGATACTGACTGACCATCAACATGACTGATCACACTGACTGACTGACTGGTCACACTGACTGACTGGTCACACTTACTGACTGACGGGTCACACTGACTGACTGGTCACACTAACTGACTGACTACTTACACTGACACACTGACTGTTCAGACTGACTGACTGGTCACACTGACTGACTGGTCATATTGACTGACTGACTGACTGGTCATACTTACTGACTGGTCACACTGACTGACTGACTGGTTACACTGACTGACTGACTGACTGCTTACACTGACTGACTGGTCACACTGAATGACTGACTGGTTACACTGACTAACATGTTACACTGACTGACTGTCTTTTTACACTGACTAACTGACTGGTCAAACTGACTGACTGACCACTCTGACTGACTGACTGATCACACAGACTGACTGACTGTTCACACTTTTTGACTGGTAACACTGACTTACTGACTGTTCATACTTACTGACTGGTCAAAGTGACTGACTGACTGCTTACACTGACTGACTGACTGGTCACACTGACTGACTGGTCACACTGACTGACTGACTGACTGACTGGTCACACTGACTGACTGATCACACAGACTGACCGACTGGTCACACTTTCTGACTGGTCACACTGACTTACTGATTGGTGACACTGACTGACCATCAACATGACTAATCAAACTGACTGACTGACTGGTCAAACTGACTCTATGACTGTCACACTGACTAACTGGTCACACTGACTGACGGACTGTTCACACTGACTGACTGGTCACACTGACTGATCACACTGACTGACTGACTGGTCACACTGACTGACTGGTCATATTGACTGACTGACTGGTCATACTTACTGACTGGTCACACTGACTGAATGATTGCTTACACTGACTGACTGACTGCTTACACTGACTGACTGGTCACACTGACTGACTGACTGGTTACACTGACTGACATGTTACACTGACTTACTGACTGGTTACACTGACTGACTGACTGGTCACACTGAATGACTGACTGGTCACACTGACTGACTGATCACTGTGACTGACTGACTGATCACACAGACTGACTGACTGGTCTCACTTTCTGACTGGTCACACTGACTTACTGATTGGTGATACTGACTGACCATCAACATGACTGATCACACTGACTGACCGACGGGTCAAACTGACTGACTGATCACACTGACTGACTGACTGGTCACACTGACTGACTGGTGACAATGACTGACTGACTGTTCAGACTGACTGAATGGTCACACTGACTGACTGACTGGTCACACTGACTGACTGGTCACACTGACTGATCACACTGACTGACTGACTGGTCACACTGACTGACTGGTCATATTGACTGACTGACTGGTCACACTGACTGACTGACTGGTTACACTGACTGACTGACTGACTGCTTACACTGACTGACTGGTCAAACTGAATGACTGACTGGTTACACTGACTAACATGTTACACTGACTGACTGACTTTTTACACTGACTGACTGACTGGTCAAACTGACTGACTGATCACTCTGACTGACTGACTGATCACACAGACTGACTGACTGTTCACACTTTTTGACTGGTCACACTGACTTACTGACTGGTCATACTTACTGACTGGTCACAGTGACTGACTGACTGCTTACACTGACTGACTGACTGGTCACACTGACTTACTGATTGGTTACACTAACTGACTGACTGGTCACACTGACTGACTGGTCACACTGACTGACTGACTGACTGACTGGTCACACAGACTGACCGACTGGTCACACTTTCTGACTGGTCACACTGACTTACTGATTGGTGACACTGACTGACCATCAACATGACTAATCAAACTGACTGACTGACTGGTCAAACTGACTCAATGACTGTCACACTGACTAACTGGTCACACTGACTGACGGACTGTTCACACTGACTGACTGGTCACACTGACTGATCACACTGACTGACTGGTCACACTGACTGACGGACTGTTCACACTGACTGACTGGTCACACTGACTGATCACACTGACTGACTGACTGGTCACACTGACTGACTGGTCATATTGACTGACTGACTGGTCATACTTACTGACTGGTCACACTGACTGACTGACTGCTTACACTGACTGACTGACTGCTTACACTGACTGACTGGTCAAACTGACTGACTGACTGGTTACACTGACTGACATGTTACACTGACTTACTGACTGGTTACACTGACTGACTGACTGGTCACACTGACTGACTGACTGGTCACACTGACTGACTGATCACTCTGACTGACTGACTGATCACACAGACTGACTGACTGGTCACACTTTCTGACTGGTCACACTGACTTACTGATTGGTGATACTGACTGACCATCAACATGACTGATCACACTAACTGACCGACGGGTCAAACTGACTGACTGATCACACTGACTGACTGACTGGTCACACTGAATGACTGGTCACATTGACTGACTGACTGTTCACACTGACTGACTGGTCACAATGACTGACTGACTGGTCACACTGACTGACTGGTCACACTTACTGACTGACGGGTCACACTGACTGACTGGTCACACTAACTGACTGACTACTTACACTGACACACTGACTGTTCAGACTGACTGACTGGTCACACTGACTGACTGGTCATATTGACTGACTGACTGACTGGTCATACTTACTGACTGGTCACACTGACTGACTGACTGGTCACACTGACTGACTGGTCATATTGACTGACTGACTGGTCATACTTACTGACTGGTCACACTGACTGACTGACTGCTTACACTGACTGACTGACTGCTTACACTGACTGACTGGTCAAACTGACTGACTGACTGGTTACACTGACTGACATGTTACACTGACTTACTGACTGGTTACACTGACTGACTGACTGGTCACACTGACTGACTGACTGGTCACACTGACTGACTGATCACTCTGACTGACTGACTGATCACACAGACTGACTGACTGGTCACACTTTCTGACTGGTCACACTGACTTACTGATTGGATATACTGACTGACCATCAACATGACTGATCACACTGACTGACCGACGGGTCAAACTGACTGACTGATCACACTGACTGACTGACTGGTAACACTGAATGACTGGTCACATTGACTGACTGACTGTTCACACTGACTGACTGACTGGTCACACTGACTGACTGGTCACACTTACTGACTGACGGGTCACACTGACTGACTGGTCACACTAACTGACTGACTACTTACACTGACACACTGACTGTTCAGACTGACTGACTGGTCACACTGACTGACTGGTCATATTGACTGACTGACTGACTGGTCATACTTACTGACTGACTGACTGGTCACACTGACTGACTGATCACTGTGACTGACTGACTGATCACACAGACTGACTGACTGGTCTCACTTTCTGACTGGTCACACTGACTTACTGATTGGTGATACTGACTGACCATCAACATGACTGATCACACTGACTGACCGACGGGTCAAACTGACTGACTGATCACACTGACTGACTGACTGGTCACACTGACTGACTGGTGACAATGACTGACTGACTGTTCAGACTGACTGACTGGTCACACTGACTGATCACACTGACTGACTGACTGGTCACACTGACTGACTGGTCATATTGACTGACTGACTGGTCATACTTACTGACTGGTCACACTGACTGACTGACTGCTTACACTGACTGACTGACTGCTTACACTGACTGACTGGTCACACTGACTGACTGACTGGTTACACTGACTGACATGTTACACTGACTTACTGACTGGTTACACTGACTGACTGACTGGTCACACTGACTGACTGACTGGTCACACTGACTGACTGATCACTGTGACTGACTGACTGATCACACAGACTGACTGACTGGTCTCACTTTCTGACTGGTCACACTGACTTACTGATTGGTGATACTGACTGACCATCAACATGACTGATCACACTGACTGACCGACGGGTCAAACTGACTGACTGATCACACTGACTGACTGACTGGTCACACTGACTGACTGGTGACAATGACTGACTGACTGTTCAGACTGACTGAATGGTCACACTGACTGACTGACTGGTCACACTGACTGACTGGTCACACTGACTGATCACACTGACTGACTGACTGGTCACACTGACTGACTGGTCATATTGACTGACTGACTGGTCACACTGACTGACTGACTGGTTACACTGACTGACTGACTGACTGCTTACACTGACTGACTGGTCAAACTGAATGACTGACTGGTTACACTGACTAACATGTTACACTGACTGACTGACTTTTTACACTGACTGACTGACTGGTCAAACTGACTGACTGATCACTCTGACTGACTGACTGATCACACAGACTGACTGACTGTTCACACTTTTTGACTGGTCACACTGACTTTCTGACTGGTCACACTGACTTACTGATTGGTGATACTGACTGACCATCAACATGACTGATCACACTGACTGACCGACGGGTCAAACTGACTGACTGATCACACTGACTGACTGACTGGTCACACTGACTGACTGGTGACATTGACTGACTGACTGTTCAGACTGACTGAATGGTCACACTGACAGACTGACTGGTCACACTGACTGACTGGTCACACTTACTGACTGACGGGTCACACTGACTGACTGGTCACACTAACTGACTGACTACTTACAATGACACACTGACTGTTCAGACTGACTGACTGGTCACACTGACTGACTGACTGGTCACACTGACTGATCACACTGACCGACTGACTGGTCACACTGACTGACTGGTCATATTGACTGACTGACTGGTCACACTTACTGACTGACTGGTTACACTGACTGACTGACTGCTTACACTGACTGACAGGTGACACTGAATGACTGACTGTTTACACTGACTGACATGTTACACTGACTGACATGTTATACAGACTTACTGACTGGTTACACTGACTGACTGACTTTTCACACTGAATGACTGACTGTTTACACTGACTGACATGTTACACTGACTGACATGTTACACTGACTTACTGACTGGTTACACTGACTGACTGACTTTTCACACTGACTGACTGGTCACACTGACTGATCACACTGACTGACTGACTGGTCACACTGACTGACTGGTCATATTGACTGACTGACTGGTCATACTTACTGACTGGTCACACTGACTGACTGACTGGTTACACTGACTGACTGACTGACTGCTTACACTGACTGACTGGTCACACTGAATGACTGACTGGTTACACTGACTAACATGTTACACTGACTGACTGTCTTTTTACACTGACTAACTGACTGGTCAAACTGACTGACTGACCACTCTGACTGACTGACTGATCACACAGACTGACTGACTGTTCACACTTTTTGACTGGTAACACTGACTTACTGACTGTTCATACTTACTGACTGGTCACAGTGACTGACTGACTGCTTACACTGACTGACTGACTGGTCACACTGACTGACTGGTCACACTGACTGACTGACTGACTGACTGGTCACAATGACTGACTGATCACACAGACTGACCGACTGGTCACACTTTCTGACTGGTCACACTGACTTACTGATTGGTGACACTGACTGACCATCAACATGACTAATCAAACTGACTGACTGACTGGTCAAACTGACTCTATGACTGTCACACTGACTAACTGGTCACACTGACTGACGGACTGTTCACACTGACTGACTGGTCACACTGACTGATCACACTGACTGACTGACTGGTCACACTGACTGACTGGTCATATTGACTGACTGACTGGTCATACTTACTGACTGGTCACACTGACTGACTGACTGCTTACACTGACTGACTGACTGCTTACACTGACTGACTGGTCACACTGACTGACTGACTGGTTACACTGACTGACATGTTACACTGACTTACTGACTGGTTACACTGACTGACTGACTGGTCACACTGAATGACTGACTGGTCACACTGACTGACTGATCACTGTGACTGACTGACTGATCACACAGACAGACTGACTGGTCTCACTTTCTGACTGGTCACACTGACTTACTGATTGGTGATACTGACTGACCATCAACATGACTGATCACACTGACTGACCGACGGGTCAAACTGACTGACTGATCACACTGACTGACTGACTGGTCACACTGACTGACTGGTGACAATGACTGACTGACTGTTCAGACTGACTGAATGGTCACACTGACTGACTGACTGGTCACACTGACTGACTGGTCACACTGACTGATCACACTGACTGACTGACTGGTCACACTGACTGACTGGTCATATTGACTGACTGACTGGTCACACTGACTGACTGACTGGTTACACTGACTGACTGACTGACTGCTTACACTGACTGACTGGTCAAACTGAATGACTGACTGGTTACACTGACTAACATGTTACACTGACTGACTGACTTTTTACACTGACTGACTGACTGGTCAAACTGACTGACTGATCACTCTGACTGACTGACTGATCACACAGACTGACTGACTGTTCACACTTTTTGACTGGTCACACTGACTTACTGACTGGTCATACTTACTGACTGGTCACAGTGACTGACTGACTGCTTACACTGACTGACAGACTGGTCACACTGACTGACTGGTCACACTGACTTACTGACTGGTTACACTGACTGACATGTTACACTGACTTACTGATTGGTTACACTAACTGACTGACTTGTCACACTGACTGACTGGTCACACTGAATGACTGACTGACTGATTGGTCACACAGACTGACCGACTGGTCACACTTTCTGACTGGTCACACTGACTTACTGATTGGTGACACTGACTGACCATCAACATGACTAATAAAACTGACTGACTGACTGGTCAAACTGACTCTTTGACTGTCACACTGACTAACTGGTCACACTGACTGACGGACTGTTCACACTGACTGACTGGTCACACTGACTGATCACACTGACTGACTGACTGGTCACACTGACTGACTGGTCATATTGACTGACTGACTGGTCATACTTACTGACTGGTCACACTGACTGACTGACTGCTTACACTGACTGACTGACTGCTTACACTGACTGACTGGTCAAACTGACTGACTGACTGGTTACACTGACTGACATGTTACACTGACTTACTGTCTGGTTACACTGACTGACTGACTGGTCACACTGACTGACTGACTGGTCACACTGACTGACTGATCACTCTGACTGACTGACTGATCACACAGACTGACTGACTGGTCACACTTTCTGACTGGTCACACTGACTTACTGATTGGTGATACTGACTGACCATCAACATGACTGATCACACTGACTGACCGACGGGTCAAACTGACTGACTGATCACACTGACTGACTGACTGGTCACACTGACTGACTGGTCACATTGACTGACTGACTGTTCACACTGACTGACTGGTCACACTGACTGACTGACTGGTCACACTGACTGACTGGTCACACTTACTGACTGACGGGTCACACTGACTGACTGGTCACACTAACTGAATGACTACTTACACTGACACACTGACTGTTCAGACTGACTGACTGGTCACACTGACTGACTGGTCATATTGACTGACTGACTGACTGGTCATACTTACTGACTGGTCACACTGACTGACTGACTGGTTACACTGACTGACTGACTGACTGACTGCTTACACTGACTGACTGGTCACACTGAATGACTGACTGGTTACACTGACTAACATGTTACACTGACTGACTGTCTTTTTACACTGACTAACTGACTGGTCAAACTGACTGACTGACCACTCTGACTGACTGACTGATCACACAGACTGACTGACTGTTCACACTTTTTGACTGGTAACACTGACTTACTGACTGTTCATACTTACTGACTGGTCACAGTGACTGACTGACTGCTTACACTGACTGACTGACTGGTCACACTGACTGACTGGTCACACTGACTGACTGACTGACTGACTGGTCACACTGACTGACTGACTGGTCACACTGACTGACTGATCACTCTGACTGACTGACTGATCACACAGACTAACTGACTGGTCACACTTTCTGACTGGTCACACTGACTTACTGATTGGTGATACTGACTGACCATCAACATGACTGATCACACTGACTGACCGACGGGTCAAACTGACTGACTGATCACACTGACTGACTGACTGGTCACACTGACTGACTGGTCACATTGACTGACTGACTGTTCACACTGACTGACTGGTCACACTGACTGACTGACTGGTCACACTGACTGACTGGTCACACTTACTGACTGACGGGTCACACTGACTGACTGGTCACACTAACTGACTGACTACTTACACTGACACACTGACTGTTCAGACTGACTGACTGGTCACACTGACTGACTGGTCATATTGACTGACTGACTGACTGGTCATACTTACTGACTGGTCACACTGACTGACTGACTGGTTACACTGACTGACTGACTGACTGCTTACACTGACTGACTGGTCACACTGAATGACTGACTGGTTACACTGACTAACATGTTACACTGACTGACTGTCTTTTCACACTGACTAACTGACTGGTCAAACTGACTGACTGATCACTCTGACTGACTGACTGATCACACAGACTGACTGACTGTTCACACTTTTTGACTGGTAACACTGACTTACTGACTGTTCATACTTACTGACTGGTCACAGTGACTGACTGACTGACTGACTGGTCACACTGACTGACTGATCACACAGACTGACCGACTGGTCACACTTTCTGACTGGTCACACTGACTTACTGATTGGTGACACTGACTGACCATCAACATGACTAATCAAACTGACTGACTGACTGGTCAAACTGACTCTATGACTGTCACACTGACTAACTGGTCACACTGACTGACGGACTGTTCACACTGACTGACTGGTCACACTGACTGATCACACTGACTGACTGACTGGTCACACTGACTGACTGGTCATATTGACTGACTGACTGGTCATACTTACTGACTGGTCACACTGACTGACTGACTGCTTACACTGACTGACTGACTGCTTACACTGACTGACTGGTCACACTGACTGACTGACTGGTTACACTGACTGACATGTTACACTGACTTACTGACTGGTTACACTGACTGACTGACTGGTCACACTGAATGACTGACTGGTCACACTGACTGACTGATCACTGTGACTGACTGACTGATCACACAGACTGACTGACTGGTCTCACACTCTGACTGGTCACACTGACTTACTGATTGGTGATACTGACTGACCATCAACATGACTGATCACACTGACTGACCGACGGGTCAAACTGACTGACTGATCACACTGACTGACTGACTGGTCACACTGACTGACTGGTGACAATGACTGACTGACTGTTCAGACTGACTGAATGGTCACACTGACTGACTGACTGGTCACACTGACTGACTGGTCACACTGACTGATCACACTGACTGACTGGCTGGTCACACTGACTGACTGGTCATATTGACTGACTGACTGGTCACACTGACTGACTGACTGGTTACACTGACTGACTGACTGATTGCTTACACTGACTGACTGGTCAAACTGAATGACTGACTGGTTACACTGACTAACATGTTACACTGACTGACTGACTTTTTACACTGACTGACTGACTGGTCAAACTGACTGACTGATCACTCTGACTGACTGACTGATCACACAGACTGACTGACTGTTCACACTTTTTGACTGGTCACACTGACTTACTGACTGGTCATACTTACTGACTGGTCACAGTGACTGACTGACTGCTTACACTGACTGACTGACTGGTCACACTGACTTACTGATTGGTTACACTAACTGACTGACTGGTCACACTGACTGACTGGTCACACTGACTGACTGACTGACTGACTGGTCACACAGACTGACCGACTGGTCACACTTTCTGACTGGTCACACTGACTTACTGATTGGTGACACTGACTGACCATCAACATGACTAATCAAACTGACTGACTGACTGGTCAAACTGACTCAATGACTGTCACACTGACTAACTGGTCACACTGACTGACGGACTGTTCACACTGACTGACTGGTCACACTGACTGATCACACTGACTGACTGGTCACACTGACTGACGGACTGTTCACACTGACTGACTGGTCACACTGACTGATCACACTGACTGACTGACTGGTCACACTGACTGACTGGTCATATTGACTGACTGACTGGTCATACTTACTGACTGGTCACACTGACTGACTGACTGCTTACACTGACTGACTGACTGCTTACACTGACTGACTGGTCAAACTGACTGACTGACTGGTTACACTGACTGACATGTTACACTGACTTACTGACTGGTTACACTGACTGACTGACTGGTCACACTGACTGACTGACTGGTCACACTGACTGACTGATCACTCTGACTGACTGACTGATCACACAGACTGACTGACTGGTCACACTTTCTGACTGGTCACACTGACTTACTGATTGGTGATACTGACTGACCATCAACATGACTGATCACACTAACTGACCGACGGGTCAAACTGACTGACTGATCACACTGACTGACTGACTGGTCACACTGAATGACTGGTCACATTGACTGACTGACTGTTCACACTGACTGACTGGTCACAATGACTGACTGACTGGTCACACTGACTGACTGGTCACACTTACTGACTGACGGGTCACACTGACTGACTGGTCACACTAACTGACTGACTACTTACACTGACACACTGACTGTTCAGACTGACTGACTGGTCACACTGACTGACTGGTCATATTGACTGACTGACTGACTGGTCATACTTACTGACTGGTCACACTGACTGACTGACTGGTCACACTGACTGACTGGTCATATTGACTGACTGACTGGTCATACTTACTGACTGGTCACACTGACTGACTGACTGCTTACACTGACTGACTGACTGCTTACACTGACTGACTGGTCAAACTGACTGACTGACTGGTTACACTGACTGACATGTTACACTGACTTACTGACTGGTTACACTGACTGACTGACTGGTCACACTGACTGACTGACTGGTCACACTGACTGACTGATCACTCTGACTGACTGACTGATCACACAGACTGACTGACTGGTCACACTTTCTGACTGGTCACACTGACTTACTGATTGGTGATACTGACTGACCATCAACATGACTGATCACACTGACTGACCGACGGGTCAAACTGACTGACTGATCACACTGACTGACTGACTGGTAACACTGAATGACTGGTCACATTGACTGACTGACTGTTCACACTGACTGACTGGTCACACTGACTGACTGACTGGTCACACTGACTGACTGGTCACACTTACTGACTGACGGGTCACACTGACTGACTGGTCACACTAACTGACTGACTACTTACACTGACACACTGACTGTTCAGACTGACTGACTGGTCACACTGACTGACTGGTCATATTGACTGACTGACTGACTGGTCATACTTACTGACTGACTGACTGGTCACACTGACTGACTGATCACTGTGACTGACTGACTGATCACACAGACTGACTGACTGGTCTCACTTTCTGACTGGTCACACTGACTTACTGATTGGTGATACTGACTGACCATCAACATGACTGATCACACTGACTGACCGACGGGTCAAACTGACTGACTGATCACACTGACTGACTGACTGGTCACACTGACTGACTGGTGACAATGACTGACTGACTGTTCAGACTGACTGACTGGTCACACTGACTGATCACACTGACTGACTGACTGGTCACACTGACTGACTGGTCATATTGACTGACTGACTGGTCATACTTACTGACTGGTCACACTGACTGACTGACTGCTTACACTGACTGACTGACTGCTTACACTGACTGACTGGTCACACTGACTGACTGACTGGTTACACTGACTGACATGTTACACTGACTTACTGACTGGTTACACTGACTGACTGACTGGTCACACTGACTGACTGACTGGTCACACTGACTGACTGATCACTGTGACTGACTGACTGATCACACAGACTGACTGACTGGTCTCACTTTCTGACTGGTCACACTGACTTACTGATTGGTGATACTGACTGACCATCAACATGACTGATCACACTGACTGACCGACGGGTCAAACTGACTGACTGATCACACTGACTGACTGACTGGTCACACTGACTGACTGGTGACAATGACTGACTGACTGTTCAGACTGACTGAATGGTCACACTGACTGACTGACTGGTCACACTGACTGACTGGTCACACTGACTGATCACACTGACTGACTGACTGGTCACACTGACTGACTGGTCATATTGACTGACTGACTGGTCACACTGACTGACTGACTGGTTACACTGACTGACTGACTGACTGCTTACACTGACTGACTGGTCAAACTGAATGACTGACTGGTTACACTGACTAACATGTTACACTGACTGACTGACTTTTTACACTGACTGACTGACTGGTCAAACTGACTGACTGATCACTCTGACTGACTGACTGATCACACAGACTGACTGACTGTTCACACTTTTTGACTGGTCACACTGACTTTCTGACTGGTCACACTGACTTACTGATTGGTGATACTGACTGACCATCAACATGACTGATCACACTGACTGACCGACGGGTCAAACTGACTGACTGATCACACTGACTGACTGACTGGTCACACTGACTGACTGGTGACATTGACTGACTGACTGTTCAGACTGACTGAATGGTCACACTGACTGACTGACTGGTCACACTGACTGACTGGTCACACTTACTGACTGACGGGTCACACTGACTGACTGGTCACACTAACTGACTGACTACTTACAATGACACACTGACTGTTCAGACTGACTGACTGGTCACACTGACTGACTGACTGGTCACACTGACTGATCACACTGACCGACTGACTGGTCACACTGACTGACTGGTCATATTGACTGACTGACTGGTCACACTTACTGACTGACTGGTTACACTGACTGACTGACTGCTTACACTGACTGACAGGTGACACTGAATGACTGACTGTTTACACTGACTGACATGTTACACTGACTGACATGTTATACAGACTTACTGACTGGTTACACTGACTGACTGACTTTTCACACTGAATGACTGACTGTTTACACTGACTGACATGTTACACTGACTGACATGTTACACTGACTTACTGACTGGTTACACTGACTGACTGACTTTTCACACTGACTGACTGGTCACACTGACTGATCACACTGACTGACTGACTGGTCACACTGACTGACTGGTCATATTGACTGACTGACTGGTCATACTTACTGACTGGTCACACTGACTGACTGACTGGTTACACTGACTGACTGACTGACTGCTTACACTGACTGACTGGTCACACTGAATGACTGACTGGTTACACTGACTGACTGACTGGTCACACTGACTGACTGATCACTCTGACTGACTGACTGATCACACAGACTGACTGACTGGTCACACTTTCTGACTGGTCACACTGACTTACTGATTTGTGATACTGACTGACCATCAACATGACTGATCACACTGACTGACTGACTGGTCACACTGACTGACTGGTCACACTTACTGACTGACGGGTCACACTGACTGACTGGTCACACTAACTGACTGACTACTTACACTGACACACTGACTGTTCAGACTGACTGACTGGTCACACTGACTGACTGGTCATATTGACTGACTGACTGACTGGTCATACTTACTGACTGGTCACACTGACTGACTGACTGGTTACACTGACTGACTGACTGACTGCTTACACTGACTGACTGGTCACACTGAATGACTGACTGGTTACACTGACTAACATGTTACACTGACTGACTGTCTTTTTACACTGACTAACTGACTGGTCAAACTGACTGACTGACCACTCTGACTGACTGACTGATCACACAGACTGACTGACTGTTCACACTTTTTGACTGGTAACACTGACTTACTGACTGTTCATACTTACTGACTGGTCACAGTGACTGACTGACTGCTTACACTGACTGACTGACTGGTCACACTGACTGACTGGTCACACTGACTGACTGACTGACTGACTGGTCACACTGACTGACTGATCACACAGACTGACCGACTGGTCACACTTTCTGACTGGTCACACTGACTTACTGATTGGTGACACTGACTGACCATCAACATGACTAATCAAACTGACTGACTGACTGGTCAAACTGACTCTATGACTGTCACACTGACTAACTGGTCACACTGACTGACGGACTGTTCACACTGACTGACTGGTCACACTGACTGATCACACTGACTGACTGACTGGTCACACTGACTGACTGGTCATATTGACTGACTGACTGGTCATACTTACTGACTGGTCACACTGACTGAATGATTGCTTACACTGACTGACTGACTGCTTACACTGACTGACTGGTCACACTGACTGACATGTTACACTGACTTACTGACTGGTTACACTGACTGACTGACTGGTCACACTGAATGACTGACTGGTCACACTGACTGACTGATCACTGTGACTGACTGACTGATCACACAGACTGACTGACTGGTCTCACTTTCTGACTGGTCACACTGACTTACTGATTGGTGATACTGACTGACCATCAACATGACTGATCACACTGACTGACCGACGGGTCAAACTGACTGACTGATCACACTGACTGACTGACTGGTCACACTGACTGACTGGTGACAATGACTGACTGACTGTTCAGACTGACTGAATGGTCACACTGACTGACTGACTGGTCACACTGACTGACTGGTCACACTGACTGATCACACTGACTGACTGACTGGTCACACTGACTGACTGGTCATATTGACTGACTGACTGGTCACACTGACTGACTGACTGGTTACACTGACTGACTGACTGACTGCTTACACTGACTGACTGGTCAAACTGAATGACTGACTGGTTACACTGACTAACATGTTACACTGACTGACTGACTTTTTACACTGACTGACTGACTGGTCAAACTGACTGACTGATCACTCTGACTGACTGACTGATCACACAGACTGACTGACTGTTCACACTTTTTGACTGGTCACACTGACTTACTGACTGGTCATACTTACTGACTGGTCACAGTGACTGACTGACTGCTTACACTGACTGACAGACTGGTCACACTGACTGACTGGTCACACTGACTTACTGACTGGTTACACTGACTGACATGTTACACTGACTTACTGATTGGTTACACTAACTGACTGACTGGTCACACTGACTGACTGGTCACACTGAATGACTGACTGACTGACTGGTCACACAGACTGACCGACTGGTCACACTTTCTGACTGGTCACACTGACTTACTGATTGGTGACACTGACTGACCATCAACATGACTAATAAAACTGACTGACTGACTGGTCAAACTGACTCTTTGACTGTCACACTGACTAACTGGTCACACTGACTGACGGACTGTTCACACTGACTGACTGGTCACACTGACTGATCACACTGACTGACTGACTGGTCACACTGACTGACTGGTCATATTGACTGACTGACTGGTCACACTGACTGGTCACACTGACTGACTGACTGCTTACACTGACTGACTGACTGCTTACACTGACTGACTGGTCACACTGACTGACTGACTGGTTACACTGACTGACATGTTACACTGACTTACTGACTGGTTACACTGACTGACTGACTGGTCACACTGACTGACTGACTGGTCACACTGACTGACTGATCACTCTGACTGACTGACTGATCACACAGACTGACTGACTGGTCACACTTTCTGACTGGTCACACTGACTTACTGATTGGTGATACTGACTGACCATCAACATGACTGATCACACTGACTGACCGACGGGTCAAACTGACTGACTGATCACACTGACTGACTGACTGGTCACACTGACTGACTGGTCACATTGACTGACTGACTGTTCACACTGACTGACTGGTCACACTGACTGACTGACTGGTCACACTTACTGACTGACGGGTCACACTGACTGACTGGTCACACTAACTGACTGACTACTTACACTGACACACTGACTGTTCAGACTGACTGACTGGTCACACTGACTGACTGGTCATATTGACTGACTGACTGACTGGTCATACTTACTGACTGGTCACACTGACTGACTGACTGGTTACACTGACTGACTGACTGACTGCTTACACTGACTGACTGGTCACACTGAATGACTGACTGGTTACACTGACTAACATGTTACACTGACTGACTGTCTTTTTACACTGACTAACTGACTGGTCAAACTGACTGACTGACCACTCTGACTGACTGACTGATCACACAGACTGACTGACTGTTCACACTTTTTGACTGGTAACACTGACTTACTGACTGTTCATACTTACTGACTGGTCACAGTGACTGACTGACTGCTTACACTGACTGACTGACTGGTCACACTGACTGACTGGTCACACTGACTGACTGACTGACTGACTGGTCACACTGACTGACTGATCACACAGACTGACCGACTGGTCACACTTTCTGACTGGTCACACTGACTTACTGATTGGTGACACTGACTGACCATCAACATGACTAATCAAACTGACTGACTGACTGGTCAAACTGACTCTATGACTGTCACACTGACTAACTGGTCACACTGACTGACGGACTGTTCACACTGACTGACTGGTCACACTGACTGATCACACTGACTGACTGACTGGTCACACTGACTGACTGGTCATATTGACTGACTGACTGGTCATACTTACTGACTGGTCACACTGACTGACTGACTGCTTACACTGACTGACTGACTGCTTACACTGACTGACTGGTCACACTGACTGACTGACTGGTTACACTGACTGACATGTTACACTGACTTACTGACTGGTTACACTGACTGACTGACTGGTCACACTGAATGACTGACTGGTCACACTGACTGACTGATCACTGTGACTGACTGACTGATCACACAGACTGACTGACTGGTCTCACTTTCTGACTGGTCACACTGACTTACTGATTGGTGATACTGACTGACCATCAACATGACTGATCACACTGACTGACCGACGGGTCAAACTGACTGACTGATCACACTGACTGACTGACTGGTCACACTGACTGACTGGTGACAATGACTGACTGACTGTTCAGACTGACTGAATGGTCACACTGACTGACTGACTGGTCACACTGACTGACTGGTCACACTGACTGATCACACTGACTGACTGACTGGTCACACTGACTGACTGGTCATATTGACTGACTGACTGGTCACACTGACTGACTGACTGGTTATACTGACTGACTGACTGACTGCTTACACTGACTGACTGGTCAAACTGAATGACTGACTGGTTACACTGACTAACATGTTACACTGACTGACTGACTTTTTACACTGACTGACTGACTGGTCAAACTGACTGACTGATCACTCTGACTGACTGACTGATCACACAGACTGACTGACTGTTCACACTTTTTGACTGGTCACACTGACTTACTGACTGGTCATACTTACTGACTGGTCACAGTGACTGACTGACTGCTTACACTGACTGACAGACTGGTCACACTGACTGACTGGTCACACTGACTTACTGACTGGTTACACTGACTGACATGTTACACTGACTTACTGATTGGTTACACTAACTGACTGACTGGTCACACTGACTGACTGGTCACACTGAATGACTGACTGACTGATTGGTCACACAGACTGACCGACTGGTCACACTTTCTGACTGGTCACACTGACTTACTGATTGGTGACACTGACTGACCATCAACATGACTAATAAAACTGACTGACTGACTGGTCAAACTGACTCTTTGACTGTCACACTGACTAACTGGTCACACTGACTGACGGACTGTTCACACTGACTGACTGGTCACACTGACTGATCACACTGACTGACTGACTGGTCACACTGACTGACTGGTCATATTGACTGACTGACTGGTCATACTTACTGACTGGTCACACTGACTGACTGACTGCTTACACTGACTGACTGACTGCTTACACTGACTGACTGGTCAAACTGACTGACTGACTGGTTACACTGACTGACATGTTACACTGACTTACTGTCTGGTTACACTGACTGACTGACTGGTCACACTGACTGACTGACTGGTCACACTGACTGACTGATCACTCTGACTGACTGACTGATCACACAGACTGACTGACTGGTCACACTTTCTGACTGGTCACACTGACTTACTGATTGGTGATACTGACTGACCATCAACATGACTGATCACACTGACTGACCGACGGGTCAAACTGACTGACTGATCACACTGACTGACTGACTGGTCACACTGACTGACTGGTCACATTGACTGACTGACTGTTCACACTGACTGACTGGTCACACTGACTGACTGACTGGTCACACTGACTGACTGGTCACACTTACTGACTGACGGGTCACACTGACTGACTGGTCACACTAACTGAATGACTACTTACACTGACACACTGACTGTTCAGACTGACTGACTGGTCACACTGACTGACTGGTCATATTGACTGACTGACTGACTGGTCATACTTACTGACTGGTCACACTGACTGACTGACTGGTTACACTGACTGACTGACTGACTGACTGCTTACACTGACTGACTGGTCACACTGAATGACTGACTGGTTACACTGACTAACATGTTACACTGACTGACTGTCTTTTTACACTGACTAACTGACTGGTCAAACTGACTGACTGACCACTCTGACTGACTGACTGATCACACAGACTGACTGACTGTTCACACTTTTTGACTGGTAACACTGACTTACTGACTGTTCATACTTACTGACTGGTCACAGTGACTGACTGACTGCTTACACTGACTGACTGACTGGTCACACTGACTGACTGGTCACACTGACTGACTGACTGACTGACTGGTCACACTGACTGACTGATCACACAGACTGACCGACTGGTCACACTTTCTGACTGGTCACACTGACTTACTGATTGGTGACACTGACTGACCATCAACATGACTAATCAAACTGACTGACTGACTGGTCAAACTGACTCTATGACTGTCACACTGACTAACTGGTCACACTGACTGACGGACTGTTCACACTGACTGACTGGTCACACTGACTGATCACACTGACTGACTGACTGGTCACACTGACTGACTGGTCATATTGACTGACTGACTGGTCATACTTACTGACTGGTCACACTGACTGACTGACTGCTTACACTGACTGACTGACTGCTTACACTGACTGACTGGTCACACTGACTGACTGACTGGTTACACTGACTGACATGTTACACTGACTTACTGACTGGTTACACTGACTGACTGACTGGTCACACTGAATGACTGACTGGTCACACTGACTGACTGATCACTGTGACTGACTGACTGATCACACAGACTGACTGACTGGTCTCACTTTCTGACTGGTCACACTGACTTACTGATTGGTGATACTGACTGACCATCAACATGACTGATCACACTGACTGACCGACGGGTCAAACTGACTGACTGATCACACTGACTGACTGACTGGTCACACTGACTGACTGGTGACAATGACTGACTGACTGTTCAGACTGACTGAATGGTCACACTGACTGACTGACTGGTCACACTGACTGACTGGTCACACTGACTGATCACACTGACTGACTGGCTGGTCACACTGACTGACTGGTCATATTGACTGACTGACTGGTCACACTGACTGACTGACTGGTTACACTGACTGACTGACTGATTGCTTACACTGACTGACTGGTCAAACTGAATGACTGACTGGTTACACTGACTAACATGTTACACTGACTGACTGACTTTTTACACTGACTGACTGACTGGTCAAACTGACTGACTGATCACTCTGACTGACTGACTGATCACACAGACTGACTGACTGTTCACACTTTTTGACTGGTCACACTGACTTACTGACTGGTCATACTTACTGACTGGTCACAGTGACTGACTGACTGCTTACACTGACTGACTGACTGGTCACACTGACTTACTGATTGGTTACACTAACTGACTGACTGGTCACACTGACTGACTGGTCACACTGACTGACTGACTGACTGACTGGTCACACAGACTGACCGACTGGTCACACTTTCTGACTGGTCACACTGACTTACTGATTGGTGACACTGACTGACCATCAACATGACTAATCAAACTGACTGACTGACTGGTCAAACTGACTCAATGACTGTCACACTGACTAACTGGTCACACTGACTGACGGACTGTTCACACTGACTGACTGGTCACACTGACTGATCACACTGACTGACTGGTCACACTGACTGACGGACTGTTCACACTGACTGACTGGTCACACTGACTGATCACACTGACTGACTGACTGGTCACACTGACTGACTGGTCATATTGACTGACTGACTGGTCATACTTACTGACTGGTCACACTGACTGACTGACTGCTTACACTGACTGACTGACTGCTTACACTGACTGACTGGTCAAACTGACTGACTGACTGGTTACACTGACTGACATGTTACACTGACTTACTGACTGGTTACACTGACTGACTGACTGGTCACACTGACTGACTGACTGGTCACACTGACTGACTGATCACTCTGACTGACTGACTGATCACACAGACTGACTGACTGGTCACACTTTCTGACTGGTCACACTGACTTACTGATTGGTGATACTGACTGACCATCAACATGACTGATCACACTAACTGACCGACGGGTCAAACTGACTGACTGATCACACTGACTGACTGACTGGTCACACTGAATGACTGGTCACATTGACTGACTGACTGTTCACACTGACTGACTGGTCACAATGACTGACTGACTGGTCACACTGACTGACTGGTCACACTTACTGACTGACGGGTCACACTGACTGACTGGTCACACTAACTGACTGACTACTTACACTGACACACTGACTGTTCAGACTGACTGACTGGTCACACTGACTGACTGGTCATATTGACTGACTGACTGACTGGTCATACTTACTGACTGGTCACACTGACTGACTGACTGGTCACACTGACTGACTGGTCATATTGACTGACTGACTGGTCATACTTACTGACTGGTCACACTGACTGACTGACTGCTTACACTGACTGACTGACTGCTTACACTGACTGACTGGTCAAACTGACTGACTGACTGGTTACACTGACTGACATGTTACACTGACTTACTGACTGGTTACACTGACTGACTGACTGGTCACACTGACTGACTGACTGGTCACACTGACTGACTGATCACTCTGACTGACTGACTGATCACACAGACTGACTGACTGGTCACACTTTCTGACTGGTCACACTGACTTACTGATTGGTGATACTGACTGACCATCAACATGACTGATCACACTGACTGACCGACGGGTCAAACTGACTGACTGATCACACTGACTGACTGACTGGTAACACTGAATGACTGGTCACATTGACTGACTGACTGTTCACACTGACTGACTGGTCACACTGACTGACTGACTGGTCACACTGACTGACTGGTCACACTTACTGACTGACGGGTCACACTGACTGACTGGTCACACTAACTGACTGACTACTTACACTGACACACTGACTGTTCAGACTGACTGACTGGTCACACTGACTGACTGGTCATATTGACTGACTGACTGACTGGTCATACTTACTGACTGACTGACTGGTCACACTGACTGACTGATCACTGTGACTGACTGACTGATCACACAGACTGACTGACTGGTCTCACTTTCTGACTGGTCACACTGACTTACTGATTGGTGATACTGACTGACCATCAACATGACTGATCACACTGACTGACCGACGGGTCAAACTGACTGACTGATCACACTGACTGACTGACTGGTCACACTGACTGACTGGTGACAATGACTGACTGACTGTTCAGACTGACTGACTGGTCACACTGACTGATCACACTGACTGACTGACTGGTCACACTGACTGACTGGTCATATTGACTGACTGACTGGTCATACTTACTGACTGGTCACACTGACTGACTGACTGCTTACACTGACTGACTGACTGCTTACACTGACTGACTGGTCACACTGACTGACTGACTGGTTACACTGACTGACATGTTACACTGACTTACTGACTGGTTACACTGACTGACTGACTGGTCACACTGACTGACTGACTGGTCACACTGACTGACTGATCACTGTGACTGACTGACTGATCACACAGACTGACTGACTGGTCTCACTTTCTGACTGGTCACACTGACTTACTGATTGGTGATACTGACTGACCATCAACATGACTGATCACACTGACTGACCGACGGGTCAAACTGACTGACTGATCACACTGACTGACTGACTGGTCACACTGACTGACTGGTGACAATGACTGACTGACTGTTCAGACTGACTGAATGGTCACACTGACTGACTGACTGGTCACACTGACTGACTGGTCACACTGACTGATCACACTGACTGACTGACTGGTCACACTGACTGACTGGTCATATTGACTGACTGACTGGTCACACTGACTGACTGACTGGTTACACTGACTGACTGACTGACTGCTTACACTGACTGACTGGTCAAACTGAATGACTGACTGGTTACACTGACTAACATGTTACACTGACTGACTGACTTTTTACACTGACTGACTGACTGGTCAAACTGACTGACTGATCACTCTGACTGACTGACTGATCACACAGACTGACTGACTGTTCACACTTTTTGACTGGTCACACTGACTTTCTGACTGGTCACACTGACTTACTGATTGGTGATACTGACTGACCATCAACATGACTGATCACACTGACTGACCGACGGGTCAAACTGACTGACTGATCACACTGACTGACTGACTGGTCACACTGACTGACTGGTGACATTGACTGACTGACTGTTCAGACTGACTGAATGGTCACACTGACTGACTGACTGGTCACACTGACTGACTGGTCACACTTACTGACTGACGGGTCACACTGACTGACTGGTCACACTAACTGACTGACTACTTACAATGACACACTGACTGTTCAGACTGACTGACTGGTCACACTGACTGACTGACTGGTCACACTGACTGATCACACTGACCGACTGACTGGTCACACTGACTGACTGGTCATATTGACTGACTGACTGGTCACACTTACTGACTGACTGGTTACACTGACTGACTGACTGCTTACACTGACTGACAGGTGACACTGAATGACTGACTGTTTACACTGACTGACATGTTACACTGACTGACATGTTATACAGACTTACTGACTGGTTACACTGACTGACTGACTTTTCACACTGAATGACTGACTGTTTACACTGACTGACATGTTACACTGACTGACATGTTACACTGACTTATTGACTGGTTACACTGACTGACTGACTTTTCACACTGACTGACTGGTCACACTGACTGATCACACTGACTGACTGACTGGTCACACTGACTGACTGGTCATATTGACTGACTGACTGGTCATACTTACTGACTGGTCACACTGACTGACTGACTGGTTACACTGACTGACTGACTGACTGCTTACACTGACTGACTGGTCACACTGAATGACTGACTGGTTACACTGACTGACTGACTGGTCACACTGACTGACTGATCACTCTGACTGACTGACTGATCACACAGACTGACTGACTGGTCACACTTTCTGACTGGTCACACTGACTTACTGATTTGTGATACTGACTGACCATCAACATGACTGATCACACTGACTGACTGACTGGTCACACTGACTGACTGGTCACACTTACTGACTGACGGGTCACACTGACTGACTGGTCACACTAACTGACTGACTACTTACACTGACACACTGACTGTTCAGACTGACTGACTGGTCACACTGACTGACTGGTCATATTGACTGACTGACTGACTGGTCATACTTACTGACTGGTCACACTGACTGACTGACTGGTTACACTGACTGACTGACTGACTGCTTACACTGACTGACTGGTCACACTGAATGACTGACTGGTTACACTGACTAACATGTTACACTGACTGACTGTCTTTTTACACTGACTAACTGACTGGTCAAACTGACTGACTGACCACTCTGACTGACTGACTGATCACACAGACTGACTGACTGTTCACACTTTTTGACTGGTAACACTGACTTACTGACTGTTCATACTTACTGACTGGTCACAGTGACTGACTGACTGCTTACACTGACTGACTGACTGGTCACACTGACTGACTGGTCACACTGACTGACTGACTGACTGACTGGTCACACTGACTGACTGATCACACAGACTGACCGACTGGTCACACTTTCTGACTGGTCACACTGACTTACTGATTGGTGACACTGACTGACCATCAACATGACTAATCAAACTGACTGACTGACTGGTCAAACTGACTCTATGACTGTCACACTGACTAACTGGTCACACTGACTGACGGACTGTTCACACTGACTGACTGGTCACACTGACTGATCACACTGACTGACTGACTGGTCACACTGACTGACTGGTCATATTGACTGACTGACTGGTCATACTTACTGACTGGTCACACTGACTGAATGATTGCTTACACTGACTGACTGACTGCTTACACTGACTGACTGGTCACACTGACTGACTGACTGGTTACACTGACTGACATGTTACACTGACTTACTGACTGGTTACACTGACTGACTGACTGGTCACACTGAATGACTGACTGGTCACACTGACTGACTGATCACTGTGACTGACTGACTGATCACACAGACTGACTGACTGGTCTCACTTTCTGACTGGTCACACTGACTTACTGATTGGTGATACTGACTGACCATCAACATGACTGATCACACTGACTGACCGACGGGTCAAACTGACTGACTGATCACACTGACTGACTGACTGGTCACACTGACTGACTGGTGACAATGACTGACTGACTGTTCAGACTGACTGAATGGTCACACTGACTGACTGACTGGTCACACTGACTGACTGGTCACACTGACTGATCACACTGACTGACTGACTGGTCACACTGACTGACTGGTCATATTGACTGACTGACTGGTCACACTGACTGACTGACTGGTTACACTGACTGACTGACTGACTGACTGCTTACACTGACTGACTGGTCAAACTGAATGACTGACTGGTTACACTGACTAACATGTTACACTGACTGACTGACTTTTTACACTGACTGACTGACTGGTCAAACTGACTGACTGATCACTCTGACTGACTGACTGATCACACAGACTGACTGACTGTTCACACTTTTTGACTGGTCACACTGACTTACTGACTGGTCATACTTACTGACTGGTCACAGTGACTGACTGACTGCTTACACTGACTGACAGACTGGTCACACTGACTGACTGGTCACACTGACTTACTGACTGGTTACACTGACTGACATGTTACACTGACTTACTGATTGGTTACACTAACTGACTGACTGGTCACACTGACTGACTGGTCACACTGAATGACTGACTGACTGACTGGTCACACAGACTGACCGACTGGTCACACTTTCTGACTGGTCACACTGACTTACTGATTGGTGACACTGACTGACCATCAACATGACTAATAAAACTGACTGACTGACTGGTCAAACTGACTCTTTGACTGTCACACTGACTAACTGGTCACACTGACTGACGGACTGTTCACACTGACTGACTGGTCACACTGACTGATCACACTGACTGACTGACTGGTCACACTGACTGACTGGTCATATTGACTGACTGACTGGTCATACTTACTGACTGGTCACACTGACTGACTGACTGCTTACACTGACTGACTGACTGCTTACACTGACTGACTGGTCACACTGACTGACTGACTGGTTACACTGACTGACATGTTACACTGACTTACTGACTGGTTACACTGACTGACTGACTGGTCACACTGACTGACTGACTGGTCACACTGACTGACTGATCACTCTGACTGACTGACTGATCACACAGACTGACTGACTGGTCACACTTTCTGACTGGTCACACTGACTTACTGATTGGTGATACTGACTGACCATCAACATGACTGATCACACTGACTGACCGACGGGTCAAACTGACTGACTGATCACACTGACTGACTGACTGGTCACACTGACTGACTGGTCACATTGACTGACTGACTGTTCACACTGACTGACTGGTCACACTGACTGACTGACTGGTCACACTTACTGACTGACGGGTCACACTGACTGACTGGTCACACTAACTGACTGACTACTTACACTGACACACTGACTGTTCAGACTGACTGACTGGTCACACTGACTGACTGGTCATATTGACTGACTGACTGACTGGTCATACTTACTGACTGGTCACACTGACTGACTGACTGGTTACACTGACTGACTGACTGACTGCTTACACTGACTGACTGGTCACACTGAATGACTGACTGGTTACACTGACTAACATGTTACACTGACTGACTGTCTTTTTACACTGACTAACTGACTGGTCAAACTGACTGACTGACCACTCTGACTGACTGACTGATCACACAGACTGACTGACTGTTCACACTTTTTGACTGGTAACACTGACTTACTGACTGTTCATACTTACTGACTGGTCACAGTGACTGACTGACTGCTTACACTGACTGACTGACTGGTCACACTGACTGACTGGTCACACTGACTGACTGACTGACTGACTGGTCACACTGACTGACTGATCACACAGACTGACCGACTGGTCACACTTTCTGACTGGTCACACTGACTTACTGATTGGTGACACTGACTGACCATCAACATGACTAATCAAACTGACTGACTGACTGGTCAAACTGACTCTATGACTGTCACACTGACTAACTGGTCACACTGACTGACGGACTGTTCACACTGACTGACTGGTCACACTGACTGATCACACTGACTGACTGACTGGTCACACTGACTGACTGGTCATATTGACTGACTGACTGGTCATACTTACTGACTGGTCACACTGACTGACTGACTGCTTACACTGACTGACTGACTGCTTACACTGACTGACTGGTCACACTGACTGACTGACTGGTTACACTGACTGACATGTTACACTGACTTACTGACTGGTTACACTGACTGACTGACTGGTCACACTGAATGACTGACTGGTCACACTGACTGACTGATCACTGTGACTGACTGACTGATCACACAGACTGACTGACTGGTCTCACTTTCTGACTGGTCACACTGACTTACTGATTGGTGATACTGACTGACCATCAACATGACTGATCACACTGACTGACCGACGGGTCAAACTGACTGACTGATCACACTGACTGACTGACTGGTCACACTGACTGACTGGTGACAATGACTGACTGACTGTTCAGACTGACTGAATGGTCACACTGACTGACTGACTGGTCACACTGACTGACTGGTCACACTGACTGATCACACTGACTGACTGACTGGTCACACTGACTGACTGGTCATATTGACTGACTGACTGGTCACACTGACTGACTGACTGGTTACACTGACTGACTGACTGACTGCTTACACTGACTGACTGGTCAAACTGAATGACTGACTGGTTACACTGACTAACATGTTACACTGACTGACTGACTTTTTACACTGACTGACTGACTGGTCAAACTGACTGACTGATCACTCTGACTGACTGACTGATCACACAGACTGACTGACTGTTCACACTTTTTGACTGGTCACACTGACTTACTGACTGGTCATACTTACTGACTGGTCACAGTGACTGACTGACTGCTTACACTGACTGACAGACTGGTCACACTGACTGACTGGTCACACTGACTTACTGACTGGTTACACTGACTGACATGTTACACTGACTTACTGATTGGTTACACTAACTGACTGACTGGTCACACTGACTGACTGGTCACACTGAATGACTGACTGACTGATTGGTCACACAGACTGACCGACTGGTCACACTTTCTGACTGGTCACACTGACTTACTGATTGGTGACACTGACTGACCATCAACATGACTAATAAAACTGACTGACTGACTGGTCAAACTGACTCTTTGACTGTCACACTGACTAACTGGTCACACTGACTGACGGACTGTTCACACTGACTGACTGGTCACACTGACTGATCACACTGACTGACTGACTGGTCACACTGACTGACTGGTCATATTGACTGACTGACTGGTCATACTTACTGACTGGTCACACTGACTGACTGACTGCTTACACTGACTGACTGACTGCTTACACTGACTGACTGGTCAAACTGACTGACTGACTGGTTACACTGACTGACATGTTACACTGACTTACTGTCTGGTTACACTGACTGACTGACTGGTCACACTGACTGACTGACTGGTCACACTGACTGACTGATCACTCTGACTGACTGACTGATCACACAGACTGACTGACTGGTCACACTTTCTGACTGGTCACACTGACTTACTGATTGGTGATACTGACTGACCATCAACATGACTGATCACACTGACTGACCGACGGGTCAAACTGACTGACTGATCACACTGACTGACTGACTGGTCACACTGACTGACTGGTCACATTGACTGACTGACTGTTCACACTGACTGACTGGTCACACTGACTGACTGACTGGTCACACTTACTGACTGACGGGTCACACTGACTGACTGGTCACACTAACTGAATGACTACTTACACTGACACACTGACTGTTCAGACTGACTGACTGGTCACACTGACTGACTGGTCATATTGACTGACTGACTGACTGGTCATACTTACTGACTGGTCACACTGACTGACTGACTGGTTACACTGACTGACTGACTGACTGACTGCTTACACTGACTGACTGGTCACACTGAATGACTGACTGGTTACACTGACTAACATGTTACACTGACTGACTGTCTTTTTACACTGACTAACTGACTGGTCAAACTGACTGACTGACCACTCTGACTGACTGACTGATCACACAGACTGACTGACTGTTCACACTTTTTGACTGGTAACACTGACTTACTGACTGTTCATACTTACTGACTGGTCACAGTGACTGACTGACTGCTTACACTGACTGACTGACTGGTCACACTGACTGACTGGTCACACTGACTGACTGACTGACTGACTGGTCACACTGACTGACTGATCACACAGACTGACCGACTGGTCACACTTTCTGACTGGTCACACTGACTTACTGATTGGTGACACTGACTGACCATCAACATGACTAATCAAACTGACTGACTGACTGGTCAAACTGACTCTATGACTGTCACACTGACTAACTGGTCACACTGACTGACGGACTGTTCACACTGACTGACTGGTCACACTGACTGATCACACTGACTGACTGACTGGTCACACTGACTGACTGGTCATATTGACTGACTGACTGGTCATACTTACTGACTGGTCACACTGACTGACTGACTGCTTACACTGACTGACTGACTGCTTACACTGACTGACTGGTCACACTGACTGACTGACTGGTTACACTGACTGACATGTTACACTGACTTACTGACTGGTTACACTGACTGACTGACTGGTCACACTGAATGACTGACTGGTCACACTGACTGACTGATCACTGTGACTGACTGACTGATCACACAGACTGACTGACTGGTCTCACTTTCTGACTGGTCACACTGACTTACTGATTGGTGATACTGACTGACCATCAACATGACTGATCACACTGACTGACCGACGGGTCAAACTGACTGACTGATCACACTGACTGACTGACTGGTCACACTGACTGACTGGTGACAATGACTGACTGACTGTTCAGACTGACTGAATGGTCACACTGACTGACTGACTGGTCACACTGACTGACTGGTCACACTGACTGATCACACTGACTGACTGACTGGTCACACTGACTGACTGGTCATATTGACTGACTGACTGGTCACACTGACTGACTGACTGGTTACACTGACTGACTGACTGACTGCTTACACTGACTGACTGGTCAAACTGAATGACTGACTGGTTACACTGACTAACATGTTACACTGACTGACTGACTTTTTACACTGACTGACTGACTGGTCAAACTGACTGACTGATCACTCTGACTGACTGACTGATCACACAGACTGACTGACTGTTCACACTTTTTGACTGGTCACACTGACTTACTGACTGGTCATACTTACTGACTGGTCACAGTGACTGACTGACTGCTTACACTGACTGACAGACTGGTCACACTGACTGACTGGTCACACTGACTTACTGACTGGTTACACTGACTGACATGTTACACTGACTTACTGATTGGTTACACTAACTGACTGACTGGTCACACTGACTGACTGGTCACACTGAATGACTGACTGACTGACTGGTCACACAGACTGACCGACTGGTCACACTTTCTGACTGGTCACACTGACTTACTGATTGGTGACACTGACTGACCATCAACATGACTAATCAAACTGACTGACTGACTGGTCAAACTGACTCTTTGACTGTCACACTGACTAACTGGTCACACTGACTGACGGACTGTTCACACTGACTGACTGGTCACACTGACTGATCACACTGACTGACTGACTGGTCACACTGACTGACTGGTCATATTGACTGACTGACTGGTCATACTTACTGACTGGTCACACTGACTGACTGACTGCTTACACTGACTGACTGACTGCTTACACTGACTGACTGGTCAAACTGACTGACTGACTGGTTACACTGACTGACATGTTACACTGACTTACTGACTGGTTACACTGACTGACTGACTGGTCACACTGACTGACTGACTGGTCACACTGACTGACTGATCACTCTGACTGACTGACTGATCACACAGACTGACTGACTGGTCACACTTTCTGACTGGTCACACTGACTTACTGATTGGTGATACTGACTGACCATCAACATGACTGATCACACTGACTGACCGACGGGTCAAACTGACTGACTGATCACACTGACTGACTGACTGGTCACACTGACTGACTGGTCACATTGACTGACTGACTGTTCACACTGACTGACTGGTCACACTGACTGACTGACTGGTCACACTTACTGACTGACGGGTCACACTGACTGACTGGTCACACTAACTGACTGACTACTTACACTGACACACTGACTGTTCAGACTGACTGACTGGTCACACTGACTGACTGGTCATATTGACTGACTGACTGACTGGTCATACTTACTGACTGGTCACACTGACTGACTGACTGGTTACACTGACTGACTGACTGACTGCTTACACTGACTGACTGGTCACACTGAATGACTGACTGGTTACACTGACTAACATGTTACACTGACTGACTGTCTTTTTACACTGACTAACTGACTGGTCAAACTGACTGACTGACCACTCTGACTGACTGACTGATCACACAGACTGACTGACTGTTCACACTTTTTGACTGGTAACACTGACTTACTGACTGTTCATACTTACTGACTGGTCACAGTGACTGACTGACTGCTTACACTGACTGACTGACTGGTCACACTGACTGACTGGTCACACTGACTGACTGACTGACTGACTGGTCACACTGACTGACTGATCACACAGACTGACCGACTGGTCACACTTTCTGACTGGTCACACTGACTTACTGATTGGTGACACTGACTGACCATCAACATGACTAATCAAACTGACTGACTGACTGGTCAAACTGACTCTATGACTGTCACACTGACTAACTGGTCACACTGACTGACGGACTGTTCACACTGACTGACTGGTCACACTGACTGATCACACTGACTGACTGACTGGTCACACTGACTGACTGGTCATATTGACTGACTGACTGGTCATACTTACTGACTGGTCACACTGACTGACTGACTGCTTACACTGACTGACTGACTGCTTACACTGACTGACTGGTCACACTGACTGACTGACTGGTTACACTGACTGACATGTTACACTGACTTACTGACTGGTTACACTGACTGACTGACTGGTCACACTGAATGACTGACTGGTCACACTGACTGACTGATCACTGTGACTGACTGACTGATCACACAGACTGACTGACTGGTCTCACTTTCTGACTGGTCACACTGACTTACTGATTGGTGATACTGACTGACCATCAACATGACTGATCACACTGACTGACCGACGGGTCAAACTGACTGACTGATCACACTGACTGACTGACTGGTCACACTGACTGACTGGTGACAATGACTGACTGACTGTTCAGACTGACTGAATGGTCACACTGACTGACTGACTGGTCACACTGACTGACTGGTCACACTGACTGATCACACTGACTGACTGACTGGTCACACTGACTGACTGGTCATATTGACTGACTGACTGGTCACACTGACTGACTGACTGGTTACACTGACTGACTGACTGACTGCTTACACTGACTGACTGGTCAAACTGAATGACTGACTGGTTACACTGACTAACATGTTACACTGACTGACTGACTTTTTACACTGACTGACTGACTGGTCAAACTGACTGACTGATCACTCTGACTGACTGACTGATCACACAGACTGACTGACTGTTCACACTTTTTGACTGGTCACACTGACTTACTGACTGGTCATACTTACTGACTGGTCACAGTGACTGACTGACTGCTTACACTGACTGACAGACTGGTCACACTGACTGACTGGTCACACTGACTTACTGACTGGTTACACTGACTGACATGTTACACTGACTTACTGATTGGTTACACTAACTGACTGACTGGTCACACTGACTGACTGGTCACACTGAATGACTGACTGACTGATTGGTCACACAGACTGACCGACTGGTCACACTTTCTGACTGGTCACACTGACTTACTGATTGGTGACACTGACTGACCATCAACATGACTAATAAAACTGACTGACTGACTGGTCAAACTGACTCTTTGACTGTCACACTGACTAACTGGTCACACTGACTGACGGACTGTTCACACTGACTGACTGGTCACACTGACTGATCACACTGACTGACTGACTGGTCACACTGACTGACTGGTCATATTGACTGACTGACTGGTCATACTTACTGACTGGTCACACTGACTGACTGACTGCTTACACTGACTGACTGACTGCTTACACTGACTGACTGGTCAAACTGACTGACTGACTGGTTACACTGACTGACATGTTACACTGACTTACTGTCTGGTTACACTGACTGACTGACTGGTCACACTGACTGACTGACTGGTCACACTGACTGACTGATCACTCTGACTGACTGACTGATCACACAGACTGACTGACTGGTCACACTTTCTGACTGGTCACACTGACTTACTGATTGGTGATACTGACTGACCATCAACATGACTGATCACACTGACTGACCGACGGGTCAAACTGACTGACTGATCACACTGACTGACTGACTGGTCACACTGACTGACTGGTCACATTGACTGACTGACTGTTCACACTGACTGACTGGTCACACTGACTGACTGACTGGTCACACTTACTGACTGACGGGTCACACTGACTGACTGGTCACACTAACTGAATGACTACTTACACTGACACACTGACTGTTCAGACTGACTGACTGGTCACACTGACTGACTGGTCATATTGACTGACTGACTGACTGGTCATACTTACTGACTGGTCACACTGACTGACTGACTGGTTACACTGACTGACTGACTGACTGACTGCTTACACTGACTGACTGGTCACACTGAATGACTGACTGGTTACACTGACTAACATGTTACACTGACTGACTGTCTTTTTACACTGACTAACTGACTGGTCAAACTGACTGACTGACCACTCTGACTGACTGACTGATCACACAGACTGACTGACTGTTCACACTTTTTGACTGGTAACACTGACTTACTGACTGTTCATACTTACTGACTGGTCACAGTGACTGACTGACTGCTTACACTGACTGACTGACTGGTCACACTGACTGACTGGTCACACTGACTGACTGACTGACTGACTGGTCACACTGACTGACTGATCACACAGACTGACCGACTGGTCACACTTTCTGACTGGTCACACTGACTTACTGATTGGTGACACTGACTGACCATCAACATGACTAATCAAACTGACTGACTGACTGGTCAAACTGACTCTATGACTGTCACACTGACTAACTGGTCACACTGACTGACGGACTGTTCACACTGACTGACTGGTCACACTGACTGATCACACTGACTGACTGACTGGTCACACTGACTGACTGGTCATATTGACTGACTGACTGGTCATACTTACTGACTGGTCACACTGACTGACTGACTGCTTACACTGACTGACTGACTGCTTACACTGACTGACTGGTCACACTGACTGACTGACTGGTTACACTGACTGACATGTTACACTGACTTACTGACTGGTTACACTGACTGACTGACTGGTCACACTGAATGACTGACTGGTCACACTGACTGACTGATCACTGTGACTGACTGACTGATCACACAGACTGACTGACTGGTCTCACTTTCTGACTGGTCACACTGACTTACTGATTGGTGATACTGACTGACCATCAACATGACTGATCACACTGACTGACCGACGGGTCAAACTGACTGACTGATCACACTGACTGACTGACTGGTCACACTGACTGACTGGTGACAATGACTGACTGACTGTTCAGACTGACTGAATGGTCACACTGACTGACTGACTGGTCACACTGACTGACTGGTCACACTGACTGATCACACTGACTGACTGACTGGTCACACTGACTGACTGGTCATATTGACTGACTGACTGGTCACACTGACTGACTGACTGGTTACACTGACTGACTGACTGACTGCTTACACTGACTGACTGGTCAAACTGAATGACTGACTGGTTACACTGACTAACATGTTACACTGACTGACTGACTTTTTACACTGACTGACTGACTGGTCAAACTGACTGACTGATCACTCTGACTGACTGACTGATCACACAGACTGACTGACTGTTCACACTTTTTGACTGGTCACACTGACTTACTGACTGGTCATACTTACTGACTGGTCACAGTGACTGACTGACTGCTTACACTGACTGACAGACTGGTCACACTGACTGACTGGTCACACTGACTTACTGACTGGTTACACTGACTGACATGTTACACTGACTTACTGATTGGTTACACTAACTGACTGACTGGTCACACTGACTGACTGGTCACACTGAATGACTGACTGACTGACTGGTCACACAGACTGACCGACTGGTCACACTTTCTGACTGGTCACACTGACTTACTGATTGGTGACACTGACTGACCATCAACATGACTAATCAAACTGACTGACTGACTGGTCAAACTGACTCTTTGACTGTCACACTGACTAACTGGTCACACTGACTGACGGACTGTTCACACTGACTGACTGGTCACACTGACTGATCACACTGACTGACTGACTGGTCACACTGACTGACTGGTCATATTGACTGACTGACTGGTCATACTTACTGACTGGTCACACTGACTGACTGACTGCTTACACTGACTGACTGACTGCTTACACTGACTGACTGGTCAAACTGACTGACTGACTGGTTACACTGACTGACATGTTACACTGACTTACTGTCTGGTTACACTGACTGACTGACTGGTCACACTGACTGACTGACTGGTCACACTGACTGACTGATCACTCTGACTGACTGACTGATCACACAGACTGACTGACTGGTCACACTTTCTGACTGGTCACACTGACTTACTGATTGGTGATACTGACTGACCATCAACATGACTGATCACACTGACTGACCGACGGGTCAAACTGACTGACTGATCACACTGACTGACTGACTGGTCACACTGACTGACTGGTCACATTGACTGACTGACTGTTCACACTGACTGACTGGTCACACTGACTGACTGACTGGTCACACTTACTGACTGACGGGTCACACTGACTGACTGGTCACACTAACTGAATGACTACTTACACTGACACACTGACTGTTCAGACTGACTGACTGGTCACACTGACTGACTGGTCATATTGACTGACTGACTGACTGGTCATACTTACTGACTGGTCACACTGACTGACTGACTGGTTACACTGACTGACTGACTGACTGACTGCTTACACTGACTGACTGGTCACACTGAATGACTGACTGGTTACACTGACTAACATGTTACACTGACTGACTGTCTTTTTACACTGACTAACTGACTGGTCAAACTGACTGACTGACCACTCTGACTGACTGACTGATCACACAGACTGACTGACTGTTCACACTTTTTGACTGGTAACACTGACTTACTGACTGTTCATACTTACTGACTGGTCACAGTGACTGACTGACTGCTTACACTGACTGACTGACTGGTCACACTGACTGACTGGTCACACTGACTGACTGACTGACTGACTGGTCACACTGACTGACTGATCACACAGACTGACCGACTGGTCACACTTTCTGACTGGTCACACTGACTTACTGATTGGT
The DNA here is from genome assembly GCA_038088235.1 of Zacco platypus. Lineage (NCBI taxonomy): Eukaryota > Metazoa > Chordata > Actinopteri > Cypriniformes > Xenocyprididae > Zacco > Zacco platypus. The sequence continues at coordinate 23,397,829 of CM076086.1, read as the reverse complement.
GACACTGACTGACCATCAACATGACTAATCAAACTGACTGACTGACTGGTCAAACTGACTCTATGACTGTCACACTGACTAACTGGTCACACTGACTGACGGACTGTTCACACTGACTGACTGGTCACACTGACTGATCACACTGACTGACTGACTGGTCACACTGACTGACTGGTCATATTGACTGACTGACTGGTCATACTTACTGACTGGTCACACTGACTGACTGACTGCTTACACTGACTGACTGACTGCTTACACTGACTGACTGGTCACACTGACTGACTGACTGGTTACACTGACTGACATGTTACACTGACTTACTGACTGGTTACACTGACTGACTGACTGGTCACACTGAATGACTGACTGGTCACACTGACTGACTGATCACTGTGACTGACTGACTGATCACACAGACTGACTGACTGGTCTCACTTTCTGACTGGTCACACTGACTTACTGATTGGTGATACTGACTGACCATCAACATGACTGATCACACTGACTGACCGACGGGTCAAACTGACTGACTGATCACACTGACTGACTGACTGGTCACACTGACTGACTGGTGACAATGACTGACTGACTGTTCAGACTGACTGAATGGTCACACTGACTGACTGACTGGTCACACTGACTGACTGGTCACACTGACTGATCACACTGACTGACTGACTGGTCACACTGACTGACTGGTCATATTGACTGACTGACTGGTCACACTGACTGACTGACTGGTTACACTGACTGACTGACTGACTGCTTACACTGACTGACTGGTCAAACTGAATGACTGACTGGTTACACTGACTAACATGTTACACTGACTGACTGACTTTTTACACTGACTGACTGACTGGTCAAACTGACTGACTGATCACTCTGACTGACTGACTGATCACACAGACTGACTGACTGTTCACACTTTTTGACTGGTCACACTGACTTACTGACTGGTCATACTTACTGACTGGTCACAGTGACTGACTGACTGCTTACACTGACTGACAGACTGGTCACACTGACTGACTGGTCACACTGACTTACTGACTGGTTACACTGACTGACATGTTACACTGACTTACTGATTGGTTACACTAACTGACTGACTGGTCACACTGACTGACTGGTCACACTGAATGACTGACTGACTGACTGGTCACACAGACTGACCGACTGGTCACACTTTCTGACTGGTCACACTGACTTACTGATTGGTGACACTGACTGACCATCAACATGACTAATCAAACTGACTGACTGACTGGTCAAACTGACTCTTTGACTGTCACACTGACTAACTGGTCACACTGACTGACGGACTGTTCACACTGACTGACTGGTCACACTGACTGATCACACTGACTGACTGACTGGTCACACTGACTGACTGGTCATATTGACTGACTGACTGGTCATACTTACTGACTGGTCACACTGACTGACTGACTGCTTACACTGACTGACTGACTGCTTACACTGACTGACTGGTCAAACTGACTGACTGACTGGTTACACTGACTGACATGTTACACTGACTTACCGACTGGTTACACTGACTGACTGACTGGTCACACTGACTGACTGACTGGTCACACTGACTGACTGATCACTCTGACTGACTGACTGATCACACAGACTAACTGACTGGTCACACTTTCTGACTGGTCATACTGACTTACTGATTGGTGATACTGACTGACCATCAACATGACTGATCACACTGACTGACCGACGGGTCAAACTGACTGACTGATCACACTGACTGACTGACTGGTCACACTGACTGACTGGTCACATTGACTGACTGACTGTTCACACTGACTGACTGGTCACACTGACTGACTGACTGGTCACACTGACTGACTGGTCACACTTACTGACTGACGGGTCACACTGACTGACTGGTCACACTAACTGACTGACTACTTACACTGACACACTGACTGTTCAGACTGACTGACTGGTCACACTGACTGACTGGTCATATTGACTGACTGACTGACTGGTCATACTTACTGACTGGTCACACTGACTGACTGACTGGTTACACTGACTGACTGACTGACTGCTTACACTGACTGACTGGTCACACTGAATGACTGACTGGTTACACTGACTAACATGTTACACTGACTGACTGTCTTTTTACACTGACTAACTGACTGGTCAAACTGACTGACTGATCACTCTGACTGACTGACTGATCACACAGACTGACTGACTGTTCACACTTTTTGACTGGTAACACTGACTTACTGACTGTTCATACTTACTGACTGGTCACAGTGACTGACTGACTGACTGACTGGTCACACTGACTGACTGATCACACAGACTGACCGACTGGTCACACTTTCTGACTGGTCACACTGACTTACTGATTGGTGACACTGACTGACCATCAACATGACTAATCAAACTGACTGACTGACTGGTCAAACTGACTCTATGACTGTCACACTGACTAACTGGTCACACTGACTGACGGACTGTTCACACTGACTGACTGGTCACACTGACTGATCACACTGACTGACTGACTGGTCACACTGACTGACTGGTCATATTGACTGACTGACTGGTCATACTTACTGACTGGTCACACTGACTGAATGATTGCTTACACTGACTGACTGACTGCTTACACTGACTGACTGGTCACACTGACTGACTGACTGGTTACACTGACTGACATGTTACACTGACTTACTGACTGGTTACACTGACTGACTGACTGGTCACACTGAATGACTGACTGGTCACACTGACTGACTGATCACTGTGACTGACTGACTGATCACACAGACTGACTGACTGGTCTCACTTTCTGACTGGTCACACTGACTTACTGATTGGTGATACTGACTGACCATCAACATGACTGATCACACTGACTGACCGACGGGTCAAACTGACTGACTGATCACACTGACTGACTGACTGGTCACACTGACTGACTGGTGACAATGACTGACTGACTGTTCAGACTGACTGAATGGTCACACTGACTGACTGACTGGTCACACTGACTGACTGGTCACACTGACTGATCACACTGACTGACTGACTGGTCACACTGACTGACTGGTCATATTGACTGACTGACTGGTCACACTGACTGACTGACTGGTTACACTGACTGACTGACTGACTGACTGCTTACACTGACTGACTGGTCAAACTGAATGACTGACTGGTTACACTGACTAACATGTTACACTGACTGACTGACTTTTTACACTGACTGACTGACTGGTCAAACTGACTGACTGATCACTCTGACTGACTGACTGATCACACAGACTGACTGACTGTTCACACTTTTTGACTGGTCACACTGACTTACTGACTGGTCATACTTACTGACTGGTCACAGTGACTGACTGACTGCTTACACTGACTGACAGACTGGTCACACTGACTGACTGGTCACACTGACTTACTGACTGGTTACACTGACTGACATGTTACACTGACTTACTGATTGGTTACACTAACTGACTGACTGGTCACACTGACTGACTGGTCACACTGAATGACTGACTGACTGACTGGTCACACAGACTGACCGACTGGTCACACTTTCTGACTGGTCACACTGACTTACTGATTGGTGACACTGACTGACCATCAACATGACTAATAAAACTGACTGACTGACTGGTCAAACTGACTCTTTGACTGTCACACTGACTAACTGGTCACACTGACTGACGGACTGTTCACACTGACTGACTGGTCACACTGACTGATCACACTGACTGACTGACTGGTCACACTGACTGACTGGTCATATTGACTGACTGACTGGTCATACTTACTGACTGGTCACACTGACTGACTGACTGCTTACACTGACTGACTGACTGCTTACACTGACTGACTGGTCACACTGACTGACTGACTGGTTACACTGACTGACATGTTACACTGACTTACTGACTGGTCACACTGACTGACTGACTGGTCACACTGACTGACTGATCACTCTGACTGACTGACTGATCACACAGACTGACTGACTGGTCACACTTTCTGACTGGTCACACTGACTTACTGATTGGTGATACTGACTGACCATCAACATGACTGATCACACTGACTGACCGACGGGTCAAACTGACTGACTGATCACACTGACTGACTGACTGGTCACACTGACTGACTGGTCACATTGACTGACTGACTGTTCACACTGACTGACTGGTCACACTGACTGACTGACTGGTCACACTTACTGACTGACGGGTCACACTGACTGACTGGTCACACTAACTGACTGACTACTTACACTGACACACTGACTGTTCAGACTGACTGACTGGTCACACTGACTGACTGGTCATATTGACTGACTGACTGACTGGTCATACTTACTGACTGGTCACACTGACTGACTGACTGGTTACACTGACTGACTGACTGACTGCTTACACTGACTGACTGGTCACACTGAATGACTGACTGGTTACACTGACTAACATGTTACACTGACTGACTGTCTTTTTACACTGACTAACTGACTGGTCAAACTGACTGACTGACCACTCTGACTGACTGACTGATCACACAGACTGACTGACTGTTCAAACTTTTTGACTGGTAACACTGACTTACTGACTGTTCATACTTACTGACTGGTCACAGTGACTGACTGACTGCTTACACTGACTGACTGACTGGTCACACTGACTGACTGGTCACACTGACTGACTGACTGACTGACTGGTCACACTGACTGACTGATCACACAGACTGACCGACTGGTCACACTTTCTGACTGGTCACACTGACTTACTGATTGGTGACACTGACTGACCATCAACATGACTAATCAAACTGACTGACTGACTGGTCAAACTGACTCTATGACTGTCACACTGACTAACTGGTCACACTGACTGACGGACTGTTCACACTGACTGACTGGTCACACTGACTGATCACACTGACTGACTGACTGGTCACACTGACTGACTGGTCATATTGACTGACTGACTGGTCATACTTACTGACTGGTCACACTGACTGACTGACTGCTTACACTGACTGACTGACTGCTTACACTGACTGACTGGTCACACTGACTGACTGACTGGTTACACTGACTGACATGTTACACTGACTTACTGACTGGTTACACTGACTGACTGACTGGTCACACTGAATGACTGACTGGTCACACTGACTGACTGATCACTGTGACTGACTGACTGATCACACAGACTGACTGACTGGTCTCACTTTCTGACTGGTCACACTGACTTACTGATTGGTGATACTGACTGACCATCAACATGACTGATCACACTGACTGACCGACGGGTCAAACTGACTGACTGATCACACTGACTGACTGACTGGTCACACTGACTGACTGGTGACAATGACTGACTGACTGTTCAGACTGACTGAATGGTCACACTGACTGACTGACTGGTCACACTGACTGACTGGTCACACTGACTGATCACACTGACTGACTGACTGGTCACACTGACTGACTGGTCATATTGACTGACTGACTGGTCACACTGACTGACTGACTGGTTACACTGACTGACTGACTGACTGCTTACACTGACTGACTGGTCAAACTGAATGACTGACTGGTTACACTGACTAACATGTTACACTGACTGACTGACTTTTTACACTGACTGACTGACTGGTCAAACTGACTGACTGATCACTCTGACTGACTGACTGATCACACAGACTGACTGACTGTTCACACTTTTTGACTGGTCACACTGACTTACTGACTGGTCATACTTACTGACTGGTCACAGTGACTGACTGACTGCTTACACTGACTGACAGACTGGTCACACTGACTGACTGGTCACACTGACTTACTGACTGGTTACACTGACTGACATGTTACACTGACTTACTGATTGGTTACACTAACTGACTGACTGGTCACACTGACTGACTGGTCACACTGAATGACTGACTGACTGATTGGTCACACAGACTGACCGACTGGTCACACTTTCTGACTGGTCACACTGACTTACTGATTGGTGACACTGACTGACCATCAACATGACTAATAAAACTGACTGACTGACTGGTCAAACTGACTCTTTGACTGTCACACTGACTAACTGGTCACACTGACTGACGGACTGTTCACACTGACTGACTGGTCACACTGACTGATCACACTGACTGACTGACTGGTCACACTGACTGACTGGTCATATTGACTGACTGACTGGTCATACTTACTGACTGGTCACACTGACTGACTGACTGCTTACACTGACTGACTGACTGCTTACACTGACTGACTGGTCAAACTGACTGACTGACTGGTTACACTGACTGACATGTTACACTGACTTACTGTCTGGTTACACTGACTGACTGACTGGTCACACTGACTGACTGACTGGTCACACTGACTGACTGATCACTCTGACTGACTGACTGATCACACAGACTGACTGACTGGTCACACTTTCTGACTGGTCACACTGACTTACTGATTGGTGATACTGACTGACCATCAACATGACTGATCACACTGACTGACCGACGGGTCAAACTGACTGACTGATCACACTGACTGACTGACTGGTCACACTGACTGACTGGTCACATTGACTGACTGACTGTTCACACTGACTGACTGGTCACACTGACTGACTGACTGGTCACACTTACTGACTGACGGGTCACACTGACTGACTGGTCACACTAACTGAATGACTACTTACACTGACACACTGACTGTTCAGACTGACTGACTGGTCACACTGACTGACTGGTCATATTGACTGACTGACTGACTGGTCATACTTACTGACTGGTCACACTGACTGACTGACTGGTTACACTGACTGACTGACTGACTGACTGCTTACACTGACTGACTGGTCACACTGAATGACTGACTGGTTACACTGACTAACATGTTACACTGACTGACTGTCTTTTTACACTGACTAACTGACTGGTCAAACTGACTGACTGACCACTCTGACTGACTGACTGATCACACAGACTGACTGACTGTTCACACTTTTTGACTGGTAACACTGACTTACTGACTGTTCATACTTACTGACTGGTCACAGTGACTGACTGACTGCTTACACTGACTGACTGACTGGTCACACTGACTGACTGGTCACACTGACTGACTGACTGACTGACTGGTCACACTGACTGACTGATCACACAGACTGACCGACTGGTCACACTTTCTGACTGGTCACACTGACTTACTGATTGGTGACACTGACTGACCATCAACATGACTAATCAAACTGACTGACTGACTGGTCAAACTGACTCTATGACTGTCACACTGACTAACTGGTCACACTGACTGACGGACTGTTCACACTGACTGACTGGTCACACTGACTGATCACACTGACTGACTGACTGGTCACACTGACTGACTGGTCATATTGACTGACTGACTGGTCATACTTACTGACTGGTCACACTGACTGACTGACTGCTTACACTGACTGACTGACTGCTTACACTGACTGACTGGTCACACTGACTGACTGACTGGTTACACTGACTGACATGTTACACTGACTTACTGACTGGTTACACTGACTGACTGACTGGTCACACTGAATGACTGACTGGTCACACTGACTGACTGATCACTGTGACTGACTGACTGATCACACAGACTGACTGACTGGTCTCACTTTCTGACTGGTCACACTGACTTACTGATTGGTGATACTGACTGACCATCAACATGACTGATCACACTGACTGACCGACGGGTCAAACTGACTGACTGATCACACTGACTGACTGACTGGTCACACTGACTGACTGGTGACAATGACTGACTGACTGTTCAGACTGACTGAATGGTCACACTGACTGACTGACTGGTCACACTGACTGACTGGTCACACTGACTGATCACACTGACTGACTGACTGGTCACACTGACTGACTGGTCATATTGACTGACTGACTGGTCACACTGACTGACTGACTGGTTACACTGACTGACTGACTGACTGCTTACACTGACTGACTGGTCAAACTGAATGACTGACTGGTTACACTGACTAACATGTTACACTGACTGACTGACTTTTTACACTGACTGACTGACTGGTCAAACTGACTGACTGATCACTCTGACTGACTGACTGATCACACAGACTGACTGACTGTTCACACTTTTTGACTGGTCACACTGACTTACTGACTGGTCATACTTACTGACTGGTCACAGTGACTGACTGACTGCTTACACTGACTGACAGACTGGTCACACTGACTGACTGGTCACACTGACTTACTGACTGGTTACACTGACTGACATGTTACACTGACTTACTGATTGGTTACACTAACTGACTGACTGGTCACACTGACTGACTGGTCACACTGAATGACTGACTGACTGATTGGTCACACAGACTGACCGACTGGTCACACTTTCTGACTGGTCACACTGACTTACTGATTGGTGACACTGACTGACCATCAACATGACTAATAAAACTGACTGACTGACTGGTCAAACTGACTCTTTGACTGTCACACTGACTAACTGGTCACACTGACTGACGGACTGTTCACACTGACTGACTGGTCACACTGACTGATCACACTGACTGACTGACTGGTCACACTGACTGACTGGTCATATTGACTGACTGACTGGTCATACTTACTGACTGGTCACACTGACTGACTGACTGCTTACACTGACTGACTGACTGCTTACACTGACTGACTGGTCAAACTGACTGACTGACTGGTTACACTGACTGACATGTTACACTGACTTACTGTCTGGTTACACTGACTGACTGACTGGTCACACTGACTGACTGACTGGTCACACTGACTGACTGATCACTCTGACTGACTGACTGATCACACAGACTGACTGACTGGTCACACTTTCTGACTGGTCACACTGACTTACTGATTGGTGATACTGACTGACCATCAACATGACTGATCACACTGACTGACCGACGGGTCAAACTGACTGACTGATCACACTGACTGACTGACTGGTCACACTGACTGACTGGTCACATTGACTGACTGACTGTTCACACTGACTGACTGGTCACACTGACTGACTGACTGGTCACACTTACTGACTGACGGGTCACACTGACTGACTGGTCACACTAACTGAATGACTACTTACACTGACACACTGACTGTTCAGACTGACTGACTGGTCACACTGACTGACTGGTCATATTGACTGACTGACTGACTGGTCATACTTACTGACTGGTCACACTGACTGACTGACTGGTTACACTGACTGACTGACTGACTGACTGCTTACACTGACTGACTGGTCACACTGAATGACTGACTGGTTACACTGACTAACATGTTACACTGACTGACTGTCTTTTTACACTGACTAACTGACTGGTCAAACTGACTGACTGACCACTCTGACTGACTGACTGATCACACAGACTGACTGACTGTTCACACTTTTTGACTGGTAACACTGACTTACTGACTGTTCATACTTACTGACTGGTCACAGTGACTGACTGACTGCTTACACTGACTGACTGACTGGTCACACTGACTGACTGGTCACACTGACTGACTGACTGACTGACTGGTCACACTGACTGACTGATCACACAGACTGACCGACTGGTCACACTTTCTGACTGGTCACACTGACTTACTGATTGGTGACACTGACTGACCATCAACATGACTAATCAAACTGACTGACTGACTGGTCAAACTGACTCTATGACTGTCACACTGACTAACTGGTCACACTGACTGACGGACTGTTCACACTGACTGACTGGTCACACTGACTGATCACACTGACTGACTGACTGGTCACACTGACTGACTGGTCATATTGACTGACTGACTGGTCATACTTACTGACTGGTCACACTGACTGACTGACTGCTTACACTGACTGACTGACTGCTTACACTGACTGACTGGTCACACTGACTGACTGACTGGTTACACTGACTGACATGTTACACTGACTTACTGACTGGTTACACTGACTGACTGACTGGTCACACTGAATGACTGACTGGTCACACTGACTGACTGATCACTGTGACTGACTGACTGATCACACAGACTGACTGACTGGTCTCACTTTCTGACTGGTCACACTGACTTACTGATTGGTGATACTGACTGACCATCAACATGACTGATCACACTGACTGACCGACGGGTCAAACTGACTGACTGATCACACTGACTGACTGACTGGTCACACTGACTGACTGGTGACAATGACTGACTGACTGTTCAGACTGACTGAATGGTCACACTGACTGACTGACTGGTCACACTGACTGACTGGTCACACTGACTGATCACACTGACTGACTGACTGGTCACACTGACTGACTGGTCATATTGACTGACTGACTGGTCACACTGACTGACTGACTGGTTACACTGACTGACTGACTGACTGCTTACACTGACTGACTGGTCAAACTGAATGACTGACTGGTTACACTGACTAACATGTTACACTGACTGACTGACTTTTTACACTGACTGACTGACTGGTCAAACTGACTGACTGATCACTCTGACTGACTGACTGATCACACAGACTGACTGACTGTTCACACTTTTTGACTGGTCACACTGACTTACTGACTGGTCATACTTACTGACTGGTCACAGTGACTGACTGACTGCTTACACTGACTGACAGACTGGTCACACTGACTGACTGGTCACACTGACTTACTGACTGGTTACACTGACTGACATGTTACACTGACTTACTGATTGGTTACACTAACTGACTGACTGGTCACACTGACTGACTGGTCACACTGAATGACTGACTGACTGACTGGTCACACAGACTGACCGACTGGTCACACTTTCTGACTGGTCACACTGACTTACTGATTGGTGACACTGACTGACCATCAACATGACTAATCAAACTGACTGACTGACTGGTCAAACTGACTCTTTGACTGTCACACTGACTAACTGGTCACACTGACTGACGGACTGTTCACACTGACTGACTGGTCACACTGACTGATCACACTGACTGACTGACTGGTCACACTGACTGACTGGTCATATTGACTGACTGACTGGTCATACTTACTGACTGGTCACACTGACTGACTGACTGCTTACACTGACTGACTGACTGCTTACACTGACTGACTGGTCAAACTGACTGACTGACTGGTTACACTGACTGACATGTTACACTGACTTACTGTCTGGTTACACTGACTGACTGACTGGTCACACTGACTGACTGACTGGTCACACTGACTGACTGATCACTCTGACTGACTGACTGATCACACAGACTGACTGACTGGTCACACTTTCTGACTGGTCACACTGACTTACTGATTGGTGATACTGACTGACCATCAACATGACTGATCACACTGACTGACCGACGGGTCAAACTGACTGACTGATCACACTGACTGACTGACTGGTCACACTGACTGACTGGTCACATTGACTGACTGACTGTTCACACTGACTGACTGGTCACACTGACTGACTGACTGGTCACACTTACTGACTGACGGGTCACACTGACTGACTGGTCACACTAACTGAATGACTACTTACACTGACACACTGACTGTTCAGACTGACTGACTGGTCACACTGACTGACTGGTCATATTGACTGACTGACTGACTGGTCATACTTACTGACTGGTCACACTGACTGACTGACTGGTTACACTGACTGACTGACTGACTGACTGCTTACACTGACTGACTGGTCACACTGAATGACTGACTGGTTACACTGACTAACATGTTACACTGACTGACTGTCTTTTTACACTGACTAACTGACTGGTCAAACTGACTGACTGACCACTCTGACTGACTGACTGATCACACAGACTGACTGACTGTTCACACTTTTTGACTGGTAACACTGACTTACTGACTGTTCATACTTACTGACTGGTCACAGTGACTGACTGACTGCTTACACTGACTGACTGACTGGTCACACTGACTGACTGGTCACACTGACTGACTGACTGACTGACTGGTCACACTGACTGACTGATCACACAGACTGACCGACTGGTCACACTTTCTGACTGGTCACACTGACTTACTGATTGGTGACACTGACTGACCATCAACATGACTAATCAAACTGACTGACTGACTGGTCAAACTGACTCTATGACTGTCACACTGACTAACTGGTCACACTGACTGACGGACTGTTCACACTGACTGACTGGTCACACTGACTGATCACACTGACTGACTGACTGGTCACACTGACTGACTGGTCATATTGACTGACTGACTGGTCATACTTACTGACTGGTCACACTGACTGACTGACTGCTTACACTGACTGACTGACTGCTTACACTGACTGACTGGTCACACTGACTGACTGACTGGTTACACTGACTGACATGTTACACTGACTTACTGACTGGTTACACTGACTGACTGACTGGTCACACTGAATGACTGACTGGTCACACTGACTGACTGATCACTGTGACTGACTGACTGATCACACAGACTGACTGACTGGTCTCACTTTCTGACTGGTCACACTGACTTACTGATTGGTGATACTGACTGACCATCAACATGACTGATCACACTGACTGACCGACGGGTCAAACTGACTGACTGATCACACTGACTGACTGACTGGTCACACTGACTGACTGGTGACAATGACTGACTGACTGTTCAGACTGACTGAATGGTCACACTGACTGACTGACTGGTCACACTGACTGACTGGTCACACTGACTGATCACACTGACTGACTGACTGGTCACACTGACTGACTGGTCATATTGACTGACTGACTGGTCACACTGACTGACTGACTGGTTACACTGACTGACTGACTGACTGCTTACACTGACTGACTGGTCAAACTGAATGACTGACTGGTTACACTGACTAACATGTTACACTGACTGACTGACTTTTTACACTGACTGACTGACTGGTCAAACTGACTGACTGATCACTCTGACTGACTGACTGATCACACAGACTGACTGACTGTTCACACTTTTTGACTGGTCACACTGACTTACTGACTGGTCATACTTACTGACTGGTCACAGTGACTGACTGACTGCTTACACTGACTGACAGACTGGTCACACTGACTGACTGGTCACACTGACTTACTGACTGGTTACACTGACTGACATGTTACACTGACTTACTGATTGGTTACACTAACTGACTGACTGGTCACACTGACTGACTGGTCACACTGAATGACTGACTGACTGACTGGTCACACAGACTGACCGACTGGTCACACTTTCTGACTGGTCACACTGACTTACTGATTGGTGACACTGACTGACCATCAACATGACTAATCAAACTGACTGACTGACTGGTCAAACTGACTCTTTGACTGTCACACTGACTAACTGGTCACACTGACTGACGGACTGTTCACACTGACTGACTGGTCACACTGACTGATCACACTGACTGACTGACTGGTCACACTGACTGACTGGTCATATTGACTGACTGACTGGTCATACTTACTGACTGGTCACACTGACTGACTGACTGCTTACACTGACTGACTGACTGCTTACACTGACTGACTGGTCAAACTGACTGACTGACTGGTTACACTGACTGACATGTTACACTGACTTACCGACTGGTTACACTGACTGACTGACTGGTCACACTGACTGACTGACTGGTCACACTGACTGACTGATCACTCTGACTGACTGACTGATCACACAGACTAACTGACTGGTCACACTTTCTGACTGGTCATACTGACTTACTGATTGGTGATACTGACTGACCATCAACATGACTGATCACACTGACTGACCGACGGGTCAAACTGACTGACTGATCACACTGACTGACTGACTGGTCACACTGACTGACTGGTCACATTGACTGACTGACTGTTCACACTGACTGACTGGTCACACTGACTGACTGACTGGTCACACTGACTGACTGGTCACACTTACTGACTGACGGGTCACACTGACTGACTGGTCACACTAACTGACTGACTACTTACACTGACACACTGACTGTTCAGACTGACTGACTGGTCACACTGACTGACTGGTCATATTGACTGACTGACTGACTGGTCATACTTACTGACTGGTCACACTGACTGACTGACTGGTTACACTGACTGACTGACTGACTGCTTACACTGACTGACTGGTCACACTGAATGACTGACTGGTTACACTGACTAACATGTTACACTGACTGACTGTCTTTTTACACTGACTAACTGACTGGTCAAACTGACTGACTGATCACTCTGACTGACTGACTGATCACACAGACTGACTGACTGTTCACACTTTTTGACTGGTAACACTGACTTACTGACTGTTCATACTTACTGACTGGTCACAGTGACTGACTGACTGACTGACTGGTCACACTGACTGACTGATCACACAGACTGACCGACTGGTCACACTTTCTGACTGGTCACACTGACTTACTGATTGGTGACACTGACTGACCATCAACATGACTAATCAAACTGACTGACTGACTGGTCAAACTGACTCTATGACTGTCACACTGACTAACTGGTCACACTGACTGACGGACTGTTCACACTGACTGACTGGTCACACTGACTGATCACACTGACTGACTGACTGGTCACACTGACTGACTGGTCATATTGACTGACTGACTGGTCATACTTACTGACTGGTCACACTGACTGAATGATTGCTTACACTGACTGACTGACTGCTTACACTGACTGACTGGTCACACTGACTGACTGACTGGTTACACTGACTGACATGTTACACTGACTTACTGACTGGTTACACTGACTGACTGACTGGTCACACTGAATGACTGACTGGTCACACTGACTGACTGATCACTGTGACTGACTGACTGATCACACAGACTGACTGACTGGTCTCACTTTCTGACTGGTCACACTGACTTACTGATTGGTGATACTGACTGACCATCAACATGACTGATCACACTGACTGACCGACGGGTCAAACTGACTGACTGATCACACTGACTGACTGACTGGTCACACTGACTGACTGGTGACAATGACTGACTGACTGTTCAGACTGACTGAATGGTCACACTGACTGACTGACTGGTCACACTGACTGACTGGTCACACTGACTGATCACACTGACTGACTGACTGGTCACACTGACTGACTGGTCATATTGACTGACTGACTGGTCACACTGACTGACTGACTGGTTACACTGACTGACTGACTGACTGACTGCTTACACTGACTGACTGGTCAAACTGAATGACTGACTGGTTACACTGACTAACATGTTACACTGACTGACTGACTTTTTACACTGACTGACTGACTGGTCAAACTGACTGACTGATCACTCTGACTGACTGACTGATCACACAGACTGACTGACTGTTCACACTTTTTGACTGGTCACACTGACTTACTGACTGGTCATACTTACTGACTGGTCACAGTGACTGACTGACTGCTTACACTGACTGACAGACTGGTCACACTGACTGACTGGTCACACTGACTTACTGACTGGTTACACTGACTGACATGTTACACTGACTTACTGATTGGTTACACTAACTGACTGACTGGTCACACTGACTGACTGGTCACACTGAATGACTGACTGACTGACTGGTCACACAGACTGACCGACTGGTCACACTTTCTGACTGGTCACACTGACTTACTGATTGGTGACACTGACTGACCATCAACATGACTAATAAAACTGACTGACTGACTGGTCAAACTGACTCTTTGACTGTCACACTGACTAACTGGTCACACTGACTGACGGACTGTTCACACTGACTGACTGGTCACACTGACTGATCACACTGACTGACTGACTGGTCACACTGACTGACTGGTCATATTGACTGACTGACTGGTCATACTTACTGACTGGTCACACTGACTGACTGACTGCTTACACTGACTGACTGACTGCTTACACTGACTGACTGGTCACACTGACTGACTGACTGGTTACACTGACTGACATGTTACACTGACTTACTGACTGGTCACACTGACTGACTGACTGGTCACACTGACTGACTGATCACTCTGACTGACTGACTGATCACACAGACTGACTGACTGGTCACACTTTCTGACTGGTCACACTGACTTACTGATTGGTGATACTGACTGACCATCAACATGACTGATCACACTGACTGACCGACGGGTCAAACTGACTGACTGATCACACTGACTGACTGACTGGTCACACTGACTGACTGGTCACATTGACTGACTGACTGTTCACACTGACTGACTGGTCACACTGACTGACTGACTGGTCACACTTACTGACTGACGGGTCACACTGACTGACTGGTCACACTAACTGACTGACTACTTACACTGACACACTGACTGTTCAGACTGACTGACTGGTCACACTGACTGACTGGTCATATTGACTGACTGACTGACTGGTCATACTTACTGACTGGTCACACTGACTGACTGACTGGTTACACTGACTGACTGACTGACTGCTTACACTGACTGACTGGTCACACTGAATGACTGACTGGTTACACTGACTAACATGTTACACTGACTGACTGTCTTTTTACACTGACTAACTGACTGGTCAAACTGACTGACTGACCACTCTGACTGACTGACTGATCACACAGACTGACTGACTGTTCAAACTTTTTGACTGGTAACACTGACTTACTGACTGTTCATACTTACTGACTGGTCACAGTGACTGACTGACTGCTTACACTGACTGACTGACTGGTCACACTGACTGACTGGTCACACTGACTGACTGACTGACTGACTGGTCACACTGACTGACTGATCACACAGACTGACCGACTGGTCACACTTTCTGACTGGTCACACTGACTTACTGATTGGTGACACTGACTGACCATCAACATGACTAATCAAACTGACTGACTGACTGGTCAAACTGACTCTATGACTGTCACACTGACTAACTGGTCACACTGACTGACGGACTGTTCACACTGACTGACTGGTCACACTGACTGATCACACTGACTGACTGACTGGTCACACTGACTGACTGGTCATATTGACTGACTGACTGGTCATACTTACTGACTGGTCACACTGACTGACTGACTGCTTACACTGACTGACTGACTGCTTACACTGACTGACTGGTCACACTGACTGACTGACTGGTTACACTGACTGACATGTTACACTGACTTACTGACTGGTTACACTGACTGACTGACTGGTCACACTGAATGACTGACTGGTCACACTGACTGACTGATCACTGTGACTGACTGACTGATCACACAGACTGACTGACTGGTCTCACTTTCTGACTGGTCACACTGACTTACTGATTGGTGATACTGACTGACCATCAACATGACTGATCACACTGACTGACCGACGGGTCAAACTGACTGACTGATCACACTGACTGACTGACTGGTCACACTGACTGACTGGTGACAATGACTGACTGACTGTTCAGACTGACTGAATGGTCACACTGACTGACTGACTGGTCACACTGACTGACTGGTCACACTGACTGATCACACTGACTGACTGACTGGTCACACTGACTGACTGGTCATATTGACTGACTGACTGGTCACACTGACTGACTGACTGGTTACACTGACTGACTGACTGACTGCTTACACTGACTGACTGGTCAAACTGAATGACTGACTGGTTACACTGACTAACATGTTACACTGACTGACTGACTTTTTACACTGACTGACTGACTGGTCAAACTGACTGACTGATCACTCTGACTGACTGACTGATCACACAGACTGACTGACTGTTCACACTTTTTGACTGGTCACACTGACTTACTGACTGGTCATACTTACTGACTGGTCACAGTGACTGACTGACTGCTTACACTGACTGACAGACTGGTCACACTGACTGACTGGTCACACTGACTTACTGACTGGTTACACTGACTGACATGTTACACTGACTTACTGATTGGTTACACTAACTGACTGACTGGTCACACTGACTGACTGGTCACACTGAATGACTGACTGACTGATTGGTCACACAGACTGACCGACTGGTCACACTTTCTGACTGGTCACACTGACTTACTGATTGGTGACACTGACTGACCATCAACATGACTAATAAAACTGACTGACTGACTGGTCAAACTGACTCTTTGACTGTCACACTGACTAACTGGTCACACTGACTGACGGACTGTTCACACTGACTGACTGGTCACACTGACTGATCACACTGACTGACTGACTGGTCACACTGACTGACTGGTCATATTGACTGACTGACTGGTCATACTTACTGACTGGTCACACTGACTGACTGACTGCTTACACTGACTGACTGACTGCTTACACTGACTGACTGGTCAAACTGACTGACTGACTGGTTACACTGACTGACATGTTACACTGACTTACTGTCTGGTTACACTGACTGACTGACTGGTCACACTGACTGACTGACTGGTCACACTGACTGACTGATCACTCTGACTGACTGACTGATCACACAGACTGACTGACTGGTCACACTTTCTGACTGGTCACACTGACTTACTGATTGGTGATACTGACTGACCATCAACATGACTGATCACACTGACTGACCGACGGGTCAAACTGACTGACTGATCACACTGACTGACTGACTGGTCACACTGACTGACTGGTCACATTGACTGACTGACTGTTCACACTGACTGACTGGTCACACTGACTGACTGACTGGTCACACTTACTGACTGACGGGTCACACTGACTGACTGGTCACACTAACTGAATGACTACTTACACTGACACACTGACTGTTCAGACTGACTGACTGGTCACACTGACTGACTGGTCATATTGACTGACTGACTGACTGGTCATACTTACTGACTGGTCACACTGACTGACTGACTGGTTACACTGACTGACTGACTGACTGACTGCTTACACTGACTGACTGGTCACACTGAATGACTGACTGGTTACACTGACTAACATGTTACACTGACTGACTGTCTTTTTACACTGACTAACTGACTGGTCAAACTGACTGACTGACCACTCTGACTGACTGACTGATCACACAGACTGACTGACTGTTCACACTTTTTGACTGGTAACACTGACTTACTGACTGTTCATACTTACTGACTGGTCACAGTGACTGACTGACTGCTTACACTGACTGACTGACTGGTCACACTGACTGACTGGTCACACTGACTGACTGACTGACTGACTGGTCACACTGACTGACTGATCACACAGACTGACCGACTGGTCACACTTTCTGACTGGTCACACTGACTTACTGATTGGTGACACTGACTGACCATCAACATGACTAATCAAACTGACTGACTGACTGGTCAAACTGACTCTATGACTGTCACACTGACTAACTGGTCACACTGACTGACGGACTGTTCACACTGACTGACTGGTCACACTGACTGATCACACTGACTGACTGACTGGTCACACTGACTGACTGGTCATATTGACTGACTGACTGGTCATACTTACTGACTGGTCACACTGACTGACTGACTGCTTACACTGACTGACTGACTGCTTACACTGACTGACTGGTCACACTGACTGACTGACTGGTTACACTGACTGACATGTTACACTGACTTACTGACTGGTTACACTGACTGACTGACTGGTCACACTGAATGACTGACTGGTCACACTGACTGACTGATCACTGTGACTGACTGACTGATCACACAGACTGACTGACTGGTCTCACTTTCTGACTGGTCACACTGACTTACTGATTGGTGATACTGACTGACCATCAACATGACTGATCACACTGACTGACCGACGGGTCAAACTGACTGACTGATCACACTGACTGACTGACTGGTCACACTGACTGACTGGTGACAATGACTGACTGACTGTTCAGACTGACTGAATGGTCACACTGACTGACTGACTGGTCACACTGACTGACTGGTCACACTGACTGATCACACTGACTGACTGACTGGTCACACTGACTGACTGGTCATATTGACTGACTGACTGGTCACACTGACTGACTGACTGGTTACACTGACTGACTGACTGACTGCTTACACTGACTGACTGGTCAAACTGAATGACTGACTGGTTACACTGACTAACATGTTACACTGACTGACTGACTTTTTACACTGACTGACTGACTGGTCAAACTGACTGACTGATCACTCTGACTGACTGACTGATCACACAGACTGACTGACTGTTCACACTTTTTGACTGGTCACACTGACTTACTGACTGGTCATACTTACTGACTGGTCACAGTGACTGACTGACTGCTTACACTGACTGACAGACTGGTCACACTGACTGACTGGTCACACTGACTTACTGACTGGTTACACTGACTGACATGTTACACTGACTTACTGATTGGTTACACTAACTGACTGACTGGTCACACTGACTGACTGGTCACACTGAATGACTGACTGACTGACTGGTCACACAGACTGACCGACTGGTCACACTTTCTGACTGGTCACACTGACTTACTGATTGGTGACACTGACTGACCATCAACATGACTAATCAAACTGACTGACTGACTGGTCAAACTGACTCTTTGACTGTCACACTGACTAACTGGTCACACTGACTGACGGACTGTTCACACTGACTGACTGGTCACACTGACTGATCACACTGACTGACTGACTGGTCACACTGACTGACTGGTCATATTGACTGACTGACTGGTCATACTTACTGACTGGTCACACTGACTGACTGACTGCTTACACTGACTGACTGACTGCTTACACTGACTGACTGGTCAAACTGACTGACTGACTGGTCACACTGACTGACATGTTACACTGACTTACCGACTGGTTACACTGACTGACTGACTGGTCACACTGACTGACTGACTGGTCACACTGACTGACTGATCACTCTGACTGACTGACTGATCACACAGACTAACTGACTGGTCACACTTTCTGACTGGTCACACTGACTTACTGATTGGTGATACTGACTGACCATCAACATGACTGATCACACTGACTGACCGACGGGTCAAACTGACTGACTGATCACACTGACTGACTGACTGGTCACACTGACTGACTGGTCACATTGACTGACTGACTGTTCACACTGACTGACTGGTCACACTGACTGACTGACTGGTCACACTGACTGACTGGTCACACTTACTGACTGACGGGTCACACTGACTGACTGGTCACACTAACTGACTGACTACTTACACTGACACACTGACTGTTCAGACTGACTGACTGGTCACACTGACTGACTGGTCATATTGACTGACTGACTGACTGGTCATACTTACTGACTGGTCACACTGACTGACTGACTGGTTACACTGACTGACTGACTGACTGCTTACACTGACTGACTGGTCACACTGAATGACTGACTGGTTACACTGACTAACATGTTACACTGACTGACTGTCTTTTTACACTGACTAACTGACTGGTCAAACTGACTGACTGATCACTCTGACTGACTGACTGATCACACAGACTGACTGACTGTTCACACTTTTTGACTGGTAACACTGACTTACTGACTGTTCATACTTACTGACTGGTCACAGTGACTGACTGACTGACTGACTGGTCACACTGACTGACTGATCACACAGACTGACCGACTGGTCACACTTTCTGACTGGTCACACTGACTTACTGATTGGTGACACTGACTGACCATCAACATGACTAATCAAACTGACTGACTGACTGGTCAAACTGACTCTATGACTGTCACACTGACTAACTGGTCACACTGACTGACGGACTGTTCACACTGACTGACTGGTCACACTGACTGATCACACTGACTGACTGACTGGTCACACTGACTGACTGGTCATATTGACTGACTGACTGGTCATACTTACTGACTGGTCACACTGACTGACTGACTGCTTACACTGACTGACTGACTGCTTACACTGACTGACTGGTCACACTGACTGACTGACTGGTTACACTGACTGACATGTTACACTGACTTACTGACTGGTTACACTGACTGACTGACTGGTCACACTGAATGACTGACTGGTCACACTGACTGACTGATCACTGTGACTGACTGACTGATCACACTGACTGACTGATCACTCTGACTGACTGACTGATCACACAGACTAACTGACTGGTCACACTTTCTGACTGGTCACACTGACTTACTGATTGGTGATACTGACTGACCATCAACATGACTGATCACACTGACTGACCGACGGGTCAAACTGACTGACTGATCACACTGACTGACTGACTGGTCACACTGACTGACTGGTCACATTGACTGACTGACTGTTCACACTGACTGACTGGTCACACTGACTGACTGACTGGTCACACTGACTGACTGGTCACACTTACTGACTGACGGGTCACACTGACTGACTGGTCACACTAACTGACTGACTACTTACACTGACACACTGACTGTTCAGACTGACTGACTGGTCACACTGACTGACTGGTCATATTGACTGACTGACTGACTGGTCATACTTACTGACTGGTCACACTGACTGACTGACTGGTTACACTGACTGACTGACTGACTGCTTACACTGACTGACTGGTCACACTGAATGACTGACTGGTTACACTGACTAACATGTTACACTGACTGACTGTCTTTTTACACTGACTAACTGACTGGTCAAACTGACTGACTGATCACTCTGACTGACTGACTGATCACACAGACTGACTGACTGTTCACACTTTTTGACTGGTAACACTGACTTACTGACTGTTCATACTTACTGACTGGTCACAGTGACTGACTGACTGACTGACTGGTCACACTGACTGACTGATCACACAGACTGACCGACTGGTCACACTTTCTGACTGGTCACACTGACTTACTGATTGGTGACACTGACTGACCATCAACATGACTAATCAAACTGACTGACTGACTGGTCAAACTGACTCTATGACTGTCACACTGACTAACTGGTCACACTGACTGACGGACTGTTCACACTGACTGACTGGTCACACTGACTGATCACACTGACTGACTGACTGGTCACACTGACTGACTGGTCATATTGACTGACTGACTGGTCATACTTACTGACTGGTCACACTGACTGACTGACTGCTTACACTGACTGACTGACTGCTTACACTGACTGACTGGTCACACTGACTGACTGACTGGTTACACTGACTGACATGTTACACTGACTTACTGACTGGTTACACTGACTGACTGACTGGTCACACTGAATGACTGACTGGTCACACTGACTGACTGATCACTGTGACTGACTGACTGATCACACAGACTGACTGACTGGTCTCACTTTCTGACTGGTCACACTGACTTACTGATTGGTGATACTGACTGACCATCAACATGACTGATCACACTGACTGACCGACGGGTCAAACTGACTGACTGATCACACTGACTGACTGACTGGTCACACTGACTGACTGGTGACAATGACTGACTGACTGTTCAGACTGACTGAATGGTCACACTGACTGACTGACTGGTCACACTGACTGACTGGTCACACTGACTGATCACACTGACTGACTGACTGGTCACACTGACTGACTGGTCATATTGACTGACTGACTGGTCACACTGACTGACTGACTGGTTACACTGACTGACTGACTGACTGCTTACACTGACTGACTGGTCAAACTGAATGACTGACTGGTTACACTGACTAACATGTTACACTGACTGACTGACTTTTTACACTGACTGACTGACTGGTCAAACTGACTGACTGATCACTCTGACTGACTGACTGATCACACAGACTGACTGACTGTTCACACTTTTTGACTGGTCACACTGACTTACTGACTGGTCATACTTACTGACTGGTCACAGTGACTGACTGACTGCTTACACTGACTGACTGACTGGTCACACTGACTTACTGATTGGTTACACTAACTGACTGACTGGTCACACTGACTGACTGGTCACACTGACTGACTGACTGACTGACTGGTCACACAGACTGACCGACTGGTCACACTTTCTGACTGGTCACACTGACTTACTGATTGGTGACACTGACTGACCATCAACATGACTAATCAAACTGACTGACTGACTGGTCAAACTGACTCAATGACTGTCACACTGACTAACTGGTCACACTGACTGACGGACTGTTCACACTGACTGACTGGTCACACTGACTGATCACACTGACTGACTGGTCACACTGACTGACGGACTGTTCACACTGACTGACTGGTCACACTGACTGATCACACTGACTGACTGACTGGTCACACTGACTGACTGGTCATATTGACTGACTGACTGGTCATACTTACTGACTGGTCACACTGACTGACTGACTGCTTACACTGACTGACTGACTGCTTACACTGACTGACTGGTCAAACTGACTGACTGACTGGTTACACTGACTGACATGTTACACTGACTTACTCACTGGTTACACTGACTGACTGACTGGTCACACTGACTGACTGACTGGTCACACTGACTGACTGATCACTCTGACTGACTGACTGATCACACAGACTGACTGACTGGTCACACTTTCTGACTGGTCACACTGACTTACTGATTGGTGATACTGACTGACCATCAACATGACTGATCACACTGACTGACCGACGGGTCAAACTGACTGACTGATCACACTGACTGACTGACTGGTCACACTGAATGACTGGTCACATTGACTGACTGACTGTTCACACTGACTGACTGGTCACAATGACTGACTGACTGGTCACACTGACTGACTGGTCACACTTACTGACTGACGGGTCACACTGACTGACTGGTCACACTAACTGACTGACTACTTACACTGACACACTGACTGTTCAGACTGACTGACTGGTCACACTGACTGACTGGTCATATTGACTGACTGACTGACTGGTCATACTTACTGACTGGTCACACTGACTGACTGACTGGTCACACTGACTGACTGGTCATATTGACTGACTGACTGGTCATACTTACTGACTGGTCACACTGACTGACTGACTGCTTACACTGACTGACTGACTGCTTACACTGACTGACTGGTCAAACTGACTGACTGACTGGTTACACTGACTGACATGTTACACTGACTTACTGACTGGTTACACTGACTGACTGACTGGTCACACTGACTGACTGACTGGTCACACTGACTGACTGATCACTCTGACTGACTGACTGATCACACAGACTGACTGACTGGTCACACTTTCTGACTGGTCACACTGACTTACTGATTGGATATACTGACTGACCATCAACATGACTGATCACACTGACTGACCGACGGGTCAAACTGACTGACTGATCACACTGACTGACTGACTGGTAACACTGAATGACTGGTCACATTGACTGACTGACTGTTCACACTGACTGACTGGTCACACTGACTGACTGACTGGTCACACTGACTGACTGGTCACACTTACTGACTGACGGGTCACACTGACTGACTGGTCACACTAACTGACTGACTACTTACACTGACACACTGACTGTTCAGACTGACTGACTGGTCACACTGACTGACTGGTCATATTGACTGACTGACTGACTGGTCATACTTACTGACTGACTGACTGGTCACACTGACTGACTGATCACTGTGACTGACTGACTGATCACACAGACTGACTGACTGGTCTCACTTTCTGACTGGTCACACTGACTTACTGATTGGTGATACTGACTGACCATCAACATGACTGATCACACTGACTGACCGACGGGTCAAACTGACTGACTGATCACACTGACTGACTGACTGGTCACACTGACTGACTGGTGACAATGACTGACTGACTGTTCAGACTGACTGACTGGTCACACTGACTGATCACACTGACTGACTGACTGGTCACACTGACTGACTGGTCATATTGACTGACTGACTGGTCATACTTACTGACTGGTCACACTGACTGACTGACTGCTTACACTGACTGACTGACTGCTTACACTGACTGACTGGTCACACTGACTGACTGACTGGTTACACTGACTGACATGTTACACTGACTTACTGACTGGTTACACTGACTGACTGACTGGTCACACTGACTGACTGACTGGTCACACTGACTGACTGATCACTGTGACTGACTGACTGATCACACAGACTGACTGACTGGTCTCACTTTCTGACTGGTCACACTGACTTACTGATTGGTGATACTGACTGACCATCAACATGACTGATCACACTGACTGACCGACGGGTCAAACTGAC
The DNA here is from genome assembly GCA_038088235.1 of Zacco platypus. Taxonomy (NCBI): domain Eukaryota; kingdom Metazoa; phylum Chordata; class Actinopteri; order Cypriniformes; family Xenocyprididae; genus Zacco; species Zacco platypus. Next base: position 23,371,463 of record CM076086.1, on the reverse strand, counting down.
TGACTGATCACACTGACTGACTGACTGGTCACACTGACTGACTGGTGACAATGACTGACTGACTGTTCAGACTGACTGAATGGTCACACTGACTGACTGACTGGTCACACTGACTGACTGGTCACACTGACTGATCACACTGACTGACTGACTGGTCACACTGACTGACTGGTCATATTGACTGACTGACTGGTCACACTGACTGACTGACTGGTTACACTGACTGACTGACTGACTGCTTACACTGACTGACTGGTCAAACTGAATGACTGACTGGTTACACTGACTAACATGTTACACTGACTGACTGACTTTTTACACTGACTGACTGACTGGTCAAACTGACTGACTGATCACTCTGACTGACTGACTGATCACACAGACTGACTGACTGTTCACACTTTTTGACTGGTCACACTGACTTTCTGACTGGTCACACTGACTTACTGATTGGTGATACTGACTGACCATCAACATGACTGATCACACTGACTGACCGACGGGTCAAACTGACTGACTGATCACACTGACTGACTGACTGGTCACACTGACTGACTGGTGACATTGACTGACTGACTGTTCAGACTGACTGAATGGTCACACTGACTGACTGACTGGTCACACTGACTGACTGGTCACACTTACTGACTGACGGGTCACACTGACTGACTGGTCACACTAACTGACTGACTACTTACAATGACACACTGACTGTTCAGACTGACTGACTGGTCACACTGACTGACTGACTGGTCACACTGACTGATCACACTGACCGACTGACTGGTCACACTGACTGACTGGTCATATTGACTGACTGACTGGTCACACTTACTGACTGACTGGTTACACTGACTGACTGACTGCTTACACTGACTGACAGGTGACACTGAATGACTGACTGTTTACACTGACTGACATGTTACACTGACTGACATGTTATACAGACTTACTGACTGGTTACACTGACTGACTGACTTTTCACACTGAATGACTGACTGTTTACACTGACTGACATGTTACACTGACTGACATGTTACACTGACTTACTGACTGGTTACACTGACTGACTGACTTTTCACACTGACTGACTGGTCACACTGACTGATCACACTGACTGACTGACTGGTCACACTGACTGACTGGTCATATTGACTGACTGACTGGTCATACTTACTGACTGGTCACACTGACTGACTGACTGGTTACACTGACTGACTGACTGACTGCTTACACTGACTGACTGGTCACACTGAATGACTGACTGGTTACACTGACTGACTGACTGGTCACACTGACTGACTGATCACTCTGACTGACTGACTGATCACACAGACTGACTGACTGGTCACACTTTCTGACTGGTCACACTGACTTACTGATTTGTGATACTGACTGACCATCAACATGACTGATCACACTGACTGACTGACTGGTCACACTGACTGACTGGTCACACTTACTGACTGACGGGTCACACTGACTGACTGGTCACACTAACTGACTGACTACTTACACTGACACACTGACTGTTCAGACTGACTGACTGGTCACACTGACTGACTGGTCATATTGACTGACTGACTGACTGGTCATACTTACTGACTGGTCACACTGACTGACTGACTGGTTACACTGACTGACTGACTGACTGCTTACACTGACTGACTGGTCACACTGAATGACTGACTGGTTACACTGACTAACATGTTACACTGACTGACTGTCTTTTTACACTGACTAACTGACTGGTCAAACTGACTGACTGACCACTCTGACTGACTGACTGATCACACAGACTGACTGACTGTTCACACTTTTTGACTGGTAACACTGACTTACTGACTGTTCATACTTACTGACTGGTCAAAGTGACTGACTGACTGCTTACACTGACTGACTGACTGGTCACACTGACTGACTGGTCACACTGACTGACTGACTGACTGACTGGTCACACTGACTGACTGATCACACAGACTGACCGACTGGTCACACTTTCTGACTGGTCACACTGACTTACTGATTGGTGACACTGACTGACCATCAACATGACTAATCAAACTGACTGACTGACTGGTCAAACTGACTCTATGACTGTCACACTGACTAACTGGTCACACTGACTGACGGACTGTTCACACTGACTGACTGGTCACACTGACTGATCACACTGACTGACTGACTGGTCACACTGACTGACTGGTCATATTGACTGACTGACTGGTCATACTTACTGACTGGTCACACTGACTGAATGATTGCTTACACTGACTGACTGACTGCTTACACTGACTGACTGGTCACACTGACTGACTGACTGGTTACACTGACTGACATGTTACACTGACTTACTGACTGGTTACACTGACTGACTGACTGGTCACACTGAATGACTGACTGGTCACACTGACTGACTGATCACTGTGACTGACTGACTGATCACACAGACTGACTGACTGGTCTCACTTTCTGACTGGTCACACTGACTTACTGATTGGTGATACTGACTGACCATCAACATGACTGATCACACTGACTGACCGACGGGTCAAACTGACTGACTGATCACACTGACTGACTGACTGGTCACACTGACTGACTGGTGACAATGACTGACTGACTGTTCAGACTGACTGAATGGTCACACTGACTGACTGACTGGTCACACTGACTGACTGGTCACACTGACTGATCACACTGACTGACTGACTGGTCACACTGACTGACTGGTCATATTGACTGACTGACTGGTCACACTGACTGACTGACTGGTTACACTGACTGACTGACTGACTGCTTACACTGACTGACTGGTCAAACTGAATGACTGACTGGTTACACTGACTAACATGTTACACTGACTGACTGACTTTTTACACTGACTGACTGACTGGTCAAACTGACTGACTGATCACTCTGACTGACTGACTGATCACACAGACTGACTGACTGTTCACACTTTTTGACTGGTCACACTGACTTACTGACTGGTCATACTTACTGACTGGTCACAGTGACTGACTGACTGCTTACACTGACTGACAGACTGGTCACACTGACAGACTGGTCACACTGACTTACTGACTGGTTACACTGACTGACATGTTACACTGACTTACTGATTGGTTACACTAACTGACTGACTGGTCACACTGACTGACTGGTCACACTGAATGACTGACTGACTGACTGGTCACACAGACTGACCGACTGGTCACACTTTCTGACTGGTCACACTGACTTACTGATTGGTGACACTGACTGACCATCAACATGACTAATAAAACTGACTGACTGACTGGTCAAACTGACTCTTTGACTGTCACACTGACTAACTGGTCACACTGACTGACGGACTGTTCACACTGACTGACTGGTCACACTGACTGATCACACTGACTGACTGACTGGTCACACTGACTGACTGGTCATATTGACTGACTGACTGGTCATACTTACTGACTGGTCACACTGACTGACTGACTGCTTACACTGACTGACTGACTGCTTACACTGACTGACTGGTCACACTGACTGACTGACTGGTTACACTGACTGACTGACTGGTCACACTGACTGACTGACTGGTCACACTGACTGACTGATCACTCTGACTGACTGACTGATCACACAGACTGACTGACTGGTCACACTTTCTGACTGGTCACACTGACTTACTGATTGGTGATACTGACTGACCATCAACATGACTGATCACACTGACTGACCGACGGGTCAAACTGACTGACTGATCACACTGACTGACTGACTGGTCACACTGACTGACTGGTCACATTGACTGACTGACTGTTCACACTGACTGACTGGTCACACTGACTGACTGACTGGTCACACTGACTGACTGGTCACACTTACTGACTGACGGGTGACACTGACTGACTGGTCACACTAACTGACTGACTACTTACACTGACACACTGACTGTTCAGACTGACTGACTGGTCACACTGACTGACTGGTCATATTGACTGACTGACTGACTGGTCATACTTACTGACTGGTCACACTGACTGACTGACTGGTTACACTGACTGACTGACTGACTGCTTACACTGACTGACTGGTCACACTGAATGACTGACTGGTTACACTGACTAACATGTTACACTGACTGACTGTCTTTTTACACTGACTAACTGACTGGTCAAACTGACTGACTGACCACTCTGACTGACTGACTGATCACACAGACTGACTGACTGTTCATACTTACTGACTGGTCACAGTGACTGACTGACTGCTTACACTGACTGACTGACTGGTCACACTGACTGACTGGTCACACTGACTGACTGACTGACTGACTGGTCACACTGACTGACTGGTCATATTGACTGACTGACTGGTCATACTTACTGACTGGTCACACTGACTGACTGACTGCTTACACTGACTGACTGACTGCTTACACTGACTGACTGGTCAAACTGACTGACTGACTGGTTACACTGACTGACATGTTACACTGACTTACTGACTGGTTACACTGACTGACTGACTGGTCACACTGACTGACTGATTGGTCACACTGACTGACTGATCACTCTGACTGACTGACTGATCACACAGACTGACTGACTGGTCACACTTTCTGACTGGTCACACTGACTTACTGATTGGTGACACTGACTGACCATCAACATGACTAATCAAACTGACTGACTGACTGGTCAAACTGACTCTATGACTGTCACACTGACTAACTGGTCACACTGACTGACGGACTGTTCACACTGACTGACTGGTCACACTGACTGATCACACTGACTGACTGACTGGTCACACTGACTGACTGGTCATATTGACTGACTGACTGGTCATACTTACTGACTGGTCACACTGACTGACTGACTGCTTACACTTACTGACTGACTGCTTACACTGACTGACTGGTCACACTGACTGACTGACTGGTTACACTGACTGACATGTTACACTGACTTACTGACTGGTTACACTGACTGACTGACTGGTCACACTGAATGACTGACTGGTCACACTGACTGACTGATCACTGTGACTGACTGACTGATCACACAGACTGACTGACTGGTCTCACTTTCTGACTGGTCACACTGACTTACTGATTGGTGATACTGACTGACCATCAACATGACTGATCACACTGACTGACCGACGGGTCAAACTGACTGACTGATCACACTGACTGACTGACTGGTCACACTGACTGACTGGTGACAATGACTGACTGACTGTTCAGACTGACTGAATGGTCACACTGACTGACTGACTGGTCACACTGACTGACTGGTCACACTGACTGATCACACTGACTGACTGACTGGTCACACTGACTGACTGGTCATATTGACTGACTGACTGGTCACACTGACTGACTGACTGGTTACACTGACTGACTGACTGACTGCTTACACTGACTGACTGGTCAAACTGAATGACTGACTGGTTACACTGACTAACATGTTACACTGACTGACTGACTTTTTACACTGACTGACTGACTGGTCAAACTGACTGACTGATCACTCTGACTGACTGACTGATCACACAGACTGACTGACTGTTCACACTTTTTGACTGGTCACACTGACTTACTGACTGGTCATACTTACTGACTGGTCACAGTGACTGACTGACTGCTTACACTGACTGACTGACTGGTCACACTGACTTACTGATTGGTTACACTAACTGACTGACTGGTCACACTGACTGACTGGTCACACTGACTGACTGACTGACTGACTGGTCACACAGACTGACCGACTGGTCACACTTTCTGACTGGTCACACTGACTTACTGATTGGTGACACTGACTGACCATCAACATGACTAATCAAACTGACTGACTGACTGGTCAAACTGACTCAATGACTGTCACACTGACTAACTGGTCACACTGACTGACGGACTGTTCACACTGACTGACTGGTCACACTGACTGATCACACTGACTGACTGGTCACACTGACTGACGGACTGTTCACACTGACTGACTGGTCACACTGACTGATCACACTGACTGACTGACTGGTCACACTGACTGACTGGTCATATTGACTGACTGACTGGTCATACTTACTGACTGGTCACACTGACTGACTGACTGCTTACACTGACTGACTGACTGCTTACACTGACTGACTGGTCAAACTGACTGACTGACTGGTTACACTGACTGACATGTTACACTGACTTACTGACTGGTTACACTGACTGACTGACTGGTCACACTGACTGACTGACTGGTCACACTGACTGACTGATCACTCTGACTGACTGACTGATCACACAGACTGACTGACTGGTCACACTTTCTGACTGGTCACACTGACTTACTGATTGGTGATACTGACTGACCATCAACATGACTGATCACACTAACTGACCGACGGGTCAAACTGACTGACTGATCACACTGACTGACTGACTGGTCACACTGAATGACTGGTCACATTGACTGACTGACTGTTCACACTGACTGACTGGTCACAATGACTGACTGACTGGTCACACTGACTGACTGGTCACACTTACTGACTGACGGGTCACACTGACTGACTGGTCACACTAACTGACTGACTACTTACACTGACACACTGACTGTTCAGACTGACTGACTGGTCACACTGACTGACTGGTCATATTGACTGACTGACTGACTGGTCATACTTACTGACTGGTCACACTGACTGACTGACTGGTCACACTGACTGACTGGTCATATTGACTGACTGACTGGTCATACTTACTGACTGGTCACACTGACTGACTGACTGCTTACACTGACTGACTGACTGCTTACACTGACTGACTGGTCAAACTGACTGACTGACTGGTTACACTGACTGACATGTTACACTGACTTACTGACTGGTTACACTGACTGACTGACTGGTCACACTGACTGACTGACTGGTCACACTGACTGACTGATCACTCTGACTGACTGACTGATCACACAGACTGACTGACTGGTCACACTTTCTGACTGGTCACACTGACTTACTGATTGGATATACTGACTGACCATCAACATGACTGATCACACTGACTGACCGACGGGTCAAACTGACTGACTGATCACACTGACTGACTGACTGGTAACACTGAATGACTGGTCACATTGACTGACTGACTGTTCACACTGACTGACTGGTCACACTGACTGACTGACTGGTCACACTGACTGACTGGTCACACTTACTGACTGACGGGTCACACTGACTGACTGGTCACACTAACTGACTGACTACTTACACTGACACACTGACTGTTCAGACTGACTGACTGGTCACACTGACTGACTGGTCATATTGACTGACTGACTGACTGGTCATACTTACTGACTGACTGACTGGTCACACTGACTGACTGATCACTGTGACTGACTGACTGATCACACAGACTGACTGACTGGTCTCACTTTCTGACTGGTCACACTGACTTACTGATTGGTGATACTGACTGACCATCAACATGACTGATCACACTGACTGACCGACGGGTCAAACTGACTGACTGATCACACTGACTGACTGACTGGTCACACTGACTGACTGGTGACAATGACTGACTGACTGTTCAGACTGACTGACTGGTCACACTGACTGATCACACTGACTGACTGACTGGTCACACTGACTGACTGGTCATATTGACTGACTGACTGGTCATACTTACTGACTGGTCACACTGACTGACTGACTGCTTACACTGACTGACTGACTGCTTACACTGACTGACTGGTCACACTGACTGACTGACTGGTTACACTGACTGACATGTTACACTGACTTACTGACTGGTTACACTGACTGACTGACTGGTCACACTGAATGACTGACTGGTCACACTGACTGACTGATCACTGTGACTGACTGACTGATCACACAGACTGACTGACTGGTCTCACTTTCTGACTGGTCACACTGACTTACTGATTGGTGATACTGACTGACCATCAACATGACTGATCACACTGACTGACCGACGGGTCAAACTGACTGACTGATCACACTGACTGACTGACTGGTCACACTGACTGACTGGTGACAATGACTGACTGACTGTTCAGACTGACTGAATGGTCACACTGACTGACTGACTGGTCACACTGACTGACTGGTCACACTGACTGATCACACTGACTGACTGACTGGTCACACTGACTGACTGGTCATATTGACTGACTGACTGGTCACACTGACTGACTGACTGGTTACACTGACTGACTGACTGACTGCTTACACTGACTGACTGGTCAAACTGAATGACTGACTGGTTACACTGACTAACATGTTACACTGACTGACTGACTTTTTACACTGACTGACTGACTGGTCAAACTGACTGACTGATCACTCTGACTGACTGACTGATCACACAGACTGACTGACTGTTCACACTTTTTGACTGGTCACACTGACTTTCTGACTGGTCACACTGACTTACTGATTGGTGATACTGACTGACCATCAACATGACTGATCACACTGACTGACCGACGGGTCAAACTGACTGACTGATCACACTGACTGACTGACTGGTCACACTGACTGACTGGTGACATTGACTGACTGACTGTTCAGACTGACTGAATGGTCACACTGACTGACTGACTGGTCACACTGACTGACTGGTCACACTTACTGACTGACGGGTCACACTGACTGACTGGTCACACTAACTGACTGACTACTTACAATGACACACTGACTGTTCAGACTGACTGACTGGTCACACTGACTGACTGACTGGTCACACTGACTGATCACACTGACCGACTGACTGGTCACACTGACTGACTGGTCATATTGACTGACTGACTGGTCACACTTACTGACTGACTGGTTACACTGACTGACTGACTGCTTACACTGACTGACAGGTGACACTGAATGACTGACTGTTTACACTGACTGACATGTTACACTGACTGACATGTTATACAGACTTACTGACTGGTTACACTGACTGACTGACTTTTCACACTGAATGACTGACTGTTTACACTGACTGACATGTTACACTGACTGACATGTTACACTGACTTACTGACTGGTTACACTGACTGACTGACTTTTCACACTGACTGACTGGTCACACTGACTGATCACACTGACTGACTGACTGGTCACACTGACTGACTGGTCATATTGACTGACTGACTGGTCATACTTACTGACTGGTCACACTGACTGACTGACTGGTTACACTGACTGACTGACTGACTGCTTACACTGACTGACTGGTCACACTGAATGACTGACTGGTTACACTGACTGACTGACTGGTCACACTGACTGACTGATCACTCTGACTGACTGACTGATCACACAGACTGACTGACTGGTCACACTTTCTGACTGGTCACACTGACTTACTGATTTGTGATACTGACTGACCATCAACATGACTGATCACACTGACTGACTGACTGGTCACACTGACTGACTGGTCACACTTACTGACTGACGGGTCACACTGACTGACTGGTCACACTAACTGACTGACTACTTACACTGACACACTGACTGTTCAGACTGACTGACTGGTCACACTGACTGACTGGTCATATTGACTGACTGACTGACTGGTCATACTTACTGACTGGTCACACTGACTGACTGACTGGTTACACTGACTGACTGACTGACTGCTTACACTGACTGACTGGTCACACTGAATGACTGACTGGTTACACTGACTAACATGTTACACTGACTGACTGTCTTTTTACACTGACTAACTGACTGGTCAAACTGACTGACTGACCACTCTGACTGACTGACTGATCACACAGACTGACTGACTGTTCACACTTTTTGACTGGTAACACTGACTTACTGACTGTTCATACTTACTGACTGGTCAAAGTGACTGACTGACTGCTTACACTGACTGACTGACTGGTCACACTGACTGACTGGTCACACTGACTGACTGACTGACTGACTGGTCACACTGACTGACTGATCACACAGACTGACCGACTGGTCACACTTTCTGACTGGTCACACTGACTTACTGATTGGTGACACTGACTGACCATCAACATGACTAATCAAACTGACTGACTGACTGGTCAAACTGACTCTATGACTGTCACACTGACTAACTGGTCACACTGACTGACGGACTGTTCACACTGACTGACTGGTCACACTGACTGATCACACTGACTGACTGACTGGTCACACTGACTGACTGGTCATATTGACTGACTGACTGGTCATACTTACTGACTGGTCACACTGACTGAATGATTGCTTACACTGACTGACTGACTGCTTACACTGACTGACTGGTCACACTGACTGACTGACTGGTTACACTGACTGACATGTTACACTGACTTACTGACTGGTTACACTGACTGACTGACTGGTCACACTGAATGACTGACTGGTCACACTGACTGACTGATCACTGTGACTGACTGACTGATCACACAGACTGACTGACTGGTCTCACTTTCTGACTGGTCACACTGACTTACTGATTGGTGATACTGACTGACCATCAACATGACTGATCACACTGACTGACCGACGGGTCAAACTGACTGACTGATCACACTGACTGACTGACTGGTCACACTGACTGACTGGTGACAATGACTGACTGACTGTTCAGACTGACTGAATGGTCACACTGACTGACTGACTGGTCACACTGACTGACTGGTCACACTGACTGATCACACTGACTGACTGACTGGTCACACTGACTGACTGGTCATATTGACTGACTGACTGGTCACACTGACTGACTGACTGGTTACACTGACTGACTGACTGACTGCTTACACTGACTGACTGGTCAAACTGAATGACTGACTGGTTACACTGACTAACATGTTACACTGACTGACTGACTTTTTACACTGACTGACTGACTGGTCAAACTGACTGACTGATCACTCTGACTGACTGACTGATCACACAGACTGACTGACTGTTCACACTTTTTGACTGGTCACACTGACTTACTGACTGGTCATACTTACTGACTGGTCACAGTGACTGACTGACTGCTTACACTGACTGACAGACTGGTCACACTGACAGACTGGTCACACTGACTTACTGACTGGTTACACTGACTGACATGTTACACTGACTTACTGATTGGTTACACTAACTGACTGACTGGTCACACTGACTGACTGGTCACACTGAATGACTGACTGACTGACTGGTCACACAGACTGACCGACTGGTCACACTTTCTGACTGGTCACACTGACTTACTGATTGGTGACACTGACTGACCATCAACATGACTAATAAAACTGACTGACTGACTGGTCAAACTGACTCTTTGACTGTCACACTGACTAACTGGTCACACTGACTGACGGACTGTTCACACTGACTGACTGGTCACACTGACTGATCACACTGACTGACTGACTGGTCACACTGACTGACTGGTCATATTGACTGACTGACTGGTCATACTTACTGACTGGTCACACTGACTGACTGACTGCTTACACTGACTGACTGACTGCTTACACTGACTGACTGGTCACACTGACTGACTGACTGGTTACACTGACTGACATGTTACACTGACTTACTGACTGGTTACACTGACTGACTGACTGGTCACACTGACTGACTGACTGGTCACACTGACTGACTGATCACTCTGACTGACTGACTGATCACACAGACTGACTGACTGGTCACACTTTCTGACTGGTCACACTGACTTACTGATTGGTGATACTGACTGACCATCAACATGACTGATCACACTGACTGACCGACGGGTCAAACTGACTGACTGATCACACTGACTGACTGACTGGTCACACTGACTGACTGGTCACATTGACTGACTGACTGTTCACACTGACTGACTGGTCACACTGACTGACTGACTGGTCACACTGACTGACTGGTCACACTTACTGACTGACGGGTGACACTGACTGACTGGTCACACTAACTGACTGACTACTTACACTGACACACTGACTGTTCAGACTGACTGACTGGTCACACTGACTGACTGGTCATATTGACTGACTGACTGACTGGTCATACTTACTGACTGGTCACACTGACTGACTGACTGGTTACACTGACTGACTGACTGACTGCTTACACTGACTGACTGGTCACACTGAATGACTGACTGGTTACACTGACTAACATGTTACACTGACTGACTGTCTTTTTACACTGACTAACTGACTGGTCAAACTGACTGACTGACCACTCTGACTGACTGACTGATCACACAGACTGACTGACTGTTCATACTTACTGACTGGTCACAGTGACTGACTGACTGCTTACACTGACTGACTGACTGGTCACACTGACTGACTGGTCACACTGACTGACTGACTGACTGACTGGTCACACTGACTGACTGGTCATATTGACTGACTGACTGGTCATACTTACTGACTGGTCACACTGACTGACTGACTGCTTACACTGACTGACTGACTGCTTACACTGACTGACTGGTCAAACTGACTGACTGACTGGTTACACTGACTGACATGTTACACTGACTTACTGACTGGTTACACTGACTGACTGACTGGTCACACTGACTGACTGACTGGTCACACTGACTGACTGATCACTCTGACTGACTGACTGATCACACAGACTGACTGACTGGTCACACTTTCTGACTGGTCACACTGACTTACTGATTGGTGACACTGACTGACCATCAACATGACTAATCAAACTGACTGACTGACTGGTCAAACTGACTCTATGACTGTCACACTGACTAACTGGTCACACTGACTGACGGACTGTTCACACTGACTGACTGGTCACACTGACTGATCACACTGACTGACTGACTGGTCACACTGACTGACTGGTCATATTGACTGACTGACTGGTCATACTTACTGACTGGTCACACTGACTGACTGACTGCTTACACTGACTGACTGACTGCTTACACTGACTGACTGGTCACACTGACTGACTGACTGGTTACACTGACTGACATGTTACACTGACTTACTGACTGGTTACACTGACTGACTGACTGGTCACACTGAATGACTGACTGGTCACACTGACTGACTGATCACTGTGACTGACTGACTGATCACACAGACTGACTGACTGGTCTCACTTTCTGACTGGTCACACTGACTTACTGATTGGTGATACTGACTGACCATCAACATGACTGATCACACTGACTGACCGACGGGTCAAACTGACTGACTGATCACACTGACTGACTGACTGGTCACACTGACTGACTGGTGACAATGACTGACTGACTGTTCAGACTGACTGAATGGTCACACTGACTGACTGACTGGTCACACTGACTGACTGGTCACACTGACTGATCACACTGACTGACTGACTGGTCACACTGACTGACTGGTCATATTGACTGACTGACTGGTCACACTGACTGACTGACTGGTTACACTGACTGACTGACTGACTGCTTACACTGACTGACTGGTCAAACTGAATGACTGACTGGTTACACTGACTAACATGTTACACTGACTGACTGACTTTTTACACTGACTGACTGACTGGTCAAACTGACTGACTGATCACTCTGACTGACTGACTGATCACACAGACTGACTGACTGTTCACACTTTTTGACTGGTCACACTGACTTACTGACTGGTCATACTTACTGACTGGTCACAGTGACTGACTGACTGCTTACACTGACTGACTGACTGGTCACACTGACTTACTGATTGGTTACACTAACTGACTGACTGGTCACACTGACTGACTGGTCACACTGACTGACTGACTGACTGACTGGTCACACAGACTGACCGACTGGTCACACTTTCTGACTGGTCACACTGACTTACTGATTGGTGACACTGACTGACCATCAACATGACTAATCAAACTGACTGACTGACTGGTCAAACTGACTCAATGACTGTCACACTGACTAACTGGTCACACTGACTGACGGACTGTTCACACTGACTGACTGGTCACACTGACTGATCACACTGACTGACTGGTCACACTGACTGACGGACTGTTCACACTGACTGACTGGTCACACTGACTGATCACACTGACTGACTGACTGGTCACACTGACTGACTGGTCATATTGACTGACTGACTGGTCATACTTACTGACTGGTCACACTGACTGACTGACTGCTTACACTGACTGACTGACTGCTTACACTGACTGACTGGTCAAACTGACTGACTGACTGGTTACACTGACTGACATGTTACACTGACTTACTGACTGGTTACACTGACTGACTGACTGGTCACACTGACTGACTGACTGGTCACACTGACTGACTGATCACTCTGACTGACTGACTGATCACACAGACTGACTGACTGGTCACACTTTCTGACTGGTCACACTGACTTACTGATTGGTGATACTGACTGACCATCAACATGACTGATCACACTAACTGACCGACGGGTCAAACTGACTGACTGATCACACTGACTGACTGACTGGTCACACTGAATGACTGGTCACATTGACTGACTGACTGTTCACACTGACTGACTGGTCACAATGACTGACTGACTGGTCACACTGACTGACTGGTCACACTTACTGACTGACGGGTCACACTGACTGACTGGTCACACTAACTGACTGACTACTTACACTGACACACTGACTGTTCAGACTGACTGACTGGTCACACTGACTGACTGGTCATATTGACTGACTGACTGACTGGTCATACTTACTGACTGGTCACACTGACTGACTGACTGGTCACACTGACTGACTGGTCATATTGACTGACTGACTGGTCATACTTACTGACTGGTCACACTGACTGACTGACTGCTTACACTGACTGACTGACTGCTTACACTGACTGACTGGTCAAACTGACTGACTGACTGGTTACACTGACTGACATGTTACACTGACTTACTGACTGGTTACACTGACTGACTGACTGGTCACACTGACTGACTGACTGGTCACACTGACTGACTGATCACTCTGACTGACTGACTGATCACACAGACTGACTGACTGGTCACACTTTCTGACTGGTCACACTGACTTACTGATTGGATATACTGACTGACCATCAACATGACTGATCACACTGACTGACCGACGGGTCAAACTGACTGACTGATCACACTGACTGACTGACTGGTAACACTGAATGACTGGTCACATTGACTGACTGACTGTTCACACTGACTGACTGGTCACACTGACTGACTGACTGGTCACACTGACTGACTGGTCACACTTACTGACTGACGGGTCACACTGACTGACTGGTCACACTAACTGACTGACTACTTACACTGACACACTGACTGTTCAGACTGACTGACTGGTCACACTGACTGACTGGTCATATTGACTGACTGACTGACTGGTCATACTTACTGACTGACTGACTGGTCACACTGACTGACTGATCACTGTGACTGACTGACTGATCACACAGACTGACTGACTGGTCTCACTTTCTGACTGGTCACACTGACTTACTGATTGGTGATACTGACTGACCATCAACATGACTGATCACACTGACTGACCGACGGGTCAAACTGACTGACTGATCACACTGACTGACTGACTGGTCACACTGACTGACTGGTGACAATGACTGACTGACTGTTCAGACTGACTGACTGGTCACACTGACTGATCACACTGACTGACTGACTGGTCACACTGACTGACTGGTCATATTGACTGACTGACTGGTCATACTTACTGACTGGTCACACTGACTGACTGACTGCTTACACTGACTGACTGACTGCTTACACTGACTGACTGGTCACACTGACTGACTGACTGGTTACACTGACTGACATGTTACACTGACTTACTGACTGGTTACACTGACTGACTGACTGGTCACACTGAATGACTGACTGGTCACACTGACTGACTGATCACTGTGACTGACTGACTGATCACACAGACTGACTGACTGGTCTCACTTTCTGACTGGTCACACTGACTTACTGATTGGTGATACTGACTGACCATCAACATGACTGATCACACTGACTGACCGACGGGTCAAACTGACTGACTGATCACACTGACTGACTGACTGGTCACACTGACTGACTGGTGACAATGACTGACTGACTGTTCAGACTGACTGAATGGTCACACTGACTGACTGACTGGTCACACTGACTGACTGGTCACACTGACTGATCACACTGACTGACTGACTGGTCACACTGACTGACTGGTCATATTGACTGACTGACTGGTCACACTGACTGACTGACTGGTTACACTGACTGACTGACTGACTGCTTACACTGACTGACTGGTCAAACTGAATGACTGACTGGTTACACTGACTAACATGTTACACTGACTGACTGACTTTTTACACTGACTGACTGACTGGTCAAACTGACTGACTGATCACTCTGACTGACTGACTGATCACACAGACTGACTGACTGTTCACACTTTTTGACTGGTCACACTGACTTTCTGACTGGTCACACTGACTTACTGATTGGTGATACTGACTGACCATCAACATGACTGATCACACTGACTGACCGACGGGTCAAACTGACTGACTGATCACACTGACTGACTGACTGGTCACACTGACTGACTGGTGACATTGACTGACTGACTGTTCAGACTGACTGAATGGTCACACTGACTGACTGACTGGTCACACTGACTGACTGGTCACACTTACTGACTGACGGGTCACACTGACTGACTGGTCACACTAACTGACTGACTACTTACAATGACACACTGACTGTTCAGACTGACTGACTGGTCACACTGACTGACTGACTGGTCACACTGACTGATCACACTGACCGACTGACTGGTCACACTGACTGACTGGTTATATTGACTGACTGACTGGTCACACTTACTGACTGACTGGTTACACTGACTGACTGACTGCTTACACTGACTGACAGGTGACACTGAATGACTGACTGTTTACACTGACTGACATGTTACACTGACTGACATGTTATACAGACTTACTGACTGGTTACACTGACTGACTGACTTTTCACACTGAATGACTGACTGTTTACACTGACTGACATGTTACACTGACTGACATGTTACACTGACTTACTGACTGGTTACACTGACTGACTGACTTTTCACACTGACTGACTGGTCACACTGACTGATCACACTGACTGACTGACTGGTCACACTGACTGACTGGTCATATTGACTGACTGACTGGTCATACTTACTGACTGGTCACACTGACTGACTGACTGGTTACACTGACTGACTGACTGACTGCTTACACTGACTGACTGGTCACACTGAATGACTGACTGGTTACACTGACTGACTGACTGGTCACACTGACTGACTGATCACTCTGACTGACTGACTGATCACACAGACTGACTGACTGGTCACACTTTCTGACTGGTCACACTGACTTACTGATTTGTGATACTGACTGACCATCAACATGACTGATCACACTGACTGACTGACTGGTCACACTGACTGACTGGTCACACTTACTGACTGACGGGTCACACTGACTGACTGGTCACACTAACTGACTGACTACTTACACTGACACACTGACTGTTCAGACTGACTGACTGGTCACACTGACTGACTGGTCATATTGACTGACTGACTGACTGGTCATACTTACTGACTGGTCACACTGACTGACTGACTGGTTACACTGACTGACTGACTGACTGCTTACACTGACTGACTGGTCACACTGAATGACTGACTGGTTACACTGACTAACATGTTACACTGACTGACTGTCTTTTTACACTGACTAACTGACTGGTCAAACTGACTGACTGACCACTCTGACTGACTGACTGATCACACAGACTGACTGACTGTTCACACTTTTTGACTGGTAACACTGACTTACTGACTGTTCATACTTACTGACTGGTCAAAGTGACTGACTGACTGCTTACACTGACTGACTGACTGGTCACACTGACTGACTGGTCACACTGACTGACTGACTGACTGACTGGTCACACTGACTGACTGATCACACAGACTGACCGACTGGTCACACTTTCTGACTGGTCACACTGACTTACTGATTGGTGACACTGACTGACCATCAACATGACTAATCAAACTGACTGACTGACTGGTCAAACTGACTCTATGACTGTCACACTGACTAACTGGTCACACTGACTGACGGACTGTTCACACTGACTGACTGGTCACACTGACTGATCACACTGACTGACTGACTGGTCACACTGACTGACTGGTCATATTGACTGACTGACTGGTCATACTTACTGACTGGTCACACTGACTGAATGATTGCTTACACTGACTGACTGACTGCTTACACTGACTGACTGGTCACACTGACTGACTGACTGGTTACACTGACTGACATGTTACACTGACTTACTGACTGGTTACACTGACTGACTGACTGGTCACACTGAATGACTGACTGGTCACACTGACTGACTGATCACTGTGACTGACTGACTGATCACACAGACTGACTGACTGGTCTCACTTTCTGACTGGTCACACTGACTTACTGATTGGTGATACTGACTGACCATCAACATGACTGATCACACTGACTGACCGACGGGTCAAACTGACTGACTGATCACACTGACTGACTGACTGGTCACACTGACTGACTGGTGACAATGACTGACTGACTGTTCAGACTGACTGAATGGTCACACTGACTGACTGACTGGTCACACTGACTGACTGGTCACACTGACTGATCACACTGACTGACTGACTGGTCACACTGACTGACTGGTCATATTGACTGACTGACTGGTCACACTGACTGACTGACTGGTTACACTGACTGACTGACTGACTGCTTACACTGACTGACTGGTCAAACTGAATGACTGACTGGTTACACTGACTAACATGTTACACTGACTGACTGACTTTTTACACTGACTGACTGACTGGTCAAACTGACTGACTGATCACTCTGACTGACTGACTGATCACACAGACTGACTGACTGTTCACACTTTTTGACTGGTCACACTGACTTACTGACTGGTCATACTTACTGACTGGTCACAGTGACTGACTGACTGCTTACACTGACTGACAGACTGGTCACACTGACAGACTGGTCACACTGACTTACTGACTGGTTACACTGACTGACATGTTACACTGACTTACTGATTGGTTACACTAACTGACTGACTGGTCACACTGACTGACTGGTCACACTGAATGACTGACTGACTGACTGGTCACACAGACTGACCGACTGGTCACACTTTCTGACTGGTCACACTGACTTACTGATTGGTGACACTGACTGACCATCAACATGACTAATAAAACTGACTGACTGACTGGTCAAACTGACTCTTTGACTGTCACACTGACTAACTGGTCACACTGACTGACGGACTGTTCACACTGACTGACTGGTCACACTGACTGATCACACTGACTGACTGACTGGTCACACTGACTGACTGGTCATATTGACTGACTGACTGGTCATACTTACTGACTGGTCACACTGACTGACTGACTGCTTACACTGACTGACTGACTGCTTACACTGACTGACTGGTCACACTGACTGACTGACTGGTTACACTGACTGACATGTTACACTGACTTACTGACTGGTTACACTGACTGACTGACTGGTCACACTGACTGACTGACTGGTCACACTGACTGACTGATCACTCTGACTGACTGACTGATCACACAGACTGACTGACTGGTCACACTTTCTGACTGGTCACACTGACTTACTGATTGGTGATACTGACTGACCATCAACATGACTGATCACACTGACTGACCGACGGGTCAAACTGACTGACTGATCACACTGACTGACTGACTGGTCACACTGACTGACTGGTCACATTGACTGACTGACTGTTCACACTGACTGACTGGTCACACTGACTGACTGACTGGTCACACTGACTGACTGGTCACACTTACTGACTGACGGGTGACACTGACTGACTGGTCACACTAACTGACTGACTACTTACACTGACACACTGACTGTTCAGACTGACTGACTGGTCACACTGACTGACTGGTCATATTGACTGACTGACTGACTGGTCATACTTACTGACTGGTCACACTGACTGACTGACTGGTTACACTGACTGACTGACTGACTGCTTACACTGACTGACTGGTCACACTGAATGACTGACTGGTTACACTGACTAACATGTTACACTGACTGACTGTCTTTTTACACTGACTAACTGACTGGTCAAACTGACTGACTGACCACTCTGACTGACTGACTGATCACACAGACTGACTGACTGTTCATACTTACTGACTGGTCACAGTGACTGACTGACTGCTTACACTGACTGACTGACTGGTCACACTGACTGACTGGTCACACTGACTGACTGACTGACTGACTGGTCACACTGACTGACTGGTCATATTGACTGACTGACTGGTCATACTTACTGACTGGTCACACTGACTGACTGACTGCTTACACTGACTGACTGACTGCTTACACTGACTGACTGGTCAAACTGACTGACTGACTGGTTACACTGACTGACATGTTACACTGACTTACTGACTGGTTACACTGACTGACTGACTGGTCACACTGACTGACTGACTGGTCACACTGACTGACTGATCACTCTGACTGACTGACTGATCACACAGACTGACTGACTGGTCACACTTTCTGACTGGTCACACTGACTTACTGATTGGTGACACTGACTGACCATCAACATGACTAATCAAACTGACTGACTGACTGGTCAAACTGACTCTATGACTGTCACACTGACTAACTGGTCACACTGACTGACGGACTGTTCACACTGACTGACTGGTCACACTGACTGATCACACTGACTGACTGACTGGTCACACTGACTGACTGGTCATATTGACTGACTGACTGGTCATACTTACTGACTGGTCACACTGACTGACTGACTGCTTACACTGACTGACTGACTGCTTACACTGACTGACTGGTCACACTGACTGACTGACTGGTTACACTGACTGACATGTTACACTGACTTACTGACTGGTTACACTGACTGACTGACTGGTCACACTGAATGACTGACTGGTCACACTGACTGACTGATCACTGTGACTGACTGACTGATCACACAGACTGACTGACTGGTCTCACTTTCTGACTGGTCACACTGACTTACTGATTGGTGATACTGACTGACCATCAACATGACTGATCACACTGACTGACCGACGGGTCAAACTGACTGACTGATCACACTGACTGACTGACTGGTCACACTGACTGACTGGTGACAATGACTGACTGACTGTTCAGACTGACTGAATGGTCACACTGACTGACTGACTGGTCACACTGACTGACTGGTCACACTGACTGATCACACTGACTGACTGACTGGTCACACTGACTGACTGGTCATATTGACTGACTGACTGGTCACACTGACTGACTGACTGGTTACACTGACTGACTGACTGACTGCTTACACTGACTGACTGGTCAAACTGAATGACTGACTGGTTACACTGACTAACATGTTACACTGACTGACTGACTTTTTACACTGACTGACTGACTGGTCAAACTGACTGACTGATCACTCTGACTGACTGACTGATCACACAGACTGACTGACTGTTCACACTTTTTGACTGGTCACACTGACTTACTGACTGGTCATACTTACTGACTGGTCACAGTGACTGACTGACTGCTTACACTGACTGACTGACTGGTCACACTGACTTACTGATTGGTTACACTAACTGACTGACTGGTCACACTGACTGACTGGTCACACTGACTGACTGACTGACTGACTGGTCACACAGACTGACCGACTGGTCACACTTTCTGACTGGTCACACTGACTTACTGATTGGTGACACTGACTGACCATCAACATGACTAATCAAACTGACTGACTGACTGGTCAAACTGACTCAATGACTGTCACACTGACTAACTGGTCACACTGACTGACGGACTGTTCACACTGACTGACTGGTCACACTGACTGATCACACTGACTGACTGGTCACACTGACTGACGGACTGTTCACACTGACTGACTGGTCACACTGACTGATCACACTGACTGACTGACTGGTCACACTGACTGACTGGTCATATTGACTGACTGACTGGTCATACTTACTGACTGGTCACACTGACTGACTGACTGCTTACACTGACTGACTGACTGCTTACACTGACTGACTGGTCAAACTGACTGACTGACTGGTTACACTGACTGACATGTTACACTGACTTACTGACTGGTTACACTGACTGACTGACTGGTCACACTGACTGACTGACTGGTCACACTGACTGACTGATCACTCTGACTGACTGACTGATCACACAGACTGACTGACTGGTCACACTTTCTGACTGGTCACACTGACTTACTGATTGGTGATACTGACTGACCATCAACATGACTGATCACACTAACTGACCGACGGGTCAAACTGACTGACTGATCACACTGACTGACTGACTGGTCACACTGAATGACTGGTCACATTGACTGACTGACTGTTCACACTGACTGACTGGTCACAATGACTGACTGACTGGTCACACTGACTGACTGGTCACACTTACTGACTGACGGGTCACACTGACTGACTGGTCACACTAACTGACTGACTACTTACACTGACACACTGACTGTTCAGACTGACTGACTGGTCACACTGACTGACTGGTCATATTGACTGACTGACTGACTGGTCATACTTACTGACTGGTCACACTGACTGACTGACTGGTCACACTGACTGACTGGTCATATTGACTGACTGACTGGTCATACTTACTGACTGGTCACACTGACTGACTGACTGCTTACACTGACTGACTGACTGCTTACACTGACTGACTGGTCAAACTGACTGACTGACTGGTTACACTGACTGACATGTTACACTGACTTACTGACTGGTTACACTGACTGACTGACTGGTCACACTGACTGACTGACTGGTCACACTGACTGACTGATCACTCTGACTGACTGACTGATCACACAGACTGACTGACTGGTCACACTTTCTGACTGGTCACACTGACTTACTGATTGGTGATACTGACTGACCATCAACATGACTGATCACACTGACTGACCGACGGGTCAAACTGACTGACTGATCACACTGACTGACTGACTGGTAACACTGAATGACTGGTCACATTGACTGACTGACTGTTCACACTGACTGACTGGTCACACTGACTGACTGACTGGTCACACTGACTGACTGGTCACACTTACTGACTGACGGGTCACACTGACTGACTGGTCACACTAACTGACTGACTACTTACACTGACACACTGACTGTTCAGACTGACTGACTGGTCACACTGACTGACTGGTCATATTGACTGACTGACTGACTGGTCATACTTACTGACTGGTCACACTGACTGACTGACTGGTTACACTGACTGACTGACTGACTGCTTACACTGACTGACTGGCCACACTGAATGACTGACTGGTTACACTGACTAACATGTTACACTGACTGACTGACTTTTTACACTGACTAACTGACTGGTCAAACTGACTGACTGATCACTCTGACTGACTGACTGATCACACAGACTGACTGACTGTTCACACTTTTTGACTGGTAACACTGACTTACTGACTGTTCATACTTACTGACTGGTCACAGTGACTGACTGACTGCTTACACTGACTGACTGACTAGTCACACTGACTGACTGGTCACACTTACTGACTGACTGACTGACTGGTCACACTGACTGACTGATCACACAGACTGACCGACTGGTCACACTTTCTGACTGGTCACACTGACTTACTGATTGGTGACACTGACTGACCATCAACATGACTAATCAAACTGACTGACTGACTGGTCAAACTGACTCTATGACTGTCACACTGACTAACTGGTCACACTGACTGACGGACTGTTCACACTGACTGACTGGTCACACTGACTGATCACACTGACTGACTGACTGGTCACACTGACTGACTGGTCATATTGACTGACTGACTGGTCATACTTACTGACTGGTCACACTGACTGACTGACTGCTTACACTGACTGACTGACTGCTTACACTGACTGACTGGTCACACTGACTGACTGACTGGTTACACTGACTGACATGTTACAATGACTTACTGACTGGTTACACTGACTGACTGACTGGTCACACTGACTGACTGACTGGTCACACTGACTGACTGATCACTGTGACTGACTGACTGATCACACAGACTGACTGACTGGTCACACTTTCTGACTGGTCACACTGACTTACTGATTGGTGATACTGACTGACCATCAACATGACTGATCACACTGACTGACCGACGGGTCAAACTGACTGACTGATCACACTGACTGACTGACTGGTCACACTGACTGACTGGTGACATTGACTGACTGACTGTTCAGACTGACTGAATGGTCACACTGACTGACTGACTGGTCACACTGACTGACTGGTCACACTGACTGATCACACTGACTGACTGACTGGTCACACTGACTGACTGGTCATATTGACTGACTGACTGGTCACACTGACTGACTGACTGGTTACACTGACTGACTGACTGACTGCTTACACTGACTGACTGGTCACACTGAATGACTGACTGGTTACAATGACTAACATGTTACACTGACTGACTGACTTTTTCCACTGACTGACTGACTGGTCAAACTGACTGACTGATCACTCTGACTGACTGACTGATCACACAGACTGACTGACTGTTCACACTTTTTGACTGGTCACACTGACTTACTGACTGGTCATACTTACTGACTGGTCACAGTGACTGACTGACTGCTTACACTGACTGACTGACTGGTCACACTGACTGACTGATCAAACTGACTGACAGACTGGTCACACTGACTGACTGGTCACACTGACTTACTGACTGGTTACACTGACTGACATGTTACACTGACTTACTGATTGGTTACACTAACTGACTGACTGGTCACACTGACTGACTGACTGACTGACTGGTCACACAGACTGACCGACTGGTCACACTTTCTGACTGGTCACACTGACTTACTGATTGGTGACACTGACTGACCATCAACATGACTAATCAAACTGACTGACTGACTGGTCAAACTGACTCTATGACTGTCACACTGACTAACTGGTCACACTGACTGACGGACTGTTCACACTGACTGACTGGTCACACTGACTGATCACACTGACTGACTGACTGGTCACACTGACAGACTGGTCATATTGACTGACTGACTGGTCATACTTACTGACTGGTCACACTGACTGACTGACTGCTTACACTGACTGACTGACTGCTTACACTGACTGACTGGTCAAACTGACTGACTGACTGGTTACACTGACTGACATGTTACACTGACTTACTGACTGGTTACACTGACTGACTGACTGGTCACACTGACTGACTGACTGACTGGTCACACTGACTGACTGACTGGTCACACTGACTGACTGATCACTCTGACTGACTGACTGATCACACAGACTGACTGACTGGTCACACTTTCTGACTGGTCACACTGACTTACTGATTGGTGATACTGACTGACCATCAACATGACTGATCACACTGACTGACCGACGGGTCAAACTGACTGACTGATCACACTGACTGACTGACTGGTCACACTGACTGACTGGTCACATTGACTGACTGACTGTTCACACTGACTGACTGGTCACACTGACTGACTGACTGGTCACACTGACTGACTGGTCACACTTACTGACTGACGGGTCACACTGACTGACTGGTTACACTAACTGACTGACTACTTACACTGACACACTGACTGGTCAGACTGACTGACTGGTCACACTGACTGACTGGTCATATTGACTGACTGACTGACTGGTCATACTTACTGACTGGTCACACTGACTGACTGACTGGTTACACTGACTGACTGACTGACTGCTTACACTGACTGACTGGTCACACTGAATGACTGACTGGTTACACTGACTAACATGTTACACTGACTGACTGACTTTTTACACTGACTAACTGACTGGTCAAACTGACTGACTGATCACTCTGACTGACTGACTGACTGACTGGTCACACTGAATGACTGACTGGTTACACTGACTAACATGTTACACTGACTGACTGACTTTTTACACTGACTAACTCACTGGTCAAACTGACTGACTGATCACTCTGACTGACTGACTGATCACACAGACTGACTGACTGTTCACACTTTTTGACTGGTAACACTGACTTACTGACTGTTCATACTTACTGACTGGTCACAGTGACTGACTGACTGCTTACACTGACTGACTGACTGGTCACACTGACTGACTGACTGACTGACTGGTCACACTGAATGACTGACTGGTTACACTGACTGACTGACTGGTCACACTGACTGACTGATCACTCTGACTGACTGACTGATCACACAGTCTGACTGACTGGTCACACTTTCTGACTGGTCACACTGACTTACTGATTTGTGATACTGACTGACCATCAACATGACTGATCACACTGACTGACCGACGGGTCAAACTGACTGACTGATCATACTGACTGACTGACTGGTCACACTCACTGACTGGTCACATTGACTGACTGACTGTTCAGACTGACTGACTGGTCACACTGACTGACTGACTGGTCACACTGACTGACTGGTCACACTTATTGACTGACGGGTCACACTGACTGACTGGTCACACTAACTGACTGACTACTTACACTGACACACTGACTGTTCAGACTGACTGACTGGTCACACTGACTGACTGACTGGTCACACTGACTGATCACACTGACTGACTGACTGGTCACAGTGACTGACTGGTCATATTGACTGACTGACTGGTCATTCTTACTGACTGGTCACACTGACTGACTGACTGGTTACACTGACTGACTGACATGTTACACTGACTGACATGTTACACTGACTTACTGACTGGTTACACTGACTGACTGACTTTTCACACTGACTGACTGGTCACACTGACTGATCACACTGACTGACTGACTGGTCACACTGACTGACTGGTCATATTGACTGACTGACTGGTCATACTTACTGACTGGTCACACTGACTGACTGACTGACTGGTTACACTGACTGACTGACTGACTGCTTACACTGACTGACTGGTCACACTGAATGACTGACTGGTTACACTGACTAACATGTTACACTGACTGACTGACTTTTTACACTGACTGACTGACTGGTCAAACTGACTGACTGATCACTCTGACTGACTGACTGATCACACAGACTGACTGACTTTTCACACTTTTTGACTGGTCACACTGACTTACTGACTGGTCATACTTACTGACTGGTCACAGTGACTGACTGACTGCTTACACTGACTGACTGACTGGTCACTGACTGACTGATCAAACTGACTGACAGACTGGTCACACTGACTGACTGGTCACACTGACTTACTGACTGGTTACACTGACTGACATGTTACACTGACTTACTGATTGGTTACACTAACTGACTGACTGGTCACACTGACTGACTGATCACACTGACTGACTGACTGGTCACACTGACTGACTGGTCATATTGACTGACTGACTGGTCACACTGACTGACTGACTGGTTACACTGACTGACTGACTGACTGCTTACACTGACTGACTGGTCAAACTGAATGACTGACTGGTTACACTGACTAACATGTTACACTGACTGACTGACTTTTTACACTGACTGACTGACTTGTCAAACTGACTGACTGATCACTCTGACTGACTGACTGATCACACAGACTGACTGACTGTTCACACTTTTTGACTGGTCACACTGACTTACTGACTGGTCATACTTACTGACTGGTCACAGTGACTGACTGACTGCTTACACTGACTGACAGACTGGTCACACTGACTGACTGGTCACACTGACTTACTGACTGGTTACACTGACTGACATGTTACACTGACTTACTGATTGGTTACACTAACTGACTGACTGGTCACACTGACTGACTGGTCACACTGAATGACTGACTGACTGACTGGTCACACAGACTGACCGACTGGTCACACTTTCTGACTGGTCACACTGACTTACTGATTGGTGACACTGACTGACCATCAACATGACTAATCAAACTGACTGACTGACTGGTCAAACTGACTCTTTGACTTTCACACTGACTAACTGGTCACACTGACTGACGGACTGTTCACACTGACTGACTGGTCACACTGACTGATCACACTGACTGACTGACTGACTGGTCACACTGACTGACTGGTCATATTGACTGACTGACTGGTCATACTTACTGACTGGTCACACTGACTGACTGACTGCTTACACTGACTGACTGACTGCTTACACTGACTGACTGGTCAAACTGACTGACTGACTGGTTACACTGACTGACATGTTACACTGATTAACTGACTGGTTACACTGACTGACTGACTGGTCACACTGACTGACTGACTGGTCACACTGACTGACTGATCACTCTGACTGACTGACTGATCACACAGACTGACTGACTGGTCACACTTTCTGACTGGTCACACTGACTTACTGATTGGTGATACTGACTGACCATCAACATGACTGATCACACTGACTGACCGACGGGTCAAACTGACTGACTGATCACACTGACTGACTGACTGGTCACACTGACTGACTGGTCACATTGACTGACTGACTGTTCACACTGACTGACTGGTCACACTGACTGACTGACTGGTCACACTGACTGACTGGTCACACTTACTGACTGACGGGTCACACTGACTGACTGGTCACACTAACTGACTGACTACTTACACTGACACACTGACTGTTCAGACTGACTGACTGGTCACACAGACTGACTGGTCACACTGACTGACTGACTGGTTACACTGACTGACTGACTGACTGCTTACACTGACTGACTGGTCACACTGAATGACTGACTGGTTACACTGACTAACATGTTACACTGACTGACTGTCTTTTTACACTGACTAACTGACTGGTCAAACTGACTGACTGATCACTCTGACTGACTGACTGATCACACAGACTGACTGACTGTTCACACTTTTTGACTGGTAACACTGACTTACTGACTGTTCATACTTACTGACTGGTCACAGTGACTGACTGACTGCTTACACTGACTGACTGACTGGTCACACTGACTGACTGGTCACACTGACTGACTGACTGACTGACTGGTCACACTGACTGACTGATCACACAGACTGACCGACTGGTCACACTTTCTGACTGGTCACACTGACTTACTGATTGGTGACACTGACTGACCATCAACATGACTAATCAAACTGACTGACTGACTGGTCAAACTGACTCTATGACTGTCACACTGACTAACTGGTCACACTGACTGACGGACTGTTCACACTGACTGACTGGTCACACTGACTGATCACACTGACTGACTGAGTGGTCACACTGACTGACTGGTCATATTGACTGACTGACTGGTCATACTTACTGACTGGTCACACTGACTGACTGACTGCTTACACTGACTGACTGACTGCTTACACTGACTGACTGGTCACACTGACTGACTGACTGGTTACACTGACTGACATGTTACACTGACTTACTGACTGGTTACACTGACTGACTGACTGGTCACACTGACTGACTGACTGGTCACACTGACTGACTGATCACTGTGACTGACTGACTGATCACACAGACTGACTGACTGGTCTCACTTTCTGACTGGTCACACTGACTTACTGATTGGTGATACTGACTGACCATCAACATGACTGATCACACTGACTGACCGACGGGTCAAACTGACTGACTGATCACACTGACTGACTGACTGGTCACACTGACTGACTGTTGACAATGACTGACTGACTGTTCAGACTGACTGAATGGTCACACTGACTGACTGACTGGTCACACTGACTGACTGGTCACACTGACTGATCACACTGACTGACTGACTGGTCACACTGACTGACTGGTCATATTGACTGACTGACTGGTCACACTGACTGACTGACTGGTTACACTGACTGACTGACTGACTGCTTACACTGACTGACTGGTCAAACTGAATGACTGACTGGTTACACTGACTAACATGTTACACTGACTGACTGACTTTTTACACTGACTGACTGACTGGTCAAACTGACTGTCTGATCACTCTGACTGACTGACTGATCACACAGACTGACTGACTGTTCACACTTTTTGACTGGTCACACTGACTTACTGACTGGTCATACTTACTGACTGGTCACAGTGACTGACTGACTGCTTACACTGACTGACTGGTCATATTGACTGACTGACTGGTCACACTGACTTACTGACTGGTTACACTGACTTACTGACTGGTTACACTGACTGACATGTTACACTGACTTACTGACTGGTTACACTGACTGACTGACTGGTCACACTGACTGACTGGTCACACTGACTGACTGACTGACTGACTGGTCACACTGACTGACTGATAACACAGACTGACCGACTGCTCACACTTTCTGACTGGTCACACTGACTTACTGATTGGTGACACTGACTGACCATCAACAAGATTAATCATACTGACTGACTGACTGGTCAAACTGACTCTATGACGGTCACACTGACTGACGGACTGTTCACACTAACTGACTGACTGGTCACACTGACCGACTGGTCACACTGACTGACTGACTATTCACATTGACTGACTGACTGGTTACACTGACTAACATGTTACACTGACTGACTGACTTTTTACACTGACTGACTGACTGGTCAAACTGACTGACTGATCACTCTGACTGACTGACTGATCACACAGACTGACTGACTTTTCACACTTTTTGACTGGTCACACTGACTTACTGACTGGTCATACTTACTGACTGGTCACAGTGACTGACTGACTGCTTACACTGACTGACTGACTGGTCACACTGACTGACTGATCAAACTGACTGACAGACTGGTCACACTGACTGACTGGTCACACTGACTTACTGACTGGTTACGCTTACTGACATGTTACACTGACTTACTGATTGGTTACACTAACTGACTGACTGGTCACACTGACTGACTGGTCACACAGACTGACCGACTGGTCACACTTCTGACTGGTCACACTGACTTACTGATTGGTGACACTGACTGACCATCAACATGACTAATCAAACTGACTGACTGACTGGTCAAACTGACTCTATGACTGTCACACTGACTAACTGCTCACACTGACTGACGGACTGTTCACACTGACTGACTGGTCACACTGACTGATCACACTGACTGACTGACTGGTCACACTGACTGACTGGTCATATTGACTGACTGACTGGTCATACTTACTGACTGGTCACACTGACTGACTGACTGCTTACACTGACTGACTGACTGCTTACACTGACTGACTGGTCAAACTGACTGACTGACTGGTTACACTGACTGACATGTTACACTGACTTACTGACTGGTTACACTGACTGACTAACTGGTCACACTGACTGACTGACTGGTCACACTGACTGACTGATCACTCTGACTGACTGACTGATCACACAGACTGACTGACTGGTCACACTTTCTGACTGGTCACACTGACTTACTGATTGGTGATACAGACTGATCATCAACATGACTGATCACACTGACTGACCGACGGGTCAAACTGACTGACTGATCACACTGACTGACTGACTGGTCACACTGACTGACTGGTCACATTGACTGACTGACTGTTCACACTGACTGACTGGTCATACTGACTGACTGACTGGTCACACTGACTGACTGGTCACACTTACTGACTGACGGGTCACACTGACTTACTGGTCACACTAACTGACTGACTACTTACACTGACACATTGACTGTTCAGACTGACTGACTGGTCACACTGACTGACTGGTCATATTGACTGACTGACTGACTGGTCATACTTACTGACTGGTCACACTGACTGACTGACTGGTTACACTGACTGACTGACTGACTGCTTACACTGACTGACTGGTCACACTGAATGACTGACTGGTTACACTGACTAACATGTTACACTGACTGACTGACTTTTTACACTGACTAACTGACTGGTCAAACTGACTGACTGATCACTCTGACTGACTGACTGATCACACAGACTGACTGACTGTTCACACTTTTTGACTGGTAACACTGACTTACTGACTGTTCATACTTACTGACTGGTCACAGTGACTGACTGACTGCTTACACTGACTGACTGACTGGTCACACTGACTGACTGGTCACACTGACTGACTGACTGACTGACTGGTCACACTGACTGACTGATCACACAGACTGACCGACTGGTCACACTTTCTGACTGGTCACACTGACTTACTGACTGGTCACACTGACTGACTGGTCATATTGACTGACTGACTGGTCACACTGACTGACTGACTGGTTACACTGACTGACTGACTGACTGCTTACACTGACTGACTGGTCAAACTGAATGACTGACTGGTTACACTGACTAACATGTTACACTGACTGACTGACTTTTCACACTGACTGACTGACTTGTTAAACTGACTGACTGATCACTCTGACTGACTGACTGATCACACAGACTGACTGACTGTTCACACTTTTTGACTGGTCACACTGACTTACTGACTGGTCATACTTACTGACTGGTCACAGTGACTGACTGACTGCTTACACTGACTGACAGACTGGTCACACTGACTGACTGGTCACACTGACTTACTGACTGGTTACACTGACTGACATGTTACACTGACTTACTGATTGGTTACACTAACTGACTGACTGGTCACACTGACTGACTGGTCACACTGAATGACTGACTGACTGACTGGTCACACAGACTGACCGACTGGTCACACTTTCTGACTGGTCACACTGACTTACTGATTGGTGACACTGACTGACCATCAACATGACTAATCAAACTGACTGACTGACTGGTCAAACTGACTCTTTGACTGTCACACTGACTAACTGGTCACACTGACTGACGGACTGTTCACACTGACTGACTGGTCACACTGACTGATCACACTGACTGACTGGTCACACTGACTGACTGGTCATATTGACTGACTGACTGGTCATACTTACTGACTGGTCACACTGACTGACTGACTGCTTACACTGACTGACTGACTGCTTACACTGACTGACTGGTCAAACTGACTGACTGACTGGTTACACTGACTGACATGTTACACTGACTTACTGACTGGTTACACTGACTGACTGACTGGTCACACTGACTGACTGACTGGTCACACTGACTGACTGATCACTCTGACTGACTGACTGATCACACAGACTGACTGACTGGTCACACTTTCTGACTGGTCACACTGACTTACTGATTGGTGATACTGACTGACCATCAACATGACTGATCACACTGACTGACCGACGGGTCAAACTGACTGACTGATCACACTGACTGACTGACTGGTCACACTGACTGACTGGTCACATTGACTGACTGACTGTTCACACTGACTGACTGGTCACACTGACTGACTGACTGGTCACACTGACTGACTGGTCACACTTACTGACTGACGGGTCACACTGACTGACTGGTCACACTAACTGACTGACTACTTACACTGACACACTGACTGTTCAGACTGACTGACTGGTCACACTGACTGACTGGTCATATTGACTGACTGACTGACTGGTCATACTTACTGACTGGTCACACTGACTGACTGACTGGTTACACTGACTGACTGACTGACTGCTTACACTGACTGACTGGTCACACTGAATGACTGACTGGTTACACTGACTAACATGTTACACTGACTGACTGTCTTTTTACACTGACTAACTGACTGGTCAAACTGACTGACTGATCACTCTGACTGACTAACTGATCACACAGACTGACTGACTTTTCACACTTTTTGACTGGTAACACTGACTTACTGACTGTTCATACTTACTGACTGGTCACAGTGACTGACTGACTGCTTACACTGACTGACTGACTGGTCACACTGACTGACTGGTCACACTTACTGACTGACTGACTGACTGGTCACACTGACTGACTGATCACACAGACTGACCGACTGGTCACACTTTCTGACTGGTCACACTGACTTACTGATTGGTGACACTGACTGACCATCAACATGACTAATCAAACTGACTGACTGACTGGTCAAACTGACTCTATGACTGTCACACTGACTAACTGGTCACACTGACTGACGGACTGTTCACACTGACTGACTGGTCACACTGACTGATCACACTGACTGACTGACTGGTCACACTGACTGACTGGTCATATTGACTGACTGACTGGTCATACTTACTGACTGGTCACACTGACTGACTGACTGCTTACACTGACTGACTGACTGCTTACACTGACTGACTGGTCACACTGACTGACTGACTGGTTACACTGACTGACATGTTACACTGACTTACTGACTGGTTACACTGACTGACTGACTGGTCACACTGACTGACTGACTGGTCACACTGACTGACTGATCACTGTGACTGACTGACTGATCACACAGACTGACTGACTGGTCACACTTTCTGACTGGTCACACTGACTTACTGATTGGTGATACTGACTGACCATCAACATGACTGATCACACTGACTGACCGACGGGTCAAACTGACTGACTGATCACACTGACTGACTGACTGGTCACACTGACTGACTGGTGACATTGACTGACTGACTGTTCAGACTGACTGAATGGTCACACTGACTGACTGACTGGTCACACTGACTGACTGGTCACACTGACTGATCACACTGACTGACTGACTGGTCACACTGACTGACTGGTCATATTGACTGACTGACTGGTCACACTGACTGACTGACTGGTTACACTGACTGACTGACTGACTGCTTACACTGACTGACTGGTCACACTGAATGACTGACTGGTTACAATGACTAACATGTTACACTGACTGACTGACTTTTTCCACTGACTGACTGACTGGTCAAACTGACTGACTGATCACTCTGACTGACTGACTGATCACACAGACTGACTGACTGTTCACACTTTTTGACTGGTCACACTGACTTACTGACTGGTCATACTTACTGACTGGTCACAGTGACTGACTGACTGCTTACACTGACTGACTGACTGGTCACACTGACTGACTGATCAAACTGACTGACAGACTGGTCACACTGACTGACTGGTCACACTGACTTACTGACTGGTTACACTGACTGACATGTTACACTGACTTACTGATTGGTTACACTAACTGACTGACTGGTCACACTGACTGACTGACTGACTGACTGGTCACACAGACTGACCGACTGGTCACACTTTCTGACTGGTCACACTGACTTACTGATTGGTGACACTGACTGACCATCAACATGACTAATCAAACTGACTGACTGACTGGTCAAACTGACTCTATGACTGTCACACTGACTAACTGGTCACACTGACTGACGGACTGTTCACACTGACTGACTGGTCACACTGACTGATCACACTGACTGACTGACTGGTCACACTGACAGACTGGTCATATTGACTGACTGACTGGTCATACTTACTGACTGGTCACACTGACTGACTGACTGCTTACACTGACTGACTGACTGCTTACACTGACTGACTGGTCAAACTGACTGACTGACTGGTTACACTGACTGACATGTTACACTGACTTACTGACTGGTTACACTGACTGACTGACTGGTCACACTGACTGACTGACTGGTCACACTGACTGACTGACTGGTCACACTGACTGACTGATCACTCTGACTGACTGACTGATCACACAGACTGACTGACTGGTCACACTTTCTGACTGGTCACACTGACTTACTGATTGGTGATACTGACTGACCATCAACATGACTGATCACACTGACTGACCGACGGGTCAAACTGACTGACTGATCACACTGACTGACTGACTGGTCACACTGACTGACTGGTCACATTGACTGACTGACTGTTCACACTGACTGACTGGTCACACTGACTGACTGACTGGTCACACTGACTGACTGGTCACACTTACTGACTGACGGGTCACACTGACTGACTGGTTACACTAACTGACTGACTACTTACACTGACACACTGACTGGTCAGACTGACTGACTGGTCACACTGACTGACTGGTCATATTGACTGACTGACTGACTGGTCATACTTACTGACTGGTCACACTGACTGACTGACTGGTTACACTGACTGACTGACTTTTTACACTGACTAACTGACTGGTCAAACTGACTGACTGATCACTCTGACTGACTGACTGACTGACTGGTCACACTGAATGACTGACTGGTTACACTGACTAACATGTTACACTGACTGACTGACTTTTTACACTGACTAACTCACTGGTCAAACTGACTGACTGATCACTCTGACTGACTGACTGATCACACAGACTGACTGACTGTTCACACTTTTTGACTGGTAACACTGACTTACTGACTGTTCATACTTACTGACTGGTCACAGTGACTGACTGACTGCTTACACTGACTGACTGACTGGTCACACTGACTGACTGACTGACTGACTGGTCACACTGAATGACTGACTGGTTACACTGACTGACTGACTGGTCACACTGACTGACTGATCACTCTGACTGACTGACTGATCACACAGTCTGACTGACTGGTCACACTTTCTGACTGGTCACACTGACTTACTGATTTGTGATACTGACTGACCATCAACATGACTGATCACACTGACTGACCGACGGGTCAAACTGACTGACTGATCATACTGACTGACTGACTGGTCACACTCACTGACTGGTCACATTGACTGACTGACTGTTCAGACTGACTGACTGGTCACACTGACTGACTGACTGGTCACACTGACTGACTGGTCACACTTACTGACTGACGGGTCACACTGAATGACTGGTCACACTAACTGACTGACTACTTACACTGACACACTGACTGTTCAGACTGACTGACTGGTCACACTGACTGACTGACTGGTCACACTGACTGATCACACTGACTGACTGACTGGTCACAGTGACTGACTGGTCATATTGACTGACTGACTGGTCATTCTTACTGACTGGTCACACTGACTGACTGACTGGTTACACTGACTGACTGACATGTTACACTGACTGACATGTTACACTGACTTACTGACTGGTTACACTGACTGACTGACTTTTCACACTGACTGACTGGTCACACTGACTGATCACACTGACTGACTGACTGGTCACACTGACTGACTGGTCATATTGACTGACTGACTGGTCATACTTACTGACTGGTCACACTGACTGACTGACTGACTGGTTACACTGACTGACTGACTGACTGCTTACACTGACTGACTGGTCACACTGAATGACTGACTGGTTACACTGACTAACATGTTACACTGACTGACTGACTTTTTACACTGACTGACTGACTGGTCAAACTGACTGACTGATCACTCTGACTGACTGACTGATCACACAGACTGACTGACTTTTCACACTTTTTGACTGGTCACACTGACTTACTGACTGGTCATACTTACTGACTGGTCACAGTGACTGACTGACTGCTTACACTGACTGACTGACTGGTCACTGACTGACTGATCAAACTGACTGACAGACTGGTCACACTGACTGACTGGTCACACTGACTTACTGACTGGTTACACTGACTGACATGTTACACTGACTTACTGATTGGTTACACTAACTGACTGACTGGTCACACTGACTGACTGATCACACTGACTGACTGACTGGTCACACTGACTGACTGGTCATATTGACTGACTGACTGGTCACACTGACTGACTGACTGGTTACACTGACTGACTGACTGACTGCTTACACTGACTGACTGGTCAAACTGAATGACTGACTGGTTACACTGACTAACATGTTACACTGACTGACTGACTTTTTACACTGACTGACTGACTTGTCAAACTGACTGACTGATCACTCTGACTGACTGACTGATCACACAGACTGACTGACTGTTCACACTTTTTGACTGGTCACACTGACTTACTGACTGGTCATACTTACTGACTGGTCACAGTGACTGACTGACTGCTTACACTGACTGACAGACTGGTCACACTGACTGACTGGTCACACTGACTTACTGACTGGTTACACTGACTGACATGTTACACTGACTTACTGATTGGTTACACTAACTGACTGACTGGTCACACTGACTGACTGGTCACACTGAATGACTGACTGACTGACTGGTCACACAGACTGACCGACTGGTCACACTTTCTGACTGGTCACACTGACTTACTGATTGGTGACACTGACTGACCATCAACATGACTAATCAAACTGACTGACTGACTGGTCAAACTGACTCTTTGACTGTCACACTGACTAACTGGTCACACTGACTGACGGACTGTTCACACTGACTGACTGGTCACACTGACTGATCACACTGACTGACTGACTGACTGGTCACACTGACTGACTGGTCATATTGACTGACTGACTGGTCATACTTACTGACTGGTCACACTGACTGACTGACTGCTTACACTGACTGACTGACTGCTTACACTGACTGACTGGTCAAACTGACTGACTGACTGGTTACACTGACTGACATGTTACACTGATTAACTGACTGGTTACACTGACTGACTGACTGGTCACACTGACTGACTGACTGGTCACACTGACTGACTGATCACTCTGACTGACTGACTGATCACACAGACTGACTGACTGGTCACACTTTCTGACTGGTCACACTGACTTACTGATTGGTGATACTGACTGACCATCAACATGACTGATCACACTGACTGACCGACGGGTCAAACTGACTGACTGATCACACTGACTGACTGACTGGTCACACTGACTGACTGGTCAC
Source organism: Zacco platypus (assembly GCA_038088235.1). Lineage (NCBI taxonomy): Eukaryota > Metazoa > Chordata > Actinopteri > Cypriniformes > Xenocyprididae > Zacco > Zacco platypus. Next base: position 23,332,475 of record CM076086.1, on the reverse strand, counting down.
ATTGACTGACTGACTGTTCACACTGACTGACTGGTCACACTGACTGACTGACTGGTCACACTGACTGACTGGTCACACTTACTGACTGACGGGTCACACTGACTGACTGGTCACACTAACTGACTGACTACTTACACTGACACACTGACTGTTCAGACTGACTGACTGGTCACACAGACTGACTGGTCACACTGACTGACTGACTGGTTACACTGACTGACTGACTGACTGCTTACACTGACTGACTGGTCACACTGAATGACTGACTGGTTACACTGACTAACATGTTACACTGACTGACTGTCTTTTTACACTGACTAACTGACTGGTCAAACTGACTGACTGATCACTCTGACTGACTGACTGATCACACAGACTGACTGACTGTTCACACTTTTTGACTGGTAACACTGACTTACTGACTGTTCATACTTACTGACTGGTCACAGTGACTGACTGACTGCTTACACTGACTGACTGACTGGTCACACTGACTGACTGGTCACACTGACTGACTGACTGACTGACTGGTCACACTGACTGACTGATCACACAGACTGACCGACTGGTCACACTTTCTGACTGGTCACACTGACTTACTGATTGGTGACACTGACTGACCATCAACATGACTAATCAAACTGACTGACTGACTGGTCAAACTGACTCTATGACTGTCACACTGACTAACTGGTCACACTGACTGACGGACTGTTCACACTGACTGACTGGTCACACTGACTGATCACACTGACTGACTGAGTGGTCACACTGACTGACTGGTCATATTGACTGACTGACTGGTCATACTTACTGACTGGTCACACTGACTGACTGACTGCTTACACTGACTGACTGACTGCTTACACTGACTGACTGGTCACACTGACTGACTGACTGGTTACACTGACTGACATGTTACACTGACTTACTGACTGGTTACACTGACTGACTGACTGGTCACACTGACTGACTGACTGGTCACACTGACTGACTGATCACTGTGACTGACTGACTGATCACACAGACTGACTGACTGGTCTCACTTTCTGACTGGTCACACTGACTTACTGATTGGTGATACTGACTGACCATCAACATGACTGATCACACTGACTGACCGACGGGTCAAACTGACTGACTGATCACACTGACTGACTGACTGGTCACACTGACTGACTGTTGACAATGACTGACTGACTGTTCAGACTGACTGAATGGTCACACTGACTGACTGACTGGTCACACTGACTGACTGGTCACACTGACTGATCACACTGACTGACTGACTGGTCACACTGACTGACTGGTCATATTGACTGACTGACTGGTCACACTGACTGACTGACTGGTTACACTGACTGACTGACTGACTGCTTACACTGACTGACTGGTCAAACTGAATGACTGACTGGTTACACTGACTAACATGTTACACTGACTGACTGACTTTTTACACTGACTGACTGACTGGTCAAACTGACTGTCTGATCACTCTGACTGACTGACTGATCACACAGACTGACTGACTGTTCACACTTTTTGACTGGTCACACTGACTTACTGACTGGTCATACTTACTGACTGGTCACAGTGACTGACTGACTGCTTACACTGACTGACTGGTCATATTGACTGACTGACTGGTCACACTGACTTACTGACTGGTTACACTGACTTACTGACTGGTTACACTGACTGACATGTTACACTGACTTACTGACTGGTTACACTGACTGACTGACTGGTCACACTGACTGACTGGTCACACTGACTGACTGACTGACTGACTGGTCACACTGACTGACTGATAACACAGACTGACCGACTGCTCACACTTTCTGACTGGTCACACTGACTTACTGATTGGTGACACTGACTGACCATCAACAAGATTAATCATACTGACTGACTGACTGGTCAAACTGACTCTATGACGGTCACACTGACTGACGGACTGTTCACACTAACTGACTGACTGGTCACACTGACCGACTGGTCACACTGACTGACTGACTATTCACATTGACTGACTGACTGGTTACACTGACTAACATGTTACACTGACTGACTGACTTTTTACACTGACTGACTGACTGGTCAAACTGACTGACTGATCACTCTGACTGACTGACTGATCACACAGACTGACTGACTTTTCACACTTTTTGACTGGTCACACTGACTTACTGACTGGTCATACTTACTGACTGGTCACAGTGACTGACTGACTGCTTACACTGACTGACTGACTGGTCACACTGACTGACTGATCAAACTGACTGACAGACTGGTCACACTGACTGACTGGTCACACTGACTTACTGACTGGTTACGCTTACTGACATGTTACACTGACTTACTGATTGGTTACACTAACTGACTGACTGGTCACACTGACTGACTGGTCACACAGACTGACCGACTGGTCACACTTTCTGACTGGTCACACTGACTTACTGATTGGTGACACTGACTGACCATCAACATGACTAATCAAACTGACTGACTGACTGGTCAAACTGACTCTATGACTGTCACACTGACTAACTGCTCACACTGACTGACGGACTGTTCACACTGACTGACTGGTCACACTGACTGATCACACTGACTGACTGACTGGTCACACTGACTGACTGGTCATATTGACTGACTGACTGGTCATACTTACTGACTGGTCACACTGACTGACTGACTGCTTACACTGACTGACTGACTGCTTACACTGACTGACTGGTCAAACTGACTGACTGACTGGTTACACTGACTGACATGTTACACTGACTTACTGACTGGTTACACTGACTGACTAACTGGTCACACTGACTGACTGACTGGTCACACTGACTGACTGATCACTCTGACTGACTGACTGATCACACAGACTGACTGACTGGTCACACTTTCTGACTGGTCACACTGACTTACTGATTGGTGATACAGACTGATCATCAACATGACTGATCACACTGACTGACCGACGGGTCAAACTGACTGACTGATCACACTGACTGACTGACTGGTCACACTGACTGACTGGTCACACTGACTTACTGATTGGTGACACTGACTGACCATCAACATGACTAATCAAACTGACTGACTGACTGGTCAAACTGACTCTATGACTGTCACACTGACTAACTGCTCACACTGACTGACGGACTGTTCACACTGACTGACTGGTCACACTGACTGATCACACTGACTGACTGACTGGTCACACTGACTGACTGGTCATATTGACTGACTGACTGGTCATACTTACTGACTGGTCACACTGACTGACTGACTGCTTACACTGACTGACTGACTGCTTACACTGACTGACTGGTCAAACTGACTGACTGACTGGTTACACTGACTGACATGTTACACTGACTTACTGACTGGTTACACTGACTGACTAACTGGTCACACTGACTGACTGACTGGTCACACTGACTGACTGATCACTCTGACTGACTGACTGATCACACAGACTGACTGACTGGTCACACTTTCTGACTGGTCACACTGACTTACTGATTGGTGATACAGACTGATCATCAACATGACTGATCACACTGACTGACCGACGGGTCAAACTGACTGACTGATCACACTGACTGACTGACTGGTCACACTGACTGACTGGTCATATTGACTGACTGACTGGTCATACTTACTGACTGGTCACACTGACTGACTGACTGCTTACACTGACTGACTGACTGCTTACACTGACTGACTGGTCAAACTGACTGACTGACTGGTTACACTGACTGACATGTTACACTGACTTACTGACTGGTTACACTGACTGACTAACTGGTCACACTGACTGACTGACTGGTCACACTGACTGACTGATCACTCTGACTGACTGACTGATCACACAGACTGACTGACTGGTCACACTTTCTGACTGGTCACACTGACTTACTGATTGGTGATACAGACTGATCATCAACATGACTGATCACACTGACTGACCGACGGGTCAAACTGACTGACTGATCACACTGACTGACTGACTGGTCACACTGACTGACTGGTCACATTGACTGACTGACTGTTCACACTGACTGACTGGTCATACTGACTGACTGACTGGTCACACTGACTGACTGGTCACACTTACTGACTGACGGGTCACACTGACTTACTGGTCACACTAACTGACTGACTACTTACACTGACACATTGACTGTTCAGACTGACTGACTGGTCACACTGACTGACTGGTCATATTGACTGACTGACTGACTGGTCATACTTACTGACTGGTCACACTGACTGACTGACTGGTTACACTGACTGACTGACTGACTGCTTACACTGACTGACTGGTCACACTGAATGACTGACTGGTTACACTGACTAACATGTTACACTGACTGACTGACTTTTTACACTGACTAACTGACTGGTCAAACTGACTGACTGATCACTCTGACTGACTGACTGATCACACAGACTGACTGACTGTTCACACTTTTTGACTGGTAACACTGACTTACTGACTGTTCATACTTACTGACTGGTCACAGTGACTGACTGACTGCTTACACTGACTGACTGACTGGTCACACTGACTGACTGGTCACACTGACTGACTGACTGACTGACTGGTCACACTGACTGACTGATCACACAGACTGACCGACTGGTCACACTTTCTGACTGGTCACACTGACTTACTGACTGGTCACACTGACTGACTGGTCATATTGACTGACTGACTGGTCACACTGACTGACTGACTGGTTACACTGACTGACTGACTGACTGCTTACACTGACTGACTGGTCAAACTGAATGACTGACTGGTTACACTGACTAACATGTTACACTGACTGACTGACTTTTCACACTGACTGACTGACTTGTTAAACTGACTGACTGATCACTCTGACTGACTGACTGATCACACAGACTGACTGACTGTTCACACTTTTTGACTGGTCACACTGACTTACTGACTGGTCATACTTACTGACTGGTCACAGTGACTGACTGACTGCATACACTGACTGACAGACTGGTCACACTGACTGACTGGTCACACTGACTTACTGACTGGTTACACTGACTGACATGTTACACTGACTTACTGATTGGTTACACTAACTGACTGACTGGTCACACTGACTGACTGGTCACACTGAATGACTGACTGACTGACTGGTCACACAGACTGACCGACTGGTCACACTTTCTGACTGGTCACACTGACTTACTGATTGGTGACACTGACTGACCATCAACATGACTAATCAAACTGACTGACTGACTGGTCAAACTGACTCTTTGACTGTCACACTGACTAACTGGTCACACTGACTGACGGACTGTTCACACTGACTGACTGGTCACACTGACTGATCACACTGACTGACTGGTCACACTGACTGACTGGTCATATTGACTGACTGACTGGTCATACTTACTGACTGGTCACACTGACTGACTGACTGCTTACACTGACTGACTGACTGCTTACACTGACTGACTGGTCAAACTGACTGACTGACTGGTTACACTGACTGACATGTTACACTGACTTACTGACTGGTTACACTGACTGACTGACTGGTCACACTGACTGACTGACTGGTCACACTGACTGACTGATCACTCTGACTGACTGACTGATCACACAGACTGACTGACTGGTCACACTTTCTGACTGGTCACACTGACTTACTGATTGGTGATACTGACTGACCATCAACATGACTGATCACACTGACTGACCGACGGGTCAAACTGACTGACTGATCACACTGACTGACTGACTGGTCACACTGACTGACTGGTCACATTGACTGACTGACTGTTCACACTGACTGACTGGTCACACTGACTGACTGACTGGTCACACTGACTGACTGGTCACACTTACTGACTGACGGGTCACACTGACTGACTGGTCACACTAACTGACTGACTACTTACACTGACACACTGACTGTTCAGACTGACTGACTGGTCACACTGACTGACTGGTCATATTGACTGACTGACTGACTGGTCATACTTACTGACTGGTCACACTGACTGACTGACTGGTTACACTGACTGACTGACTGACTGCTTACACTGACTGACTGGTCACACTGAATGACTGACTGGTTACACTGACTAACATGTTACACTGACTGACTGTCTTTTTACACTGACTAACTGACTGGTCAAACTGACTGACTGATCACTCTGACTGACTGACTGATCACACAGACTGACTGACTTTTCACACTTTTTGACTGGTAACACTGACTTACTGACTGTTCATACTTACTGACTGGTCACAGTGACTGACTGACTGCTTACACTGACTGACTGACTGGTCACACTGACTGACTGGTCACACTTACTGACTGACTGACTGACTGGTCACACTGACTGACTGATCACACAGACTGACCGACTGGTCACACTTTCTGACTGGTCACACTGACTTACTGATTGGTGACACTGACTGACCATCAACATGACTAATCAAACTGACTGACTGACTGGTCAAACTGACTCTATGACTGTCACACTGACTAACTGGTCACACTGACTGACGGACTGTTCACACTGACTGACTGGTCACACTGACTGATCACACTGACTGACTGACTGGTCACACTGACTGACTGGTCATATTGACTGACTGACTGGTCATACTTACTGACTGGTCACACTGACTGACTGACTGCTTACACTGACTGACTGACTGCTTACACTGACTGACTGGTCACACTGACTGACTGACTGGTTACACTGACTGACATGTTACACTGACTTACTGACTGGTTACACTGACTGACTGACTGGTCACACTGACTGACTGACTGGTCACACTGACTGACTGATCACTGTGACTGACTGACTGATCACACAGACTGACTGACTGGTCACACTTTCTGACTGGTCACACTGACTTACTGATTGGTGATACTGACTGACCATCAACATGACTGATCACACTGACTGACCGACGGGTCAAACTGACTGACTGATCACACTGACTGACTGACTGGTCACACTGACTGACTGGTGACATTGACTGACTGACTGTTCAGACTGACTGAATGGTCACACTGACTGACTGACTGGTCACACTGACTGACTGGTCACACTGACTGATCACACTGACTGACTGACTGGTCACACTGACTGACTGGTCATATTGACTGACTGACTGGTCACACTGACTGACTGACTGGTTACACTGACTGACTGACTGACTGCTTACACTGACTGACTGGTCACACTGAATGACTGACTGGTTACAATGACTAACATGTTACACTGACTGACTGACTTTTTCCACTGACTGACTGACTGGTCAAACTGACTGACTGATCACTCTGACTGACTGACTGATCACACAGACTGACTGACTGTTCACACTTTTTGACTGGTCACACTGACTTACTGACTGGTCATACTTACTGACTGGTCACAGTGACTGACTGACTGCTTACACTGACTGACTGACTGGTCACACTGACTGACTGATCAAACTGACTGACAGACTGGTCACACTGACTGACTGGTCACACTGACTTACTGACTGGTTACACTGACTGACATGTTACACTGACTTACTGATTGGTTACACTAACTGACTGACTGGTCACACTGACTGACTGACTGACTGACTGGTCACACAGACTGACCGACTGGTCACACTTTCTGACTGGTCACACTGACTTACTGATTGGTGACACTGACTGACCATCAACATGACTAATCAAACTGACTGACTGACTGGTCAAACTGACTCTATGACTGTCACACTGACTAACTGGTCACACTGACTGACGGACTGTTCACACTGACTGACTGGTCACACTGACTGATCACACTGACTGACTGACTGGTCACACTGACAGACTGGTCATATTGACTGACTGACTGGTCATACTTACTGACTGGTCACACTGACTGACTGACTGCTTACACTGACTGACTGACTGCTTACACTGACTGACTGGTCAAACTGACTGACTGACTGGTTACACTGACTGACATGTTACACTGACTTACTGACTGGTTACACTGACTGACTGACTGGTCACACTGACTGACTGACTGGTCACACTGACTGACTGACTGGTCACACTGACTGACTGATCACTCTGACTGACTGACTGATCACACAGACTGACTGACTGGTCACACTTTCTGACTGGTCACACTGACTTACTGATTGGTGATACTGACTGACCATCAACATGACTGATCACACTGACTGACCGACGGGTCAAACTGACTGACTGATCACACTGACTGACTGACTGGTCACACTGACTGACTGGTCACATTGACTGACTGACTGTTCACACTGACTGACTGGTCACACTGACTGACTGACTGGTCACACTGACTGACTGGTCACACTTACTGACTGACTGGTTACACTGACTAACATGTTACACTGACTGACTGACTTTTTACACTGACTAACTCACTGGTCAAACTGACTGACTGATCACTCTGACTGACTGACTGATCACACAGACTGACTGACTGTTCACACTTTTTGACTGGTAACACTGACTTACTGACTGTTCATACTTACTGACTGGTCACAGTGACTGACTGACTGCTTACACTGACTGACTGACTGGTCACACTGACTGACTGACTGACTGACTGGTCACACTGAATGACTGACTGGTTACACTGACTGACTGACTGGTCACACTGACTGACTGATCACTCTGACTGACTGACTGATCACACAGTCTGACTGACTGGTCACACTTTCTGACTGGTCACACTGACTTACTGATTTGTGATACTGACTGACCATCAACATGACTGATCACACTGACTGACCGACGGGTCAAACTGACTGACTGATCATACTGACTGACTGACTGGTCACACTCACTGACTGGTCACATTGACTGACTGACTGTTCAGACTGACTGACTGGTCACACTGACTGACTGACTGGTCACACTGACTGACTGGTCACACTTACTGACTGACGGGTCACACTGAATGACTGGTCACACTAACTGACTGACTACTTACACTGACACACTGACTGTTCAGACTGACTGACTGGTCACACTGACTGACTGACTGGTCACACTGACTGATCACACTGACTGACTGACTGGTCACAGTGACTGACTGGTCATATTGACTGACTGACTGGTCATTCTTACTGACTGGTCACACTGACTGACTGACTGGTTACACTGACTGACTGACATGTTACACTGACTGACATGTTACACTGACTTACTGACTGGTTACACTGACTGACTGACTTTTCACACTGACTGACTGGTCACACTGACTGATCACACTGACTGACTGACTGGTCACACTGACTGACTGGTCATATTGACTGACTGACTGGTCATACTTACTGACTGGTCACACTGACTGACTGACTGACTGGTTACACTGACTGACTGACTGACTGCTTACACTGACTGACTGGTCACACTGAATGACTGACTGGTTACACTGACTAACATGTTACACTGACTGACTGACTTTTTACACTGACTGACTGACTGGTCAAACTGACTGACTGATCACTCTGACTGACTGACTGATCACACAGACTGACTGACTTTTCACACTTTTTGACTGGTCACACTGACTTACTGACTGGTCATACTTACTGACTGGTCACAGTGACTGACTGACTGCTTACACTGACTGACTGACTGGTCACTGACTGACTGATCAAACTGACTGACAGACTGGTCACACTGACTGACTGGTCACACTGACTTACTGACTGGTTACACTGACTGACATGTTACACTGACTTACTGATTGGTTACACTAACTGACTGACTGGTCACACTGACTGACTGATCACACTGACTGACTGACTGGTCACACTGACTGACTGGTCATATTGACTGACTGACTGGTCACACTGACTGACTGACTGGTTACACTGACTGACTGACTGACTGCTTACACTGACTGACTGGTCAAACTGAATGACTGACTGGTTACACTGACTAACATGTTACACTGACTGACTGACTTTTTACACTGACTGACTGACTTGTCAAACTGACTGACTGATCACTCTGACTGACTGACTGATCACACAGACTGACTGACTGTTCACACTTTTTGACTGGTCACACTGACTTACTGACTGGTCATACTTACTGACTGGTCACAGTGACTGACTGACTGCTTAAACTGACTGACAGACTGGTCACACTGACTGACTGGTCACACTGACTTACTGACTGGTTACACTGACTGACATGTTACACTGACTTACTGATTGGTTACACTAACTGACTGACTGGTCACACTGACTGACTGGTCACACTGAATGACTGACTGACTGACTGGTCACACAGACTGACCGACTGGTCACACTTTCTGACTGGTCACACTGACTTACTGATTGGTGACACTGACTGACCATCAACATGACTAATCAAACTGACTGACTGACTGGTCAAACTGACTCTTTGACTGTCACACTGACTAACTGGTCACACTGACTGACGGACTGTTCACACTGACTGACTGGTCACACTGACTGATCACACTGACTGACTGACTGACTGGTCACACTGACTGACTGGTCATATTGACTGACTGACTGGTCATACTTACTGACTGGTCACACTGACTGACTGACTGCTTACACTGACTGACTGGTCAAACTGACTGACTGACTGGTTACACTGACTGACATGTTACACTGATTAACTGACTGGTTACACTGACTGACTGACTGGTCACACTGACTGACTGACTGGTCACACTGACTGACTGATCACTCTGACTGACTGACTGATCACACAGACTGACTGACTGGTCACACTTTCTAACTGGTCACACTGACTTACTGATTGGTGATACTGACTGACCATCAACATGACTGATCACACTGACTGACCGACGGGTCAAACTGACTGACTGATCACACTGACTGACTGACTGGTCACACTGACTGACTGGTCACATTGACTGACTGACTGTTCACACTGACTGACTGGTCACACTGACTGACTGACTGGTCACACTGACTGACTGGTCACACTTACTGACTGACGGGTCACACTGACTGACTGGTCACACTAACTGACTGACTACTTACACTGACACACTGACTGTTCAGACTGACTGACTGGTCACACAGACTGACTGGTCACACTGACTGACTGACTGGTTACACTGACTGACTGACTGACTGCTTACACTGACTGACTGGTCACACTGAATGACTGACTGGTTACACTGACTAACATGTTACACTGACTGACTGTCTTTTTACACTGACTAACTGACTGGTCAAACTGACTGACTGATCACTCTGACTGACTGACTGATCACACAGACTGACTGACTGTTCACACTTTTTGACTGGTAACACTGACTTACTGACTGTTCATACTTACTGACTGGTCACAGTGACTGACTGACTGCTTACACTGACTGACTGACTGGTCACACTGACTGACTGGTCACACTGACTGACTGACTGACTGACTGGTCACACTGACTGACTGATCACACAGACTGACCGACTGGTCACACTTTCTGACTGGTCACACTGACTTACTGATTGGTGACACTGACTGACCATCAACATGACTAATCAAACTGACTGACTGACTGGTCAAACTGACTCTATGACTGTCACACTGACTAACTGGTCACACTGACTGACGGACTGTTCACACTGACTGACTGGTCACACTGACTGATCACACTGACTGACTGAGTGGTCACACTGACTGACTGGTCATATTGACTGACTGACTGGTCATACTTACTGACTGGTCACACTGACTGACTGACTGCTTACACTGACTGACTGACTGCTTACACTGACTGACTGGTCACACTGACTGACTGACTGGTTACACTGACTGACATGTTACACTGACTTACTGACTGGTTACACTGACTGACTGACTGGTCACACTGACTGACTGACTGGTCACACTGACTGACTGATCACTGTGACTGACTGACTGATCACACAGACTGACTGACTGGTCTCACTTTCTGACTGGTCACACTGACTTACTGATTGGTGATACTGACTGACCATCAACATGACTGATCACACTGACTGACCGACGGGTCAAACTGACTGACTGATCACACTGACTGACTGACTGGTCACACTGACTGACTGTTGACAATGACTGACTGACTGTTCAGACTGACTGAATGGTCACACTGACTGACTGACTGGTCACACTGACTGACTGGTCACACTGACTGATCACACTGACTGACTGACTGGTCACACTGACTGACTGGTCATATTGACTGACTGACTGGTCACACTGACTGACTGACTGGTTACACTGACTGACTGACTGACTGCTTACACTGACTGACTGGTCAAACTGAATGACTGACTGGTTACACTGACTAACATGTTACACTGACTGACTGACTTTTTACACTGACTGACTGACTGGTCAAACTGACTGTCTGATCACTCTGACTGACTGACTGATCACACAGACTGACTGACTGTTCACACTTTTTGACTGGTCACACTGACTTACTGACTGGTCATACTTACTGACTGGTCACAGTGACTGACTGACTGCTTACACTGACTGACTGGTCATATTGACTGACTGACTGGTCACACTGACTTACTGACTGGTTACACTGACTTACTGACTGGTTACACTGACTGACATGTTACACTGACTTACTGACTGGTTACACTGACTGACTGACTGGTCACACTGACTGACTGGTCACACTGACTGACTGACTGACTGACTGGTCACACTGACTGACTGATAACACAGACTGACCGACTGCTCACACTTTCTGACTGGTCACACTGACTTACTGATTGGTGACACTGACTGACCATCAACAAGATTAATCATACTGACTGACTGACTGGTCAAACTGACTCTATGACGGTCACACTGACTGACGGACTGTTCACACTAACTGACTGACTGGTCACACTGACCGACTGGTCACACTGACTGACTGACTATTCACATTGACTGACTGACTGGTTACACTGACTAACATGTTACACTGACTGACTGACTTTTTACACTGACTGACTGACTGGTCAAACTGACTGACTGATCACTCTGACTGACTGACTGATCACACAGACTGACTGACTTTTCACACTTTTTGACTGGTCACACTGACTTACTGACTGGTCATACTTACTGACTGGTCACAGTGACTGACTGACTGCTTACACTGACTGACTGACTGGTCACACTGACTGACTGATCAAACTGACTGACAGACTGGTCACAATGACTGACTGGTCACACTGACTTACTGACTGGTTACACTTACTGACATGTTACACTGACTTACTGATTGGTTACACTAACTGACTGACTGGTCACACTGACTGACTGGTCACACAGACTGACCGACTGGTCACACTTTCTGACTGGTCACACTGACTTACTGATTGGTGACACTGACTGACCATCAACATGACTAATCAAACTGACTGACTGACTGGTCAAACTGACTCTATGACTGTCACACTGACTAACTGCTCACACTGACTGACGGACTGTTCACACTGACTGACTGGTCACACTGACTGATCACACTGACTGACTGACTGGTCACACTGACTGACTGGTCATATTGACTGACTGACTGGTCATACTTACTGACTGGTCACACTGACTGACTGACTGCTTACACTGACTGACTGACTGCTTACACTGACTGACTGGTCAAACTGACTGACTGACTGGTTACACTGACTGACATGTTACACTGACTTACTGACTGGTTACACTGACTGACTAACTGGTCACACTGACTGACTGACTGGTCACACTGACTGACTGATCACTCTGACTGACTGACTGATCACACAGACTGACTGACTGGTCACACTTTCTGACTGGTCACACTGACTTACTGATTGGTGATACAGACTGATCATCAACATGACTGATCACACTGACTGACCGACGGGTCAAACTGACTGACTGATCACACTGACTGACTGACTGGTCACACTGACTGACTGGTCACATTGACTGACTGACTGTTCACACTGACTGACTGGTCATACTGACTGACTGACTGGTCACACTGACTGACTGGTCACACTTACTGACTGACGGGTCACACTGACTTACTGGTCACACTAACTGACTGACTACTTACACTGACACATTGACTGTTCAGACTGACTGACTGGTCACACTGACTGACTGGTCATATTGACTGACTGACTGACTGGTCATACTTACTGACTGGTCACACTGACTGACTGACTGGTTACACTGACTGACTGACTGACTGCTTACACTGACTGACTGGTCACACTGAATGACTGACTGGTTACACTGACTAACATGTTACACTGACTGACTGACTTTTTACACTGACTAACTGACTGGTCAAACTGACTGACTGATCACTCTGACTGACTGACTGATCACACAGACTGACTGACTGTTCACACTTTTTGACTGGTAACACTGACTTACTGACTGTTCATACTTACTGACTGGTCACAGTGACTGACTGACTGCTTACACTGACTGACTGACTGGTCACACTGACTGACTGGTCACACTGACTGACTGACTGACTGACTGGTCACACTGACTGACTGATCACACAGACTGACCGACTGGTCACACTTTCTGACTGGTCACACTGACTTACTGACTGGTCACACTGACTGACTGGTCATATTGACTGACTGACTGGTCACACTGACTGACTGACTGGTTACACTGACTGACTGACTGACTGCTTACACTGACTGACTGGTCAAACTGAATGACTGACTGGTTACACTGACTAACATGTTACACTGACTGACTGACTTTTCACACTGACTGACTGACTTGTTAAACTGACTGACTGATCACTCTGACTGACTGACTGATCACACAGACTGACTGACTGTTCACACTTTTTGACTGGTCACACTGACTTACTGACTGGTCATACTTACTGACTGGTCACAGTGACTGACTGACTGCTTACACTGACTGACAGACTGGTCACACTGACTGACTGGTCACACTGACTTACTGACTGGTTACACTGACTGACATGTTACACTGACTTACTGATTGGTTACACTAACTGACTGACTGGTCACACTGACTGACTGGTCACACTGAATGACTGACTGACTGACTGGTCACACAGACTGACCGACTGGTCACACTTTCTGACTGGTCACACTGACTTACTGATTGGTGACACTGACTGACCATCAACATGACTAATCAAACTGACTGACTGACTGGTCAAACTGACTCTTTGACTGTCACACTGACTAACTGGTCACACTGACTGACGGACTGTTCACACTGACTGACTGGTCACACTGACTGATCACACTGACTGACTGGTCACACTGACTGACTGGTCATATTGACTGACTGACTGGTCATACTTACTGACTGGTCACACTGACTGACTGACTGCTTACACTGACTGACTGACTGCTTACACTGACTGACTGGTCAAACTGACTGACTGACTGGTTACACTGACTGACATGTTACACTGACTTACTGACTGGTTACACTGACTGACTGACTGGTCACACTGACTGACTGACTGGTCACACTGACTGACTGATCACTCTGACTGACTGACTGATCACAAAGACTGACTGACTGGTCACACTTTCTGACTGGTCACACTGACTTACTGATTGGTGATACTGACTGACCATCAACATGACTGATCACACTGACTGACCGACGGGTCAAACTGACTGACTGATCACACTGACTGACTGACTGGTCACACTGACTGACTGGTCACATTGACTGACTGACTGTTCACACTGACTGACTGGTCACACTGACTGACTGACTGGTCACACTGACTGACTGGTCACACTTACTGACTGACGGGTCACACTGACTGACTGGTCACACTAACTGACTGACTACTTACACTGACACACTGACTGTTCAGACTGACTGACTGGTCACACTGACTGACTGGTCATATTGACTGACTGACTGACTGGTCATACTTACTGACTGGTCACACTGACTGACTGACTGGTTACACTGACTGACTGACTGACTGCTTACACTGACTGACTGGTCACACTGAATGACTGACTGGTTACACTGACTAACATGTTACACTGACTGACTGTCTTTTTACACTGACTAACTGACTGGTCAAACTGACTGACTGATCACTCTGACTGACTGACTGATCACACAGACTGACTGACTTTTCACACTTTTTGACTGGTAACACTGACTTACTGACTGTTCATACTTACTGACTGGTCACAGTGACTGACTGACTGCTTACACTGACTGACTGACTGGTCACACTGACTGACTGGTCACACTTACTGACTGACTGACTGACTGGTCACACTGACTGACTGATCACACAGACTGACCGACTGGTCACACTTTCTGACTGGTCACACTGACTTACTGATTGGTGACACTGACTGACCATCAACATGACTAATCAAACTGACTGACTGACTGGTCAAACTGACTCTATGACTGTCACACTGACTAACTGGTCACACTGACTGACGGACTGTTCACACTGACTGACTGGTCACACTGACTGATCACACTGACTGACTGACTGGTCACACTGACTGACTGGTCATATTGACTGACTGACTGGTCATACTTACTGACTGGTCACACTGACTGACTGACTGCTTACACTGACTGACTGACTGCTTACACTGACTGACTGGTCACACTGACTGACTGACTGGTTACACTGACTGACATGTTACACTGACTTACTGACTGGTTACACTGACTGACTGACTGGTCACACTGACTGACTGACTGGTCACACTGACTGACTGATCACTGTGACTGACTGACTGATCACACAGACTGACTGACTGGTCACACTTTCTGACTGGTCACACTGACTTACTGATTGGTGATACTGACTGACCATCAACATGACTGATCACACTGACTGACCGACGGGTCAAACTGACTGACTGATCACACTGACTGACTGACTGGTCACACTGACTGACTGGTGACATTGACTGACTGACTGTTCAGACTGACTGAATGGTCACACTGACTGACTGACTGGTCACACTGACTGACTGGTCACACTGACTGATCACACTGACTGACTGACTGGTCACACTGACTGACTGGTCATATTGACTGACTGACTGGTCACACTGACTGACTGACTGGTTACACTGACTGACTGACTGACTGCTTACACTGACTGACTGGTCACACTGAATGACTGACTGGTTACAATGACTAACATGTTACACTGACTGACTGACTTTTTCCACTGACTGACTGACTGGTCAAACTGACTGACTGATCACTCTGACTGACTGACTGATCACACAGACTGACTGACTGTTCACACTTTTTGACTGGTCACACTGACTTACTGACTGGTCATACTTACTGACTGGTCACAGTGACTGACTGACTGCTTACACTGACTGACTGACTGGTCACACTGACTGACTGATCAAACTGACTGACAGACTGGTCACACTGACTGACTGGTCACACTGACTTACTGACTGGTTACACTGACTGACATGTTACACTGACTTACTGATTGGTTACACTAACTGACTGACTGGTCACACTGACTGACTGACTGACTGACTGGTCACACAGACTGACCGACTGGTCACACTTTCTGACTGGTCACACTGACTTACTGATTGGTGACACTGACTGACCATCAACATGACTAATCAAACTGACTGACTGACTGGTCAAACTGACTCTATGACTGTCACACTGACTAACTGGTCACACTGACTGACGGACTGTTCACACTGACTGACTGGTCACACTGACTGATCACACTGACTGACTGACTGATCACACTGACAGACTGGTCATATTGACTGACTGACTGGTCATACTTACTGACTGGTCACACTGACTGACTGACTGCTTACACTGACTGACTGACTGCTTACACTGACTGACTGGTCAAACTGACTGACTGACTGGTTACACTGACTGACATGTTACACTGACTTACTGACTGGTTACACTGACTGACTGACTGGTCACACTGACTGACTGACTGGTCACACTGACTGACTGACTGGTCACACTGACTGACTGATCACTCTGACTGACTGACTGATCACACAGACTGACTGACTGGTCACACTTTCTGACTGGTCACACTGACTTACTGATTGGTGATACTGACTGACCATCAACATGACTGATCACACTGACTGACCGACGGGTCAAACTGACTGACTGATCACACTGACTGACTGACTGGTCACACTGACTGACTGGTCACATTGACTGACTGACTGTTCACACTGACTGACTGGTCACACTGACTGACTGACTGGTCACACTGACTGACTGGTCACACTTACTGACTGACGGGTCACACTGACTGACTGGTTACACTAACTGACTGACTACTTACACTGACACACTGACTGGTCAGACTGACTGACTGGTCACACTGACTGACTGGTCATATTGACTGACTGACTGACTGGTCATACTTACTGACTGGTCACACTGACTGACTGACTGGTTACACTGACTGACTGACTGACTGCTTACACTGACTGACTGGTCACACTGAATGACTGACTGGTTACACTGACTAACATGTTACACTGACTGACTGACTTTTTACACTGACTAACTGACTGGTCAAACTGACTGACTGATCACTCTGACTGACTGACTGACTGACTGGTCACACTGAATGAATGACTGGTTACACTGACTAACATGTTACACTGACTGACTGACTTTTTACACTGACTAACTGACTGGTCAAACTGACTGACTGATCACTCTGGCTGACTGACTGATCACACAGACTGACTGACTGTTCACACTTTTTGACTGGTAACACTGACTTACTGACTGTTCATACTTACTGACTGGTCACAGTGACTGACTGACTGCTTACACTGACTGACTGACTGGTCACACTGACTGACTGACTGACTGACTGGTCACACTGAATGACTGACTGGTTACACTGACTGACTGACTGGTCACACTGACTGACTGATCACTCTGACTGACTGACTGATCACACAGTCTGACTGACTGGTCACACTTTCTGACTGGTCACACTGACTTACTGATTTGTGATACTGACTGACCATCAACATGACTGATCACACTGACTGACCGACGGGTCAAACTGACTGACTGATCATACTGACTGACTGACTGGTCACACTCACTGACTGGTCACATTGACTGACTGACTGTTCAGACTGACTGACTGGTCACACTGACTGACTGACTGGTCACACTGACTGACTGGTCACACTTACTGACTGACGGGTCACACTGAATGACTGGTCACACTAACTGACTGACTACTTACACTGACACACTGACTGTTCAGACTGACTGACTGGTCACACTGACTGACTGACTGGTCACACTGACTGATCACACTGACTGACTGACTGGTCACAGTGACTGACTGGTCATATTGACTGACTGACTGGTCATTCTTACTGACTGGTCACACTGACTGACTGACTGGTTACACTGACTGACTGACATGTTACACTGACTGACATGTTACACTGACTTACTGACTGGTTACACTGACTGACTGACTTTTCACACTGACTGACTGGTCACACTGACTGATCACACTGACTGACTGACTGGACACACTGACTGACTGGTCATATTGACTGACTGACTGGTCATACTTACTGACTGGTCACACTGACTGACTGACTGACTGGTTACACTGACTGACTGACTGACTGCTTACACTGACTGACTGGTCACACTGAATGACTGACTGGTTACACTGACTAACATGTTACACTGACTGACTGACTTTTTACACTGACTGACTGACTGGTCAAACTGACTGACTGATCACTCTGACTGACTGACTGATCACACAGACTGACTGACTTTTCACACTTTTTGACTGGTCACACTGACTTACTGACTGGTCATACTTACTGACTGGTCACAGTGACTGACTGACTGCTTACACTGACTGACTGACTGGTCACACTGACTGACTGATCAAACTGACTGACAGACTGGTCACACTGACTGACTGGTCACACTGACTTACTGACTGGTTACACTGACTGACATGTTACACTGACTTACTGATTGGTTACACTAACTGACTGACTGGTCACACTGACTGACTGATCACACTGACTGACTGACTGGTCACACTGACTGACTGGTCATATTGACTGACTGACTGGTCACACTGACTGACTGACTGGTTACACTGACTGACTGACTGACTGCTTACACTGACTGACTGGTCAAACTGAATGACTGACTGGTTACACTGACTAACATGTTACACTGACTGACTGACTTTTTACACTGACTGACTGACTTGTCAAACTGACTGACTGATCACTCTGACTGACTGACTGATCACACAGACTGACTGACTGTTCACACTTTTTGACTGGTCACACTGACTTACTGACTGGTCATACTTACTGACTGGTCACAGTGACTGACTGACTGCTTACACTGACTGACAGACTGGTCACACTGACTGACTGGTCACACTGACTTACTGACTGGTTACACTGACTGACATGTTACACTGACTTACTGATTGGTTACACTAACTGACTGACTGGTCACACTGACTGACTGGTCACACTGAATGACTGACTGACTGACTGGTCACACAGACTGACCGACTGGTCACACTTTCTGACTGGTCACACTGACTTACTGATTGGTGACACTGACTGACCATCAACATGACTAATCAAACTGACTGACTGACTGGTCAAACTGACTCTTTGACTGTCACACTGACTAACTGGTCACACTGACTGACGGACTGTTCACACTGACTGACTGGTCACACTGACTGATCACACTGACTGACTGACTGACTGGTCACACTGACTGACTGGTCATATTGACTGACTGACTGGTCATACTTACTGACTGGTCACACTGACTGACTGACTGCTTACACTGACTGACTGACTGCTTACACTGACTGACTGGTCAAACTGACTGACTGACTGGTTACACTGACTGACATGTTACACTGATTAACTGACTGGTTACACTGACTGACTGACTGGTCACACTGACTGACTGACTGGTCACACTGACTGACTGATCACTCTGACTGACTGACTGATCACACAGACTGACTGACTGGTCACACTTTCTGACTGGTCACACTGACTTACTGATTGGTGATACTGACTGACCATCAACATGACTGATCACACTGACTGACCGACGGGTCAAACTGACTGACTGATCACACTGACTGACTGACTGGTCACACTGCCTGACTGGTCACATTGACTGACTGACTGTTCACACTGACTGACTGGTCACACTGACTGACTGACTGGTCACACTGACTGACTGGTCACACTTACTGACTGACGGGTCACACTGACTGACTGGTCACACTAACTGACTGACTACTTACACTGACACACTGACTGTTCAGACTGACTGACTGGTCACACAGACTGACTGGTCACACTGACTGACTGACTGGTTACACTGACTGACTGACTGGTGCTTACACTGACTGACTGGTCACACTGAATGACTGACTGGTTACACTGACTAACATGTTACACTGACTGACTGTCTTTTTACACTGACTAACTGACTGGTCAAACTGACTGACTGATCACTCTGACTGACTGACTGATCACACAGACTGACTGACTGTTCACACTTTTTGACTGGTAACACTGACTTACTGACTGTTCATACTTACTGACTGGTCACAGTGACTGACTGACTGCTTACACTGACTGACTGACTGGTCACACTGACTGACTGGTCACACTGACTGACTGACTGACTGACTCGTCACACTGACTGACTGATCACACAGACTGACCGACTGGTCACACTTTCTGACTGGTCACACTGACTTACTGATTGGTGACACTGACTGACCATCAACATGACTAATCAAACTGACTGACTGACTGGTCAAACTGACTCTATGACTGTCACACTGACTAACTGGTCACACTGACTGACGGACTGTTCACACTGACTGACTGGTCACACTGACTGATCACACTGACTGACTGAGTGGTCACACTGACTGACTGGTCATATTGACTGACTGACTGGTCATACTTACTGACTGGTCACACTGACTGACTGACTGCTTACACTGACTGACTGACTGCTTACACTGACTGACTGGTCACACTGACTGACTGACTGGTTACACTGACTGACATGTTACACTGACTTACTGACTGGTTACACTGACTGACTGACTGGTCACACTGACTGACTGACTGGTCACACTGACTGACTGATCACTGTGACTGACTGACTGATCACACAGACTGACTGACTGGTCTCACTTTCTGACTGGTCACACTGACTTACTGATTGGTGATACTGACTGACCATCAACATGACTGATCACACTGACTGACCGACGGGTCAAACTGACTGACTGAT
Source organism: Zacco platypus (assembly GCA_038088235.1). Lineage (NCBI taxonomy): Eukaryota > Metazoa > Chordata > Actinopteri > Cypriniformes > Xenocyprididae > Zacco > Zacco platypus. The sequence continues at coordinate 23,310,057 of CM076086.1, read as the reverse complement.
CACACTGACTGACTGACTGGTCACACTGACTGACTGTTGACAATGACTGACTGACTGTTCAGACTGACTGAATGGTCACACTGACTGACTGACTGGTCACACTGACTGACTGGTCACACTGACTGATCACACTGACTGACTGACTGGTCACACTGACTGACTGGTCATATTGACTGACTGACTGGTCACACTGACTGACTGACTGGTTACACTGACTGACTGACTGACTGCTTACACTGACTGACTGGTCAAACTGAATGACTGACTGGTTACACTGACTAACATGTTACACTGACTGACTGACTTTTTACACTGACTGACTGACTGGTCAAACTGACTGTCTGATCACTCTGACTGACTGACTGATCACACAGACTGACTGACTGTTCACACTTTTTGACTGGTCACACTGACTTACTGACTGGTCATACTTACTGACTGGTCACAGTGACTGACTGACTGCTTACACTGACTGACTGGTCATATTGACTGACTGACTGGTCACACTGACTTACTGACTGGTTACACTGACTTACTGACTGGTTACACTGACTGACATGTTACACTGACTTACTGACTGGTTACACTGACTGACTGACTGGTCACACTGACTGACTGGTCACACTGACTGACTGACTGACTGACTGGTCACACTGACTGACTGATAACACAGACTGACCGACTGCTCACACTTTCTGACTGGTCACACTGACTTACTGATTGGTGACACTGACTGACCATCAACAAGATTAATCATACTGACTGACTGACTGGTCAAACTGACTCTATGACGGTCACACTGACTGACGGACTGTTCACACTAACTGACTGACTGGTCACACTGACCGACTGGTCACACTGACTGACTGACTATTCACATTGACTGACTGACTGGTTACACTGACTAACATGTTACACTGACTGACTGACTTTTTACACTGACTGACTGACTGATCACACAGACTGACTGACTTTTCACACTTTTTGACTGGTCACACTGACTTACTGACTGGTCATACTTACTGACTGGTCACAGTGACTGACTGACTGCTTACACTGACTGACTGACTGGTCACACTGACTGACTGATCAAACTGACTGACAGACTGGTCACACTGACTGACTGGTCACACTGACTTACTGACTGGTTACACTTACTGACATGTTACACTGACTTACTGATTGGTTACACTAACTGACTGACTGGTCACACTGACTGACTGGTCACACAGACTGACCGACTGGTCACACTTTCTGACTGGTCACACTGACTTACTGATTGGTGACACTGACTGACCATCAACATGACTAATCAAACTGACTGACTGACTGGTCAAACTGACTCTATGACTGTCACACTGACTAACTGCTCACACTGACTGACGGACTGTTCACACTGACTGACTGGTCACACTGACTGATCACACTGACTGACTGACTGGTCACACTGACTGACTGGTCATATTGACTGACTGACTGGTCATACTTACTGACTGGTCACACTGACTGACTGACTGCTTACACTGACTGACTGACTGCTTACACTGACTGACTGGTCAAACTGACTGACTGACTGGTTACACTGACTGACATGTTACACTGACTTACTGACTGGTTACACTGACTGACTAACTGGTCACACTGACTGACTGACTGGTCACACTGACTGACTGATCACTCTGACTGACTGACTGATCACACAGACTGACTGACTGGTCACACTTTCTGACTGGTCACACTGACTTACTGATTGGTGATACAGACTGATCATCAACATGACTGATCACACTGACTGACCGACGGGTCAAACTGACTGACTGATCACACTGACTGACTGACTGGTCACACTGACTGACTGGTCACATTGACTGACTGACTGTTCACACTGACTGACTGGTCATACTGACTGACTGACTGGTCACACTGACTGACTGGTCACACTTACTGACTGACGGGTCACACTGACTTACTGGTCACACTAACTGACTGACTACTTACACTGACACATTGACTGTTCAGACTGACTGACTGGTCACACTGACTGACTGGTCATATTGACTGACTGACTGACTGGTCATACTTACTGACTGGTCACACTGACTGACTGACTGGTTACACTGACTGACTGACTGACTGCTTACACTGACTGACTGGTCACACTGAATGACTGACTGGTTACACTGACTAACATGTTACACTGACTGACTGACTTTTTACACTGACTAACTGACTGGTCAAACTGACTGACTGATCACTCTGACTGACTGACTGATCACACAGACTGACTGACTGTTCACACTTTTTGACTGGTAACACTGACTTACTGACTGTTCATACTTACTGACTGGTCACAGTGACTGACTGACTGCTTACACTGACTGACTGACTGGTCACACTGACTGACTGGTCACACTGACTGACTGACTGACTGACTGGTCACACTGACTGACTGATCACACAGACTGACCGACTGGTCACACTTTCTGACTGGTCACACTGACTTACTGACTGGTCACACTGACTGACTGGTCATATTGACTGACTGACTGGTCACACTGACTGACTGACTGGTTACACTGACTGACTGACTAACTGCTTACACTGACTGACTGGTCAAACTGAATGACTGACTGGTTACACTGACTAACATGTTACACTGACTGACTGACTTTTCACACTGACTGACTGACTTGTTAAACTGACTGACTGATCACTCTGACTGACTGACTGATCACACAGACTGACTGACTGTTCACACTTTTTGACTGGTCACACTGACTTACTGACCGGTCATACTTACTGACTGGTCACAGTGACTGACTGACTGCTTACACTGACTGACAGACTGGTCACACTGACTGACTGGTCACACTGACTTACTGACTGGTTACACTGACTGACATGTTACACTGACTTACTGATTGGTTACACTAACTGACTGACTGGTCACACTGACTGACTGGTCACACTGAATGACTGACTGACTGACTGGTCACACAGACTGACCGACTGGTCACACTTTCTGACTGGTCACACTGACTTACTGATTGGTGACACTGACTGACCATCAACATGACTAATCAAACTGACTGACTGACTGGTCAAACTGACTCTTTGACTGTCCCACTGACTAACTGGTCACACTGACTGACGGACTGTTCACACTGACTGACTGGTCACACTGACTGATCACACTGACTGACTGGTCACACTGACTGACTGGTCATATTGACTGACTGACTGGTCATACTTACTGACTGGTCACACTGACTGACTGACTGCTTACACTGACTGACTGACTGCTTACACTGACTGACTGGTCAAACTGACTGACTGACTGGTTACACTGACTGACATGTTACACTGACTTACTGACTGGTTACACTGACTGACTGACTGGTCACACTGACTGACTGACTGGTCACACTGACTGACTGATCACTCTGACTGACTGACTGATCACACAGACTGACTGACTGGTCACACTTTCTGACTGGTCACACTGACTTACTGATTGGTGATACTGACTGACCATCAACATGACTGATCACACTGACTGACCGACGGGTCAAACTGACTGACTGATCACACTGACTGACTGACTGGTCACACTGACTGACTGGTCACATTGACTGACTGACTGTTCACACTGACTGACTGGTCACACTGACTGACTGACTGGTCACACTGACTGACTGGTCACACTTACTGACTGACGGGTCACACTGACTGACTGGTCACACTAACTGACTGACTACTTACACTGACACACTGACTGTTCAGACTGACTGACTGGTCACACTGACTGACTGGTCATATTGACTGACTGACTGACTGGTTACACTGACTAACATGTTACACTGACTGACTGTCTTTTTACACTGACTAACTGACTGGTCAAACTGACTGACTGATCACTCTGACTGACTGACTGATCACACAGATTGACTGACTGTTCACACTTTTTGACTGGTAACACTGACTTACTGACTGTTCATACTTACTGACTGGTCACAGTGACTGACTGACTGCTTACACTGACTGACTGACTGGTCACACTGACTGACTGGTCACACTGACTGACTGACTGACTGATTGGTCACACTGACTGACTGATCACACAGACTGACCGACTGGTCACACTTTCTGACTGGTCACACTGACTTACTGATTGGTGACACTGACTGACCATCAACATGACTAATCAAACTGACTGACTGACTGGTCAAACTGACTCTATGACTGTCACACTGACTAACTGGTCACACTGACTGACGGACTGTTCACACTGACTGACTGGTCACACTGACTGATCACACTGACTGACTGAGTGGTCACACTGACTGACTGGTCATATTGACTGACTGACTGGTCATACTTACTGACTGGTCACACTGACTGACTGACTGCTTACACTGACTGACTGACTGCTTACACTGACTGACTGGTCACACTGACTGACTGACTGGTTACACTGACTGACATGTTACACTGACTTACTGACTGGTTACACTGACTGACTGACTGGTCACACTGACTGACTGACTGGTCACACTGACTGACTGATCACTGTGACTGACTGACTGATCACACAGACTGACTGACTGGTCTCACTTTCTGACTGGTCACACTGACTTACTGATTGGTGATACTGACTGACCATCAACATGACTGATCACACTGACTGACCGACGGGTCAAACTGACTGACTGATCACACTGACTGACTGACTGGTCACACTGACTGACTGTTGACAATGACTGACTGACTGTTCAGACTGACTGAATGGTCACACTGACTGACTGACTGGTCACACTGACTGACTGGTCACACTGACTGATCACACTGACTGACTGACTGGTCACACTGACTGACTGGTCATATTGACTGACTGACTGGTCACACTGACTGACTGACTGGTTACACTGACTGACTGACTGACTGCTTACACTGACTGACTGGTCAAACTGAATGACTGACTGGTTACACTGACTAACATGTTACACTGACTGACTGACTTTTTACACTGACTGACTGACTGGTCAAACTGACTGTCTGATCACTCTGACTGACTGACTGATCACACAGACTGACTGACTGTTCACACTTTTTGACTGGTCACACTGACTTACTGACTGGTCATACTTACTGACTGGTCACAGTGACTGACTGACTGCTTACACTGACTGACTGGTCATATTGACTGACTGACTGGTCACACTGACTTACTGACTGGTTACACTGACTTACTGACTCTTTACACTGACTGACATGTTACACTGACTTACTGACTGGTTACACTGACTGACTGACTGGTCACACTGACTGACTGGTCACACTGACTGACTGACTGACTGACTGGTCACACTGACTGACTGATAACACAGACTGACCGACTGCTCACACTTTCTGACTGGTCACACTGACTTACTGATTGGTGACACTGACTGACCATCAACAAGATTAATCATACTGACTGACTGACTGGTCAAACTGACTCTATGACGGTCACACTGACTGACGGACTGTTCACACTAACTGACTGACTGGTCACACTGACCGACTGGTCACACTGACTGACTGACTATTCACATTGACTGACTGACTGGTTACACTGACTAACATGTTACACTGACTGACTGACTTTTTACACTGACTGACTGACTGGTCAAACTGACTGACTGATCACTCTGACTGACTGACTGATCACACAGACTGACTGACTTTTCACACTTTTTGACTGGTCACACTGACTTACTGACTGGTCATACTTACTGACTGGTCACAGTGACTGACTGACTGCTTACACTGACTGACTGACTGGTCACACTGACTGACTGATCAAACTGACTGACAGACTGGTCACACTGACTGACTGGTCACACTGACTTACTGACTGGTTACACTTACTGACATGTTACACTGACTTACTGATTGGTTACACTAACTGACTGACTGGTCACACTGACTGACTGGTCACACAGACTGACCGACTGGTCACACTTTCTGACTGGTCACACTGACTTACTGATTGGTGACACTGACTGACCATCAACATGACTAATCAAACTGACTGACTGACTGGTCAAACTGACTCTATGACTGTCACACTGACTAACTGCTCACACTGACTGACGGACTGTTCACACTGACTGACTGGTCACACTGACTGATCACACTGACTGACTGACTGGTCACACTGACTGACTGGTCATATTGACTGACTGACTGGTCATACTTACTGACTGGTCACACTGACTGACTGACTGCTTACACTGACTGACTGACTGCTTACACTGACTGACTGGTCAAACTGACTGACTGACTGGTTACACTGACTGACATGTTACACTGACTTACTGACTGGTTACACTGACTGACTAACTGGTCACACTGACTGACTGACTGGTCACACTGACTGACTGATCACTCTGACTGACTGACTGATCACACAGACTGACTGACTGGTCACACTTTCTGACTGGTCACACTGACTTACTGATTGGTGATACAGACTGATCATCAACATGACTGATCACACTGACTGACCGACGGGTCAAACTGACTGACTGATCACACTGACTGACTGACTGGTCACACTGACTGACTGGTCACATTGACTGACTGACTGTTCACACTGACTGACTGGTCATACTGACTGACTGACTGGTCACACTGACTGACTGGTCACACTTACTGACTGACGGGTCACACTGACTTACTGGTCACACTAACTGACTGACTACTTACACTGACACATTGACTGTTCAGACTGACTGACTGGTCACACTGACTGACTGGTCATATTGACTGACTGACTGACTGGTCATACTTACTGACTGGTCACACTGACTGACTGACTGGTTACACTGACTGACTGACTGACTGCTTACACTGACTGACTGGTCACACTGAATGACTGACTGGTTACACTGACTAACATGTTACACTGACTGACTGACTTTTTACACTGACTAACTGACTGGTCAAACTGACTGACTGATCACTCTGACTGACTGACTGATCACACAGACTGACTGACTGTTCACACTTTTTGACTGGTAACACTGACTTACTGACTGTTCATACTTACTGACTGGTCACAGTGACTGACTGACTGCTTACACTGACTGACTGACTGGTCACACTGACTGACTGGTCACACTGACTGACTGACTGGTCACACTTTCTGACTGGTCACACTGACTTACTGACTGGTCACACTGACTGACTGGTCATATTGACTGACTGACTGGTCACACTGACTGACTGACTGGTTACACTGACTGACTGACTGACTGCTTACACTGACTGACTGGTCAAACTGAATGACTGACTGGTTACACTGACTAACATGTTACACTGACTGACTGACTTTTCACACTGACTGACTGACTTGTTAAACTGACTGACTGATCACTCTGACTGACTGACTGATCACACAGACTGACTGACTGTTCACACTTTTTGACTGGTCACACTGACTTACTGACTGGTCATACTTACTGACTGGTCACAGTGACTGACTGACTGCTTACACTGACTGACAGACTGGTCACACTGACTGACTGGTCACACTGACTTACTGACTGGTTACACTGACTGACATGTTACACTGACTTACTGATTGGTTACACTAACTGACTGACTGGTCACACTGACTGACTGGTCACACTGAATGACTGACTGACTGACTGGTCACACAGACTGACCGACTGGTCACACTTTCTGACTGGTCACACTGACTTACTGATTGGTGACACTGACTGACCATCAACATGACTAATCAAACTGACTGACTGACTGGTCAAACTGACTCTTTGACTGTCACACTGACTAACTGGTCACACTGACTGACGGACTGTTCACACTGACTGACTGGTCACACTGACTGATCACACTGACTGACTGGTCACACTGACTGACTGGTCATATTGACTGACTGACTGGTCATACTTACTGACTGGTCACACTGACTGACTGACTGCTTACACTGACTGACTGACTGCTTACACTGACTGACTGGTCAAACTGACTGACTGACTGGTTACACTGACTGACATGTTACACTGACTTACTGACTGGTTACACTGACTGACTGACTGGTCACACTGACTGACTGACTGGTCACACTGACTGACTGATCACTCTGACTGACTGACTGATCACAAAGACTGACTGACTGGTCACACTTTCTGACTGGTCACACTGACTTACTGATTGGTGATACTGACTGACCATCAACATGACTGATCACACTGACTGACCGACGGGTCAAACTGACTGACTGATCACACTGACTGACTGACTGGTCACACTGACTGACTGGTCACATTGACTGACTGACTGTTCACACTGACTGACTGGTCACACTGACTGACTGACTGGTCACACTGACTGACTGGTCACACTTACTGACTGACGGGTCACACTGACTGACTGGTCACACTAACTGACTGACTACTTACACTGACACACTGACTGTTCAGACTGACTGACTGGTCACACTGACTGACTGGTCATATTGACTGACTGACTGACTGGTCATACTTACTGACTGGTCACACTGACTGACTGACTGGTTACACTGACTGACTGACTGACTGCTTACACTGACTGACTGGTCACACTGAATGACTGACTGGTTACACTGACTAACATGTTACACTGACTGACTGTCTTTTTACACTGACTAACTGACTGGTCAAACTGACTGACTGATCACTCTGACTGACTGACTGATCACACAGACTGACTGACTTTTCACACTTTTTGACTGGTAACACTGACTTACTGACTGTTCATACTTACTGACTGGTCACAGTGACTGACTGACTGCTTACACTGACTGACTGACTGGTCACACTGACTGACTGGTCACACTTACTGACTGACTGACTGACTGGTCACACTGACTGACTGATCACACAGACTGACCGACTGGTCACACTTTCTGACTGGTCACACTGACTTACTGATTGGTGACACTGACTGACCATCAACATGACTAATCAAACTGACTGACTGACTGGTCAAACTGACTCTATGACTGTCACACTGACTAACTGGTCACACTGACTGACGGACTGTTCACACTGACTGACTGGTCACACTGACTGATCACACTGACTGACTGACTGGTCACACTGACTGACTGGTCATATTGACTGACTGACTGGTCATACTTACTGACTGGTCACACTGACTGACTGACTGCTTACACTGACTGACTGACTGCTTACACTGACTGACTGGTCACACTGACTGACTGACTGGTTACACTGACTGACATGTTACACTGACTTACTGACTGGTTACACTGACTGACTGACTGGTCACACTGACTGACTGACTGGTCACACTGACTGACTGATCACTGTGACTGACTGACTGATCACACAGACTGACTGACTGGTCACACTTTCTGACTGGTCACACTGACTTACTGATTGGTGATACTGACTGACCATCAACATGACTGATCACACTGACTGACCGACGGGTCAAACTGACTGACTGATCACACTGACTGACTGACTGGTCACACTGACTGACTGGTGACATTGACTGACTGACTGTTCAGACTGACTGAATGGTCACACTGACTGACTGACTGGTCACACTGACTGACTGGTCACACTGACTGATCACACTGACTGACTGACTGGTCACACTGACTGACTGGTCATATTGACTGACTGACTGGTCACACTGACTGACTGACTGGTTACACTGACTGACTGACTGACTGCTTACACTGACTGACTGGTCACACTGAATGACTGACTGGTTACAATGACTAACATGTTACACTGACTGACTGACTTTTTCCACTGACTGACTGACTGGTCAAACTGACTGACTGATCACTCTGACTGACTGACTGATCACACAGACTGACTGACTGTTCACACTTTTTGACTGGTCACACTGACTTACTGACTGGTCATACTTACTGACTGGTCACAGTGACTGACTGACTGCTTACACTGACTGACTGACTGGTCACACTGACTGACTGATCAAACTGACTGACAGACTGGTCACACTGACTGACTGGTCACACTGACTTACTGACTGGTTACACTGACTGACATGTTACACTGACTTACTGATTGGTTACACTAACTGACTGACTGGTCACACTGACTGACTGACTGACTGACTGGTCACACAGACTGACCGACTGGTCACACTTTCTGACTGGTCACACTGACTTACTGATTGGTGACACTGACTGACCATCAACATGACTAATCAAACTGACTGACTGACTGGTCAAACTGACTCTATGACTGTCACACTGACTAACTGGTCACACTGACTGACGGACTGTTCACACTGACTGACTGGTCACACTGACTGATCACACTGACTGACTGACTGGTCACACTGACAGACTGGTCATATTGACTGACTGACTGGTCATACTTACTGACTGGTCACACTGACTGACTGACTGCTTACACTGACTGACTGACTGCTTACACTGACTGACTGGTCAAACTGACTGACTGACTGGTTACACTGACTGACATGTTACACTGACTTACTGACTGGTTACACTGACTGACTGACTGGTCACACTGACTGACTGACTGGTCACACTGACTGACTGACTGGTCACACTGACTGACTGATCACTCTGACTGACTGACTGATCACACAGACTGACTGACTGGTCACACTTTCTGACTGGTCACACTGACTTACTGATTGGTGATACTGACTGACCATCAACATGACTGATCACACTGACTGACCGACGGGTCAAACTGACTGACTGATCACACTGACTGACTGACTGGTCACACTGACTGACTGGTCACATTGACTGACTGACTGTTCACACTGACTGACTGGTCACACTGACTGACTGACTGGTCACACTGACTGACTGGTCACACTTACTGACTGACGGGTCACACTGACTGACTGGTTACACTAACTGACTGACTACTTACACTGACACACTGACTGGTCAGACTGACTGACTGGTCACACTGACTGACTGGTCATATTGACTGACTGACTGACTGGTCATACTTACTGACTGGTCACACTGACTGACTGACTGGTTACACTGACTGACTGACTGACTGCTTACACTGACTGACTGGTCACACTGAATGACTGACTGGTTACACTGACTAACATGTTACACTGACTGACTGACTTTTTACACTGACTAACTGACTGGTCAAACTGACTGACTGATCACTCTGACTGACTGACTGACTGACTGGTCACACTGAATGAATGACTGGTTACACTGACTAACATGTTACACTGACTGACTGACTTTTTACACTGACTAACTGACTGGTCAAACTGACTGACTGATCACTCTGGCTGACTGACTGATCACACAGACTGACTGACTGTTCACACTTTTTGACTGGTAACACTGACTTACTGACTGTTCATACTTACTGACTGGTCACAGTGACTGACTGACTGCTTACACTGACTGACTGACTGGTCACACTGACTGACTGACTGACTGACTGGTCACACTGAATGACTGACTGGTTACACTGACTGACTGACTGGTCACACTGACTGACTGATCACTCTGACTGACTGACTGATCACACAGTCTGACTGACTGGTCACACTTTCTGACTGGTCACACTGACTTACTGATTTGTGATACTGACTGACCATCAACATGACTGATCACACTGACTGACCGACGGGTCAAACTGACTGACTGATCATACTGACTGACTGACTGGTCACACTCACTGACTGGTCACATTGACTGACTGACTGTTCAGACTGACTGACTGGTCACACTGACTGACTGACTGGTCACACTGACTGACTGGTCACACTTACTGACTGACGGGTCACACTGAATGACTGGTCACACTAACTGACTGACTACTTACACTGACACACTGACTGTTCAGACTGACTGACTGGTCACACTGACTGACTGACTGGTCACACTGACTGATCACACTGACTGACTGACTGGTCACAGTGACTGACTGGTCATATTGACTGACTGACTGGTCATTCTTACTGACTGGTCACACTGACTGACTGACTGGTTACACTGACTGACTGACATGTTACACTGACTGACATGTTACACTGACTTACTGACTGGTTACACTGACTGACTGACTTTTCACACTGACTGACTGGTCACACTGACTGATCACACTGACTGACTGACTGGACACACTGACTGACTGGTCATATTGACTGACTGACTGGTCATACTTACTGACTGGTCACACTGACTGACTGACTGACTGGTTACACTGACTGACTGACTGACTGCTTACACTGACTGACTGGTCACACTGAATGACTGACTGGTTACACTGACTAACATGTTACACTGACTGACTGACTTTTTACACTGACTGACTGACTGGTCAAACTGACTGACTGATCACTCTGACTGACTGACTGATCACACAGACTGACTGACTTTTCACACTTTTTGACTGGTCACACTGACTTACTGACTGGTCATACTTACTGACTGGTCACAGTGACTGACTGACTGCTTACACTGACTGACTGACTGGTCACACTGACTGACTGATCAAACTGACTGACAGACTGGTCACACTGACTGACTGGTCACACTGACTTACTGACTGGTTACACTGACTGACATGTTACACTGACTTACTGATTGGTTACACTAACTGACTGACTGGTCACACTGACTGACTGATCACACTGACTGACTGACTGGTCACACTGACTGACTGGTCATATTGACTGACTGACTGGTCACACTGACTGACTGACTGGTTACACTGACTGACTGACTGACTGCTTACACTGACTGACTGGTCAAACTGAATGACTGACTGGTTACACTGACTAACATGTTACACTGACTGACTGACTTTTTACACTGACTGACTGACTTGTCAAACTGACTGACTGATCACTCTGACTGACTGACTGATCACACAGACTGACTGACTGTTCACACTTTTTGACTGGTCACACTGACTTACTGACTGGTCATACTTACTGACTGGTCACAGTGACTGACTGACTGCTTACACTGACTGACAGACTGGTCACACTGACTGACTGGTCACACTGACTTACTGACTGGTTACACTGACTGACATGTTACACTGACTTACTGATTGGTTACACTAACTGACTGACTGGTCACACTGACTGACTGGTCACACTGAATGACTGACTGACTGACTGGTCACACAGACTGACCGACTGGTCACACTTTCTGACTGGTCACACTGACTTACTGATTGGTGACACTGACTGACCATCAACATGACTAATCAAACTGACTGACTGACTGGTCAAACTGACTCTTTGACTGTCACACTGACTAACTGGTCACACTGACTGACGGACTGTTCACACTGACTGACTGGTCACACTGACTGATCACACTGACTGACTGACTGACTGGTCACACTGACTGACTGGTCATATTGACTGACTGACTGGTCATACTTACTGACTGGTCACACTGACTGACTGACTGCTTACACTGACTGACTGACTGCTTACACTGACTGACTGGTCAAACTGACTGACTGACTGGTTACACTGACTGACATGTTACACTGATTAACTGACTGGTTACACTGACTGACTGACTGGTCACACTGACTGACTGACTGGTCACACTGACTGACTGATCACTCTGACTGACTGACTGATCACACAGACTGACTGACTGGTCACACTTTCTGACTGGTCACACTGACTTACTGATTGGTGATACTGACTGACCATCAACATGACTGATCACACTGACTGACCGACGGGTCAAACTGACTGACTGATCACACTGACTGACTGACTGGTCACACTGCCTGACTGGTCACATTGACTGACTGACTGTTCACACTGACTGACTGGTCACACTGACTGACTGACTGGTCACACTGACTGACTGGTCACACTTACTGACTGACGGGTCACACTGACTGACTGGTCACACTAACTGACTGACTACTTACACTGACACACTGACTGTTCAGACTGACTGACTGGTCACACAGACTGACTGGTCACACTGACTGACTGACTGGTTACACTGACTGACTGACTGGTGCTTACACTGACTGACTGGTCACACTGAATGACTGACTGGTTACACTGACTAACATGTTACACTGACTGACTGTCTTTTTACACTGACTAACTGACTGGTCAAACTGACTGACTGATCACTCTGACTGACTGACTGATCACACAGACTGACTGACTGTTCACACTTTTTGACTGGTAACACTGACTTACTGACTGTTCATACTTACTGACTGGTCACAGTGACTGACTGACTGCTTACACTGACTGACTGACTGGTCACACTGACTGACTGGTCACACTGACTGACTGACTGACTGACTCGTCACACTGACTGACTGATCACACAGACTGACCGACTGGTCACACTTTCTGACTGGTCACACTGACTTACTGATTGGTGACACTGACTGACCATCAACATGACTAATCAAACTGACTGACTGACTGGTCAAACTGACTCTATGACTGTCACACTGACTAACTGGTCACACTGACTGACGGACTGTTCACACTGACTGACTGGTCACACTGACTGATCACACTGACTGACTGAGTGGTCACACTGACTGACTGGTCATATTGACTGACTGACTGGTCATACTTACTGACTGGTCACACTGACTGACTGACTGCTTACACTGACTGACTGACTGCTTACACTGACTGACTGGTCACACTGACTGACTGACTGGTTACACTGACTGACATGTTACACTGACTTACTGACTGGTTACACTGACTGACTGACTGGTCACACTGACTGACTGACTGGTCACACTGACTGACTGATCACTGTGACTGACTGACTGATCACACAGACTGACTGACTGGTCTCACTTTCTGACTGGTCACACTGACTTACTGATTGGTGATACTGACTGACCATCAACATGACTGATCACACTGACTGACCGACGGGTCAAACTGACTGACTGATCACACTGACTGACTGACTGGTCACACTGACTGACTGTTGACAATGACTGACTGACTGTTCAGACTGACTGAATGGTCACACTGACTGACTGACTGGTCACACTGACTGACTGGTCACACTGACTGATCACACTGACTGACTGACTGGTCACACTGACTGACTGGTCATATTGACTGACTGACTGGTCACACTGACTGACTGACTGGTTACACTGACTGACTGACTGACTGCTTACACTGACTGACTGGTCAAACTGAATGACTGACTGGTTACACTGACTAACATGTTACACTGACTGACTGACTTTTTACACTGACTGACTGACTGGTCAAACTGACTGTCTGATCACTCTGACTGACTGACTGATCACACAGACTGACTGACTGTTCACACTTTTTGACTGGTCACACTGACTTACTGACTGGTCATACTTACTGACTGGTCACAGTGACTGACTGACTGCTTACACTGACTGACTGGTCATATTGACTGACTGACTGGTCACACTGACTTACTGACTGGTTACACTGACTTACTGACTGGTTACACTGACTGACATGTTACACTGACTTACTGACTGGTTACACTGACTGACTGACTGGTCACACTGACTGACTGGTCACACTGACTGACTGACTGACTGACTGGTCACACTGACTGACTGATAACACAGACTGACCGACTGCTCACACTTTCTGACTGGTCACACTGACTTACTGATTGGTGACACTGACTGACCATCAACAAGATTAATCATACTGACTGACTGACTGGTCAAACTGACTCTATGACGGTCACACTGACTGACGGACTGTTCACACTAACTGACTGACTGGTCACACTGACCGACTGGTCACACTGACTGACTGACTATTCACATTGACTGACTGACTGGTTACACTGACTAACATGTTACACTGACTGACTGACTTTTTACACTGACTGACTGACTGATCACACAGACTGACTGACTTTTCACACTTTTTGACTGGTCACACTGACTTACTGACTGGTCATACTTACTGACTGGTCACAGTGACTGACTGACTGCTTACACTGACTGACTGACTGGTCACACTGACTGACTGATCAAACTGACTGACAGACTGGTCACACTGACTGACTGGTCACACTGACTTACTGACTGGTTACACTTACTGACATGTTACACTGACTTACTGATTGGTTACACTAACTGACTGACTGGTCACACTGACTGACTGGTCACACAGACTGACCGACTGGTCACACTTTCTGACTGGTCACACTGACTTACTGATTGGTGACACTGACTGACCATCAACATGACTAATCAAACTGACTGACTGACTGGTCAAACTGACTCTATGACTGTCACACTGACTAACTGCTCACACTGACTGACGGACTGTTCACACTGACTGACTGGTCACACTGACTGATCACACTGACTGACTGACTGGTCACACTGACTGACTGGTCATATTGACTGACTGACTGGTCATACTTACTGACTGGTCACACTGACTGACTGACTGCTTACACTGACTGACTGACTGCTTACACTGACTGACTGGTCAAACTGACTGACTGACTGGTTACACTGACTGACATGTTACACTGACTTACTGACTGGTTACACTGACTGACTAACTGGTCACACTGACTGACTGACTGGTCACACTGACTGACTGATCACTCTGACTGACTGACTGATCACACAGACTGACTGACTGGTCACACTTTCTGACTGGTCACACTGACTTACTGATTGGTGATACAGACTGATCATCAACATGACTGATCACACTGACTGACCGACGGGTCAAACTGACTGACTGATCACACTGACTGACTGACTGGTCACACTGACTGACTGGTCACATTGACTGACTGACTGTTCACACTGACTGACTGGTCATACTGACTGACTGACTGGTCACACTGACTGACTGGTCACACTTACTGACTGACGGGTCACACTGACTTACTGGTCACACTAACTGACTGACTACTTACACTGACACATTGACTGTTCAGACTGACTGACTGGTCACACTGACTGACTGGTCATATTGACTGACTGACTGACTGGTCATACTTACTGACTGGTCACACTGACTGACTGACTGGTTACACTGACTGACTGACTGACTGCTTACACTGACTGACTGGTCACACTGAATGACTGACTGGTTACACTGACTAACATGTTACACTGACTGACTGACTTTTTACACTGACTAACTGACTGGTCAAACTGACTGACTGATCACTCTGACTGACTGACTGATCACACAGACTGACTGACTGTTCACACTTTTTGACTGGTAACACTGACTTACTGACTGTTCATACTTACTGACTGGTCACAGTGACTGACTGACTGCTTACACTGACTGACTGACTGGTCACACTGACTGACTGGTCACACTGACTGACTGACTGACTGACTGGTCACACTGACTGACTGATCACACAGACTGACCGACTGGTCACACTTTCTGACTGGTCACACTGACTTACTGACTGGTCACACTGACTGACTGGTCATATTGACTGACTGACTGGTCACACTGACTGACTGACTGGTTACACTGACTGACTGACTGACTGCTTACACTGACTGACTGGTCAAACTGAATGACTGACTGGTTACACTGACTAACATGTTACACTGACTGACTGACTTTTCACACTGACTGACTGACTTGTTAAACTGACTGACTGATCACTCTGACTGACTGACTGATCACACAGACTGACTGACTGTTCACACTTTTTGACTGGTCACACTGACTTACTGACTGGTCATATTTACTGACTGGTCACAGTGACTGACTGACTGCTTACACTGACTGACAGACTGGTCACACTGACTGACTGGTCACACTGACTTACTGACTGGTTACACTGACTGACATGTTACACTGACTTACTGATTGGTTACACTAACTGACTGACTGGTCACACTGACTGACTGGTCACACTGAATGACTGACTGACTGACTGGTCACACAGACTGACCGACTGGTCACACTTTCTGACTGGTCACACTGACTTACTGATTGGTGACACTGACTGACCATCAACATGACTAATCAAACTGACTGACTGACTGGTCAAACTGACTCTTTGACTGTCACACTGACTAACTGGTCACACTGACTGACGGACTGTTCACACTGACTGACTGGTCACACTGACTGATCACACTGACTGACTGGTCACACTGACTGACTGGTCATATTGACTGACTGACTGGTCATACTTACTGACTGGTCACACTGACTGACTGACTGCTTACACTGACTGACTGACTGCTTACACTGACTGACTGGTCAAACTGACTGACTGACTGGTTACACTGACTGACATGTTACACTGACTTACTGACTGGTTACACTGACTGACTGACTGGTCACACT
Organism: Zacco platypus; assembly: GCA_038088235.1. Lineage (NCBI taxonomy): Eukaryota > Metazoa > Chordata > Actinopteri > Cypriniformes > Xenocyprididae > Zacco > Zacco platypus. Next base: position 23,291,661 of record CM076086.1, on the reverse strand, counting down.
GACTGACTGACTGGTCACACTGACTGACTGATCACTCTGACTGACTGACTGATCACACAGACTGACTGACTGGTCACACTTTCTGACTGGTCACACTGACTTACTGATTGGTGATACTGACTGACCATCAACATGACTGATCACACTGACTGACCGACGGGTCAAACTGACTGACTGATCACACTGACTGACTGACTGGTCACACTGACTGACTGGTCACATTGACTGACTGACTGTTCACACTGACTGACTGGTCACACTGACTGACTGACTGGTCACACTGACTGACTGGTCACACTTACTGACTGACGGGTCACACTGACTGACTGGTCACACTAACTGACTGACTACTTACACTGACACACTGACTGTTCAGACTGACTGACTGGTCACACTGACTGACTGGTCATATTGACTGACTGACTGACTGGTCATACTTACTGACTGGTCACACTGACTGACTGACTGGTTACACTGACTGACTGACTGACTGCTTACACTGACTGACTGGTCACACTGAATGACTGACTGGTTACACTGACTAACATGTTACACTGACTGACTGTCTTTTTACACCTACTAACTGACTGGTCAAACTGACTGACTGATCACTCTGACTGACTGACTGATCACACAGACTGACTGACTGTTCACACTTTTTGACTGGTAACACTGACTTACTGACTGTTCATACTTACTGACTGGTCACAGTGACTGACTGACTGCTTACACTGACTGACTGACTGGTCACACTGACTGACTGGTCACACTGACTGACTGACTGACTGACTGGTCACACTGACTGACTGACCATCAACATGACTGATCACACTGACTGACCGACGGGTCAAACTGACTGACTGATCACACTGACTGACTGACTGGTCACACTGACTGACTGGTGACATTGACTGACTGACTGTTCAGACTGACTGAATGGTCACACTGACTGACTGACTGGTCACACTGACTGATCACACTGACTGACTGACTGGTCACACTGACTGACTGGTCATATTGACTGACTGACTGGTCACACTGACTGACTGACTGGTTACACTGACTGACTGACTGACTTCTTACACTGACTGACTGACTGACTGCTTACACTGACTGACTGGTCACACTAAATGACTGACTGGTTACAATGACTAACATGTTACACTGACTGACTGACTTTTTACACTGACTGACTGACTGGTCAAACTGACTGACTGATCACTCTGACTGACTGACTGATCACACAGACTGACTGACTGTTCACACTTTTTGACTGGTCACACTGACTTACTGACTGGTCATACTTACTGACTGGTCACAGTGACTGACTGACTGCTTACACTGACTGACTGACTGGTCACACTGACTGACTGATCAAACTGACTGACAGACTGGTCACACTGACTGACTGATCACACTGACTTACTGACTGGTTACACTGACTGACATGTTACACTGACTTACTGATTGGTTACACTAACTGACTGACTGGTCACACTGACTGACTGGTCACACTGACTGACTGACTGACTGACTGGTCACACAGACTGACTGGTCACACTGACTGATCACACTGACTGACTGACTGGTCACACTGACTGATCACACTGACTGACTGACTGGTCACACTGACTGACTGGTCATATTGACTGACTGACTGGTCATACTTACTGACTGGTCACACTGACTGACTGACTGCTTACACTGACTGACTGACTGCTTACACTGACTGACTGGTCACACTGACTGACTGACTGGTTACACTGACTGACATGTTACACTGACTTACTGACTGGTTACACTGACTGACTGATTGGTCACACTGACTGACTGACTGGTCACACTGACTGACTGATCACTGTGACTGACTGACTGATCACACAGACTGACTGACTGGTCACACTTTCTGACTGGTCACACTGACTTACTGATTGGTGATACTGACTGACCATCAACATGACTGATCACACTGACTGACCGACGGGTCAAACTGACTGACTGATCACACTGACTGACTGACTGGTCACACTGACTGACTGGTGACATTGACTGACTGACTGTTCAGACTGACTGAATGGTCACACTGACTGACTGACTGGTCACACTGACTGACTGGTCACACTGACTGATCACACTGACTGACTGACTGGTCACACTGACTGACTGGTCATATTGACTGACTGACTGGTCACACTGACTGACTGACTGGTTACACTGACTGACTGACTGACTGCTTACACTGACTGACTGGTCACACTGAATGACTGACTGGTTACAATGACTAACATGTTACACTGACTGACTGACTTTTTCCACTGACTGACTGACTGGTCAAACTGACTGACTGATCACTCTGACTGACTGACTGATCACACAGACTGACTGACTGTTCACACTTTTTGACTGGTCACACTGACTTACTGACTGGTCATACTTACTGACTGGTCACAGTGACTGACTGACTGCTTACACTGACTGACTGACTGGTCACACTGACTGACTGATCAAACTGACTGACAGACTGGTCACACTGACTGACTGGTCACACTGACTTACTGACTGGTTACACTGACTGACATGTTACACTGACTTACTGATTGGTTACACTAACTGACTGACTGGTCACACTGACTGACTGACTGACTGACTGACTGGTCACACAGACTGACCGACTGGTCACAATTTCTGACTGGTCACACTGACTTACTGATTGGTGACACTGACTGACCATCAACATGACTAATCAAACTGACTGACTGACTGGTCAAACTGACTCTATGACTGTCACACTGACTAACTGGTCACACTGACTGACGGACTGTTCACACTGACTGACTGGTCACACTGACTGATCACACTGACTGACTGACTGGTCACACTGACTGACTGGTCACACTGACTGACTGACTGCTTACACTGACTGACTGACTGCTTACACTGACTGACTGGTCAAACTGACTGACTGACTGGTTACACTGACTGACATGTTACACTGACTTACTGACTGGTTACACTGACTGACTGACTGGTCACACTGACTGACTGACTGGTCACACTGACTGACTGACTGGTCACACTGACTGACTGATCACTCTGACTGACTGACTGATCACACAGACTGACTGACTGGTCACACTTTCTGACTGGTCACACTGACTTACTGATTGGTGATACTGACTGACCATCAACATGACTGATCACACTGACTGACCGACGGGTCAAACTGACTGACTGATCACACTGACTGACTGACTGGTCACACTGACTGACTGGTCACATTGACTGACTGACTGTTCACACTGACTGACTGGTCACACTGACTGACTGACTGGTCACACTGACTGACTGGTCACACTTACTGACTGACGGGTCACACTGACTGACTGGTTACACTAACTGACTGACTACTTACACTGACACACTGACTGTTCAGACTGACTGACTGGTCACACTGACTGACTGGTCATATTGACTGACTGACTGGTCATACTTACTGACTGGTCACACTGACTGACTGACTGGTTACACTGACTGACTGACTGACTGCTTACACTGACTGACTGGTCACACTGAATGACTGACTGGTTACACTGACTAACATGTTACACTGACTGACTGACTTTTTACACTGACTATCTGACTGGTCAAACTGACTGACTGATCACTCTGACTGACTGACTGACTGACTGGTCACACTGAATGACTGACTGGTTACACTGACTAACATGTTACACTGACTGACTGACTTTTTACACTGACTAACTGACTGGTCAAACTGACTGACTGATCACTCTGACTGACTGACTGATCACACAGACTGACTGACTGTTCACACTTTTTGACTGGTAACACTGACTTACTGACTGTTCATACTTACTGACTGGTCACAGTGACTGACTGACTGCTTACACTGACTGACTGACTGGTCACACTTTCTGACTGGTCACACTGACTTACTGATTGGTGACACTGACTGACCATCAACATGACTAATCAAACTGACTGACTGACTGGTCAAACTGACTCTTTGACTGTCACACTGACTAACTGGTCACACTGACTGACGGACTGTTCACACTGACTGACTGGTCACACTGACTGATCACACTGACTGACTGACTGACTGGTCACACTGACTGACTGGTCATATTGACTGACTGACTGGTCATACTTACTGACTGGTCACACTGACTGACTGACTGCTTACACTGACTGACTGACTGCTTACACTGACTGACTGGTCAAACTGACTGACTGACTGGTTACACTGACTGACATGTTACACTGATTAACTGACTGGTTACACTGACTGACTGACTGGTCACACTGACTGACTGACTGGTCACACTGACTGACTGATCACTCTGACTGACTGACTGATCACACAGACTGACTGACTGGTCACACTTTCTGACTGGTCACACTGACTTACTGATTGGTGATACTGACTGACCATCAACATGACTGATCACACTGACTGACCGACGGGTCAAACTGACTGACTGATCACACTGACTGACTGACTGGTCACACTGCCTGACTGGTCACATTGACTGACTGACTGTTCACACTGACTGACTGGTCACACTGACTGACTGACTGGTCACACTGACTGACTGGTCACACTTACTGACTGACGGGTCACACTGACTGACTGGTCACACTAACTGACTGACTACTTACACTGACACACTGACTGTTCAGACTGACTGACTGGTCACACAGACTGACTGGTCACACTGACTGACTGACTGGTTACACTGACTGACTGACTGGTGCTTACACTGACTGACTGGTCACACTGAATGACTGACTGGTTACACTGACTAACATGTTACACTGACTGACTGTCTTTTTACACTGACTAACTGACTGGTCAAACTGACTGACTGATCACTCTGACTGACTGACTGATCACACAGACTGACTGACTGTTCACACTTTTTGACTGGTAACACTGACTTACTGACTGTTCATACTTACTGACTGGTCACAGTGACTGACTGACTGCTTACACTGACTGACTGACTGGTCACACTGACTGACTGGTCACACTGACTGACTGACTGACTGACTGACTCGTCACACTGACTGACTGATCACACAGACTGACCGACTGGTCACACTTTCTGACTGGTCACACTGACTTACTGATTGGTGACACTGACTGACCATCAACATGACTAATCAAACTGACTGACTGACTGGTCAAACTGACTCTATGACTGTCACACTGACTAACTGGTCACACTGACTGACGGACTGTTCACACTGACTGACTGGTCACACTGACTGATCACACTGACTGACTGAGTGGTCACACTGACTGACTGGTCATATTGACTGACTGACTGGTCATACTTACTGACTGGTCACACTGACTGACTGACTGCTTACACTGACTGACTGACTGCTTACACTGACTGACTGGTCACACTGACTGACTGACTGGTTACACTGACTGACATGTTACACTGACTTACTGACTGGTTACACTGACTGACTGACTGGTCACACTGACTGACTGACTGGTCACACTGACTGACTGATCACTGTGACTGACTGACTGATCACACAGACTGACTGACTGGTCTCACTTTCTGACTGGTCACACTGACTTACTGATTGGTGATACTGACTGACCATCAACATGACTGATCACACTGACTGACCGACGGGTCAAACTGACTGACTGATCACACTGACTGACTGACTGGTCACACTGACTGACTGTTGACAATGACTGACTGACTGTTCAGACTGACTGAATGGTCACACTGACTGACTGACTGGTCACACTGACTGACTGGTCACACTGACTGATCACACTGACTGACTGACTGGTCACACTGACTGACTGGTCATATTGACTGACTGACTGGTCACACTGACTGACTGACTGGTTACACTGACTGACTGACTGACTGCTTACACTGACTGACTGGTCAAACTGAATGACTGACTGGTTACACTGACTAACATGTTACACTGACTGACTGACTTTTTACACTGACTGACTGACTGGTCAAACTGACTGTCTGATCACTCTGACTGACTGACTGATCACACAGACTGACTGACTGTTCACACTTTTTGACTGGTCACACTGACTTACTGACTGGTCATACTTACTGACTGGTCACAGTGACTGACTGACTGCTTACACTGACTGACTGGTCATATTGACTGACTGACTGGTCACACTGACTTACTGACTGGTTACACTGACTTACTGACTGGTTACACTGACTGACATGTTACACTGACTTACTGACTGGTTACACTGACTGACTGACTGGTCACACTGACTGACTGGTCACACTGACTGACTGACTGACTGACTGGTCACACTGACTGACTGATAACACAGACTGACCGACTGCTCACACTTTCTGACTGGTCACACTGACTTACTGATTGGTGACACTGACTGACCATCAACAAGATTAATCATACTGACTGACTGACTGGTCAAACTGACTCTATGACGGTCACACTGACTGACGGACTGTTCACACTAACTGACTGACTGGTCACACTGACCGACTGGTCACACTGACTGACTGACTATTCACATTGACTGACTGACTGGTTACACTGACTAACATGTTACACTGACTGACTGACTTTTTACACTGACTGACTGACTGATCACACAGACTGACTGACTTTTCACACTTTTTGACTGGTCACACTGACTTACTGACTGGTCATACTTACTGACTGGTCACAGTGACTGACTGACTGCTTACACTGACTGACTGACTGGTCACACTGACTGACTGATCAAACTGACTGACAGACTGGTCACACTGACTGACTGGTCACACTGACTTACTGACTGGTTACACTTACTGACATGTTACACTGACTTACTGATTGGTTACACTAACTGACTGACTGGTCACACTGACTGACTGGTCACACAGACTGACCGACTGGTCACACTTTCTGACTGGTCACACTGACTTACTGATTGGTGACACTGACTGACCATCAACATGACTAATCAAACTGACTGACTGACTGGTCAAACTGACTCTATGACTGTCACACTGACTAACTGCTCAAACTGACTGACGGACTGTTCACACTGACTGACTGGTCACACTGACTGATCACACTGACTGACTGACTGGTCACACTGACTGACTGGTCATATTGACTGACTGACTGGTCATACTTACTGACTGGTCACACTGACTGACTGACTGCTTACACTGACTGACTGACTGCTTACACTGACTGACTGGTCAAACTGACTGACTGACTGGTTACACTGACTGACATGTTACACTGACTTACTGACTGGTTACACTGACTGACTAACTGGTCACACTGACTGACTGACTGGTCACACTGACTGACTGATCACTCTGACTGACTGACTGATCACACAGACTGACTGACTGGTCACACTTTCTGACTGGTCACACTGACTTACTGATTGGTGATACAGACTGATCATCAACATGACTGATCACACTGACTGACCGACGGGTCAAACTGACTGACTGATCACACTGACTGACTGACTGGTCACACTGACTGACTGGTCACATTGACTGACTGACTGTTCACACTGACTGACTGGTCATACTGACTGACTGACTGGTCACACTGACTGACTGGTCACACTTACTGACTGACGGGTCACACTGACTTACTGGTCACACTAACTGACTGACTACTTACACTGACACATTGACTGTTCAGACTGACTGACTGGTCACACTGACTGACTGGTCATATTGACTGACTGACTGACTGGTCATACTTACTGACTGGTCACACTGACTGACTGACTGGTTACACTGACTGACTGACTGACTGCTTACACTGACTGACTGGTCACACTGAATGACTGACTGGTTACACTGACTAACATGTTACACTGACTGACTGACTTTTTACACTGACTAACTGACTGGTCAAACTGACTGACTGATCACTCTGACTGACTGACTGATCACACAGACTGACTGACTGTTCACACTTTTTGACTGGTAACACTGACTTACTGACTGTTCATACTTACTGACTGGTCACAGTGACTGACTGACTGCTTACACTGACTGACTGACTGGTCACACTGACTGACTGGTCACACTGACTGACTGACTGACTGACTGGTCACACTGACTGACTGATCACACAGACTGACTGACTGTTCACACTTTTTGACTGGTCACACTGACTTACTGACTGGTCATACTTACTGACTGGTCACAGTGACTGACTGACTGCTTACACTGACTGACAGACTGGTCACACTGACTGACTGGTCACACTGACTTACTGACTGGTTACACTGACTGACATGTTACACTGACTTACTGATTGGTTACACTAACTGACTGACTGGTCACACTGACTGACTGGTCACACTGAATGACTGACTGACTGACTGGTCACACAGACTGACCGACTGGTCACACTTTCTGACTGGTCACACTGACTTACTGATTGGTGACACTGACTGACCATCAACATGACTAATCAAACTGACTGACTGACTGGTCAAACTGACTCTTTGACTGTCACACTGACTAACTGGTCACACTGACTGACGGACTGTTCACACTGACTGACTGGTCACACTGACTGATCACACTGACTGACTGGTCACACTGACTGACTGGTCATATTGACTGACTGACTGGTCATACTTACTGACTGGTCACACTGACTGACTGACTGCTTACACTGACTGACTGACTGCTTACACTGACTGACTGGTCAAACTGACTGACTGACTGGTTACACTGACTGACATGTTACACTGACTTACTGACTGGTTACACTGACTGACTGACTGGTCACACTGACTGACTGACTGGTCACACTGACTGACTGATCACTCTGACTGACTGACTGATCACACAGACTGACTGACTGGTCACACTTTCTGACTGGTCACACTGACTTACTGATTGGTGATACTGACTGACCATCAACATGAGTGATCACACTGACTGACCGACGGGTCAAACTGACTGACTGATCACACTGACTGACTGACTGGTCACACTGACTGACTGGTCACATTGACTGACTGACTGTTCACACTGACTGACTGGTCACACTGACTGACTGACTGGTCACACTGACTGACTGGTCACACTTACTGACTGACGGGTCACACTGACTGACTGGTCACACTAACTGACTGACTACTTACACTGACACACTGACTGTTCAGACTGACTGACTGGTCACACTGACTGACTGGTCATATTGACTGACTGACTGACTGGTCATACTTACTGACTGGTCACACTGACTGACTGACTGGTTACACTGACTGACTGACTGACTGCTTACACTGACTGACTGGTCACACTGAATGACTGACTGGTTACACTGACTAACATGTTACACTGACTGACTGTCTTTTTACACCTACTAACTGACTGGTCAAACTGACTGACTGATCACTCTGACTGACTGACTGATCACACAGACTGACTGACTGTTCACACTTTTTGACTGGTAACACTGACTTACTGACTGTTCATACTTACTGACTGGTCACAGTGACTGACTGACTGCTTACACTGACTGACTGACTGGTCACACTGACTGACTGGTCACACTGACTGACTGACTGACTGACTGGTCACACTGACTGACTGACCATCAACATGACTGATCACACTGACTGACCGACGGGTCAAACTGACTGACTGATCACACTGACTGACTGACTGGTCACACTGACTGACTGACTGACTGCTTACACTGACTGACTGGTCACACTGAATGACTGACTGGTTACACTGACTAACATGTTACACTGACTGACTGTCTTTTTACACCTACTAACTGACTGGTCAAACTGACTGACTGATCACTCTGACTGACTGACTGATCACACAGACTGACTGACTGTTCACACTTTTTGACTGGTAACACTGACTTACTGACTGTTCATACTTACTGACTGGTCACAGTGACTGACTGACTGCTTACACTGACTGACTGACTGGTCACACTGACTGACTGGTCACACTGACTGACTGACTGACTGACTGGTCACACTGACTGACTGACCATCAACATGACTGATCACACTGACTGACCGACGGGTCAAACTGACTGACTGATCACACTGACTGACTGACTGGTCACACTGACTGACTGGTCATATTGACTGACTGACTGGTCACACTGACTGACTGACTGGTTACACTGACTGACTGACTGACTTCTTACACTGACTGACTGACTGACTGCTTACACTGACTGACTGGTCACACTAAATGACTGACTGGTTACAATGACTAACATGTTACACTGACTGACTGACTTTTTACACTGACTGACTGACTGGTCAAACTGACTGACTGATCACTCTGACTGACTGACTGATCACACAGACTGACTGACTGTTCACACTTTTTGACTGGTCACACTGACTTACTGACTGGTCATACTTACTGACTGGTCACAGTGACTGACTGACTGCTTACACTGACTGACTGACTGGTCACACTGACTGACTGATCAAACTGACTGACAGACTGGTCACACTGACTGACTGATCACACTGACTTACTGACTGGTTACACTGACTGACATGTTACACTGACTTACTGATTGGTTACACTAACTGACTGACTGGTCACACTGACTGACTGGTCACACTGACTGACTGACTGACTGACTGGTCACACAGACTGACTGGTCACACTGACTGATCACACTGACTGACTGACTGGTCACACTGACTGATCACACTGACTGACTGACTGGTCACACTGACTGACTGGTCATATTGACTGACTGACTGGTCATACTTACTGACTGGTCACACTGACTGACTGACTGCTTACACTGACTGACTGACTGCTTACACTGACTGACTGGTCACACTGACTGACTGACTGGTTACACTGACTGACATGTTACACTGACTTACTGACTGGTTACACTGACTGACTGATTGGTCACACTGACTGACTGACTGGTCACACTGACTGACTGATCACTGTGACTGACTGACTGATCACACAGACTGACTGACTGGTCACACTTTCTGACTGGTCACACTGACTTACTGATTGGTGATACTGACTGACCATCAACATGACTGATCACACTGACTGACCGACGGGTCAAACTGACTGACTGATCACACTGACTGACTGACTGGTCACACTGACTGACTGGTGACATTGACTGACTGACTGTTCAGACTGACTGAATGGTCACACTGACTGACTGACTGGTCACACTGACTGACTGGTCACACTGACTGATCACACTGACTGACTGACTGGTCACACTGACTGACTGGTCATATTGACTGACTGACTGGTCACACTGACTGACTGACTGGTTACACTGACTGACTGACTGACTGCTTACACTGACTGACTGGTCACACTGAATGACTGACTGGTTACAATGACTAACATGTTACACTGACTGACTGACTTTTTCCACTGACTGACTGACTGGTCAAACTGACTGACTGATCACTCTGACTGACTGACTGATCACACAGACTGACTGACTGTTCACACTTTTTGACTGGTCACACTGACTTACTGACTGGTCATACTTACTGACTGGTCACAGTGACTGACTGACTGCTTACACTGACTGACTGACTGGTCACACTGACTGACTGATCAAACTGACTGACAGACTGGTCACACTGACTGACTGGTCACACTGACTTACTGACTGGTTACACTGACTGACATGTTACACTGACTTACTGATTGGTTACACTAACTGACTGACTGGTCACACTGACTGACTGACTGACTGACTGACTGGTCACACAGACTGACCGACTGGTCACAATTTCTGACTGGTCACACTGACTTACTGATTGGTGACACTGACTGACCATCAACATGACTAATCAAACTGACTGACTGACTGGTCAAACTGACTCTATGACTGTCACACTGACTAACTGGTCACACTGACTGACGGACTGTTCACACTGACTGACTGGTCACACTGACTGATCACACTGACTGACTGACTGGTCACACTGACTGACTGGTCACACTGACTGACTGACTGCTTACACTGACTGACTGACTGCTTACACTGACTGACTGGTCAAACTGACTGACTGACTGGTTACACTGACTGACATGTTACACTGACTTACTGACTGGTTACACTGACTGACTGACTGGTCACACTGACTGACTGACTGGTCACACTGACTGACTGACTGGTCACACTGACTGACTGATCACTCTGACTGACTGACTGATCACACAGACTGACTGACTGGTCACACTTTCTGACTGGTCACACTGACTTACTGATTGGTGATACTGACTGACCATCAACATGACTGATCACACTGACTGACCGACGGGTCAAACTGACTGACTGATCACACTGACTGACTGACTGGTCACACTGACTGACTGGTCACATTGACTGACTGACTGTTCACACTGACTGACTGGTCACACTGACTGACTGACTGGTCACACTGACTGACTGGTCACACTTACTGACTGACGGGTCACACTGACTGACTGGTTACACTAACTGACTGACTACTTACACTGACACACTGACTGTTCAGACTGACTGACTGGTCACACTGACTGACTGGTCATATTGACTGACTGACTGGTCATACTTACTGACTGGTCACACTGACTGACTGACTGGTTACACTGACTGACTGACTGACTGCTTACACTGACTGACTGGTCACACTGAATGACTGACTGGTTACACTGACTAACATGTTACACTGACTGACTGACTTTTTACACTGACTATCTGACTGGTCAAACTGACTGACTGATCACTCTGACTGACTGACTGACTGACTGGTCACACTGAATGACTGACTGGTTACACTGACTAACATGTTACACTGACTGACTGACTTTTTACACTGACTAACTGACTGGTCAAACTGACTGACTGATCACTCTGACTGACTGACTGATCACACAGACTGACTGACTGTTTACACTTTTTGACTGGTAACACTGACTTACTGACTGTTCATACTTACTGACTGGTCACAGTGACTGACTGACTGCTTACACTGACTGACTGACTGGTCACACTGACTGACTGGTCACACTGACTGACTGACTGACTGACTGGTCACACTGAATGACTGACTGGTTACACTGACTGACTGACTGGTCACACTGACTGACTGTTCACTCTGACTGACTGACTGATCACACAGTCTGACTGACTGGTCACACTTTCTGTCTGGTCACACTGACTTACTGATTTGTGATACTGACTGACCATCAACATGACTGATCACACTGACTGACCGACGGGTCAAACTGACTGACTGATCATACTGACTGACTGACTGGTCACACTCACTGACTGGTCACATTGACTGACTGACTGTTCAGACTGACTGACTGGTCACACTGACTGACTGACTGGTCACACTGACTGACTGGTCACACTTACTGACTGACGGGTCACACTGAATGACTGGTCACACTAACTGACTGACTACTTACACTGACACACTGACTGTTCAGACTGACTGACAGGTCACACTGACTGACTGACTGGTCACACTGACTGATCACACTGACTGACTGACTGGTCACAGTGACTGACTGGTCATATTGACTGACTGACTGGTCATTCTTACTGACTGGTCACACTGACTGACTGACAGGTTACACTGACTGACTGACTGCTTACACTGACTGACAGGTCACACTGAATGACTGACTGTTTACACTGACTGACATGTTACACTGACTTACTGACTGGTTACACTGACTGACTGACTTTTCACACTGACTGACTGGTCACACTGACTGATCACACTGACTGACTGACTGGTCACACTGACTGACTGGTCATATTGACTGACTGACTGGTCATACTTACTGACTGGTCACACTGACTGACTGACTGGTTACACTGACTGACTGACTGACTGCTTACACTGACTGACTGGTCACACTGAATGACTGACTGGTTACACTGACTAACATGTTACACTGACTGACTGACTTTTTATACTGACTGACTGACTGGTCAAACTGACTGACTGATCACTCTGACTGACTGACTGATCACACAGACTGACTGACTTTTCACACTTTTTGACTGGTCACACTGACTTACTGACTGGTCATACTTACTGACTGGTCACAGTGACTGACTGACTGCTTACACTGACTGACTGACTGGTCACACTGACTGACTGATCAAACTGACTGACAGACTGGTCACACTGACTGACTGGTCACACTGACTTACTGACTGGTTACACTGACTGACATGTTACACTGACTTACTGATTGGTTACACTAACTGACTGACTGGTCACACTGACTGACTGGTCACACTGACTGACTGACTGACTGACTGGTCACACAGACTGACCGACTGGTCACACTTTCTGACTGGTCACACTGACTTACTGATTGGTGACACTGACTGACCATCAACATGACTAATCAAACTGACTGACTGACTGGTCAAACTGACTCAATGACTGTCACACTGACTAACTGGTCACACTGACTGACGGACTGTTCACACTGACTGACTGGTCACACTGACTGATCACACTGACTGACTGACTGGTCACACTGACTGACTGACTGCTTACACTGACTGACTGACTGCTTACACTGACTGACTGGTCAAACTGACTGACTGACTGGTTACACTGACTGACATGTTACACTGACTTACTGACTGGTTACACTGACTGACTGACTGGTCACACTGACTGACTGACTGGTCACACTGACTGACTGACTGGTCACACTGACTGACTGATCACTCTGACTGACTGACTGATCACACAGACTGACTGACTGGTCACACTTTCTGACTGGTCACACTGACTTACTGATTGGTGATACTGACTGACCATCAACATGACTGATCACACTGACTGACCGACGGGTCAAACTGACTGACTGATCACACTGACTGACTGACTGGTCACACTGACTGACTGGTCACATTGACTGACTGACTGTTCACACTGACTGACTGGTCACACTGACTGACTGACTGGTCACACTGACTGACTGGTCACACTTACTGACTGACGGGTCACACTGACTGACTGGTTACACTAACTGACTGACTACTTACACTGACACACTGACTGTTCAGACTGACTGACTGGTCACACTGACTGACTGGTCATATTGACTGACTGACTGGTCATACTTACTGACTGGTCACACTGACTGACTGACTGGTTACACTGACTGACTGACTGACTGCTTACACTGACTGACTGGTCACACTGAATGACTGACTGGTTACACTGACTAACATGTTACACTGACTGACTGACTTTTTACACTGACTATCTGACTGGTCAAACTGACTGACTGATCACTCTGACTGACTGACTGACTGACTGGTCACACTGAATGACTGACTGGTTACACTGACTAACATGTTACACTGACTGACTGACTTTTTACACTGACTAACTGACTGGTCAAACTGACTGACTGATCACTCTGACTGACTGACTGATCACACAGACTGACTGACTGTTCACACTTTTTGACTGGTAACACTGACTTACTGACTGTTCATACTTACTGACTGGTCACAGTGACTGACTGACTGCTTACACTGACTGACTGACTGGTCACACTTTCTGACTGGTCACACTGACTTACTGATTGGTGACACTGACTGACCATCAACATGACTAATCAAACTGACTGACTGACTGGTCAAACTGACTCTTTGACTGTCACACTGACTAACTGGTCACACTGACTGACGGACTGTTCACACTGACTGACTGGTCACACTGACTGATCACACTGACTGACTGACTGACTGGTCACACTGACTGACTGGTCATATTGACTGACTGACTGGTCATACTTACTGACTGGTCACACTGACTGACTGACTATTTACACTGACTGACTGACTGCTTACACTGACTGACTGGTCAAACTGACTGACTGACTGGTTACACTGACTGACATGTTACACTGATTAACTGACTGGTTACACTGACTGACTGACTGGTCACACTGACTGACTGACTGGTCACACTGACTGACTGATCACTCTGACTGACTGACTGATCACACAGACTGACTGACTGGTCACACTTTCTGACTGGTCACACTGACTTACTGATTGGTGATACTGACTGACCATCAACATGACTGATCACACTGACTGACCGACGGGTCAAACTGACTGACTGATCACACTGACTGACTGACTGGTCACACTGCCTGACTGGTCACATTGACTGACTGACTGTTCACACTGACTGACTGGTCACACTGACTGACTGACTGGTCACACTGACTGACTGGTCACACTTACTGACTGACGGGTCACACTGACTGACTGGTCACACTAACTGACTGACTACTTACACTGACACACTGACTGTTCAGACTGACTGACTGGTCACACAGACTGACTGGTCACACTGACTGACTGACTGGTTACACTGACTGACTGACTGGTGCTTACACTGACTGACTGGTCACACTGAATGACTGACTGGTTACACTGACTAACATGTTACACTGACTGACTGTCTTTTTACACTGACTAACTGACTGGTCAAACTGACTGACTGATCACTCTGACTGACTGACTGATCACACAGACTGACTGACTGTTCACACTTTTTGACTGGTAACACTGACTTACTGACTGTTCATACTTACTGACTGGTCACAGTGACTGACTGACTGCTTACACTGACTGACTGACTGGTCACACTGACTGACTGGTCACACTGACTGACTGACTGACTGACTCGTCACACTGACTGACTGATCACACAGACTGACCGACTGGTCACACTTTCTGACTGGTCACACTGACTTACTGATTGGTGACACTGACTGACCATCAACATGACTAATCAAACTGACTGACTGACTGGTCAAACTGACTCTATGACTGTCACACTGACTAACTGGTCACACTGACTGACGGACTGTTCACACTGACTGACTGGTCACACTGACTGATCACACTGACTGACTGAGTGGTCACACTGACTGACTGGTCATATTGACTGACTGACTGGTCATACTTACTGACTGGTCACACTGACTGACTGACTGCTTACACTGACTGACTGACTGCTTACACTGACTGACTGGTCACACTGACTGACTGACTGGTTACACTGACTGACATGTTACACTGACTTACTGACTGGTTACACTGACTGACTGACTGGTCACACTGACTGACTGACTGGTCACACTGACTGACTGATCACTGTGACTGACTGACTGATCACACAGACTGACTGACTGGTCTCACTTTCTGACTGGTCACACTGACTTACTGATTGGTGATACTGACTGACCATCAACATGACTGATCACACTGACTGACCGACGGGTCAAACTGACTGACTGATCACACTGACTGACTGACTGGTCACACTGACTG
The DNA here is from genome assembly GCA_038088235.1 of Zacco platypus. Lineage (NCBI taxonomy): Eukaryota > Metazoa > Chordata > Actinopteri > Cypriniformes > Xenocyprididae > Zacco > Zacco platypus. The sequence continues at coordinate 23,274,252 of CM076086.1, read as the reverse complement.
ACTGTTGACAATGACTGACTGACTGTTCAGACTGACTGAATGGTCACACTGACTGACTGACTGGTCACACTGACTGACTGGTCACACTGACTGATCACACTGACTGACTGACTGGTCACACTGACTGACTGGTCATATTGACTGACTGACTGGTCACACTGACTGACTGACTGGTTACACTGACTGACTGACTGACTGCTTACACTGACTGACTGGTCAAACTGAATGACTGACTGGTTACACTGACTAACATGTTACACTGACTGACTGACTTTTTACACTGACTGACTGACTGGTCAAACTGACTGTCTGATCACTCTGACTGACTGACTGATCACACAGACTGACTGACTGTTCACACTTTTTGACTGGTCACACTGACTTACTGACTGGTCATACTTACTGACTGGTCACAGTGACTGACTGACTGCTTACACTGACTGACTGGTCATATTGACTGACTGACTGGTCACACTGACTTACTGACTGGTTACACTGACTTACTGACTGGTTACACTGACTGACATGTTACACTGACTTACTGACTGGTTACACTGACTGACTGACTGGTCACACTGACTGACTGGTCACACTGACTGACTGACTGACTGACTGGTCACACTGACTGACTGATAACACAGACTGACCGACTGCTCACACTTTCTGACTGGTCACACTGACTTACTGATTGGTGACACTGACTGACCATCAACAAGATTAATCATACTGACTGACTGACTGGTCAAACTGACTCTATGACGGTCACACTGACTGACGGACTGTTCACACTAACTGACTGACTGGTCACACTGACCGACTGGTCACACTGACTGACTGACTATTCACATTGACTGACTGACTGGTTACACTGACTAACATGTTACACTGACTGACTGACTTTTTACACTGACTGACTGACTGATCACACAGACTGACTGACTTTTCACACTTTTTGACTGGTCACACTGACTTACTGACTGGTCATACTTACTGACTGGTCACAGTGACTGACTGACTGCTTACACTGACTGACTGACTGGTCACACTGACTGACTGATCAAACTGACTGACAGACTGGTCACACTGACTGACTGGTCACACTGACTTACTGACTGGTTACACTTACTGACATGTTACACTGACTTACTGATTGGTTACACTAACTGACTGACTGGTCACACTGACTGACTGGTCACACAGACTGACCGACTGGTCACACTTTCTGACTGGTCACACTGACTTACTGATTGGTGACACTGACTGACCATCAACATGACTAATCAAACTGACTGACTGACTGGTCAAACTGACTCTATGACTGTCACACTGACTAACTGCTCAAACTGACTGACGGACTGTTCACACTGACTGACTGGTCACACTGACTGATCACACTGACTGACTGACTGGTCACACTGACTGACTGGTCATATTGACTGACTGACTGGTCATACTTACTGACTGGTCACACTGACTGACTGACTGCTTACACTGACTGACTGACTGCTTACACTGACTGACTGGTCAAACTGACTGACTGACTGGTTACACTGACTGACATGTTACACTGACTTACTGACTGGTTACACTGACTGACTAACTGGTCACACTGACTGACTGACTGGTCACACTGACTGACTGATCACTCTGACTGACTGACTGATCACACAGACTGACTGACTGGTCACACTTTCTGACTGGTCACACTGACTTACTGATTGGTGATACAGACTGATCATCAACATGACTGATCACACTGACTGACCGACGGGTCAAACTGACTGACTGATCACACTGACTGACTGACTGGTCACACTGACTGACTGGTCACATTGACTGACTGACTGTTCACACTGACTGACTGGTCATACTGACTGACTGACTGGTCACACTGACTGACTGGTCACACTTACTGACTGACGGGTCACACTGACTTACTGGTCACACTAACTGACTGACTACTTACACTGACACATTGACTGTTCAGACTGACTGACTGGTCACACTGACTGACTGGTCATATTGACTGACTGACTGACTGGTCATACTTACTGACTGGTCACACTGACTGACTGACTGGTTACACTGACTGACTGACTGACTGCTTACACTGACTGACTGGTCACACTGAATGACTGACTGGTTACACTGACTAACATGTTACACTGACTGACTGACTTTTTACACTGACTAACTGACTGGTCAAACTGACTGACTGATCACTCTGACTGACTGACTGATCACACAGACTGACTGACTGTTCACACTTTTTGACTGGTAACACTGACTTACTGACTGTTCATACTTACTGACTGGTCACAGTGACTGACTGACTGCTTACACTGACTGACTGACTGGTCACACTGACTGACTGGTCACACTGACTGACTGACTGACTGACTGGTCACACTGACTGACTGATCACACAGACTGACTGACTGTTCACACTTTTTGACTGGTCACACTGACTTACTGACTGGTCATACTTACTGACTGGTCACAGTGACTGACTGACTGCTTACACTGACTGACAGACTGGTCACACTGACTGACTGGTCACACTGACTTACTGACTGGTTACACTGACTGACATGTTACACTGACTTACTGATTGGTTACACTAACTGACTGACTGGTCACACTGACTGACTGGTCACACTGAATGACTGACTGACTGACTGGTCACACAGACTGACCGACTGGTCACACTTTCTGACTGGTCACACTGACTCACTGATTGGTGACACTGACTGACCATCAACATGACTAATCAAACTGACTGACTGACTGGTCAAACTGACTCTTTGACTGTCACACTGACTAACTGGTCACACTGACTGACGGACTGTTCACACTGACTGACTGGTCACACTGACTGATCACACTGACTGACTGGTCACACTGACTGACTGGTCATATTGACTGACTGACTGGTCATACTTACTGACTGGTCACACTGACTGACTGACTGCTTACACTGACTGACTGACTGCTTACACTGACTGACTGGTCAAACTGACTGACTGACTGGTTACACTGACTGACATGTTACACTGACTTACTGACTGGTTACACTGACTGACTGACTGGTCACACTGACTGACTGACTGGTCACACTGACTGACTGATCACTCTGACTGACTGACTGATCACACAGACTGACTGACTGGTCACACTTTCTGACTGGTCACACTGACTTACTGATTGGTGATACTGACTGACCATCAACATGACTGATCACACTGACTGACCGACGGGTCAAACTGACTGACTGATCACACTGACTGACTGACTGGTCACACTGACTGACTGGTCACATTGACTGACTGACTGTTCACACTGACTGACTGGTCACACTGACTGACTGACTGGTCACACTGACTGACTGGTCACACTTACTGACTGACGGGTCACACTGACTGACTGGTCACACTAACTGACTGACTACTTACACTGACACACTGACTGTTCAGACTGACTGACTGGTCACACTGACTGACTGGTCATATTGACTGACTGACTGACTGGTCATACTTACTGACTGGTCACACTGACTGACTGACTGGTTACACTGACTGACTGACTGACTGCTTACACTGACTGACTGGTCACACTGAATGACTGACTGGTTACACTGACTAACATGTTACACTGACTGACTGTCTTTTTACACCTACTAACTGACTGGTCAAACTGACTGACTGATCACTCTGACTGACTGACTGATCACACAGACTGACTGACTGTTCACACTTTTTGACTGGTAACACTGACTTACTGACTGTTCATACTTACTGACTGGTCACAGTGACTGACTGACTGCTTACACTGACTGACTGACTGGTCACACTGACTGACTGGTCACACTGACTGACTGACTGACTGACTGGTCACACTGACTGACTGACCATCAACATGACTGATCACACTGACTGACCGACGGGTCAAACTGACTGACTGATCACACTGACTGACTGACTGGTCACACTGACTGACTGACTGACTGCTTACACTGACTGACTGGTCACACTGAATGACTGACTGGTTACACTGACTAACATGTTACACTGACTGACTGTCTTTTTACACCTACTAACTGACTGGTCAAACTGACTGACTGATCACTCTGACTGACTGACTGATCACACAGACTGACTGACTGTTCACACTTTTTGACTGGTAACACTGACTTACTGACTGTTCATACTTACTGACTGGTCACAGTGACTGACTGACTGCTTACACTGACTGACTGACTGGTCACACTGACTGACTGGTCACACTGACTGACTGACTGACTGACTGGTCACACTGACTGACTGACCATCAACATGACTGATCACACTGACTGACCGACGGGTCAAACTGACTGACTGATCACACTGACTGACTGACTGGTCACACTGACTGACTGGTCATATTGACTGACTGACTGGTCACACTGACTGACTGACTGGTTACACTGACTGACTGACTGACTTCTTACACTGACTGACTGACTGACTGCTTACACTGACTGACTGGTCACACTAAATGACTGACTGGTTACAATGACTAACATGTTACACTGACTGACTGACTTTTTACACTGACTGACTGACTGGTCAAACTGACTGACTGATCACTCTGACTGACTGACTGATCACACAGACTGACTGACTGTTCACACTTTTTGACTGGTCACACTGACTTACTGACTGGTCATACTTACTGACTGGTCACAGTGACTGACTGACTGCTTACACTGACTGACTGACTGGTCACACTGACTGACTGATCAAACTGACTGACAGACTGGTCACACTGACTGACTGATCACACTGACTTACTGACTGGTTACACTGACTGACATGTTACACTGACTTACTGATTGGTTACACTAACTGACTGACTGGTCACACTGACTGACTGGTCACACTGACTGACTGACTGACTGACTGGTCACACAGACTGACTGGTCACACTGACTGATCACACTGACTGACTGACTGGTCACACTGACTGATCACACTGACTGACTGACTGGTCACACTGACTGACTGGTCATATTGACTGACTGACTGGTCATACTTACTGACTGGTCACACTGACTGACTGACTGCTTACACTGACTGACTGACTGCTTACACTGACTGACTGGTCACACTGACTGACTGACTGGTTACACTGACTGACATGTTACACTGACTTACTGACTGGTTACACTGACTGACTGATTGGTCACACTGACTGACTGACTGGTCACACTGACTGACTGATCACTGTGACTGACTGACTGATCACACAGACTGACTGACTGGTCACACTTTCTGACTGGTCACACTGACTTACTGATTGGTGATACTGACTGACCATCAACATGACTGATCACACTGACTGACCGACGGGTCAAACTGACTGACTGATCACACTGACTGACTGACTGGTCACACTGACTGACTGGTGACATTGACTGACTGACTGTTCAGACTGACTGAATGGTCACACTGACTGACTGACTGGTCACACTGACTGACTGGTCACACTGACTGATCACACTGACTGACTGACTGGTCACACTGACTGACTGGTCATATTGACTGACTGACTGGTCACACTGACTGACTGACTGGTTACACTGACTGACTGACTGACTGCTTACACTGACTGACTGGTCACACTGAATGACTGACTGGTTACAATGACTAACATGTTACACTGACTGACTGACTTTTTCCACTGACTGACTGACTGGTCAAACTGACTGACTGATCACTCTGACTGACTGACTGATCACACAGACTGACTGACTGTTCACACTTTTTGACTGGTCACACTGACTTACTGACTGGTCATACTTACTGACTGGTCACAGTGACTGACTGACTGCTTACACTGACTGACTGACTGGTCACACTGACTGACTGATCAAACTGACTGACAGACTGGTCACACTGACTGACTGGTCACACTGACTTACTGACTGGTTACACTGACTGACATGTTACACTGACTTACTGATTGGTTACACTAACTGACTGACTGGTCACACTGACTGACTGACTGACTGACTGACTGGTCACACAGACTGACCGACTGGTCACAATTTCTGACTGGTCACACTGACTTACTGATTGGTGACACTGACTGACCATCAACATGACTAATCAAACTGACTGACTGACTGGTCAAACTGACTCTATGACTGTCACACTGACTAACTGGTCACACTGACTGACGGACTGTTCACACTGACTGACTGGTCACACTGACTGATCACACTGACTGACTGACTGGTCACACTGACTGACTGGTCACACTGACTGACTGACTGCTTACACTGACTGACTGACTGCTTACACTGACTGACTGGTCAAACTGACTGACTGACTGGTTACACTGACTGACATGTTACACTGACTTACTGACTGGTTACACTGACTGACTGACTGGTCACACTGACTGACTGACTGGTCACACTGACTGACTGACTGGTCACACTGACTGACTGATCACTCTGACTGACTGACTGATCACACAGACTGACTGACTGGTCACACTTTCTGACTGGTCACACTGACTTACTGATTGGTGATACTGACTGACCATCAACATGACTGATCACACTGACTGACCGACGGGTCAAACTGACTGACTGATCACACTGACTGACTGACTGGTCACACTGACTGACTGGTCACATTGACTGACTGACTGTTCACACTGACTGACTGGTCACACTGACTGACTGACTGGTCACACTGACTGACTGGTCACACTTACTGACTGACGGGTCACACTGACTGACTGGTTACACTAACTGACTGACTACTTACACTGACACACTGACTGTTCAGACTGACTGACTGGTCACACTGACTGACTGGTCATATTGACTGACTGACTGGTCATACTTACTGACTGGTCACACTGACTGACTGACTGGTTACACTGACTGACTGACTGACTGCTTACACTGACTGACTGGTCACACTGAATGACTGACTGGTTACACTGACTAACATGTTACACTGACTGACTGACTTTTTACACTGACTATCTGACTGGTCAAACTGACTGACTGATCACTCTGACTGACTGACTGACTGACTGGTCACACTGAATGACTGACTGGTTACACTGACTAACATGTTACACTGACTGACTGACTTTTTACACTGACTAACTGACTGGTCAAACTGACTGACTGATCACTCTGACTGACTGACTGATCACACAGACTGACTGACTGTTTACACTTTTTGACTGGTAACACTGACTTACTGACTGTTCATACTTACTGACTGGTCACAGTGACTGACTGACTGCTTACACTGACTGACTGACTGGTCACACTGACTGACTGGTCACACTGACTGACTGACTGACTGACTGGTCACACTGAATGACTGACTGGTTACACTGACTGACTGACTGGTCACACTGACTGACTGATCACTCTGACTGACTGACTGATCACACAGTCTGACTGACTGGTCACACTTTCTGACTGGTCACACTGACTTACTGATTTGTGATACTGACTGACCATCAACATGACTGATCACACTGACTGACCGACGGGTCAAACTGACTGACTGATCATACTGACTGACTGACTGGTCACACTCACTGACTGGTCACATTGACTGACTGACTGTTCAGACTGACTGACTGGTCACACTGACTGACTGACTGGTCACACTGACTGACTGGTCACACTTACTGACTGACGGGTCACACTGAATGACTGGTCACACTAACTGACTGACTACTTACACTGACACACTGACTGTTCAGACTGACTGACAGGTCACACTGACTGACTGACTGGTCACACTGACTGATCACACTGACTGACTGACTGGTCACAGTGACTGACTGGTCATATTGACTGACTGACTGGTCATTCTTACTGACTGGTCACACTGACTGACTGACTGGTTACACTGACTGACTGACTGCTTACACTGACTGACAGGTCACACTGAATGACTGACTGTTTACACTGACTGACATGTTACACTGACTGACATGTTACACTGACTTACTGACTGGTTACACTGACTGACTGACTTTTCACACTGACTGACTGGTCACACTGACTGATCACACTGACTGACTGACTGGTCACACTGACTGACTGGTCATATTGACTGACTGACTGGTCATACTTACTGACTGGTCACACTGACTGACTGACTGACTGGTTACACTGACTGACTGACTGACTGCTTACACTGACTGACTGGTCACACTGAATGACTGACTGGTTACACTGACTAACATGTTACACTGACTGACTGACTTTTTATACTGACTGACTGACTGGTCAAACTAACTGACTGATCACTCTGACTGACTGACTGATCACACAGACTGACTGACTTTTCACACTTTTTGACTGGTCACACTGACTTACTGACTGGTCATACTTACTGACTGGTCACAGTGACTGACTGACTGCTTACACTGACTGACTGACTGGTCACACTGACTGACTGATCAAACTGACTGACAGACTGGTCACACTGACTGACTGGTCACACTGACTTACTGACTGGTTACACTGACTGACATGTTACACTGACTTACTGATTGGTTACACTAACTGACTGACTGGTCACACTGACTGACTGGTCACACTGACTGACTGACTGACTGACTGGTCACACAGACTGACCGACTGGTCACACTTTCTGACTGGTCACACTGACTTACTGATTGGTGACACTGACTGACCATCAACATGACTAATCAAACTGACTGACTGACTGGTCAAACTGACTCAATGACTGTCACACTGACTAACTGGTCACACTGACTGACGGACTGTTCACACTGACTGACTGGTCACACTGACTGATCACACTGACTGACTGACTGGTCACACTGACTGACTGGTCATATTGACTGACTGACTGGTCATACTTACTGACTGGTCACACTGACTGACTGACTGCTTACACTGACTGACTGACTGCTTACACTGACTGACTGGTCAAACTGACTGACTGACTGGTTACACTGACTGACATGTTACACTGACTTACTGACTGGTTACACTGACTGACTGACTGGTCACACTGACTGACTGACTGGTCACACTGACTGACTGATCACTCTGGCTGACTGACTGATCACACAGACTGACTGACTGGTCACACTTTCTGACTGGTCACACTGACTTACTGATTGGTGATACTGACTGACCATCAACATGACTGATCACACTGACTGACCGACGGGTCAAACTGACTGACTGATCACACTGACTGACTGACTGGTCACACTGAATGACTGGTCACATTGACTGACTGACTGTTCACACTGACTGACTGGTCACACTGACTGACTGACTGGTCACACTGGCTGACTGGTCACACTTACTGACTGACGGGTCACACTGACTGACTGGTCACACTAACTGACTGACTACTTACACTGACACACTGACTGTTCAGACTGACTGACTGGTCACACTGACTGACTGGTCATATTGACTGACTGACTGACTGGTCATACTTACTGACTGGTCACACTGACTGACTGACTGGTTACACTGACTGACTGACTGACTGCTTACACTGACTGACTGGCCACACTGAATGACTGACTGGTTACACTGACTAACATGTTACACTGACTGACTGACTTTTTACACTGACTAACTGACTGGTCAAACTGACTGACTGATCACTCTGACTGACTGACTGATCACACAGACTGACTGACTGTTCACACTTTTTGACTGGTAACACTGACTTACTGACTGTTCATACTTACTGACTGGTAACAGTGACTGACTGACTGCTTACACTGACTGACTGACTAGTCACACTGACTGACTGGTCACACTGACTGACTGACTGACTGACTGGTCACACTGACTGACTGATCACACAGACTGACCGACTGGTCACACTTTCTGACTGGTCACACTGACTTACTGATTGGTGACACTGACTGACCATCAACATAACTAATCAAACTGACTGACTGACTGGTCAAACTGACTCTATGACTGTCACACTGACTAACTGGTCACACTGACTGACGGACTGTTCACACTGACTGACTGGTCACACTGACTGATCACACTGACTGACTGACTGGTCACACTGACTGACTGGTCATATTGACTGACTGACTGGTCATACTTACTGACTGGTCACACTGACTGACTGACTGCTTACACTGACTGACTGACTGCTTACACTGACTGACTGGTCACACTGACTGACTGACTGGTTACACTGACTGACATGTTACACTGACTTACTGACTGGTTACACTGACTGACTGACTGGTCACACTGACTGACTGACTGGTCACACTGACTGACTGATCACTGTGACTGACTGACTGATCACACAGACTGACTGACTGGTCACACTTTCTGACTGGTCACACTGACTTACTGATTGGTGATACTGACTGACCATCAACATGACTGATCACACTGACTGACCGACGGGTCAAACTGACTGACTGATCACACTGACTGACTGACTGGTCACACTGACTGACTGGTGACATTGACTGACTGACTGTTCAGACTGACTGAATGGTCACACTGACTGACTGACTGGTCACACTGACTGACTGGTCACACTGACTGATCACACTGACTGACTGACTGGTCACACTGACTGACTGGTCATATTGACTGACTGACTGGTCACACTGACTGACTGACTGGTTACACTGACTGACTGACTGACTGCTTACACTGACTGACTGGTCACACTGAATGACTGACTGGTTACAATGACTAACATGTTACACTGACTGACTGACTTTTTCCACTGACTGACTGACTGGTCAAACTGACTGACTGATCACTCTGACTGACTGACTGATCACACAGACTGACTGACTGTTCACACTTTTTGACTGGTCACACTGACTTACTGACTGGTCATACTTACTGACTGGTCACAGTGACTGACTGACTGCTTACACTGACTGACTGACTGGTCACACTGACTGACTGATCAAACTGACTGACAGACTGGTCACACTGACTGACTGGTCACACTGACTTACTGACTGGTTACACTGACTGACATGTTACACTGACTTACTGATTGGTTAGAACTAACTGACTGACTGGTCACACTGACTGACTGACTGACTGACTGGTCACACAGACTGAACGACTGGTCACACTTTCTGACTGGTCACACTGACTTACTGATTGGTGACACTGACTGACCATCAACATGACTAATCAAACTGACTGACTGACTGGTCAAACTGACTCTATGACTGTCACACTGACTAACTGGTCACACTGACTGACGGACTGTTCACACTGACTGACTGGTCACACTGACTGATCACACTGACTGACTGACTGGTCACACTGACTGACTGGTCATATTGACTGACTGACTGGTCATACTTACTGACTGGTCACACTGACTGACTGACTGCTTACACTGACTGACTGACTGCTTACACTGACTGAGTGGTCAAACTGACTGACTGACTGGTTACACTGACTGACATGTTACACTGACTTACTGACTGGTTACACTAACTGACTGACTGGTCACACTGACTGACTGGTCACACTGACTGACTGACTGACTGACTGGTCACACAGACTGACCGACTGGTCACACTTTCTGACTGGTCACACTGACTTACTGATTGGTGACACTGACTGACCATCAACATGACTAATCAAACTGACTGACTGACTGGTCAAACTGACTCTATGACTGTCACACTGACTAACTGGTCACACTGACTGACGGACTGTTCACACTGACTGACTGGTCACACTGACTGATCACACTGACTGACAGACTGGTCACACTGACTGACTGGTCATATTGACTGACTGACTTGTCATACTTACTGACTGGTCACACTGACTGACTGACTGCTTACACTGACTGACTGACTGCTTACACTGACTGACTTTTTCCACTGACTGACTGACTGGTCAAACTGACTGACTGATCACTCTGACTGACTGACTGATCACACAGACTGACTGACTGTTCACACTTTTTGACTGGTCACACTGACTTACTGACTGGTCATACTTACTGACTGGTCACAGTGACTGACTGACTGCTTACACTGACTGACTGACTGGTCACACTGACTGACTGATCAAACTGACTGACAGACTGGTCACACTGACTGACTGGTCACACTGACTTACTGACTGGTTACACTGACTGACATGTTACACTGACTTACTGATTGGTTACACTAACTGACTGACTGGTCACACTGACTGACTGACTGACTGACTGGTCACACAGACTGACCGACTGGTCACACTTTCTGACTGGTCACACTGACTTACTGATTGGTGACACTGACTGACCATCAACATGACTAATCAAACTGACTGACTGACTGGTCAAACTGACTCTATGACTGTCACACTGACTAACTGGTCACACTGACTGACGGACTGTTCACACTGACTGACTGGTCACACTGACTGATCACACTGACTGACTGACTGGTCACACTGACTGACTGGTCATATTGACTGACTGACTGGTCATACTTACTGACTGGTCACACTGACTGACTGACTGCTTACACTGACTGACTGACTGCTTACACTGACTGACTGGTCAAACTGACTGACTGACTGGTTACACTGACTGACATGTTACACTGACTTACTGACTGGTTACACTGACTGACTGACTGGTCACACTGACTGACTGACTGGTCACACTGACTGACTGACTGGTCACACTGACTGACTGATCACTCTGACTGACTGACTGATCACACAGACTGACTGACTGGTCACACTTTCTGACTGGTCACACTGACTTACTGATTGGTGATACTGACTGACCATCAACATGACTGATCACACTGACTGACCGACGGGTCAAACTGACTGACTGATCACACTGACTGACTGACTGGTCACACTGACTGACTGGTCACATTGACTGACTGACTGTTCACACTGACTGACTGGTCACACTGACTGACTGACTGGTCACACTGACTGACTGGTCACACTTACTGACTGACGGGTCACACTGACTGACTGGTTACACTAACTGACTGACTACTTACACTGACACACTGACTGTTCAGACTGACTGACTGGTCACACTGACTGACAGGTCATATTGACTGACTGACTGACTGGTCATACTTACTGACTGGTCACACTGACTGACTGACTGGTTACACTGACTGACTGACTGACTGCTTACACTGACTGACTGGTCACACTGAATGACTGACTGGTTACACTGACTAACATGTTACACTGACTGACTGACTTTTTACACTGACTAACTGACTGGTCAAACTGACTGACTGATCACTCTGACTGACTGACTGACTGACTGGTCACACTGAATGACTGACTGGTTACACTGACTAACATGTTACACTGACTGACTGACTTTTTACACTGACTAACTGACTGGTCAAACTGACTGACTGATCACTCTGACTGACTGACTGATCACACAGACTGACTGACTGTTCACACTTTTTGACTGGTAACACTGACTTACTGACTGTTCATACTTACTGACTGGTCACAGTGACTGACTGACTGCTTACACTGACTGACTGACTGGTCACACTGACTGACTGGTCACACTGACTGACTGACTGACTGACTGGTCACACTGAATGACTGACTGGTTACACTGACTGACTGACTGGTCACACTGACTGACTGATCACTCTGACTGACTGACTGATCACACAGTCTGACTGACTGGTCACACTTTCTGACTGGTCACACTGACTTACTGATTTGTGATACTGACTGACCATCAACATGACTGATCACACTGACTGACCGACGGGTGAAACTGACTGACTGATCATACTGACTGACTGACTGGTCACACTCACTGACTGGTCACATTGACTGACTGACTGTTCAGACTGACTGACTGGTCACACTGACTGACTGACTGGTCACACTGACTGACTGGTCACACTTACTGACAGACGGGTCACACTGAATGACTGGTCACACTAACTGACTGACTACTTACACTGACACACTGACTGTTCAGACTGACTGACTGGTCACACTGACTGACTGACTGGTCACACTGACTGATCACACTGACTGACTGACTGGTCACAGTGACTGACTGGTCATATTGACTGACTGACTGGTCATTCTTACTGACTGGTCACACTGACTGACTGACTGGTTACACTGACTGACTGACTGCTTACACTGACTGACAGGTCACACTGAATGACTGACTGTTTACACTGACTGACATGTTACACTGACTGACATGTTACACTGACTTACTGACTGGTTACACTGACTGACTGACTTTTCACACTGACTGACTGGTCACACTGACTGATCACACTGACTGACTGACTGGTCACACTGACTGACTGGTCATATTGACTGACTGACTGGTCATACTTACTGACTGGTCACACTGACTGACTGACTGACTGACTGGTTACACTGACTGACTGACTGACTGCTTACACTGACTGACTGGTCACACTGAATGACTGACTGGTTACACTGACTAACATGTTACACTGACTGACTGACTTTTTATACTGACTGACTGACTGGTCAAACTGACTGACTGATCACTCTGACTGACTGACTGATCACACAGACTGACTGACTTTTCACACTTTTTGACTGGTCACACTGACTTACTGACTGGTCATACTTACTGACTGGTCACAGTGACTGACTGACTGCTTACACTGACTGACTGACTGGTCACACTGACTGACTGATCAAACTGACTGACAGACTGGTCACACTGACTGACTGGTCACACTGACTTACTGACTGGTTACACTGACTGACATGTTACACTGACTTACTGATTGGTTACACTAACTGACTGACTGGTCACACTGACTGACTGGTCACACTGACTGACTGACTGACTGACTGGTCACACAGACTGACCGACTGGTCACACTTTCTGACTGGTCACACTGACTTACTGATTGGTGACACTGACTGACCATCAACATGACTAATCAAACTAACTGACTGACTGGTCAAACTGACTCAATGACTGTCACACTGACTAACTGGTCACACTGACTGACGGACTGTTCACACTGACTGACTGGTCACACTGACTTACTGACTGGTCATACTTACTGACTGGTCACAGTGACTGACTGACTGCTTACACTGACTGACTGACTGGTCACACTGACTGACTGATCAAACTGACTGACAGACTGGTCACACTGACTGACTGGTCACACTGACTTACTGACTGGTTACACTGACTGACATGTTACACTGACTTACTGATTGGTTACACTAACTGACTGACTGGTCACACTGACTGACTGGTCACACTGACTGACTGACTGACTGACTGGTCACACAGACTGACCGACTGGTCACACTTTCTGACTGGTCACACTGACTTACTGATTGGTGACACTGACTGACCATCAACATGACTAATCAAACTGACTGACTGACTGGTCAAACTGACTCAATGACTGTCACACTGACTAACTGGTCACACTGACTGACGGACTGTTCACACTGACTGACTGGTCACACTGACTGACTGGTCATATTGACTGACTGACTGGTCATACTTACTGACTGGTCACACTGACTGACTGACTGCTTACACTGACTGACTGACTGCTTACACTGACTGACTGGTCAAACTGACTGACTGACTGGTTACACTGACTGACATGTTACACTGACTTACTGACTGGTTACACTGACTGACTGACTGGTCACACTGACTGACTGACTGGTCACACTGACTGACTGATCACTCTGACTGACTGACTGATCACACAGACTGACTGGTCACACTTTCTGACTGGTCACACTGACTTACTGATTGGTGATACTGACTGACCATCAACATGACTGATCACACTGACTGACCGACGGGTCAAACTGACTGACTGATCACACTGACTGACTGACTGGTCACACTGACTGACTGGTCACATTGACTGACTGACTGTTCACACTGACTGACTGGTCACACTGACTGACTGACTGGTCACACTGACTGACTGGTCACACTTACTGACTGACGGGTCACACTGACTGACTGGTCACACTAACTGACTGACTACTTACACTGACACACTGACTGTTCAGACTGACTGACTGGTCACACTGACTGACTGGTCATATTGACTGACTGACTGACTGGTCATACTTACTGACTGGTCACACTGACTGACTGACTGGTTACACTGACTGACTGACTGACTGCTTACACTGACTGACTGGTCACACTGAATGACTGACTGGTTACACTGACTAACATGTTACACTGACTGACTGTCTTTTTACACTGACTAACTGACTGGTCAAACTGACTGACTGATCACTCTGACTGACTGACTGATCACACAGACTGACTGACTGTTCACACTTTTTGACTGGTAACACTGACTTACTGACTGTTCATACTTACTGACTGGTCACAGTGACTGACTGACTGCTTACACTGACTGACTGACTGGTCACACTGACTGACTGGTCACACTGACTGACTGACTGACTGACTGGTCACACTGACTGACTGATCACACAGACTGACCGACTGGTCACACTTTCTGACTGGTCACACTGACTGATCACACTGACTGACTGACTGGTCAAACTGACTCTATGACTGTCACACTGACTAACTGGTCACACTGACTGACGGACTGTTCACACTGACTGACTGGTCACACTGACTGATCACACTGACTGACTGACTGGTCACACTGACTGACTGGTCATATTGACTGACTGACTGGTCATACTTACTGACTGGTCACACTGACTGACTGACTGCTTACACTGACTGACTGACTGCTTACACTGACTGACTGGTCACACTGACTGACTGACTGGTTACACTGACTGACATGTTACACTGACTTACTGACTGGTTACACTGACTGACTGACTGGTCACACTGACTGACTGACTGGTCACACTGACTGACTGATCACTGTGACTGACTGACTGATCACACAGACTGACTGACTGCTCTCACTTTCTGACTGGTCACACTGACTTACTGATTGGTGATACTGACTGACCATCAACATGACTGATCACACTGACTGACCGACGGGTCAAACTGACTGACTGATCACACTGACTGACTGACTGTTCACACTGACTGACTGGTTACAATGACTGACTGACTGTTCAGACTGACTGAATGGTCACACTGACTGACTGACTGGTCACACTGACTGACTGGTCACACTGACTGATCACACTGACTGACTGACTGGTCACACTGACTGACTGGTCGTATTGACTGACTGACTGGTCACACTGACTGACTGACTGGTTACACTGACTGACTGACTGACTGCTTACACTGACTGACTGGTCAAACTGAATGACTGACTGGTTACACTGACTAACATGTTACACTGACTGACTGACTTTTTACACTGACTGACTGACTGGTCAAACTGACTGACTGATCACTCTGACTGACTGACTGATCACACAGACTGACTGACTGTTCACACTTTTTGACTGGTCACACTGACTTAATGACTGGTCATACTTACTGACTGGTCACAGTGACTGACTGACTGCTTACACTGACTGACTGACTGGTCACACTGACTGACTGATCAAACTGACTGACAGACTGGTCACACTGACTGACTGACTGCTTACACTGACTGACTGACTGCTTACACTGACTGACTGGTCACACTGACTGACTGACTGGTCACACTGACTGACTGACTGGTCAAACTGACTGACTGATCACTGTGACTGACTGACTGATCACACAGACTGACTGACTGGTCACACTTTCTGACTGGTCACACTGACTTACTGATTGGTGATACTGACTGACCATCAACATGACTGATCACACTGACTGACCGACGGGTCAAACTGACTGACTGATCACACTGACTGACTGACTGGTCACACTGACTGACTGGTGACATTGACTGACTGACTGTTCAGACTGACTGAATGGTCACACTGACTGACTGACTGGTCACACTGACTGACTGGTCACACTGACTGATCACACTGACTGACTGACTGGTCACACTGACTAACTGGTCATATTGACTGACTGACTGGTCACACTGACTGACTGACTGGTTACACTGACTGACTGACTGACTGCTTACACTGACTGACTGACTGACTGCTTACACTGACTGACTGGTCACACTGAATGACTGACTGGTTACAATGACTAACATGTTACACTGACTGACTGACTTTTTACACTGACTGACTGACTGGTCAAACTGACTGACTGATCACTCTGACTGACTGACTGATCACACAGACTGACTGACTGTTCACACTTTTTGACTGGTCACACTGACTTACTGACTGGTCATACTTACTGACTGGTCACAGTGACTGACTGACTGCTTACACTGACTGACTGACTGGTCACACTGACTGACTGATCAAACTGACTGACAGACTGGTCACACTGACTCACTGATCACACTGACTTACTGACTGGTTACACTGACTGACATGTTACACTGACTTACTGATTGGTTACACTAACTGACTGACTGGTCACACTGACTGACTGGTCACACTGACTGACTGACTGACTGACTGGTCACACAGACTGACCGACTGGTCACACTTTCTGACTGGTCACACTGACTTACTGATTGGTGACACTGACTGACCATCAACATGACTAATCAAACTGACTGACTGACTGGTCAAACTGACTCTATGACTGTCACACTGAGTAACTGGTCACACTGACTGACGGACTGTTCACACTGACTGACTGGTCACACTGACTGATCACACTGACTGACTGACTGGTCACACTGACTGACTGGTCATATTGACTGACTGACTGGTCATACTTACTGACTGGTCACACTGACTGACTGACTGCTTACACTGACTGACTGGTCACACTGACTGACTGACTGGTTACACTGACTGACATGTTACACTGACTTACTGACTGGTTACACTGACTGACTGATTGGTCACACTGACTGACTGACTGGTCACACTGACTGACTGATCACTGTGACTGACTGACTGATCACACAGACTGACTGACTGGTCACACTTTCTGACTGGTCACACTGACTTACTGATTGGTGATACTGACTGACCATCAACATGACTGATCACACTGACTGACCGACGGGTCAAACTGACTGACTGATCACACTGACTGACTGACTGGTCACACTGACTGACTGGTGACATTGACTGACTGACTGTTCAGACTGACTGAATGGTCACACTGACTGACTGACTGGTCACACTGACTGACTGGTCACACTGACTGATCACACTGACTGACTGACTGGTCACACTGACTGACTGGTCATATTGACTGACTGACTGGTCACACTGACTGACTGACTGGTTACACTGACTGACTGACTGACTGCTTACACTGACTGACTGGTCACACTGAATGACTGACTGGTTACAATGACTAACATGTTACACTGACTGACTGACTTTTTCCACTGACTGACTGACTGGTCAAACTGACTGACTGATCACTCTGACTGACTGACTGATCACACAGACTGACTGACTGTTCACACTTTTTGACTGGTCACACTGACTTACTGACTGGTCATACTTACTGACTGGTCACAGTGACTGACTGACTGCTTACACTGACTGACTGACTGGTCACACTGACTGACTGATCAAACTGACTGACAGACTGGTCACACTGACTGACTGGTCACACTGACTTACTGACTGGTTACACTGACTGACATGTTACACTGACTTACTGATTGGTTACACTAACTGACTGACTGGTCACACTGACTGACTGACTGACTGACTGACTGGTCACACAGACTGACCGACTGGTCACAATTTCTGACTGGTCACACTGACTTACTGATTGGTGACACTGACTGACCATCAACATGACTAATCAAACTGACTGACTGACTGGTCAAACTGACTCTATGACTGTCACACTGACTAACTGGTCACACTGACTGACGGACTGTTCACACTGACTGACTGGTCACACTGACTGATCACACTGACTGACTGACTGGTCACACTGACTGACTGGTCACACTGACTGACTGACTGCTTACACTGACTGACTGACTGCTTACACTGACTGACTGGTCAAACTGACTGACTGACTGGTTACACTGACTGACATGTTACACTGACTTACTGACTGGTTACACTGACTGACTGACTGGTCACACTGACTGACTGACTGGTCACACTGACTGACTGACTGGTCACACTGACTGACTGATCACTCTGACTGACTGACTGATCACACAGACTGACTGACTGGTCACACTTTCTGACTGGTCACACTGACTTACTGATTGGTGATACTGACTGACCATCAACATGACTGATCACACTGACTGACCGACGGGTCAAACTGACTGACTGATCACACTGACTGACTGACTGGTCACACTGACTGACTGGTCACATTGACTGACTGACTGTTCACACTGACTGACTGGTCACACTGACTGACTGACTGGTCACACTGACTGACTGGTCACACTTACTGACTGACGGGTCACACTGACTGACTGGTTACACTAACTGACTGACTACTTACACTGACACACTGACTGTTCAGACTGACTGACTGGTCACACTGACTGACTGGTCATATTGACTGACTGACTGACTGGTCATACTTACTGACTGGTCACACTGACTGACTGACTGGTTACACTGACTGACTGACTGACTGCTTACACTGACTGACTGGTCACACTGAATGACTGACTGGTTACACTGACTAACATGTTACACTGACTGACTGACTTTTTACACTGACTAACTGACTGGTCAAACTGACTGACTGATCACTCTGACTGACTGACTGACTGACTGGTCACACTGAATGACTGACTGGTTACACTGACTAACATGTTACACTGACTGACTGACTTTTTACACTGACTAACTGACTGGTCAAACTGACTGACTGATCACTCTGACTGACTGACTGATCACACAGACTGACTGACTGGTCACACTGACTGACTGGTCACACTGACTGACTGACTGACTGACTGGTCACACTGAATGACTGACTGGTCACACTGACTGACTGATCACTCTGACTGACTGACTGATCACACAGTCTGACTGACTGGTCACACTTACTGACTGTTCATACTTACTGACTGGTCACAGTGACTGACTGACTGCTTACACTGACTGACTGACTGGTCACACTGACTGACTGGTCACACTGACTGACTGACTGACTGACTGGTCACACTGAATGACTGACTGGTCACACTGACTGACTGATCACTCTGACTGACTGACTGATCACACAGTCTGACTGACTGGTCACACTTTCTGACTGGTCACACTGACTTACTGATTTGTGATACTGACTGACCATCAACATGACTGATCACACTGACTGACCGACGGGTCAAACTGACTGACTGATCATACTGACTGACTGACTGGTCACACTCACTGACTGGTCACATTGACTGACTGACTGTTCAGACTGACTGACTGGTCACACTGACTGACTGACTGGTCACACTGACTGACTGGTCACACTTACTGACTGACGGGTCACACTGAATGACTGGTCACACTAACTGACTGACTACTTACACTGACACACTGACTGTTCAGACTGACTGACAGGTCACACTGACTGACTGACTGGTCACACTGACTGATCACACTGACTGACTGACTGGTCACAGTGACTGACTGGTCATATTGACTGACTGACTGGTCAATCTTACTGACTGGTCACACTGACTGACTGACTGGTTACACTGACTGACTGACTGCTTACACTGACTGACAGGTCACACTGAATGACTGACTGTTTACACTGACTGACATGTTACACTGACTGACATGTTACACTGACTTACTGACTGGTTACACTGACTGACTGACTTTTCACACTGACTGACTGGTCACACTGACTGATCACACTGACTGACTGACTGGTCACACTGACTGACTGGTCATATTGACTGACTGACTGGTCATACTTACTGACTGGTCACACTGACTGACTGACTGACTGACTGGTTACACTGACTGACTGACTGACTGCTTACACTGACTGACTGGTCACACTGAATGACTGACTGGTTACACTGACTAACATGTTACACTGACTGACTGACTTTTTATACTGACTGACTGACTGGTCAAACTGACTGACTGATCACTCTGACTGACTGACTGATCACACAGACTGACTGACTTTTCACACTTTTTGACTGGTCACACTGACTTACTGACTGGTCATACTTACTGACTGGTCACAGTGACTGACTGACTGCTTACACTGACTGACTGACTGGTCACACTGACTGACTGATCAAACTGACTGACAGACTGGTCACACTGACTGACTGGTCACACTGACTTACTGACTGGTTACACTGACTGACATGTTACACTGACTTACTGATTGGTTACACTAACTGACTGACTGGTCACACTGACTGACTGACTGACTGACTGGTCACACAGACTGACCGACTGGTCACACTTTCTGACTGGTCACACTGACTTACTGATTGGTGACACTGACTGACCATCAACATGACTAATCAAACTGACTGACTGACTGGTCAAACTGACTCAATGACTGTCACACTGACTAACTGGTCACACTGACTGACGGACTGTTCACACTGACTGACTGGTCACACTGACTGATCACACTGACTGACTGACTGGTCACACTGACTGACTGGTCATATTGACTGACTGACTGGTCATACTTACTGACTGGTCACACTGACTGACTGACTGCTTACACTGACTGACTGACTGCTTACACTGACTGACTGGTCAAACTGACTGACTGACTGGTTACACTGACTGACATGTTACACTGACTTACTGACTGGTTACACTGACTGACTGACTGGTCACACTGACTGACTGACTGGTCACACTGACTGACTGATCACTCTGACTGACTGACTGATCACACAGACTGACTGACTGGTCACACTTTCTGACTGGTCACACTGACTTACTGATTGGTGATACTGACTGACCATCAACATGACTGATCACACTGACTGACCGACGGGTCAAACTGACTGACTGATCACACTGACTGACTGACTGGTCACACTGAATGACTGGTCACATTGACTGACTGACTGTTCACACTGACTGACTGGTCACACTGACTGACTGACTGGTCACACTGGCTGACTGGTCACACTTACTGACTGACGGGTCACACTGACTGACTGGTCACACTAACTGACTGACTACTTACACTGACACACTGACTGTTCAGACTGACTGACTGGTCACACTGACTGACTGGTCATATTGACTGACTGACTGACTGGTCATACTTACTGACTGGTCACACTGACTGACTGACTGGTTACACTGACTGACTGACTGACTGCTTACACTGACTGACTGGCCACACTGAATGACTGACTGACTGCTTACACTGACTGACTGGTCACACTGAATGACTGACTGGTTACACTGACTAACATGTTACACTGACTGACTGACTTTTTACACTGACTAACTGACTGGTCAAACTGACTGACTGATCACTCTGACTGACTGACTGACTGACTGGTCACACTGAATGACTGACTGGTTACACTGACTAACATGTTACACTGACTGACTGACTTTTTACACTGACTAACTGACTGGTCAAACTGACTGACTGATCACTCTGACTGACTGACTGATCACACAGACTGACTGACTGGTCACACTGACTGACTGGTCACACTGACTGACTGACTGACTGACTGGTCACACTGAATGACTGACTGGTCACACTGACTGACTGATCACTCTGACTGACTGACTGATCACACAGTCTGACTGACTGGTCACACTTACTGACTGTTCATACTTACTGACTGGTCACAGTGACTGACTGACTGCTTACACTGACTGACTGACTGGTCACACTGACTGACTGGTCACACTGACTGACTGACTGACTGACTGGTCACACTGAATGACTGACTGGTCACACTGACTGACTGATCACTCTGACTGACTGACTGATCACACAGTCTGACTGACTGGTCACACTTTCTGACTGGTCACACTGACTTACTGATTTGTGATACTGACTGACCATCAACATGACTGATCACACTGACTGACCGACGGGTCAAACTGACTGACTGATCATACTGACTGACTGACTGGTCACACTCACTGACTGGTCACATTGACTGACTGACTGTTCAGACTGACTGACTGGTCACACTGACTGACTGACTGGTCACACTGACTGACTGGTCACACTTACTGACTGACGGGTCACACTGAATGACTGGTCACACTAACTGACTGACTACTTACACTGACACACTGACTGTTCAGACTGACTGACAGGTCACACTGACTGACTGACTGGTCACACTGACTGATCACACTGACTGACTGACTGGTCACAGTGACTGACTGGTCATATTGACTGACTGACTGGTCAATCTTACTGACTGGTCACACTGACTGACTGACTGGTTACACTGACTGACTGACTGCTTACACTGACTGACAGGTCACACTGAATGACTGACTGTTTACACTGACTGACATGTTACACTGACTGACATGTTACACTGACTTACTGACTGGTTACACTGACTGACTGACTTTTCACACTGACTGACTGGTCACACTGACTGATCACACTGACTGACTGACTGGTCACACTGACTGACTGGTCATATTGACTGACTGACTGGTCATACTTACTGACTGGTCACACTGACTGACTGACTGACTGGTTACACTGACTGACTGACTGACTGCTTACACTGACTGACTGGTCACACTGAATGACTGACTGGTTACACTGACTAACATGTTACACTGACTGACTGACTTTTTATACTGACTGACTGACTGGTCAAACTGACTGACTGATCACTCTGACTGACTGACTGATCACACAGACTGACTGACTTTTCACACTTTTTGACTGGTCACACTGACTTACTGACTGGTCATACTTACTGACTGGTCACAGTGACTGACTGACTGCTTACACTGACTGACTGACTGGTCACACTGACTGACTGATCAAACTGACTGACAGACTGGTCACACTGACTGACTGGTCACACTGACTTACTGACTGGTTACACTGACTGACATGTTACACTGACTTACTGATTGGTTACACTAACTGACTGACTGGTCACACTGACTGACTGACTGACTGACTGGTCACACAGACTGACCGACTGGTCACACTTTCTGACTGGTCACACTGACTTACTGATTGGTGACACTGACTGACCATCAACATGACTAATCAAACTGACTGACTGACTGGTCAAACTGACTCAATGACTGTCACACTGACTAACTGGTCACACTGACTGACGGACTGTTCACACTGACTGACTGGTCACACTGACTGATCACACTGACTGACTGACTGGTCACACTGACTGACTGGTCATATTGACTGACTGACTGGTCATACTTACTGACTGGTCACACTGACTGACTGACTGCTTACACTGACTGACTGACTGCTTACACTGACTGACTGGTCAAACTGACTGACTGACTGGTTACACTGACTGACATGTTACACTGACTTACTGACTGGTTACACTGACTGACTGACTGGTCACACTGACTGACTGACTGGTCACACTGACTGACTGATCACTCTGACTGACTGACTGATCACACAGACTGACTGACTGGTCACACTTTCTGACTGGTCACACTGACTTACTGATTGGTGATACTGACTGACCATCAACATGACTGATCACACTGACTGACCGACGGGTCAAACTGACTGACTGATCACACTGACTGACTGACTGGTCACACTGAATGACTGGTCACATTGACTGACTGACTGTTCACACTGACTGACTGGTCACACTGACTGACTGACTGGTCACACT
Organism: Zacco platypus; assembly: GCA_038088235.1. NCBI lineage: Eukaryota > Metazoa > Chordata > Actinopteri > Cypriniformes > Xenocyprididae > Zacco > Zacco platypus. The sequence continues at coordinate 23,248,371 of CM076086.1, read as the reverse complement.
GGCTGACTGGTCACACTTACTGACTGACGGGTCACACTGACTGACTGGTCACACTAACTGACTGACTACTTACACTGACACACTGACTGTTCAGACTGACTGACTGGTCACACTGACTGACTGGTCATATTGACTGACTGACTGACTGGTCATACTTACTGACTGGTCACACTGACTGACTGACTGGTTACACTGACTGACTGACTGACTGCTTACACTGACTGACTGGCCACACTGAATGACTGACTGGTTACACTGACTAACATGTTACACTGACTGACTGACTTTTTACACTGACTAACTGACTGGTCAAACTGACTGACTGATCACTCTGACTGACTGACTGATCACACAGACTGACTGACTGTTCACACTTTTTGACTGGTAACACTGACTTACTGACTGTTCATACTTACTGACTGGTCACAGTGACTGACTGACTGCTTACACTGACTGACTGACTAGTCACACTGACTGACTGGTCACACTGACTGACTGATCACACAGACTGACCGACTGGTCACACTTTCTGACTGGTCACACTGACTTACTGATTGGTGACACTTACTGACCATCAACATGACTAATCAAACTGACTGACTGACTGGTCAAACTGACTCTATGACTGTCACACTGACTAACTGGTCACACTGACTGACGGACTGTTCACACTGACTGACTGGTCACACTGACTGATCACACTGACTGACTGACTGGTCAAACTGACTGACTGGTCATATTGACTGACTGACTGGTCATACTTACTGACTGGTCACACTGACTGACTGACTGCTTACACTGACTGACTGGTCACACTGACTGACTGACTGGTTACACTGACTGACATGTTACACTGACTTACTGACTGGTTACACTGACTGACTGACTGGTCACACTGACTGACTGACTGGTCACACTGACTGACTGATCACTGTGACTGACTGACTGATCACACAGACTGACTGACTGGTCACACTTTCTGACTGGTCACACTGACTTACTGATTGGTGATACTGACTGACCATCAACATGACTGATCACACTGACTGACCGACGGGTCAAACTGACTGACTGATCACACTGACTCACTGACTGGTCACACTGACTGACTGGTGACATTGACTGACTGACTGTTCAGACTGACTGAATGGTCACACTGACTGACTGACTGGTCACACTGACTGACTGGTCACACTGACTGATCACACTGACTGACTGACTGGTCACACTGACTGACTGGTCATATTGACTGACTGACTGGTCACACTGACTGACTGACTGGTTACACTGACTGACTGACTGACTGCTTACACTGACTGACTGGTCACACTGAATGACTGACTGGTTACAATGACTAACATGTTACACTGACTGACTGACTTTTTCCACTGACTGACTGACTGGTCAAACTGACTGACTGATCACTCTGACTGACTGACTGATCACACAGACTGACTGACTGTTCACACTTTTTGACTGGTCACACTGACTTACTGACTGGTCATACTTACTGACTGGTCACAGTGACTGACTGACTGCTTACACTGACTGACTGACTGGTCACACTGACTGACTGATCAAACTGACTGACAGACTGGTCACACTGACTGACTGGTCACACTGACTTACTGACTGGTTACACTGACTGACATGTTACACTGACTTACTGATTGGTTACACTAACTGACTGACTGGTCACACTGACTGACTGACTGACTGACTGGTCACACAGACTGACCGACTGGTCACACTTTCTTACTGGTCACACTGACTTACTGATTGGTGACACTGACTGACCATCAACATGACTAATAAAACTGACTGACTGACTGGTCAAACTGACTCTATGACTGTCACACTGACTAACTGGTCACACTGACTGACGGACTGTTCACACTGACTGACTGGTCACACTGACTGATCACACTGACTGACTGACTGGTCACACTGACTGACTGGTCATATTGACTGACTGACTGGTCATACTTACTGACTGGTCACACTGACTGACTGACTGCTTACACTGACTGACTGACTGCTTACACTGACTGACTGGTCAAACTGACTGACTGACTGGTTACACTGACTGACATGTTACACTGACTTACTGACTGGTTACACTGACTGACTGACTGGTCACACTGACTGACTGACTGGTCACACTGACTGACTGATCACTCTGACTGACTGACTGATCACACAGACTGACTGACTGGTCACACTTTCTGACTGGTCACACTGACTTACTGATTGGTGATACTGACTGACCATCAACATGACTGATCACACTGACTGACCGACGGGTCAAACTGACTGACTGATCACACTGACTGACTGACTGGTCACACTGACTGACTGGTCACATTGACTGACTGACTGTTCACACTGACTGACTGGTCACACTGACTGACTGACTGGTCACACTGACTGACTGGTCACACTTACTGACTGACGGGTCACACTGACTGACTGGTTACACTAACTGACTGACTACTTACACTGACACACTGACTGTTCAGACTGACTCACTGGTCACACTGACTGACTGGTCATATTGACTGACTGACTGACTGGTCATACTTACTGACTGGTCACACTGACTGACTGACTGGTTACACTGACTGACTGACTGACTGCTTACACTGACTGACTGGTCACACTGAATGACTGACTGGTTACACTGACTAACATGTTACACTGACTGACTGACTTTTTACACTGACTAACTGACTGGTCAAACTGACTGACTGATCACTCTGACTGACTGACTGACTGACTGGTCACACTGAATGACTGACTGGTTACACTGACTAACATGTTACACTGACTGACTGACTTTTTACACTGACTAACTGACTGGTCAAACTGACTGACTGATCACTCTGACTGACTGACTGATCACACAGACTGACTGACTGTTCACACTTTTTGACTGGTAACACTGACTTACTGACTGTTCATACTTACTGACTGGTCACAGTGACTGACTGACTGCTTACACTGACTGACTGACTGGTCACACTGACTGACTGGTCACACTGACTGACTGACTGACTGACTGGTCACACTGAATGACTGACTGGTTACACTGACTGACTGACTGGTCACACTGACTGACTGATCACTCTGACTGACTGACTGATCACACAGTCTGACTGACTGGTCACACTTTCTGACTGGTCACACTGACTTACTGATTTGTGATACTGACTGACCATCAACATGACTGATCACACTGACTGACCGACGGGTGAAACTGACTGACTGATCATACTGACTGACTGACTGGTCACACTCACTGACTGGTCACATTGACTGACTGACTGTTCAGACTGACTGACTGGTCACACTGACTGACTGACTGGTCACACTGACTGACTGGTCACACTTACTGACAGACGGGTCACACTGAATGACTGGTCACACTAACTGACTGACTACTTACACTGACACACTGACTGTTCAGACTGACTGACTGGTCACACTGACTGACTGACTGGTCACACTGACTGATCACACTGACTGACTGACTGGTCACAGTGACTGACTGGTCATATTGACTGACTGACTGGTCATTCTTACTGACTGGTCACACTGACTGACTGACTGGTTACACTGACTGACTGACTGCTTACACTGACTGACAGGTCACACTGAATGACTGACTGTTTACACTGACTGACATGTTACACTGACTGACATGTTACACTGACTTACTGACTGGTTACACTGACTGACTGACTTTTCACACTGACTGACTGGTCACACTGACTGATCACACTGACTGACTGACTGGTCACACTGACTGACTGGTCATATTGACTGACTGACTGGTCATACTTACTGACTGGTCACACTGACTGACTGACTGACTGGTTACACTGACTGACTGACTGACTGCTTACACTGACTGACTGGTCACACTGAATGACTGACTGGTTACACTGACTAACATGTTACACTGACTGACTGACTTTTTATACTGACTGACTGACTGGTCAAACTGACTGACTGATCACTCTGACTGACTGACTGATCACACAGACTGACTGACTTTTCAAACTTTTTGACTGGTCACACTGACTTACTGACTGGTCATACTTACTGACTGGTCACAGTGACTGACTGACTGCTTACACTGACTGACTGACTGGTCACACTGACTGACTGATCAAACTGACTGACAGACTGGTCACACTGACTGACTGGTCACACTGACTTACTGACTGGTTACACTGACTGACATGTTACACTGACTTACTGATTGGTTACACTAACTGACTGACTGGTCACACTGACTGACTGGTCACACTGACTGACTGACTGACTGACTGGTCACACAGACTGACCGACTGGTCACACTTTCTGACTGGTCACACTGACTTACTGATTGGTGACACTGACTGACCATCAACATGACTAATCAAACTGACTGACTGACTGGTCAAACTGACTCAATGACTGTCACACTGACTAACTGGTCACACTGACTGACGGACTGTTCACACTGACTGACTGGTCACACTGACTTACTGACTGGTCATACTTACTGACTGGTCACAGTGACTGACTGACTGCTTACACTGACTGACTGACTGGTCACACTGACTGACTGATCAAACTGACTGACAGACTGGTCACACTGACTGACTGGTCACACTGACTTACTGACTGGTTACACTGACTGACATGTTACACTGACTTACTGATTGGTTACACTAACTGACTGACTGGTCACACTGACTGACTGGTCACACTGACTGACTGACTGACTGACTGACTGGTCACACAGACTGACTGACTGGTCACACTTTCTGACTGGTCACACTGACTTACTGATTGGTGACACTGACTGACCATCAACATGACTAATCAAACTGACTGACTGACTGGTCAAACTGACTCAATGACTGTCACACTGACTAACTGGTCACACTGACTGACGGACTGTTCACACTGACTGACTGGTCACACTGACTGACTGGTCATATTGACTGACTGACTGGTCATACTTACTGACTGGTCACACTGACTGACTGACTGCTTACACTGACTGACTGACTGCTTACACTGACTGACTGGTCAAACTGACTGACTGACTGGTTACACTGACTGACATGTTACACTGACTTACTGACTGGTTACACTGACTGACTGACTGGTCACACTGACTGACTGACTGGTCACACTGACTGACTGATCACTCTGACTGACTGACTGATCACACAGACTGACTGACTGGTCACACTTTCTGACTGGTCACACTGACTTACTGATTGGTGATACTGACTGACCATCAACATGACTGATCACACTGACTGACCGACGGGTCAAACTGACTGACTGATCACACTGACTGACTGACTGGTCACACTGAATGACTGGTCACATTGACTGACTGACTGTTCACACTGACTGACTGGTCACACTGACTGACTGACTGGTCACACTGGCTGACTGGTCACACTTACTGACTGACGGGTCACACTGACTGACTGGTCACACTAACTGACTGACTACTTACACTGACACACTGACTGTTCAGACTGACTGACTGGTCACACTGACTGACTGGTCATATTGACTGACTGACTGACTGGTCATACTTACTGACTGGTCACACTGACTGACTGACTGGTTACACTGACTGACTGACTGACTGCTTACACTGACTGACTGGCCACACTGAATGACTGACTGGTTACACTGACTAACATGTTACACTGACTGACTGACTTTTTACACTGACTAACTGACTGGTCAAACTGACTGACTGATCACTCTGACTGACTGACTGATCACACAGACTGACTGACTGTTCACACTTTTTGACTGGTAACACTGACTTACTGACTGTTCATACTTACTGACTGGTCACAGTGACTGACTGACTGCTTACACTGACTGACTGACTAGTCACACTGACTGACTGGTCACACTGACTGACTGACTGACTGACTGGTCACACTGACTGACTGATCACACAGACTGACCGACTGGTCACACTTGCTGACTGGTCACACTGACTTACTGATTGGTGACACTGACTGACCATCAACATGACTAATCAAACTGACTGACTGACTGGTCAAACTGACTCTATGACTGTCACACTGACTAACTGGTCACACTGACTGACGGACTGTTCACACTGACTGACTGGTCACACTGACTGATCACACTGACTGACTGACTGGTCACACTGACTGACTGGTCATATTGACTGACTGACTGGTCATACTTACTGACTGGTCACACTGACTGAATGACTGCTTACACTGACTGACTGACTGCTTACACTGACTGACTGGTCACACTGACTGACTGACTGGTTACACTGACTGACATGTTACACTGACTTACTGACTGGTTACACTGACTGACTGACTGGTCACACTGACTGACTGACTGGTCACACTGACTGACTGATCACTGTGACTGACTGACTGATCACACAGACTGACTGACTGGTCACACTTTCTGACTGGTCACACTGACTTACTGATTGGTGATACTGACTGACCATCAACATGACTGATCACACTGACTGACCGACGGGTCAAACTGACTGACTGATCACACTGACTGACTGACTGGTCACACTGACTGACTGGTGACATTGACTGACTGACTGTTCAGACTGACTGAATGGTCACACTGACTGACTGACTGGTCACACTGACTGACTGGTCACACTGACTGATCACACTGACTGACTGACTGGTCACACTGACTGACTGGTCATATTGACTGACTGACTGGTCACACTGACTGACTGACTGGTTACACTGACTGACTGACTGACTGCTTACACTGACTGACTGGTCACACTGAATGACTGACTGGTTACAATGACTAACATGTTACACTGACTGACTGACTTTTTCCACTGACTGACTGACTGGTCAAACTGACTGACTGATCACTCTGACTGACTGACTGATCACACAGACTGACTGACTGTTCACACTTTTTGACTGGTCACACTGACTTACTGACTGGTCATACTTACTGACTGGTCACAGTGACTGACTGACTGCTTACACTGACTGACTGACTGGTCACACTGACTGACTGATCAAACTGACTGACAGACTGGTCACACTGACTGACTGGTCACACTGACTTACTGACTGGTTACACTGACTGACATGTTACACTGACTTACTGATTGGTTACACTAACTGACTGACTGGTCACACTGACTGACTGACTGACTGACTGGTCACACAGACTGACCGACTGGTCACACTTTCTGACTGGTCACACTGACTTACTGATTGGTGACACTGACTGACCATCAACATGACTAATCAAACTGACTGACTGACTGGTCAAACTGACTCTATGACTGTCACACTGACTAACTGGTCACACTGACTGACGGACTGTTCACACTGACTGACTGGTCACACTGACTGATCACACTGACTGACTGACTGGTCACACTGACTGACTGGTCATATTGACTGACTGACTGGTCATACTTACTGACTGGTCACACTGACTGACTGACTGCTTACACTGACTGACTGACTGCTTACACTGACTGACTGGTCAAACTGACTGACTGACTGGTTACACTGACTGACATGTTACACTGACTTACTGACTGGTTACACTGACTGACTGACTGGTCACACTGACTGACTGACTGGTCACACTGACTGACTGACTGGTCAAACTGACTGACTGATCACTCTGACTGACTGACTGATCACACAGACTGACTGACTGTTCACACTTTTTGACTGGTAACACTGACTTACTGACTGTTCATACTTACTGACTGGTCACAGTGACTGACTGACTGCTTACACTGACTGACTGACTGGTCACACTGACTGACTGGTCACACTGACTGACTGACTGACTGACTGGTCACACTGACTGACTGATCACACAGACTGACCGACTGGTCACACTTTCTGACTGGTCACACTGACTTACTGATTGGTGACACTGAATGACCATCAACATGACTAATCAAACTGACTGACTGACTGGTCAAACTGACTCTATGACTGTCACACTGACTAACTGGTCACACTGACTGACGGACTGTTCACACTGACTGACTGGTCACACTGACTGATCACACTGACTGACTGACTGGTCACACTGACTGACTGGTCATATTGACTGACTGACTGGTCATACTTACTGACTGGTCACATTGACTGACTGACTGCTTACACTGACTGACTGACTGCTTACACTGACTGACTGGTCACACTGACTGACTGACTGGTTACACTGACTGACATGTTACACTGACTTACTGACTGGTTACACTGACTGACTGACTGGTCACACTGACTGACTGACTGGTCACACTGACTGACTGATCACTGTGACTGACTGACTGATCACACAGACTGACTGACTGCTCTCACTTTCTGACTGGTCACACTGACTTACTGATTGGTGATACTGACTGACCATCAACATGACTGATCACACTGACTGACCGACGGGTCAAACTGACTGACTGATCACACTGACTGACTGACTGTTCACACTGACTGACTGGTGACAATGACTGACTGACTGTTCAGACTGACTGAATGGTCACACTGACTGACTGACTGGTCACACTGACTGACTGGTCACACTGACTGATCACACTGACTGACTGACTGGTCACACTGACTGACTGGTCATATTGACTGACTGACTGGTCACACTGACTGACTGACTGGTTACACTGACTGACTGACTGACTGCTTACACTGACTGACTGGTCAAACTGAATGACTGACTGGTTACACTGACTAACATGTTACACTGACTGACTGACTTTTTACACTGACTAACTGACTGGTCAAACTGACTGACTGATCACTCTGACTGACTGACTGATCACACAGACTGACTGACTGTTCACACTTTTTGACTGGTAACACTGACTTACTGACTGTTCATACTTACTGACTGGTCACAGTGACTGACTGACTGCTTACACTGACTGACTGACTGGTCACACTGACTGACTGACAGACTGACTGGTCACACTGACTGACTGATCACACAGACTGACCGACTGGTCACACTTTCTGACTGGTCAAACTGACTGACAGACTGTTCACACTGACTGACTGGTCACACTGACTTACTGACTGGTTACACTGACTGACATGTTACACTGACATACTGACTGGTTACACTGACTGACTGACTGGTCACACTGACTGACTGATCAAACTGACTGACAGACTGTTCACACTGACTGACTGGTCACACTGACTTACTGACTGGTTACACTGACTGACATGTTACACTGACTTACTGACTGGTTACACTGACTGACTGACTGGTCACACTGACTGACTGGTCACACTGACTGACTGACTGACTGACTGGTCACACTGACTGACTGATAACACAGACTGACCGACTGCTCACACTTTCTGACTGGTCACACTGACTTACTGATTGGTGACACTGACTGACCATCAACAAGATTAATCAAACTGACTGACTGACTGATCAAACTGACTCTATGACAGTCACACTGACTGACGGACTGTTCACACTAACTGACTGACTGGTCACACTGACCGACTGGTCACACTGACTGACTGACTATTCACATTGACTGACTGACTGGTCACACTGACCGACTGGTCACACTGACTGACTGACTATTCACATTGACTGACTGACTGTTCACACTGACTGACTGGTCACACTGACTGACTGACTGGTCACACTGACTGACTGGTCACACTTACTGACTGACGGGTCACACTGACTTAATGGTCACACTAACTGACTGACTACTTACACTGACACATTGACTGTTCAGACTGACTGACTGGTCACACTGACTGACTGGTCATATTGACTGACTGACTGACTGGTCATACTTACTGACTGGTCACACTGACTGACTGACTGGTTACACTGACTGACTGACTGACTGCTTACACTGACTGACTGGTCACACTGAATGACTGACTGGTTACACTGACTAACATGTTACACTGACTGACTGACTTTTTACACTGACTAACTGACTGGTCAAACTGACTGACTGATCACTCTGACTGACTGACTGATCACACAGACTGACTGACTGTTCACACTTTTTGACTGGTAACACTGACTTACTGACTGTTCATACTTACTGACTGGTCACAGTGACTGACTGACTGCTTACACTGACTGACTGACTGGTCACACTGACTGACTGGTCACACTGACTGACTGACTGACTGACTGGTCACACTGACTGACTGATCACACAGACTGACCGACTCGTCACACTTTCTGACTGGTCACACTGACTTACTGACTGGTCACACTGACTGACTGGTCATATTGACTGACTGACTGGTCACACTGACTGACTGACTGGTTACACTGACTGACTGACTGACTGCTTACACTGACTGACTGGTCAAACTGAATGACTGACTGGTTACACTGACTAACATGTTACACTGACTGACTGACTTTTTACACTGACTGACTGACTTGTCAAACTGACTGACTGATCACTCTGACTGACTGACTGATCACACAGACTGACTGACTGTTCACACTTTTTGACTGGTCACACTGACTTACTGACTGGTCATACTTACTGACTGGTCACAGTGACTGACTGACTGCTTACACTGACTGACAGACTGGTCACACTGACTGACTGGTCACACTGACTTACTGACTGGTTACACTGACTGACATGTTACACTGACTTACTGATTGGTTACACTAACTGACTGACTGGTCACACTGACTGACTGGTCACACTGAATGACTGCCTGACTGACTGGTCACACAGACTGACCGACTGGTCACACTTTCTGACTGGTCACACTGACTTACTGATTGGTGACACTGACTGACCATCAACATGACTAATCAAACTGACTGACTGACTGGTCAAACTGACTCTTTGACTGTCACACTGACTAACTGGTCACACTGACTGACGGACTGTTCACACTGACTGACTGGTCACACTGACTGATCACACTGACTGACTGACTGACTGGTCACACTGACTGACTGGTCATATTGACTGACTGACTGGTCATACTTACTGACTGGTCACACTGACTGACTGACTGCTTACACTGACTGACTGACTGCTTACACTGACTGACTGGTCAAACTGACTGACTGACTGGTTACACTGACTGACATGTTACACTGACTTACTGACTGGTTACACTGACTGACTGACTGGTCACACTGACTGACTGACTGGTCACACTGACTGACTGATCACTCTGACTGACTGACTGATCACACAGACTGACTGGTCACACTTTCTGACTGGTCACACTGACTTACTGATTGGTGATACTGACTGACCATCAACATGACTGATCACACTGACTGACCGACGGGTCAAACTGACTGACTGATCACACTGACTGACTGACTGGTCACACTGACTGACTGGTCACATTGACTGACTGACTGTTCACACTGACTGACTGGTCACACTGACTGACTGACTGGTCACACTGACTGACTGGTCACACTTACTGACTGACGGGTCACACTGACTGACTGGTCACACTAACTGACTGACTACTTACACTGACACACTGACTGTTCAGACTGACTGACTGGTCACACTGACTGACTGGTCATATTGACTGACTGACTGACTGGTCATACTTACTGACTGGTCACACTGACTGACTGACTGGTTACACTGACTGACTGACTGACTGCTTACACTGACTGACTGGTCACACTGAATGACTGACTGGTTACACTGACTAACATGTTACACTGACTGACTGTCTTTTTACACTGACTAACTGACTGGTCAAACTGACTGACTGATCACTCTGACTGACTGACTGATCACACAGACTGACTGACTGTTCACACTTTTTGACTGGTAACACTGACTTACTGACTGTTCATACTTACTGACTGGTCACAGTGACTGACTGACTGCTTACACTGACTGACTGACTGGTCACACTGACTGACTGGTCACACTGACTGACTGACTGACTGACTGGTCACACTGACTGACTGATCACACAGACTGACCGACTGGTCACACTTTCTGACTGGTCACACTGACTTACTGATTGGTGACACTGACTGACCATCAACATGACTAATCAAACTGACTGACTGACAGGTCAAACTGACTCTATGACTGTCACACTGACTAACTGGTCACACTGACTGACGGACTGTTCACACTGACTGACTGGTCACACTGACTGATCACACTGACTGACTGACTGGTCACACTGACTGACTGGTCATATTGACTGACTGACTGGTCATACTTACTGACTGGTCACACTGACTGACTGACTGCTTACACTGACTGACTGACTGCTTACACTGACTGACTGGTCACACTGACTGACTGACTGGTTACACTGACTGACATGTTACACTGACTTACTGACTGGTTACACTGACTGACTGACTGGTCACACTGACTGACTGACTGGTCACACTGACTGACTGATCACTGTGACTGACTGACTGATCACACAGACTGACTGACTGCTCTCACTTTCTGACAGGTCACACTGACTTACTGATTGGTGATACTGACTGACCATCAACATGACTGATCACACTGACTGACCGACGGGTCAAACTGACTGACTGATCACACTGACTGACTGACTGTTCACACTGACTGACTGGTGACAATGACTGACTGACTGTTCAGACTGACTGAATGGTCACACTGACTGACTGACTGGTCACACTGACTGACTGGTCACACTGACTGATCACACTGACTGACTGACTGGTCACACTGACTGACTGGTCATATTGACTGACTGACTGGTCACACTGACTGACTGACTGGTTACACTGACTGACTGACTGACTGCTTACACTGACTGACTGGTCAAACTGAATGACTGACTGGTTACACTGACTAACATGTTACACTGACTGACTGACTTTTTACACTGACTAACTGACTGGTCAAACTGACTGACTGATCACTCTGACTGACTGACTGATCACACAGACTGACTGACTGTTCACACTTTTTGACTGGTAACACTGACTTACTGACTGTTCATACTTACTGACTGGTCACAGTGACTGACTGACTGCTTACACTGACTGACTGACTGACTGGTCACACTGACTGACTGACAGACTGACTGGTCACACTGAGTGACTGATCACACAGACTGACCAACTGGTCACACTTTGTGACTGGTCAAAGTGACTGACAGACTGTTCACACTGACTGACTGGTCACACTGACTTACTGACTGGTTACACTGACTGACATGTTACACTGACATACTGACTGGTTACACTGACTGACTGACTTGTCACACTGACTGACTGATCAAACTGACTGACAGACTGTTCACACTGACTGACTGGTCACACTGACTTACTGACTGGTTACACTGACTGACATGTTACACTGACTTACTGACTGGTTACACTGACTGACTGACTGGTCACACTGACTGACTGGTCACACTGACTGACTGACTGACTGACTGGTCACACTGACTGACTGATAACACAGACTGACCGACTGCTCACACTTTCTGACTGGTCACACTGACTTACTGATTGGTGACACTGACTGACCATCAACAAGATTAATCAAACTGACTGACTGACTGGTCAAACTGACTCTATGACGGTCACACTGACTGACGGACTGTTCACACTAACTGACTGACTGGTCACACTGACCGACTGGTCACACTGACTGACTGACTATTCACATTGACTGACTGACTGGTCACACTGACCGACTGGTCACACTGACTGACTGACTATTCACATTGACTGACTGACTGTTCACACTGACTGACTGGTCACACTGACTGACTGACTGGTCACACTGACTGACTGGTCACACTTACTGACTGACGGGTCACACTGACTTACTGGTCACACTAACTGACTGACTACTTACACTGACACATTGACTGTTCAGACTGACTGACTGGTCACACTGACTGACTGGTCATATTGACTGACTGACTGACTGGTCATACTTACTGACTGGTCACACTGACTGACTGACTGGTTACACTGACTGACTGACTGACTGCTTACACTGACTGACTGGTCACACTGAATGACTGACTGGTTACACTGACTAACATGTTACACTGACTGACTGACTTTTTACACTGACTAACTGACTGGTCAAACTGACTGACTGATCACTCTGACTGACTGACTGATCACACAGACTGACTGACTGTTCACACTTTTTGACTGGTAACACTGACTTACTGACTGTTCATACTTACTGACTGGTCACAGTGACTGACTGACTGCTTACACTGACTGACTGACTGGTCACACTGACTGACTGGTCACACTGACTGACTGACTGACTGACTGGTCACACTGACTGACTGATCACACAGAATGACCGACTGGTCACACTTTCTGACTGGTCACACTGACTTACTGACTGGTCACACTGACTGACTGGTCATATTGACTGACTGACTGGTCACACTGACTGACTGACTGACTGCTTACACTGACTGACTGGTCAAACTGAATGACTGACTGGTTACACTGACTAACATGTTACACTGACTGACTGACTTTTTACACTGACTGACTGACTGGTCACACTGACTGACTGGTCACACTGACTGATCACACTGACTGACTGACTGGTCACACTGACTGACTGGTCATATTGACAGACTGACTGGTCACACTGACTGACTGACTGGTTACACTGACTGACTGACTGACTGCTTACACTGACTGACTGGTCAAACTGAATGACTGACTGGTTACACTGACTAACATGTTACACTGACTGACTGACTTTTTACACTGACTGACTGACTGGTCAAACTGACTGACTGATCACTCTGACTGACTGACTGACTGATCACACAGACTGACTGACTGTTCACACTTTTTGACTGGTCACACTGACTTACTGACTGGTCATACTTACTGACTGGTCACAGTGACTGACTGACTGCTTACACTGACTGACTGACTGGTCACACTGACTGACTGATCAAACTGACTGACAGACTGGTCACACTGACTGACTGACTGACTGACTGGTCACACAGACTGACCGACTGGTCACACTTTCTGACTGGTCACACTGACTTACTGATTGGTGACACTGACTGACCATCAACATGACTAATCAAACTGACTGACTGACTGGTCAAACTGACTCAATGACTGTCACACTGACTAACTGGTCACACTGACTGACGGACTGTTCACACTGACTGACTGGTCACACTGACTGATCACACTGACTGACTGACTGGTCACACTGACTGACTGGTCATATTGACTGACTGACTGGTCATACTTACTGACTGGTCACACTGACTGACTGACTGCTTACACTGACTGACTGACTGCTTACACTGACTGACTGGTCAAACTGACTGACTGACTGGTTACACTGACTGACATGTTACACTGACTTACTGACTGGTTACACTGACTGACTGACTGGTCACACTGACTGACTGACTGGTCACACTGACTGACTGATCACTCTGACTGACTGACTGATCACACAGACTGACTGACTGGTCACACTTTCTGACTGGTCACACTGACTTACTGATTGGTGATACTGACTGACCATCAACATGACTGATCACACTGACTGACCGACGGGTCAAACTGACTGACTGATCACACTGACTGACTGACTGGTCACACTGACTGACTGGTCACATTGACTGACTGACTGTTCACACTGACTGACTGGTCACACTGACTGACTGACTGGTCACACTTACTGACTGACTGGTCACACTTACTGACTGACGGGTCACACTGACTGACTGGTCACACTAACTGACTGACTACTTACACTGACACACTGACTGTTCAGACTGGCTGACTGGTCACACTGACTGACTGGTCATATTGACTGACTGACTGACTGGTCATACTTACTGACTGGTCACACTGACTGACTGACTGGTTACACTGACTGACTGACTGACTGCTTACACTGACTGACTGGCCACACTGAATGACTGACTGGTTACACTGACTAACATGTTACACTGACTGACTGACTTTTTACACTGACTAACTGACTGGTCAAACTGACTGACTGATCACTCTGACTGACTGACTGATCACACAGACTGACTGACTGTTCACACTTTTTGACTGGTAACACTGACTTACTGACTGTTCATACTTACTGACTGGTCACAGTGACTGACAGACTGCTTACACTGACTGACTGACTAGTCACACTGACTGACTGGTCACACTGACTGACTGACTGACTGACTGGTCACACTGACTGACTGATCACACAGACTGACCGACTGGTCACACTTTCTGACTGGTCACACTGACTTACTGATTGGTGACACTGACTGACCATCAACATGACTAATCAAACTGACTGACTGACTGGTCAAACTGACTCTATGACTGTCACACTGACTAACTGGTCACACTGACTGACGGACTGTTCACACTGACTGACTCGTCACACTGACTGATCACACTGACTGACTGACTGGTCACACTGACTGACTGGTCATATTGACTGACTGACTGGTCATACTTACTGACTGGTCACACTGACTGACTGACTGCTTACACTGACTGACTGACTGCTTACACTGACTGACTGGTCACACTGACTGACTGACTGGTCACACTGACTGACTGACTGGTCAAACTGACTGACTGATCACTGTGACTGACTGACTGATCACACAGACTGACTGACTGGTCACACTTTCTGACTGGTCACACTGACTTACTGATTGGTGATACTGACTGACCATCAACATGACTGATCACACTGACTGACCGACGGGTCAAACTGACTGACTGATCACACTGACTGACTGACTGGTCACACTGACTGACTGGTGACATTGACTGACTGACTGTTCAGACTGACTGAATGGTCACACTGACTGACTGACTGGTCACACTGACTGACTGGTCACACTGACTGATCACACTGACTGACTGACTGGTCACACTGACTGACTGGTCATATTGACTGACTGACTGGTCACACTGACTGACTGACTGGTTACACTGACTGACTGACTGACTGCTTACACTGACTGACTGACTGACTGCTTACACTGACTGACTGGTCACACTGAATGACTGACTGGTTACAATGACTAACATGTTACACTGACTGACTGACTTTTTACACTGACTGACTGACTGGTCAAACTGACTGACTGATCACTCTGACTGACTGACTGATCACACAGACTGACTGACTGTTCACACTTTTTGACTGGTCACACTGACTTACTGACTGGTCATACTTACTGACTGGTCACAGTGACTGACTGACTGCTTACACTGACTGACAGACTGGTCACACTGACTGACTGGTCACACTGACTTACTGACTGGTTACACTGACTGACATGTTACACTGACTTACTGATTGGTTACACTAACTGACTGACTGGTCACACTGACTGACTGGTCACACTGAATGACTGACTGACTGACTGGTCACACAGACTGACCGACTGGTCACACTTTCTGACTGGTCACACTGACTTACTGATTGGTGACACTGACTGACCATCAACATGACTAATCAAACTGACTGACTGACTGGTCAAACTGACTCTTTGACTGTCACACTGACTAACTGGTCACACTGACTGACGGACTGTTCACACTGACTGACTGGTCACACTGACTGATCACACTGACTGACTGACTGACTGGTCACACTGACTGACTGGTCATATTGACTGACTGACTGGTCATACTTACTGACTGGTCACACTGACTGACTGACTGCTTACACTGACTGACTGACTGCTTACACTGACTGACTGGTCAAACTGACTGACTGACTGGTTACACTGACTGACATGTTACACTGACTTACTGACTGGTTACACTGACTGACTGACTGGTCACACTGACTCACTGACTGGTCACACTGACTGACTGATCACTCTGACTGACTGACTGATCACACAGACTGACTGACTGGTCACACTTTCTGACTGGTCACACTGACTTACTGATTGGTGATACTGACTGACCATCAACATGACTGATCACACTGACTGACCGACGGGTCAAACTGACTGACTGATCACACTGACTGACTGACTGGTCACACTGACTGACTGGTCACATTGACTGACTGACTGTTCACACTGACTGACTGGTCACACTGACTGACTGACTGGTCACACTGACTGACTGGTCACACTTACTGACTGACGGGTCACACTGACTGACTGGTCACACTAACTGACTGACTACTTACACTGACACACTGACTGTTCAGACTGACTGACTGGTCACACTGACTGACTGGTCATATTGACTGACTGACTGACTGGTCATACTTACTGACTGGTCACACTGACTGACTGACTGGTTACACTGACTGACTGACTGACTGCTTACACTGACTGACTGGTCACACTGAATGACTGACTGGTTACACTGACTAACATGTTACACTGACTGACTGTCTTTTTACACTGGCTAACTGACTGGTCAAACTGACTGACTGATCACTCTGACTGACTGACTGATCACACAGACTGACTGACTGTTCACACTTTTTGACTGGTAACACTGACTTACTGACTGTTCATACTTACTGACTGGTCACAGTGACTGACTGACTGCTTACACTGACTGACTGACTGGTCACACTGACTGACTGGTCACACTGACTGACTGACTGACTGACTGGTCACACTGACTGACTGATCACACAGACTGACCGACTGGTCACACTTTCTGACTGGTCACACTGACTTACTGATTGGTGACACTGACTGACCATCAACATGACTAATCAAACTGACTGACTGACTGGTCAAACTGACTCTATGACTGTCACACTGACTAACTGGTCACACTGACTGACGGACTGTTCACACTGACTGACTGGTCACACTGACTGATCACACTGACTGACTGACTGGTCACACTGACTGACTGGTCATATTGACTGACTGAGTGGTCATACTTACTGACTGGTCACACTGACTGACTGACTGCTTACACTGACTGACTGACTGCTTACACTGACTGACTGGTCACACTGACGGACTGACTGGTTACACTGACTGACATGTTACACTGACTTACTGACTGGTTACACTGACTGACTGACTGGTCACACTGACTGACTGACTGGTCACACTGACTTACTGATCACTGTGACTGACTGACTGATCACACAGACTGACTGACTGCTCTCACTTTCTGACTGGTCACACTGACTTACTGATTGGTGATACTGACTGACCATCAACATGACTGATCACACTGACTGACCGACGGGTCAAACTGACTGACTGATCACACTGACTGACTGACTGTTCACACTGACTGACTGGTGACAATGACTGACTGACTGTTCAGACTGACTGAATGGTCACACTGACTGACTGACTGGTCACACTGACTGACTGGTCACACTGACTGATCACACTGACTGACTGACTGGTCACACTGACTGACTGGTCATATTGACAGACTGACTGGTCACACTGACTGACTGACTGGTTACACTGACTGACTGACTGACTGCTTACACTGACTGACTGGTCAAACTGAATGACTGACTGGTTACACTGACTAACATGTTACACTGACTGACTGACTTTTTACACTGACTGACTGACTGGTCAAACTGACTGACTGATCACTCTGACTGACTGACTGATCACACAGACTGACTGACTGTTCACACTTTTTGACTGGTCACACTGACTTACTGACTGGTCATACTTACTGACTGGTCACAGTGACTGACTGACTGCTTACACTGACTGACTGACTGGTCACACTGACTGACTGATCAAACTGACTGACAGACTGGTCACACTGACTGACTGGTCACACTGACTTACTGACTGGTTACACTGACTGACATGTTACACTGACTTACTGATTGGTTACACTAACTGACTGACTGGTCACACTGACTGACTGGTCACACTGACTGACTGACTGACTGACTGGTCACACAGACTGACCGACTGGTCACACTTTCTGACTGGTCACACTGACTTACTGATTGGTGACACTGACTGACCATCAACATGACTAATCAAACTGACTGACTGACTGGTCAAACTGACTCAATGACTGTCACACTGACTAACTGGTCACACTGACTGACGGACTGTTCACACTGACTGACTGGTCACTCTGACTGATCACATTGACTGACTGACTGGTCACACTGACTGACTGGTCATATTGACTGACTGACTGGTCATACTTACTGACTGGTCACACTGACTGACTGACTGCTTACACTGACTGACTGACTGCTTACACTGACTGACTGGTCAAACTGACTGACTGACTGGTTACACTGACTGACATGTTACACTGACTTACTGACTGGTCACACTGACTGACTGACTGGTCACACTGACTGACTGACTGGTCACACTGACTGACTGATCACTCTGACTGACTGACTGATCACACAGACTGACTGACTGGTCACACTTTCTGACTGGTCACACTGACTTACTGATTGGTGATACTGACTGACCATCAACATGACTGATCACACTGACTGACCGACGGGTCAAACTGACTGACTGATCACACTGACTGACTGACTGGTCACACTGACTGACTGGTCACATTGACTGACTGACTGTTCACACTGACTGACTGGTCACACTGACTGACTGACTGGTCACACTTACTGACTGACTGGTCACACTTACTGACTGACGGGTCACACTGACTGACTGGTCACACTAACTGACTGACTACTTACACTGACACACTGACTGTTCAGACTGACTGACTGGTCACACTGACTGACTGGTCATATTGACTGACTGACTGACTGGTCATACTTACTGACTGGTCACACTGACTGACTGACTGGTTACACTGACTGACTGACTGACTGCTTACACTGACTGACTGGCCACACTGAATGACTGACTGGTTACACTGACTAACATGTTACACTGACTGACTGACTTTTTACACTGACTAACTGACTGGTCAAACTGACTGACTGATCACTCTGACTGACTGACTGATCACACAGACTGACTGACTGTTCACACTTTTTGACTGGTAACACTGACTTACTGACTGTTCATACTTACTGACTGGTCACAGTGACTGACAGACTGCTTACACTGACTGACTGACTAGTCACACTGACTGACTGGTCACACTGACTGACTGACTGACTGACTGGTCACACTGACTGACTGATCACACAGACTGACCGACTGGTCACACTTTCTGACTGGTCACACTGACTTACTGATTGGTGACACTGACTGACCATCAACATGACTAATCAAACTGACTGACTGACTGGTCAAACTGACTCTATGACTGTCACACTGACTAACTGGTCACACTGACTGACGGACTGTTCACACTGACTGACTCGTCACACTGACTGATCACACTGACTGACTGACTGGTCACACTGACTGACTGGTCATATTGACTGACTGACTGGTCATACTTACTGACTGGTCACACTGACTGACTGACTGCTTACACTGACTGACTGACTGCTTACACTGACTGACTGGTCACACTGACTGACTGACTGGTCACACTGACTGACTGACTGGTCAAACTGACTGACTGATCACTGTGACTGACTGACTGATCACACAGACTGACTGACTGGTCACACTTTCTGACTGGTCACACTGACTTACTGATTGGTGATACTGACTGACCATCAACATGACTGATCACACTGACTGACCGACGGGTCAAACTGACTGACTGATCACACTGACTGACTGACTGGTCACACTGACTGACTGGTGACATTGACTGACTGACTGTTCAGACTGACTGAATGGTCACACTGACTGACTGACTGGTCACACTGACTGACTGGTCACACTGACTGATCACACTGACTGACTGACTGGTCACACTGACTGACTGGTCATATTGACTGACTGACTGGTCACACTGACTGACTGACTGGTTACACTGACTGACTGACTGACTGCTTACACTGACTGACTGACTGACTGCTTACACTGACTGACTGGTCACACTGAATGACTGACTGGTTACAATGACTAACATGTTACACTGACTGACTGACTTTTTACACTGACTGACTGACTGGTCAAACTGACTGACTGATCACTCTGACTGACTGACTGATCACACAGACTGACTGACTGTTCACACTTTTTGACTGGTCACACTGACTTACTGACTGGTCATACTTACTGACTGGTCACAGTGACTGACTGACTGCTTACACTGACTGACAGACTGGTCACACTGACTGACTGGTCACACTGACTTACTGACTGGTTACACTGACTGACATGTTACACTGACTTACTGATTGGTTACACTAACTGACTGACTGGTCACACTGACTGACTGGTCACACTGAATGACTGACTGACTGACTGGTCACACAGACTGACCGACTGGTCACACTTTCTGACTGGTCACACTGACTTACTGATTGGTGACACTGACTGACCATCAACATGACTAATCAAACTGACTGACTGACTGGTCAAACTAACTCTTTGACTGTCACACTGACTAACTGGTCACACTGACTGACGGACTGTTCACACTGACTGACTGGTCACACTGACTGATCACACTGACTGACTGACTGACTGGTCACACTGACTGACTGGTCATATTGACTGACTGACTGGTCATACTTACTGACTGGTCACACTGACTGACTGACTGCTTACACTGACTGACTGACTGCTTACACTGACTGACTGGTCAAACTGACTGACTGACTGGTTACACTGACTGACATGTTACACTGACTTACTGACTGGTTACACTGACTGACTGACTGGTCACACTGACTGACTGACTGGTCACACTGACTGACTGATCACTCTGACTGACTGACTGATCACACAGACTGACTGACTGGTCACACTTTCTGACTGGTCACACTGACTTACTGATTGGTGATACTGACTGACCATCAACATGACTGATCACACTGACTGACCGACGGGTCAAACTGACTGACTGATCACACTGACTGACTGACTGGTCAAACTGACTGACTGGTCACATTGACTGACTGACTGTTCACACTGACTGACTGGTCACACTGACTGACTGACTGGTCACACTGACTGACTGGTCACACTTACTGACTGACGGGTCACACTGACTGACTGGTCACACTAACTGACTGACTACTTACACTGACACACTGACTGTTCAGACTGACTGACTGGTCACACTGACTGACTGGTCATATTGACTGACTGACTGACTGGTCATACTTACTGACTGGTCACACTGACTGACTGACTGGTTACACTGACTGACTGACTGACTGCTTACACTGACTGACTGGTCACACTGAATGACTGACTGGTTACACTGACTAACATGTTACACTGACTGACTGTCTTTTTACACTGGCTAACTGACTGGTCAAACTGACTGACTGATCACTCTGACTGACTGACTGATCACACAGACTGACTGACTGTTCACACTTTTTGACTGGTAACACTGACTTACTGACTGTTCATACTTACTGACTGGTCACAGTGACTGACTGACTGCTTACACTGACTGACTGACTGGTCACACTGACTGACTGGTCACACTGACTGACTGACTGACTGACTGGTCACACTGACTGACTGATCACACAGACTGACCGACTGGTCACACTTTCTGACTGGTCACACTGACTTACTGATTGGTGACACTGACTGACCATCAACATGACTAATCAAACTGACTGACTGACTGGTCAAACTGACTCTATGACTGTCACACTGACTAACTGGTCACACTGACTGACGGACTGTTCACACTGACTGACTGGTCACACTGACTGATCACACTGACTGACTGACTGGTCACACTGACTGACTGGTCATATTGACTGACTGAGTGGTCATACTTACTGACTGGTCACACTGACTGACTGACTGCTTACACTGACTGACTGACTGCTTACACTGACTGACTGGTCACACTGACGGACTGACTGGTTACACTGACTGACATGTTACACTGACTTACTGACTGGTTACACTGACTGACTGACTGGTCACACTGACTGACTGACTGGTCACACTGACTTACTGATCACTGTGACTGACTGACTGATCACACAGACTGACTGACTGCTCTCACTTTCTGACTGGTCACACTGACTTACTGATTGGTGATACTGACTGACCATCAACATGACTGATCACACTGACTGACCGACGGGTCAAACTGACTGACTGATCACACTGACTGACTGACTGTTCACACTGACTGACTGGTGACAATGACTGACTGACTGTTCAGACTGACTGAATGGTCACACTGACTGACTGACTGGTCACACTGACTGACTGGTCACACTGACTGATCACACTGACTGACTGACTGGTCACACTGACTGACTGGTCATATTGACAGACTGACTGGTCACACTGACTGACTGACTGGTTACACTGACTGACTGACTGACTGCTTACACTGACTGACTGGTCAAACTGAATGACTGACTGGTTACACTGACTAACATGTTACACTGACTGACTGACTTTTTACACTGACTGACTGACTGGTCAAACTGACTGACTGATCACTCTGACTGACTGACTGATCACACAGACTGACTGACTGTTCACACTTTTTGACTGGTCACACTGACTTACTGACTGGTCATACTTACTGACTGGTCACAGTGACTGACTGACTGCTTACACTGACTGACTGACTGGTCACACTGACTGACTGATCAAACTGACTGACAGACTGGTCACACTGACTGACTGGTCACACTGACTTACTGACTGGTTACACTGACTGACATGTTACACTGACTTACTGATTGGTTACACTAACTGACTGACTGGTCACACTGACTGACTGGTCACACTGACTGACTGACTGACTGACTGGTCACACAGACTGACCGACTGGTCACACTTTCTGACTGGTCACACTGACTTACTGATTGGTGACACTGACTGACCATCAACATGACTAATCAAACTGACTGACTGACTGGTCAAACTGACTCAATGACTGTCACACTGACTAACTGGTCACACTGACTGACGGACTGTTCACACTGACTGACTGGTCACACTGACTGATCACATTGACTGACTGACTGGTCACACTGACTGACTGGTCATATTGACTGACTGACTGGTCATACTTACTGACTGGTCACACTGACTGACTGACTGCTTACACTGACTGACTGACTGCTTACACTGACTGACTGGTCAAACTGACTGACTGACTGGTTACACTGACTGACATGTTACACTGACTTACTGACTGGTCACACTGACTGACTGACTGGTCACACTGACTGACTGACTGGTCACACTGACTGACTGATCACTCTGACTGACTGACTGATCACACAGACTGACTGACTGGTCACACTTTCTGACTGGTCACACTGACTTACTGATTGGTGATACTGACTGACCATCAACATGACTGATCACACTGACTGACCGACGGGTCAAACTGACTGACTGATCACACTGACTGACTGACTGGTCACACTGACTGACTGGTCACATTGACTGACTGACTGTTCACACTGACTGACTGGTCACACTGACTGACTGACTGGTCACACTTACTGACTGACTGGTCACACTTACTGACTGACGGGTCACACTGACTGACTGGTCACACTAACTGACTGACTACTTACACTGACACACTGACTGTTCAGACTGACTGACTGGTCACACTGACTGACTGGTCATATTGACTGACTGACTGACTGGTCATACTTACTGACTGGTCACACTGACTGACTGACTGGTTACACTGACTGACTGACTGACTGCTTACACTGACTGACTGGCCACACTGAATGACTGACTGGTTACACTGACTAACATGTTACACTGACTGACTGACTTTTTACACTGACTAACTGACTGGTCAAACTGACTGACTGATCACTCTGACTGACTGACTGATCACACAGACTGACTGACTGTTCACACTTTTTGACTGGTAACACTGACTTACTGACTGTTCATACTTACTGACTGGTCACAGTGACTGACAGACTGCTTACACTGACTGACTGACTAGTCACACTGACTGACTGGTCACACTGACTGACTGACTGACTGACTGGTCACACTGACTGACTGATCACACAGACTGACCGACTGGTCACACTTTCTGACTGGTCACACTGACTTACTGATTGGTGACACTGACTGACCATCAACATGACTAATCAAACTGACTGACTGACTGGTCAAACTGACTCTATGACTGTCACACTGACTAACTGGTCACACTGACTGACGGACTGTTCACACTGACTGACTCGTCACACTGACTGATCACACTGACTGACTGACTGGTCACACTGACTGACTGGTCATATTGACTGACTGACTGGTCATACTTACTGACTGGTCACACTGACTGACTGACTGCTTACACTGACTGACTGACTGCTTACACTGACTGACTGGTCACACTGACTGACTGACTGGTCACACTGACTGACTGACTGGTCAAACTGACTGACTGATCACTGTGACTGACTGACTGATCACACAGACTGACTGACTGGTCACACTTTCTGACTGGTCACACTGACTTACTGATTGGTGATACTGACTGACCATCAACATGACTGATCACACTGACTGACCGATGGGTCAAACTGACTGACTGATCACACTGACTGACTGACTGGTCACACTGACTGACTGGTGACATTGACTGACTGACTGTTCAGACTGACTGAATGGTCACACTGACTGACTGACTGGTCACACTGACTGACTGGTCACACTGACTGATCACACTGACTGACTGACTGGTCACACTGACTGACTGGTCATATTGACTGACTGACTGGTCACACTGACTGACTGACTGGTTACACTGACTGACTGACTGACTGCTTACACTGACTGACTGACTGACTGCTTACACTGACTGACTGGTCACACTGAATGACTGACTGGTTACAATGACTAACATGTTACACTGACTGACTGACTTTTTCCACTGACTGACTGACTGGTCAAACTGACTGACTGATCACTCTGACTGACTGACTGATCACACAGACTGACTGACTGTTCACACTTTTTGACTGGTCACACTGACTTACTGACTGGTCATACTTACTGACTGGTCACAGTGACTGACTGACTGCTTACACTAACTGACTGACTGGTCACACTGACTGACTGATCAAACTGACTGACAGACTGGTCACACTGACTGACTGGTCACACTGACTTACTGACTGGTTACACTGACTGACTGACTGGTCACACTGACTGACTGACTGACTGACTGGTCACACAGACTGACCGACTGGTCACAATTTCTGACTGGTCACACTGACTTACTGATTGGTGACACTGACTGACCATCAACATGACTAATCAAACTGACTGACTGACTGGTCAAACTGACTCTATGACTGTCACACTGACTAACTGGTCACACTGACTGACGGACTGTTCACACTGACTGACTGGTCACACTGACTGATCACACTGACTGACTGACTGGTCACACTGACTGACTGGTCACACTGACTGACTGACTGCTTACACTGACTGACTGACTGCTTACACTGACTGACTGGTCAAACTGACTGACTGACTGCTTACACTGACTGACTGACTGGTCACACTGACTGACTGACAGACTGACTGGTCACACTGACTGACTGATCACACAGACTGACCGACTGGTCACACTTTCTGACTGGTCAAACTGACTGACAGACTGTTCACACTGACTGACTGGTCACACTGACTTACTGACTGGTTACACTGACTGACATGTTACACTGACATACTGACTGGTTACACTGACTGACTGACTGGTCACACTGACTGACTGATCAAACTGACTGACAGACTGTTCACACTGACTGACTGGTCACACTGACTTACTGACTGGTTACACTGACTGACATGTTACACTGACTTACTGACTGGTTACACTGACTGACTGACTGGTCACACTGACTGACTGGTCACACTGACTGACTGACTGACTGACTGGTCACACTGACTGACTGATAACACAGACTGACCGACTGCTCACACTTTCTGACTGGTCACACTGACTTACTGATTGGTGACACTGACTGACCATCAACAAGATTAATCAAACTGACTGACTGACTGGTCAAACTGACTCTATGACGGTCACACTGACTGACGGACTGTTCACACTAACTGACTGACTGGTCACACTGACCGACTGGTCACACTGACTGACTGACTATTCACATTGACTGACTGACTGGTCACACTGACCGACTGGTCACACTGACTGACTGACTATTCACATTGACTGACTGACTGTTCACACTGATTGACTGGTCACACTGACTGACTGACTGGTCACACTGAATGACTGGTCACACTTACTGACTGACGGGTCACACTGACTTACTGGTCACACTAACTGACTGACTACTTACACTGACACATTGACTGTTCAGACTGACTGACTGGTCACACTGACTGACTGGTCATATTGACTGACTGACTGACTGGTCATACTTACTGACTGGTCACACTGACTGACTGACTGGTTACACTGACTGACTGACTGACTGCTTACACTGACTGACTGGTCACACTGAATGACTGACTGGTTACACTGACTAACATGTTACACTGACTGACTGACTTTTTACACTGACTAACTGACTGGTCAAACTGACTGACTGATCACTCTGACTGACTGACTGATCACACAGACTGACTGACTGTTCACACTTTTTGACTGGTAACACTGACTTACTGACTGTTCATACTTACTGACTGGTCACAGTGACTGACAGACTGCTTACACTGACTGACTGACTAGTCACACTGACTGACTGGTCACACTGACTGACTGACTGACTGACTGGTCACACTGACTGACTGATCACACAGACTGACCGACTGGTCACACTTTCTGACTGGTCACACTGACTTACTGATTGGTGACACTGACTGACCATCAACATGACTAATCAAACTGACTGACTGACTGGTCAAACTGACTCTATGACTGTCACACTGACTAACTGGTCACACTGACTGACGGACTGTTCACACTGACTGACTCGTCACACTGACTGATCACACTGACTGACTGACTGGTCACACTGACTGACTGGTCATATTGACTGACTGACTGGTCATACTTACTGACTGGTCACACTGACTGACTGACTGCTTACACTGACTGACTGACTGCTTACACTGACTGACTGGTCACACTGACTGACTGACTGGTCAAACTGACTGACTGATCACTGTGACTGACTGACTGATCACACAGACTGACTGACTGGTCACACTTTCTGACTGGTCACACTGACTTACTGATTGGTGATACTGACTGACCATCAACATGACTGATCACACTGACTGACCGACGGGTCAAACTGACTGACTGATCACACTGACTGACTGACTGGTCACACTGACTGACTGGTGACATTGACTGACTGACTGTTCAGACTGACTGAATGGTCACACTGACTGACTGACTGGTCACACTGACTGACTGGTCACACTGACTGATCACACTGACTGACTGACTGGTCACACTGACTGACTGGTCATATTGACTGACTGACTGGTCACACTGACTGACTGACTGGTTACACTGACTGACTGACTGACTGCTTACACTGACTGACTGACTGACTGCTTACACTGACTGACTGGTCACACTGAATGACTGACTGGTTACAATGACTAACATGTTACACTGACTGACTGACTTTTTACACTGACTGACTGACTGGTCAAACTGACTGACTGATCACTCTGACTGACTGACTGATCACACAGACTGACTGACTGTTCACACTTTTTGACTGGTCACACTGACTTACTGACTGGTCATACTTACTGACTGGTCACAGTGACTGACTGACTGCTTACACTGACTGACAGACTGGTCACACTGACTGACTGGTCACACTGACTTACTGACTGGTTACACTGACTGACATGTTACACTGACTTACTGATTGGTTACACTAACTGACTGACTGGTCACACTGACTGACTGGTCACACTGAATGACTGACTGACTGACTGGTCACACAGACTGACCGACTGGTCACACTTTCTGACTGGTCACACTGACTTACTGATTGGTGACACTGACTGACCATCAACATGACTAATCAAACTGACTGACTGACTGGTCAAACTGACTCTTTGACTGTCACACTGACTAACTGGTCACACTGACTGACGGACTGTTCACACTGACTGACTGGTCACACTGACTGATCACACTGACTGACTGACTGACTGGTCACACTGACTGACTGGTCATATTGACTGACTGACTGGTCATACTTACTGACTGGTCACACTGACTGACTGACTGCTTACACTGACTGACTGACTGCTTACACTGACTGACTGGTCAAACTGACTGACTGACTGGTTACACTGACTGACATGTTACACTGACTTACTGACTGGTTACACTGACTGACTGACTGGTCACACTGACTGACTGACTGGTCACACTGACTGACTGATCACTCTGACTGACTGACTGATCACACAGACTGACTGACTGGTCACACTTTCTGACTGGTCACACTGACTTACTGATTGGTGATACTGACTGACCATCAACATGACTGATCACACTGACTGACCGACGGGTCAAACTGACTGACTGATCACACTGACTGACTGACTGGTCACACTGACTGACTGGTCACATTGACTGACTGACTGTTCACACTGACTGACTGGTCACACTGACTGACTGACTGGTCACACTGACTGACTGGTCACACTTACTGACTGACGGGTCACACTGACTGACTGGTCACACTAACTGACTGACTACTTACACTGACACACTGACTGTTCAGACTGACTGACTGGTCACACTGACTGACTGGTCATATTGACTGACTGACTGACTGGTCATACTTACTGACTGGTCACACTGACTGACTGACTGGTCACACTGACTGACTGGTCATATTGACTGACTGACTGGTCACACTGACTGACTGACTGGTTACACTGACTGACTGACTGACTGCTTACACTGACTGACTGACTGACTGCTTACACTGACTGACTGGTCACACTGAATGACTGACTGGTTACACTGACTAACATGTTACACTGACTGACTGTCTTTTTACACTGGCTAACTGACTGGTCAAACTGACTGACTGATCACTCTGACTGACTGACTGATCACACAGACTGACTGACTGTTCACACTTTTTGACTGGTAACACTGACTTACTGACTGTTCATACTTACTGACTGGTCACAGTGACTGACTGACTGCTTACACTGACTGACTGACTGGTCACACTGACTGACTGGTCACACTGACTGACTGACTGACTGACTGGTCACACTGACTGACTGATCACACAGACTGACCGACTGGTCACACTTTCTGACTGGTCACACTGACTTACTGATTGGTGACACTGACTGACCATCAACATGACTAATCAAACTGACTGACTGACTGGTCAAACTGACTCTATGACTGTCACACTGACTAACTGGTCACACTGACTGACGGACTGTTCACACTGACTGACTGGTCACACTGACTGATCACACTGACTGACTGACTGGTCACACTGACTGACTGGTCATATTGACTGACTGACTGGTCATACTTACTGACTGGTCACACTGACTGACTGACTGCTTACACTGACTGACTGACTGCTTACACTGACTGACTGGTCACACTGACGGACTGACTGGTTACACTGACTGACATGTTACACTGACTTACTGACTGGTTACACTGACTGACTGACTGGTCACACTGACTGACTGACTGGTCACACTGACTTACTGATCACTGTGACTGACTGACTGATCACACAGACTGACTGACTGCTCTCACTTTCTGACTGGTCACACTGACTTACTGATTGGTGATACTGACTGACCATCAACATGACTGATCACACTGACTGACCGACGGGTCAAACTGACTGACTGATCACACTGACTGACTGACTGTTCACACTGACTGACTGGTGACAATGACTGACTGACTGTTCAGACTGACTGAATGGTCACACTGACTGACTGACTGGTCACACTGACTGACTGGTCACACTGACTGATCACACTGACTGACTGACTGGTCACACTGACTGACTGGTCATATTGACAGACTGACTGGTCACACTGACTGACTGACTGGTTACACTGACTGACTGACTGACTGCTTACACTGACTGACTGGTCAAACTGAATGACTGACTGGTTACACTGACTAACATGTTACACTGACTGACTGACTTTTTACACTGACTGACTGACTGGTCAAACTGACTGACTGATCACTCTGACTGACTGACTGATCACACAGACTGACTGACTGTTCACACTTTTTGACTGGTCACACTGACTTACTGACTGGTCATACTTACTGACTGGTCACAGTGACTGACTGACTGCTTACACTGACTGACTGACTGGTCACACTGACTGACTGATCAAACTGACTGACAGACTGGTCACACTGACTGACTGGTCACACTGACTTATTGACTGGTTACACTGACTGACATGTTACACTGACTTACTGATTGGTTACACTAACTGACTGACTGGTCACACTGACTGACTGGTCACACTGACTGACTGACTGACTGACTGGTCACACAGACTGACCGACTGGTCACACTTTCTGACTGGTCACACTTTCTGACTGGTCACACTGACTTACTGATTGGTGACACTGACTGACCATCAACATGACTAATCAAACTGACTGACTGACTGGTCAAACTGACTCTATGACTGTCACACTGACTAACTGGTCACACTGACTGACGGACTGTTCACACTGACTGACTGGTCACACTGACTGATCACACTGACTGACTGACTGGTCACACTGACTGACTGGTCATATTGACTGACTGACTGGTCATACTTACTGACTGGTCACACTGACTGACTGACTGCTTACACTGACTGACTGACTGCTTACACTGACTGACTGGTCACACTGACGGACTGACTGGTTACACTGACTGACATGTTACACTGACTTACTGACTGGTTACACTGACTGACTGACTGGTCACACTGACTGACTGACTGGTCACACTGACTTACTGATCACTGTGACTGACTGACTGATCACACAGACTGACTGACTGCTCTCACTTTCTGACTGGTCACACTGACTTACTGATTGGTGATACTGACTGACCATCAACATGACTGATCACACTGACTGACCGACGGGTCAAACTGACTGACTGATCACACTGACTGACTGACTGTTCACACTGACTGACTGGTGACAATGACTGACTGACTGTTCAGACTGACTGAATGGTCACACTGACTGACTGACTGGTCACACTGACTGACTGGTCACACTGACTGATCACACTGACTGACTGACTGGTCACACTGACTGACTGGTCATATTGACAGACTGACTGGTCACACTGACTGACTGACTGGTTACACTGACTGACTGACTGACTGCTTACACTGACTGACTGGTCAAACTGAATGACTGACTGGTTACACTGACTAACATGTTACACTGACTGACTGACTTTTTACACTGACTGACTGACTGGTCAAACTGACTGACTGATCACTCTGACTGACTGACTGATCACACAGACTGACTGACTGTTCACACTTTTTGACTGGTCACACTGACTTACTGACTGGTCATACTTACTGACTGGTCACAGTGACTGACTGACTGCTTACACTGACTGACTGACTGGTCACACTGACTGACTGATCAAACTGACTGACAGACTGGTCACACTGACTGACTGGTCACACTGACTTACTGACTGGTTACACTGACTGACATGTTACACTGACTTACTGATTGGTTACACTAACTGACTGACTGGTCACACTGACTGACTGGTCACACTGACTGACTGACTGACTGACTGGTCACACAGACTGACCGACTGGTCACACTTTCTGACTGGTCACACTGACTTACTGATTGGTGACACTGACTGACCATCAACATGACTAATCAAACTGACTGACTGACTGGTCAAACTGACTCAATGACTGTCACACTGACTAACTGGTCACACTGACTGACGGACTGTTCACACTGACTGACTGGTCACACTGACTGATCACATTGACTGACTGACTGGTCACACTGACTGACTGGTCATATTGACTGACTGACTGGTCATACTTACTGACTGGTCACACTGACTGACTGACTGCTTACACTGACTGACTGACTGCTTACACTGACTGACTGGTCAAACTGACTGACTGACTGGTTACACTGACTGACATGTTACACTGACTTACTGACTGGTTACACTGACTGACTGACTGGTCACACTGACCGACTGACTGGTCACACTGACTGACTGATCACTCTGACTGACTGACTGATCACACAGACTGACTGACTGGTCACACTTTCTGACTGGTCACACTGACTTACTGATTGGTGATACTGACTGACCATCAACATGACTGATCACACTGACTGACCGACGGGTCAAACTGACTGACTGATCACACTGACTGACTGACTGGTCACACTGACTGACTGGTCACATTGACTGACTGACTGTTCACACTGACTGACTGGTCACACTGACTGACTGACTGGTCACACTTACTGACTGACTGGTCACACTTACTGACTGACGGGTCACACTGACTGACTGGTCACACTAACTGACTGACTACTTACACTGACACACTGACTGTTCAGACTGACTGACTGGTCACACTGACTGACTGGTCATATTGACTGACTGACTGACTGGTCATACTTACTGACTGGTCACACTGACTGACTGACTGGTTACACTGACTGACTGACTGACTGCTTACACTGACTGACTGGCCACACTGAATGACTGACTGGTTACACTGACTAACATGTTACACTGACTGACTGACTTTTTACACTGACTAACTGACTGGTCAAACTGACTGACTGATCACTCTGACTGACTGACTGATCACACAGACTGACTGACTGTTCACACTTTTTGACTGGTAACACTGACTTACTGACTGTTCATACTTACTGACTGGTCACAGTGACTGACAGACTGCTTACACTGACTGACTGACTAGTCACACTGACTGACTGGTCACACTGACTGACTGACTGACTGACTGGTCACACTGACTGACTGATCACACAGACTGACCGACTGGTCACACTTTCTGACTGGTCACACTGACTTACTGATTGGTGACACTGACTGACCATCAACATGACTAATCAAACTGACTGACTGACTGGTCAAACTGACTCTATGACTGTCACACTGACTAACTGGTCACACTGACTGACGGACTGTTCACACTGACTGACTCGTCACACTGACTGATCACACTGACTGACTGACTGGTCACACTGACTGACTGGTCATATTGACTGACTGACTGGTCATACTTACTGAGTGGTCACACTGACTGACTGACTGCTTACACTGACTGACTGACTGCTTACACTGACTGACTGGTCACACTGACTGACTGACTGGTCACACTGACTGACTGACTGGTCAAACTGACTGACTGATCACTGTGACTGACTGACTGATCACACAGACTGACTGACTGGTCACACTTTCTGACTGGTCACACTGACTTACTGATTGGTGATACTGACTGACCATCAACATGACTGATCACACTGACTGACCGACGGGTCAAACTGACTGACTGATCACACTGACTGACTGACTGGTCACACTGACTGACTGGTGACATTGACTGACTGACTGTTCAGACTGACTGAATGGTCACACTGACTGACTGACTGGTCACACTGACTGACTGGTCACACTGACTGATCACACTGACTGACTGACTGGTCACACTGACTGACTGGTCATATTGACTGACTGACTGGTCACACTGACTGACTGACTGGTTACACTGACTGACTGACTGACTGCTTACACTGACTGACTGACTGACTGCTTACACTGACTGACTGGTCACACTGAATGACTGACTGGTTACAATGACTAACATGTTACACTGACTGACTGACTTTTTACACTGACTGACTGACTGGTCAAACTGACTGACTGATCACTCTGACTGACTGACTGATCACACAGACTGACTGACTGTTCACACTTTTTGACTGGTCACACTGACTTACTGACTGGTCATACTTACTGACTGGTCACAGTGACTGACTGACTGCTTACACTGACTGACTGACTGGTCACACTGACTGACTGATCAAACTGACTGACAGACTGGTCACACTGACTGACTGATCACACTGACTTACTGACTGGTTACACTGACTGACATGTTACACTGACTTACTGATTGGTTACACTAACTGACTGACTGGTCACACTGACTGACTGGTCACACTGACTGACTGACTGACTGACTGGTCACACAGACTGACCGACTGGTCACACTTTCTGACTGGTCACACTGACTTACTGATTGGTGACACTGACTGACCATCAACATGACTAATCAAACTGACTGACTGACTGGTCAAACTGACTCTATGACTGTCACACTGACTAACTGGTCACACTGACTGACGGACTGTTCACACTGACTGACTGGTCACACTGACTGATCACACTGACTGACTGACTGGTCACACTGACTGACTGGTCATATTGACTGACTGACTGGTCATACTTACTGACTGGTCACACTGACTGACTGACTGCTTACACTGACTGACTGACTGCTTACACTGACTGACTGGTCACACTGACTGACTGACTGGTTACACTGACTGACATGTTACACTGACTTACTGACTGGTTACACTGACTGACTGATTGGTCACACTGACTGACTGACTGGTCACACTGACTGACTGATCACTGTGACTGACTGACTGATCACACAGACTGACTGACTGGTCACACTTTCTGACTGGTCACACTGACTTACTGATTGGTGATACTGACTGACCATCAACATGACTGATCACACTGACTGACCGACGGGTCAAACTGACTGACTGATCACACTGACTGACTGACTGGTCACACTGACTGACTGGTGACATTGACTGACTGACTGTTCAGACTGACTGAATGGTCACACTGACTGACTGACTGGTCACACTGACTGACTGGTCACACTGACTGATCACACTGACTGACTGACTGGTCACACTGACTGACTGGTCATATTGACTGACTGACTGGTCACACTGACTGACTGACTGGTTACACTGACTGACTGACTGACTGCTTACACTGACTGACTGGTCACACTGAATGACTGACTGGTTACAATGACTAACATGTTACACTGACTGACTGACTTTTTCCACTGACTGACTGACTGGTCAAACTGACTGACTGATCACTCTGACTGACTGACTGATCACACAGACTGACTGACTGTTCACACTTTTTGACTGGTCACACTGACTTACTGACTGGTCATACTTACTGACTGGTCACAGTGACTGACTGACTGCTTACACTGACTGACTGACTGGTCACACTGACTGACTGATCAAACTGACTGACAGACTGGTCACACTGACTGACTGGTCACACTGACTTACTGACTGGTTACACTGACTGACTGACTGGTCACACTGACTGACTGACTGACTGACTGGTCACACAGACTGACCGACTGGTCACAATTTCTGACTGGTCACACTGACTTACTGATTGGTGACACTGACTGACCATCAACATGACTAATCAAACTGACTGACTGACTGGTCAAACTGACTGACGGACTGTTCACACTGACTGACTGGTCACACTGACTGATCACACTGACTGACTGACTGGTCACACTGACTGACTGGTCACACTGACTGACTGACTGCTTACACTGACTGACTGACTGCTTACACTGACTGACTGGTCAAACTGACTGACTGACTGGTTACACTGACTGACATGTTACACTGACTTACTGACTGGTTACACTGACTGACTGACTGGTCACACTGACTGACTGACTGGTCACACTGACTGACTGACTGGTCACACTGACTGACTGATCACTCTGACTGACTGACTGATCACATAGACTGACTGACTGGTCACACTTTCTGACTGGTCACACTGACTTACTGATTGGTGATACTGACTGACCATCAACATGACTGATCACACTGACTGACCGACGGGTCAAACTGACTGACTGATCACACTGAATGACTGACTGGTCACACTGACTGACTGGTCACATTGACTGACTGACTGTTCACACTGACTGACTGGTCACACTGACTGACTGACTGGTCACACTGACTGACTGGTCACACTTACTGACTGACGGGTCACACTGACTGACTGGTTACACTAACTGACTGACTACTTACACTGACACACTGACTGTTCAGACTGACTGACTGGTCACACTGACTGACTGGTCATATTGACTGACTGACTGACTGGTCATACTTACTGACTGGTCACACTGACTGACTGACTGGTTACACTGACTGACTGACTGACTGCTTACACTGACTGACTGGTCACACTGAATGACTGACTGGTTACACTGACTAACATGTTACACTGACTGACTGACTTTTTACACTGACTAACTGACTGGTCAAACTGACTGACTGATCACTCTGACTGACTGACTGACTGACTGGTCACACTGAATGACTGACTGGTTACACTGACTAACATGTTACACTGACTGACTGACTTTTTACACTGACTAACTGACTGGTCAAACTGACTGACTGATCACTCTGACTGACTGACTGATCACACAGACTGACTGACTGTTCACACTTTTTGACTGGTAACACTGACTTACTGACTGTTCATACTTACTGACTGGTCACAGTGACTGACTGACTGCTTACACTGACTGACTGACTGGTCACACTGACTGACTGGTCACACTGACTGACTGACTGACTGACTGGTCACACTGAATGACTGACTGGTTACACTGACTGACTGACTGGTCACACTGACTGACTGATCACTCTGACTGACTGACTGATCACACAGTCTGACTGACTGGTCACACTTTCTGACTGGTCACACTGACTTACTGATTTGTGATACTGACTGACCATCAACATGACTGATCACACTGACTGACCGACGGGTCAAACTGACTGACTGATCATACTGACTGACTGACTGGTCACACTCACTGACTGGTCACATTGACTGACTGACTGTTCAGACTGACTGACTGGTCACACTGACTGACTGACTGGTCACACTGACTGACTGGTCACACTTACTGACTGACGGGTCACACTGAATGACTGGTCACACTAACTGACTGACTACTTACACTGACACACTGACTGTTCAGACTGACTGACAGGTCACACTGACTGACTGACTGGTCACACTGACTGATCACACTGACTGACTGACTGGTCACAGTGACTGACTGGTCATATTGACTGACTGACTGGTCATTCTTACTGACTGGTCACACTGACTGACTGACTGGTTACACTGACTGACTGACTTTTCACACTGACTGACTGGTCACACTGACTGATC
This sequence comes from Zacco platypus, assembly GCA_038088235.1. Classification (NCBI taxonomy): domain Eukaryota; kingdom Metazoa; phylum Chordata; class Actinopteri; order Cypriniformes; family Xenocyprididae; genus Zacco; species Zacco platypus. Next base: position 23,208,905 of record CM076086.1, on the reverse strand, counting down.
ACACTGACTGACTGACTGGTCACACTGACTGACTGGTCATATTGACTGACTGACTGGTCATACTTACTGACTGGTCACACTGACTGACTGACTGACTGGTTACACTGACTGACTGACTGACTGCTTACACTGACTGACTGGTCACACTGAATGACTGACTGGTTACACTGACTAACATGTTACACTGACTGACTGACTTTTTATACTGACTGACTGACTGGTCAAACTGACTGACTGATCACTCTGACTGACTGACTGATCACACAGACTGACTGACTTTTCACACTTTTTGACTGGTCACACTGACTTACTGACTGGTCATACTTACTGACTGGTCACAGTGACTGACTGACTGCTTACACTGACTGACTGACTGGTCACACTGACTGACTGATCAAACTGACTGACAGACTGGTCACACTGACTGACTGGTCACACTGACTTACTGACTGGTTACACTGACTGACATGTTACACTGACTTACTGATTGGTTACACTAACTGACTGACTGGTCATATTGACTGACTGACTGACTGGTCATACTTACTGACTGGTCACACTGACTGACTGACTGGTTACACTGACTGACTGACTGACTGCTTACACTGACTGACTGGTCACACTGAATGACTGACTGGTTACACTGACTAACATGTTACACTGACTGACTGACTTTTTACACTGACTAACTGACTGGTCAAACTGACTGACTGATCACTCTGACTGACTGACTGACTGACTGGTCACACTGAATGACTGACTGGTTACACTGACTAACATGTTACACTGACTGACTGACTTTTTACACTGACTAACTGACTGGTCAAACTGACTGACTGATCACTCTGACTGACTGACTGATCACACAGACTGACTGACTGTTCACACTTTTTGACTGGTAACACTGACTTACTGACTGTTCATACTTACTGACTGGTCACAGTGACTGACTGACTGCTTACACTGACTGACTGACTGGTCACACTGACTGACTGGTCACACTGACTGACTGACTGACTGACTGGTCACACTGAATGACTGACTGGTTACACTGACTGACTGACTGGTCACACTGACTGACTGATCACTCTGACTGACTGACTGATCACACAGTCTGACTGACTGGTCACACTTTCTGACTGGTCACACTGACTTACTGATTTGTGATACTGACTGACCATCAACATGACTGATCACACTGACTGACCGACGGGTCAAACTGACTGACTGATCATACTGACTGACTGACTGGTCACACTCACTGACTGGTCACATTGACTGACTGACTGTTCAGACTGACTGACTGGTCACACTGACTGACTGACTGGTCACACTGACTGACTGGTCACACTTACTGACTGACGGGTCACACTGAATGACTGGTCACACTAACTGACTGACTACTTACACTGACACACTGACTGTTCAGACTGACTGACAGGTCACACTGACTGACTGACTGGTCACACTGACTGATCACACTGACTGACTGACTGGTCACAGTGACTGACTGGTCATATTGACTGACTGACTGGTCATTCTTACTGACTGGTCACACTGACTGACTGACTGGTTACACTGACTGACTGACTGCTTACACTGACTGACAGGTCACACTGAATGACTGACTGTTTACACTGACTGACATGTTACACTGACTGACATGTTACACTGACTTACTGACTGGTTACACTGACTGACTGACTTTTCACACTGACTGACTGGTCACACTGACTGATCACACTGACTGACTGACTGGTCACACTGACTGACTGGTCATATTGACTGACTGACTGGTCATACTTACTGACTGGTCACACTGACTGACTGACTGACTGGTTACACTGACTGACTGACTGACTGCTTACACTGACTGACTGGTCACACTGAATGACTGACTGGTTACACTGACTAACATGTTACACTGACTGACTGACTTTTTATACTGACTGACTGACTGGTCAAACTGACTGACTGATCACTCTGACTGACTGACTGATCACACAGACTGACTGACTTTTCACACTTTTTGACTGGTCACACTGACTTACTGACTGGTCATACTTACTGACTGGTCACAGTGACTGACTGACTGCTTACACTGACTGACTGACTGGTCACACTGACTGACTGATCAAACTGACTGACAGACTGGTCACACTGACTGACTGGTCACACTGACTTACTGACTGGTTACACTGACTGACATGTTACACTGACTTACTGATTGGTTACACTAACTGACTGACTGGTCACACTGACTGACTGGTCACACTGACTGACTGACTGACTGACTGGTCACACAGACTGACCGACTGGTCACACTTTCTGACTGGTCACACTGACTTACTGATTGGTGACACTGACTGACCATCAACATGACTAATCAAACTGACTGACTGACTGGTCAAACTGACTCAATGACTGTCACACTGACTAACTGGTCACACTGACTGACGGACTGTTCACACTGACTGACTGGTCACACTGACTGATCACACTGACTGACTGACTGGTCACACTGACTGACTGGTCATATTGACTGACTGACTGGTCATACTTACTGACTGGTCACACTGACTGACTGACTGCTTACACTGACTGACTGACTGCTTACACTGACTGACTGGTCAAACTGACTGACTGACTGGTTACACTGACTGACATGTTACACTGACTTACTGACTGGTTACACTGACTGACTGACTGGTCACACTGACTGACTGACTGGTCACACTGACTGACTGATCACTCTGACTGACTGACTGATCACACAGACTGACTGACTGGTCACACTTTCTGACTGGTCACACTGACTTACTGATTGGTGATACTGACTGACCATCAACATGACTGATCACACTGACTGACCGACGGGTCAAACTGACTGACTGATCACACTGACTGACTGACTGGTCACACTGAATGACTGGTCACATTGACTGACTGACTGTTCACACTGACTGACTGGTCACACTGACTGACTGACTGGTCACACTGGCTGACTGGTCACACTTACTGACTGACGGGTCACACTGACTGACTGGTCACACTAACTGACTGATCACACAGACTGACCGACTGGTCACACTTTCTGACTGGTCACACTGACTTACTGATTGGTGACACTGACTGACCATCAACATGACTAATCAAACTGACTGACTGACTGGTCAAACTGACTCTATGACTGTCACACTGACTAACTGGTCACACTGACTGACGGACTGTTCACACTGACTGACTGGTCACACTGACTGATCACACTGACTGACAGACTGGTCACACTGACTGACTGGTCATATTGACTGACTGACTGGTCATACTTACTGACTGGTCACACTGACTGACTGACTGCTTACACTGACTGACTGACTGCTTACACTGACTGACTGGTCACACTGACTGACTGACTGGTTACACTGACTGACATGTTACACTGACTTACTGACTGGTTACACTGACTGACTGACTGGTCACACTGACTGACTGACTGGTCACACTGACTGACTGATCACTGTGACTGACTGACTGATCACACAGACTGACTGACTGGTCACACTTTCTGACTGGTCACACTGACTTACTGATTGGTGATACTGACTGACCATCAACATGACTGATCACACTGACTGACCGACGGGTCAAACTGACTGACTGATCACACTGACTGACTGACTGGTCACACTGACTGACTGGTGACATTGACTGACTGACTGTTCAGACTGACTGAATGGTCACACTGACTGACTGACTGGTCACACTGACTGACTGGTCACACTGACTGATCACACTGACTGGCTGACTGGTCACACTGACTGACTGGTCATATTGACTGACTGACTGGTCACACTGACTGACTGACTGGTTACACTGACTGACTGACTGACTGCTTACACTGACTGACTGGTCACACTGAATGACTGACTGGTTACAATGACTAACATGTTACACTGACTGACTGACTTTTTCCACTGACTGACTGACTGGTCAAACTGACTGACTGATCACTCTGACTGACTGACTGATCACACAGACTGACTGACTGTTCACACTTTTTGACTGGTCACACTGACTTACTGACTGGTCATACTTACTGACTGGTCACAGTGACTGACTGACTGCTTACACTGACTGACTGACTGGTCACACTGACTGACTGATCAAACTGACTGACAGACTGGTCACACTGACTGACTGGTCACACTGACTTACTGACTGATTACACTGACTGACATGTTACACTGACTTAGTGATTGGTTACACTAACTGACTGACTGGTCACACTGACTGACTGACTGACTGACTGGTCACACAGACTGACCGACTGGTCACACTTTCTGACTGGTCACACTGACTTACTGATTGGTGACACTGACTGACCATCAACATGACTAATCAAACTGACTGACTGACTGGTCAAACTGACTCTATGACTGTCACACTGACTAACTGGTCACACTGACTGACGGACTGTTCACACTGACTGACTGGTCACACTGACTGATCACACTGACTGACTGACTGGTCACACTGACTGACTGGTCATATTGACTGACTGACTGGTCATACTTACTGACTGGTCACACTGACTGACTGACTGCTTACACTGACTGACATGTTACACTGACTTACTGACTGGTTACACTGACTGACTGACTGGTCACACTGACTGACTGACTGGTCACACTGACTGACTGACTGGTCACACTGACTGACTGACTGGTCACACTGACTGACTGGTCATATTGACTGACTGACTGGTCATACTTACTGACTGGTCACACTGACTGACTGACCGCTTACACTGACTGACTGACTGCTTACACTGACTGACTGGTCAAACTGACTGACTGACTGGTTACACTGACTGACATGTTACACTGACTTACTGACTGGTTACACTGACTGACTGACTGGTCACACTGACTGACTGACTGGTCACACTGACTGACTGATCACTCTGACTGACTGACTGATCACACAGACTGACTGACTGGTCACACTTTCTGACTGGTCACACTGACTTACTGATTGGTGATACTGACTGACCATCAACATGACTGATCACACTGACTGACCGACGGGTCAAACTGACTGACTGATCACACTGACTGACTGACTGGTCACACTGACTGACTGGTCACATTGACTGACTGACTGTTCACACTGACTGACTGGTCACACTGACTGACTGACTGGTCACACTTACTGACTGACTGGTCACACTTACTGACTGACGGGTCACACTGACTGACTGGTCACACTAACTGACTGACTACTTACACGGACACACTGACTGTTCAGACTGACTGACTGGTCACACTGACTGACTGGTCATATTGACTGACTGACTGACTGGTCATACTTACTGACTGGTCACACTGACTGACTGACTGGTTACACTGACTGACTGACTGACTGCTTACACTGACTGACTGGCCACACTGAATGACTGACTGGTTACACTGACTAACATGTTACACTGACTGACTGACTTTTTACACTGACTAACTGACTGGTCAAACTGACTGACTGATCACTCTGACTGACTGACTGATCACACAGACTGACTGACTGTTCACACTTTTTGACTGGTAACACTGACTTACTGACTGTTCATACTTACTGACTGGTCACAGTGACTGACAGACTGCTTACACTGACTGACTGACTAGTCACACTGACTGACTGGTCACACTGACTGACTGACTGACTGACTGGTCACACTGACTGACTGATCACACAGACTGACCGACTGGTCACACTTTCTGACTGGTCACACTGACTTACTGATTGGTGACACTGACTGACCATCAACATGACTAATCAAACTGACTGACTGACTGGTCAAACTGACTCTATGACTGTCACACTGACTAACTGGTCACACTGACTGACGGACTGTTCACACTGACTGACTCGTCACACTGACTGATCACACTGACTGACTGACTGGTCACACTGACTGACTGGTCATATTGACTGACTGACTGGTCATACTTACTGACTGGTCACACTGACTGACTGACTGCTTACACTGACTGACTGACTGCTTACACTGACTGACTGGTCACACTGACTGACTGACTGGTTACACTGACTGACATGTTACACTGACTTACTGACTGGTTACACTGACTGACTGACTGGTCACACTGACTGACTGACTGATCACACAGACTGACTGACTGGTCACACTTTCTGACTGGTCACACTGACTTACTGATTGGTGATACTGACTGACCATCAACATGACTGATCACACTGACTGACCGACGGGTCAAACTGACTGACTGATCACACTGACTGACTGACTGGTCACACTGACTGACTGGTGACATTGACTGACTGACTGTTCAGACTGACTGAATGGTCACACTGACTGACTGACTGGTCACACTGACTGATCACACTGACTGACTGACTGGTCACACTGACTGACTGGTCATATTGACTGACTGACTGGTCACACTGACTGACTGACTGGTTACACTGACTGACTGACTGACTGCGTACACTGACTGACTGGTCACACTGAATGACTGACTGGTTACAATGACTAACATGTTACACTGACTGACTGACTTTTTCCACTGACTGACTGACTGGTCAAACTGACTGACTGATCACTCTGACTGACTGACTGATCACACAGACTGACTGACTGTTCACACTTTTTGACTGGTCACACTGACTTACTGACTGGTCATACTTACTGACTGGTCACAGTGACTGACTGACTGCTTACACTGACTGACTGACTGGTCACACTGACTGACTGATCAAACTGACTGACAGACTGGTCACACTGACTGACTGGTCACACTGACTTACTGACTGGTTACACTGACTGACATGTTACACTGACTTACTGATTGGTTACACTAACTGACTGACTGGTCACACTGACTGACTGACTGACTGACTGACTGGTCACACAGACTGACCGACTGGTCACACTTTCTGACTGGTCACACTGACTTACTGATTGGTGACACTGACTGACCATCAACATGACTAATCAAACTGACTGACTGACTGGTCAAACTGACTCTATGACTGTCACACTGACTAACTGGTCACACTGACTGACGGACTGTTCACACTGACTGACTGGTCACACTGACTGATTACACTGACTGACTGACTGGTCACACTGACTGACTGGTCACACTGACTGACTGACTGCTTACACTGACTGACTGACTGCTTACACTGACTGACTGGTCAAACTGACTGACTGACTGGTTACACTGACTGACATGTTACACTGACTTACTGACTGGTTACACTGACTGACTGACTGGTCACACTGACTGACTGACTGGTCACACTGACTGACTGACTGGTCACACTGACTGACTGATCACTCTGACTGACTGACTGATCACACAGACTGACTGACTGGTCACACTTTCTGACTGGTCACACTGACTTACTGATTGGTGATACTGACTGACCATCAACATGACTGATCACACTGACTGACCGACGGGTCAAACTGACTGACTGATCACACTGACTGACTGACTGGTCACACTGACTGACTTGTCACATTGACTGACTGACTGTTCACACTGACTGACTGGTCACACTGACTGACTGACTGGTCACACTGACTGACTGGTCACACTTACTGACTGACGGGTCACACTGACTGACTGGTTACACTAACTGACTGACTACTTACACTGACACACTGACTGTTCAGACTGACTGACTGGTCACACTGACTGACTGGTCATATTGACTGACTGACTGACTGGTCATACTTACTGACTGGTCACACTGACTGACTGACTGGTTACACTGACTGACTGACTGACTGCTTACACTGACTGACTGGTCACACTGAATGACTGACTGGTTACACTGACTAACATGTTACACTGACTGACTGACTTTTTACACTGACTAACTGACTGGTCAAACTGACTGACTGATCACTCTGACTTACTGACTGACTGACTGGTCACACTGAATGACTGACTGGTTACACTGACTAACATGTTACACTGCCTGACTGACTTTTTACACTGACTAACTGACTGGTCAAACTGACTGACTGATCACTCTGACTGACTGACTGATCACACAGACTGACTGACTGTTCACACTTTTTGACTGGTAACACTGACTTACTGACTGTTCATACTTACTGACTGGTCACAGTGACTGACTGACTGCTTACACTGACTGACTGACTGGTCACACTGACTGACTGGTCACACTGACTGACTGACTGACTGACTGGTCACACTGAATGACTGACTGGTTACACTGACTGACTGACTGGTCACACTGACTGACTGATCACTCTGACTGACTGACTGATCACACAGTCTGACTGACTGGTCACACTTTCTGACTGGTCACACTGACTTACTGATTTGTGATACTGACTGACCATCAACATGACTGATCACACTGACTGACCGACGGGTCAAACTGACTGACTGATCATACTGACTGACTGACTGGTCACACTCACTGACTGGTCACATTGACTGACTGACTGTTCAGACTGACTGACTGGTCACACTGACTGACTGACTGGTCACACTGACTGACTGGTCACACTTACTGACTGACGGGTCACACTGAATGACTGGTCACACTAACTGACTGACTACTTACACTGACACACTGACTGTTCAGACTGACTGACAGGTCACACTGACTGACTGACTGGTCACACTGACTGATCACACTGACTGACTGACTGGTCACAGTGACTGACTGGTCATATTGACTGACTGACTGGTCATTCTTACTGACTGGTCACACTGACTGACTGACTGGTTACACTGACTGACTGACTTTTCACACTGACTGACTGGTCACACTGACTGATCACACTGACTGACTGACTGGTCACACTGACTGACTGGTCATATTGACTGACTGACTGGTCATACTTACTGACTGGTCACACTGACTGACTGACTGACTGGTTACACTGACTGACTGACTGACTGCTTACACTGACTGACTGGTCACACTGAATGACTGACTGGTTACACTGACTAACATGTTACACTGACTGACTGACTTTTTATACTGACTGACTGACTGGTCAAACTGACTGACTGATCACTCTGACTGACTGACTGATCACACAGACTGACTGACTTTTCACACTTTTTGACTGGTCACACTGACTTACTGACTGGTCATACTTACTGACTGGTCACAGTGACTGACTGACTGCTTACACTGACTGACTGACTGGTCACACTGACTGACTGATCAAACTGACTGACAGACTGGTCACACTGACTGACTGGTCACACTGACTTACTGACTGGTTACACTGACTGACATGTTACACTGACTTACTGATTGGTTACACTAACTGACTGACTGGTCATATTGACTGACTGACTGACTGGTCATACTTACTGACTGGTCACACTGACTGACTGACTGGTTACACTGACTGACTGACTGACTGCTTACACTGACTGACTGGTCACACTGAATGACTGACTGGTTACACTGACTAACATGTTACACTGACTGACTGACTTTTTACACTGACTAACTGACTGGTCAAACTGACTGACTGATCACTCTGACTGACTGACTGACTGACTGGTCACACTGAATGACTGACTGGTTACACTGACTAACATGTTACACTGACTGACTGACTTTTTACACTGACTAACTGACTGGTCAAACTGACTGACTGATCACTCTGACTGACTGACTGATCACACAGACTGACTGACTGTTCACACTTTTTGACTGGTAACACTGACTTACTGACTGTTCATACTTACTGACTGGTCACAGTGACTGACTGACTGCTTACACTGACTGACTGACTGGTCACACTGACTGACTGGTCACATTGACTGACTGACTGACTGACTGGTCACACTGAATGACTGATCACTCTGACTGACTGACTGATCACACAGTCTGACTGACTGGTCACACTTTCTGACTGGTCACACTGACTTACTGATTTGTGATACTGACTGACCATCAACATGACTGATCACACTGACTGACCGACGGGTCAAACTGACTGACTGATCATACTGACTGACTGACTGGTCACACTCACTGACTGGTCACATTGACTGACTGACTGTTCAGACTGACTGACTGGTCACACTGACTGACTGACTGGTCACACTGACTGACTGGTCACACTTACTGACTGACGGGTCACACTGAATGACTGGTCACACTAACTGACTGACTACTTACACTGACACACTGACTGTTCAGACTGACTGACAGGTCACACTGACTGACTGACTGGTCACACTGACTGATCACACTGACTGACTGACTGGTCACAGTGACTGACTGGTCATATTGACTGACTGACTGGTCATTCTTACTGACTGGTCACACTGACTGACTGACTGGTTACACTGACTGACTGACTGCTTACACTGACTGACAGGTCACACTGAATGACTGACTGTTTACACTGACTGACATGTTACACTGACTGACATGTTACACTGACTTACTGACTGGTTACACTGACTGACTGACTTTTCACACTGACTGACTGGTCACACTGACTGATCACACTGACTGACTGACTGGTCACACTGACTGACTGGTCATATTGACTGACTGACTGGTCATACTTACTGACTGGTCACACTGACTGACTGACTGACTGGTTACACTGACTGACTGACTGACTGCTTACACTGACTGACTGGTCACACTGAATGACTGACTGGTTACACTGACTAACATGTTACACTGACTGACTGACTTTTTATACTGACTGACTGACTGGTCAAACTGACTGACTGATCACTCTGACTGACTGACTGATCACACAGACTGACTGACTTTTCACACTTTTTGACTGGTCACACTGACTTACTGACTGGTCATACTTACTGACTGGTCACAGTGACTGACTGACTGCTTACACTGACTGACTGACTGGTCACACTGACTGACTGATCAAACTGACTGACAGACTGGTCACACTGACTGACTGGTCACACTGACTTACTGACTGGTTACACTGACTGACATGTTACACTGACTTACTGATTGGTTACACTAACTGACTGACTGGTCACACTGACTGACTGGTCACACTGACTGACTGACTGACTGACTGGTCACACAGACTGACCGACTGGTCACACTTTCTGACTGGTCACACTGACTTACTGATTGGTGACACTGACTGACCATCAACATGACTAATCAAACTGACTGACTGACTGGTCAAACTGACTCAATGACTGTCACACTGACTAACTGGTCACACTGACTGACGGACTGTTCACACTGACTGACTGGTCACACTGACTGATCACACTGACTGACTGACTGGTCACACTGACTGACTGGTCATATTGACTGACTGACTGGTCATACTTACTGACTGGTCACACTGACTGACTGACTGCTTACACTGACTGACTGACTGCTTACACTGACTGACTGGTCAAACTGACTGACTGACTGGTTACACTGACTGACATGTTACACTGACTTACTGACTGGTTACACTGACTGACTGACTGGTCACACTGACTGACTGACTGGTCACACTGACTGACTGATCACTCTGACTGACTGACTGATCACACAGACTGACTGACTGGTCACACTTTCTGACTGGTCACACTGACTTACTGATTGGTGATACTGACTGACCATCAACATGACTGATCACACTGACAGACCGACGGGTCAAACTGACTGACTGATCACACTGACTGACTGACTGGTCACACTGAATGACTGGTCACATTGACTGACTGACTGTTCACACTGACTGACTGGTCACACTGACTGACTGACTGGTCACACTGGCTGACTGGTCACACTTACTGACTGACGGGTCACACTGACTGACTGGTCACACTAACTGACTGATCACACAGACTGACCGACTGGTCACACTTTCTGACTGGTCACACTGACTTACTGATTGGTGACACTGACTGACCATCAACATGACTAATCAAACTGACTGACTGACTGGTCAAACTGACTCTATGACTGTCACACTGACTAACTGGTCACACTGACTGACGGACTGTTCACACTGACTGACTGGTCACACTGACTGATCACACTGATTGAAAGACTGGTCACACTGACTGACTGGTCATATTGACTGACTGACTGGTCATACTTACTGACTGGTCACACTGACTGACTGACTGCTTACACTGACTGACTGACTGCTTACACTGACTGACTGGTCACACTGACTGACTGACTGGTTACACTGACTGACATGTTACACTGACTTACTGACTGGTTACACTGACTGACTGACTGGTCACACTGACTGACTGACTGGTCACACTGACTGACTGATCACTGTGACTGACTGACTGATCACACAGACTGACTGACTGGTCACACTTTCTGACTGGTCACACTGACTTACTGATTGGTGATACTGACTGACCATCAACATGACTGATCACACTGACTGACCGACGGGTCAAACTGACTGACTGATCACACTGACTGACTGACTGGTCACACTGACTGACTGGTGACATTGACTGACTGACTGTTCAGACTGACTGAATGGTCACACTGACTGACTGACTGGTCACACTGACTGACTGGTCACACTGACTGATCACACTGACTGACTGACTGGTCACACTGACTGACTGGTCATATTGACTGACTGACTGGTCACACTGACTGACTGACTGGTTACACTGACTGACTGACTGACTGCTTACACTGACTGACTGGTCACACTGAATGACTGACTGGTTACAATGACTAACATGTTACACTGACTGACTGACTTTTTCCACTGACTGACTGACTGGTCAAACTGACTGACTGATCACTCTGACTGACTGACTGATCACACAGACTGACTGACTGTTCACACTTTTTGACTGGTCACACTGACTTACTGACTGGTCATACTTACTGACTGGTCACAGTGACTGACTGACTGCTTACACTGACTGACTGACTGGTCACACTGACTGACTGATCAAACTGACTGACAGACTGGTCACACTGACTGACTGGTCACACTGACTTACTGACTGATTACACTGACTGACATGTTACACTGACTTACTGATTGGTTACACTAACTGACTGACTGGTCACACTGACTGACTGACTGACTGACTGGTCACACAGACTGACCGACTGGTCACACTTTCTGACTGGTCACACTGACTTACTGATTGGTGACACTGACTGACCATCAACATGACTAATCAAACTGACTGACTGACTGGTCAAACTGACTCTATGACTGTCACACTGACTAACTGGTCACACTGACTGACGGACTGTTCACACTGACTGACTGGTCACACTGACTGATCACACTGACTGACTGACTGGTCACACTGACTGACTGGTCATATTGACTGAATGACTGGTCATACTTACTGACTGGTCACACTGACTGACTGACTGCTTACACTGACTGACATGTTACACTGACTTACTGACTGGTTACACTGACTGACTGACTGGTCACACTGACTGACTGACTGGTCACACTGACTGACTGACTGGTCACACTGACTGACTGATCACTCTGACTGACTGACTGATCACACAGACTGACTGACTGGTCACACTTTCTGACTGGTCACACTGACTTACTGATTGGTGATACTGACTGACCATCAACATGACTGATCACACTGACTGACCGACGGGTCAAACTGACTGACTGATCACACTGACTGACTGACTGGTCACACTGACTGACTGGTCACATTGACTGACTGACTGTTCACACTGACTGACTGGTCACACTGACTGACTGACTGGTCACACTGACTGACTGACTGGTCACACTGACTGACTGGTCACACTTACTGACTGACGGGTCACACTGACTGACTGGTTACACTAACTGACTGACTACTTACACTGACACACTGACTGTTCAGACTGACTGACTGGTCACACTGACTGACTGGTCATATTGACTGACTGACTGACTGGTCATACTTACTGACTGGTCACACTGACTGACTGACTGGTTACACTGACTGACTGACTGACTGCTTACACTGACTGACTGGTCACACTGAATGACTGACTGGTTACACTGACTAACATGTTACACTGACTGACTGACTTTTTACACTGACTAACTGACTGGTCAAACTGACTGACTGATCACTCTGACTGACTGACTGACTGACTGGTCACACTGAATGACTGACTGGTTACACTGACTAACATGTTACACTGACTGACTGACTTTTTACACTGACTAACTGACTGGTCAAACTGACTGACTGATCACTCTGACTGACTGACTGATCACACAGACTGACTGACTGTTCACACTTTTTGACTGGTAACACTGACTTACTGACTGTTCATACTTACTGACTGGTCACAGTGACTGACTGACTGCTTACACTGACTGACTGACTGGTCACACTGACTGACTGGTCACACTGACTGACTGACTGACTGACTGGTCACACTGAATGACTGACTGGTTACACTGACTGACTGACTGGTCACACTGACTGACTGATCACTCTGACTGACTGACTGATCACACAGTCTGACTGACTGGTCACACTTTCTGACTGGTCACACTGACTTACTGATTTGTGATACTGACTGACTGATCATACTGAATGACTGACTGGTCACACTCACTGACTGGTCACATTGACTGACTGACTGTTCAGACTGACTGACTGGTCACACTGACTGACTGACTGGTCACACTGACTGACTGGTCACACTTACTGACTGACGGGTCACACTGAATGACTGGTCACAATAACTGACTGACTACTTACACTGACACACTGACTGTTCAGACTGACTGACTGGTCACACTGACTGACTGACTGGTCACACTGACTGATCACACTGACTGACTGACTGGTCACAGTGACTGACTGGTCATATTGACTGACTGACTGGTCATTCTTACTGACTGGTCACACTGACTGACTGACTGGTTACACTGACTGACTGACTGCTTACACTGACTGACAGGTCACACTGAATGACTGACTGTTTACACTGACTGACATGTTACACTGACTGACATGTTACACTGACTTACTGACTGGTTACACTGACTGACTGACTTTTCACACTGACTGACTGGTCACACTGACTGATCACACTGACTGACTGACTGGTCACACTGACTGACTGGTCATATTGACTGACTGACTGGTCATACTTACTGACTGGTCACACTGACTGACTGACTGACTGGTTACACTGACTGACTGACTGACTGCTTACACTGACTGACTGGTCACACTGAATGACTGACTGGTTACACTGACTAACATGTTACACTGACTGACTGACTTTTTACACTGACTGACTGACTGGTCAAACTGACTGACTGATCACTCTGACTGACTGACTGATCACACAGACTGACTGACTTTTCACACTTTTTGACTGGTCACACTGACTTACTGACTGGTCATACTTACTGACTGGTCACAGTGACTGACTGACTGCTTACACTGACTGACTGACTGGTCACACTGACTGACTGATCAAACTGACTGACAGACTGGTCACACTGACTGACTGGTCACACTGACTTACTGACTGGTTACACTGACTGACATGTTACACTGACTTACTGATTGGTTACACTAACTGACTGACTGGTCACACTGACTGACTGGTCACACTGACTGACTGACTGACTGACTGGTCACACAGACTGACCGACTGGTCACACTTTCTGACTGGTCACACTGACTTACTGATTGGTGACACTGACTGACCATCAACATGACTAATCAAACTGACTGACTGACTGGTCACACTGACTAACTGGTCACACTGACTGACGGACTGTTCACACTGACTGACTGGTCACACTGACTGATCACACTGACTGACTGACTGGTCACACTGACTGACTGGTCATATTGACTGACTGACTGGTCATACTTACTGACTGGTCACACTGACTGACTGGTCATATTGACTGACTGACTGACTGGTCATACTTACTGACTGGTCACACTGACTGACTGACTGGTTACACTGACTGACTGACTGACTGCTTACACTGACTGACTGGCCACACTGAATGACTGACTGGTTACACTGACTAACATGTTACACTGACTGACTGACTTTTTACACTGACTAACTGACTGGTCAAACTGACTGACTGATCACTCTGACTGACTGACTGATCACACAGACTGACTGACTGTTCACACTTTTTGACTGGTAACACTGACTTACTGACTGTTCATACTTACTGACTGGTCACAGTGACTGACTGACTGCTTACACTGACTGACTGACTGGTCACACTGACTGACTGGTCACACTGACTGACTGACTGACTGACTGGTCACACTGACTGACTGATCACACAGACTGACCGACTGGTCACACTTTCTGACTGGTCACACTGACTTACTGATTGGTGACACTGACTGACCATCAACATGACTAATCAAACTGACTGACTGACTGGTCAAACTGACTCTATGACTGTCACACTGACTAACTGGTCACACTGACTGACGGACTGTTCACACTGACTGACTGGTCACACTGACTGATCACACTGACTGACTGACTGGTCACACTGACTGACTGGTCATATTGACTGACTGACTGGTCATACTTACTGACTGGTCACACTGACTGACTGACTGCTTACACTGACTGACTGACTGCTTACACTGACTGACTGGTCACACTGACTGACTGACTGGTTACACTGACTGACATGTTACACTGACTTACTGACTGGTTACACTGACTGACTGACTGGTCACACTGACTGACTGACTGGTCACACTGACTGACTGATCACTGTGACTGACTGACTGACTGGTCATACTTACTGACTGGTCACACTGACTGACTGACTGGTTACACTGACTGACTGACTGACTGCTTACACTGACTGACTGGTCACACTGAATGACTGACTGGTTACACTGACTAACATGTTTCACTGACTGACTGTCTTTTTACACTGACTAACTGACTGGTCAAACTGACTGACTGATCACTCTGACTGACTGACTGATCACACAGACTGACTGACTGTTCACACTTTTTGACTGGTAACACTGACTTACTGACTGTTCATACTTACTGACTGGTCACAGTGACTGACTGACTGCTTACACTGACTGACTGACTGGTCACACTGACTGACTGGTCACACTGACTGACTGACTGACTGACTGGTCACACTGACTGACTGATCACACAGACTGACCGACTGGTCACACTTTCTGACTGGTCACACTGACTTACTGATTGGTGACACTGACTGACCATCAACATGACTAATCAAACTGACTGACTGACTGGTCAAACTGACTCTATGACTGTCACACTGACTAACTGGTCACACTGACTGACGGACTGTTCACACTGACTGACTGGTCACACTGACTGATCACACTGACTGACTGACTGGTCACACTGACTGACTGGTCATATTGACTGACTGACTGGTCATACTTACTGACTGGTCACACTGACTGACTGACTGCTTACACTGACTGACTGACTGCTTACACTGACTGACTGGTCACACTGACTGACTGACTGGTTACACTGACTGACATGTTACACTGACTTACTGACTGGTTACACTGACTGACTGACTGGTCACACTGACTGACTGACTGGTCACACTGACTGACTGATCACTGTGACTGACTGACTGATCACACAGACTGACTGACTGGTCTCACTTTCTGACTGGTCACACTGACTTACTGATTGGTGATACTGACTGACCATCAACATGACTGATCACACTGACTGACCGACGGGTCAAACTGACTGACTGATCACACTGACTGACTGACTGGTCACACTGACTGACTGGTGACAATGACTGACTGACTGTTCAGACTGACTGAATGGTCACACTGACTGACTGACAGGTCACACTGACTGACTGGTCACACTGACTGATCACACTGACTGACCGACTGGTCACACTGACTGACTGGTCATATTGACTGACTGACTGGTTACACTGACTGACTGACTGACTGCTTACACTGACTGACTGGTCAAACTGAATGACTGACTGGTTACACTGACTAACATGTTACACTGACTGACTGACTTTTTACACTGACTGACTGACTTGTCAAACTGACTGACTGATCACTCTGACTGACTGACTGATCACACAGACTGACTGACTGTTCACACTTTTTGACTGGTCACACTGACTTACTGACTGGTCATACTTACTGACTGGTCACAGTGACTGACTGACTGCTTACACTGACTGACAGACTGGTCACACTGACTGACTGGTCACACTGACTTACTGACTGGTTACACTGACTGACATGTTACACTGACTTACTGATTGGTTACACTAACTGACTGACTGGTCACACTGACTGACTGGTCACACTGAATGACTGACTGACTGACTGGTCACACAGACTGACCGACTGGTCACACTTTTTGACGGGTCACACTGACTTACTGATTGGTGACACTGACTGACCATCAACATGACTAATCAAACTGACTGACTGACTGGTCAAGCTGACTCTTTGACTGTCACACTGACTAACTGGTCACACTGACTGACGGACTGTTCACACTGACTGACTGGTCACACTGACTGATCACACTGACTGACTGACTGACTGGTCACACTGACTGACTGGTCATATTGACTGACTGACTGGTCATACTTACTGACTGGTCACACTGACTGACTGACTGCTTACACTGACTGACTGACTGCTTACACTGACTGACTGGTCAAACTGACTGACTGACTGGTTACACTGACTGACATGTTACACTGACTTACTGACTGGTTACACTGACTGACTGACTGGTCACACTGACTGACTGACTGGTCACACTGACTGACTGATCACTCTGACTGACTGACTGATCACACAGACTGACTGACTGGTCACACTTTCTGACTGGTCACACTGACTTACTGATTGGTGATACTGACTGACCATCAACATGACTGATCACACTGACTGACCGACGGGTCAAACTGACTGACTGATCACACTGACTGACTGACTGGTCACACTGACTGACTGGTCACATTGACTGACTGACTGTTCACACTGACTGACTGGTCACACTGACTGACTGACTGGTCACACTGACTGACTGGTCACACTTACTGACTGACGGGTCACACTGACTGACTGGTCACACTAACTGACTGACTACTTACACTGACACACTGACTGTTCAGACTGACTGACTGGTCACACTGACTGACTGGTCATATTGACTGACTGACTGACTGGTCATACTTACTGACTGGTCACACTGACTGACTGACTGGTTACACTGACTGACTGACTGACTGCTTACACTGACTGACTGGTCACACTGAATGACTGACTGGTTACACTGACTAACATGTTACACTGACTGACTGTCTTTTTACACTGACTAACTGACTGGTCAAACTGACTGACTGATCACTCTGACTGACTGACTGATCACACAGACTGACTGACTGTTCACACTTCTTGACTGGTAACACTGACTTACTGACTGTTCATACTTACTGACTGGTCACAGTGACTGACTGACTGCTTACACTGACTGACTGACTGGTCACACTGACTGACTGGTCACACTGACTGACTGACTGACTGACTGGTCACACTGACTGACTGATCACACAGACTGACCGACTGGTCACACTTTCTGACTGGTCACACTGACTTACTGATTGGTGACACTGACTGACCATCAACATGACTAATCAAACTGACTGACTCACTGGTCAAACTGACTCTATGACTGTCACACTGACTAACTGGTCACACTGACTGACGGATTGTTCACACTGACTGACTGGTCACACTGACTGATCACACTGACTGACTGACTGGTCACACTGACTGACTGGTCATATTGACTGACTGACTTGTCATACTTACTGACTGGTCACACTGACTGACTGACTGCTTACACTGACTGACTGACTGGTCACACTGACTGACTGACTGGTTACACTGACTGACATGTTACACTGACTTACTGACTGGTTACACTGACTGACTGACTGGTCACACTGACTGACTGACTGGTCACACTGACTGACTGATCACTGTGACTGACTGACTGATCACACAGACTGACTGACTGGTCTCACTTTCTGACTGGTCACACTGACTTACTGATTGGTGATACTGACTGACCATCAACATGACTGTTCACACTGACTGACCGACGGGTCAAACTGACTGACTGATCACACTGACTGACTGACTGTTCACACTGACTGACTGGTGACAATGACTGACTGACTGTTCAGACTGACTGAATGGTCACACTGACTGACTGACTGGTCACACTGACTGACTGGTCACACTGACTGATCACACTGACTGACTGACTGGTCACACTGACTGACTGGTCATATTGACTGACTGACTGGTCACACTGACTGACTGACTGGTTACACTGACTGACTGACTGACTGCTTACACTGACTGACTGGTCAAACTGAATGACTGACTGGTTACACTGACTAACATGTTACACTGACTGACTGACTTTTTACACTGACTGACTGACTGGTCAAACTGACTGACTGATCACTCTGACTGACTGACTGATCACACAGACTGACTGACTGTTCACACTTTTTGACTGGTCACACTGACTTACTGACTGGTCATACTTACTGACTGGTCACAGTGACTGACTGACTGCTTACACTGACTGACTGACTGGTCACACTGACTGACTGATCAAACTGACTGACAGACTGGTCACACTGACTGACTGGTCACACTGACTTACTGACTGGTTACACTGACTGACATGTTACACTGACTTACTGATTGGTTACACTAACTGACTGACTGGTCACACTGACTGACTGGTCACACTGACTGACTGACTGACTGACTGGTCACACAGACTGACCGACTGGTCACACTTTCTGACTGGTCACACTGACTTACTGATTGGTGACACTGACTGACCATCAACATGACTAATCAAACTGACTGACTGACTGGTCAAACTGACTCAATGACTGTCACACTGACTAACTGGTCACACTGACTGACGGACTGTTCACACTGACTGACTGACTGGTCACACTGACTGACTGGTCACATTGACTGACTGACTGTTCACACTGACTGACTGGTCACACTGACTGACTGACTGGTCACACTGACTGACTGGTCACACTTACTGACTGACGGGTCACACTGACTGACTGGTCACACTAACTGACTGACTACTTACACTGACACACTGACTGTTCAGACTGACTGACTGGTCACACTGACTGACTGGTCATATTGACTGACTGACTGACTGGTCATACTTACTGACTGGTCACACTAACTGACTGACTGGTTACACTGACTGACTGACTGACTGCTTACACTGACTGACTGGTCACACTGAATGACTGACTGGTTACACTGACTAACATGTTACACTGACTGACTGTCTTTTTACACTGACTAACTGACTGGTCAAACTGACTGACTGATCACTCTGACTGACTGACTGATCACACAGACTGACTGACTGGTCACACTGACTGACTGGTCACATTGACTGACTGACTGTTCACACTGACTGACTGATCACACTGACTGACTGACTGGTCACACTGACTGACTGGTCACATTGACTGACTGACTGTTCACACTGACTGACTGGTCACACTGACTGACTGACTGGTCACACTTACTGACTGACTGGTCACACTTACTGACTGACGGGTCACACTGACTGACTGGTCACACTAACTGACTGACTACTTACACTGACACACTGACTGTTCAGACTGACTGACTGGTCACACTGACTGACTGGTCATATTGACTGACTGACTGACTGGTCATACTTACTGACTGGTCACACTGACTGACTGACTGACTGGTTACACTGACTGACTGACTGACTGACTGCTTACACTGACTGACTGGCCACACTGAATGACTGACTGGTTACACTGACTAACATGTTACACTGACTGACTGACTTTTTACACTGACTAACTGACTGGTCAAACTGACTGACTGATCACTCTGACTGACTCACTGATCACACAGACTGACTGACTGTTCACACTTTTTGACTGGTAACACTGACTTACTGACTGTTCATACTTACTGACTGGTCACAGTGACTGACAGACTGCTTACACTGACTGACTGACTAGTCACACTGACTGACTGGTCACACTGACTGACTGACTGACTGACTGGTCACACTGACTGACTGATCACACAGACTGACCGACTGGTCACACTTTCTGACTGGTCAAACTGACTTACTGATTGGTGACACTGACTGACCATCAACATGACTAATCAAACTGACTGACTGACTGGTCAAACTGACTCTATGACTGTCACACTGACTAACTGGTCACACTGACTGACGGACTGTTCACACTGACTGACTCGTCACACTGACTGATCACACTGACTGACTGACTGGTCACACTGACTGACTGGTCATATTGACTGACTGACTGGTCATACTTACTGACTGGTCACACTGACTGACTGACTGCTTACACTGACTGACTGACTGCTTACACTGACTGACTGGTCACACTGACTGACTGACTGGTTACACTGACTGACATGTTACACTGACTTACTGACTGGTTACACTGACTGACTGACTGGTCACACTGACTGACTGACTGGTCAAACTGACTGACTGATCACTGTGACTGACTGACTGATCACACAGACTGACTGACTGGTCACACTTTCTGACTGGTCACACTGACTTACTGATTGGTGATACTGACTGACCATCAACATGACTGATCACACTGACTGACCGACGGGTCAAACTGACTGACTGATCACACTGACTGACTGACTGTTCACACTCACTGACTGGTGACAATGACTGACTGACTGTTCAGACTGACTGAATGGTCACACTGACTGACTGACTGGTCACACTGACTGACTGGTCACACTGACTGATCACACTGACTGACTGACTGGTCACACTGACTGACTGGTCATATTGACTGACTGACTGGTCACACTGACTGACTGACTGGTTACACTGACTGACTGACTGACTGCTTACACTGACTGACTGGTCAAACTGAATGACTGACTGGTTACACTGACTAACATGTTACACTGACTGACTGACTTTTTACACTGACTGACTGACTGGTCAAACTGACTGACTGATCACTCTGACTGACTGACTGATCACACAGACTGACTGACTGTTCACACTTTTTGACTGGTCACACTGACTTACTGACTGGTCATACTTACTGACTGGTCAGAGTGACTGACTGACTGCTTACACTGACTGACTGACTGGTCACACTGACTGACTGATCAAACTGACTGACAGACTGGTCACACTGACTGACTGGTCACACTGACTTACTGACTGGTTACACTGACTGACATATTACACTGACTTACTGATTGGTTACACTAACTGACTGACTGGTCACACTGACTGACTGGTCACACTGACTGACTGACTGACTGACTGGTCACACAGACTGACCGACTGGTCACACTTTCTGACTGGTCACACTGACTTACTGATTGGTGATACTGACTGACCATCAACATGACTGATCACACTGACAGACCGACGGGTCAAACTGACTGACTGATCACACTGACTGACTGACTGGTCACACTGAATGACTGGTCACATTGACTGACTGACTGTTCACACTGACTGACTGGTCACACTGACTGACTGACTGGTCACACTGGCTGACTGGTCACACTTACTGACTGACGGGTCACACTGACTGACTGGTCACACTAACTGACTGATCACACAGACTGACCGACTGGTCACACTTTCTGACTGGTCACACTGACTTACTGATTGGTGACACTGACTGACCATCAACATGACTAATCAAACTGACTGACTGACTGGTCAAACTGACTCTATGACTGTCACACTGACTAACTGGTCACACTGACTGACGGACTGTTCACACTGACTGACTGGTCACACTGACTGATCACACTGATTGAAAGACTGGTCACACTGACTGACTGGTCATATTGACTGACTGACTGGTCATACTTACTGACTGGTCACACTGACTGACTGACTGCTTACACTGACTGACTGACTGCTTACACTGACTGACTGGTCACACTGACTGACTGACTGGTTACACTGACTGACATGTTACACTGACTTACTGACTGGTTACACTGACTGACTGACTGGTCACACTGACTGACTGACTGGTCACACTGACTGACTGATCACTGTGACTGACTGACTGATCACACAGACTGACTGACTGGTCACACTTTCTGACTGGTCACACTGACTTACTGATTGGTGATACTGACTGACCATCAACATGACTGATCACACTGACTGACCGACGGGTCAAACTGACTGACTGATCACACTGACTGACTGACTGGTCACACTGACTGACTGGTGACATTGACTGACTGACTGTTCAGACTGACTGAATGGTCACACTGACTGACTGACTGGTCACACTGACTGACTGGTCACACTGACTGATCACACTGACTGACTGACTGGTCACACTGACTGACTGGTCATATTGACTGACTGACTGGTCACACTGACTGACTGACTGGTTACACTGACTGACTGACTGACTGCTTACACTGACTGACTGGTCACACTGAATGACTGACTGGTTACAATGACTAACATGTTACACTGACTGACTGACTTTTTCCACTGACTGACTGACTGGTCAAACTGACTGACTGATCACTCTGACTGACTGACTGATCACACAGACTGACTGACTGTTCACACTTTTTGACTGGTCACACTGACTTACTGACTGGTCATACTTACTGACTGGTCACAGTGACTGACTGACTGCTTACACTGACTGACTGACTGGTCACACTGACTGACTGATCAAACTGACTGACAGACTGGTCACACTGACTGACTGGTCACACTGACTTACTGACTGATTACACTGACTGACATGTTACACTGACTTACTGATTGGTTACACTAACTGACTGACTGGTCACACTGACTGACTGACTGACTGACTGGTCACACAGACTGACCGACTGGTCACACTTTCTGACTGGTCACACTGACTTACTGATTGGTGACACTGACTGACCATCAACATGACTAATCAAACTGACTGACTGACTGGTCAAACTGACTCTATGACTGTCACACTGACTAACTGGTCACACTGACTGACGGACTGTTCACACTGACTGACTGGTCACACTGACTGATCACACTGACTGACTGACTGGTCACACTGACTGACTGGTCATATTGACTGAATGACTGGTCATACTTACTGACTGGTCACACTGACTGACTGACTGCTTACACTGACTGACATGTTACACTGACTTACTGACTGGTTACACTGACTGACTGACTGGTCACACTGACTGACTGACTGGTCACACTGACTGACTGACTGGTCACACTGACTGACTGATCACTCTGACTGACTGACTGATCACACAGACTGACTGACTGGTCACACTTTCTGACTGGTCACACTGACTTACTGATTGGTGATACTGACTGACCATCAACATGACTGATCACACTGACTGACCGACGGGTCAAACTGACTGACTGATCACACTGACTGACTGACTGGTCACACTGACTGACTGGTCACATTGACTGACTGACTGTTCACACTGACTGACTGGTCACACTGACTGACTGACTGGTCACACTGACTGACTGACTGGTCACACTGACTGACTGGTCACACTTACTGACTGACGGGTCACACTGACTGACTGGTTACACTAACTGACTGACTACTTACACTGACACACTGACTGTTCAGACTGACTGACTGGTCACACTGACTGACTGGTCATATTGACTGACTGACTGACTGGTCATACTTACTGACTGGTCACACTGACTGACTGACTGGTTACACTGACTGACTGACTGACTGCTTACACTGACTGACTGGTCACACTGAATGACTGACTGGTTACACTGACTAACATGTTACACTGACTGACTGACTTTTTACACTGACTAACTGACTGGTCAAACTGACTGACTGATCACTCTGACTGACTGACTGACTGACTGGTCACACTGAATGACTGACTGGTTACACTGACTAACATGTTACACTGACTGACTGACTTTTTACACTGACTAACTGACTGGTCAAACTGACTGACTGATCACTCTGACTGACTGACTGATCACACAGACTGACTGACTGTTCACACTTTTTGACTGGTAACACTGACTTACTGACTGTTCATACTTACTGACTGGTCACAGTGACTGACTGACTGCTTACACTGACTGACTGACTGGTCACACTGACTGACTGGTCACACTGACTGACTGACTGACTGACTGGTCACACTGAATGACTGACTGGTTACACTGACTGACTGACTGGTCACACTGACTGACTGATCACTCTGACTGACTGACTGATCACACAGTCTGACTGACTGGTCACACTTTCTGACTGGTCACACTGACTTACTGATTTGTGATACTGACTGACTGATCATACTGAATGACTGACTGGTCACACTCACTGACTGGTCACATTGACTGACTGACTGTTCAGACTGACTGACTGGTCACACTGACTGACTGACTGGTCACACTGACTGACTGGTCACACTTACTGACTGACGGGTCACACTGAATGACTGGTCACAATAACTGACTGACTACTTACACTGACACACTGACTGTTCAGACTGACTGACTGGTCACACTGACTGACTGACTGGTCACACTGACTGATCACACTGACTGACTGACTGGTCACAGTGACTGACTGGTCATATTGACTGACTGACTGGTCATTCTTACTGACTGGTCACACTGACTGACTGACTGGTTACACTGACTGACTGACTGCTTACACTGACTGACAGGTCACACTGAATGACTGACTGTTTACACTGACTGACATGTTACACTGACTGACATGTTACACTGACTTACTGACTGGTTACACTGACTGACTGACTTTTCACACTGACTGACTGGTCACACTGACTGATCACACTGACTGACTGACTGGTCACACTGACTGACTGGTCATATTGACTGACTGACTGGTCATACTTACTGACTGGTCACACTGACTGACTGACTGACTGGTTACACTGACTGACTGACTGACTGCTTACACTGACTGACTGGTCACACTGAATGACTGACTGGTTACACTGACTAACATGTTACACTGACTGACTGACTTTTTACACTGACTGACTGACTGGTCAAACTGACTGACTGATCACTCTGACTGACTGACTGATCACACAGACTGACTGACTTTTCACACTTTTTGACTGGTCACACTGACTTACTGACTGGTCATACTTACTGACTGGTCACAGTGACTGACTGACTGCTTACACTGACTGACTGACTGGTCACACTGACTGACTGATCAAACTGACTGACAGACTGGTCACACTGACTGACTGGTCACACTGACTTACTGACTGGTTACACTGACTGACATGTTACACTGACTTACTGATTGGTTACACTAACTGACTGACTGGTCACACTGACTGACTGGTCACACTGACTGACTGACTGACTGACTGGTCACACAGACTGACCGACTGGTCACACTTTCTGACTGGTCACACTGACTTACTGATTGGTGACACTGACTGACCATCAACATGACTAATCAAACTGACTGACTGACTGGTCACACTGACTAACTGGTCACACTGACTGACGGACTGTTCACACTGACTGACTGGTCACACTGACTGATCACACTGACTGACTGACTGGTCACACTGACTGACTGGTCATATTGACTGACTGACTGGTCATACTTACTGACTGGTCACACTGACTGACTGGTCATATTGACTGACTGACTGACTGGTCATACTTACTGACTGGTCACACTGACTGACTGACTGGTTACACTGACTGACTGACTGACTGCTTACACTGACTGACTGGCCACACTGAATGACTGACTGGTTACACTGACTAACATGTTACACTGACTGACTGACTTTTTACACTGACTAACTGACTGGTCAAACTGACTGACTGATCACTCTGACTGACTGACTGATCACACAGACTGACTGACTGTTCACACTTTTTGACTGGTAACACTGACTTACTGACTGTTCATACTTACTGACTGGTCACAGTGACTGACTGACTGCTTACACTGACTGACTGACTGGTCACACTGACTGACTGGTCACACTGACTGACTGACTGACTGACTGGTCACACTGACTGACTGATCACACAGACTGACCGACTGGTCACACTTTCTGACTGGTCACACTGACTTACTGATTGGTGACACTGACTGACCATCAACATGACTAATCAAACTGACTGACTGACTGGTCAAACTGACTCTATGACTGTCACACTGACTAACTGGTCACACTGACTGACGGACTGTTCACACTGACTGACTGGTCACACTGACTGATCACACTGACTGACTGACTGGTCACACTGACTGACTGGTCATATTGACTGACTGACTGGTCATACTTACTGACTGGTCACACTGACTGACTGACTGCTTACACTGACTGACTGACTGCTTACACTGACTGACTGGTCACACTGACTGACTGACTGGTTACACTGACTGACATGTTACACTGACTTACTGACTGGTTACACTGACTGACTGACTGGTCACACTGACTGACTGACTGGTCACACTGACTGACTGATCACTGTGACTGACTGACTGACTGGTCATACTTACTGACTGGTCACACTGACTGACTGACTGGTTACACTGACTGACTGACTGACTGCTTACACTGACTGACTGGTCACACTGAATGACTGACTGGTTACACTGACTAACATGTTTCACTGACTGACTGTCTTTTTACACTGACTAACTGACTGGTCAAACTGACTGACTGATCACTCTGACTGACTGACTGATCACACAGACTGACTGACTGTTCACACTTTTTGACTGGTAACACTGACTTACTGACTGTTCATACTTACTGACTGGTCACAGTGACTGACTGACTGCTTACACTGACTGACTGACTGGTCACACTGACTGACTGGTCACACTGACTGACTGACTGACTGACTGGTCACACTGACTGACTGATCACACAGACTGACCGACTGGTCACACTTTCTGACTGGTCACACTGACTTACTGATTGGTGACACTGACTGACCATCAACATGACTAATCAAACTGACTGACTGACTGGTCAAACTGACTCTATGACTGTCACACTGACTAACTGGTCACACTGACTGACGGACTGTTCACACTGACTGACTGGTCACACTGACTGATCACACTGACTGACTGACTGGTCACACTGACTGACTGGTCATATTGACTGACTGACTGGTCATACTTACTGACTGGTCACACTGACTGACTGACTGCTTACACTGACTGACTGACTGCTTACACTGACTGACTGGTCACACTGACTGACTGACTGGTTACACTGACTGACATGTTACACTGACTTACTGACTGGTTACACTGACTGACTGACTGGTCACACTGACTGACTGACTGGTCACACTGACTGACTGATCACTGTGACTGACTGACTGATCACACAGACTGACTGACTGGTCTCACTTTCTGACTGGTCACACTGACTTACTGATTGGTGATACTGACTGACCATCAACATGACTGATCACACTGACTGACCGACGGGTCAAACTGACTGACTGATCACACTGACTGACTGACTGGTCACACTGACTGACTGGTGACAATGACTGACTGACTGTTCAGACTGACTGAATGGTCACACTGACTGACTGACAGGTCACACTGACTGACTGGTCACACTGACTGATCACACTGACTGACCGACTGGTCACACTGACTGACTGGTCATATTGACTGACTGACTGGTTACACTGACTGACTGACTGACTGCTTACACTGACTGACTGGTCAAACTGAATGACTGACTGGTTACACTGACTAACATGTTACACTGACTGACTGACTTTTTACACTGACTGACTGACTTGTCAAACTGACTGACTGATCACTCTGACTGACTGACTGATCACACAGACTGACTGACTGTTCACACTTTTTGACTGGTCACACTGACTTACTGACTGGTCATACTTACTGACTGGTCACAGTGACTGACTGACTGCTTACACTGACTGACAGACTGGTCACACTGACTGACTGGTCACACTGACTTACTGACTGGTTACACTGACTGACATGTTACACTGACTTACTGATTGGTTACACTAACTGACTGACTGGTCACACTGACTGACTGGTCACACTGAATGACTGACTGACTGACTGGTCACACAGACTGACCGACTGGTCACACTTTTTGACGGGTCACACTGACTTACTGATTGGTGACACTGACTGACCATCAACATGACTAATCAAACTGACTGACTGACTGGTCAAGCTGACTCTTTGACTGTCACACTGACTAACTGGTCACACTGACTGACGGACTGTTCACACTGACTGACTGGTCACACTGACTGATCACACTGACTGACTGACTGACTGGTCACACTGACTGACTGGTCATATTGACTGACTGACTGGTCATACTTACTGACTGGTCACACTGACTGACTGACTGCTTACACTGACTGACTGACTGCTTACACTGACTGACTGGTCAAACTGACTGACTGACTGGTTACACTGACTGACATGTTACACTGACTTACTGACTGGTTACACTGACTGACTGACTGGTCACACTGACTGACTGACTGGTCACACTGACTGACTGATCACTCTGACTGACTGACTGATCACACAGACTGACTGACTGGTCACACTTTCTGACTGGTCACACTGACTTACTGATTGGTGATACTGACTGACCATCAACATGACTGATCACACTGACTGACCGACGGGTCAAACTGACTGACTGATCACACTGACTGACTGACTGGTCACACTGACTGACTGGTCACATTGACTGACTGACTGTTCACACTGACTGACTGGTCACACTGACTGACTGACTGGTCACACTGACTGACTGGTCACACTTACTGACTGACGGGTCACACTGACTGACTGGTCACACTAACTGACTGACTACTTACACTGACACACTGACTGTTCAGACTGACTGACTGGTCACACTGACTGACTGGTCATATTGACTGACTGACTGACTGGTCATACTTACTGACTGGTCACACTGACTGACTGACTGGTTACACTGACTGACTGACTGACTGCTTACACTGACTGACTGGTCACACTGAATGACTGACTGGTTACACTGACTAACATGTTACACTGACTGACTGTCTTTTTACACTGACTAACTGACTGGTCAAACTGACTGACTGATCACTCTGACTGACTGACTGATCACACAGACTGACTGACTGTTCACACTTCTTGACTGGTAACACTGACTTACTGACTGTTCATACTTACTGACTGGTCACAGTGACTGACTGACTGCTTACACTGACTGACTGACTGGTCACACTGACTGACTGGTCACACTGACTGACTGACTGACTGACTGGTCACACTGACTGACTGATCACACAGACTGACCGACTGGTCACACTTTCTGACTGGTCACACTGACTTACTGATTGGTGACACTGACTGACCATCAACATGACTAATCAAACTGACTGACTCACTGGTCAAACTGACTCTATGACTGTCACACTGACTAACTGGTCACACTGACTGACGGATTGTTCACACTGACTGACTGGTCACACTGACTGATCACACTGACTGACTGACTGGTCACACTGACTGACTGGTCATATTGACTGACTGACTTGTCATACTTACTGACTGGTCACACTGACTGACTGACTGCTTACACTGACTGACTGACTGGTCACACTGACTGACTGACTGGTTACACTGACTGACATGTTACACTGACTTACTGACTGGTTACACTGACTGACTGACTGGTCACACTGACTGACTGACTGGTCACACTGACTGACTGATCACTGTGACTGACTGACTGATCACACAGACTGACTGACTGGTCTCACTTTCTGACTGGTCACACTGACTTACTGATTGGTGATACTGACTGACCATCAACATGACTGTTCACACTGACTGACCGACGGGTCAAACTGACTGACTGATCACACTGACTGACTGACTGTTCACACTGACTGACTGGTGACAATGACTGACTGACTGTTCAGACTGACTGAATGGTCACACTGACTGACTGACTGGTCACACTGACTGACTGGTCACACTGACTGATCACACTGACTGACTGACTGGTCACACTGACTGACTGGTCATATTGACTGACTGACTGGTCACACTGACTGACTGACTGGTTACACTGACTGACTGACTGACTGCTTACACTGACTGACTGGTCAAACTGAATGACTGACTGGTTACACTGACTAACATGTTACACTGACTGACTGACTTTTTACACTGACTGACTGACTGGTCAAACTGACTGACTGATCACTCTGACTGACTGACTGATCACACAGACTGACTGACTGTTCACACTTTTTGACTGGTCACACTGACTTACTGACTGGTCATACTTACTGACTGGTCACAGTGACTGACTGACTGCTTACACTGACTGACTGACTGGTCACACTGACTGACTGATCAAACTGACTGACAGACTGGTCACACTGACTGACTGGTCACACTGACTTACTGACTGGTTACACTGACTGACATGTTACACTGACTTACTGATTGGTTACACTAACTGACTGACTGGTCACACTGACTGACTGGTCACACTGACTGACTGACTGACTGACTGGTCACACAGACTGACCGACTGGTCACACTTTCTGACTGGTCACACTGACTTACTGATTGGTGACACTGACTGACCATCAACATGACTAATCAAACTGACTGACTGACTGGTCAAACTGACTCAATGACTGTCACACTGACTAACTGGTCACACTGACTGACGGACTGTTCACACTGACTGACTGACTGGTCACACTGACTGACTGGTCACATTGACTGACTGACTGTTCACACTGACTGACTGGTCACACTGACTGACTGACTGGTCACACTGACTGACTGGTCACACTTACTGACTGACGGGTCACACTGACTGACTGGTCACACTAACTGACTGACTACTTACACTGACACACTGACTGTTCAGACTGACTGACTGGTCACACTGACTGACTGGTCATATTGACTGACTGACTGACTGGTCATACTTACTGACTGGTCACACTAACTGACTGACTGGTTACACTGACTGACTGACTGACTGCTTACACTGACTGACTGGTCACACTGAATGACTGACTGGTTACACTGACTAACATGTTACACTGACTGACTGTCTTTTTACACTGACTAACTGACTGGTCAAACTGACTGACTGATCACTCTGACTGACTGACTGATCACACAGACTGACTGACTGGTCACACTGACTGACTGGTCACATTGACTGACTGACTGTTCACACTGACTGACTGATCACACTGACTGACTGACTGGTCACACTGACTGACTGGTCACATTGACTGACTGACTGTTCACACTGACTGACTGGTCACACTGACTGACTGACTGGTCACACTTACTGACTGACTGGTCACACTTACTGACTGACGGGTCACACTGACTGACTGGTCACACTAACTGACTGACTACTTACACTGACACACTGACTGTTCAGACTGACTGACTGGTCACACTGACTGACTGGTCATATTGACTGACTGACTGACTGGTCATACTTACTGACTGGTCACACTGACTGACTGACTGACTGGTTACACTGACTGACTGACTGACTGACTGCTTACACTGACTGACTGGCCACACTGAATGACTGACTGGTTACACTGACTAACATGTTACACTGACTGACTGACTTTTTACACTGACTAACTGACTGGTCAAACTGACTGACTGATCACTCTGACTGACTCACTGATCACACAGACTGACTGACTGTTCACACTTTTTGACTGGTAACACTGACTTACTGACTGTTCATACTTACTGACTGGTCACAGTGACTGACAGACTGCTTACACTGACTGACTGACTAGTCACACTGACTGACTGGTCACACTGACTGACTGACTGACTGACTGGTCACACTGACTGACTGATCACACAGACTGACCGACTGGTCACACTTTCTGACTGGTCAAACTGACTTACTGATTGGTGACACTGACTGACCATCAACATGACTAATCAAACTGACTGACTGACTGGTCAAACTGACTCTATGACTGTCACACTGACTAACTGGTCACACTGACTGACGGACTGTTCACACTGACTGACTCGTCACACTGACTGATCACACTGACTGACTGACTGGTCACACTGACTGACTGGTCATATTGACTGACTGACTGGTCATACTTACTGACTGGTCACACTGACTGACTGACTGCTTACACTGACTGACTGACTGCTTACACTGACTGACTGGTCACACTGACTGACTGACTGGTTACACTGACTGACATGTTACACTGACTTACTGACTGGTTACACTGACTGACTGACTGGTCACACTGACTGACTGACTGGTCAAACTGACTGACTGATCACTGTGACTGACTGACTGATCACACAGACTGACTGACTGGTCACACTTTCTGACTGGTCACACTGACTTACTGATTGGTGATACTGACTGACCATCAACATGACTGATCACACTGACTGACCGACGGGTCAAACTGACTGACTGATCACACTGACTGACTGACTGTTCACACTCACTGACTGGTGACAATGACTGACTGACTGTTCAGACTGACTGAATGGTCACACTGACTGACTGACTGGTCACACTGACTGACTGGTCACACTGACTGATCACACTGACTGACTGACTGGTCACACTGACTGACTGGTCATATTGACTGACTGACTGGTCACACTGACTGACTGACTGGTTACACTGACTGACTGACTGACTGCTTACACTGACTGACTGGTCAAACTGAATGACTGACTGGTTACACTGACTAACATGTTACACTGACTGACTGACTTTTTACACTGACTGACTGACTGGTCAAACTGACTGACTGATCACTCTGACTGACTGACTGATCACACAGACTGACTGACTGTTCACACTTTTTGACTGGTCACACTGACTTACTGACTGGTCATACTTACTGACTGGTCAGAGTGACTGACTGACTGCTTACACTGACTGACTGACTGGTCACACTGACTGACTGATCAAACTGACTGACAGACTGGTCACACTGACTGACTGGTCACACTGACTTACTGACTGGTTACACTGACTGACATATTACACTGACTTACTGATTGGTTACACTAACTGACTGACTG
Source organism: Zacco platypus (assembly GCA_038088235.1). Taxonomy (NCBI): domain Eukaryota; kingdom Metazoa; phylum Chordata; class Actinopteri; order Cypriniformes; family Xenocyprididae; genus Zacco; species Zacco platypus. The sequence continues at coordinate 23,173,573 of CM076086.1, read as the reverse complement.
GTCACACTGACTGACTGGTCACACTGACTGACTGACTGACTGACTGGTCACACAGACTGACCGACTGGTCACACTTTCTGACTGGTCACACTGACTTACTGATTGGTGACACTGACTGACCATCAACATGACTAATCAAACTGACTGACTGACTGGTCAAACTGACTCAATGACTGTCACACTGACTAACTGGTCACACTGACTGACGGACTGTTCACACTGACTGACTGGTCACACTGACTGATCACACTGACTGACTGACTGGTCACACTGACTGACTGGTCATATTGACTGACTGACTGGTCATACTTACTGACTGGTCACACTGACTGACTGACCGCTTACACTGACTGACTGACTGCTTACACTGACTGACTGGTCAAACTGACTGACTGACTGGTTACACTGACTGACATGTTACACTGACTTACTGACTGGTTACACTGACTGACTGACTGGTCACACTGACTGACTGACTGGTCACACTGACTGACTGATCACTCTGACTGACTGACTGATCACACAGACTGACTGACTGGTCACACTTTCTGACTGGTCACACTGACTTACTGATTGGTGATACTGACTGACCATCAACATGACTGATCACACTGACTGACCGACGGGTCAAACTGACTGACTGATCACACTGACTGACTGACTGGTCACACTGACTGACTGGTCACATTGACTGACTGACTGTTCACACTGACTGACTGGTCACACTGACTGACTGACTGGTCACACTTACTGACTGACTGGTCACACTTACTGACTGACGGGTCACACTGACTGACTGGTCACACTAACTGACTGACTACTTACACGGACACACTGACTGTTCAGACTGACTGACTGGTCACACTGACTGACTGGTCATATTGACTGACTGACTGACTGGTCATACTTACTGACTGGTCACACTGACTGACTGACTGGTTACACTGACTGACTGACTGACTGCTTACACTGACTGACTGGCCACACTGAATGACTGACTGGTTACACTGACTAACATGTTACACTGACTGACTGACTTTTTACACTGACTAACTGACTGGTCAAACTGACTGACTGATCACTCTGACTGACTGACTGATCACACAGACTGACTGACTGTTCACACTTTTTGACTGGTAACACTGACTTACTGACTGTTCATACTTACTGACTGGTCACAGTGACTGACAGACTGCTTACACTGACTGACTGACTAGTCACACTGACTGACTGGTCACACTGACTGACTGACTGACTGACTGGTCACACTGACTGACTGATCACACAGACTGACCGACTGGTCACACTTTCTGACTGGTCACACTGACTTACTGATTGGTGACACTGACTGACCATCAACATGACTAATCAAACTGACTGACTGACTGGTCAAACTGACTCTATGACTGTCACACTGACTAACTGGTCACACTGACTGACGGACTGTTCACACTGACTGACTCGTCACACTGACTGATCACACTGACTGACTGACTGGTCACACTGACTGACTGGTCATATTGACTGACTGACTGGTCATACTTACTGACTGGTCACACTGACTGACTGACTGCTTACACTGACTGACTGACTGCTTACACTGACTGACTGGTCACACTGACTGACTGACTGGTTACACTGACTGACATGTTACACTGACTGACTGACTTTTTCCACTGACTGACTGACTGGTCAAACTGACTGACTGATCACTCTGACTGACTGACTGGTTAAACTGACTGACTGACTGACTGACTGCGTACACTGACTGACTGGTCACACTGAATGACTGACTGGTTACAATGACTAACATGTTACACTGACTGACTGACTTTTTCCACTGACTGACTGACTGGTCAAACTGACTGACTGATCACTCTGACTGACTGACTGATCACACAGACTGACTGACTGTTCACACTTTTTGACTGGTCACACTGACTTACTGACTGGTCATACTTACTGACTGGTCACAGTGACTGACTGACTGCTTACACTGACTGACTGACTGGTCACACTGACTGACTGATCAAACTGACTGACAGACTGGTCACACTGACTGACTGGTCACACTGACTTACTGACTGGTTACACTGACTGACATGTTACACTGACTTACTGATTGGTTACACTAACTGACTGACTGGTCACACTGACTGACTGACTGACTGACTGACTGGTCACACAGACTGACCGACTGGTCACACTTTCTGACTGGTCACACTGACTTACTGATTGGTGACACTGACTGACCATCAACATGACTAATCAAACTGACTGACTGACTGGTCAAACTGACTCTATGACTGTCACACTGACTAACTGGTCACACTGACTGACGGACTGTTCACACTGACTGACTGGTCACACTGACTGATTACACTGACTGACTGACTGGTCACACTGACTGACTGGTCACACTGACTGACTGACTGCTTACACTGACTGACTGACTGCTTACACTGACTGACTGGTCAAACTGACTGACTGACTGGTTACACTGACTGACATGTTACACTGACTTACTGACTGGTTACACTGACTGACTGACTGGTCACACTGACTGACTGACTGGTCACACTGACTGACTGACTGGTCACACTGACTGACTGATCACTCTGACTGACTGACTGATCACACAGACTGACTGACTGGTCACACTTTCTGACTGGTCACACTGACTTACTGATTGGTGATACTGACTGACCATCAACATGACTGATCACACTGACTGACCGACGGGTCAAACTGACTGACTGATCACACTGACTGACTGACTGGTCACACTGACTGACTGGTCACATTGACTGACTGACTGTTCACACTGACTGACTGGTCACACTGACTGACTGACTGGTCACACTGACTGACTGGTCACACTTACTGACTGACGGGTCACACTGACTGACTGGTTACACTAACTGACTGACTACTTACACTGACACACTGACTGTTCAGACTGACTGACTGGTCACACTGACTGACTGGTCATATTGACTGACTGACTGACTGGTCATACTTACTGACTGGTCACACTGACTGACTGACTGGTTACACTGACTGACTGACTGACTGCTTACACTGACTGACTGGTCACACTGAATGACTGACTGGTTACACTGACTAACATGTTACACTGACTGACTGACTTTTTACACTGACTAACTGACTGGTCAAACTGACTGACTGATCACTCTGACTGACTGACTGACTGACTGGTCACACTGAATGACTGACTGGTTACACTGACTAACATGTTACACTGACTGACTGACTTTTTACACTGACTAACTGACTGGTCAAACTGACTGACTGATCACTCTGACTGACTGACTGATCACACAGACTGACTGACTGTTCACACTTTTTGACTGGTAACACTGACTTACTGACTGTTCATACTTACTGACTGGTCACAGTGACTGACTGACTGCTTACACTGACTGACTGACTGGTCACACTGACTGACTGGTCACACTGACTGACTGACTGACTGACTGGTCACACTGAATGACTGACTGGTTACACTGACTGACTGACTGGTCACACTGACTGACTGATCACTCTGACTGACTGACTGATCACACAGTCTGACTGACTGGTCACACTTTCTGACTGGTCACACTGACTTACTGATTTGTGATACTGACTGACCATCAACATGACTGATCACACTGACTGACCGACGGGTCAAACTGACTGACTGATCATACTGACTGACTGACTGGTCACACTCACTGACTGGTCACATTGACTGACTGACTGTTCAGACTGACTGACTGGTCACACTGACTGACTGACTGGTCACACTGACTGACTGGTCACACTTACTGACTGACGGGTCACACTGAATGACTGGTCACACTAACTGACTGACTACTTACACTGACACACTGACTGTTCAGACTGACTGACAGGTCACACTGACTGACTGACTGGTCACACTGACTGATCACACTGACTGACTGACTGGTCACAGTGACTGACTGGTCATATTGACTGACTGACTGGTCATTCTTACTGACTGGTCACACTGACTGACTGACTGGTTACACTGACTGACTGACTTTTCACACTGACTGACTGGTCACACTGACTGATCACACTGACTGACTGACTGGTCACACTGACTGACTGGTCATATTGACTGACTGACTGGTCATACTTACTGACTGGTCACACTGACTGACTGACTGACTGGTTACACTGACTGACTGACTGACTGCTTACACTGACTGACTGGTCACACTGAATGACTGACTGGTTACACTGACTAACATGTTACACTGACTGACTGACTTTTTATACTGACTGACTGACTGGTCAAACTGACTGACTGATCACTCTGACTGACTGACTGATCACACAGACTGACTGACTTTTCACACTTTTTGACTGGTCACACTGACTTACTGACTGGTCATACTTACTGACTGGTCACAGTGACTGACTGACTGCTTACACTGACTGACTGACTGGTCACACTGACTGACTGATCAAACTGACTGACAGACTGGTCACACTGACTGACTGGTCACACTGACTTACTGACTGGTTACACTGACTGACATGTTACACTGACTTACTGATTGGTTACACTAACTGACTGACTGGTCATATTGACTGACTGACTGACTGGTCATACTTACTGACTGGTCACACTGACTGACTGACTGGTTACACTGACTGACTGACTGACTGCTTACACTGACTGACTGGTCACACTGAATGACTGACTGGTTACACTGACTAACATGTTACACTGACTGACTGACTTTTTACACTGACTAACTGACTGGTCAAACTGACTGACTGATCACTCTGACTGACTGACTGATCACACAGACTGACTGACTGTTCACACTTTTTGACTGGTAACACTGACTTACTGACTGTTCATACTTACTGACTGGTCACAGTGACTGACTGACTGCTTACACTGACTGACTGACTGGTCACACTGACTGACTGGTCACACTGACTGACTGACTGATCACACAGTCTGACTGACTGGTCACACTTTCTGACTGGTCACACTGACTTACTGATTTGTGATACTGACTGACCATCAACATGACTGATCACACTGACTGACCGACGGGTCAAACTGACTGACTGATCATACTGACTGACTGACTGGTCACACTCACTGACTGGTCACATTGACTGACTGACTGTTCAGACTGACTGACTGGTCACACTGACTGACTGACTGGTCACACTGACTGACTGGTCACACTTACTGACTGACGGGTCACACTGAATGACTGGTCACACTAACTGACTGACTACTTACACTGACACACTGACTGTTCAGACTGACTGACAGGTCACACTGACTGACTGACTGGTCACACTGACTGATCACACTGACTGACTGACTGGTCACAGTGACTGACTGGTCATATTGACTGACTGACTGGTCATTCTTACTGACTGGTCACACTGACTGACTGACTGGTTACACTGACTGACTGACTGCTTACACTGACTGACAGGTCACACTGAATGACTGACTGTTTACACTGACTGACATGTTACACTGACTGACATGTTACACTGACTTACTGACTGGTTACACTGACTGACTGACTTTTCACACTGACTGACTGGTCACACTGACTGATCACACTGACTGACTGACTGGTCACACTGACTGACTGGTCATATTGACTGACTGACTGGTCATACTTACTGACTGGTCACACTGACTGACTGACTGACTGGTTACACTGACTGACTGACTGACTGCTTACACTGACTGACTGGTCACACTGAATGACTGACTGGTTACACTGACTAACATGTTACACTGACTGACTGACTTTTTATACTGACTGACTGACTGGTCAAACTGACTGACTGATCACTCTGACTGACTGACTGATCACACAGACTGACTGACTTTTCACACTTTTTGACTGGTCACACTGACTTACTGACTGGTCATACTTACTGACTGGTCACAGTGACTGACTGACTGCTTACACTGACTGACTGACTGGTCACACTGACTGACTGATCAAACTGACTGACAGACTGGTCACACTGACTGACTGGTCACACTGACTTACTGACTGGTTACACTGACTGACATGTTACACTGACTTACTGATTGGTTACACTAACTGACTGACTGGTCACACTGACTGACTGGTCACACTGACTGACTGACTGACTGACTGGTCACACAGACTGACCGACTGGTCACACTTTCTGACTGGTCACACTGACTTACTGATTGGTGACACTGACTGACCATCAACATGACTAATCAAACTGACTGACTGACTGGTCAAACTGACTCAATGACATGTCACACTGACTAACTGGTCACACTGACTGACGGACTGTTCACACTGACTGACTGGTCACACTGACTGATCACACTGACTGACTGACTGGTCACACTGACTGACTGGTCATATTGACTGACTGACTGGTCATACTTACTGACTGGTCACACTGACTGACTGACTGCTTACACTGACTGACTGACTGCTTACACTGACTGACTGGTCAAACTGACTGACTGACTGGTTACACTGACTGACATGTTACACTGACTTACTGACTGGTTACACTGACTGACTGACTGGTCACACTGACTGACTGACTGGTCACACTGACTGACTGATCACTCTGACTGACTGACTGATCACACAGACTGACTGACTGGTCACACTTTCTGACTGGTCACACTGACTTACTGATTGGTGATACTGACTGACCATCAACATGACTGATCACACTGACTGACCGACGGGTCAAACTGACTGACTGATCACACTGACTGACTGACTGGTCACACTGAATGACTGGTCACATTGACTGACTGACTGTTCACACTGACTGACTGGTCACACTGACTGACTGACTGGTCACACTGGCTGACTGGTCACACTTACTGACTGACGGGTCACACTGACTGACTGGTCACACTAACTGACTGACTACTTACACTGACACACTGACTGTTCAGACTGACTGACTGGTCACACTGACTGACTGGTCATATTGACTGACTGACTGACTGGTCATACTTACTGACTGGTCACACTGACTGACTGACTGGTTACACTGACTGACTGACTGACTGCTTACACTGACTGACTGGCCACACTGAATGACTGACTGGTTACACTGACTAACATGTTACACTGACTGACTGACTTTTTACACTGACTAACTGACTGGTCAAACTGACTGACTGATCACTCTGACTGACTGACTGATCACACAGACTGACTGACTGTTCACACTTTTTGACTGGTAACACTGACTTACTGACTGTTCATACTTACTGACTGGTCACAGTGACTGACTGACTGCTTACACTGACTGACTGACTAGTCACACTGACTGACTGGTCACACTGACTGACTGACTGACTGACTGGTCACACTGACTGACTGATCACACAGACTGACCGACTGGTCACACTTTCTGACTGGTCACACTGACTTACTGATTGGTGACACTGACTGACCATCAACATGACTAATCAAACTGACTGACTGACTGGTCAAACTGACTCTATGACTGTCACACTGACTAACTGGTCACACTGACTGACGGACTGTTCACACTGACTGACTGGTCACACTGACTGATCACACTGACTGACTGACTGGTCACACTGACTGACTGGTCATATTGACTGACTGACTGGTCATACTTACTGACTGGTCACACTGACTGACTGACTGCTTACACTGACTGACTGACTGCTTACACTGACTGACTGGTCACACTGACTGACTGACTGGTTACACTGACTGACATGTTACACTGACTTACTGACTGGTTACACTGACTGACTGACTGGTCACACTGACTGACTGACTGGTCACACTGACTGACTGATCACTGTGACTGACTGACTGATCACACAGACTGACTGACTGGTCACACTTTCTGACTGGTCACACTGACTTACTGATTGGTGATACTGACTGACCATCAACATGACTGATCACACTGACTGACCGACGGGTCAAACTGACTGACTGATCACACTGACTGACTGACTGGTCACACTGACTGACTGGTGACATTGACTGACTGACTGTTCAGACTGACTGAATGGTCACACTGACTGACTGACTGGTCACACTGACTGACTGGTCACACTGACTGATCACACTGACTGACTGACTGGTCACACTGACTGACTGGTCATATTGACTGACTGACTGGTCACACTGACTGACTGACTGGTTACACTGACTGACTGACTGACTGCTTACACTGACTGACTGGTCACACTGAATGACTGACTGGTTACAATGACTAACATGTTACACTGACTGACTGACTTTTTCCACTGACTGACTGACTGGTCAAACTGACTGACTGATCACTCTGACTGACTGACTGATCACACAGACTGACTGACTGTTCACACTTTTTGACTGGTCACACTGACTTACTGACTGGTCATACTTACTGACTGGTCACAGTGACTGACTGACTGCTTACACTGACTGACTGACTGGTCACACTGACTGACTGATCAAACTGACTGACAGACTGGTCACACTGACTGACTGGTCACACTGACTTACTGACTGGTTACACTGACTGACATGTTACACTGACTTACTGATTGGTTACACTAACTGACTGACTGGTCACACTGACTGACTGGTCACACTGACTGACTGACTGACTGACTGGTCACACAGACTGACCGACTGGTCACACTTTCTGACTGGTCACACTGACTTACTGATTGGTGACACTGACTGACCATCAACATGACTAATCAAACTGACTGACTGACTGGTCACACTGACTAACTGGTCACACTGACTGACGGACTGTTCACACTGACTGACTGGTCACACTGACTGATCACACTGACTGACTGACTGGTCACACTGACTGACTGGTCATATTGACTGACTGACTGGTCATACTTACTGACTGGTCACACTGACTGACTGGTCATATTGACTGACTGACTGACTGGTCATACTTACTGACTGGTCACACTGACTGACTGACTGGTTACACTGACTGACTGACTGACTGCTTAGACTGACTGACTGGCCACACTGAATGACTGACTGGTTACACTGACTAACATGTTACACTGACTGACTGACTTTTTACACTGACTAACTGACTGGTCAAACTGACTGACTGATCACTCTGACTGACTGACTGATCACACAGACTGACTGACTGTTCACACTTTTTGACTGGTAACACTGACTTACTGACTGTTCATACTTACTGACTGGTCACAGTGACTGACTGACTGCTTACACTGACTGACTGACTGGTCACACTGACTGACTGGTCACACTGACTGACTGACTGACTGACTGGTCACACTGACTGACTGATCACACAGACTGACCGACTGGTCACACTTTCTGACTGGTCACACTGACTTACTGATTGGTGACACTGACTGACCATCAACATGACTAATCAAACTGACTGACTGACTGGTCAAACTGACTCTATGACTGTCACACTGACTAACTGGTCACACTGACTGACGGACTGTTCACACTGACTGACTGGTCACACTGACTGATCACACTGACTGACTGACTGGTCACACTGACTGACTGGTCATATTGACTGACTGACTGGTCATACTTACTGACTGGTCACACTGACTGACTGACTGCTTACACTGACTGACTGACTGCTTACACTGACTGACTGGTCACACTGACTGACTGACTGGTTACACTGACTGACATGTTACACTGACTTACTGACTGGTTACACTGACTGACTGACTGGTCACACTGACTGACTGACTGGTCACACTGACTGACTGATCACTGTGACTGACTGACTGACTGGTCATACTTACTGACTGGTCACACTGACTGACTGACTGGTTACACTGACTGACTGACTGACTGCTTACACTGACTGACTGGTCACACTGAATGACTGACTGGTTACACTGACTAACATGTTTCACTGACTGACTGTCTTTTTACACTGACTAACTGACTGGTCAAACTGACTGACTGATCACTCTGACTGACTGACTGATCACACAGACTGACTGACTGTTCACACTTTTTGACTGGTAACACTGACTTACTGACTGTTCATACTTACTGACTGGTCACAGTGACTGACTGACTGCTTACACTGACTGACTGACTGGTCACACTGACTGACTGGTCACACTGACTGACTGACTGACTGACTGGTCACACTGACTGACTGATCACACAGACTGACCGACTGGTCACACTTTCTGACTGGTCACACTGACTTACTGATTGGTGACACTGACTGACCATCAACATGACTAATCAAACTGACTGACTGACTGGTCAAACTGACTCTATGACTGTCACACTGACTAACTGGTCACACTGACTGACGGACTGTTCACACTGACTGACTGGTCACACTGACTGATCACACTGACTGACTGACTGGTCACACTGACTGACTGGTCATATTGACTGACTGACTGGTCATACTTACTGACTGGTCACACTGACTGACTGACTGCTTACACTGACTGACTGACTGCTTACACTGACTGACTGGTCACACTGACTGACTGACTGGTTACACTGACTGACATGTTACACTGACTTACTGACTGGTTACACTGACTGACTGACTGGTCACACTGACTGACTGACTGGTCACACTGACTGACTGATCACTGTGACTGACTGACTGATCACACAGACTGACTGACTGGTCTCACTTTCTGACTGGTCACACTGACTTACTGATTGGTGATACTGACTGACCATCAACATGACTGATCACACTGACTGACCGACGGGTCAAACTGACTGACTGATCACACTGACTGACTGACTGGTCACACTGACTGACTGGTGACAATGACTGACTGACTGTTCAGACTGACTGAATGGTCACACTGACTGACTGACTGGTCACACTGACTGACTGGTCACACTGACTGATCACACTGACTGACCGACTGGTCACACTGACTGACTGGTCATATTGACTGACTGACTGGTTACACTGACTGACTGACTGACTGCTTACACTGACTGACTGGTCAAACTGAATGACTGACTGGTTACACTGACTAACATGTTACACTGACTGACTGACTTGTCAAACTGACTGACTGATCACTCTGACTGACTGACTGATCACACAGACTGACTGACTGTTCACACTTTTTGACTGGTCACACTGACTTACTGACTGGTCATACTTACTGACTGGTCACAGTGACTGACTGACTGCTTACACTGACTGACAGACTGGTCACACTGACTGACTGGTCACACTGACTTACTGATTGGTGATACTGACTGACCATCAACATGACTGATCACACTGACTGACCGACGGGTCAAACTGACTGACTGATCACACTGACTGACTGACTGGTCACACTGACTGACTGGTGACATTGACTGACTGACTGTTCAGACTGACTGAATGGTCACACTGACTGACTGACTGGTCACACTGACTGATCACACTGACTGACTGACTGGTCACACTGACTGACTGGTCATATTGACTGACTGACTGGTCACACTGACTGACTGACTGGTTACACTGACTGACTGACTGACTGCTTACACTGACTGACTGGTCACACTGAATGACTGACTGGTTACAATGACTAACATGTTACACTGACTGACTGACTTTTTCCACTGACTGACTGACTGGTCAAACTGACTGACTGATCACTCTGACTGACTGACTGATCACACAGACTGACTGACTGTTCACACTTTTTGACTGGTCACACTGACTTACTGACTGGTCATACTTACTGACTGGTCACAGTGACTGACTGACTGCTTACACTGACTGACTGACTGGTCACACTGACTGACTGATCAAACTGACTGACAGACTGGTCACACTGACTGACTGGTCACACTGACTTACTGACTGGTTACACTGACTGACATGTTACACTGACTTACTGATTGGTTACACTAACTGACTGACTGGTCACACTGACTGACTGACTGACTGACTGGTCACACAGACTGACCGACTGGTCACACTTTCTGACTGGTCACACTGACTTACTGATTGGTGACACTGACTGACCATCAACATGACTAATCAAACTGACTGACTGACTGGTCAAACTGACTCTATGACTGTCACACTGACTAACTGGTCACACTGACTGACGGACTGTTCACACTGACTGACTGGTCACACTGACTGATTACACTGACTGACTGACTGGTCACACTGACTGACTGGTCACACTGACTGACTGACTGCTTACACTGACTGACTGACTGCTTACACTGACTGACTGGTCAAACTGACTGACTGACTGGTTACACTGACTGACATGTTACACTGACTTACTGACTGGTTACACTGACTGACTGACTGGTCACACTGACTGACTGACTGGTCACACTGACTGACTGACTGGTCACACTGACTGACTGATCACTCTGACTGACTGACTGATCACACAGACTGACTGACTGGTCACACTTTCTGACTGGTCACACTGACTTACTGATTGGTGATACTGACTGACCATCAACATGACTGATCACACTGACTGACCGACGGGTCAAACTGACTGACTGATCACACTGACTGACTGACTGGTCACACTGACTGACTGGTCACATTGACTGACTGACTGTTCACACTGACTGACTGGTCACACTGACTGACTGACTGGTCACACTGACTGACTGGTCACACTTACTGACTGACGGGTCACACTGACTGACTGGTTACACTAACTGACTGACTACTTACACTGACACACTGACTGTTCAGACTGACTGACTGGTCACACTGACTGACTGGTCATATTGACTGACTGACTGACTGGTCATACTTACTGACTGGTCACACTGACTGACTGACTGGTTACACTGACTGACTGACTGACTGCTTACACTGACTGACTGGTCACACTGAATGACTGACTGGTTACACTGACTAACATGTTACACTGACTGACTGACTTTTTACACTGACTAACTGACTGGTCAAACTGACTGACTGATCACTCTGACTGACTGACTGGTCACACTGAATGACTGACTGGTTACACTGACTAACATGTTACACTGACTGACTGACTTTTTACACTGACTAACTGACTGGTCAAACTGACTGACTGATCACTCTGACTGACTGACTGATCACACAGACTGACTGACTGTTCACACTTTTTGACTGGTAACACTGACTTACTGACTGTTCATACTTACTGACTGGTCACAGTGACTGACTGACTGCTTACACTGACTGACTGACTGGTCACACTGACTGACTGGTCACACTGACTGACTGACTGACTGACTGGTCACACTGAATGACTGACTGGTTACACTGACTGACTGACTGGTCACACTGACTGACTGATCACTCTGACTGACTGACTGATCACACAGTCTGACTGACTGGTCACACTTTCTGACTGGTCACACTGACTTACTGATTTGTGATACTGACTGACCATCAACATGACTGATCACACTGACTGACCGACGGGTCAAACTGACTGACTGATCATACTGACTGACTGACTGGTCACACTCACTGACTGGTCACATTGACTGACTGACTGTTCAGACTGACTGACTGGTCACACTGACTGACTGACTGGTCACACTGACTGACTGGTCACACTTACTGACTGACGGGTCACACTGAATGACTGGTCACACTAACTGACTGACTACTTACACTGACACACTGACTGTTCAGACTGACTGACTGGTCACACTGACTGACTGACTGGTCACACTGACTGATCACACTGACTGACTGACTGGTCACAGTGACTGACTGGTCATATTGACTGACTGACTGGTCATTCTTACTGACTGGTCACACTGACTGACTGACTGGTTACACTGACTGACTGACTGCTTACACTGACTGACAGGTCACACTGAATGACTGACTGTTTACACTGACTGACATGTTACACTGACTGACATGTTACACTGACTTACTGACTGGTTACACTGACTGACTGACTTTTCACACTGACTGACTGGTCACACTGACTGATCACACTGACTGACTGACTGGTCACACTGACTGACTGGTCATATTGACTGACTGACTGGTCATACTTACTGACTGGTCACACTGACTGACTGACTGACTGGTTACACTGACTGACTGACTGACTGCTTACACTGACTGACTGGTCACACTGAATGACTGACTGGTTACACTGACTAACATGTTACACTGACTGACTGACTTTTTACACTGACTGACTGACTGGTCAAACTGACTGACTGATCACTCTGACTGACTGACTAATCACACAGACTGACTGACTTTTTACACTTTTTGACTGGTCACACTGACTTACTGACTGGTCATACTTACTGACTGGTCACAGTGACTGACTGACTGCTTACACTGACTGACTGACTGGTCACACTGACTGACTGATCAAACTGACTGACAGACTGGTCACACTGACTGACTGGTCACACTGACTTACTGACTGGTTACACTGACTGACATGTTACACTGACTTACTGATTGGTTACACTAACTGACTGACTGGTCACACTGACTGACTGGTCACACTGACTGACTGACTGACTGACTGGTCACACAGACTGACCGACTGGTCACACTTTCTGACTGGTCACACTGACTTACTGATTGGTGACACTGACTGACCATCAACATGACTAATCAAACTGACTGACTGACTGGTCACACTGACTAACTGGTCACACTGACTGACGGACTGTTCACACTGACTGACTGGTCACACTGACTGATCACACTGACTGACTGACTGGTCACACTGACTGACTGGTCATATTGACTGACTGACTGGTCATACTTACTGACTGGTCACACTGACTGACTGGTCATATTGACTGACTGACTGACTGGTCATACTTACTGACTGGTCACACTGACTGACTGACTGGTTACACTGACTGACTGACTGACTGCTTACACTGACTGACTGGCCACACTGAATGACTGACTGGTTACACTGACTAACATGTTACACTGACTGACTGACTTTTTACACTGACTAACTGACTGGTCAAACTGACTGACTGATCACTCTGACTGACTGACTGATCACACAGACTGACTGACTGTTCACACTTTTTGACTGGTAACACTGACTTACTGACTGTTCATACTTACTGACTGGTCACAGTGACTGACTGACTGCTTACACTGACTGACTGACTGGTCACACTGACTGACTGGTCACACTGACTAACTGACTGACTGACTGGTCACACTGACTGACTGATCACACAGACTGACCGACTGGTCACACTTTCTGACTGGTCACACTGACTTACTGATTGGTGACACTGACTGACCATCAACATGACTAATCAAACTGACTGACTGACTGGTCAAACTGACTCTATGACTGTCACACTGACTAACTGGTCACACTGACTGACGGACTGTTCACACTGACTGACTGGTCACACTGACTGATCACACTGACTGACTGACTGGTCACACTGACTGACTGGTCATATTGACTGACTGACTGGTCATACTTACTGACTGGTCACACTGACTGACTGACTGCTTACACTGACTGACTGACTGCTTACACTGACTGACTGGTCACACTGACTGACTGACTGGTTACACTGACTGACATGTTACACTGACTTACTGACTGGTTACACTGACTGACTGACTGGTCACACTGACTGACTGACTGGTCAAACTGACTGACTGATCACTGTGACTGACTGACTGATCACACAGACTGACTGACTGGTCACACTTTCTGACTGGTCACACTGACTTACTGATTGGTGATACTGACTGACCATCAACATGACTGATCACACTGACTGACCGACGGGTCAAACTGACTGACTGATCACACTGACTGACTGACTGGTCACACTGACTGACTGGTGACATTGACTGACTGACTGTTCAGACTGACTGAATGGTCACACTGACTGACTGACTGGTCACACTGACTGACTGGTCACACTGACTGATCACACTGACTGACTGACTGGTCACACTGACTGACTGGTCATATTGATTGACTGACTGGTCACACTGACTGACTGACTGGTTACACTGACTGACTGACTGACTGCTTACACTGACTGACTGGTCACACTGAATGACTGACTGGTTACAATGACTAACATGTTACACTGACTGACTGACTTTTTACACTGACTGACTGACTGGTCAAACTGACTGACTGATCACTCTGACTGACTGACTGATCACACAGACTGACTGACTGTTCACACTTTTTGACTGGTCACACTGACTTACTGACTGGTCATACTTACTGACTGGTCACAGTGACTGACTGACTGCTTACACTGACTGACTGACTGGTCACACTCACTGACTGATCAAACTGACTGACAGACTGGTCACACTGACTGACTGGTCACACTGACTTACTGACTGGTTACACTGACTGACATGTTACACTGACTTACTGATTGGTTACACTAACTGACTGACTGGTCACACTGACTGACTGACTGACTGACTGGTCACACAGACTGACCGACTGGTCACACTTTCTGACTGGTCACACTGACTTACTGATTGGTGACACTGACTGACCATCAACATGACTAATCAAACTGACTGACTGACTGGTCAAACTGACTCTATGACTGTCACACTGACTAACTGGTCACACTGACTGACGGACTGTTCACACTGACTGACTGGTCACACTGACTGATCACACTGACTGACTGACTGGTCACACTGACTGACTGGTCACACTGACTGACTGACTGCTTACACTGACTGACTGACTGCTTACACTGACTGACTGGTCAAACTGACTGACTGACTGGTTACACTGACTGACATGTTACACTGACTTACTGACTGGTTACACTGACTGACTGACTGGTCACACTGACTGACTGACTGGTCACACTGACTGACTGACTGGTCACACTGACTGACTGATCACTCTGACTGACTGACTGATCACACAGACTGACTGACTGGTCACACTTTCTGACTGGTCACACTGACTTACTGATTGGTGATACTGACTGACCATCAACATGACTGATCACACTGACTGACCGACGGGTCAAACTGACTGACTGATCACACTGACTGACTGACTGGTCACACTGACTGACTGGTCACATTGACTGACTGACTGTTCACACTGACTGACTGGTCACACTGACTGACTGACTGGTCACACTGACTGACTGGTCACACTTACTGACTGACGGGTCACACTGACTGACTGGTTACACTAACTGACTGACTACTTACACTGACACACTGACTGTTCAGACTGACTGACTGGTCACACTGACTGACTGGTCATATTGACTGACTGACTGACTGGTCATACTTACTGACTGGTCACACTGACTGACTGACTGGTTACACTGACTGACTGACTGACTGCTTACACTGACTGACTGGTCACACTGAATGACTGACTGGTTACACTGACTAACATGTTACACTGACTGACTGACTTTTTACACTGACTAACTGACTGGTCAAACTGACTGACTGATCACTCTGACTGACTGACTGACTGACTGGTCACACTGAATGACTGACTGGTTACACTGACTAACATGTTACACTGACTGACTGACTTTTTACACTGACTAACTGACTGGTCACACTTTCTGACTGGTCACACTGACTTACTGATTGGTGACACTGACTGACCATCAACATAACTAATCAAACTGACTGACTGACTGGTCAAACTGACTCAATGACTGTCACACTGACTAACTGGTCACACTGACTGACGGACTGTTCACACTGACTGACTGGTCACACTGACTGACTGACTGGTCATACTTACTGACTGGTCACACTGACTGACTGACTGCTTACACTGACTGACTGACTGCTTACACTGACTGACTGGTCAAACTGACTGACTGACTGGTTACACTGACTGACATGTTACACTGACTTACTGACTGGTTACACTGACTGACTGACTGGTCACACTGACTGACTGACTGGTCACACTGACTGACTGATCACTCTGACTGACTGACTGATCACACAGACTGACTGACTGGTCACACTTTCTGACTGGTCACACTGACTTACTGATTGGTGATACTGACTGACCATCAACATGACTGATCACACTGACTGACCGACGGGTCAAACTGACTGACTGATCACACTGACTGACTGACTTGTCACACTGACTGACTGGTCACATTGACTGACTGACTGTTCACACTGACTGACTGGTCACACTGACTGACTGACTGGTCACACTGACTGACTGGTCACACTTACTGACTGACGGGTCACACTGACTGACTGGTCACACTAACTGACTGACTACTTACACTGACACACTGACTGTTCAGACTGACTGACTGGTCACACTGACTGACTGGTCATATTGACTGACTGACTGACTGGTCATACTTACTGACTGGTCACACTGACTGACTGACTGGTTACACTGACTGACTGACTGACTGCTTACACTGACTGACTGGTCACACTGAATGACTGACTGGTTACACTGACTAACATGTTACACTGACTGACTGTCTTTTTACACTGACTAACTGACTGGTCAAACTGACTGACTGATCACTCTGACTGACTGACTGATCACACAGACTGACTGACTGTTCACACTTTTTGACTGGTAACACTGACTTACTGACTGTTCATACTTACTGACTGGTCACAGTGACTGACTGACTGCTTACACTGACTGACTGACTGGTCACACTGACTGACTGGTCACACTGACTGACTGACTGACTGACTGGTCACACTGACTGACTGATCACACAGACTGACCGACTGGTCACACTTTCTGACTGGTCACACTGACTTACTGATTGGTGACACTGACTGACCATCAACATGACTAATCAAACTGACTGACTGACTGGTCAAACTGACTCTATGACTGTCACACTGACTAACTGGTCACACTGACTGACGGATTGTTCACACTGACTGACTGGTCACACTGACTGATCACACTGACTGACTGACTGGTCACACTGACTGACTGGTCATATTGACTGACTGACTGGTCATACTTACTGACTGGTCACACTGACTGACTGACTGCTTACACTGACTGACTGACTGCTTACACTGACTGACTGGTCACACTGACTGACTGACTGGTTACACTGACTGACATGTTACACTGACTTACTGACTGGTTACACTGACTGACTGACTGGTCACACTGACTGACTGACTGGTCACACTGACTGACTGATCACTGTGACTGACTGACTGACTGGTCATACTTACTGACTGGTCACACTGACTGACTGACTGGTTACACTGACTGACTGACTGACTGCTTACACTGACTGACTGGTCACACTGAATGACTGACTGGTTACACTGACTAACATGTTTCACTGACTGACTGTCTTTTTACACTGACTAACTGACTGGTCAAACTGACTGACTGATCACTCTGACTGACTGACTGATCACACAGACTGACTGACTGGTCACACTTTCTGACTGGTCACACTGACTTACTGATTGGTGACACTGACTGACCATCAACATGACTAATCAAACTGACTGACTGACTGGTCAAACTGACTCAATGACTGTCACACTGACTAACTGGTCACACTGACTGACGGACTGTTCACACTGACTGACTGGTCACACTGACTGACTGACTGGTCATACTTACTGACTGGTCACACTGACTGACTGACTGCTTACACTGACTGACTGACTGCTTACACTGACTGACTGGTCAAACTGACTGACTGACTGGTTACACTGACTGACATGTTACACTGACTTACTGACTGGTTACACTGACTGACTGACTGGTCACACTGACTGACTGACTGGTCACACTGACTGACTGATCACTCTGACTGACTGACTGATCACACAGACTGACTGACTGGTCACACTTTCTGACTGGTCACACTGACTTACTGATTGGTGATACTGACTGACCATCAACATGACTGATCACACTGACTGACCGACGGGTCAAACTGACTGACTGATCACACTGACTGACTGACTGGTCACACTGACTGACTGGTCACATTGACTGACTGACTGTTCACACTGACTGACTGGTCACACTGACTGACTGACTGGTCACACTGACTGACTGGTCACACTTACTGACTGACGGGTCACACTGACTGACTGGTCACACTAACTGACTGACTACTTACACTGACACACTGACTGTTCAGACTGACTGACTGGTCACACTGACTGACTGGTCATATTGACTGACTGACTGACTGGTCATACTTACTGACTGGTCACACTGACTGACTGACTGGTTACACTGACTGACTGACTGACTGCTTACACTGACTGACTGGTCACACTGAATGACTGACTGGTTACACTGACTAACATGTTACACTGACTGACTGTCTTTTTACACTGACTAACTGACTGGTCAAACTGACTGACTGATCACTCTGACTGACTGACTGATCACACAGACTGACTGACTGTTCACACTTTTTGACTGGTAACACTGACTTACTGACTGTTCATACTTACTGACTGGTCACAGTGACTGACTGACTGCTTACACTGACTGACTGACTGGTCACACTGACTGACTGGTCACACTGACTGACTGACTGACTGACTGGTCACACTGACTGACTGGTCACACAGACTGACCGACTGGTCACACTTTCTGACGGGTCACACTGACTTACTGATTGGTGACACTGACTGACCATCAACATGACTAATCAAACTGACTGACTGACTGGTCAAGCTGACTCTTTGACTGTCACACTGACTAACTGGTCACACTGACTGACGGACTGTTCACACTGACTGACTGGTCACACTGACTGATCACACTGACTGACTGACTGACTGGTCACACTGACTGACTGGTCATATTGACTGACTGACTGGTCATACTTACTGACTGGTCACACTGACTGACTGACTGCTTACACTGACTGACTGACTGCTTACACTGACTGACTGGTCAAACTGACTGACTGACTGGTTACACTGACTGACATGTTACACTGACTTACTGACTGGTTACACTGACTGACTGACTGGTCACACTGACTGACTGACTGGTCACACTGACTGACTGATCACTCTGACTGACTGACTGATCACACAGACTGACTGACTGGTCACACTTTCTGACTGGTCACACTGACTTACTGATTGGTGATACTGACTGACCATCAACATGACTGATCACACTGACTGACCGACGGGTCAAACTGACTGACTGATCACACTGACTGACTGACTGGTCACACTGACTGACTGGTCACATTGACTGACTGACTGTTCACACTGACTGACTGGTCACACTGACTGACTGACTGGTCACACTGACTGACTGGTCACACTTACTGACTGACGGGTCACACTGACTGACTGGTCACACTAACTGACTGACTACTTACACTGACACACTGACTGTTCAGACTGACTGACTGTTCAGACTGACTGACTGGTCACACTGACTGACTGGTCATATTGACTGACTGACTGACTGGTCATGCTTACTGACTGGTCACACTGACTGACTGACTGGTTACACTGACTGACTGACTGACTGCTTACACTGACTGACTGGTCACACTGAATGACTGACTGGTTACACTGACTAACATGTTACACTGACTGACTGTCTTTTTACACTGACTAACTGACTGGTCAAACTGACTGACTGATCACTCTGACTGACTGACTGATCACACAGACTGACTGACTGTTCACACTTCTTGACTGGTAACACTGACTTACTGACTGTTCATACTTACTGACTGGTCACAGTGACTAACTGACTGCTTACACTGACTGACTGACTGGTCACACTGACTGACTGGTCACACTGACTGACTGACTGACTGACTGGTCACACTGACTGACTGATCACACAGACTGACCGACTGGTCACACTTTCTGACTGGTCACACTGACTTACTGATTGGTGACACTGACTGACCATCAACATGACTAATCAAACTGACTGACTCACTGGTCAAACTGACTCTATGACTGTCACACTGACTAACTGGTCACACTGACTGACGGATTGTTCACACTGACTGACTGGTCACACTGACTGATCACACTGACTGACTGACTGGTCACACTGACTGACTGGTCATATTGACTGACTGACTTGTCATACTTACTGACTGGTCACACTGACTGACTGACTGCTTACACTGACTGACTGACTGGTCACACTGACTGACTGACTGGTTACACTGACTGACATGTTACACTGACTTACTGACTGGTTACACTGACTGACTGACTGGTCACACTGACTGACTGACTGGTCACACTGACTGACTGATCACTGTGACTGACTGACTGATCACACAGACTGACTGACTGGTCTCACTTTCTGACTGGTCACACTGACTTACTGATTGGTGATACTGACTGACCATCAACATGACTGTTCACACTGACTGACCGACGGGTCAAACTGACTGACTGATCACACTGACTGACTGACTGTTCACACTGACTGACTGGTGACAATGACTGACTGACTGTTCAGACTGACTGAATGGTCACACTGACTGACTGACTGGTCACACTGACTGACTGGTCACACTGACTGATCACACTGACTGACTGACTGGTCACACTGACTGACTGGTCATATTGACTGACTGACTGGTCACACTGACTGACTGACTGGTTACACTGACTGACTGACTGACTGCTTACACTGACTGACTGGTCAAACTGAATGACTGACTGGTTACACTGACTAACATGTTACACTGACTGACTGACTTTTTACACTGACTGACTGACTGGTCAAACTGACTGACTGATCACTCTGACTGACTGACTGATCACACAGACTGACTGACTGTTCACACTTTTTGACTGGTCACACTGACTTACTGACTGGTCATACTTACTGACTGGTCACAGTGACTGACTGACTGCTTACACTGACTGACTGACTGGTCACACTGACTGACTGATCAAACTGACTGACAGACTGGTCACACTGACTGACTGGTCACACTGACTTACTGACTGGTTACACTGACTGACATGTTACACTGACTTACTGATTGGTTACACTAACTGACTGACTGGTCACACTGACTGACTGGTCACACTGACTGACTGACTGACTGACTGGTCACACAGACTGACCGACTGGTCACACTTTCTGACTGGTCACACTGACTTACTGATTGGTGACACTGACTGACCATCAACATGACTAATCAAACTGACTGACTGACTGGTCAAACTGACTCAATGACTGTCACACTGACTAACTGGTCACACTGACTGACGGACTGTTCACACTGACTGACTGGTCACACTGACTGACTGACTGGTCATACTTACTGACTGGTCACACTGACTGACTGACTGCTTACACTGACTGACTGACTGCTTACACTGACTGACTGGTCAAACTGACTGACTGACTGGTTACACTGACTGACATGTTACACTGACTTACTGACTGGTTACACTGACTGACTGACTGGTCACACTGACTGACTGACTGGTCACACTGACTGACTGATCACTCTGACTGACTGACTGATCACACAGACTGACTGACTGGTCACACTTTCTGACTGGTCACACTGACTTACTGATTGGTGATACTGACTGACCATCAACATGACTGATCACACTGACTGACCGACGGGTCAAACTGACTGACTGATCACACTGACTGACTGACTGGTCACACTGACTGACTGGTCACATTGACTGACTGACTGTTCACACTGACTGACTGGTCACACTGACTGACTGACTGGTCACACTGACTGACTGGTCACACTTACTGACTGACGGGTCACACTGACTGACTGGTCACACTAACTGACTGACTACTTACACTGACACACTGACTGTTCAGACTGACTGACTGGTCACACTGACTGACTGGTCATATTGACTGACTGACTGACTGGTCATACTTACTGACTGGTCACACTGACTGACTGACTGGTTACACTGACTGACTGACTGACTGCTTACACTGACTGACTGGTCACACTGAATGACTGACTGGTTACACTGACTAACATGTTACACTGACTGACTGTCTTTTTACACTGACTAACTGACTGGTCAAACTGACTGACTGATCACTCTGACTGACTGACTGATCACACAGACTGACTGACTGTTCACACTTTTTGACTGGTAACACTGACTTACTGACTGTTCATACTTACTGACTGGTCACAGTGACTGACTGACTGCTTACACTGACTGACTGACTGGTCACACTGACTGACTGGTCACACTGACTGACTGACTGACTGACTGGTCACACTGACTGACTGATCACACAGACTGACCGACTGGTCACACTTTCTGACTGGTCACACTGACTTACTGATTGGTGACACTGACTGACCATCAACATGACTAATCAAACTGACTGACTGACTGGTCAAACTGACTCTATGACTGTCACACTGACTAACTGGTCACACTGACTGACGGATTGTTCACACTGACTGACTGGTCACACTGACTGATCACACTGACTGACTGACTGGTCACACTGACTGACTGGTCATATTGACTGACTGACTGGTCATACTTACTGACTGGTCACACTGACTGACTGACTGCTTACACTGACTGACTGACTGCTTACACTGACTGACTGGTCACACTGACTGACTGACTGGTTACACTGACTGACATGTTACACTGACTTACTGACTGGTTACACTGACTGACTGACTGGTCACACTGACTGACTGACTGGTCACACTGACTGACTGATCACTGTGACTGACTGACTGACTGGTCATACTTACTGACTGGTCACACTGACTGACTGACTGGTTACACTGACTGACTGACTGACTGCTTACACTGACTGACTGGTCACACTGAATGACTGACTGGTTACACTGACTAACATGTTTCACTGACTGACTGTCTTTTTACACTGACTAACTGACTGGTCAAACTGACTGACTGATCACTCTGACTGACTGACTGATCACACAGACTGACTGACTGTTCACACTTTTTGACTGGTAACACTGACTTACTGACTGTTCATACTTACTGACTGGTCACAGTGACTGACTGACTGCTTACACTGACTGACTGACTGGTCACACTGACTGACTGGTCACACTGACTGACTGACTGACTGACTGGTCACACTGACTGACTGATCACACAGACTGACCGACTGGTCACACTTTCTGACTGGTCACACTGACTTACTGATTGGTGACACTGACTGACCATCAACATGACTAATCAAACTGACTGACTGACTGGTCAAACTGACTCTATGACTGTCACACTGACTAACTGGTCACACTGACTGACGGACTGTTCACACTGACTGACTGGTCACACTGACTGATCACACTGACTGACTGACTGGTCACACTGACTGACTGGTCATATTGACTGACTGACTGGTCATACTTACTGACTGGTCACACTGACTGACTGACTGCTTACACTGACTGACTGACTGCTTACACTGACTGACTGGTCACACTGACTGACTGACTGGTTACACTGACTGACATGTTACACTGACTTACTGACTGGTTACACTGACTGACTGACTGGTCACACTGACTGACTGACTGGTCACACTGACTGACTGATCACTGTGACTGACTGACTGATCACACAGACTGACTGACTGGTCTCACTTTCTGACTGGTCACACTGACTTACTGATTGGTGATACTGACTGACCATCAACATGACTGATCACACTGACTGACCGACGGGTCAAACTGACTGACTGATCACACTGACTGACTGACTGTTCACACTGACTGACTGGTGACAATGACTGACTGACTGTTCAGACTGACTGAATGGTCACACTGACTGACTGACTGGTCACACTGACTGACTGGTCACACTGACTGATCACACTGACTGACTGACTGGTCACACTGACTGACTGGTCATATTGACTGACTGACTGGTCACACTGACTGACTGACTGGTTACACTGACTGACTGACTGACTGCTTACACTGACTGACTGGTCAAACTGAATGACTGACTGGTTACACTGACTAACATGTTACACTGACTGACTGACTTTTTACACTGACTGACTGACTGGTCAAACTGACTGACTGATCACTCTGACTGACTGACTGATCACACAGACTGACTGACTGTTCACACTTTTTGACTGGTCACACTGACTTACTGACTGGTCATACTTACTGACTGGTCACAGTGACTGACTGACTGCTTACACTGACTGACTGACTGGTCACACTGACTGACTGATCAAACTGACTGACAGACTGGTCACATTGACTGACTGGTCACACTGACTTACTGACTGGTTACACTGACTGACATGTTACACTGACTTACTGATTGGTTACACTAACTGACTGACTGGTCACACTGACTGACTGGTCACACTGACTGACTGACTGACTGACTGGTCACACAGACTGACCGACTGGTCACACTTTCTGACTGGTCACACTGACTTACTGATTGGTGACACTGACTGACCATCAACATGACTAATCAAACTGACTGACTGACTGGTCAAACTGACTCAATGACTGTCACACTGACTAACTGGTCACACTGACTGACGGACTGTTCACACTGACTGACTGGTCACACTGACTGACTGACTGGTCATACTTACTGACTGGTCACACTGACTGACTGACTGCTTACACTGACTGACTGACTGCTTACACTGACTGACTGGTCAAACTGACTGACTGACTGGTTACACTGACTGACATGTTACACTGACTTACTGACTGGTTACACTGACTGACTGACTGGTCACACTGACTGACTGACTGGTCACACTGACTGACTGATCACTCTGACTGACTGACTGATCACACAGACTGACTGACTGGTCACACTTTCTGACTGGTCACACTGACTTACTGATTGGTGATACTGACTGACCATCAACATGACTGATCACACTGACTGACCGACGGGTCAAACTGACTGACTGATCACACTGACTGACTGACTTGTCACACTGACTGACTGGTCACATTGACTGACTGACTGTTCACACTGACTGACTGGTCACACTGACTGACTGACTGGTCACACTGACTGACTGGTCACACTTACTGACTGACGGGTCACACTGACTGACTGGTCACACTAACTGACTGACTACTTACACTGACACACTGACTGTTCAGACTGACTGACTGGTCACACTGACTGACTGGTCATATTGACTGACTGACTGACTGGTCATACTTACTGACTGGTCACACTGACTGACTGACTGGTTACACTGACTGACTGACTGACTGCTTACACTGACTGACTGGTCACACTGAATGACTGACTGGTTACACTGACTAACATGTTACACTGACTGACTGTCTTTTTACACTGACTAACTGACTGGTCAAACTGACTGACTGATCACTCTGACTGACTGACTGATCACACAGACTGACTGACTGTTCACACTTTTTGACTGGTAACACTGACTTACTGACTGTTCATACTTACTGACTGGTCACAGTGACTGACTGACTGCTTACACTGACTGACTGACTGGTCACACTGACTGACTGGTCACACTGACTGACTGACTGACTGACTGGTCACACTGACTGACTGATCACACAGACTGACCGACTGGTCACACTTTCTGACTGGTCACACTGACTTACTGATTGGTGACACTGACTGACCATCAACATGACTAATCAAACTGACTGACTGACTGGTCAAACTGACTCTATGACTGTCACACTGACTAACTGGTCACACTGACTGACGGATTGTTCACACTGACTGACTGGTCACACTGACTGATCACACTGACTGACTGACTGGTCACACTGACTGACTGGTCATATTGACTGACTGACTGGTCATACTTACTGACTGGTCACACTGACTGACTGACTGCTTACACTGACTGACTGACTGCTTACACTGACTGACTGGTCACACTGACTGACTGACTGGTTACACTGACTGACATGTTACACTGACTTACTGACTGGTTACACTGACTGACTGACTGGTCACACTGACTGACTGACTGGTCACACTGACTGACTGATCACTGTGACTGACTGACTGACTGGTCATACTTACTGACTGGTCACACTGACTGACTGACTGGTTACACTGACTGACTGACTGACTGCTTACACTGACTGACTGGTCACACTGAATGACTGACTGGTTACACTGACTAACATGTTTCACTGACTGACTGTCTTTTTACACTGACTAACTGACTGGTCAAACTGACTGACTGATCACTCTGACTGACTGACTGATCACACAGACTGACTGACTGGTCACACTTTCTGACTGGTCACACTGACTTACTGATTGGTGACACTGACTGACCATCAACATGACTAATCAAACTGACTGACTGACTGGTCAAACTGACTCAATGACTGTCACACTGACTAACTGGTCACACTGACTGACGGACTGTTCACACTGACTGACTGGTCACACTGACTGACTGACTGGTCATACTTACTGACTGGTCACACTGACTGACTGACTGCTTACACTGACTGACTGACTGCTTACACTGACTGACTGGTCAAACTGACTGACTGACTGGTTACACTGACTGACATGTTACACTGACTTACTGACTGGTTACACTGACTGACTGACTGGTCACACTGACTGACTGACTGGTCACACTGACTGACTGATCACTCTGACTGACTGACTGATCACACAGACTGACTGACTGGTCACACTTTCTGACTGGTCACACTGACTTACTGATTGGTGATACTGACTGACCATCAACATGACTGATCACACTGACTGACCGACGGGTCAAACTGACTGACTGATCACACTGACTGACTGACTGGTCACACTGACTGACTGGTCACATTGACTGACTGACTGTTCACACTGACTGACTGGTCACACTGACTGACTGACTGGTCACACTGACTGACTGGTCACACTTACTGACTGACGGGTCACACTGACTGACTGGTCACACTAACTGACTGACTACTTACACTGACACACTGACTGTTCAGACTGACTGACTGGTCACACTGACTGACTGGTCATATTGACTGACTGACTGACTGGTCATACTTACTGACTGGTCACACTGACTGACTGACTGGTTACACTGACTGACTGACTGACTGCTTACACTGACTGACTGGTCACACTGAATGACTGACTGGTTACACTGACTAACATGTTACACTGACTGACTGTCTTTTTACACTGACTAACTGACTGGTCAAACTGACTGACTGATCACTCTGACTGACTGACTGATCACACAGACTGACTGACTGTTCACACTTTTTGACTGGTAACACTGACTTACTGACTGTTCATACTTACTGACTGGTCACAGTGACTGACTGACTGCTTACACTGACTGACTGACTGGTCACACTGACTGACTGGTCACACTGACTGACTGACTGACTGACTGGTCACACTGACTGACTGGTCACACAGACTGACCGACTGGTCACACTTTCTGACGGGTCACACTGACTTACTGATTGGTGACACTGACTGACCATCAACATGACTAATCAAACTGACTGACTGACTGGTCAAGCTGACTCTTTGACTGTCACACTGACTAACTGGTCACACTGACTGACGGACTGTTCACACTGACTGACTGGTCACACTGACTGATCACACTGACTGACTGACTGACTGGTCACACTGACTGACTGGTCATATTGACTGACTGACTGGTCATACTTACTGACTGGTCACACTGACTGACTGACTGCTTACACTGACTGACTGACTGCTTACACTGACTGACTGGTCAAACTGACTGACTGACTGGTTACACTGACTGACATGTTACACTGACTTACTGACTGGTTACACTGACTGACTGACTGGTCACACTGACTGACTGACTGGTCACACTGACTGACTGATCACTCTGACTGACTGACTGATCACACAGACTGACTGACTGGTCACACTTTCTGACTGGTCACACTGACTTACTGATTGGTGATACTGACTGACCATCAACATGACTGATCACACTGACTGACCGACGGGTCAAACTGACTGACTGATCACACTGACTGACTGACTGGTCACACTGACTGACTGGTCACATTGACTGACTGACTGTTCACACTGACTGACTGGTCACACTGACTGACTGACTGGTCACACTGACTGACTGGTCACACTTACTGACTGACGGGTCACACTGACTGACTGGTCACACTAACTGACTGACTACTTACACTGACACACTGACTGTTCAGACTGACTGACTGTTCAGACTGACTGACTGGTCACACTGACTGACTGGTCATATTGACTGACTGACTGACTGG
The DNA here is from genome assembly GCA_038088235.1 of Zacco platypus. Lineage (NCBI taxonomy): Eukaryota > Metazoa > Chordata > Actinopteri > Cypriniformes > Xenocyprididae > Zacco > Zacco platypus. The sequence goes on along the minus strand of CM076086.1, from coordinate 23,143,265 downwards.
TCATGCTTACTGACTGGTCACACTGACTGACTGACTGGTTACACTGACTGACTGACTGACTGCTTACACTGACTGACTGGTCACACTGAATGACTGACTGGTTACACTGACTAACATGTTACACTGACTGACTGTCTTTTTACACTGACTAACTGACTGGTCAAACTGACTGACTGATCACTCTGACTGACTGACTGATCACACAGACTGACTGACTGTTCACACTTCTTGACTGGTAACACTGACTTACTGACTGTTCATACTTACTGACTGGTCACAGTGACTAACTGACTGCTTACACTGACTGACTGACTGGTCACACTGACTGACTGGTCACACTGACTGACTGACTGACTGACTGGTCACACTGACTGACTGATCACACAGACTGACCGACTGGTCACACTTTCTGACTGGTCACACTGACTTACTGATTGGTGACACTGACTGACCATCAACATGACTAATCAAACTGACTGACTCACTGGTCAAACTGACTCTATGACTGTCACACTGACTAACTGGTCACACTGACTGACGGATTGTTCACACTGACTGACTGGTCACACTGACTGATCACACTGACTGACTGACTGGTCACACTGACTGACTGGTCATATTGACTGACTGACTTGTCATACTTACTGACTGGTCACACTGACTGACTGACTGCTTACACTGACTGACTGACTGGTCACACTGACTGACTGACTGGTTACACTGACTGACATGTTACACTGACTTACTGACTGGTTACACTGACTGACTGACTGGTCACACTGACTGACTGACTGGTCACACTGACTGACTGATCACTGTGACTGACTGACTGATCACACAGACTGACTGACTGGTCTCACTTTCTGACTGGTCACACTGACTTACTGATTGGTGATACTGACTGACCATCAACATGACTGTTCACACTGACTGACCGACGGGTCAAACTGACTGACTGATCACACTGACTGACTGACTGTTCACACTGACTGACTGGTGACAATGACTGACTGACTGTTCAGACTGACTGAATGGTCACACTGACTGACTGACTGGTCACACTGACTGACTGGTCACACTGACTGATCACACTGACTGACTGACTGGTCACACTGACTGACTGGTCATATTGACTGACTGACTGGTCACACTGACTGACTGACTGGTTACACTGACTGACTGACTGACTGCTTACACTGACTGACTGGTCAAACTGAATGACTGACTGGTTACACTGACTAACATGTTACACTGACTGACTGACTTTTTACACTGACTGACTGACTGGTCAAACTGACTGACTGATCACTCTGACTGACTGACTGATCACACAGACTGACTGACTGTTCACACTTTTTGACTGGTCACACTGACTTACTGACTGGTCATACTTACTGACTGGTCACAGTGACTGACTGACTGCTTACACTGACTGACTGACTGGTCACACTGACTGACTGATCAAACTGACTGACAGACTGGTCACACTGACTGACTGGTCACACTGACTTACTGACTGGTTACACTGACTGACATGTTACACTGACTTACTGATTGGTTACACTAACTGACTGACTGGTCACACTGACTGACTGGTCACACTGACTGACTGACTGACTGACTGGTCACACAGACTGACCGACTGGTCACACTTTCTGACTGGTCACACTGACTTACTGATTGGTGACACTGACTGACCATCAACATGACTAATCAAACTGACTGACTGACTGGTCAAACTGACTCAATGACTGTCACACTGACTAACTGGTCACACTGACTGACGGACTGTTCACACTGACTGACTGGTCACACTGACTGACTGACTGGTCATACTTACTGACTGGTCACACTGACTGACTGACTGCTTACACTGACTGACTGACTGCTTACACTGACTGACTGGTCAAACTGACTGACTGACTGGTTACACTGACTGACATGTTACACTGACTTACTGACTGGTTACACTGACTGACTGACTGGTCACACTGACTGACTGACTGGTCACACTGACTGACTGATCACTCTGACTGACTGACTGATCACACAGACTGACTGACTGGTCACACTTTCTGACTGGTCACACTGACTTACTGATTGGTGATACTGACTGACCATCAACATGACTGATCACACTGACTGACCGACGGGTCAAACTGACTGACTGATCACACTGACTGACTGACTGGTCACACTGACTGACTGGTCACATTGACTGACTGACTGTTCACACTGACTGACTGGTCACACTGACTGACTGACTGGTCACACTGACTGACTGGTCACACTTACTGACTGACGGGTCACACTGACTGACTGGTCACACTAACTGACTGACTACTTACACTGACACACTGACTGTTCAGACTGACTGACTGGTCACACTGACTGACTGGTCATATTGACTGACTGACTGACTGGTCATACTTACTGACTGGTCACACTGACTGACTGACTGGTTACACTGACTGACTGACTGACTGCTTACACTGACTGACTGGTCACACTGAATGACTGACTGGTTACACTGACTAACATGTTACACTGACTGACTGTCTTTTTACACTGACTAACTGACTGGTCAAACTGACTGACTGATCACTCTGACTGACTGACTGATCACACAGACTGACTGACTGTTCACACTTTTTGACTGGTAACACTGACTTACTGACTGTTCATACTTACTGACTGGTCACAGTGACTGACTGACTGCTTACACTGACTGACTGACTGGTCACACTGACTGACTGGTCACACTGACTGACTGACTGACTGACTGGTCACACTGACTGACTGATCACACAGACTGACCGACTGGTCACACTTTCTGACTGGTCACACTGACTTACTGATTGGTGACACTGACTGACCATCAACATGACTAATCAAACTGACTGACTGACTGGTCAAACTGACTCTATGACTGTCACACTGACTAACTGGTCACACTGACTGACGGATTGTTCACACTGACTGACTGGTCACACTGACTGATCACACTGACTGACTGACTGGTCACACTGACTGACTGGTCATATTGACTGACTGACTGGTCATACTTACTGACTGGTCACACTGACTGACTGACTGCTTACACTGACTGACTGACTGCTTACACTGACTGACTGGTCACACTGACTGACTGACTGGTTACACTGACTGACATGTTACACTGACTTACTGACTGGTTACACTGACTGACTGACTGGTCACACTGACTGACTGACTGGTCACACTGACTGACTGATCACTGTGACTGACTGACTGACTGGTCATACTTACTGACTGGTCACACTGACTGACTGACTGGTTACACTGACTGACTGACTGACTGCTTACACTGACTGACTGGTCACACTGAATGACTGACTGGTTACACTGACTAACATGTTTCACTGACTGACTGTCTTTTTACACTGACTAACTGACTGGTCAAACTGACTGACTGATCACTCTGACTGACTGACTGATCACACAGACTGACTGACTGTTCACACTTTTTGACTGGTAACACTGACTTACTGACTGTTCATACTTACTGACTGGTCACAGTGACTGACTGACTGCTTACACTGACTGACTGACTGGTCACACTGACTGACTGGTCACACTGACTGACTGACTGACTGACTGGTCACACTGACTGACTGATCACACAGACTGACCGACTGGTCACACTTTCTGACTGGTCACACTGACTTACTGATTGGTGACACTGACTGACCATCAACATGACTAATCAAACTGACTGACTGACTGGTCAAACTGACTCTATGACTGTCACACTGACTAACTGGTCACACTGACTGACGGACTGTTCACACTGACTGACTGGTCACACTGACTGATCACACTGACTGACTGACTGGTCACACTGACTGACTGGTCATATTGACTGACTGACTGGTCATACTTACTGACTGGTCACACTGACTGACTGACTGCTTACACTGACTGACTGACTGCTTACACTGACTGACTGGTCACACTGACTGACTGACTGGTTACACTGACTGACATGTTACACTGACTTACTGACTGGTTACACTGACTGACTGACTGGTCACACTGACTGACTGACTGGTCACACTGACTGACTGATCACTGTGACTGACTGACTGATCACACAGACTGACTGACTGGTCTCACTTTCTGACTGGTCACACTGACTTACTGATTGGTGATACTGACTGACCATCAACATGACTGATCACACTGACTGACCGACGGGTCAAACTGACTGACTGATCACACTGACTGACTGACTGGTCACACTGACTGACTGGTGACAATGACTGACTGACTGTTCAGACTGACTGAATGGTCACACTGACTGACTGACTGGTCACACTGACTGACTGGTCACACTGACTGATCACACTGACTGACCGACTGGTCACACTGACTGACTGGTCATATTGACTGACTGACTGGTTACACTGACTGACTGACTGACTGCTTACACTGACTGACTGGTCAAACTGAATGACTGACTGGTTACACTGACTAACATGTTACACTGACTGACTGACTTTTTACACTGACTGACTGACTTGTCAAACTGACTGACTGATCACTCTGACTGACTGACTGATCACACAGACTGACTGACTGTTCACACTTTTTGACTGGTCACACTGACTTACTGACTGGTCATACTTACTGACTGGTCACAGTGACTGACTGACTGCTTACACTGACTGACAGACTGGTCACACTGACTGACTGGTCACACTGACTTACTGACTGGTTACACTGACTGACATGTTACACTGACTTACTGATTGGTTACACTAACTGACTGACTGGTCACACTGACTGACTGGTCACACTGAATGACTGACTGACTGACTGGTCACACAGACTGACCGACTGGTCACACTTTCTGACGGGTCACACTGACTTACTGATTGGTGACACTGACTGACCATCAACATGACTAATCAAACTGACTGACTGACTGGTCAAGCTGACTCTTTGACTGTCACACTGACTAACTGGTCACACTGACTGACGGACTGTTCACACTGACTGACTGGTCACACTGACTGATCACACTGACTGACTGACTGACTGGTCACACTGACTGACTGGTCATATTGACTGACTGACTGGTCATACTTACTGACTGGTCACACTGACTGACTGACTGCTTACACTGACTGACTGACTGCTTACACTGACTGACTGGTCAAACTGACTGACTGACTGGTTACACTGACTGACATGTTACACTGACTTACTGACTGGTTACACTGACTGACTGACTGGTCACACTGACTGACTGACTGGTCACACTGACTGACTGATCACTCTGACTGACTGACTGATCACACAGACTGACTGACTGGTCACACTTTCTGACTGGTCACACTGACTTACTGATTGGTGATACTGACTGACCATCAACATGACTGATCACACTGACTGACCGACGGGTCAAACTGACTGACTGATCACACTGACTGACTGACTGGTCACACTGACTGACTGGTCACATTGACTGACTGACTGTTCACACTGACTGACTGGTCACACTGACTGACTGACTGGTCACACTGACTGACTGGTCACACTTACTGACTGACGGGTCACACTGACTGACTGGTCACACTAACTGACTGACTACTTACACTGACACACTGACTGTTCAGACTGACTGACTGGTCACACTGACTGACTGGTCATATTGACTGACTGACTGACTGGTCATACTTACTGACTGGTCACACTGACTGACTGACTGGTTACACTGACTGACTGACTGACTGCTTACACTGACTGACTGGTCACACTGAATGACTGACTGGTTACACTGACTAACATGTTACACTGACTGACTGTCTTTTTACACTGACTAACTGACTGGTCAAACTGACTGACTGATCACTCTGACTGACTGACTGATCACACAGACTGACTGACTGTTCACACTTCTTGACTGGTAACACTGACTTACTGACTGTTCATACTTACTGACTGGTCACAGTGACTGACTGACTGCTTACACTGACTGACTGACTGGTCACACTGACTGACTGGTCACACTGACTGACTGACTGACTGACTGGTCACACTGACTGACTGATCACACAGACTGACCGACTGGTCACACTTTCTGACTGGTCACACTGACTTACTGATTGGTGACACTGACTGACCATCAACATGACTAATCAAACTGACTGACTCACTGGTCAAACTGACTCTATGACTGTCACACTGACTAACTGGTCACACTGACTGACGGATTGTTCACACTGACTGACTGGTCACACTGACTGATCACACTGACTGACTGACTGGTCACACTGACTGACTGGTCATATTGACTGACTGACTTGTCATACTTACTGACTGGTCACACTGACTGACTGACTGCTTACACTGACTGACTGACTGGTCACACTGACTGACTGACTGGTTACACTGACTGACATGTTACACTGACTTACTGACTGGTTACACTGACTGACTGACTGGTCACACTGACTGACTGACTGGTCACACTGACTGACTGATCACTGTGACTGACTGACTGATCACACAGACTGACTGACTGGTCTCACTTTCTGACTGGTCACACTGACTTACTGATTGGTGATACTGACTGACCATCAACATGACTGTTCACACTGACTGACCGACGGGTCAAACTGACTGACTGATCACACTGACTGACTGACTGTTCACACTGACTGACTGGTGACAATGACTGACTGACTGTTCAGACTGACTGAATGGTCACACTGACTGACTGACTGGTCACACTGACTGACTGGTCACACTGACTGATCACACTGACTGACTGACTGGTCACACTGACTGACTGGTCATATTGACTGACTGACTGGTCACACTGACTGACTGACTGGTTACACTGACTGACTGACTGACTGCTTACACTGACTGACTGGTCAAACTGAATGACTGACTGGTTACACTGACTAACATGTTACACTGACTGACTGACTTTTTACACTGACTGACTGACTGGTCAAACTGACTGACTGATCACTCTGACTGACTGACTGATCACACAGACTGACTGACTGTTCACACTTTTTGACTGGTCACACTGACTTACTGACTGGTCATACTTACTGACTGGTCACAGTGACTGACTGACTGCTTACACTGACTGACTGACTGGTCACACTGACTGACTGATCAAACTGACTGACAGACTGGTCACACTGACTGACTGGTCACACTGACTTACTGACTGGTTACACTGACTGACATGTTACACTGACTTACTGATTGGTTACACTAACTGACTGACTGGTCACACTGACTGACTGGTCACACTGACTGACTGACTGACTGACTGGTCACACAGACTGACCGACTGGTCACACTTTCTGACTGGTCACACTGACTTACTGATTGGTGACACTGACTGACCATCAACATGACTAATCAAACTGACTGACTGACTGGTCAAACTGACTCAATGACTGTCACACTGACTAACTGGTCACACTGACTGACGGACTGTTCACACTGACTGACTGGTCACACTGACTGACTGACTGGTCATACTTACTGACTGGTCACACTGACTGACTGACTGCTTACACTGACTGACTGACTGCTTACACTGACTGACTGGTCAAACTGACTGACTGACTGGTTACACTGACTGACATGTTACACTGACTTACTGACTGGTTACACTGACTGACTGACTGGTCACACTGACTGACTGACTGGTCACACTGACTGACTGATCACTCTGACTGACTGACTGATCACACAGACTGACTGACTGGTCACACTTTCTGACTGGTCACACTGACTTACTGATTGGTGATACTGACTGACCATCAACATGACTGATCACACTGACTGACCGACGGGTCAAACTGACTGACTGATCACACTGACTGACTGACTGGTCACACTGACTGACTGGTCACATTGACTGACTGACTGTTCACACTGACTGACTGGTCACACTGACTGACTGACTGGTCACACTGACTGACTGGTCACACTTACTGACTGACGGGTCACACTGACTGACTGGTCACACTAACTGACTGACTACTTACACTGACACACTGACTGTTCAGACTGACTGACTGGTCACACTGACTGACTGGTCATATTGACTGACTGACTGACTGGTCATACTTACTGACTGGTCACACTGACTGACTGACTGGTTACACTGACTGACTGACTGACTGCTTACACTGACTGACTGGTCACACTGAATGACTGACTGGTTACACTGACTAACATGTTACACTGACTGACTGTCTTTTTACACTGACTAACTGACTGGTCAAACTGACTGACTGATCACTCTGACTGACTGACTGATCACACAGACTGACTGACTGTTCACACTTTTTGACTGGTAACACTGACTTACTGACTGTTCATACTTACTGACTGGTCACAGTGACTGACTGACTGCTTACACTGACTGACTGACTGGTCACACTGACTGACTGGTCACACTGACTGACTGACTGACTGACTGGTCACACTGACTGACTGATCACACAGACTGACCGACTGGTCACACTTTCTGACTGGTCACACTGACTTACTGATTGGTGACACTGACTGACCATCAACATGACTAATCAAACTGACTGACTGACTGGTCAAACTGACTCTATGACTGTCACACTGACTAACTGGTCACACTGACTGACGGATTGTTCACACTGACTGACTGGTCACACTGACTGATCACACTGACTGACTGACTGGTCACACTGACTGACTGGTCATATTGACTGACTGACTGGTCATACTTACTGACTGGTCACACTGACTGACTGACTGCTTACACTGACTGACTGACTGCTTACACTGACTGACTGGTCACACTGACTGACTGACTGGTTACACTGACTGACATGTTACACTGACTTACTGACTGGTTACACTGACTGACTGACTGGTCACACTGACTGACTGACTGGTCACACTGACTGACTGATCACTGTGACTGACTGACTGATCACACAGACTGACTGACTGGTCTCACTTTCTGAATGGTCACACTGACTTACTGATTGGTGATACTGACTGACCATCAACATGACTGTTCACACTGACTGACCGACGGGTCAAACTGGCTGACTGATCACACTGACTGACTTACTGTTCACACTGACTGACTGGTGACAATGACTGACTGACTGTTCAGACTGACTGAATGGTCACACTGACTGACTGACTGGTCACACTGACTGACTGGTCACACTGACTGATCACACTGACTGACTGACTGGTCACACTGACTGACTGGTCATATTGACTGACTGACTGGTCACACTGACTGACTGACTGGTTACACTGACTGACTGACTGACTGCTTACACTGACTGACTGGTCAAACTGAATGACTGACTGGTTACACTGACTAACATGTTACACTGACTGACTGACTTTTTACACTGACTGACTGACTGGTCAAACTGACTGACTGATCACTCTGACTGACTGACTGATCACACAGACTGACTGACTGTTCACACTTTTTGATTGGTCACACTGACTTACTGACTGGTCATACTTACTGACTGGTCACAGTGACTGACTGACTGCTTACACTGACTGACTGACTGGTCACACTGACTGACTGATCAAACTGACTGACAGACTGGTCACACTGACTGACTGGTCACACTGACTTACTGACTGGTTACACTGACTGACATGTTACACTGACTTACTGATTGGTTACACTAACTGACTGACTGGTCACACTGACTGACTGGTCACACTGACTGACTGACTGACTGACTGGTCACACAGACTGACCGACTGGTCACACTTTCTGACTGGTCACACTGACTTACTGATTGGTGACACTGACTGACCATCAACATGACTAATCAAACTGACTGACTGACTGGTCAAACTGACTCAATGACTGTCACACTGACTAACTGGTCACACTGACTGACGGACTGTTCACACTGACTGACTGGTCACACTGACTGATCACACTGACTGACTGACTGGTCACACTGACTGACTGGTCATATTGACTGACTGACTGGTCATACTTACTGACTGGTCACACTGACTGACTGACTGCTTACACTGACTGACTGACTGCTTACACTGACTGACTGGTCAAACTGACTGACTGACTGGTTAAACTGACTGACATGTTACACTGACTTACTGACTGGTTACACTGACTGACTGACTGGTCACACTGACTGACTGACTGGTCACACTGACTGACTGATCACTCTGACTGACTGACTGATCACACAGACTGACTGACTGGTCACACTTTCTGACTGGTCACACTGACTTACTGATTGGTGATACTGACTGACCATCAACATGACTGATCACACTGACTGACCGACGGGTCAAACTGACTGACTGATCACACTGACTGACTGACTGGTCACACTGACTGACTGGTCACATTGACTGACTGACTGTTCACACTGACTGACTGGTCACACTGACTGACTGACTGGTCACACTTACTGACTGACTGGTCACACTTACTGACTGACGGGTCACACTGACTGACTGGTCACACTAACTGACTGACTACTTACACTGACACACTGACTGTTCAGACTGACTGACTGGTCACACTGACTGACTGGTCATATTGACTGACTGACTGACTGGTCATACTTACTGACTGGTCACACTGACTGACTGACTGACTGGTTACACTGACTGACTGACTGACTGCTTACACTGACTGACTGGCCACACTGAATGACTGACTGGTTACACTGACTAACATGTTACACTGACTGACTGACTTTTTACACTGACTAACTGACTGGTCAAACTGACTGACTGATCACTCTGACTGACTCACTGATCACACAGACTGACTGACTGTTCACACTTTTTGACTGGTAACACTGACTTACTGACTGTTCATACTTACTGACTGGTCACAGTGACTGACAGACTGCTTACACTGACTGACTGACTAGTCACACTGACTGACTGGTCACACTGACTGACTGACTGACTGACTGGTCACACTGACTGACTGATCACACAGACTGACCGACTGGTCACACTTTCTGACTGGTCACACTGAATTACTGATTGGTGACACTGACTGACCATCAACATGACTAATCAAACTGACTGACTGACTGGTCAAACTGACTCTATGACTGTCACACTGACTAACTGGTCACACTGACTGACGGACTGTTCACACTGACTGACTCGTCACACTGACTGATCACACTGACTGACTGACTGGTCACACTGACTGACTGGTCATATTGACTGACTGACTGGTCATACTTACTGACTGGTCACACTGACTGACTGACTGCTTACACTGACTGACTGACTGCTTACACTGACTGACTGGTCACACTGACTGACTGACTGGTTACACTGACTGACATGTTACACTGACTTACTGACTGGTTACACTGACTGACTGACTGGTCACACTGACTGACTGACTGGTCAAACTGACTGACTGATCACTGTGACTGACTGACTGATCACACAGACTGACTGACTGGTCACACTTTCTGACTGGTCACACTGACTTACTGATTGGTGATACTGACTGACCATCAACATGACTGATCACACTGACTGACCGACGGGTCAAACTGACTGACTGATCACACTGACTGACTGACTGTTCACACTGACTGACTGGTGACAATGACTGACTGACTGTTCAGACTGACTGAATGGTCACACTGACTGACTGACTGGTCACACTGACTGACTGGTCACACTGACTGATCACACTGACTGACTGACTGGTCACACTGACTGACTGGTCATATTGACTGACTGACTGGTCACACTGACTGACTGACTGGTTACACTGACTGACTGACTGACTGCTTACACTGACTGACTGGTCAAACTGAATGACTGACTGGTTACACTGACTAACATGTTACACTGACTGACTGACTTTTTACACTGACTGACTGACTGGTCAAACTGACTGACTGATCACTCTGACTGACTGACTGATCACACAGACTGACTGACTGTTCACACTTTTTGACTGGTCACACTGACTTACTGACTGGTCATACTTACTGACTGGTCAGAGTGACTGACTGACTGCTTACACTGACTGACTGACTGGTCACACTGACTGACTGATCAAACTGACTGACAGACTGGTCACACTGACTGACTGGTCACACTGACTTACTGACTGGTTACACTGACTGACATATTACACTGACTTACTGATTGGTTACACTAACTGACTGACTGGTCACACTGACTGACTGGTCACACTGACTGACTGACTGACTGACTGGTCACACAGACTGACCGACTGGTCACACTTTCTGACTGGTCACACTGACTTACTGATTGGTGACACTGACTGACCATCAACATGACTAATCAAACTGACTGACTGACTGGTCAAACTGACTCAATGACTGTCACACTGACTAACTGGTCACACTGACTGACGGACTGTTCACACTGACTGACTGGTCACACTGACTGATCACACTGACTGACTGACTGGTCACACTGACTGACTGGTCATATTGACTGACTGACTGGTCATACTTACTGACTGGTCACACTGACTGACTGACCGCTTACACTGACTGACTGACTGCTTACACTGACTGACTGGTCAAACTGACTGACTGACTGGTTACACTGACTGACATGTTACACTGACTTACTGACTGGTTACACTGACTGACTGACTGGTCACACTGACTGACTGACTGGTCACACTGACTGACTGATCACTCTGACTGACTGACTGATCACACAGACTGACTGACTGGTCACACTTTCTGACTGGTCACACTGACTTACTGATTGGTGATACTGACTGACCATCAACATGACTGATCACACTGACTGACCGACGGGTCAAACTGACTGACTGATCACACTGACTGACTGACTGGTCACACTGACTGACTGGTCACATTGACTGACTGACTGTTCACACTGACTGACTGGTCACACTGACTGACTGACTGGTCACACTTACTGACTGACTGGTCACACTTACTGACTGACGGGTCACACTGACTGACTGGTCACACTAACTGACTGACTACTTACACGGACACACTGACTGTTCAGACTGACTGACTGGTCACACTGACTGACTGGTCATATTGACTGACTGACTGACTGACTGGTCATACTTACTGACTGGTCACACTGACTGACTGACTGGTTACACTGACTGACTGACTGACTGCTTACACTGACTGACTGGCCACACTGAATGACTGACTGGTTACACTGACTAACATGTTACACTGACTGACTGACTTTTTACACTGACTAACTGACTGGTCAAACTGACTGACTGATCACTCTGACTGACTGACTGATCACACAGACTGACTGACTGTTCACACTTTTTGACTGGTAACACTGACTTACTGACTGTTCATACTTACTGACTGGTCACAGTGACTGACAGACTGCTTACACTGACTGACTGACTAGTCACACTGACTGACTGGTCACACTGACTGACTGACTGACTGACTGGTCACACTGACTGACTGATCACACAGACTGACCGACTGGTCACACTTTCTGACTGGTCACACTGACTTACTGATTGGTGACACTGACTGACCATCAACATGACTAATCAAACTGACTGACTGACTGGTCAAACTGACTCTATGACTGTCACACTGACTAACTGGTCACACTGACTGACGGACTGTTCACACTGACTGACTCGTCACACTTACTGATCACACTGACTGACTGACTGGTCACACTGACTGACTGGTCACACTGACTGACTGGTCATATTGACTGACTGACTGGTCATACTTACTGACTGGTCACACTGACTGACTGACTGCTTACACTGACTGACTGACTGCTTACACTGACTGACTGGTCACACTGACTGACTGACTGGTTACACTGACTGACATGTTACACTGACTTACTGACTGGTTACACTGACTGACTGACTGGTCACACTGACTGACTGACTGGTCAAACTGACTGACTGATCACTGTGACTGACTGACTGATCACACAGACTGACTGACTGGTCACACTTTCTGACTGGTCACACTGACTTACTGATTGGTGATACTGACTGACCATCAACATGACTGATCACACTGACTGACCGACGGGTCAAACTGACTGACTGATCACACTGACTGACTGACTGGTCACACTGACTGACTGGTGACATTGACTGACTGACAGTTCAGACTGACTGAATGGTCACAATAACTGACTGACTGGTCACACTGACTGACTGGTCACACTGACTGATCACACTGACTGACTGACTGGTCACACTGACTGACTGGTTATATTGACTGACTGACTGGTCACACTGACTGACTGACTGGTTACACTGACTGACTGACTGACTGCTTACACTGACTGACTGGTCACACTGAATGACTGACTGGTTACAATGACTAACATGTTACACTGACTGACTGACTTTTTACACTGACTGACTGACTGGTCAAACTGACTGACTGATCACTCTGACTGACTGACTGATCACACAGACTGACTGACTGTTCACACTTTTTGACTGGTCACACTGACTTACTGACTGGTCATACTTACTGACTGGTCACAGTGTCTGACTGACTGCTTACACTGACTGACTGACTGGTCACACTGACTGACTGATCAAACTGACTGACAGACTGGTCACACTGACTGACTGATCACACTGACTTACTGACTGGTTACACTGACTGACATGTTACACTGACTTACTGATTGGTTACACTAACTGACTGACTGGTCACACTGACTGACTGGTCACACTGACTTACTGATTGGTGACACTGACTGACCATCAACATGACTAATCAAACTGACTGACTGACTGGTCAAACTGACTCTATGACTGTCACACTGACTAACTGGTCAGACTGACTGACGGACTGTTCACACTGACTGACTGGTCACACTGACTGATCACACTGACTGACTGACTGGTCACACTGACTGACTGGTCATATTGACTGACTGACTGGTCATACTTACTGACTGGTCACACTGACTGACTGACTGCTTACACTGACTGACTGACTGCTTACACTGACTGACTGGTCACACTGACTGACTGACTGACTGGTTACACTGACTGACATGTTACACTGACTTACTGACTGGTTACACTGACTGACTGACTGGTCACACTGACTGACTGACTGATCACACAGACTGACTGACTGGTCACACTTTCTGACTGGTCACACTGACTTACTGATTGGTGATACTGACTGACCATCAACATGACTGATCACACTGACTGACCGACGGGTCAAACTGACTGACTGATCACACTGACTGACTGACTGGTCACACTGACTGACTGGTGACATTGACTGACTGACTGTTCAGACTGACTGAATGGTCACACTGACTGACTGACTGGTCACACTGACTGATCACACTGACTGACTGACTGGTCACACTGACTGACTGGTCATATTGACTGACTGACTGGTCACACTGACTGACTGACTGGTTACACTGACTGACTGACTGACTGCTTACACTGACTGACTGGTCACACTGAATGACTGACTGGTTACAATGACTAACATGTTACACTGACTGACTGACTTTTTCCACTGACTGACTGACTGGTCGAACTGACTGACTGATCACTCTGACTGACTGACTGATCACACAGACTGACTGACTGTTCACACTTTTTGACTGGTCACACTGACTGATCACACTGACTGACTGACTGGTCACACTGACTGACTGGTCATATTGACTGACTGACTGGTCATACTTACTGACTGGTCACACTGACTGACTGACTGCTTACACTGACTGACTGACTGCTTACACTGACTGACTGGTCACACTGACTGACTGACTGGTTACACTGACTGACATGTTACACTGACTTACTGACTGGTTACACTGACTGACTGACTGGTCACACTGACTGACTGACTGGTCAAACTGACTGACTGATCACTGTGACTGACTGACTGATCACACAGACTGACTGACTGGTCACACTTTCTGACTGGTCACACTGACTTACTGATTGGTGATACTGACTGACCATCAACATGACTGATCACACTGACTGACCGACGGGTCAAACTGACTGACTGATCACACTGACTGACTGACTGGTCACACTGACTGACTGGTGACATTGACTGACTGACTGTTCAGACTGACTGAATGGTCACACTGACTGACTGACTGGTCACACTGACTGACTGGTCACACTGACTGATCACACTGACTGACTGACTGGTCACACTGACTGACTGGTTATATTGACTGACTGACTGGTCACACTGACTGACTGACTGGTTACACTGACTGACTGACTGACTGCTTACACTGACTGACTGGTCACACTGAATGACTGACTGGTTACAATGACTAACATGTTACACTGACTGACTGACTTTTTACACTGACTGACTGACTGGTCAAACTGACTGACTGATCACTCTGACTGACTGACTGATCACACAGACTGACTGACTGTTCACACTTTTTGACTGGTCACACTGACTTACTGACTGGTCATACTTACTGACTGGTCACAGTGTCTGACTGACTGCTTACACTGACTGACTGACTGGTCACACTGACTGACTGATCAAACTGACTGACAGACTGGTCACACTGACTGACTGATCACACTGACTTACTGACTGGTTACACTGACTGACATGTTACACTGACTTACTGATTGGTTACACTAACTGACTGACTGGTCACACTGACTGACTGGTCACACTGACTTACTGATTGGTGACACTGACTGACCATCAACATGACTAATCAAACTGACTGACTGACTGGTCAAACTGACTCTATGACTGTCACACTGACTAACTGGTCAGACTGACTGACGGACTGTTCACACTGACTGACTGGTCACACTGACTGATCACACTGACTGACTGACTGGTCAAACTGACTGACTGGTCATATTGACTGACTGACTGGTCATACTTACTGACTGGTCACACTGACTGAATGACTGCTTACACTGACTGACTGACTGCTTACACTGACTGACTGGTCACACTGACTGACTGACTGGTTACACTGACTGACATGTTACACTGACTTACTGACTGGTTACACTGACTGACTGACTGGTCACACTGACTGACTGACTGATCACACAGACTGACTGACTGGTCACACTTTCTGACTGGTCACACTGACTTACTGATTGGTGATACTGACTGACCATCAACATGACTGATCACACTGACTGACCGACGGGTCAAACTGACTGACTGATCACACTGACTGACTGACTGGTCACACTGACTGACTGGTGACATTGACTGACTGACTGTTCAGACTGACTGAATGGTCACACTGACTGACTGACTGGTCACACTGACTGATCACACTGACTGACTGACTGGTCACACTGACTGACTGGTCATATTGACTGACTGACTGGTCACACTGACTGACTGACTGGTTACACTGACTGACTGACTGACTGCTTACACTGACTGACTGGTCACACTGAATGACTGACTGGTTACAATGACTAACATGTTACACTGACTGACTGACTTTTTCCACTGACTGACTGACTGGTCGAACTGACTGACTGATCACTCTGACTGACTGACTGATCACACAGACTGACTGACTGTTCACACTTTTTGACTGGTCACACTGACTTACTGACTGGTCATACTTACTGACTGGTCACAGTGACTGACTGACTGCTTACACTGACTGACTGACTGGTCACACTGACTGACTGATCAAACTGACTGACAGACTGGTCACACTGACTGACTGGTCACACTGACTTACTGACTGGTTACACTGACTGACATGTTACACTGACTTACTGATTGGTTACACTAACTGACTGACTGGTCACACTGACTGACTGACTGACTGACTGGTCACACAGACTGACCGACTGGTCACACTTTCTGACTGGTCACACTGACTTACTGATTGGTGACACTGACTGACCATCAACATGACTAATCAAACTGACTGACTGACTGGTCAAACTGACTCTATGACTGTCACACTGACTAACTGGTCAAACTGACTGACGGACTGTTCACACTGACTGACTGGTCACACTGACTGATTACACTGACTGACTGACTGGTCACACTGACTGACTGGTCACACTGACTGACTGACTGCTTACACTGACTGACTGACTGCTTACACTGACTGACTGGTCAAACTGACTGACTGACTGGTTACACTGACTGACATGTTACACTGACTTACTGACTGGTTACACTGACTGACTGACTGGTCACACTGACTGACTGACTGGTCACACTGACTGACTGACTGGTCACACTGACTGACTGATCACTCTGACTGACTGACTGATCACACAGACTGACTGACTGGTCACACTTTCTGACTGGTCACACTGACTTACTGATTGGTGATACTGACTGACCATCAACATGACTGATCACACTGACTGACCGACGGGTCAAACTGACTGACTGATCACACTGACTGACTGACTGGTCACACTGACTGACTGGTCACATTGACTGACTGACTGTTCACACTGACTGACTGGTCACACTGACTGACTGACTGGTCACACTGACTGACTGGTCACACTTACTGACTGACGGGTCACACTGACTGACTGGTTACACTAACTGACTGACTACTTACACTGACACACTGACTGTTCAGACTGACTGACTGGTCACACTGACTGACTGGTCATATTGACTGACTGACTGACTGGTCATACTTACTGACTGGTCACACTGACTGACTGACTGGTTACACTGACTGACTGACTGACTGCTTACACTGACTGACTGGTCACACTGAATGACTGACTGGTTACACTGACTAACATGTTACACTGACTGACTGACTTTTTACACTGACTAACTGACTGGTCAAACTGACTGACTGATCACTCTGACTGACTGACTGACTGACTGGTCACACTGAATGACTGACTGGTTACACTGACTAACATGTTACACTGACTGACTGACTTTTTACACTGACTAACTGACTGGTCAAACTGACTGACTGATCACTCTGACTGACTGACTGATCACACAGACTGACTGACTGTTCACACTTTTTGACTGGTAACACTGACTTACTGACTGTTCATACTTACTGACTGGTCACAGTGACTGACTGACTGCTTACACTGACTGACTGACTGGTCACACTGACTGACTGACTGGTTACACTGACTGACTGACTGGTCACACTGACTGACTGATCACTCTGACTGACTGACTGATCACACAGTCTGACTGACTGGTCACACTTTCTGACTGGTCACACTGACTTACTGATTTGTGATACTGACTGACCATCAACATGACTGATCACACTGACTGACCGACGGGTCAAACTGACTGACTGATCATACTGACTGACTGACTGGTCACACTCACTGACTGGTCACATTGACTGACTGACTGTTCAGACTGACTGACTGGTCACACTGACTGACTGACTGGTCACATTGACTGACTGGTCACACTTACTGACTGACGGGTCACACTGAATGACTGGTCACACTAACTGACTGACTACTTACACTGACACACTGACTGTTCAGACTGACTGACTGGTCACACTGACTGACTGACTGGTCACACTGACTGATCACACTGACTGACTGACTGGTCACAGTGACTGACTGGTCATATTGACTGACTGACTGGTCATTCTTACTGACTGGTCACACTGACTGACTGACTGGTTACACTGACTGACTGACTGCTTACACTGACTGACAGGTCACACTGAATGACTGACTGTTTACACTGACTGACATGTTACACTGACTGACATGTTACACTGACTTACTGACTGGTTACACTGACTGACTGACTTTTCACACTGACTGACTGGTCACACTGACTGATCACACTGACTGACTGACTGGTCACACTGACTGACTGGTCATATTGACTGACTGACTGGTCATACTTACTGACTGGTCACACTGACTGACTGACTGACTGGTTACACTGACTGACTGACTGACTGCTTACACTGACTGACTGGTCACACTGAATGACTGACTGGTTACACTGACTAACATGTTACACTGACTGACTGACTTTTTACACTGACTGACTGACTGGTCAAACTGACTGACTGATCACTCTGACTGACTGACTAATCACACAGACTGACTGACTTTTCACACTTTTTGACTGGTCACACTGACTTACTGACTGGTCATACTTACTGACTGGTCACAGTGACTGACTGACTGCTTACACTGACTGACTGACTGGTCACACTGACTGACTGATCAAACTGACTGACAGACTGGTCACACTGACTGACTGGTCACACTGACTTACTGACTGGTTACACTGACTGACATGTTACACTGACTTACTGATTGGTTACACTAACTGACTGACTGGTCACACTGACTGACTGGTCACACTGACTGACTGACTGACTGACTGGTCACACAGACTGACCGACTGGTCACACTTTCTGACTGGTCACACTGACTTACTGATTGGTGACACTGACTGACCATCAACATGACTAATCAAACTGACTGACTGACTGGTCAAACTGACTCAATGACTGTCACACTGACTAACTGGTCACACTGACTGACGGACTGTTCACACTGACTGACTGGTCACACTGACTGACTGACTGGTCATACTTACTGACTGGTCACACTGACTGACTGACTGCTTACACTGACTGACTGACTGCTTACACTGACTGACTGGTCAAACTGACTGACTGACTGGTTACACTGACTGACATGTTACACTGACTTACTGACTGGTTACACTGACTGACTGACTGGTCACACTGACTGACTGACTGGTCACACTGACTGACTGATCACTCTGACTGACTGACTGATCACACAGACTGACTGACTGGTCACACTTTCTGACTGGTCACACTGACTTACTGATTGGTGATACTGACTGACCATCAACATGACTGATCACACTGACTGACCGACGGGTCAAACTGACTGACTGATCACACTGACTGACTGACTGGTCACACTGACTGACTGGTCACATTGACTGACTGACTGTTCACACTGACTGACTGGTCACACTGACTGACTGACTGGTCACACTGACTGACTGGTCACACTTACTGACTGACGGGTCACACTGACTGACTGGTCACACTAACTGACTGACTACTTACACTGACACACTGACTGTTCAGACTGACTGACTGGTCACACTGACTGACTGGTCATATTGACTGACTGACTGACTGGTCATACTTACTGACTGGTCACACTGACTGACTGACTGGTTACACTGACTGACTGACTGACTGCTTACACTGACTGACTGGTCACACTGAATGACTGACTGGTTACACTGACTAACATGTTACACTGACTGACTGTCTTTTTACACTGACTAACTGACTGGTCAAACTGACTGACTGATCACTCTGACTGACTGACTGATCACACAGACTGACTGACTGTTCACACTTTTTGACTGGTAACACTGACTTACTGACTGTTCATACTTACTGACTGGTCACAGTGACTGACTGACTGCTTACACTGACTGACTGACTGGTCACACTGACTGACTGGTCACACTGACTGACTGACTGACTGACTGGTCACACTGACTGACTGATCACACAGACTGACCGACTGGTCACACTTTCTGACTGGTCACACTGACTTACTGATTGGTGACACTGACTGACCATCAACATGACTAATCAAACTGACTGACTGACTGGTCAAACTGACTCTATGACTGTCACACTGACTAACTGGTCACACTGACTGACGGATTGTTCACACTGACTGACTGGTCACACTGACTGATCACACTGACTGACTGACTGGTCACACTGACTGACTGGTCATATTGACTGACTGACTGGTCATACTTACTGACTGGTCACACTGACTGACTGACTGCTTACACTGACTGACTGACTGCTTACACTGACTGACTGGTCACACTGACTGACTGACTGGTTACACTGACTGACATGTTACACTGACTTACTGACTGGTTACACTGACTGACTGACTGGTCACACTGACTGACTGACTGGTCACACTGACTGACTGATCACTGTGACTGACTGACTGATCACACAGACTGACTGACTGGTCTCACTTTCTGAATGGTCACACTGACTTACTGATTGGTGATACTGACTGACCATCAACATGACTGTTCACACTGACTGACCGACGGGTCAAACTGACTGACTGATCACACTGACTGACTTACTGTTCACACTGACTGACTGGTGACAATGACTGACTGACTGTTCAGACTGACTGAATGGTCACACTGACTGACTGACTGGTCACACTGACTGACTGGTCACACTGACTGATCACACTGACTGACTGACTGGTCACACTGACTGACTGGTCATATTGACTGACTGACTGGTCACACTGACTGACTGACTGGTTACACTGACTGACTGACTGACTGCTTACACTGACTGACTGGTCAAACTGAATGACTGACTGGTTACACTGACTAACATGTTACACTGACTGACTGACTTTTTACACTGACTGACTGACTGGTCAAACTGACTGACTGATCACTCTGACTGACTGACTGATCACACAGACTGACTGACTGTTCACACTTTTTGATTGGTCACACTGACTTACTGACTGGTCATACTTACTGACTGGTCACAGTGACTGACTGACTGCTTACACTGACTGACTGACTGGTCACACTGACTGACTGATCAAACTGACTGACAGACTGGTCACACTGACTTACTGACTGGTTACACTGACTGACATGTTACACTGACTTACTGATTGGTTACACTAACTGACTGACTGGTCACACTGACTGACTGGTCACACTGACTGACTGACTGACTGACTGGTCACACAGACTGACCGACTGGTCACACTTTCTGACTGGTCACACTGACTTACTGATTGGTGACACTGACTGACCATCAACATGACTAATCAAACTGACTGACTGACTGGTCAAACTGACTCAATGACTGTCACACTGACTAACTGGTCACACTGACTGACGGACTGTTCACACTGACTGACTGGTCACACTGACTGATCACACTGACTGACTGACTGGTCACACTGACTGACTGGTCATATTGACTGACTGACTGGTCATACTTACTGACTGGTCACACTGACTGACTGACTGCTTACACTGACTGACTGACTGCTTACACTGACTGACTGGTCAAACTGACTGACTGACTGGTTAAACTGACTGACTGACTGGTCACACTGACTGACTGACTGGTCACACTGACTGACTGATCACTCTGACTGACTGACTGATCACACAGACTGACTGACTGGTCACACTTTCTGACTGGTCACACTGACTTACTGATTGGTGATACTGACTGACCATCAACATGACTGATCACACTGACTGACCGACGGGTCAAACTGACTGACTGATCACACTGACTGACTGACTGGTCACACTGACTGACTGGTCACATTGACTGACTGACTGTTCACACTGACTGACTGGTCACACTGACTGACTGACTGGTCACACTTACTGACTGACTGGTCACACTTACTGACTGACTTGTCACACTGACTGACTGGTCACACTAACTGACTGACTACTTACACTGACACACTGACTGTTCAGACTGACTGACTGGTCACACTGACTGACTGGTCATATTGACTGACTGACTGACTGGTCATACTTACTGACTGGTCACACTGACTGACTGACTGACTGGTTACACTGACTGACTGACTGACTGCTTACACTGACTGACTGGCCACACTGAATGACTGACTGGTTACACTGACTAACATGTTACACTGACTGACTGACTTTTTACACTGACTAACTGACTGGTCAAACTGACTGACTGATCACTCTGACTGACTCACTGATCACACAGACTGACTGACTGTTCACACTTTTTGACTGGTAACACTGACTTACTGACTGTTCATACTTACTGACTGGTCACAGTGACTGACAGACTGCTTACACTGACTGACTGACTAGTCACACTGACTGACTGGTCACACTGACTGACTGACTGACTGACTGGTCACACTGACTGACTGATCACACAGACTGACCGACTGGTCACACTTTCTGACTGGTCACACTGAATTACTGATTGGTGACACTGACTGACCATCAACATGACTAATCAAACTGACTGACTGACTGGTCAAACTGACTCTATGACTGTCACACTGACTAACTGGTCACACTGACTGACGGACTGTTCACACTGACTGACTCGTCACACTGACTGATCACACTGACTGACTGACTGGTCACACTGACTGACTGGTCATATTGACTGACTGACTGGTCATACTTACTGACTGGTCACACTGACTGACTGACTGCTTACACTGACTGACTGACTGCTTACACTGACTGACTGGTCACACTGACTGACTGACTGGTTACACTGACTGACATGTTACACTGACTTACTGACTGGTTACACTGACTGACTGACTGGTCACACTGACTGACTGACTGGTCAAACTGACTGACTGATCACTGTGACTGACTGACTGATCACACAGACTGACTGACTGGTCACACTTTCTGACTGGTCACACTGACTTACTGATTGGTGATACTGACTGACCATCAACATGACTGATCACACTGACTGACCGACGGGTCAAACTGACTGACTGATCACACTGACTGACTGACTGTTCACACTGACTGACTGGTGACAATGACTGACTGACTGTTCAGACTGACTGAATGGTCACACTGACTGACTGACTGGTCACACTGACTGACTGGTCACACTGACTGATCACACTGACTGACTGACTGGTCACACTGACTGACTGGTCATATTGACTGACTGACTGGTCACACTGACTGACTGACTGGTTACACTGACTGACTGACTGACTGCTTACACTGACTGACTGGTCAAACTGAATGACTGACTGGTTACACTGACTAACATGTTACACTGACTGACTGACTTTTTACACTGACTGACTGACTGGTCAAACTGACTGACTGATCACTCTGACTGACTGACTGATCACACAGACTGACTGACTGTTCACACTTTTTGACTGGTCACACTGACTTACTGACTGGTCATACTTACTGACTGGTCAGAGTGACTGACTGACTGCTTACACTGACTGACTGACTGGTCACACTGACTGACTGATCAAACTGACTGACAGACTGGTCACACTGACTGACTGGTCACACTGACTTACTGACTGGTTACACTGACTGACATATTACACTGACTTACTGATTGGTTACACTAACTGACTGACTGGTCACACTGACTGACTGGTCACACTGACTGACTGACTGACTGACTGGTCACACAGACTGACCGACTGGTCACACTTTCTGACTGGTCACACTGACTTACTGATTGGTGACACTGACTGACCATCAACATGACTAATCAAACTGACTGACTGACTGGTCAAACTGACTCAATGACTGTCACACTGACTAACTGGTCACACTGACTGACGGACTGTTCACACTGACTGACTGGTCACACTGACTGATCACACTGACTGACTGACTGGTCACACTGACTGACTGGTCATATTGACTGACTGACTGGTCATACTTACTGACTGGTCACACTGACTGACTGACCGCTTACACTGACTGACTGACTGCTTACACTGACTGACTGGTCAAACTGACTGACTGACTGGTTACACTGACTGACATGTTACACTGACTTACTGACTGGTTACACTGACTGACTGACTGGTCACACTGACTGACTGACTGGTCACACTGACTGACTGATCACTCTGACTGACTGACTGATCACACAGACTGACTGACTGGTCACACTTTCTGACTGGTCACACTGACTTACTGATTGGTGATACTGACTGACCATCAACATGACTGATCACACTGACTGACCGACGGGTCAAACTGACTGACTGATCACACTGACTGACTGACTGGTCACACTGACTGACTGGTCACATTGACTGACTGACTGTTCACACTGACTGACTGGTCACACTGACTGACTGACTGGTCACACTTACTGACTGACTGGTCACACTTACTGACTGACGGGTCACACTGACTGACTGGTCACACTAACTGACTGACTACTTACACGGACACACTGACTGTTCAGACTGACGGACTGGTCACACTGACTGACTGGTCATATTGACTGACTGACTGACTGACTGGTCATACTTACTGACTGGTCACACTGACTGACTGACTGGTTACACTGACTGACTGACTGACTGCTTACACTGACTGACTGGCCACACTGAATGACTGACTGGTTACACTGACTAACATGTTACACTGACTGACTGACTTTTTACACTGACTAACTGACTGGTCAAACTGACTGACTGATCACTCTGACTGACTGACTGATCACACAGACTGACCGACTGGTCACACTTTCTGACTGGTCACACTGACTTACTGATTGGTGACACTGACTGACCATCAACATGACTAATCAAACTGACTGACTGACTGGTCAAACTGACTCTATGACTGTCACACTGACTAACTGGTCACACTGACTGACGGACTGTTCACACTGACTGACTCGTCACACTGACTGATCACACTGACTGACTGACTGGTCACACTGACTGACTGGTCATATTGACTGACTGACTGGTCATACTTACTGACTGGTCACACTGACTGACTGACTGCTTACACTGACTGACTGACTGCTTACACTGACTGACTGGTCACACTGACTGACTGACTGGTTACACTGACTGACATGTTACACTGACTTACTGACTGGTTACACTGACTGACTGACTGGTCACACTGACTGACTGACTGGTCAAACTGACTGACTGATCACTGTGACTGACTGACTGACTGATCACACAGACTGACTGACTGGTCACACTTTCTGACTGGTCACACTGACTTACTGATTGGTGATACTGACTGACCATCAACATGACTGATCACACTGACTGACCGACGGGTCAAACTGACTGACTGATCACACTGACTGACTGACTGGTCACACTGACTGACTGGTGACATTGACTGACTGACTGTTCAGACTGACTGAATGGTCACACTGACTGACTGACTGGTCACACTGACTGACTGGTCACACTGACTGATCACACTGACTGACTGACTGGTCACACTGACTGACTGGTTATATTGACTGACTGACTGGTCACACTGACTGACTGACTGGTTACACTGACTGACTGACTGACTGCTTACACTGACTGACTGGTCACACTGAATGACTGACTGGTTACAATGACTAACATGTTACACTGACTGACTGACTTTTTACACTGACTGACTGACTGGTCAAACTGACTGACTGATCACTCTGACTGACTGACTGATCACACAGACTGACTGACTGTTCACACTTTTTGACTGGTCACACTGACTTACTGACTGGTCATACTTACTGACTGGTCACAGTGTCTGACTGACTGCTTACACTGACTGACTGACTGGTCACACTGACTGACTGATCAAACTGACTGACAGACTGGTCACACTGACTGACTGATCACACTGACTTACTGACTGGTTACACTGACTGACATGTTACACTGACTTACTGATTGGTTACACTAACTGACTGACTGGTCACACTGACTGACTGGTCACACTGACTTACTGATTGGTGACACTGACTGACCATCAACATGACTAATCAAACTGACTGACTGACTGGTCAAACTGACTCTATGACTGTCACACTGACTAACTGGTCAGACTGACTGACGGACTGTTCACACTGACTGACTGGTCACACTGACTGATCACACTGACTGACTGACTGGTCAAACTGACTGACTGGTCATATTGACTGACTGACTGGTCATACTTACTGACTGGTCACACTGACTGAATGACTGCTTACACTGACTGACTGACTGCTTACACTGACTGACTGGTCACACTGACTGACTGACTGGTTACACTGACTGACATGTTACACTGACTTACTGACTGGTTACACTGACTGACTGACTGGTCACACTGACTGACTGACTGATCACACAGACTGACTGACTGGTCACACTTTCTGACTGGTCACACTGACTTACTGATTGGTGATACTGACTGACCATCAACATGACTGATCACACTGACTGACCGACGGGTCAAACTGACTGACTGATCACACTGACTGACTGACTGGTCACACTGACTGACTGGTGACATTGACTGACTGACTGTTCAGACTGACTGAATGGTCACACTGACTGACTGACTGGTCACACTGACTGATCACACTGACTGACTGACTGGTCACACTGACTGACTGGTCATATTGACTGACTGACTGGTCACACTGACTGACTGACTGGTTACACTGACTGACTGACTGACTGCTTACACTGACTGACTGGTCACACTGAATGACTGACTGGTTACAATGACTAACATGTTACACTGACTGACTGACTTTTTCCACTGACTGACTGACTGGTCGAACTGACTGACTGATCACTCTGACTGACTGACTGATCACACAGACTGACTGACTGTTCACACTTTTTGACTGGTCACACTGACTTACTGACTGGTCATACTTACTGACTGGTCACAGTGACTGACTGACTGCTTACACTGACTGACTGACTGGTCACACTGACTGACTGATCAAACTGACTGACAGACTGGTCACACTGACTGACTGGTCACACTGACTTACTGACTGGTTACACTGACTGACATGTTACACTGACTTACTGATTGGTTACACTAACTGACTGACTGGTCACACTGACTGACTGACTGACTGACTGGTCACACAGACTGACCGACTGGTCACACTTTCTGACTGGTCACACTGACTTACTGATTGGTGACACTGACTGACCATCAACATGACTAATCAAACTGACTGACTGACTGGTCAAACTGACTCTATGACTGTCACACTGACTAACTGGTCAAACTGACTGACGGACTGTTCACACTGACTGACTGGTCACACTGACTGATTACACTGACTGACTGACTGGTCACACTGACTGACTGGTCACACTGACTGACTGACTGCTTACACTGACTGACTGACTGCTTACACTGACTGACTGGTCAAACTGACTGACTGACTGGTTACACTGACTGACATGTTACACTGACTTACTGACTGGTTACACTGACTGACTGACTGGTCACACTGACTGACTGACTGGTCACACTGACTGACTGACTGGTCACACTGACTGACTGATCACTCTGACTGACTGACTGATCACACAGACTGACTGACTGGTCACACTTTCTGACTGGTCACACTGACTTACTGATTGGTGATACTGACTGACCATCAACATGACTGATCACACTGACTGACCGACGGGTCAAACTGACTGACTGATCACACTGACTGACTGACTGGTCACACTGACTGACTGGTCACATTGACTGACTGACTGTTCACACTGACTGACTGGTCACACTGACTGACTGACTGGTCACACTGACTGACTGGTCACACTTACTGACTGACGGGTCACACTGACTGACTGGTTACACTAACTGACTGACTACTTACACTGACACACTGACTGTTCAGACTGACTGACTGGTCACACTGACTGACTGGTCATATTGACTGACTGACTGACTGGTCATACTTACTGACTGGTCACACTGACTGACTGACTGGTTACACTGACTGACTGACTGACTGCTTACACTGACTGACTGGTCACACTGAATGACTGACTGGTTACACTGACTAACATGTTACACTGACTGACTGACTTTTTACACTGACTAACTGACTGGTCAAACTGACTGACTGATCACTCTGACTGACTGACTGACTGACTGGTCACACTGAATGACTGACTGGTTACACTGACTAACATGTTACACTGACTGACTGACTTTTTACACTGACTAACTGACTGGTCAAACTGACTGACTGATCACTCTGACTGACTGACTGATCACACAGACTGACTGACTGTTCACACTTTTTGACTGGTAACACTGACTTACTGACTGTTCATACTTACTGACTGGTCACAGTGACTGACTGACTGCTTACACTGACTGACTGACTGGTCACACTGACTGACTGACTGGTTACACTGACTGACTGACTGGTCACACTGACTGACTGATCACTCTGACTGACTGACTGATCACACAGTCTGACTGACTGGTCACACTTTCTGACTGGTCACACTGACTTACTGATTTGTGATACTGACTGACCATCAACATGACTGATCACACTGACTGACCGACGGGTCAAACTGACTGACTGATCATACTGACTGACTGACTGGTCACACTCACTGACTGGTCACATTGACTGACTGACTGTTCAGACTGACTGACTGGTCACACTGACTGACTGACTGGTCACATTGACTGACTGGTCACACTTACTGACTGACGGGTCACACTGAATGACTGGTCACACTAACTGACTGACTACTTACACTGACACACTGACTGTTCAGACTGACTGACTGGTCACACTGACTGACTGACTGGTCACACTGACTGATCACACTGACTGACTGACTGGTCACAGTGACTGACTGGTCATATTGACTGACTGACTGGTCATTCTTACTGACTGGTCACACTGACTGACTGACTGGTTACACTGACTGACTGACTGCTTACACTGACTGACAGGTCACACTGAATGACTGACTGTTTACACTGACTGACATGTTACACTGACTGACATGTTACACTGACTTACTGACTGGTTACACTGACTGACTGACTTTTCACACTGACTGACTGGTCACACTGACTGATCACACTGACTGACTGACTGGTCACACTGACTGACTGGTCATATTGACTGACTGACTGGTCATACTTACTGACTGGTCACACTGACTGACTGACTGACTGGTTACACTGACTGACTGACTGACTGCTTACACTGACTGACTGGTCACACTGAATGACTGACTGGTTACACTGACTAACATGTTACACTGACTGACTGACTTTTTACACTGACTGACTGACTGGTCAAACTGACTGACTGATCACTCTGACTGACTGACTAATCACACAGACTGACTGACTTTTCACACTTTTTGACTGGTCACACTGACTTACTGACTGGTCATACTTACTGACTGGTCACAGTGACTGACTGACTGCTTACACTGACTGACTGACTGGTCACACTGACTGACTGATCAAACTGACTGACAGACTGGTCACACTGACTGACTGGTCACACTGACTTACTGACTGGTTACACTGACTGACATGTTACACTGACTTACTGATTGGTTACACTAACTGACTGACTGGTCACACTGACTGACTGGTCACACTGACTGACTGACTGACTGACTGGTCACACAGACTGACCGACTGGTCACACTTTCTGACTGGTCACACTGACTTACTGATTGGTGACACTGACTGACCATCAACATGACTAATCAAACTGACTGACTGACTGGTCAAACTGACTCAATGACTGTCACACTGACTAACTGGTCACACTGACTGACGGACTGTTCACACTGACTGACTGGTCACACTGACTGACTGACTGGTCATACTTACTGACTGGTCACACTGACTGACTGACTGCTTACACTGACTGACTGACTGCTTACACTGACTGACTGGTCAAACTGACTGACTGACTGGTTACACTGACTGACATGTTACACTGACTTACTGACTGGTTACACTGACTGACTGACTGGTCACACTGACTGACTGACTGGTCACACTGACTGACTGATCACTCTGACTGACTGACTGATCACACAGACTGACTGACTGGTCACACTTTCTGACTGGTCACACTGACTTACTGATTGGTGATACTGACTGACCATCAACATGACTGATCACACTGACTGACCGACGGGTCAAACTGACTGACTGATCACACTGACTGACTGACTGGTCACACTGACTGACTGGTCACATTGACTGACTGACTGTTCACACTGACTGACTGGTCACACTGACTGACTGACTGGTCACACTGACTGACTGGTCACACTTACTGACTGACGGGTCACACTGACTGACTGGTCACACTAACTGACTGACTACTTACACTGACACACTGACTGTTCAGACTGACTGACTGGTCACACTGACTGACTGGTCATATTGACTGACTGACTGACTGGTCATACTTACTGACTGGTCACACTGACTGACTGACTGGTTACACTGACTGACTGACTGACTGCTTACACTGACTGACTGGTCACACTGAATGACTGACTGGTTACACTGACTAACATGTTACACTGACTGACTGTCTTTTTACACTGACTAACTGACTGGTCAAACTGACTGACTGATCACTCTGACTGACTGACTGATCACACAGACTGACTGACTGTTCACACTTTTTGACTGGTAACACTGACTTACTGACTGTTCATACTTACTGACTGGTCACAGTGACTGACTGACTGCTTACACTGACTGACTGACTGGTCACACTGACTGACTGGTCACACTGACTGACTGACTGACTGACTGGTCACACTGACTGACTGATCACACAGACTGACCGACTGGTCACACTTTCTGACTGGTCACACTGACTTACTGATTGGTGACACTGACTGACCATCAACATGACTAATCAAACTGACTGACTGACTGGTCAAACTGACTCTATGACTGTCACACTGACTAACTGGTCACACTGACTGACGGATTGTTCACACTGACTGACTGGTCACACTGACTGATCACACTGACTGACTGACTGGTCACACTGACTGACTGGTCATGTTGACTGACTGACTGGTCATACTTACTGACTGGTCACACTGACTGACTGACTGCTTACACTGACTGACTGACTGCTTACACTGACTGACTGGTCACACTGACTGACTGACTGGTTACACTGACTGACATGTTACACTGACTTACTGACTGGTTACACTGACTGACTGACTGGTCACACTGACTGACTGACTGGTCACACTGACTGACTGATCACTGTGACTGACTGACTGATCACACAGACTGACTGACTGGTCTCACTTTCTGAATGGTCACACTGACTTACTGATTGGTGATACTGACTGACCATCAACATGACTGTTCACACTGACTGACCGACGGGTCAAACTGACTGACTGATCACACTGACTGACTTACTGTTCACACTGACTGACTGGTGACAATGACTGACTGACTGTTCAGACTGACTGAATGGTCACACTGACTGACTGACTGGTCACACTGACTGACTGGTCACACTGACTGATCACACTGACTGACTGACTGGTCACACTGACTGACTGGTCATATTGACTGACTGACTGGTCACACTGACTGACTGACTGGT
This sequence comes from Zacco platypus, assembly GCA_038088235.1. NCBI lineage: Eukaryota > Metazoa > Chordata > Actinopteri > Cypriniformes > Xenocyprididae > Zacco > Zacco platypus. The sequence goes on along the minus strand of CM076086.1, from coordinate 23,109,968 downwards.
TACACTGACTGACTGACTGACTGCTTACACTGACTGACTGGTCAAACTGAATGACTGACTGGTTACACTGACTAACATGTTACACTGACTGACTGACTTTTTACACTGACTGACTGACTGGTCAAACTGACTGACTGATCACTCTGACTGACTGACTGATCACACAGACTGACTGACTGTTCACACTTTTTGATTGGTCACACTGACTTACTGACTGGTCATACTTACTGACTGGTCACAGTGACTGACTGACTGCTTACACTGACTGACTGACTGGTCACACTGACTGACTGATCAAACTGACTGACAGACTGGTCACACTGACTTACTGACTGGTTACACTGACTGACATGTTACACTGACTTACTGATTGGTTACACTAACTGACTGACTGGTCACACTGACTGACTGGTCACACTGACTGACTGACTGACTGACTGGTCACACAGACTGACCGACTGGTCACACTTTCTGACTGGTCACACTGACTTACTGATTGGTGACACTGACTGACCATCAACATGACTAATCAAACTGACTGACTGACTGGTCAAACTGACTCAATGACTGTCACACTGACTAACTGGTCACACTGACTGACGGACTGTTCACACTGACTGACTGGTCACACTGACTGATCACACTGACTGACTGACTGGTCACACTGACTGACTGGTCATATTGACTGACTGACTGGTCATACTTACTGACTGGTCACACTGACTGACTGACTGCTTACACTGACTGACTGACTGCTTACACTGACTGACTGGTCAAACTGACTGACTGACTGGTTAAACTGACTGACTGACTGGTCACACTGACTGACTGACTGGTCACACTGACTGACTGATCACCCTGACTGACTGACTGATCACACAGACTGACTGACTGGTCACACTTTCTGACTGGTCACACTGACTTACTGATTGGTGATACTGACTGACCATCAACATGACTGATCACACTGACTGACCGACGGGTCAAACTGACTGACTGATCACACTGACTGACTGACTGGTCACACTGACTGACTGGTCACATTGACTGACTGACTGTTCACACTGACTGACTGGTCACACTGACTGACTGACTGGTCACACTTACTGACTGACTGGTCACACTTACTGACTGACTTGTCACACTGACTGACTGGTCACACTAACTGACTGACTACTTACACTGACACACTGACTGTTCAGACTGACTGACTGGTCACACTGACTGACTGGTCATATTGACTGACTGACTGACTGGTCATACTTACTGACTGGTCACACTGACTGACTGACTGACTGGTTACACTGACTGACTGACTGACTGCTTACACTGACTGACTGGCCACACTGAATGACTGACTGGTTACACTGACTAACATGTTACACTGACTGACTGACTTTTTACACTGACTAACTGACTGGTCAAACTGACTGACTGATCACTCTGACTGACTCACTGATCACACAGACTGACTGACTGTTCACACTTTTTGACTGGTAACACTGACTTACTGACTGTTCATACTTACTGACTGGTCACAGTGACTGACAGACTGCTTACACTGACTGACTGACTAGTCACACTGACTGACTGGTCACACTGACTGACTGACTGACTGACTGGTCACACTGACTGACTGATCACACAGACTGACCGACTGGTCACACTTTCTGACTGGTCACACTGAATTACTGATTGGTGACACTGACTGACCATCAACATGACTAATCAAACTGACTGACTGACTGGTCAAACTGACTCTATGACTGTCACACTGACTAACTGGTCACACTGACTGACGGACTGTTCACACTGACTGACTCGTCACACTGACTGATCACACTGACTGACTGACTGGTCACACTGACTGACTGGTCATATTGACTGACTGACTGGTCATACTTACTGACTGGTCACACTGACTGACTGACTGCTTACACTGACTGACTGACTGCTTACACTGACTGACTGGTCACACTGACTGACTGACTGGTTACACTGACTGACATGTTACACTGACTTACTGACTGGTTACACTGACTGACTGACTGGTCACACTGACTGACTGACTGGTCAAACTGACTGACTGATCACTGTGACTGACTGACTGATCACACAGACTGACTGACTGGTCACACTTTCTGACTGGTCACACTGACTTACTGATTGGTGATACTGACTGACCATCAACATGACTGATCACACTGACTGACCGACGGGTCAAACTGACTGACTGATCACACTGACTGACTGACTGTTCACACTGACTGACTGGTGACAATGACTGACTGACTGTTCAGACTGACTGAATGGTCACACTGACTGACTGACTGGTCACACTGACTGACTGGTCACACTGACTGATCACACTGACTGACTGACTGGTCACACTGACTGACTGGTCATATTGACTGACTGACTGGTCACACTGACTGACTGACTGGTTACACTGACTGACTGACTGACTGCTTACACTGACTGACTGGTCAAACTGAATGACTGACTGGTTACACTGACTAACATGTTACACTGACTGACTGACTTTTTACACTGACTGACTGACTGGTCAAACTGACTGACTGATCACTCTGACTGACTGACTGATCACACAGACTGACTGACTGTTCACACTTTTTGACTGGTCACACTGACTTACTGACTGGTCATACTTACTGACTGGTCAGAGTGACTGACTGACTGCTTACACTGACTGACTGACTGGTCACACTGACTGACTGATCAAACTGACTGACAGACTGGTCACACTGACTGACTGGTCACACTGACTTACTGACTGGTTACACTGACTGACATATTACACTGACTTACTGATTGGTTACACTAACTGACTGACTGGTCACACTGACTGACTGGTCACACTGACTGACTGACTGACTGACTGGTCACACAGACTGACCGACTGGTCACACTTTCTGACTGGTCACACTGACTTACTGATTGGTGACACTGACTGACCATCAACATGACTAATCAAACTGACTGACTGACTGGTCAAACTGACTCAATGACTGTCACACTGACTAACTGGTCACACTGACTGACGGACTGTTCACACTGACTGACTGGTCACACTGACTGATCACACTGACTGACTGACTGGTCACACTGACTGACTGGTCATATTGACTGACTGACTGGTCATACTTACTGACTGGTCACACTGACTGACTGACCGCTTACACTGACTGACTGACTGCTTACACTGACTGACTGGTCAAACTGACTGACTGACTGGTTACACTGACTGACATGTTACACTGACTTACTGACTGGTTACACTGACTGACTGACTGGTCACACTGACTGACTGACTGGTCACACTGACTGACTGATCACTCTGACTGACTGACTGATCACACAGACTGACTGACTGGTCACACTTTCTGACTGGTCACACTGACTTACTGATTGGTGATACTGACTGACCATCAACATGACTGATCACACTGACTGACCGACGGGTCAAACTGACTGACTGATCACACTGACTGACTGACTGGTCACACTGACTGACTGGTCACATTGACTGACTGACTGTTCACACTGACTGACTGGTCACACTGACTGACTGACTGGTCACACTTACTGACTGACTGGTCACACTTACTGACTGACGGGTCACACTGACTGACTGGTCACACTAACTGACTGACTACTTACACGGACACACTGACTGTTCAGACTGACGGACTGGTCACACTGACTGACTGGTCATATTGACTGACTGACTGACTGACTGGTCATACTTACTGACTGGTCACACTGACTGACTGACTGGTTACACTGACTGACTGACTGACTGCTTACACTGACTGACTGGCCACACTGAATGACTGACTGGTTACACTGACTAACATGTTACACTGACTGACTGACTTTTTACACTGACTAACTGACTGGTCAAACTGACTGACTGATCACTCTGACTGACTGACTGATCACACAGACTGACCGACTGGTCACACTTTCTGACTGGTCACACTGACTTACTGATTGGTGACACTGACTGACCATCAACATGACTAATCAAACTGACTGACTGACTGGTCAAACTGACTCTATGACTGTCACACTGACTAACTGGTCACACTGACTGACGGACTGTTCACACTGACTGACTCGTCACACTGACTGATCACACTGACTGACTGACTGGTCACACTGACTGACTGGTCATATTGACTGACTGACTGGTCATACTTACTGACTGGTCACACTGACTGACTGACTGCTTACACTGACTGACTGACTGCTTACACTGACTGACTGGTCACACTGACTGACTGACTGGTTACACTGACTGACATGTTACACTGACTTACTGACTGGTTACACTGACTGACTGACTGGTCACACTGACTGACTGACTGGTCAAACTGACTGACTGATCACTGTGACTGACTGACTGACTGATCACACAGACTGACTGACTGGTCACACTTTCTGACTGGTCACACTGACTTACTGATTGGTGATACTGACTGACCATCAACATGACTGATCACACTGACTGACCGACGGGTCAAACTGACTGACTGATCACACTGACTGACTGACTGGTCACACTGACTGACTGGTGACATTGACTGACTGACTGTTCAGACTGACTGAATGGTCACACTGACTGACTGACTGGTCACACTGACTGACTGGTCACACTGACTGATCACACTGACTGACTGACTGGTCACACTGACTGACTGGTTATATTGACTGACTGACTGGTCACACTGACTGACTGACTGGTTACACTGACTGACTGACTGACTGCTTACACTGACTGACTGGTCACACTGAATGACTGACTGGTTACAATGACTAACATGTTACACTGACTGACTGACTTTTTACACTGACTGACTGACTGGTCAAACTGACTGACTGATCACTCTGACTGACTGACTGATCACACAGACTGACTGACTGTTCACACTTTTTGACTGGTCACACTGACTTACTGACTGGTCATACTTACTGACTGGTCACAGTGTCTGACTGACTGCTTACACTGACTGACTGACTGGTCACACTGACTGACTGATCAAACTGACTGACAGACTGGTCACACTGACTGACTGATCACACTGACTTACTGACTGGTTACACTGACTGACATGTTACACTGATTTACTGATTGGTTACACTAACTGACTGACTGGTCACACTGACTGACTGGTCACACTGACTTACTGATTGGTGACACTGACTGACCATCAACATGACTAATCAAACTGACTGACTGACTGGTCAAACTGACTCTATGACTGTCACACTGACTAACTGGTCAGACTGACTGACGGACTGTTCACACTGACTGACTGGTCACACTGACTGATCACACTGACTGACTGACTGGTCACACTGACTGACTGGTCATATTGACTGACTGACTGGTCATACTTACTGACTGGTCACACTGACTGACTGACTGCTTACACTGACTGACTGACTGCTTACACTGACTGACTGGTCACACTGACTGACTGACTGACTGGTTACACTGACTGACATGTTACACTGACTTACTGACTGGTTACACTGACTGACTGACTGGTCACACTGACTGACTGACTGATCACACAGACTGACTGACTGGTCACACTTTCTGACTGGTCACACTGACTTACTGATTGGTGATACTGACTGACCATCAACATGACTGATCACACTGACTGACCGACGGGTCAAACTGACTGACTGATCACACTGACTGACTGACTGGTCACACTGACTGACTGGTGACATTGACTGACTGACTGTTCAGACTGACTGAATGGTCACACTGACTGACTGACTGGTCACACTGACTGATCACACTGACTGACTGACTGGTCACACTGACTGACTGGTCATATTGACTGACTGACTGGTCACACTGACTGACTGACTGGTTACACTGACTGACTGACTGACTGCTTACACTGACTGACTGGTCACACTGAATGACTGACTGGTTACAATGACTAACATGTTACACTGACTGACTGACTTTTTCCACTGACTGACTGACTGGTCGAACTGACTGACTGATCACTCTGACTGACTGACTGATCACACAGACTGACTGACTGTTCACACTTTTTGACTGGTCACACTGACTGATCACACTGACTGACTGACTGGTCACACTGACTGACTGGTCATATTGACTGACTGACTGGTCATACTTACTGACTGGTCACACTGACTGACTGACTGCTTACACTGACTGACTGACTGCTTACACTGACTGACTGGTCACACTGACTGACTGACTGGTTACACTGACTGACATGTTACACTGACTTACTGACTGGTTACACTGACTGACTGACTGGTCACACTGACTGACTGACTGGTCAAACTGACTGACTGATCACTGTGACTGACTGACTGATCACACAGACTGACTGACTGGTCACACTTTCTGACTGGTCACACTGACTTACTGATTGGTGATACTGACTGACCATCAACATGACTGATCACACTGACTGACCGACGGGTCAAACTGACTGACTGATCACACTGACTGACTGACTGGTCACACTGACTGACTGGTGACATTGACTGACTGACTGTTCAGACTGACTGAATGGTCACACTGACTGACTGACTGGTCACACTGACTGACTGGTCACACTGACTGATCACACTGACTGACTGACTGGTCACACTGACTGACTGGTTATATTGACTGACTGACTGGTCACACTGACTGACTGACTGGTTACACTGACTGACTGACTGACTGCTTACACTGACTGACTGGTCACACTGAATGACTGACTGGTTACAATGACTAACATGTTACACTGACTGACTGACTTTTTACACTGACTGACTGACTGGTCAAACTGACTGACTGATCACTCTGACTGACTGACTGATCACACAGACTGACTGACTGTTCACACTTTTTGACTGGTCACACTGACTTACTGACTGGTCATACTTACTGACTGGTCACAGTGTCTGACTGACTGCTTACACTGACTGACTGACTGGTCACACTGACTGACTGATCAAACTGACTGACAGACTGGTCACACTGACTGACTGATCACACTGACTTACTGACTGGTTACACTGACTGACATGTTACACTGACTTACTGATTGGTTACACTAACTGACTGACTGGTCACACTGACTGACTGGTCACACTGACTTACTGATTGGTGACACTGACTGACCATCAACATGACTAATCAAACTGACTGACTGACTGGTCAAACTGACTCTATGACTGTCACACTGACTAACTGGTCAGACTGACTGACGGACTGTTCACACTGACTGACTGGTCACACTGACTGATCACACTGACTGACTGACTGGTCAAACTGACTGACTGGTCATATTGACTGACTGACTGGTCATACTTACTGACTGGTCACACTGACTGAATGACTGCTTACACTGACTGACTGACTGCTTACACTGACTGACTGGTCACACTGACTGACTGACTGGTTACACTGACTGACATGTTACACTGACTTACTGACTGGTTACACTGACTGACTGACTGGTCACACTGACTGACTGACTGATCACACAGACTGACTGACTGGTCACACTTTCTGACTGGTCACACTGACTTACTGATTGGTGATACTGACTGACCATCAACATGACTGATCACACTGACTGACCGACGGGTCAAACTGACTGACTGATCACACTGACTGACTGACTGGTCACACTGACTGACTGGTGACATTGACTGACTGACTGTTCAGACTGACTGAATGGTCACACTGACTGACTGACTGGTCACACTGACTGATCACACTGACTGACTGACTGGTCACACTGACTGACTGGTCATATTGACTGACTGACTGGTCACACTGACTGACTGACTGGTTACACTGACTGACTGACTGACTGCTTACACTGACTGACTGGTCACACTGAATGACTGACTGGTTACAATGACTAACATGTTACACTGACTGACTGACTTTTTCCACTGACTGACTGACTGGTCGAACTGACTGACTGATCACTCTGACTGACTGACTGATCACACAGACTGACTGACTGTTCACACTTTTTGACTGGTCACACTGACTTACTGACTGGTCATACTTACTGACTGGTCACAGTGACTGACTGACTGCTTACACTGACTGACTGACTGGTCACACTGACTGACTGATCAAACTGACTGACAGACTGGTCACACTGACTGACTGGTCACACTGACTTACTGACTGGTTACACTGACTGACATGTTACACTGACTTACTGATTGGTTACACTAACTGACTGACTGGTCACACTGACTGACTGACTGACTGACTGGTCACACAGACTGACCGACTGGTCACACTTTCTGACTGGTCACACTGACTTACTGATTGGTGACACTGACTGACCATCAACATGACTAATCAAACTGACTGACTGACTGGTCAAACTGACTCTATGACTGTCACACTGACTAACTGGTCAAACTGACTGACGGACTGTTCACACTGACTGACTGGTCACACTGACTGATTACACTGACTGACTGACTGGTCACACTGACTGACTGGTCACACTGACTGACTGACTGCTTACACTGACTGACTGACTGCTTACACTGACTGACTGGTCAAACTGACTGACTGACTGGTTACACTGACTGACATGTTACACTGACTTACTGACTGGTTACACTGACTGACTGACTGGTCACACTGACTGACTGACTGGTCACACTGACTGACTGACTGGTCACACTGACTGACTGGTCACATTGACTGACTGACTGTTCACACTGACTGACTGGTCACACTGACTGACTGACTGGTCACACTGACTGACTGGTCACACTTACTGACTGACGGGTCACACTGACTGACTGGTTACACTAACTGACTGACTACTTACACTGACACACTGACTGTTCAGACTGACTGACTGGTCACACTGACTGACTGGTCATATTGACTGACTGACTGACTGGTCATACTTACTGACTGGTCACACTGACTGACTGACTGGTTACACTGACTGACTGACTGACTGCTTACACTGACTGACTGGTCACACTGAATGACTGACTGGTTACACTGACTAACATGTTACACTGACTGACTGACTTTTTACACTGACTAACTGACTGGTCAAACTGACTGACTGATCACTCTGACTGACTGACTGACTGACTGGTCACACTGAATGACTGACTGGTTACACTGACTAACATGTTACACTGACTGACTGACTTTTTACACTGACTAACTGACTGGTCAAACTGACTGACTGATCACTCTGACTGACTGACTGATCACACAGACTGACTGACTGTTCACACTTTTTGACTGGTAACACTGACTTACTGACTGTTCATACTTACTGACTGGTCACAGTGACTGACTGACTGCTTACACTGACTGACTGACTGGTCACACTGACTGACTGACTGGTTACACTGACTGACTGACTGGTCACACTGACTGACTGATCACTCTGACTGACTGACTGATCACACAGTCTGACTGACTGGTCACACTTTCTGACTGGTCACACTGACTTACTGATTTGTGATACTGACTGACCATCAACATGACTGATCACACTGACTGACCGACGGGTCAAACTGACTGACTGATCATACTGACTGACTGACTGGTCACACTCACTGACTGGTCACATTGACTGACTGACTGTTCAGACTGACTGACTGGTCACACTGACTGACTGACTGGTCACATTGACTGACTGGTCACACTTACTGACTGACGGGTCACACTGAATGACTGGTCACACTAACTGACTGACTACTTACACTGACACACTGACTGTTCAGACTGACTGACTGGTCACACTGACTGACTGACTGGTCACACTGACTGATCACACTGACTGACTGACTGGTCACAGTGACTGACTGGTCATATTGACTGACTGACTGGTCATTCTTACTGACTGGTCACACTGACTGACTGACTGGTTACACTGACTGACTGACTGCTTACACTGACTGACAGGTCACACTGAATGACTGACTGTTTACACTGACTGACATGTTACACTGACTGACATGTTACACTGACTTACTGACTGGTTACACTGACTGACTGACTTTTCACACTGACTGACTGGTCACACTGACTGATCACACTGACTGACTGACTGGTCACACTGACTGACTGGTCATATTGACTGACTGACTGGTCATACTTACTGACTGGTCACACTGACTGACTGACTGACTGGTTACACTGACTGACTGACTGACTGCTTACACTGACTGACTGGTCACACTGAATGACTGACTGGTTACACTGACTAACATGTTACACTGACTGACTGACTTTTTACACTGACTGACTGACTGGTCAAACTGACTGACTGATCACTCTGACTGACTGACTAATCACACAGACTGACTGACTTTTCACACTTTTTGACTGGTCACACTGACTTACTGACTGGTCATACTTACTGACTGGTCACAGTGACTGACTGACTGCTTACACTGACTGACTGACTGGTCACACTGACTGACTGATCAAACTGACTGACAGACTGGTCACACTGACTGACTGGTCACACTGACTTACTGACTGGTTACACTGACTGACATGTTACACTGACTTACTGATTGGTTACACTAACTGACTGACTGGTCACACTGACTGACTGGTCACACTGACTGACTGACTGACTGACTGGTCACACAGACTGACCGACTGGTCACACTTTCTGACTGGTCACACTGACTTACTGATTGGTGACACTGACTGACCATCAACATGACTAATCAAACTGACTGACTGACTGGTCACACTGACTAACTGGTCACACTGACTGACGGACTGTTCACACTGACTGACTGGTCACACTGACTGATCACACTGACTGACTGACTGGTCACACTGACTGACTGGTCATATTGACTGACTGACTGGTCATACTTACTGACTGGTCACACTGACTGACTGGTCATATTGACTGACTGACTGACTGGTCATACTTACTGACTGGTCACACTGACTGACTGACTGGTTACACTGACTGACTGACTGACTGCTTACACTGACTGACTGGCCACACTGAATGACTGACTGGTTACACTGACTAACATGTTACACTGACTGACTGACTTTTTACACTGACTAACTGACTGGTCAAACTGACTGACTGATCACTCTGACTGACTGACTGATCACACAGACTGACTGACTGTTCACACTTTTTGACTGGTAACACTGACTTACTGACTGTTCATACTTACTGACTGGTCACAGTGACTGACTGACTGCTTACACTGACTGACTGACTGGTCACACTGACTGACTGGTCACACTGACTAACTGACTGACTGACTGGTCACACTGACTGACTGATCACACAGACTGACCGACTGGTCACACTTTCTGACTGGTCACACTGACTTACTGATTGGTGACACTGACTGACCATCAACATGACTAATCAAACTGACTGACTGACTGGTCAAACTGACTCTATGACTGTCACACTGACTAACTGGTCACACTGACTGACGGACTGTTCACACTGACTGACTGGTCACACTGACTGATCACACTGACTGACTGACTGGTCACACTGACTGACTGGTCATATTGACTGACTGACTGGTCATACTTACTGACTGGTCACACTGACTGACTGACTGCTTACACTGACTGACTGACTGCTTACACTGACTGACTGGTCACACTGACTGACTGACTGGTTACACTGACTGACATGTTACACTGACTTACTGACTGGTTACACTGACTGACTGACTGGTCACACTGACTGACTGACTGGTCAAACTGACTGACTGATCACTGTGACTGACTGACTGATCACACAGACTGACTGACTGGTCACACTTTCTGACTGGTCACACTGACTTACTGATTGGTGATACTGACTGACCATCAACATGACTGATCACACTGACTGACCGACGGGTCAAACTGACTGACTGATCACACTGACTGACTGACTGGTCACACTGACTGACTGGTGACATTGACTGACTGACTGTTCAGACTGACTGAATGGTCACACTGACTGACTGACTGGTCACACTGACTGACTGGTCACACTGACTGATCACACTGACTGACTGGTCATATTGATTGACTGACTGGTCACACTGACTGACTGACTGGTTACACTGACTGACTGACTGACTGCTTACACTGACTGACTGGTCACACTGAATGACTGACTGGTTACAATGACTAACATGTTACACTGACTGACTGACTTTTTACACTGACTGACTGACTGGTCAAACTGACTGACTGATCACTCTGACTGACTGACTGATCACACAGACTGACTGACTGTTCACACTTTTTGACTGGTCACACTGACTTACTGACTGGTCATACTTACTGACTGGTCACAGTGACTGACTGACTGCTTACACTGACTGACTGACTGGTCACACTCACTGACTGATCAAACTGACTGACAGACTGGTCACACTGACTGACTGGTCACACTGACTTACTGACTGGTTACACTGACTGACATGTTACACTGACTTACTGATTGGTTACACTAACTGACTGACTGGTCACACTGACTGACTGACTGACTGACTGGTCACACAGACTGACCGACTGGTCACACTTTCTGACTGGTCACACTGACTTACTGATTGGTGACACTGACTGACCATCAACATGACTAATCAAACTGACTGACTGACTGGTCAAACTGACTCTATGACTGTCACACTGACTAACTGGTCACACTGACTGACGGACTGTTCACACTGACTGACTGGTCACACTGACTGATCACACTGACTGACTGACTGGTCACACTGACTGACTGGTCACACTGACTGACTGACTGCTAACACTGACTGACTGACTGCTTACACTGACTGACTGGTCAAACTGACTGACTGACTGGTTACACTGACTGACATGTTACACTGACTTACTGACTGGTTACACTGACTGACTGACTGGTCACACTGACTGACTGACTGGTCACACTGACTGACTGACTGGTCACACTGACTGACTGATCACTCTGACTGACTGACTGATCACACAGACTGACTGACTGGTCACACTGACTGACTGGTCACACTGACTGACTGACTGACTGACTGGTCACACAGACTGACCGACTGGTCACACTTTCTGACTGGTCACACTGACTTACTGATTGGTGACACTGACTGACCATCAACATGACTAATCAAACTGACTGACTGACTGGTCAAACTGACTCTATGACTGTCACACTGACTAACTGGTCACACTGACTGACTGGTCATATTGACTGACTGACTGGTCATACTTACTGACTGGTCACACTGACTGACTGACTGCTTACACTGACTGACTGACTGCTTACACTGACTGACTGGTCACACTGACTGACTGACTGGTTACACTGACTGACATGTTACACTGACTTACTGACTGGTTACACTGACTGACTGACTGGTCACACTGACTGACTGACTGGTCACACTGACTGACTGATCACTGTGACTGACTGACTGATCACACAGACTGACTGACTGGTCACACTTTCTGACTGGTCACACTGACTTACTGATTGGTGATACTGACTGACCATCAACATGACTGATCACACTGACTGACCGACGGGTCAAACTGACTGACTGATCACACTGACTGACTGGTGACATTGACTGACTGACTGTTCAGACTGACTGAATGGTCACACTGACTGACTGGTCACACTGACTGATCACACTGACTGACTGACTGGTCACACTGACTGACTGGTCATATTGACTGACTGACTGGTCACACTGACTGACTGACTGGTTACACTGACTGACTGACTGACTGCTTACACTGACTGACTGGTCACACTGAATGACTGACTGGTTACAATGACTAACATGTTACACTGACTGACTGACTTTTTACACTGACTGACTGACTGGTCAAACTGACTGACTGATCACTCTGACTGACTGACTGATCACACAGACTGACTGACTGTTCACACTTTTTGACTGGTCACACTGACTTACTGACTGGTCATACTTACTGACTGGTCACAGTGACTGACTGACTGCTTACACTGACTGACTGACTGGTCACACTGACTGACTGATCAAACTGACTGACAGACTGGTCACACTGACTGACTGGTCACACTGACTTACTGACTGGTTACACTGACTGACATGTTACACTGACTTACTGATTGGTTACACTAACTGACTGACTGGTCACACTGACTGACTGGTCACACTGACTGACTGACTGACTGACTCGTCACACAGACTGACCGACTGGTCACACTTTCTGACTGGTCACACTGACTTACTGATTGGTGACACTGACTGACCATCAACATGACTAATCAAACTGACTGACTGACTGGTCAAACTGACTCTATGACTGTCACACTGACTAACTGGTCACACTGACTGACGGACTGTTCACACTGACTGACTGGTCACACTGACTGATCACACTGACTGACTGACTGGTCACACTGACTGACTGGTCATATTGACTGACTGACTGGTCATACTGACTGGTCACACTGACTGACTGACTGCTTACACTGACTGACTGACTGCTTACACTGACTGACTGGTCACACTGACTGACTGACTGGTTACACTGACTGACATGTTACACTGACTTACTGACTGGTTACACTGACTGACTGACTGGTCACACTGACTGACTGACTGGTCACACTGACTGACTGATCACTGTGACTGACTGACTGATCACACAGACTGACTGACTGGTCACACTTTCTGACTGGTCACACTGACTTACTGATTGGTGATACTGACTGACCATCAACATGACTGATCACACTGACTGACCGACGGGTCAAACTGACTGACTGATCACACTGACTGACTGACTGGTCACACTGACTGACTGGTGACATTGACTGACTGACTGTTCAGACTGACTGAATGGTCACACTGACTGACTGACTGGTCACACTGACTGACTGGTCACACTGACTGATCACACTGACTGACTGACTGGTCACACTGACTGACTGGTCATATTGACTGACTGACTGGTCACACTGACTGACTGACTGGTTACACTGACTGACTGACTGACTGCTTACACTGACTGACTGGTCACACTGAATGACTGACTGGTTACAATGACTAACATGTTACACTGACTGACTGACTTTTTCCACTGACTGACTGACTGGTCAAACTGACTGACTGATCACTCTGACTGACTGACTGATCACACAGACTGACTGACTGTTCACACTTTTTGACTGGTCACACTGACTTACTGACTGGTCATACTTACTGACTGGTCACAGTGACTGACTGACTGCTTACACTGACTGACTGACTGGTCACACTGACTGACTGATCAAACTGACTGACAGACTGGTCACACTGACTGACTGGTCACACTGACTTACTGACTGGTTACACTGACTGACATGTTACACTGACTTACTGATTGGTTACACTAACTGACTGACTGGTCACACTGACTGACTGACTGACTGACTGGTCACACAGACTGACCGACTGGTCACACTTTCTGACTGGTCACACTGACTTACTGATTGGTGACACTGACTGACCATCAACATGACTAATCAAACTGACTGACTGACTGGTCAAACTGACTCTATGACTGTCACACTGACTAACTGGTCAAACTGACTGACGGACTGTTCACACTGACTGACTGGTCACACTGACTGATTACACTGACTGACTGACTGGTCACACTGACTGACTGGTCACACTGACTGACTGACTGCTTACACTGACTGACTGACTGCTTACACTGACTGACTGGTCAAACTGACTGACTGACTGGTTACACTGACTGACATGTTACACTGACTTACTGACTGGTTACACTGACTGACTGACTGGTCACACTGACTGACTGACTGGTCACACTGACTGACTGACTGGTCACACTGACTGACTGATCACTCTGACTGACTGACTGATCACACAGACTGACTGACTGGTCACACTTTCTGACTGGTCACACTGACTTACTGATTGGTGATACTGACTGACCATCAACATGACTGATCACACTGACTGACCGACGGGTCAAACTGACTGACTGATCACACTGACTGACTGACTGGTCACACTGACTGACTGGTCACATTGACTGACTGACTGTTCACACTGACTGACTGGTCACACTGACTGACTGACTGGTCACACTGACTGACTGGTCACACTTACTGACTGACGGGTCACACTGACTGACTGGTTACACTAACTGACTGACTACTTACACTGACACACTGACTGTTCAGACTGACTGACTGGTCACACTGACTGACTGGTCATATTGACTGACTGACTGACTGGTCATACTTACTGACTGGTCACACTGACTGACTGACTGGTTACACTGACTGACTGACTGACTGCTTACACTGACTGACTGGTCACACTGAATGACTGACTGGTTACACTGACTAACATGTTACACTGACTGACTGACTTTTTACACTGACTAACTGACTGGTCAAACTGACTGACTGATCACTCTGACTGACTGACTGACTGACTGGTCACACTGAATGACTGACTGGTTACACTGACTAACATGTTACACTGACTGACTGACTTTTTACACTGACTAACTGACTGGTCAAACTGACTGACTGATCACTCTGACTGACTGACTGATCACACAGACTGACTGACTGTTCACACTTTTTGACTGGTAACACTGACTTACTGACTGTTCATACTTACTGACTGGTCACAGTGACTGACTGACTGCTTACACTGACTGACTGACTGGTCACACTGACTGACTGACTGGTTACACTGACTGACTGACTGGTCACACTGACTGACTGATCACTCTGACTGACTGACTGATCACACAGTCTGACTGACTGGTCACACTTTCTGACTGGTCACACTGACTTACTGATTTGTGATACTGACTGACCATCAACATGACTGATCACACTGACTGACCGACGGGTCAAACTGACTGACTGATCATACTGACTGACTGACTGGTCACACTCACTGACTGGTCACATTGACTGACTGACTGTTCAGACTGACTGACTGGTCACACTGACTGACTGACTGGTCACATTGACTGACTGGTCACACTTACTGACTGACGGGTCACACTGAATGACTGGTCACACTAACTGACTGACTACTTACACTGACACACTGACTGTTCAGACTGACTGACTGGTCACACTGACTGACTGACTGGTCACACTGACTGATCACACTGACTGACTGACTGGTCACAGTGACTGACTGGTCATATTGACTGACTGACTGGTCATTCTTACTGACTGGTCACACTGACTGACTGACTGGTTACACTGACTGACTGACTGCTTACACTGACTGACAGGTCACACTGAATGACTGACTGTTTACACTGACTGACATGTTACACTGACTGACATGTTACACTGACTTACTGACTGGTTACACTGACTGACTGACTTTTCACACTGACTGACTGGTCACACTGACTGATCACACTGACTGACTGACTGGTCACACTGACTGACTGGTCATATTGACTGACTGACTGGTCATACTTACTGACTGGTCACACTGACTGACTGACTGACTGGTTACACTGACTGACTGACTGACTGCTTACACTGACTGACTGGTCACACTGAATGACTGACTGGTTACACTGACTAACATGTTACACTGACTGACTGACTTTTTACACTGACTGACTGACTGGTCAAACTGACTGACTGATCACTCTGACTGACTGACTAATCACACAGACTGACTGACTTTTCACACTTTTTGACTGGTCACACTGACTTACTGACTGGTCATACTTACTGACTGGTCACAGTGACTGACTGACTGCTTACACTGACTGACTGACTGGTCACACTGACTGACTGATCAAACTGACTGACAGACTGGTCATACTTACTGACTGGTCACACTGACTGACTGACTGGTTACACTGACTGACTGACTGACTGCTTACACTGACTGACTGGCCACACTGAATGACTGACTGGTTACACTGACTAACATGTTACACTGACTGACTGACTTTTTACACTGACTAACTGACTGGTCAAACTGACTGACTGATCACTCTGACTGACTGACTGATCACACAGACTGACTGACTGTTCACACTTTTTGACTGGTAACACTGACTTACTGACTGTTCATACTTACTGACTGGTCACAGTGACTGACTGACTGCTTACACTGACTGACTGACTGGTCACACTGACTGACTGGTCACACTGACTAACTGACTGACTGACTGGTCACACTGACTGACTGATCACACAGACTGACCGACTGGTCACACTTTCTGACTGGTCACACTGACTTACTGATTGGTGACACTGACTGACCATCAACATGACTAATCAAACTGACTGACTGACTGGTCAAACTGACTCTATGACTGTCACACTGACTAACTGGTCACACTGACTGACGGACTGTTCACACTGACTGACTGGTCACACTGACTGATCACACTGACTGACTGACTGGTCACACTGACTGACTGGTCATATTGACTGACTGACTGGTCATACTTACTGACTGGTCACACTGACTGACTGACTGCTTACACTGACTGACTGACTGCTTACACTGACTGACTGGTCACACTGACTGACTGACTGGTTACACTGACTGACATGTTACACTGACTTACTGACTGGTTACACTGACTGACTGACTGGTCACACTGACTGACTGACTGGTCAAACTGACTGACTGATCACTGTGACTGACTGACTGATCACACAGACTGACTGACTGGTCACACTTTCTGACTGGTCACACTGACTTACTGATTGGTGATACTGACTGACCATCAACATGACTGATCACACTGACTGACCGACGGGTCAAACTGACTGACTGATCACACTGACTGACTGACTGGTCACACTGACTGACTGGTGACATTGACTGACTGACTGTTCAGACTGACTGAATGGTCACACTGACTGACTGACTGGTCACACTGACTGACTGGTCACACTGACTGATCACACTGACTGACTGGTCATATTGATTGACTGACTGGTCACACTGACTGACTGACTGGTTACACTGACTGACTGACTGACTGCTTACACTGACTGACTGGTCACACTGAATGACTGACTGGTTACAATGACTAACATGTTACACTGACTGACTGACTTTTTACACTGACTGACTGACTGGTCAAACTGACTGACTGATCACTCTGACTGACTGACTGATCACACAGACTGACTGACTGTTCACACTTTTTGACTGGTCACACTGACTTACTGACTGGTCATACTTACTGACTGGTCACAGTGACTGACTGACTGCTTACACTGACTGACTGACTGGTCACACTCACTGACTGATCAAACTGACTGACAGACTGGTCACACTGACTGACTGGTCACACTGACTTACTGACTGGTTACACTGACTGACATGTTACACTGACTTACTGATTGGTTACACTAACTGACTGACTGGTCACACTGACTGACTGACTGACTGACTGGTCACACAGACTGACCGACTGGTCACACTTTCTGACTGGTCACACTGACTTACTGATTGGTGACACTGACTGACCATCAACATGACTAATCAAACTGACTGACTGACTGGTCAAACTGACTCTATGACTGTCACACTGACTAACTGGTCACACTGACTGACGGACTGTTCACACTGACTGACTGGTCACACTGACTGATCACACTGACTGACTGACTGGTCACACTGACTGACTGGTCACACTGACTGACTGACTGCTAACACTGACTGACTGACTGCTTACACTGACTGACTGGTCAAACTGACTGACTGACTGGTTACACTGACTGACATGTTACACTGACTTACTGACTGGTTACACTGACTGACTGACTGGTCACACTGACTGACTGACTGGTCACACTGACTGACTGACTGGTCACACTGACTGACTGATCACTCTGACTGACTGACTGATCACACAGACTGACTGACTGGTCACACTGACTGACTGGTCACACTGACTGACTGACTGACTGACTGGTCACACAGACTGACCGACTGGTCACACTTTCTGACTGGTCACACTGACTTACTGATTGGTGACACTGACTGACCATCAACATGACTAATCAAACTGACTGACTGACTGGTCAAACTGACTCTATGACTGTCACACTGACTAACTGGTCACACTGACTGACTGGTCATATTGACTGACTGACTGGTCATACTTACTGACTGGTCACACTGACTGACTGACTGCTTACACTGACTGACTGACTGCTTACACTGACTGACTGGTCACACTGACTGACTGACTGGTTACACTGACTGACATGTTACACTGACTTACTGACTGGTTACACTGACTGACTGACTGGTCACACTGACTGACTGACTGGTCACACTGACTGACTGATCACTGTGACTGACTGACTGATCACACAGACTGACTGACTGGTCACACTTTCTGACTGGTCACACTGACTTACTGATTGGTGATACTGACTGACCATCAACATGACTGATCACACTGACTGACCGACGGGTCAAACTGACTGACTGATCACACTGACTGACTGGTGACATTGACTGACTGACTGTTCAGACTGACTGAATGGTCACACTGACTGACTGGTCACACTGACTGATCACACTGACTGACTGACTGGTCACACTGACTGACTGGTCATATTGACTGACTGACTGGTCACACTGACTGACTGACTGGTTACACTGACTGACTGACTGACTGCTTACACTGACTGACTGGTCACACTGAATGACTGACTGGTTACAATGACTAACATGTTACACTGACTGACTGACTTTTTACACTGACTGACTGACTGGTCAAACTGACTGACTGATCACTCTGACTGACTGACTGATCACACAGACTGACTGACTGTTCACACTTTTTGACTGGTCACACTGACTTACTGACTGGTCATACTTACTGACTGGTCACAGTGACTGACTGACTGCTTACACTGACTGACTGACTGGTCACACTGACTGACTGATCAAACTGACTGACAGACTGGTCACACTGACTGACTGGTCACACTGACTTACTGACTGGTTACACTGACTGACATGTTACACTGACTTACTGATTGGTTACACTAACTGACTGACTGGTCACACTGACTGACTGGTCACACTGACTGACTGACTGACTGACTCGTCACACAGACTGACCGACTGGTCACACTTTCTGACTGGTCACACTGACTTACTGATTGGTGACACTGACTGACCATCAACATGACTAATCAAACTGACTGACTGACTGGTCAAACTGACTCTATGACTGTCACACTGACTAACTGGTCACACTGACTGACGGACTGTTCACACTGACTGACTGGTCACACTGACTGATCACACTGACTGACTGACTGGTCACACTGACTGACTGGTCATATTGACTGACTGACTGGTCATACTGACTGGTCACACTGACTGACTGACTGCTTACACTGACTGACTGACTGCTTACACTGACTGACTGGTCACACTGACTGACTGACTGGTTACACTGACTGACATGTTACACTGACTTACTGACTGGTTACACTGACTGACTGACTGGTCACACTGACTGACTGACTGGTCACACTGACTGACTGATCACTGTGACTGACTGACTGATCACACAGACTGACTGACTGGTCACACTTTCTGACTGGTCACACTGACTTACTGATTGGTGATACTGACTGACCATCAACATGACTGATCACACTGACTGACCGACGGGTCAAACTGACTGACTGATCACACTGACTGACTGACTGGTCACACTGACTGACTGGTGACATTGACTGACTGACTGTTCAGACTGACTGAATGGTCACACTGACTGACTGACTGGTCACACTGACTGACTGGTCACACTGACTGATCACACTGACTGACTGACTGGTCACACTGACTGACTGGTCATATTGACTGACTGACTGGTCACACTGACTGACTGACTGGTTACACTGACTGACTGACTGACTGCTTACACTGACTGACTGGTCACACTGAATGACTGACTGGTTACAATGACTAACATGTTACACTGACTGACTGACTTTTTCCACTGACTGACTGACTGGTCAAACTGACTGACTGATCACTCTGACTGACTGACTGATCACACAGACTGACTGACTGTTCACACTTTTTGACTGGTCACACTGACTTACTGACTGGTCATACTTACTGACTGGTCACAGTGACTGACTGACTGCTTACACTGACTGACTGACTGGTCACACTGACTGACTGATCAAACTGACTGACAGACTGGTCACACTGACTGACTGGTCACACTGACTTACTGACTGGTTACACTGACTGACATGTTACACTGACTTACTGATTGGTTACACTAACTGACTGACTGGTCACACTGACTGACTGACTGACTGACTGGTCACACAGACTGACCGACTGGTCACACTTTCTGACTGGTCACACTGACTTACTGATTGGTGACACTGACTGACCATCAACATGACTAATCAAACTGACTGACTGACTGGTCAAACTGACTCTATGACTGTCACACTGACTAACTGGTCAAACTGACTGACGGACTGTTCACACTGACTGACTGGTCACACTGACTGATTACACTGACTGACTGACTGGTCACACTGACTGACTGGTCACACTGACTGACTGACTGCTTACACTGACTGACTGACTGCTTACACTGACTGACTGGTCAAACTGACTGACTGACTGGTTACACTGACTGACATGTTACACTGACTTACTGACTGGTTACACTGACTGACTGACTGGTCACACTGACTGACTGACTGGTCACACTGACTGACTGACTGGTCACACTGACTGACTGATCACTCTGACTGACTGACTGATCACACAGACTGACTGACTGGTCACACTTTCTGACTGGTCACACTGACTTACTGATTGGTGATACTGACTGACCATCAACATGACTGATCACACTGACTGACCGACGGGTCAAACTGACTGACTGATCACACTGACTGACTGACTGGTCACACTGACTGACTGGTCACATTGACTGACTGACTGTTCACACTGACTGACTGGTCACACTGACTGACTGACTGGTCACACTGACTGACTGGTCACACTTACTGACTGACGGGTCACACTGACTGACTGGTTACACTAACTGACTGACTACTTACACTGACACACTGACTGTTCAGACTGACTGACTGGTCACACTGACTGACTGGTCATATTGACTGACTGACTGACTGGTCATACTTACTGACTGGTCACACTGACTGACTGACTGGTTACACTGACTGACTGACTGACTGCTTACACTGACTGACTGGTCACACTGAATGACTGACTGGTTACACTGACTAACATGTTACACTGACTGACTGACTTTTTACACTGACTAACTGACTGGTCAAACTGACTGACTGATCACTCTGACTGACTGACTGACTGACTGGTCACACTGAATGACTGACTGGTTACACTGACTAACATGTTACACTGACTGACTGACTTTTTACACTGACTAACTGACTGGTCAAACTGACTGACTGATCACTCTGACTGACTGACTGATCACACAGACTGACTGACTGTTCACACTTTTTGACTGGTAACACTGACTTACTGACTGTTCATACTTACTGACTGGTCACAGTGACTGACTGACTGCTTACACTGACTGACTGACTGGTCACACTGACTGACTGACTGGTTACACTGACTGACTGACTGGTCACACTGACTGACTGATCACTCTGACTGACTGACTGATCACACAGTCTGACTGACTGGTCACACTTTCTGACTGGTCACACTGACTTACTGATTTGTGATACTGACTGACCATCAACATGACTGATCACACTGACTGACCGACGGGTCAAACTGACTGACTGATCATACTGACTGACTGACTGGTCACACTCACTGACTGGTCACATTGACTGACTGACTGTTCAGACTGACTGACTGGTCACACTGACTGACTGACTGGTCACATTGACTGACTGGTCACACTTACTGACTGACGGGTCACACTGAATGACTGGTCACACTAACTGACTGACTACTTACACTGACACACTGACTGTTCAGACTGACTGACTGGTCACACTGACTGACTGACTGGTCACACTGACTGATCACACTGACTGACTGACTGGTCACAGTGACTGACTGGTCATATTGACTGACTGACTGGTCATTCTTACTGACTGGTCACACTGACTGACTGACTGGTTACACTGACTGACTGACTGCTTACACTGACTGACAGGTCACACTGAATGACTGACTGTTTACACTGACTGACATGTTACACTGACTGACATGTTACACTGACTTACTGACTGGTTACACTGACTGACTGACTTTTCACACTGACTGACTGGTCACACTGACTGATCACACTGACTGACTGACTGGTCACACTGACTGACTGGTCATATTGACTGACTGACTGGTCATACTTACTGACTGGTCACACTGACTGACTGACTGACTGGTTACACTGACTGACTGACTGACTGCTTACACTGACTGACTGGTCACACTGAATGACTGACTGGTTACACTGACTAACATGTTACACTGACTGACTGACTTTTTACACTGACTGACTGACTGGTCAAACTGACTGACTGATCACTCTGACTGACTGACTAATCACACAGACTGACTGACTTTTCACACTTTTTGACTGGTCACACTGACTTACTGACTGGTCATACTTACTGACTGGTCACAGTGACTGACTGACTGCTTACACTGACTGACTGACTGGTCACACTGACTGACTGATCAAACTGACTGACAGACTGGTCACACTGACTGACTGGTCACACTGACTTACTGACTGGTTACACTGACTGACATGTTACACTGACTTACTGATTGGTTACACTAACTGACTGACTGGTCACACTGACTGACTGGTCACACTGACTGACTGACTGACTGACTGGTCACACAGACTGACCGACTGGTCACACTTTCTGACTGGTCACACTGACTTACTGATTGGTGACACTGACTGACCATCAACATGACTAATCAAACTGACTGACTGACTGGTCACACTGACTAACTGGTCACACTGACTGACGGACTGTTCACACTGACTGACTGGTCACACTGACTGATCACACTGACTGACTGACTGGTCACACTGACTGACTGGTCATATTGACTGACTGACTGGTCATACTTACTGACTGGTCACACTGACTGACTGGTCATATTGACTGACTGACTGACTGGTCATACTTACTGACTGGTCACACTGACTGACTGACTGGTTACACTGACTGACTGACTGACTGCTTACACTGACTGACTGGCCACACTGAATGACTGACTGGTTACACTGACTAACATGTTACACTGACTGACTGACTTTTTACACTGACTAACTGACTGGTCAAACTGACTGACTGATCACTCTGACTGACTGACTGATCACACAGACTGACTGACTGTTCACACTTTTTGACTGGTAACACTGACTTACTGACTGTTCATACTTACTGACTGGTCACAGTGACTGACTGACTGCTTACACTGACTGACTGACTGGTCACACTGACTGACTGGTCACACTGACTAACTGACTGACTGACTGGTCACACTGACTGACTGATCACACAGACTGACCGACTGGTCACACTTTCTGACTGGTCACACTGACTTACTGATTGGTGACACTGACTGACCATCAACATGACTAATCAAACTGACTGACTGACTGGTCAAACTGACTCTATGACTGTCACACTGACTAACTGGTCACACTGACTGACGGACTGTTCACACTGACTGACTGGTCACACTGACTGATCACACTGACTGACTGACTGGTCACACTGACTGACTGGTCATATTGACTGACTGACTGGTCATACTTACTGACTGGTCACACTGACTGACTGACTGCTTACACTGACTGACTGACTGCTTACACTGACTGACTGGTCACACTGACTGACTGACTGGTTACACTGACTGACATGTTACACTGACTTACTGACTGGTTACACTGACTGACTGACTGGTCACACTGACTGACTGACTGGTCAAACTGACTGACTGATCACTGTGACTGACTGACTGATCACACAGACTGACTGACTGGTCACACTTTCTGACTGGTCACACTGACTTACTGATTGGTGATACTGACTGACCATCAACATGACTGATCACACTGACTGACCGACGGGTCAAACTGACTGACTGATCACACTGACTGACTGACTGGTCACACTGACTGACTGGTGACATTGACTGACTGACTGTTCAGACTGACTGAATGGTCACACTGACTGACTGACTGGTCACACTGACTGACTGGTCACACTGACTGATCACACTGACTGACTGGTCATATTGATTGACTGACTGGTCACACTGACTGACTGACTGGTTACACTGACTGACTGACTGACTGCTTACACTGACTGACTGGTCACACTGAATGACTGACTGGTTACAATGACTAACATGTTACACTGACTGACTGACTTTTTACACTGACTGACTGACTGGTCAAACTGACTGACTGATCACTCTGACTGACTGACTGATCACACAGACTGACTGACTGTTCACACTTTTTGACTGGTCACACTGACTTACTGACTGGTCATACTTACTGACTGGTCACAGTGACTGACTGACTGCTTACACTGACTGACTGACTGGTCACACTCACTGACTGATCAAACTGACTGACAGACTGGTCACACTGACTGACTGGTCACACTGACTTACTGACTGGTTACACTGACTGACATGTTACACTGACTTACTGATTGGTTACACTAACTGACTGACTGGTCACACTGACTGACTGACTGACTGACTGGTCACACAGACTGACCGACTGGTCACACTTTCTGACTGGTCACACTGACTTACTGATTGGTGACACTGACTGACCATCAACATGACTAATCAAACTGACTGACTGACTGGTCAAACTGACTCTATGACTGTCACACTGACTAACTGGTCACACTGACTGACGGACTGTTCACACTGACTGACTGGTCACACTGACTGATCACACTGACTGACTGACTGGTCACACTGACTGACTGGTCACACTGACTGACTGACTGCTAACACTGACTGACTGACTGCTTACACTGACTGACTGGTCAAACTGACTGACTGACTGGTTACACTGACTGACATGTTACACTGACTTACTGACTGGTTACACTGACTGACTGACTGGTCACACTGACTGACTGACTGGTCACACTGACTGACTGACTGGTCACACTGACTGACTGATCACTCTGACTGACTGACTGATCACACAGACTGACTGACTGGTCACACTGACTGACTGGTCACACTGACTGACTGACTGACTGACTGGTCACACAGACTGACCGACTGGTCACACTTTCTGACTGGTCACACTGACTTACTGATTGGTGACACTGACTGACCATCAACATGACTAATCAAACTGACTGACTGACTGGTCAAACTGACTCTATGACTGTCACACTGACTAACTGGTCACACTGACTGACTGGTCATATTGACTGACTGACTGGTCATACTTACTGACTGGTCACACTGACTGACTGACTGCTTACACTGACTGACTGACTGCTTACACTGACTGACTGGTCACACTGACTGACTGACTGGTTACACTGACTGACATGTTACACTGACTTACTGACTGGTTACACTGACTGACTGACTGGTCACACTGACTGACTGACTGGTCACACTGACTGACTGATCACTGTGACTGACTGACTGATCACACAGACTGACTGACTGGTCACACTTTCTGACTGGTCACACTGACTTACTGATTGGTGATACTGACTGACCATCAACATGACTGATCACACTGACTGACCGACGGGTCAAACTGACTGACTGATCACACTGACTGACTGGTGACATTGACTGACTGACTGTTCAGACTGACTGAATGGTCACACTGACTGACTGGTCACACTGACTGATCACACTGACTGACTGACTGGTCACACTGACTGACTGGTCATATTGACTGACTGACTGGTCACACTGACTGACTGACTGGTTACACTGACTGACTGACTGACTGCTTACACTGACTGACTGGTCACACTGAATGACTGACTGGTTACAATGACTAACATGTTACACTGACTGACTGACTTTTTACACTGACTGACTGACTGGTCAAACTGACTGACTGATCACTCTGACTGACTGACTGATCACACAGACTGACTGACTGTTCACACTTTTTGACTGGTCACACTGACTTACTGACTGGTCATACTTACTGACTGGTCACAGTGACTGACTGACTGCTTACACTGACTGACTGACTGGTCACACTGACTGACTGATCAAACTGACTGACAGACTGGTCACACTGACTGACTGGTCACACTGACTTACTGACTGGTTACACTGACTGACATGTTACACTGACTTACTGATTGGTTACACTAACTGACTGACTGGTCACACTGACTGACTGGTCACACTGACTGACTGACTGACTGACTCGTCACACAGACTGACCGACTGGTCACACTTTCTGACTGGTCACACTGACTTACTGATTGGTGACACTGACTGACCATCAACATGACTAATCAAACTGACTGACTGACTGGTCAAACTGACTCTATGACTGTCACACTGACTAACTGGTCACACTGACTGACGGACTGTTCACACTGACTGACTGGTCACACTGACTGATCACACTGACTGACTGACTGGTCACACTGACTGACTGGTCATATTGACTGACTGACTGGTCATACTGACTGGTCACACTGACTGACTGACTGCTTACACTGACTGACTGACTGCTTACACTGACTGACTGGTCACACTGACTGACTGACTGGTTACACTGACTGACATGTTACACTGACTTACTGACTGGTTACACTGACTGACTGACTGGTCACACTGACTGACTGACTGGTCACACTGACTGACTGATCACTGTGACTGACTGACTGATCACACAGACTGACTGACTGGTCACACTTTCTGACTGGTCACACTGACTTACTGATTGGTGATACTGACTGACCATCAACATGACTGATCACACTGACTGACCGACGGGTCAAACTGACTGACTGATCACACTGACTGACTGACTGGTCACACTGACTGACTGGTGACATTGACTGACTGACTGTTCAGACTGACTGAATGGTCACACTGACTGACTGACTGGTCACACTGACTGACTGGTCACACTGACTGATCACACTGACTGACTGACTGGTCACACTGACTGACTGGTCATATTGACTGACTGACTGGTCACACTGACTGACTGACTGGTTACACTGACTGACTGACTGACTGCTTACACTGACTGACTGGTCACACTGAATGACTGACTGGTTACAATGACTAACATGTTACACTGACTGACTGACTTTTTCCACTGACTGACTGACTGGTCAAACTGACTGACTGATCACTCTGACTGACTGACTGATCACACAGACTGACTGACTGTTCACACTTTTTGACTGGTCACACTGACTTACTGACTGGTCATACTTACTGACTGGTCACAGTGACTGACTGACTGCTTACACTGACTGACTGACTGGTCACACTGACTGACTGATCAAACTGACTGACAGACTGGTCACACTGACTGACTGGTCACACTGACTTACTGACTGGTTACACTGACTGACATGTTACACTGACTTACTGATTGGTTACACTAACTGACTGACTGGTCACACTGACTGACTGACTGACTGACTGGTCACACAGACTGACCGACTGGTCACACTTTCTGACTGGTCACACTGACTTACTGATTGGTGACACTGACTGACCATCAACATGACTGATCACACTGACTGACCGACGGGTCAAACTGACTGACTGATCACACTGACTGACTGGTGACATTGACTGACTGACTGTTCAGACTGACTGAATGGTCACACTGACTGACTGACTGGTCACACTGACTGACTGGTCACACTGACTGATCACACTGACTGACTGACTGGTCACACTGACTGACTGGTCATATTGACTGACTGACTGGTCACACTGACTGACTGACTGGTTACACTGACTGACTGACTGACTGCTTACACTGACTGACTGGTCACACTGAATGACTGACTGGTTACAATGACTAACATGTTACACTGACTGACTGACTTTTTACACTGACTGACTGACTGGTCAAACTGACTGACTGATCACTCTGACTGACTGACTGATCACACAGACTGACTGACTGTTCACACTTTTTGACTGGTCACACTGACTTACTGACTGGTCATACTTACTGACTGGTCACAGTGACTGACTGACTGCTTACACTGACTGACTGACTGGTCACACTGACTGACTGATCAAACTGACTGACAGACTGGTCACACTGACTGACTGGTCACACTGACTTACTGACTGGTTACACTGACTGACATGTTACACTGACTTACTGATTGGTTACACTAACTGACTGACTGGTCACACTGACTGACTGGTCACACTGACTGACTGACTGACTGACTCGTCACACAGACTGACCGACTGGTCACACTTTCTGACTGGTCACACTGACTTACTGATTGGTGACACTGACTGACCATCAACATGACTAATCAAACTGACTGACTGACTGGTCAAACTGACTCTATGACTGTCACACTGACTAACTGGTCACACTGACTGACGGACTGTTCACACTGACTGACTGGTCACACTGACTGATCACACTGACTGACTGACTGGTCACACTGACTGACTGGTCATATTGACTGACTGACTGGTCATACTGACTGGTCACACTGACTGACTGACTGCTTACACTGACTGACTGACTGCTTACACTGACTGACTGGTCACACTGACTGACTGACTGGTTACACTGACTGACATGTTACACTGACTTACTGACTGGTTACACTGACTGACTGACTGGTCACACTGACTGACTGACTGGTCACACTGACTGACTGATCACTGTGACTGACTGACTGATCACACAGACTGACTGACTGGTCACACTTTCTGACTGGTCACACTGACTTACTGATTGCTGATACTGACTGACCATCAACATGACTGATCACACTGACTGACCGACGGGTCAAACTGACTGACTGATCACACTGACTGACTGACTGGTCACACTGACTGACTGGTGACATTGACTGACTGACTGTTCAGACTGACTGAATGGTCACACTGACTGACTGACTGGTCACACTGACTGACTGGTCACACTGACTGATCACACTGACTGACTGACTGGTCACACTGACTGACTGGTCATATTGACTGACTGACTGGTCACACTGACTGACTGACTGGTTACACTGACTGACTGACTGACTGCTTACACTGACTGACTGGTCACACTGAATGACTGACTGGTTACAATGACTAACATGTTACACTGACTGACTGACTTTTTCCACTGACTGACTGACTGGTCAAACTGACTGACTGATCACTCTGACTGACTGACTGATCACACAGACTGACTGACTGTTCACACTTTTTGACTGGTCACACTGACTTACTGACTGGTCATACTTACTGACTGGTCACAGTGACTGACTGACTGCTTACACTGACTGACTGACTGGTCACACTGACTGACTGATCAAACTGACTGACAGACTGGTCACACTGACTGACTGGTCACACTGACTTACTGACTGGTTACACTGACTGACATGTTACACTGACTTACTGATTGGTTACACTAACTGACTGACTGGTCACACTGACTGACTGACTGACTGACTGGTCACACAGACTGACCGACTGGTCACACTTTCTGACTGGTCACACTGACTTACTGATTGGTGACACTGACTGACCATCAACATGACTAATCAAACTGACTGACTGACTGGTCAAACTGACTCTATGACTGTCACACTGACTAACTGGTAACACTGACTGACGGACTGTTCACACTGACAGATTGGTCACACTGACTGATCACACTGACTGACTGACTGGTCACACTGACTGACTGGTCATATTGACTGACTGACTGGTCATACTTACTGACTGGTCACACTGACTGACTGACTGCTTACACTGACTGATTGACTGCTTACACTGACTGACTGGTCAAACTGACTGACTGACTGGTTACACTGACTGACATGTTACACTGACTTACTGACTGGTTACACTGACTGACTGACTGGTCACACTGACTGACTGACTGGTCACACTGACTGACTGACTGGTCACACTGACTGACTGATCACTCTGACTGACTGACTGATCACACAGACTGACTGACTGGTCACACTTTCTGACTGGTCACACTGACTTACTGATTGGTGATACTGACTGACCATCAACATGACTGATCACACTGACTGACCGACGGGTCAAACTGTCTGACTGATCACACTGACTGACTGACTGGTCACACTGACTGACTGGTCACATTGACTGACTGACTGTTCACACTGACTGACTGGTCACACTGACTGACTGACTGGTCACACTGACTGACTGGTCACACTTACTGACTGACGGGTCACACTGACTGACTGGTTACACTAACTGACTGACTACTTACACTGACACACTGACTGTTCAGACTGACTGACTGGTCACACTGACTGACTGGTCATATTGACTGACTGACTGACTGGTCATACTTACTGACTGGTCACACTGACTGACTGACTGGTTACACTGACTGACTGACTGACTGCTTACACTGACTGACTGGTCACACTGAATGACTGACTGGTTACACTGACTAACATGTTACACTGACTGACTGACTTTTTACACTGACTAACTGACTGGTCAAACTGACTGACTGATCACTCTGACTGACTGACTGACTGACTGGTCACACTGAATGACTGACTGGTTACACTGACTAACATGTTACACTGACTGACTGACTTTTTACACTGACTAACTGACTGGTCAAACTGACTGACTGATCACTCTGACTGACTGACTGATCACACAGACTGACTGACTGTTCACACTTTTTGACTGGTAACACTGACTTACTGACTGTTCATACTTACTGACTGGTCACAGTGACTGACTGACTGCTTACACTGACTGACTGACTGGTCACACTGACTGACTGGTCACACTGACTGACTGACTGACTGACTGGTCACACTGAATGACTGACTGGTTACACTGACTGACTGACTGGTCACACTGACTGACTGATCACTCTGACTGACTGACTGATCACACAGTCTGACTGACTGGTCACACTTTCTGACTGGTCACACTGACTTACTGATTTGTGATACTGACTGACCATCAACATGACTGATCACACTGACTGACCGACGGGTCAAACTGACTGACTGATCATACTGACTGACTGACTGGTCACACTCACTGACTGGTCACATTGACTGACTGACTGTTCAGACTGACTGACTGGTCACACTGACTGACTGACTGGTCACACTGACTGACTGGTCACACTTACTGACTGACGGGTCACACTGAATGACTGGTCACACTAACTGACTGACTACTTACACTGACACACTGACTGTTCAGACTGACTGACTGGTCACACTGACTGACTGACTGGTCACACTGACTGATCACACTGACTGACTGACTGGTCACAGTGACTGACTGGTCATATTGACTGACTGACTGGTCATTCTTACTGACTGGTCACACTGACTGACTGACTGGTTACACTGACTGACTGACTGCTTACACTGACTGACAGGTCACACTGAATGACTGACTGTTTACACTGACTGACATGTTACACTGACTGACATGTTACACTGACTTACTGACTGGTTACACTGACTGACTGACTTTTCACACTGACTGACTGGTCACACTGACTGATCACACTGACTGACTGACTGGTCACACTGACTGACTGGTCATATTGACTGACTGACTGGTCATACTTACTGACTGGTCACACTGACTGACTGACTGACTGGTTACACTGACTGACTGACTGACTGCTTACACTGACTGACTGGTCACACTGAATGACTGACTGGTTACACTGACTAACATGTTACACTGACTGACTGACTTTTTACACTGACTGACTGACTGGTCAAACTGACTGACTGATCACTCTGACTGACTGACTGATCACACAGACTGACTGACTTTTCACACTTTTTGACTGGTCACACTGACTTACTGACTGGTCATACTTACTGACTGGTCACAGTGACTGACTGACTGCTTACACTGACTGACTGACTGGTCACACTGACTGACTGATCAAACTGACTGACAGACTGGTCACACTGACTGACTGGTCACACTGACTTACTGACTGGTTACACTGACTGACATGTTACACTGACTTACTGATTGGTTACACTAACTGACTGACTGGTCACACTGACTGACTGGTCACACTGACTGACTGACTGACTGACTGACTGGTCACACAGACTGACCGACTGGTCACACTTTCTGACTGGTCACACTGACTTACTGATTGGTGACACTGACTGACCATCAACATGACTAATCAAACTGACTGACTGACTGGTCACACTGACTAACTGGTCACACTGACTGACGGACTGTTCACACTGACTGACTGGTCACACTGACTGATCACACTGACTGACTGACTGGTCATACTGACTGACTGGTCATATTGACTGACTGACTGGTCATACTTACTGACTGGTCACACTGACTGACTGGTCATATTGACTGACTGACTGACTGGTCATACTTACTGACTGGTCACACTGACTGACTGACTGGTTACACTGACTGACTGACTGACTGCTTACACTGACTGACTGGTCACACTGAATGACTGACTGGTTACAATGACTAACATGTTACACTGACTGACTGACTTTTTACACTGACTGACTGACTGGTCAAACTGACTGACTGATCACTCTGACTGACTGACTGATCACACAGACTGACTGACTGTTCACACTTTTTGACTGGTCACACTGACTTACTGACTGGTCATACTTACTGACTGGTCACAGTGACTGACTGACTGCTTACACTGACTGACTGACTGGTCACACTGACTGACTGATCAAACTGACTGACAGACTGGTCACACTGACTGACTGGTCACACTGACTTACTGACTGGTTACACTGACTGACATGTTACACTGACTTACTGATTGGTTACACTAACTGACTGACTGGTCAAACTGACTGACTGGTCACACTGACTGACTGACTGACTGACTCGTCACACAGACTGACCGACTGGTCACACTTTCTGACTGGTCACACTGACTTACTGATTGGTGACACTGACTGACCATCAACATGACTAATCAAACTGACTGACTGACTGGTCAAACTGACTCTATGACTGTCACACTGACTAACTGGTCACACTGACTGACGGACTGTTCACACTGACTGACTGGTCACACTGACTGATCACACTGACTGACTGACTGGTCACACTGACTGACTGGTCATATTGACTGACTGACTGGTCATACTGACTGGTCACACTGACTGACTGACTGCTTACACTGACTGACTGACTGCTTACACTGACTGACTGGTCACACTGACTGACTGACTGGTTACACTGACTGACATGTTACACTGACTTACTGACTGGTTACACTGACTGACTGACTGGTCACACTGACTGACTGACTGGTCACACTGACTGACTGATCACTGTGACTGACTGACTGATCACACAGACTGACTGACTGGTGATACTGACTGACCATCAACATGACTGATCACACTGACTGACCGACGGGTCAAACTGACTGACTGATCACACTGACTGACTGACTGGTCACACTGACTGACTGGTGACATTGACTGACTGACTGTTCAGACTGACTGAATGGTCACACTGACTGACTGACTGGTCACACTGACTGACTGGTCACACTGACTGATCACACTGACTGACTGACTGGTCACACTGACTGACTGGTCATATTGACTGACTGACTGGTCACACTGACTGACTGACTGACTGCTTACACTGACTGACTGGTCACACTGAATGACTGACTGGTTACAATGACTAACATGTTACACTGACTGACTGACTTTTTCCACTGACTGACTGACTGGTCAAACTGACTGACTGATCACTCTGACTGACTGACTGATCACACAGACTGACTGACTGTTCACACTTTTTGACTGGTCACACTGACTTACTGACTGGTCATACTTACTGACTGGTCACAGTGACTGACTGACTGCTTACACTGACTGACTGACTGGTCACACTGACTGACTGATCAAACTGACTGACAGACTGGTCACACTGACTGACTGGTCACACTGACTTACTGACTGGTTACACTGACTGACATGTTACACTGACTT
Source organism: Zacco platypus (assembly GCA_038088235.1). Lineage (NCBI taxonomy): Eukaryota > Metazoa > Chordata > Actinopteri > Cypriniformes > Xenocyprididae > Zacco > Zacco platypus. Next base: position 23,073,636 of record CM076086.1, on the reverse strand, counting down.
ACTGATTGGTTACACTAACTGACTGACTGGTCACACTGACTGACTGACTGACTGGTCACACAGACTGACCGACTGGTCACACTTTCTGACTGGTCACACTGACTTACTGATTGGTGACACTGACTGACCATCAACATGACTAATCAAACTGACTGACTGACTGGTCAAACTGACTCTATGACTGTCACACTGACTAACTGGTAACACTGACTGACGGACTGTTCACACTGACAGACTGGTCACACTGACTGATCACACTGACTGACTGACTGGTCACACTGACTGACTGGTCATATTGACTGACTGACTGGTCATACTTACTGACTGGTCACACTGACTGACTGACTGCTTACACTGACTGACTGACTGCTTACACTGACTGACTGGTCAAACTGACTGACTGACTGGTTACACTGACTGACATGTTACACTGACTTACTGACTGGTTACACTGACTGACTGACTGGTCACACTTTCTGACTGGTCACACTGACTTACTGATTGGTGATACTGACTGACCATCAACATGACTGATCACACTGACTGACCGACGGGTCAAACTGACTGACTGATCACACTGACTGACTGACTGGTCACACTGACTGACTGGTCACATTGACTGACTGACTGTTCACACTGACTGACTGGTCACACTGACTGACTGACTGGTCACACTGACTGACTGGTCACACTTACTGACTGACGGGTCACACTGACTGACTGGTTACACTAACTGACTGACTACTTACACTGACACACTGACTGTTCAGACTGACTGACTGGTCACACTGACTGACTGGTCATATTGACTGACTGACTGACTGGTCATACTTACTGACTGGTCACACTGACTGACTGACTGGTTACACTGACTGACTGACTGACTGCTTACACTGACTGACTGGTCACACTGAATGACTGACTGGTTACACTGACTAACATGTTACACTGACTGACTGACTTTTTACACTGACTAACTGACTGGTCAAACTGACTGACTGATCACTCTGACTGACTGACTGACTGACTGGTCACACTGAATGACTGACTGGTTACACTGACTAACATGTTACACTGACTGACTGACTTTTTACACTGACTAACTGACTGGTCAAACTGACTGACTGATCACTCTGACTGACTGACTGATCACACAGACTGACTGACTGTTCACACTTTTTGACTGGTAACACTGACTTACTGACTGTTCATACTTACTGACTGGTCACAGTGACTGACTGACTGGTCACACTGACTGACTGGTCACACTGACTGACTGACTGACTGACTGGTCACACTGAATGACTGACTGGTTACACTGACTGACTGACTGGTCACACTGACTGACTGATCACTCTGACTGACTGACTGATCACACAGTCTGACTGACTGGTCACACTTTCTGACTGGTCACACTGACTTACTGATTTGTGATACTGACTGACCATCAACACGACTGATCACACTGACTGACCGACGGGTCAAACTGACTGACTGATCATACTGACTGACTGACTGGTCACACTCACTGACTGGTCACATTGACTGACTGACTGTTCAGACTGACTGACTGGTCACACTGACTGACTGACTGGTCACACTGACTGACTGGTCACACTTACTGACTGACGGGTCACACTGAATGACTGGTCACACTAACTGACTGACTACTTACACTGACACACTGACTGTTCAGACTGACTGACTGGTCACACTGACTGACTGACTGGTCACACTGACTGATCACACTGACTGACTGACTGGTCACAGTGACTGACTGGTCATATTGACTGACTGACTGGTCATTCTTACTGACTGGTCACACTGACTGACTGACTGGTTACACTGACTGACTGACTGCTTACACTGACTGACAGGTCACACTGAATGACTGACTGTTTACACTGACTGACATGTTACACTGACTGACATGTTACACTGACTTACTGACTGGTTACACTGACTGACTGACTTTTCACACTGACTGACTGGTCACACTGACTGATCACACTGACTGACTGACTGGTCACACTGACTGACTGGTCATATTGACTGACTGACTGGTCATACTTACTGACTGGTCACACTGACTGACTGACTGACTGGTTACACTGACTGACTGACTGACTGCTTACACTGACTGACTGGTCACACTGAATGACTGACTGGTTACACTGACTAACATGTTACACTGACTGACTGACTTTTTACACTGACTGACTGACTGGTCAAACTGACTGACTGATCACTCTGACTGACTGACTGATCACACAGACTGACTGACTTTTCACACTTTTTGACTGGTCACACTGACTTACTGACTGGTCATACTTACTGACTGGTCACAGTGACTGACTGACTGCTTACACTGACTGACTGACTGGTCACACTGACTGACTGATCAAACTGACTGACAGACTGGTCACACTGACTGACTGGTCACACTGACTTACTGATTGGTTACACTAACTGACTGACTGGTCACACTGACTGACTGGTCACACTGACTGACTGACTGACTGACTGACTGGTCACACAGACTGACCGACTGGTCACACTTTCTGACTGGTCACACTGACTTACTGATTGGTGACACTGACTGACCATCAACATGACTAATCAAACTGACTGACTGACTGGTCACACTGACTAACTGGTCACACTGACTGACGGACTGTTCACACTGACTGACTGGTCACACTGACTGATCACACTGACTGACTGACTGGTCATACTGACTGACTGGTCATATTGACTGACTGACTGGTCATACTTACTGACTGGTCACACTGACTGACTGGTCATATTGACTGACTGACTGACTGGTCATACTTACTGACTGGTCACACTGACTGACTGACTGGTTACACTGACTGACTGACTGACTGCTTACACTGACTGACTGGCCACACTGAATGACTTACTGGTTACACTGACTAACATGTTACACTGACTGACTGACTTTTTACACTGACTAACTGACTGGTCAAACTGACTGACTGATCACTCTGACTGACTGACTGATCACACAGACTGACTGACTGTTCACACTTTTTGACTGGTAACACTGACTTACTGACTGTTCATACTTACTGACTGGTCACAGTGACTGACTGACTGCTTACACTGACTGACTGACTGGTCACACTGACTGACTGGTCACACTGACTGACTGACTGACTGACTGGTCACACTGACTGACTGATCACACAGACTGACCGACTGGTCACACTTTCTGACTGGTCACACTGACTTACTGATTGGTGACACTGACTGACCATCAACATGACTAATCAAACTGACTGACTGACTGGTCAAACTGACTCTATGACTGTCACACTGACTAACTGGTCACACTGACTGACGGACTGTTCACACTGACTGACTGGTCACACTGACTGATCACACTGACTGACTGACTGGTCACACTGACTGACTGGTCATATTGACTGACTGACTGGTCATACTTACTGACTGGTCACACTGACTGACTGACTGCTTACACTGACTGACTGACTGCTTACACTGACTGACTGGTCACACTGACTGACTGACTGGTTACACTGACTGACATGTTACACTGACTTTCTCACTGGTTACACTGACTGACTGACTGGTCACACTGACTGACTGACTGGTCACACTGACTGACTGATCACACAGACTGACTGACTGATCACACAGACTGACTGACTGGTCACACTTTCTGACTGGTCACAATGACTTACTGATTGGTGATACTGACTGACCATCAACATGACTGATCACACTGACTGACCGACGGGTCAAACTGACTGACTGATCACACTGACTGACTGACTGGTCACACTGACTGACTGGTGACAATGACTGACTGACTGTTCAGACTGACTGAATGGTCACACTGACTGACTGACTGGTCACACTGACTGACTGGTCACACTGACTGATCACACTGACTGACTGACTGGTCACACTGACTGATCACACTGACTGACTGACTGGTCAGACTGACTGACTGACTGGTTACACTGACTGACTGACTGACTGCTTACACTGACTGACTGGTCAAACTGAATGACTGACTGGTTACACTGACTAACATGTTACACTGACTGACTGACTTTTTACACTGACTGACTGACTGGTCAAACTGACTGACTGATCACTCTGACTGACTGACTGATCACACAGACTGACTGACTGTTCACACTTTTTGACTGGTCACACTGACTTACTGACTGGTCATACTTACTGACTGGTCACAGTGACTGACTGACTGCTTACACTGACTGACTGACTGGTCACACTGACTGACTGATCAAACTGACTGACAGACTGGTCACACTGACTGACTGGTCACACTGACTTACTGACTGGTTACACTGACTGACATGTTACACTGACTTACTGATTGGTTACACTAACTGACTGACTGGTCACACTGACTGACTGGTCACACTGACTGACTGACTGACTGACTGGTCACACAGACTGACCGACTGGTCACACTTTCTGACTGGTCACACTGACTTACTGATTGGTGACACTGACTGACCATCAACATGACTAATCAAACTGACTGACTGACTGGTCAAACTGACTCAATGACTGTCACACTGACTAACTGGTCACACTGACTGACGGACTGTTCACACTGACTGACTGGTCACACTGACTGATCACACTGACTGACTGACTGGTCACACTGACTGACTGGTCATATTGACTGACTGACTGGTCATACTTACTGACTGGTCACACTGACTGACTGACTGCTTACACTGACTGACTGACTGCTTACACTGACTGACTGGTCAAACTGACTGACTGACTGGTTACACTGACTGACATGTTACACTGACTTACTGACTGGTTACACTGACTGACTGACTGGTCACACTGACTGACTGACTGGTCACACTGACTGACTGATCACTCTGACTGACTGACTGATCACACAGACTGACTGACTGGTCACACTTTCTGACTGGTCACACTGACTTACTGATTGGTGATACTGACTGACCATTAACATGACTGATCACACTGACTGACCGACGGGTCAAACTGACTGACTGATCACACTGACTGACTGACTGGTCACACTGACTGACTGGTCACATTGACTGACTGACTGTTCACACTGACTGACTGGTCACACTGACTGACTGACTGGTCACACTTACTGACTGACTGGTCACACTTACTGACTGACGGGTCACACTGACTGACTGGTCACACTAACTGACTGACTACTTACACTGACACACTGACTGTTCAGACTGACTGACTGGTCACACTGACTGACTGGTCATATTGACTGACTGACTGACTGGTCATACTTACTGACTGGTCACACTGACTGACTGACTGGTTACACTGACTGACTGACTGACTGCTTACACTGACTGACTGGCCACACTGAATGACTGACTGGTTACACTGACTAACATGTTACACTGACTGACTGACTTTTTACACTGACTAACTGACTGGTCAAACTGACTGACTGATCACTCTGACTGACTGACTGATCACACAGACTGACTGACTGTTCACACTTTTTGACTGGTAACACTGACTTACTGACTGTTCATACTTACTGACTGGTCACAGTGACTGACTGACTGCTTACACTGACTGACTGACTAGTCACACTGACTGACTGGTCACACTGACTGACTGACTAACTGACTGGTCACACTGACTGACTGATCACACAGACTGACCGACTGGTCACACTTTCTGACTGGTCACACTGACTTACTGATTGGTGACACTGACTGACCATCAACATGACTAATCAAACTGACTGACTGACTGGTCAAACTGACTCTATGACTGTCACACTGACTAACTGGTCACAATGACTGACGGACTGTTCACACTGACTGACTCGTCACACTGACTGATCACACTGACTGACTGACTGGTCACACTGACTGACTGGTCATATTGACTGACTGACTGGTCATACTTACTGACTGGTCACACTGACTGACTGACTGCTTACACTGACTGACTGACTGCTTACACTGACTGACTGGTCACACTGACTGACTGACTGGTTACACTGACTGACATGTTACACTGACTTACTGACTGGTTACACTGACTGACTGACTGGTCACACTGACTGACTGACTGGTCACACTGACTGACTGATCACTGTGACTGACTGACTGATCACACAGACTGACTGACTGGTCACACTTTCTGACTGGTCACACTGACTTACTGATTGGTGATACTGACTGACCATCAACATGACTGATCACACTGACTGACCGACGGGTCAAACTGACTGACTGATCACACTGACTGACTGACTGGTCACACTGACTGACTGGTGACATTGACTGACTGACTGTTCAGACTGACTGAATGGTCACACTGACTGACTGACTGGTCACACTGACTGACTGGTCACACTGACTGATCACACTGACTGACTGACTGGTCACACTGACTGACTGGTCATATTGACTGACTGACTGGTCACACTGACTGACTGACTGGTTACACTGACTGACTGACTGACTGCTTACACTGACTGACTGGTCACACTAAATGACTGACTGGTTACAATGACTAACATGTTACACTGACTGACTGACTTTTTACACTGACTGACTGACTGGTCAAACTGACTGACTGATCACTCTGACTGACTGACTGATCACACAGACTGACTGACTGTTCACACTTTTTGACTGGTCACACTGACTTACTGACTGGTCATACTTACTGACTGGTCACAGTGACTGACTGACTGCTTACACTGACTGACTGACTGGTCACACTGACTGACTGATCAAACTGACTGACAGACTGGTCACACTGACTGACTGGTCACACTGACTTACTGACTGGTTACACTGACTGACATGTTACACTGACTTACTGATTGGTTACACTAACTGACTGACTGGTCACACTGACTGACTGACTGACTGACTCGTCACACAGACTGACCGACTGGTCACACTTTCTGACTGGTCACACTGACTTACTGATTGGTGACACTGACTGACCATCAACATGACTAATCAAACTGACTGACTGACTGGTCAAACTGACTCTATGACTGTCACACTGACTAACTGGTCACACTGACTGACGGACTGTTCACACTGACTGACTGGTCACACTGACTGATCACACTGACTGACTGACTGGTCACACTGACTGACTGGTCATATTGACTGACTGACTGGTCATACTTACTGACTGATCACACTGACTGACTGACTGCTTACACTGACTGACTGACTGCTTACACTGACTGACTGGTCACACTGACTGACTGACTGGTTACACTGACTGACATGTTACACTGACTTACTGACTGGTTACACTGACTGACTGACTGGTCACACTGACTGACCGACTGGTCACACTTTCTGACTGGTCACACTGACTTACTGATTGGTGACACTGACTGACCATCAACATGACTAATCAAACTGACTGACTGACTGGTCACACTGACTAACTGGTCACACTGACTGACGGACTGTTCACACTGACTGACTGGTCACACTGACTGATCACACTGACTGACTGACTGGTCACACTGACTGACTGGTCATATTGACTGACTGACTGGTCATACTTACTGACTGGTCACACTGACTGACTGGTCATATTGACTGACTGACTGACTGGTCATACTTACTGACTGGTCACACTGACTGACTGACTGGTTACACTGACTGACTGACTGACTGCTTACACTGACTGACTGGCCACACTGAATGACTGACTGGTTACACTGACTAACATGTTACACTGACTGACTGACTTTTTACACTGACTAACTGACTGGTCAAACTGACTGACTGATCACTCTGACTGACTGACTGATCACACAGACTGACTTACTGTTCACACTTTTTGACTGGTAACACTGACTTACTGACTGTTCATACTTACTGACTGGTCACAGTGACTGACTGACTGCTTACACTGACTGACTGACTGGTCACACTGACTGACTGGTCACACTGACTGACTGACTGACTGACTGGTCACACTGACTGACTGATCAAACAGACTGACCGACTGGTCACACTTTCTGACTGGTCACACTGACTTACTGATTGGTGACACTGACTGACCATCAACATGACTAATCAAACTGACTGACTGACTGGTCAAACTGACTCTATGACTGTCACACTGACTAACTGGTCACACTGACTGACGGACTGTTCACACTGACTGACTGGTCACACTGACTGATCACACTGACTGACTGACTGGTCACACTGACTGACTGGTCATATTGACTGACTGACTGGTCATACTTACTGACTGGTCACACTGACTGACTGACTGCTTACACTGACTGACTGACTGCTTACACTGACTGACTGGTCACACTGACTGACTGACTGGTTACACTGACTGACATGTTACACTGACTTACTGACTGGTTACACTGACTGACTGACTGGTCACACTGACTGACTGACTGGTCACACTGACTGACTGATCACTGTGACTGACTGACTGATCACACAAACTGACTGACTGGTCACACTTTCTGACTGGTCACAATGACTTACTGATTGGTGATACTGACTGACCATCAACATGACTGATCACACTGACTGACCGACGGGTCAAACTGACTGACTGATCACACTGACTGACTGACTGGTCACACTGACTGACTGGTGACAATGACTGACTGACTGTTCAGACTGACTGAATGGTCACACTGACTGACTGACTGGTCACACTGACTGACTGGTCACACTGACTGATCACACTGACTGACTGACTGGTCACACTGACTGACTGGTCATATTGACTGACTGACTGGTCAGACTGACTGACTGACTGGTTACACTGACTGACTGACTGACTGCTTACACTGACTGACTGGTCAAACTGAATGACTGACTGGTTACACTGACTGACTGGTCATATTGACTGACTGACTGGTCATACTTACTGACTGGTCACACTGACTGACTGACTGCTTACACTGACTGACTGACTGCTTATACTGACTGACTGGTCACACTGACTGACTGACTGGTAACACTGACTGACATGTTACACTGACTTACTGACTGGTTACACTGACTGACTGACTGGTCACACTGACTGACTGACTGGTCACACTGACTGACTGATCACTGTGACTGACTGACTGATCACACAAACTGACTGACTGGTCACACTTTCTGACTGGTCACAATGACTTACTGATTGGTGATACTGACTGACCATCAACATGACTGATCACACTGACTGACCGACGGGTCAAACTGACTGACTGATCACACTGACTGACTGACTGGTCACTCTGACTGACTGGTGACAATGACTGACTGACTGTTCAGACTGACTGAATGGTCACACTGACTGACTGACTGGTCACACTGACTGACTGGTCACACTGACTGATCACACTGACTGACTGACTGGTCACACTGACTGACTGGTCATATTGACTGACTGACTGGTCACACTTACTGACTGACTGGTCACACTTACTGACTGACGGGTCACACTGACTGACTGGTCACAATAACTGACTGACTACTTACACTGACACACTGACTGTTCAGACTGACTGACTGGTCACACTGACTGACTGGTCATATTGACTGACTGACTGACTGGTCATACTTACTGACTGGTCACACTGACTGACTGACTGGTTACACTGACTGACTGACTGACTGCTTACACTGACTGACTGGCCACACTGAATGACTGACTGGTTACACTGACTAACATGTTACACTGACTGACTGACTTTTTACACTGACTAACTGACTGGTCAAACTGACTGACTGATCACTCTGACTGACTGACTGATCACACAGACTGACTGACTGTTCACACTTTTTTACTGGTAACACTGACTTACTGACTGTTCATACTTACTGACTGGTCACAGTGACTGACTGACTGCTTACACTGACTGACTGACTAGTCACACTGACTGACTGGTCACACTGACTGACTGACTGACTGTCTGGTCACAGTGACTGACTGATCACACAGACTGACCGACTGGTCACACTTTCTGACTGGTCACACTGACTTACTGATTGGTGACACTGACTGACCATCAACATGACTAATCAAACTGACTGACAAACTGGTCAAACTGACTCTATGACTGTCACACTGACTAACTGGTCACAATGACTGACGGACTGTTCACACTGACTGACTCGTCACACTGACTGATCACACTGACTGACTGACTGGTCACACTGACTAACTGGTCATATTGACTGACTGACTGGTCATACTTACTGACTGGTCACACTGACTGACTGACTGCTTACACTGACTGACTGACTGCTTACACTGACTGACTGGTCACACTGACTGACTGACTGGTTACACTGACTGACATGTTACACTGACTTACTGACTGGTTACACTGACTGACTGACTGGTCACACTGACTGACTGACTGGTCACACTGACTGACTGATCACTGTGACTGACTGACTGATAACACAGACTGACTGACTGGTCACACTTTCTGACTGGTCACACTGACTTACTGATTGGTGATACTGACTGACCATCAACATGACTGATCACACTGACTGACCGACGGGTCAAACTGACTGACTGATCACACTGACTGACTGACTGGTCACACTGACTGACTGGTGACATTGACTGACTGACTGTTCAGACTGACTGAATGGTCACACTGACTGACTGACTGGTCACACTGACTGACTGGTCACACTGACTGATCACACTGACTGACTGACTGGTCACACTGACTGACTGGTCATATTGACTGACTGACTGGTCACACTGACTGACTGACTGGTTACACTGACTGACTGACTGACTGCTTACACTGACTGACTGGTCACACTGAATGACTGACTGGTTACAATGACTAACATGTTACACTGACTGACTGACTTTTTACACTGACTGACTGACTGGTCAAACTGACTGACTGATCACTCTGACTGACTGACTGATCACACAGACTGACTGACTGTTCACACTTTTTGACTGGTCACACTGACTTACTGACTGGTCATACTTACTGAGTGGTCACAGTGACTGACTGACTGCTTACACTGACTGACTGACTGGTCACACTGACTGACTGATCAAACTGACTGACAGACTGGTCACACTGACTGACTGGTCACACTGACTTACTGACTGGTTACACTGACTGACATGTTACACTGACTTACTGATTGGTTACACTAACTGACTGACTGGTCACACTGACTGACTGGTCACACTGACTGACTGACTGACTGACTCGTCACACAGACTGACCGACTGGTCACACTTTCTGACTGGTCACACTGACTTACTGATTGGTGACACTGACTGACCATCAACATGACTAATCAAACTGACTGACTGACTGGTCAAACTGACTCTATGACTGTCACACTGACTAACTGGTCACACTGACTGACGGACTGTTCACACTGACTGACTGGTCACACTGACTGATCACACTGACTGACTGACTGGTAACACTGACTGACTGGTCATATTGACTGACTGACTGGTCATACTTACTGACTGGTCACACTGACTGACTGACTGCTTACACTGACTGACTGACTGCTTACACTGACTGACTGGTCACACTGACTGACTGACTGGTTACACTGACTGACATGTTACACTGACTTACTGACTGGTTACACTGACTGACTGACTGGTCACACTGACTGACTGACTGGTCACACTGACTGACTGATCACTGTGACTGACTGACTGATCACACAGACTGACTGACTGGTCACACTTTCTGACTGGTCACACTGACTTACTGATTGGTGATACTGACTGACCATCAACATGACTGATCACACTGACTGACCGACGGGTCAAACTGACTGACTGATCACACTGACTGACTGACTGGTCACACTGACTGACTGGTGACATTGACTGACTGACTGTTCAGACTGACTGAATGGTCACACTGACTGACTGACTGGTCACACTGACTGATCACACTGACTGACTGACTGGTCACACTGACTGACTGGTCATATTGACTGACTGACTGGTCACACTGACTGACTGACTGGTTACACTGACTGACTGACTGACTGCTTACACTGACTGACTGGTCACACTGAATGACTGACTGGTTACAATGACTAACATGTTACACTGACTGACTGACTTTTTCCACTGACTGACTGACTGGTCAAACTGACTGACTGATCACTCTGACTGACTGACTGATCACACAGACTGACTGACTGTTCACACTTTTTGACTGGTCACACTGACTTACTGACTGGTCATACTTACTGACTGGTCACAGTGACTGACTGACTGCTTACACTGACTGACTGACTGGTCACACTGACTGACTGATCAAACTGACTGACAGACTGGTCACACTGACTGACTGGTCACACTGACTTACTGACTGGTTACACTGACTGACATGTTACACTGACTTACTGATTGGTTAAACTAACTGACTGACTGGTCACACTGACTGACTGACTGACTGACTGGTCACACAGACTGACCGACTGGTCACACTTTCTGACTGGTCACACTGACTTACTGATTGGTGACACTGACTGACCATCAACATGACTAATCAAACTGACTGACTGACTGGTCAAACTGACTCTATGACTGTCACACTGACTAACTGGTAACACTGACTGACGGACTGTTCACACTGACTGACTGGTCACACTGACTGATCACACTGACTGACTGACTGGTCACACTGACTGACTGGTCATATTGACTGACTGACTGGTCATACTTACTGACTGGTCACACTGACTGACTGACTGCTTACACTGACTGACTGACTGCTTACACTGACTGACTGGTCAAACTGACTGACTGACTGGTTACACTGACTGACATGTTACACTGACTTACTGACTGGTTACACTGACTGACTGACTGGTCACACTGACTGACTGACTGGTCACACTGACTGACTGACTGGTCACACTGACTGACTGATCACTCTGACTGACTGACTGATCACACAGACTGACTGACTGGTCACACTTTCTGACTGGTCACACTGACTTACTGATTGGTGATACTGACTGACCATCAACATGACTGATCACACTGACTGACCGACGGGTCAAACTGACTGACTGATCACACTGACTGACTGACTGGTCACACTGACTGACTGGTGACATTGACTGACTGACTGTTCACACTGACTGACTGGTCACACTGACTGACTGACTGGTCACACTGACTGACTGGTCACACTTACTGACTGACGGGTCACACTGACTGACTGGTTACACTAACTGACTGACTACTTACACTGACACACTGACTGTTCAGACTGACTGACTGGTCACACTGACTGACTGGTCATATTGACTGACTGACTGACTGGTCATACTTACTGACTGGTCACACTGACTGACTGACTGGTTACACTGACTGACTGACTGACTGCTTACACTGACTGACTGGTCACACTGAATGACTGACTGGTTACACTGACTAACATGTTACACTGACTGACTGACTTTTTACACTGACTAACTGACTGGTCAAACTGACTGACTGATCACTCTGACTGACTGACTGACTGACTGGTCACACTGAATGACTGACTGGTTACACTGACTAACATGTTACACTGACTGACTGACTTTTTACACTGACTAACTGACTGGTCAAACTGACTGACTGATCACTCTGACTGACTGACTGATCACACAGACTGACTGACTGTTCACACTTATTGACTGGTAACACTGACTTACTGACTGTTCATACTTACTGACTGGTCACAGTGACTGACTGACTGCTTACACTGACTGACTGACTAGTCACACTGACTGACTGGTCACACTGACTGACTGACTGACTGACTGGTCACACTGACTGACTGGTCATATTGACTGACTGACTGGTCATACTTACTGACTGGTCACACTGACTGACTGACTGCTTACACTGACTGACTGACTGCTTACACTGACTGACTGGTCACACTGACTGACTGACTGGTTACACTGACTGACATGTTACACTGACTTACTGACTGGTTACACTGACTGACTGACTGGTCACACTGACTGACTGACTGGTCACACTGACTGACTGATCACTGTGACTGACTGACTGATCACACAGACTGACTGACTGGTCACACTTTCTGACTGGTCACACTGACTTACTGATTGGTGATACTGACTGACCATCAACATGACTGATCACACTGACTGACCGACGGGTCAAACTGACTGACTGATCACACTGACTGACTGACTGGTCACACTGACTGACTGGTGACATTGACTGACTGACTGTTCAGACTGACTGAATGGTCACACTGACTGACTGACTGGTCACACTGACTGACTGGTCACACTGACTGATCACACTGACTGACTGACTGGTCACACTGACTGACTGGTCATATTGACTGACTGACTGGTCACACTGACTGACTGACTGGTTACACTGACTGACTGACTGACTGCTTACACTGACTGACTGGTCACACTGAATGACTGACTGGTTACAATGACTAACATGTTACACTGACTGACTGACTTTTTACACTGACTGACTGACTGGTCAAACTGACTGACTGATCACTCTAACTGACTGACTGATCACACAGACTGACTGACTGTTCACACTTTTTGACTGGTCACACTGACTTACTGACTGGTCATACTTACTGACTGGTCACAGTGACTGACTGACTGCTTACACTGACTGACTGACTGGTCACACTGACTGACTGATCAAACTGACTGACAGACTGGTCACACTGACTGACTGGTCACACTGACTTACTGACTGGTTACACTGACTGACATGTTACACTGACTTACTGATTGGTTACACTAACTGACTGACTGGTCACACTGACTGACTGGTCACACTGACTGACTGACTGACTGACTCGTCACACAGACTGACCGACTGGTCACACTTACTGACTGGTCACACTGACTGACTGACTGCTTACACTGACTGACTGACTGCTTACACTGACTGACTGGTCACACTGACTGACTGACTGGTTACACTGACTGACATGTTACACTGACTTACTGACTGGTCACACTGACTGACTGACTGGTTACACTGACTGACTGACTGACTGCTTACACTGACTGACTGGCCACACTGAATGACTGACTGGTTACACTGACTAACATGTTACACTGACTGACTGACTTTTTACACTGACTAACTGACTGGTCAAACTGACTGACTGATCACTCTGACTGACTGACTGATCACACAGACTGACTGACTGTTCACACTTTTTGACTGGTAACACTGACTTACTGACTGTTCATACTTACTGACTGGTCACAGTGACTGACTGACTGCTTACACTGACTGACTGACTGGTCACACTGACTGACTGGTCACACTGACTGACTGACTGACTGACTGGTCACACTGACTGACTGATCACACAGACTGACCGACTGGTCACACTTTCTGACTGGTCACACTGACTTACTGATTGGTGACACTGACTGACCATCAACATGACTAATCAAACTGACTGACTGACTGGTCAAACTGACTCTATGACTGTCACACTGACTAACTGGTCACACTGACTGACGGACTGTTCACACTGACTGACTGGTCACACTGACTGATCACACTGACTGACTGACTGGTCACACTGACTGACTGGTCATATTGACTGACTGACTGGTCATACTTACTGACTGGTCACACTGACTGACTGACTGCTTACACTGACTGACTGACTGCTTACACTGACTGACTGGTCACACTGACTGACTGACTGGTTACACTGACTGACATGTTACACTGACTTATTGACTGGTTACACTGACTGACTGACTGGTCACACTGACTGACTGACTGGTCACACTGACTGACTGATCACACAGACTGACTGACTGATCACACAGACTGACTGACTGGTCACACTTTCTGACTGGTCACAATGACTTACTGATTGGTGATACTGACTGACCATCAACATGACTGATCACACTGACTGACCGACGGGTCAAACTGACTGACTGATCACACTGACTGACTGACTGGTCACACTGACTGACTGGTGACAATGACTGACTGACTGTTCAGACTGACTGAATGGTCACACTGACTGACTGACTGGTCACACTGACTGACTGGTCACACTGACTGATCACACTGACTGACTGACTGGTCACACTGACTGACTGGTCATATTGACTGACTGACTGGTCAGACTGACTGACTGACTGGTTACACTGACTGACTGACTGACTGCTTACACTGACTGACTGGTCAAACTGAATGACTGACTGGTTACACTGACTAACATGTTACACTGACTGACTCACTTTTTACACTGACTGACTGACTGGTCAAACTGACTGACTGATCACTCTGACTGACTGACTGATCACACAGACTGACTGACTGTTCACACTTTTTGACTGGTCACACTGACTTACTGACTGGTCATACTTACTGACTGGTCACAGTGACTGACTGACTGCTTACACTGACTGACTGACTGGTCACACTGACTGACTGATCAAACTGACTGACAGACTGGTCACACTGACTGACTGGTCACACTGACTTACTGACTGGTTACACTGACTGACATGTTACACTGACTTACTGATTGGTTACACTAACTGACTGACTGGTCACACTGACTGACTGGTCACACTGACTGACTGACTGACTGACTGGTCACACAGACTGACCGACTGGTCACACTTTCTGACTGGTCACACTGACTGACTGACTGCTTACACTGACTGACTGACTGCTTACACTGACTGACTGGTCAAACTGACTGACTGACTGGTTACACTGACTGACATGTTACACTGACTTACTGACTGGTTACACTGACTGACTGACTGGTCACACTGACTGACTGACTGGTCACACTGACTGACTGATCACTCTGACTGACTGACTGATCACACAGACTGACTGACTGGTCACACTTTCTGACTGGTCACACTGACTTACTGATTGGTGATACTGACTGACCATCAACATGACTGATCACACTGACTGACCGACGGGTCAAACTGACTGACTGATCACACTGACTGACTGACTGGTCACACTGACTGACTGGTCACATTGACTGACTGACTGTTCACACTGACTGACTGGTCACACTGACTGACTGACTGGTCACACTTACTGACTGACTGGTCACACTTACTGACTGACGGGTCACACTGACTGACTGGTCACACTAACTGACTGACTACTTACACTGACACACTGACTGTTCAGACTGACTGACTGGTCACACTGACTGACTGGTCATATTGACTGACTGACTGACTGGTCATACTGACTGACCGACTGGTCACACTTTCTGACTGGTCACACTGACTTACTGATTGGTGACACTGACTGACCATCAACATGACTAATCAAACTGACTGACTGACTGGTCACACTGACTAACTGGTCACACTGACTGACGGACTGTTCACACTGACTGACTGGTCACACTGACTGATCACACTGACTGACTGACTGGTCACACTGACTGACTGGTCATATTGACTGACTGACTGGTCATACTTACTGACTGGTCACACTGACTGACTGGTCATATTGACTGACTGACTGACTGGTCATACTTACTGACTGGTCACACTGACTGACTGACTGGTTACACTGACTGACTGACTGACTGCTTACACTGACTGACTGGCCACACTGAATGACTGACTGGTTACACTGACTAACATGTTACACTGACTGACTGACTTTTTACACTGACTAACTGACTGGTCAAACTGACTGACTGATCACTCTGACTGACTGACTGATCACACAGACTGACTGACTGTTCACACTTTTTGACTGGTAACACTGACTTACTGACTGTTCATACTTACTGACTGGTCACAGTGACTGACTGACTGCTTACACTGACTGACTGACTGGTCACACTGACTGACTGGTCACACTGACTGACTGACTGACTGACTGGTCACACTGACTGACTGATCACACAGACTGACCGACTGGTCACACTTTCTGACTGGTCACACTGACTTACTGATTGGTGACACTGACTGACCATCAACATGACTAATCAAACTGACTGACTGACTGGTCAAACTGACTCTATGACTGTCACACTGACTAACTGGTCACACTGACTGACGGACTGTTCACACTGACTGACTGGTCACACTGACTGATCACACTGACTGACTGACTGGTCACACTGACTGACTGGTCATATTGACTGACTGACTGGTCATACTTACTGACTGGTCACACTGACTGACTGACTGCTTACACTGACTGACTGACTGCTTACACTGACTGACTGGTCACACTGACTGACTGACTGGTTACACTGACTGACATGTTACACTGACTTACTGACTGGTTACACTGACTGACTGACTGGTCACACTGACTGACTGACTGGTCACACTGACTGACTGATCACTGTGACTGACTGACTGATCACACAGACTGACTGACTGGTCACACTTTCTGACTGGTCACAATGACTTACTGATTGGTGATACTGACTGACCATCAACATGACTGATCACACTGACTGACCGACGGGTCAAACTGACTGACTGATCACACTGACTGACTGACTGGTCACACTGACTGACTGGTGACAATGACTGACTGACTGTTCAGACTGACTGAATGGTCACACTGACTGACTGACTGGTCACACTGACTGACTGGTCACACTGACTGATCACACTGACTGACTGACTGGTCACACTGACTGACTGGTCATATTGACTGACTGACTGGTCAGACTGACTGACTGACTGGTTACACTGACTGACTGACTGACTGCTTACACTGACTGACTGGTCAAACTGAATGACTGACTGGTTACACTGACTAACATGTTACACTGACTGACTGACTTTTTACACTGACTGACTGACTGGTCAAACTGACTGACTGATCACTCTGACTGACTGACTGATCACACAGACTGACTGACTGTTCACACTTTTTGACTGGTCACACTGACTTACTGACTGGTCATACTTACTGACTGGTCACAGTGACTGACTGCTTACACTGACTGACTGACTGGTCACACTGACTGACTGATCAAACTGACTGACAGACTGGTCACACTGACTGACTGGTCACACTGACTTACTGACTGGTTACACTGACTGACATGTTACACTGACTTACTGATTGGTTACACTAACTGACTGACTGGTCACACTGACTGACTGGTCACACTGACTGACTGACTGACTGACTGGTCACACAGACTGACCGACTGGTCACACTTTCTGACTGGTCACACTGACTTACTGATTGGTGACACTGACTGACCATCAACATGACTAATCAAACTGACTGACTGACTGGTCAAACTGACTCAATGACTGTCACACTGACTAACTGGTCACACTGACTGACGGACTGTTCACACTGACTGACTGGTCACACTGACTGATCACACTGACTGACTGACTGGTCACACTGACTGACTGGTCATATTGACTGACTGACTGGTCATACTTACTGACTGGTCACACTGACTGACTGACTGCTTACACTGACTGACTGACTGCTTACACTGACTGACTGGTCAAACTGACTGACTGACTGGTTACACTGACTGACATGTTACACTGACTTACTGACTGGTTACACTGACTGACTGACTGGTCACACTGACTGACTGACTGGTCACACTGACTGACTGATCACTCTGACTGACTGACTGATCACACAGACTGACTGACTGGTCACACTTTCTGACTGGTCACACTGACTTACTGATTGGTGATACTGACTGACCATCAACATGACTGATCACACTGACTGACCGACGGGTCAAACTGACTGACTGATCACACTGACTGACTGACTGGTCACACTGACTGACTAGTCACATTGACTGACTGACTGTTCACACTGACTGACTGGTCACACTGACTGACTGACTGGTCACACTTACTGACTGACTGGTCACACTTACTGACTGACGGGTCACACTGACTGACTGGTCACACTAACTGACTGACTACTTACACTGACACACTGACTGTTCAGACTGACTGACTGGTCACACTGACTGACTGGTCATATTGACTGACTGACTGACTGGTCATACTTACTGACTGGTCACACTGACTGACTGACTGGTTACACTGACTGACTGACTGACTGCTTACACTGACTGACTGGCCACACTGAATGACTGACTGGTTACACTGACTAACATGTTACACTGACTGACTGACTTTTTACACTGACTAACTGACTGGTCAAACTGACTGACTGATCACTCTGACTGACTGACTGATCACACAGACTGACTGACTGTTCACACTTTTTGACTGGTAACACTGACTTACTGACTGTTCATACTTACTGACTGGTCACAGTGACTGACTGACTGCTTACACTGACTGACTGACTAGTCACACTGACTGACTGGTCACACTGACTGACTGACTGACTGACTGGTCACACTTACTGACTGATCACACAGACTGACCGACTGGTCACACTTTCTGACTGGTCACACTGACTTACTGATTGGTGACACTGACTGACCATCAACATGACTAATCAAACTGACTGACTGACTGGTCAAACTGACTCTATGACTGTCACACTGACTAACTGGTCACAATGACTGACGGACTGTTCACACTGACTGACTCGTCACACTGACTGATCACACTGACTGACTGACTGGTCACACTGACTGACTGGTCATATTGACTGACTGAATGTTCACACTGACTGACTGGTCACACTGACTGATCACACTGACTGACTGACTGGTCACACTGACTGACTGGTCATATTGACTGACTGACTGGTCATACTTACTGACTGGTCACACTGACTGACTGACTGCTTACACTGACTGACTGACTGCTTACACTGACTGACTGGTCAAACTGACTGACTGACTGGTTACACTGACTGACATGTTACACTGACTTACTGACTGGTTACACTGACTGACTGACTGGTCACACTGACTGACTGACTGGTCACACTGACTGACTGATCACTCTGACTGACTGACTGATCACACAGACTGACTGACTGGTCACACTTTCTGACTGGTCACACTGACTTACTGATTGGTGATACTGACTGACCATCAACATGACTGATCACACTGACTGACCGACGGGTCAAACTGACTGACTGATCACACTGACTGACTGACTGGTCACACTGACTGACTGGTCACATTGACTGACTGACTGTTCACACTGACTGACTGGTCACACTGACTGACTGACTGGTCACACTTACTGACTGACTGGTCACACTTACTGACTGACGGCTCACACTGACTGACTGGTCACACTAACTGACTGACTACTTACACTGACACACTGACTGTTCAGACTGACTGACTGGTCACACTGACTGACTGGTCATATTGACTGACTGACTGACTGGTCATACTGACTGACCGACTGGTCACACTTTCTGACTGGTCACACTGACTTACTGATTGGTGACACTGACTGACCATCAACATGACTAATCAAACTGACTGACTGACTGGTCACACTGACTAACTGGTCACACTGACTGACGGACTGTTCACACTGACTGACTGGTCACACTGACTGATCACACTGACTGACTGACTGGTCACACTGACTGACTGGTCATATTGACTGACTGACTGGTCATACTTACTGACTGGTCACACTGACTGACTGGTCATATTGACTGACTGACTGACTGGTCATACTTACTGACTGGTCACACTGACTGACTGACTGGTTACACTGACTGACTGACTGACTGCTTACACTGACTGACTGGTCACACTGAATGACTGACTGGTTACACTGACTAACATGTTACACTGACTGACTGACTTTTTACACTGACTAACTGACTGGTCAAACTGACTGACTGATCACTCTGACTGACTGACTGATCACACAGACTGACTGTTCACACTTTTTGACTGGTCACACTGACTGACTGACTGGTTACACTGACTGACTGACTGACTGCTTACACTGACTGACTGGCCACACTGAATGACTGACTGGTTACACTGACTAACATGTTACACTGACTGACTGACTTTTTACACTGACTAACTGACTGTTCATACTTACTGACTGGTCACAGTGACTGACTGACTGCTTACACTGACTGACTGACTGGTCACACTGACTGACTGGTCACACTGACTGACTGACTGACTGACTGGTCAAACTGACTGACTGATCACACAGACTGACCGACTGGTCACACTTTCTGACTGGTCACACTGACTTACTGATTGGTGACACTGACTGACCATCAACATGACTAATCAAACTGACTGACTGACTGGTCAAACTGACTCTATGACTGTCACACTGACTAACTGGTCACACTGACTGACGGACTGTTCACACTGACTGACTGGTCACACTGACTGATCACACTGACTGACTGACTGGTCACACTGACTGACTGGTCATATTGACTGACTGACTCGTCATACTTACTGACTGGTCACACTGACTGACTGACTGCTTACACTGACTGACTGACTGCTTACACTGACTGACTGGTCACACTGACTGACTGACTGGTTACACTGACTGACATGTTACACTGACTTACTGACTGGTTACACTGACTGACTGACTGGTCACACTGACTGACTGACTGGTCACACTGACTGACTGATCACTGTGACTGACTGACTGATCACACAGACTGACTGACTGGTCACACTTTCTGACTGGTCACAATGACTTACTGATTGGTGATACTGACTGACCATCAACATGACTGATCACACTGACTGACCGACGGGTCAAACTGACTGACTGATCACACTGACTGACTGACTGGTCACACTGACTGACTGGTGACAATGACTGACTGACTGTTCAGACTGACTGAATGGTCACACTGACTGACTGACTGGTCACACTGACTGACTGGTCACACTGACTGATCACACTGACTGACTGACTGGTCACACTGACTGACTGGTCATATTGACTGACTGACTGGTCAGACTGACTGACTGACTGGTTACACTGACTGACTGACTGACTGCTTACACTGACTGACTGGTCAAACTGAATGACTGACTGGTTACACTGACTAACATGTTACACTGACTGACTGACTTTTTACACTGACTGACTGACTGGTCAAACTGACTGACTGATCACTCTGACTGACTGACTGATCACACAGACTGACTGACTGTTCACACTTTTTGACTGGTCACACTGACTAACTGACTGTTCATACTTACTGACTGGTCACAGTGACTGACTGACTGCTTACACTGACTGACTGACTGGTCACACTGACTGACTGGTCACACTGACTGACTGACTGACTGACTGGTCAAACTGACTGACTGATCACACAGACTGACCGACTGGTCACACTTTCTGACTGGTCACACTGACTTACTGATTGGTGACACTGACTGACCATCAACATGACTAATCAAACTGACTGACTGACTGGTCAAACTGACTCTATGACTGTCACACTGACTAACTGGTCACACTGACTGACGGACTGTTCACACTGACTGACTGGTCACACTGACTGATCACACTGACTGACTGACTGGTCACACTGACTGACTGGTCATATTGACTGACTGACTCGTCATACTTACTGACTGGTCACACTGACTGACTGACTGCTTACACTGACTGACTGACTGCTTACACTGACTGACTGGTCACACTGACTGACTGACTGGTTACACTGACTGACATGTTACACTGACTTACTGACTGGTTACACTGACTGACTGACTGGTCACACTGACTGACTGACTGGTCACACTGACTGACTGATCACTGTGACTGACTGACTGATCACACAGACTGACTGACTGGTCACACTTTCTGACTGGTCACAATGACTTACTGATTGGTGATACTGACTGACCATCAACATGACTGATCACACTGACTGACCGACGGGTCAAACTGACTGACTGATCACACTGACTGACTGACTGGTCACACTGACTGACTGGTGACAATGACTGACTGACTGTTCAGACTGACTGAATGGTCACACTGACTGACTGACTGGTCACACTGACTGACTGGTCACACTGACTGATCACACTGACTGACTGACTGGTCACACTGACTGACTGGTCATATTGACTGACTGACTGGTCAGACTGACTGACTGACTGGTTACACTGACTGACTGACTGACTGCTTACACTGACTGACTGGTCAAACTGAATGACTGACTGGTTACACTGACTAACATGTTACACTGACTGACTGACTTTTTACACTGACTGACTGACTGGTCAAACTGACTGACTGATCACTCTGACTGACTGACTGATCACACAGACTGACTGACTGTTCACACTTTTTGACTGGTCACACTGACTTACTGACTGGTCATACTTACTGACTGGTCACAGTGACTGACTGACTGCTTACACTGACTGACTGACTGGTCACACTGACTGACTGATCAAACTGACTGACAGACTGGTCACACTGACTGACTGGTCACACTGACTTACTGACTGGTTACACTGACTGACATGTTACACTGACTTACTGATTGGTTACACTAACTGACTGACTGGTCACACTGACTGACTGGTCACACTGACTGACTGACTGACTGACTGGTCACACAGACTGACCGACTGGTCACACTTTCTGACTGGTCACACTGACTTACTGATTGGTGACACTGACTGACCATCAACATGACTAATCAAACTGACTGACTGACTGGTCAAACTGACTCAATGACTGTCACACTGACTAACTGGTCACACTGACTGACGGACTGTTCACACTGACTGACTGGTCACACTGACTGATCACACTGACTGACTGACTGGTCACACTGACTGACTGGTCATATTGACTGACTGACTGGTCATACTTACTGACTGGTCACACTGACTGACTGACTGCTTACACTGACTGACTGACTGCTTACACTGACTGACTGGTCAAACTGACTGACTGACTGGTTACACTGACTGACATGTTACACTGACTTACTGACTGGTTACACTGACTGACTGACTGGTCACACTGACTGACTGACTGGTCACACTGACTGACTGATCACTCTGACTGACTGACTGATCACACAGACTGACTGACTGGTCACACTTTCTGACTGGTCACACTGACTTACTGATTGGTGATACTGACTGACCATCAACATGACTGATCACACTGACTGACCGACGGGTCAAACTGACTGACTGATCACACTGACTGACTGACTGGTCACACTGACTGACTGGTCACATTGACTGACTGACTGTTCACACTGACTGACTGGTCACACTGACTGACTGACTGGTCACACTTACTGACTGACTGGTCACACTTACTGACTGACGGGTCACACTGACTGACTGGTCACACTAACTGACTGACTACTTACACTGACACACTGACTGTTCAGACTGACTGACTGGTCACACTGACTGACTGGTCATATTGACTGACTGAGTGACTGGTCATACTGACTGACCGACTGGTCACACTTTCTGACTGGTCACACTGACTTACTGATTGGTGACACTGACTGACCATCAACATGACTAATCAAACTGACTGACTGACTGGTCACACTGACTAACTGGTCACACTGACTGACGGACTGTTCACACTGACTGACTGGTCACACTGACTGATCACACTGACTGAGTGACTGGTCACACTGACTGACTGGTCATATTGACTGACTGACTGGTCATACTTACTGACTGGTCACACTGACTGACTGGTCATATTGACTGACTGACTGACTGGTCATACTTACTGACTGGTCACACTGACTGACTGACTGGTTACACTGACTGACTGACTGACTGCTTACACTGACTGACTGGCCACACTGAATGACTGACTGGTTACACTGACTAACATGTTACACTGACTGACTGACTTTTTACACTGACTAACTGACTGGTCAAACTGACTGACTGATCACTCTGACTGACTGACTGATCACACAGACTGACTGACTGTTCACACTTTTTGACTGGTAACACTGACTTACTGACTGTTCATACTTACTGACTGGTCACAGTGACTGACTGACTGCTTACACTGACTGACTGACTGGTCACACTGACTGACTGGTCACACTGACTGACTGACTGACTGACTGGTCACACTGACTGACTGATCACACAGACTGACCGACTGGTCACACTTTCTGACTGGTCACACTGACTTACTGATTGGTGACACTGACTGACCATCAACATGACTAATCAAACTGACTGACTGACTGGTCAAACTGACTCTATGACTGTCACACTGACTAACTGGTCACACTGACTGACGGACTGTTCACACTGACTGACTGGTCACACTGACTGATCACACTGACTGACTGACTGGTCACACTGACTGACTGGTCATATTGACTGACTGACTGGTCATACTTACTGACTGGTCACACTGACTGACTGACTGCTTACACTGACTGACTGACTGCTTACACTGACTGACTGGTCACACTGACTGACTGACTGGTTACACTGACTGACATGTTACACTGACTTACTGACTGGTTACACTGACTGACTGACTGGTCACACTGACTGACTGACTGGTCACACTGACTGACTGATCACTGTGACTGACTGACTGATCACACAGACTGACTGACTGGTCACACTTTCTGACTGGTCACAATGACTTACTGATTGGTGATACTGACTGACCATCAACATGACTGATCACACTGACTGACCGACGGGTCAAACTGACTGACTGATCACACTGACTGACTGACTGGTCACACTGACTGACTGGTGACAATGACTGACTGACTGTTCAGACTGACTGAATGGTCACACTGACTGACTGACTGGTCACACTGACTGACTGGTCACACTGACTGATCACACTGACTGACTGACTGGTCACACTGACTGACTGGTCATATTGACTGACTGACTGGTCAGACTGACTGACTGACTGGTTACACTGACTGACTGACTGACTGCTTACACTGACTGACTGGTCAAACTGAATGACTGACTGGTTACACTGACTAACATGTTACACTGACTGACTGACTTTTTACACTGACTGACTGACTGGTCAAACTGACTGACTGATCACTCTGACTGACTGACTGACTGATCACACAGACTGACTGACTGTTCACACTTTTTGACTGGTCACACTGACTTACTGACTGGTCATACTTACTGACTGGTCACAGTGACTGACTGACTGCTTACACTGACTGACTGACTGGTCACACTGACTGACTGATCAAACTGACTGACAGACTGGTCACACTGACTGACTGGTCACACTGACTTACTGACTGGTTACACTGACTGACATGTTACACTGACTTACTGATTGGTTACACTAACTGACTGACTGGTCACACTGACTGACTGGTCACACTGACTGACTGACTGACTGACTGGTCACACAGACTGACCGACTGGTCACACTTTCTGACTGGTCACACTGACTTACTGATTGGTGACACTGACTGACCATCAACATGACTAATCAAACTGACTGACTGACTGGTCAAACTGACTCAATGACTGTCACACTGACTAACTGGTCACACTGACTGACGGACTGTTCACACTGACTGACTGGTCACACTGACTGATCACACTGACTGACTGACTGGTCACACTGACTGACTGGTCATATTGACTGACTGACTGGTCATACTTACTGACTGGTCACACTGACTGACTGACTGCTTACACTGACTGACTGACTGCTTACACTGACTGACTGGTCAAACTGACTGACTGACTGGTTACACTGACTGACATGTTACACTGACTTACTGACTGGTTACACTGACTGACTGACTGGTCACACTGACTGACTGACTGGTCACACTGACTGACTGATCACTCTGACTGACTGACTGATCACACAGACTGACTGACTGGTCACACTTTCTGACTGGTCACACTGACTTACTGATTGGTGATACTGACTGACCATCAACATGACTGATCACACTGACTGACCGACGGGTCAAACTGACTGACTGATCACACTGACTGACTGACTGGTCACACTGACTGACTGGTCACATTGACTGACTGACTGTTCACACTGACTGACTGGTCACACTGACTGACTGACTGGTCACACTTACTGACTGACTGGTCACACTTACTGACTGACGGGTCACACTGACTGACTGGTCACACTAACTGACTGACTACTTACACTGACACACTGACTGCTCAGACTGACTGACTGGTCACACTGACTGACTGGTCATATTGACTGACTGACTGACTGGTCATACTTACTGACTGGTCACACTGACTGACTGACTGGTTACACTGACTGACTGACTGACTGCTTACACTGACTGACTGGCCACACTGAATGACTGACTGGTTACACTGACTAACATGTTACACTGACTGACTGACTTTTTACACTGACTAACTGACTGGTCAAACTGACTGACTGATCACTCTGACTGACTGACTGATCACACAGACTGACTGACTGTTCACACTTTTTGACTGGTAACACTGACTTACTGACTGTTCATACTTACTGACTGGTCACAGTGACTGACTGACTGCTTACACTGACTGACTGACTAGTCACACTGACTGACTGGTCACACTGACTGACTGACTGACTGACTGGTCACACTGACTGACTGATCACACAGACTGACCGACTGGTCACACTTTCTGACTGTTCACACTGACTTACTGATTGGTGACACTGACTGACCATCAACATGACTAATCAAACTGACTGACTGACTGGTCAAACTTACTCTATGACTGTCACACTGACTAACTGGTCACAATGACTGACGGACTGTTCACACTGACTGACTCGTCACACTGACTGATCACACTGACTGACTGACTGGTCACACTGACTGACTGGTCATATTGACTGACTGACTGGTCATACTTACTGACTGGTCACACTGACTGACTGACTGCTTACACTGACTGACTGACTGCTTACACTGACTGACTGGTCACACTGACTGACTGACTGGTTACACTGACTGACATGTTACACTGACTTACTGACTGGTTACACTGACTGACTGACTTGTCACACTGACTGACTGACTGGTCACACTGACTGACTGATCACTGTGACTGACTGACTGATCACACAGACTGACTGACTGGTCACACTTTCTGACTGGTCACACTGACTTACTGATTGGTGATACTGACTGACCATCAACATGACTGATCACACTGACTGACCGACGGGTCAAACTGACTGACTGATCACACTGACTGACTGACTGGTCACACTGACTGACTGGTGACATTGACTGACTGACTGTTCAGACTGACTGAATGGTCACACTGACTGACTGACTGGTCACACTGACTGACTGGTCACACTGACTGATCACACTGACTGACTGACTGGTCACACTGACTGACTGGTCATATTGACTGACTGACTGGTCACACTGACTGACTGACTGGTTACACTGACTGACTGACTGACTGCTTACACTGACTGACTGGTCACATTGACTGACTGACTGTTCACACTGACTGACTGGTCACACTGACTGACTGACTGGTCACACTTACTGACTGACTGGTCACACTTACTGACTGACGGGTCACACTGACTGACTGGTTACACTAACTGACTGACTACTTACACTGACACACTGACTGTTCAGACTGACTGACTGGTCACACTGACTGACTGGTCATATTGACTGACTGACTGACTGGTCATACTTACTGACTGGTCACACTGACTGACTGACTGGTTACACTGACTGACTGACTGACTGCTTACACTGACTGACTGGTCACACTGAATGACTGACTGGTTACACTGACTAACATGTTACACTGACTGACTGACTTTTTACACTGACTAACTGACTGGTCAAACTGACTGACTGATCACTCTGACTGACTGACTGACTGACTGGTCACACTGAATGACTGACTGGTTACACTGACTAACATGTTACACTGACTGACTGACTTTTTACACTGACTAACTGACTGGTCAAACTGACTGACTGATCACTCTGACTGACTGACTGATCACACAGACTGACTGACTGTTCACACTTTTTGACTGGTAACACTGACTTACTGACTGTTCATACTTACTGACTGGTCACAGTGACTGACTGACTGGTCACACTGACTGACTGGTCACACTGACTGACTGACTGACTGACTGGTCACACTGAATGACTGATCACTCTGACTGACTGACTGATCACACAGACTGACTGACTGGTCACACTTTCTGACTGGTCACACTGACTTACTGATTTGTGATACTGACTGACCATCAACATGACTGATCACACTGACTGACCGACGGGTTACACTGACTGACTGACTGACTGCTTACACTGACTGACTGGTCACACTGAATGACTGACTGGTTACACTGACTAACATGTTACACTGACTGACTGACTTTTTACACTGACTAACTGACTGGTCAAACTGACTGACTGATCACTCTGACTGACTGACTGATCACACAGACTGACTGACTGTTCATACTTTTTGACTGGTAACACTGACTTACTGACTGTTCATACTTACTGACTGGTCACAGTGACTGACTGACTGCTTACACTGACTGACTGACTGGTCACACTGACTGACTGGTCACACTGACTGACTGACTGACTGACTGGTCACACTGAATGACTGACTGGTTACACTGACTGACTGACGGGTCACACTGACTGACTGGTCACACTAACTGACTGACTACTTACACTGACACACTGACTGTTCAGACTGACTGACTGGTCACACTGACTGACTGGTCATATTGACTGACTGACTGACTGGTCATACTTACTGACTGGTCACACTGACTGACTGACTGGTTACACTGACTGACTGGCCACACTGAATGACTGACTGGTTACACTGACTAACATGTTACACTGACTGACTGACTTTTTACACTGACTAACTGACTGGTCAAACTGACTGACTGATCACTCTGACTGACTGACTGATCACACAGACTGACTGACTGTTCACACTTTTTGACTGGTAACACTGACTTACTGACTGTTCATACTTACTGACTGGTCACAGTGACTGACTGACTGCTTACACTGACTGACTGACTGGTCACACTGACTGACTGGTCACACTGACTGACTGACTGACTGACTGGTCACACTGACTGACTGATCACACAGACTGACCGACTGGTCACACTTTCTGACTGGTCACACTGACTGACTGGTGACAATGACTGACTGACTGTTCAGACTGACTGAATGGTCACACTGACTGACTGACTGGTCACACTGACTGACTGGTCACACTGACTGATCACACTGACTGACTGACTGGTCACACTGACTGACTGGTCATATTGACTGACTGACTGGTCAGACTGACTGACTGACTGGTTACACTGACTGACTGACTGACTGCTTACACTGACTGACTGGTCAAACTGAATGACTGACTGGTTACACTGACTAACATGTTACACTGACTGACTGACTTTTTACACTGACTGACTGACTGGTCAAACTGACTGACTGATCACTCTGACTGACTGACTGATCACACAGACTGACTGACTGTTCACACTTTTTGACTGGTCACACTGACTTACTGACTGGTCATACTTACTGACTGGTCACAGTGACTGACTGACTGCTTACACTGACTGACTGACTGGTCACACTGACTGACTGATCAAACTGACTGACAGACTGGTCACACTGACTGACTGGTCACACTGACTTACTGACTGGTTACACTGACTGACATGTTACACTGACTTACTGATTGGTTACACTAACTGACTGACTGGTCACACTGACTGACTGGTCACACTGACTGACTGACTGACTGACTGGTCACACAGACTGACCGACTGGTCACACTTTCTGACTGGTCACACTGACTTACTGATTGGTGACACTGACTGACCATCAACATGACTAATCAAACTGACTGACTGACTGGTCAAACTGACTCAATGACTGTCACACTGACTAACTGGTCACACTGACTGACGGACTGTTCACACTGACTGACTGGTCACACTGACTGATCACACTGACTGACTGACTGGTCACACTGACTGACTGGTCATATTGACTGACTGACTGGTCATACTTACTGACTGGTCACACTGACTGACTGACTGCTTACACTGACTGACTGACTGCTTACACTGACTGACTGGTCAAACTGACTGACTGACTGGTTACACTGACTGACATGTTACACTGACTTACTGACTGGTTACACTGACTGACTGACTGGTCACACTGACTGACTGACTGGTCACACTGACTGACTGATCACTCTGACTGACTGACTGATCACACAGACTGACTGACTGGTCACACTTTCTGACTGGTCACACTGACTTACTGATTGGTGATACTGACTGACCATCAACATGACTGATCACACTGACTGACCGACGGGTCAAACTGACTGACTGATCACACTGACTGACTGACTGGTCACACTGACTGACTGGTCACATTGACTGACTGACTGTTCACACTGACTGACTGGTCACACTGACTGACTGACTGGTCACACTTACTGACTGACTGGTCACACTTACTGACTGACGGGTCACACTGACTGACTGGTCACACTAACTGACTGACTACTTACACTGACACACTGACTGTTCAGACTGACTGACTGGTCACACTGACTGACTGGTCATATTGACTGACTGACTGACTGGTCATACTGACTGACCGACTGGTCACACTTTCTGACTGGTCACACTGACTTACTGATTGGTGACACTGACTGACCATCAACATGACTAATCAAACTGACTGACTGACTGGTCACACTGACTAACTGGTCACACTGACTGACGGACTGTTCACACTGACTGACTGGTCACACTGACTGATCACACTGACTGAGTGACTGGTCACACTGACTGACTGGTCATATTGACTGACTGACTGGTCATACTTACTGACTGGTCACACTGACTGACTGGTCATATTGACTGACTGACTGACTGGTCATACTTACTGACTGGTCACACTGACTGACTGACTGGTTACACTGACTGACTGACTGACTGCTTACACTGACTGACTGGCCACACTGAATGACTGACTGGTTACACTGACTAACATGTTACACTGACTGACTGACTTTTTACACTGACTAACTGACTGGTCAAACTGACTGACTGATCACTCTGACTGACTGACTGATCACACAGACTGACTGACTGTTCACACTTTTTGACTGGTAACACTGACTTACTGACTGTTCATACTTACTGACTGGTCACAGTGACTGACTGACTGCTTACACTGACTGACTGACTGGTCACACTGACTGACTGACTGGTCACACTGACTGACTGATCACTGTGACTGACTGACTGATCACACAGACTGACTGACTGGTCACACTTTCTGACTGGTCACACTGACTTACTGATTGGTGATACTGACTGACCATCAACATGACTGATCACACTGACTGACCGACGGGTCAAACTGACTGACTGATCACACTGACTGACTGACTGGTCACACTGACTGACTGGTGACATTGACTGACTGACTGTTCAGACTGACTGAATGGTCACACTGACTGACTGACTGGTCACACTGACTGACTGGTCACACTGACTGATCACACTGACTGACTGACTGGTCACACTGACTGACTGGTCATATTGACTGACTGACTGGTCACACTGACTGACTGACTGGTTACACTGACTGACTGACTGACTGCTTACACTGACTGACTGGTCACATTGACTGACTGACTGTTCACACTGACTGACTGGTCACACTGACTGACTGACTGGTCACACTTACTGACTGACTGGTCACACTTACTGACTGACGGGTCACACTGACTGACTGGTTACACTAACTGACTGACTACTTACACTGACACACTGACTGTTCAGACTGACTGACTGGTCACACTGACTGACTGGTCATATTGACTGACTGACTGACTGGTCATACTTACTGACTGGTCACACTGACTGACTGACTGGTTACACTGACTGACTGACTGACTGCTTACACTGACTGACTGGTCACACTGAATGACTGACTGGTTACACTGACTAACATGTTACACTGACTGACTGACTTTTTACACTGACTAACTGACTGGTCAAACTGACTGACTGATCACTCTGACTGACTGACTGACTGACTGGTCACACTGAATGACTGACTGGTTACACTGACTAACATGTTACACTGACTGACTGACTTTTTACACTGACTAACTGACTGGTCAAACTGACTGACTGATCACTCTGACTGACTGACTGATCACACAGACTGACTGACTGTTCACACTTTTTGACTGGTAACACTGACTTACTGACTGTTCATACTTACTGACTGGTCACAGTGACTGACTGACTGGTCACACTGACTGACTGGTCACACTGACTGACTGACTGACTGACTGGTCACACTGAATGACTGACTGGTTACACTGACTGACTGACTGGTCACACTGACTGACTGATCACTCTGACTGACTGACTGATCACACAGACTGACTGACTGGTCACACTTTCTGACTGGTCACACTGACTTACTGATTTGTGATACTGACTGACCATCAACATGACTGATCACACTGACTGACCGACGGGTTACACTGACTGACTGACTGACTGCTTACACTGACTGACTGGTCACACTGAATGACTGACTGGTTACACTGACTAACATGTTACACTGACTGACTGACTTTTTACACTGACTAACTGACTGGTCAAACTGACTGACTGATCACTCTGACTGACTGACTGATCACACAGACTGACTGACTGTTCATACTTTTTGACTGGTAACACTGACTTACTGACTGTTCATACTTACTGACTGGTCACAGTGACTGACTGACTGCTTACACTGACTGACTGACTGGTCACACTGACTGACTGGTCACACTGACTGACTGACTGACTGACTGGTCACACTGAATGACTGACTGGTTACACTGACTGACTGACGGGTCACACTGACTGACTGGTCACACTAACTGACTGACTACTTACACTGACACACTGACTGTTCAGACTGACTGACTGGTCACACTGACTGACTGGTCATATTGACTGACTGACTGACTGGTCATACTTACTGACTGGTCACACTGACTGACTGACTGGTTACACTGACTGACTGGCCACACTGAATGACTGACTGGTTACACTGACTAACATGTTACACTGACTGACTGACTTTTTACACTGACTAACTGACTGGTCAAACTGACTGACTGATCACTCTGACTGACTGACTGATCACACAGACTGACTGACTGTTCACACTTTTTGACTGGTAACACTGACTTACTGACTGTTCATACTTACTGACTGGTCACAGTGACTGACTGACTGCTTACACTGACTGACTGACTGGTCACACTGACTGACTGGTCACACTGACTGACTGACTGACTGACTGGTCACACTGACTGACTGATCACACAGACTGACCGACTGGTCACACTTTCTGACTGGTCACACTGACTTACTGATTGGTGACACTGACTGACCATCAACATGACTAATCAAACTGACTGACTGACTGGTCAAACTGACTCTATGACTGTCACACTGACTAACTGGTCACACTGACTGACGGACTGTTCACACTGACTGACTGGTCACACTGACTGATCACACTGACTGACTGACTGGTCACACTGACTGACTGGTCATATTGACTGACTGACTGGTCATACTTACTGACTGGTCACACTGACTGACTGACTGCTTACACTGACTGACTGACTGCTTACACTGACTGACTGGTCACACTGACTGACTGACTGGTTACACTGACTGACATGTTACACTGACTTACTGACTGGTTACACTGACTGACTGACTGGTCACACTGACTGACTGACTGGTCACACTGACTGACTGATCACTGTGACTGACTGACTGATCACACAGACTGACTGACTGGTCACACTTTCTGACTGGTCACACTGACTTACTGATTGGTGATACTGACTGACCATCAACATGACTGATCACACTGACTGACTGACTGGTCACACTGACTGACTGGTGACATTGACTGACTGACAGTTCAGACTGACTGAATGGTCACACTGACTGACTGACTGGTCACAATGACTGACTGGTCACACTGACTGATCACACTGACTGACTGACTGGTCACACTGACTGACTGGTCACACTGACTGACTGACTGACTGACTGGTCACACTGACTGACTGATCACACAGACTGACCGACTGGTCACACTTTCTGACTGGTCACACTGACTTACTGATTGGTGACACTGACTGACCATCAACATGACTAATCAAACTGACTGACTGACTGACTGGTCAAACTGACTCTATGACTGTCACACTGACTAACTGGTCACACTGACTGACGGACTGTTCACACTGACTGACTGGTCACACTGACTGATCACACTGACTGACTGACTGGTCACACTGACTGACTGGTCATATTGACTGACTGACTGGTCATACTTACTGACTGGTCACACTGACTGACTGACTGCTTACACTGACTGACTGACTGCTTACACTGACTGACTGGTCACACTGACTGACTGACTGGTTACACTGACTGACATGTTACACTGACTTACTGACTGGTTACACTGACTGACTGACTGGTCACACTGACTGATCTGACTGGTCACACTGACTGACTGATCACTGTGACTGACTGACTGATCACACAGACTGACTGACTGGTCACACTTTCTGACTGGTCACACTGACTTACTGATTGGTGATACTGACTGACCATCAACATGACTGATCACACTGACTGACAGACTGGTCACACTGACTGACTGGTGACATTGACTGACTGACTGTTCAGACTGACTGAATGGTCACACTGACTGACTGACTGGTCACACTGACTGACTGGTCACACTGACTGATCACACTGACTGACTGACTGGTCACACTGACTGACTGGTCATATTGACTGACTGACTGGTCACACTGACTGACTGACTGGTTACACTGACTGACTGACTGACTGCTTACACTGACTGACTGGTCACACTGAATGACTGACTGGTTACAATGACTAACATGTTACACTGACTGACTGACTTTTTACACTGACTGACTGACTGGTCAAACTGACTGACTGATCACTCTGACTGACTGACTGATCACACAGACTGACTGACTGTTCACACTTTTTGACTGGTCACACTGACTTACTGACTGGTCATACTTACTGACTGGTCACAGTGACTGACTGACTGCTTACACTGACTGACTGACTGGTCACACTGACTGACTGATCAAACTGACTGACAGACTGGTCACACTGACTGACTGGTCACACTGACTTACTGACTGGTTACACTGACTAACATGTTACACTGACTTACTGATTGGTTACACTAACTGACTGACTGGTCACACTGACTGACTGGTCACACTGACTGACTGACTGACTGACTGGTCACACAGACTGACCGACTGGTCACACTTTCTGACTGGTCACACTGACTTACTGATTGGTGACACTGACTGACCATCAACATGACTAATCAAACTGACTGACTGACTGGTCAAACTGACTCTATGACTGTCACACTGACTAACTGGTCACACTGACTGACGGACTGTTCACACTGACTGACTGGTCACACTGACTGATCACACTGACTGACTGACTGGTCACACTGACTGACTGGTCATATTGACTGACTGACTGGTCATACTTACTGACTGGTCACACTGACTGACTGACTGCTTACACTGACTGACTGACTGCTTACACTGACTGACTGGTCAAACTGACTGACTGACTGGTTACACTGACTGACATGTTACACTGACTTACTGACTGGTTACACTGACTGACTGACTGGTCACACTGACTGACTGACTGGTCACACTGACTGACTGACTGGTCACACTGACTGACTGATCACTCTGACTGACTGACTGATCACACAGACTGACTGACTGGTCACACTTTCTGACTGGTCACACTGACTTACTGATTGGTGATACTGACTGACCATCAACATGACTGATCACACTGACTGACCGACGGGTCAAACTGACTGACTGATCACACTGACTGACTGACTGGTCACACTGACTGACTGGTCACACTTACTGACTGACGGGTCACACTGACTGACTGGTTACACTAACTGACTGACTACTTACACTGACACACTGACTGTTCAGACTGACTGACTGGTCACACTGACTGACTGGTCATATTGACTGACTGACTGACTGGTCATACTTACTGACTGGTCACACTGACTGACTGACTGGTTACACTGACTGACTGACTGACTGACTGACTGCTTACACTGACTGACTGGTCACACTGAATGACTGACTGGTTACACTGACTAACATGTTACACTGACTGACTGACTTTTTACACTGACTAACTGACTGGTCAAACTGACTGACTGATCACTCTGACTGACTGACTGACTGACTGGTCACACTGAATGACTGACTGGTTACACTGACTAACATGTTACACTGACTGACTGACTTTTTACACTGACTAACTGACTGGTCAAACTGACTGACTGATCACTCTGACTGACTGACTGATCACACAGACTGACTGACTGTTCACACTTTTTGACTGGTAACACTGACTTACTGACTGTTCATACTTACTGACTGGTCACAGTGACTGACTGACTGGTCACACTGACTGACTGGTCACACTGACTGACTGACTGACTGACTGGTCACACTGAATGACTGACTGGTTATACTGACTGACTGACTGGTCACACTGACTGACTGATCACTCTGACTGACTGACTGATCACACAGACTGACTGACTGGTCACACTTTCTGACTGGTCACACTGACTTACTGATTTGTGATACTGACTGACCATCAACATGACTGATCACACTGACTGACCGACGGGTTACACTGACTGACTGACTGACTGCTTACACTGACTGACTGGTCACACTGAATGACTGACTGGTTACACTGACTAACATGTTACACTGACTGACTGACTTTTTACACTGACTAACTGACTGGTCAAACTGACTGACTGATCACTCTGACTGACTGACTGATCACACAGACTGACTGACTGTTCACACTTTTTGACTGGTAACACTGACTTACTGACTGTTCATACTTACTGACTGGTCACAGTGACTGACTGACTGCTTACACTGACTGACTGACTGGTCACACTGACTGACTGGTCACACTGACTGACTGACTGACTGACTGGTTACACTGAATGACTGACTGGTTACACTGACTGACTGACTGGTCACACTGACTGACTGATCACTCTGACTGACTGACTGATCACACAGACTGACTGACTGGTCACACTGACTGACTGACTGGTCACACTTACTGACTGACGGGTCACACTGACTGACTGGTCACACTAACTGACTGACTACTTACACTGACACACTGACTGTTCAGACTGACTGACTGGTCACACTGACTGACTGGTCATATTGACTGACTGACTGACTGGTCATACTTACTGACTGGTCACACTGACTGACTGACTGACTGGTTACACTGACTGACTGGTCACACTGAATGACTGACTGGTTACACTGACTAACATGTTACACTGACTGACTGACTTTTTACACTGACTAACTGACTGGTCAAACTGACTGACTGATCACTCTGACTGACAGACTGATCACACAGACTGACTGACTGTTCACACTTTTTGACTGGTAACACTGACTTACTGACTGTTCATACTTACTGACTGGTCACAGTGACTGACTGACTGCTTACACTGACTGACTGACTGGTCACACTGACTGACTGGTCACACTGACTGACTGACTGACTGACTGGTCACAATGACTGACTGATCACACAGACTGACCGACTGGTCACACTTTCTGACTGGTCACACTGACTGACTGACTGGTCACACTGACTGACGGGTCACACTGACTGACTGGTTACACTAACTGACTGACTACTTACACTGACACACTGACTGTTCAGACTGACTGACTGGTCACACTGACTGACTGGTCATATTGACTGACTGACTGACTGGTCATACTTACTGACTGGTCACACTGACTGACTGACTGGTTACACTGACTGACTGATTGACTGCTTACACTGACTGACTGGTCACACTGAATGACTGACTGGTTACACTGACTAACATGTTACACTGACTGACTGACTTTTTACACTGACTAACTGACTGGTCAAACTGACTGACTGATCACTCTGACTGACTGACTGATCACACAGACTGACTGACTGTTCACACTTTTTGACTGGTAACACTGACTTACTGACTGTTCATACTTACTGACTGGTCACAGTGACTGACTGACTGGTCACACTGACTGACTGGTCACACTGACTGACTGACTGACTGACTGGTCACACTGAATGACTGACTGGTTACACTGACTGACTGACTGATCACACAGACTGACTGACTGGTCACACTTTCTGACTGGTCACACTGACTTACTGATTGGTGATACTGACTGACCATCAACATGACTGATCACACTGACTGACCGACGGGTCAAACTGACTGACTGATCACACTGACTGACTGACTGGTCACACTGACTGACTGGTCACATTTACTGACTGACTGTTCACACTGACTGACTGGTCACACTGACTGACTGACTGGTCACACTGACTGACTGGTCACACTTACTGACTGACGGGTCACACTGACTGACTGGTCACACTAACTGACTGACTACTTACACTGACACACTGACTGTTCAGACTGACTGACTGGTCACACTGACTGACTGGTCATATTGACTGACTGACTGACTGGTCATACTTACTGACTGGTCACACTGACTGACTGACTGGTTACACTGACTGACTGACTGACTGCTTACACTGACTGACTGGCCACACTGAATGACTGACTGGTTACACTGACTAACATGTTACACTGACTGACTGACTTTTTACACTGACTAACTGACTGGTCAAACTGACTGACTGATCACTCTGACTGACTGACTGATCACACAGACTGACTGACTGTTCACACTTTTTGACTGGTAACACTGACTTACTGACTGTTCATACTTACTGACTGGTCACAGTGACTGACTGACTGCTTACACTGACTGACTGACTGGTCACACTGACTGACTGGTCACACTGACTGACTGACTGACTGACTGACTGGTCACACTGACTGACTGATCACACAGACTGACCGACTGGTCACACTTTCTGACTGGTCACACTGACTTACTGATTGGTGACACTGACTGACCATCAACATGACTAATCAAACTGACTGACTGACTGGTCAAACTGAATCTATGACTGTCACACTGACTAACTGGTCACACTGACTGACTGACTGTTCACACTGACTGACTGGTCACACTGACTGATCACACTGACTGACTGACTGGTCACACTGACTGACTGGTCATATTGACTGACTGACTGGTCATACTTACTGACTGGTCACACTGACTGACTGACTGCTTACACTGACTGACTGACTGCTTACACTGACTGACTGGTCACACTGACTGACTGACTGGTTACACTGACTGACATGTTACACTGACTTACTGACTGGTTACACTGACTGACTGACTGGTCACACTGACTGACTGACTGGTCACACTGACTGACTGATCACTGTGACTGACTGACTGATCACACAGACTGACTGACTGGTCACACTTTCTGACTGGTCACACTGACTTACTGATTGGTGATACTGACTGACCATCAACATGACTGATCACACTGACTGACT
The DNA here is from genome assembly GCA_038088235.1 of Zacco platypus. Classification (NCBI taxonomy): domain Eukaryota; kingdom Metazoa; phylum Chordata; class Actinopteri; order Cypriniformes; family Xenocyprididae; genus Zacco; species Zacco platypus. The sequence continues at coordinate 23,031,876 of CM076086.1, read as the reverse complement.
GACTGGTCACACTGACTGACTGGTGACATTGATTGACTGACTGTTCAGACTGACTGAATGGTCACACTGACTGACTGACTGGTCACAATGACTGACTGGTCACACTGACTGATCACACTGACTGACTGACTGGTCACACTGACTGACTGGTCACACTGACTGACTGACTGACTGACTGGTCACACTGACTGACTGATCACACAGACTGACCGACTGGTCACACTTTCTGACTGGTCACACTGACTTACTGATTGGTGACACTGACTGACCATCAACATGACTAATCAAACTGACTGACTGACTGACTGGTCAAACTGACTCTATGACTGTCACACTGACTAACTGGTCACACTGACTGACGGACTGTTCACACTGACTGACTGGTCACACTGACTGATCACACTGACTGACTGACTGGTCACACTGACTGACTGGTCATATTGACTGACTGACTGGTCATACTTACTGACTGGTCACACTGACTGACTGACTGCTTACACTGACTGACTGACTGCTTACACTGACTGACTGGTCACACTGACTGACTGACTGGTTACACTGACTGACATGTTACACTGACTTACTGACTGGTTACACTGACTGACTGACTGGTCACACTGACTGATCTGACTGGTCACACTGACTGACTGATCACTGTGACTGACTGACTGATCACACAGACTGACTGACTGGTCACACTTTCTGACTGGTCACACTGACTTACTGATTGGTGATACTGACTGACCATCAACATGACTGATCACACTGACTGACTGACTGGTCACACTGACTGACTGGTGACATTGACTGACTGACTGTTCAGACTGACTGAATGGTCACACTGACTGACTGACTGGTCACACTGACTGACTGGTCACACTGACTGATCACACTGACTGACTGACTGGTCACACTGACTGACTGGTCATATTGACTGACTGACTGGTCACACTGACTGACTGACTGGTTACACTGACTGACTGACTGACTGCTTACACTGACTGACTGGTCACACTGAATGACTGACTGGTTACAATGACTAACATGTTACACTGACTGACTGACTTTTTACACTGACTGACTGACTGGTCAAACTGACTGACTGATCACTCTGACTGACTGACTGATCACACAGACTGACTGACTGTTCACACTTTTTGACTGGTCACACTGACTTACTGACTGGTCATACTTACTGACTGGTCACAGTGACTGACTGACTGCTTACACTGACTGACTGACTGGTCACACTGACTGACTGATCAAACTGACTGACAGACTGGTCACACTAACTGACTGGTCACACTGACTTACTGACTGGTTACACTGACTGACATGTTACACTGACTTACTGATTGGTTACACTAACTGACTGACTGGTCACACTGACTGACTGGTCACACTGACTGACTGACTGACTGACTGGTCACACAGACTGACCGACTGGTCACACTTTCTGACTGGTCACACTGACTTACTGATTGGTGACACTGACTGACCATCAACATGACTAATCAAACTGACTGACTGACTGGTCAAACTGACTCTATGACTGTCACACTGACTAACTGGTCACACTGACTGACGGACTGTTCACACTGACTGACTGGTCACACTGACTGATCACACTGACTGACTGACTGGTCACACTGACTGACTGGTCATATTGACTGACTGACTGGTCATACTTACTGACTGGTCACACTGACTGACTGACTGCTTACACTGACTGACTGACTGCTTACACTGACTGACTGGTCAAACTGACTGACTGACTGGTTACACTGACTGACATGTTACACTGACTTACTGACTGGTTACACTGACTGACTGACTGGTCACACTGACTGACTGACTGGTCACACTGACTGACTGACTGGTCACACTGACTGACTGATCACTCTGACTGACTGACTGATCACACAGACTGACTGACTGGTCACACTTTCTGACTGGTCACACTGACTTACTGATTGGTGATACTGACTGACCATCAACATGACTGATCACACTGACTGACCGACGGGTCAAACTGACTGACTGATCACACTGACTGACTGACTGGTCACACTGACTGACTGGTCACACTTACTGACTGACGGGTCACACTGACTGACTGGTTACACTAACTGACTGACTACTTACACTGACACACTGACTGTTCAGACTGACTGACTGGTCACACTGACTGACTGGTCATATTGACTGACTGACTGACTGGTCATACTTACTGACTGGTCACACTGACTGACTGACTGGTTACACTGACTGACTGACTGACTGCTTACACTGACTGACTGGTCACACTGAATGACTGACTGGTTACACTGACTAACATGTTACACTGACTGACTGACTTTTTACACTGACTAACTGACTGGTCAAACTGACTGACTGATCACTCTGACTGACTGACTGACTGACTGGTCACACTGAATGACTGACTGGTTACACTTACTAACATGTTACACTGACTGACTGACTTTTTACACTGACTAACTGACTGGTCAAACTGACTGACTGATCACTCTGACTGACTGACTGATCACACTGACTTACTGACTGTTCATACTTACTGACTGGTCACAGTGACTGACTGACTGGTCACACTGACTGACTGGTCACACTGACTGACTGACTGACTGACTGGTCACACTGAATGACTGACTGGTTACACTGACTGACTGACTGGTCACACTGACTGACTGATCACTCTGACTGACTGACTGATCACACAGACTGACTGACTGGTCACACTTTCTGACTGGTCACACTGACTTACTGATTTGTGATACTGACTGACCATCAACATGACTGATCACACTGACTGACCGACGGGTTACACTGACTGACTGACTGACTGCTTACACTGACTGACTGGTCACACTGAATGACTGACTGGTTACACTGACTAACATGTTACACTGACTGACTGACTTTTTACACTGACTAACTGACTGGTCAAACTGACTGACTGATCACTCTGACTGACTGACTGATCACACAGACTGACTGACTGTTCACACTTTTTGACTGGTAACACTGACTTACTGACTGTTCATACTTACTGACTGGTCACAGTGACTGACTGACTGCTTACACTGACTGACTGACTGGTCACACTGACTGACTGGTCACACTGACTGACTGACTGACTGACTGGTCACACTGAATGACTGACTGGTTACACTGACTGACTGACTGGTCACACTGACTGACTGATCACTCTGACTGACTGACTGATCACACAGACTGACTGACTGGTCACACTGACTGACTGACTGGTCACACTGACTGACTGGTCACACTTACTGACTGACGGGTCACACTGACTGACTGGTCACACTAACTGACTGACTACTTACACTGACACACTGACTGTTCAGACTGACTGACTGGTCACACTGACTGACTGGTCATATTGACTGACTGACTGACTGGTCATACTTACTGACTGGTCACACTGACTGACTGACTGGTTACACTGACTGACTGACTGACTGCTTACACTGACTGACTGGTCACACTGAATGACTGACTGGTTACACTGACTAACATGTTACACTGACTGACTGACTTTTTACACTGACTAACTGACTGGTCAAACTGACTGACTGATCACTCTGACTGACAGACTGATCACACAGACTGACTGACTGTTCACACTTTTTGACTGGTAACACTGACTTACTGACTGTTCATACTTACTGACTGGTCACAGTGACTGACTGACTGCTTACACTGACTGACTGACTGGTCACACTGACTGACTGGTCACACTGACTGACTGACTGACTGACTGGTCACAATGACTGACTGATCACACAGACTGACCGACTGGTCACACTTTCTGACTGGTCACACTGACTGACTGACTGGTCACACTGACTGACTGGTCACACTTACTGACTGACGGGTCACACTGACTGACTGGTTACACTAACTGACTGACTACTTACACTGACACACTGACTGTTCAGACTGACTGACTGGTCACACTGACTGACTGGTCATATTGACTGACTGACTGACTGGTCATACTTACTGACTGGTCACACTGACTGACTGACTGGTTACACTGACTGACTGATTGACTGCTTACACTGACTGACTGGTCACACTGAATGACTGACTGGTTACACTGACTAACATGTTACACTGACTGACTGACTTTTTACACTGACTAACTGACTGGTCAAACTGACTGACTGATCACTCTGACTGACTGACTGACTGACTGGTCACACTGAATGACTGACTGGTTACACTGACTAACATGTTACACTGACTGACTGACTTTTTACACTGACTAACTGACTGGTCAAACTGACTGACTGATCACTCTGACTGACTGACTGATCACACAGACTGACTGACTGTTCACACTTTTTGACTGGTAACACTGACTTACTGACTGTTCATACTTACTGACTGGTCACAGTGACTGACTGACTGGTCACACTGACTGACTGGTCACACTGACTGACTGACTGACTGACTGGTCACACTGAATGACTGACTGGTTACACTGACTGACTGACTGATCACACAGACTGACTGACTGGTCACACTTTCTGACTGGTCACACTGACTTACTGATTGGTGATACTGACTGACCATCAACATGACTGATCACACTGACTGACCGACGGGTCAAACTGACTGACTGATCACACTGACTGACTGACTGGTCACACTGACTGACTGGTCACATTTACTGACTGACTGTTCACACTGACTGACTGGTCACACTGACTGACTGACTGGTCACACTGACTGACTGGTCACACTTACTGACTGACGGGTCACACTGACTGACTGGTCACACTAACTGACTGACTACTTACACTGACACACTGACTGTTCAGACTGACTGACTGGTCACACTGACTGACTGGTCATATTGACTGACTGACTGACTGGTCATACTTACTGACTGGTCACACTGACTGACTGACTGGTTACACTGACTGACTGACTGACTGCTTACACTGACTGACTGGCCACACTGAATGACTGACTGGTTACACTGACTAACATGTTACACTGACTGACTGACTTTTTACACTGACTGACTGACTGGTCAAACTGACTGACTGATCACTCTGACTGACTGACTGATCACACAGACTGACTGACTGTTCACACTTTTTGACTGGTCACACTGACTTACTGACTGGTCATACTTACTGACTGGTCACAGTGACTGACTGACTGCTTACACTGACTGACTGACTGGTCACACTGACTGACTGATCAAACTGACTGACAGACTGGTCACACTGACTGACTGGTCACACTGACTTACTGACTGGTTACACTGACTGACATGTTACACTGACTTACTGATTGGTTACACTAACTGACTGACTGGTCACACTGACTGACTGGTCACACTGACTGACTGACTGACTGACTGGTCACACAGACTGACCGACTGGTCACACTTTCTGACTGGTCACACTGACTTACTGATTGGTGACACTGACTGACCATCAACATGACTAATCAAACTGACTGACTGACTGGTCAAACTGACTCAATGACTGTCACACTGACTAACTGGTCACACTGACTGACGGACTGTTCACACTGACTGACTGGTCACACTGACTGATCACACTGACTGACTGACTGGTCACACTGACTGACTGGTCATATTGACTGACTGACTGGTCATACTTACTGACTGGTCACACTGACTGACTGACTGCTTACACTGACTGACTGACTGCTTACACTGACTGACTGGTCAAACTGACTGACTGACTGGTTACACTGACTGACATGTTACACTGACTTACTGACTGGTTACACTGACTGACTGACTGGTCACACTGACTGACTGACTGGTCACACTGACTGACTGATCACTCTGACTGACTGACTGATCACACAGACTGACTGACTGGTCACACTTTCTGACTGGTCACACTGACTTACTGATTGGTGATACTGACTGACCATTAACATGACTGATCACACTGACTGACCGACGGGTCAAACTGACTGACTGATCACACTGACTGACTGACTGGTCACACTGACTGACTGGTCACATTGACTGACTGACTGTTCACACTGACTGACTGGTCACACTGACTGACTGACTGGTCACACTTACTGACTGACTGGTCACACTTACTGACTGACGGGTCACACTGACTGACTGGTCACACTAACTGACTGACTACTTACACTGACACACTGACTGTTCAGACTGACTGACTGGTCACACTGACTGACTGGTCATATTGACTGACTGACTGACTGGTCATACTTACTGACTGGTCACACTGACTGACTGACTGGTTACACTGACTGACTGACTGACTGCTTACACTGACTGACTGGCCACACTGAATGACTGACTGGTTACACTGACTAACATGTTACACTGACTGACTGACTTTTTACACTGACTAACTGACTGGTCAAACTGACTGACTGATCACTCTGACTGACTGACTGATCACACAGACTGACTGACTGTTCACACTTTTTGACTGGTAACACTGACTTACTGACTGTTCATACTTACTGACTGGTCACAGTGACTGACTGACTGCTTACACTGACTGACTGACTAGTCACACTGACTGACTGGTCACACTGACTGACTGACTAACTGACTGGTCACACTGACTGACTGATCACACAGACTGACCGACTGGTCACACTTTCTGACTGGTCACACTGACTTACTGATTGGTGACACTGACTGACCATCAACATGACTAATCAAACTGACTGACTGACTGGTCAAACTGACTCTATGACTGTCACACTGACTAACTGGTCACAATGACTGACGGACTGTTCACACTGACTGACTCGTCACACTGACTGATCACACTGACTGACTGACTGGTCACACTGACTGACTGGTCATATTGACTGACTGACTGGTCATACTTACTGACTGGTCACACTGACTGACTGACTGCTTACACTGACTGACTGACTGCTTACACTGACTGACTGGTCACACTGACTGACTGACTGGTTACACTGACTGACATGTTACACTGACTTACTGACTGGTTACACTGACTGACTGACTGGTCACACTGACTGACTGACTGGTCACACTGACTGACTGATCACTGTGACTGACTGACTGATCACACAGACTGACTGACTGGTCACACTTTCTGACTGGTCACACTGACTTACTGATTGGTGATACTGACTGACCATCAACATGACTGATCACACTGACTGACCGACGGGTCAAACTGACTGACTGATCACACTGACTGACTGACTGGTCACACTGACTGACTGGTGACATTGACTGACTGACTGTTCAGACTGACTGAATGGTCACACTGACTGACTGACTGGTCACACTGACTGACTGGTCACACTGACTGATCACACTGACTGACTGACTGGTCACACTGACTGACTGGTCATATTGACTGACTGACTGGTCACACTGACTGACTGACTGGTTACACTGACTGACTGACTGACTGCTTACACTGACTGACTGGTCACACTAAATGACTGACTGGTTACAATGACTAACATGTTACACTGACTGACTGACTTTTTACACTGACTGACTGACTGGTCAAACTGACTGACTGATCACTCTGACTGACTGACTGATCACACAGACTGACTGACTGTTCACACTTTTTGACTGGTCACACTGACTTACTGACTGGTCATACTTACTGACTGGTCACAGTGACTGACTGACTGCTTACACTGACTGACTGACTGGTCACACTGACTGACTGATCAAACTGACTGACAGACTGGTCACACTGACTGACTGGTCACACTGACTTACTGACTGGTTACACTGACTGACATGTTACACTGACTTACTGATTGGTTACACTAACTGACTGACTGGTCACACTGACTGACTGACTGACTGACTCGTCACACAGACTGACCGACTGGTCACACTTTCTGACTGGTCACACTGACTTACTGATTGGTGACACTGACTGACCATCAACATGACTAATCAAACTGACTGACTGACTGGTCAAACTGACTCTATGACTGTCACACTGACTAACTGGTCACACTGACTGACGGACTGTTCACACTGACTGACTGGTCACACTGACTGATCACACTGACTGACTGACTGGTCACACTGACTGACTGGTCATATTGACTGACTGACTGGTCATACTTACTGACTGATCACACTGACTGACTGACTGCTTACACTGACTGACTGACTGCTTACACTGACTGACTGGTCACACTGACTGACTGACTGGTTACACTGACTGACATGTTACACTGACTTACTGACTGGTTACACTGACTGACTGACTGGTCACACTGACTGACCGACTGGTCACACTTTCTGACTGGTCACACTGACTTACTGATTGGTGACACTGACTGACCATCAACATGACTAATCAAACTGACTGACTGACTGGTCACACTGACTAACTGGTCACACTGACTGACGGACTGTTCACACTGACTGACTGGTCACACTGACTGATCACACTGACTGACTGACTGGTCACACTGACTGACTGGTCATATTGACTGACTGACTGGTCATACTTACTGACTGGTCACACTGACTGACTGGTCATATTGACTGACTGACTGACTGGTCATACTTACTGACTGGTCACACTGACTGACTGACTGGTTACACTGACTGACTGACTGACTGCTTACACTGACTGACTGGCCACACTGAATGACTGACTGGTTACACTGACTAACATGTTACACTGACTGACTGACTTTTTACACTGACTAACTGACTGGTCAAACTGACTGACTGATCACTCTGACTGACTGACTGATCACACAGACTGACTTACTGTTCACACTTTTTGACTGGTAACACTGACTTACTGACTGTTCATACTTACTGACTGGTCACAGTGACTGACTGACTGCTTACACTGACTGACTGACTGGTCACACTGACTGACTGGTCACACTGACTGACTGACTGACTGACTGGTCACACTGACTGACTGATCACACAGACTGACCGACTGGTCACACTTTCTGACTGGTCACACTGACTTACTGATTGGTGACACTGACTGACCATCAACATGACTAATCAAACTGACTGACTGACTGGTCAAACTGACTCTATGACTGTCACACTGACTAACTGGTCACACTGACTGACGGACTGTTCACACTGACTGACTGGTCACACTGACTGATCACACTGACTGACTGACTGGTCACACTGACTGACTGGTCATATTGACTGACTGACTGGTCATACTTACTGACTGGTCACACTGACTGACTGACTGCTTACACTGACTGACTGACTGCTTACACTGACTGACTGGTCACACTGACTGACTGACTGGTTACACTGACTGACATGTTACACTGACTTACTGACTGGTTACACTGACTGACTGACTGGTCACACTGACTGACTGACTGGTCACACTGACTGACTGATCACTGTGACTGACTGACTGATCACACAAACTGACTGACTGGTCACACTTTCTGACTGGTCACAATGACTTACTGATTGGTGATACTGACTGACCATCAACATGACTGATCACACTGACTGACCGACGGGTCAAACTGACTGACTGATCACACTGACTGACTGACTGGTCACACTGACTGACTGGTGACAATGACTGACTGACTGTTCAGACTGACTGAATGGTCACACTGACTGACTGACTGGTCACACTGACTGACTGGTCACACTGACTGATCACACTGACTGACTGACTGGTCACACTGACTGACTGGTCATATTGACTGACTGACTGGTCAGACTGACTGACTGACTGGTTACACTGACTGACTGACTGACTGCTTACACTGACTGACTGGTCAAACTGAATGACTGACTGGTTACACTGACTGACTGGTCATATTGACTGACTGACTGGTCATACTTACTGACTGGTCACACTGACTGACTGACTGCTTACACTGACTGACTGACTGCTTATACTGACTGACTGGTCACACTGACTGACTGACTGGTAACACTGACTGACATGTTACACTGACTTACTGACTGGTTACACTGACTGACTGACTGGTCACACTGACTGACTGACTGGTCACACTGACTGACTGATCACTGTGACTGACTGACTGATCACACAAACTGACTGACTGGTCACACTTTCTGACTGGTCACAATGACTTACTGATTGGTGATACTGACTGACCATCAACATGACTGATCACACTGACTGACCGACGGGTCAAACTGACTGACTGATCACACTGACTGACTGACTGGTCACTCTGACTGACTGGTGACAATGACTGACTGACTGTTCAGACTGACTGAATGGTCACACTGACTGACTGACTGGTCACACTGACTGACTGGTCACACTGACTGATCACACTGACTGACTGACTGGTCACACTGACTGACTGGTCATATTGACTGACTGACTGGTCACACTTACTGACTGACTGGTCACACTTACTGACTGACGGGTCACACTGACTGACTGGTCACACTAACTGACTGACTACTTACACTGACACACTGACTGTTCAGACTGACTGACTGGTCACACTGACTGACTGGTCATATTGACTGACTGACTGACTGGTCATACTTACTGACTGGTCACACTGACTGACTGACTGGTTACACTGACTGACTGACTGACTGCTTACACTGACTGACTGGCCACACTGAATGACTGACTGGTTACACTGACTAACATGTTACACTGACTGACTGACTTTTTACACTGACTAACTGACTGGTCAAACTGACTGACTGATCACTCTGACTGACTGACTGATCACACAGACTGACTGACTGTTCACACTTTTTTACTGGTAACACTGACTTACTGACTGTTCATACTTACTGACTGGTCACAGTGACTGACTGACTGCTTACACTGACTGACTGACTAGTCACACTGACTGACTGGTCACACTGACTGACTGACTGACTGTCTGGTCACAGTGACTGACTGATCACACAGACTGACCGACTGGTCACACTTTCTGACTGGTCACACTGACTTACTGATTGGTGACACTGACTGACCATCAACATGACTAATCAAACTGACTGACAAACTGGTCAAACTGACTCTATGACTGTCACACTGACTAACTGGTCACAATGACTGACGGACTGTTCACACTGACTGACTCGTCACACTGACTGATCACACTGACTGACTGACTGATCACACTGACTGACTGGTCATATTGACTGACTGACTGGTCATACTTACTGACTGGTCACACTGACTGACTGACTGCTTACACTGACTGACTGACTGCTTACACTGACTGACTGGTCACACTGACTGACTGACTGGTTACACTGACTGACAAGTTACACTGACTTACTGACTGGTTACACTGACTGACTGACTGGTCACACTGACTGACTGACTGGTCACACTGACTGACTGATCACTGTGACTGACTGACTGATCACACAGACTGACTGACTGGTCACACTTTCTGACTGGTCACAATGACTTACTGATTGGTGATACTGACTGACCATCAACATGACTGATCACACTGACTGACCGACGGGTCAAACTGACTGACTGATCACACTGACTGACTGACTGGTCACACTGACTGACTGGTGACAATGACTGACTGACTGTTCAGACTGACTGAATGGTCACACTGACTGACTGACTGGTCACACTGACTGACTGGTCACACTGACTGATCACACTGACTGACTGACTGGTCACACTGACTGACTGGTCATATTGACTGACTGACTGGTCAGACTGACTGACTGACTGGTTACACTGACTGACTGACTGACTGCTTACACTGACTGACTGGTCAAACTGAATGACTGACTGGTTACACTGACTAACATGTTACACTGACTGACTGACTTTTTACACTGACTGACTGACTGGTTAAACTGACTGACTGATCACTCTGACTGACTGACTGATCACACAGACTGACTGACTGTTCACACTTTTTGACTGGTCACACTGACTTACTGACTGGTCATACTTACTGACTGGTCACAGTGACTGACTGACTGCTTACACTGACTGACTGACTGGTCACACTGACTGACTGATCAAACTGACTGACAGACTGGTCACACTGACTGACTGGTCACACTGACTTACTGACTGGTTACACTGACTGACATGTTACACTGACTTACTGATTGGTTACACTAACTGACTGACTGGTCACACTGACTGACTGGTCACACTGACTGACTGACTGACTGACTGGTCACACAGACTGACCGACTGGTCACACTTTCTGACTGGTCACACTGACTTACTGATTGGTGACACTGACTGACCATCAACATGACTAATCAAACTGACTGACTGACTGGTCAAACTGACTCAATGACTGTCACACTGACTAACTGGTCACACTGACTGACGGACTGTTCACACTGACTGACTGGTCACACTGACTGATCACACTGACTGACTGACTGGTCACACTGACTGACTGGTCATATTGACTGACTGACTGGTCATACTTACTGACTGGTCACACTGACTGACTGACTGCTTACACTGACTGACTGACTGCTTACACTGACTGACTGGTCAAACTGACTGACTGACTGGTTACACTGACTGACATGTTACACTGACTTACTGACTGGTTACACTGACTGACTGACTGGTCACACTGACTGACTGACTGGTAACACTGACTGACTGATCACTCTGACTGACTGACTGATCACACAGACTGACTGACTGGTCACACTTTCTGACTGGTCACACTGACTTACTGATTGGTGATACTGACTGACCATCAACATGACTGATCACACTGACTGACCGACGGGTCAAACTGACTGACTGATCACACTGACTGACTGACTGGTCACACTGACTGACTGGTCACATTGACTGACTGACTGTTCACACTGACTGACTGGTCATACTGACTGACTGACTGGTCACACTTACTGACTGACTGGTCACACTTACTGACTGACGGGTCACACTGACTGACTGGTCACACTAACTGACTGACTACTTACACTGACACACTGACTGTTCAGACTGACTGACTGGTCACACTGACTGACTGGTCATATTGACTGACTGACTGACTGGTCATACTGACTGACCGACTGGTCACACTTTCTGACTGGTCACACTGACTTACTGATTGGTGACACTGACTGACCATCAACATGACTAATCAAACTGACTGACTGACTGGTCACACTGACTAACTGGTCACACTGACTGACGGACTGTTCACACTGACTGACTGGTCACACTGACTGATCACACTGACTGACTGACTGGTCACACTGGCTGACTGGTCATATTGACTGACTGACTGGTCATACTTACTGACTGGTCACACTGACTGACTGGTCATATTGACTGACTGACTGACTGGTCATACTTACTGACTGGTCACACTGACTGACTGACTGGTTACACTGACTGACTGACTGACTGCTTACACTGACTGACTGGCCACACTGAATGACTGACTGGTTACACTGACTAACATGTTACACTGACTGACTGACTTTTTACACTGACTAACTGACTGGTCAAACTGACTGACTGATCACTCTGACTGACTGACTGATCACACAGACTGACTGACTGTTCACACTTTTTGACTGGTAACACTGACTTACTGACTGTTCATACTTACTGACTGGTCACAGTGACTGACTGACTGCTTACACTGACTGACTGACTGGTCACACTGACTGACTGGTCACACTGACTGACTGACTGACTGACTGGTCACACTGACTGACTGATCACACAGACTGACCGACTGGTCACACTTTCTGACTGGTCACACTGACTTACTGATTGGTGACACTGACTGACCATCAACATGACTAATCAAACTGACTGACTGACTGGTCAAACTGACTCTATGACTGTCACACTGACTAACTGGTCACACTGACTGACGGACTGTTCACACTGACTGACTGGTCACACTGACTGATCACACTGACTGACTGACTGGTCACACTGACTGACTGGTCATATTGACTGACTGACTGGTCATACTTACTGACTGGTCACACTGACTGACTGACTGCTTACACTGACTGACTGACTGCTTACACTGACTGACTGGTCACACTGACTGACTGACTGGTTACACTGACTGACATGTTACACTGACTTTCTGACTGGTTACACTGACTGACTGACTGGTCACACTGACTGACTGACTGGTCACACTGACTGACTGATCACTGTGACTGACTGACTGATCACACAGACTGACTGACTGGTCACACTTTCTGACTGGTCACAATGACTTACTGATTGGTGATACTGACTGACCATCAACATGACTGATCACACTGACTGACCGACGGGTCAAACTGACTGACTGATCACACTGACTGACTGACTGGTCACACTGACTGACTGGTGACAATGACTGACTGACTGTTCAGACTGACTGAATGGTCACACTGACTGACTGACTGGTCACACTGACTGACTGGTCACACTGACTGATCACACTGACTGACTGACTGGTCACACTGACTGACAGGTCATATTGACTGACTGACTGGTCAGACTGACTGACTGACTGGTTACACTGACTGACTGACTGACTGCTTACACTGACTGACTGGTCAAACTGAATGACTGACTGGTTACACTGACTAACATGTTAAACTGACTGACTGACTTTTTACACTGACTGACTGACTGGTCAAACTGAGTGACTGATCACTCTGACTGACTGACTGATCACACAGACTGACTGACTGTTCACACTTTTTGACTGGTCACACTGACTTACAGACTGGTCATACTTACTGACTGGTCACAGTGACTGACTGACTGCTTACACTGACTGACTGACTGGTCACACTGACTGACTGATCAAACTGACTGACAGACTGGTCACACTGACTGACTGGTCACACTGACTTACTGACTGGTTACACTGACTGACATGTTACACTGACTTACTGATTGGTTACACTAACTGACTGACTGGTCACACTGACTGACTGGTCACACTGACTGACTGACTGACTGACTGGTCACACAGACTGACCGACTGGTCACACTTTCTGACTGGTCACACTGACTTACTGATTGGTGACACTGACTGACCATCAACATGACTAATCAAACTGACTGACTGACTGGTCAAACTGACTCAATGACTGTCACACTGACTAACTGGTCACACTGACTGACGGACTGTTCACACTGACTGACTGGTCACACTGACTGATCACACTGACTGACTGACTGGTCACACTGACTGACTGGTCATATTGACTGACTGACTGGTCATACTTACTGACTGGTCACACTGACTGACTGACTGCTTACACTGACTGACTGACTGCTTACACTGACTGACTGGTCAAACTGACTGACTGACTGGTTACACTGACTGACATGTTACACTGACTTACTGACTGGTTACACTGACTGACTGACTGGTCACACTGACTGACTGACTGGTCACACTGACTGACTGATCACTCTGACTGACTGACTGATCACACAGACTGACTGACTGGTCACACTTTCTGACTGGTCACACTGACTTACTGATTGGTGATACTGACTGACCATCAACATGACTGATCACACTGACTGACCGACGGGTCAAACTGACTGACTGATCACACTGACTGACTGACTGGTCACACTGACTGACTGGTCACATTGACTGACTGACTGTTCACACTGACTGACTGGTCACACTGACTGACTGACTGGTCACACTTACTGACTGACTGGTCACACTTACTGACTGACGGGTCACACTGACTGACTGGTCACACTAACTGACTGACTACTTACACTGACACACTGACTGTTCAGACTGACTGACTGGTCACACTGACTGACTGGTCATATTGACTGACTGACTGACTGGTCATACTTACTGACTGGTCACACTGACTGACTGACTGGTTACACTGACTGACTGACTGACTGCTTACACTGACTGACTGGCCACACTGAATGACTGACTGGTTACACTGACTAACATGTTACACTGACTGACTGACTTTTTACACTGACTAACTGACTGGTCAAACTGACTGACTGATCACTCTGACTGACTGACTGATCACACAGACTGACTGACTGTTCACACTTATTGACTGGTAACACTGACTTACTGACTGTTCATACTTACTGACTGGTCACAGTGACTGACTGACTGCTTACACTGACTGACTGACTAGTCACACTGACTGACTGGTCACACTGACTGACTGACTGACTGACTGGTCACACTGACTGACTGGTCATATTGACTGACTGACTGGTCATACTTACTGACTGGTCACACTGACTGACTGACTGCTTACACTGACTGACTGACTGCTTACACTGACTGACTGGTCACACTGACTGACTGACTGGTTACACTGACTGACATGTTACACTGACTTACTGACTGGTTACACTGACTGACTGACTGGTCACACTGACTGACTGACTGGTCACACTGACTGACTGATCACTGTGACTGACTGACTGATCACACAGACTGACTGACTGGTCACACTTTCTGACTGGTCACACTGACTTACTGATTGGTGATACTGACTGACCATCAACATGACTGATCACACTGACTGACCGACGGGTCAAACTGACTGACTGATCACACTGACTGACTGACTGGTCACACTGACTGACTGACTGGTTACACTGACTGACATGTTACACTGACTTTCTGACTGGTTACACTGACTGACTGACTGGTCACACTGACTGACTGACTGGTCACACTGACTGACTGATCACTGTGACTGACTGACTGATCACACAGACTGACTGACTGGTCACACTTTCTGACTGGTCACAATGACTTACTGATTGGTGATACTGACTGACCATCAACATGACTGATCACACTGACTGACCGACGGGTCAAACTGACTGACTGATCACACTGACTGACTGACTGGTCACACTGACTGACTGGTGACAATGACTGACTGACTGTTCAGACTGACTGAATGGTCACACTGACTGACTGACTGGTCACACTGACTGACTGGTCACACTGACTGATCACACTGACTGACTGACTGGTCACACTGACTGACAGGTCATATTGACTGACTGACTGGTCAGACTGACTGACTGACTGGTTACACTGACTGACTGACTGACTGCTTACACTGACTGACTGGTCAAACTGAATGACTGACTGGTTACACTGACTAACATGTTAAACTGACTGACTGACTTTTTACACTGACTGACTGACTGGTCAAACTGAGTGACTGATCACTCTGACTGACTGACTGATCACACAGACTGACTGACTGTTCACACTTTTTGACTGGTCACACTGACTTACAGACTGGTCATACTTACTGACTGGTCACAGTGACTGACTGACTGCTTACACTGACTGACTGACTGGTCACACTGACTGACTGATCAAACTGACTGACAGACTGGTCACACTGACTGACTGGTCACACTGACTTACTGACTGGTTACACTGACTGACATGTTACACTGACTTACTGATTGGTTACACTAACTGACTGACTGGTCACACTGACTGACTGGTCACACTGACTGACTGACTGACTGACTGGTCACACAGACTGACCGACTGGTCACACTTTCTGACTGGTCACACTGACTTACTGATTGGTGACACTGACTGACCATCAACATGACTAATCAAACTGACTGACTGACTGGTCAAACTGACTCAATGACTGTCACACTGACTAACTGGTCACACTGACTGACGGACTGTTCACACTGACTGACTGGTCACACTGACTGATCACACTGACTGACTGACTGGTCACACTGACTGACTGGTCATATTGACTGACTGACTGGTCATACTTACTGACTGGTCACACTGACTGACTGACTGCTTACACTGACTGACTGACTGCTTACACTGACTGACTGGTCAAACTGACTGACTGACTGGTTACACTGACTGACATGTTACACTGACTTACTGACTGGTTACACTGACTGACTGACTGGTCACACTGACTGACTGACTGGTAACACTGACTGACTGATCACTCTGACTGACTGACTGATCACACAGACTGACTGACTGGTCACACTTTCTGACTGGTCACACTGACTTACTGATTGGTGATACTGACTGACCATCAACATGACTGATCACACTGACTGACCGACGGGTCAAACTGACTGACTGATCACACTGACTGACTGACTGGTCACACTGACTGACTGGTCACATTGACTGACTGACTGTTCACACTGACTGACTGGTCACACTGACTGACTGACTGGTCACACTTACTGACTGACTGGTCACACTTACTGACTGACGGGTCACACTGACTGACTGGTCACACTAACTGACTGACTACTTACACTGACACACTGACTGTTCAGACTGACTGACTGGTCACACTGACTGACTGGTCATATTGACTGACTGACTGACTGGTCATACTTACTGACTGGTCACACTGACTGACTGACTGGTTACACTGACTGACTGACTGACTGCTTACACTGACTGACTGGCCACACTGAATGACTGACTGGTTACACTGACTAACATGTTACACTGACTGACTGACTTTTTACACTGACTAACTGACTGGTCAAACTGACTGACTGATCACTCTGACTGACTGACTGATCACACAGACTGACTGACTGTTCACACTTATTGACTGGTAACACTGACTTACTGACTGTTCATACTTACTGACTGGTCACAGTGACTGACTGACTGCTTACACTGACTGACTGACTAGTCACACTGACTGACTGGTCACACTGACTGACTGACTGACTGACTGGTCACACTGACTGACTGGTCATATTGACTGACTGACTGGTCATACTTACTGACTGGTCACACTGACTGACTGACTGCTTACACTGACTGACTGACTGCTTACACTGACTGACTGGTCACACTGACTGACTGACTGGTTACACTGACTGACATGTTACACTGACTTACTGACTGGTTACACTGACTGACTGACTGGTCACACTGACTGACTGACTGGTCACACTGACTGACTGATCACTGTGACTGACTGACTGATCACACAGACTGACTGACTGGTCACACTTTCTGACTGGTCACACTGACTTACTGATTGGTGATACTGACTGACCATCAACATGACTGATCACACTGACTGACCGACGGGTCAAACTGACTGACTGATCACACTGACTGACTGACTGGTCACACTGACTGACTGGTGACATTGACTGACTGACTGTTCAGACTGACTGAATGGTCACACTGACTGACTGACTGGTCACACTGACTGACTGGTCACACTGACTGATCACACTGACTGACTGACTGGTCACACTGACTGACTGGTCATATTGACTGACTGACTGGTCACACTGACTGACTGACTGGTTACACTGACTGACTGACTGACTGCTTACACTGACTGACTGGTCACACTGAATGACTGACTGGTTACAATGACTAACATGTTACACTGACTGACTGACTTTTTACACTGACTGACTGACTGGTCAAACTGACTGACTGATCACTCTAACTGACTGACTGATCACACAGACTGACTGACTGTTCACACTTTTTGACTGGTCACACTGACTTACTGACTGGTCATACTTACTGACTGGTCACAGTGACTGACTGACTGCTTACACTGACTGACTGACTGGTCACACTGACTGACTGATCAAACTGACTGACAGACTGGTCACACTGACTGACTGGTCACACTGACTTACTGACTGGTTACACTGACTGACATGTTACACTGACTTACTGATTGGTTACACTAACTGACTGACTGGTCACACTGACTGACTGGTCACACTGACTGACTGACTGACTGACTCGTCACACAGACTGACCGACTGGTCACACTTTCTGACTGGTCACACTGACTTACTGATTGGTGACACTGACTGACCATCAACATGACTAATCAAACTGACTGACTGACTGGTCAAACTGACTCTATGACTGTCACACTGACTAACTGGTCACACTGACTGACGGACTGTTCACACTGACTGACTGGTCACACTGACTGATCACACTAACTGACTGACTGGTAACACTGACTGACTGGTCATATTGACTGACTGACTGGTCATACTTACTGACTGGTCACACTGACTGACTGACTGCTTACACTGACTGACTGACTGCTTACACTGACTGACTGGTCACACTGACTGACTGACTGGTTACACTGACTGACATGTTACACTGACTTACTGACTGGTCACACTGACTGACTGACTGGTTACACTGACTGACTGACTGACTGCTTACACTGACTGACTGGCCACACTGAATGACTGACTGGTTACACTGACTAACATGTTACACTGACTGACTGACTTTTTACACTGACTAACTGACTGGTCAAACTGACTGACTGATCACTCTGACTGACTGACTGATCACACAGACTGACTGACTGTTCACACTTTTTGACTGGTAACACTGACTTACTGACTGTTCATACTTACTGACTGGTCACAGTGACTGACTGACTGCTTACACTGACTGACTGACTGGTCACACTGACTGACTGGTCACACTGACTGACTGACTGACTGACTGGTCACACTGACTGACTGATCACACAGACTGACCGACTGGTCACACTTTCTGACTGGTCACACTGACTTACTGATTGGTGACACTGACTGACCATCAACATGACTAATCAAACTGACTGACTGACTGGTCAAACTGACTCTATGACTGTCACACTGACTAACTGGTCACACTGACTGACGGACTGTTCACACTGACTGACTGGTCACACTGACTGATCACACTGACTGACTGACTGGTCACACTGACTGACTGGTCATATTGACTGACTGACTGGTCATACTTACTGACTGGTCACACTGACTGACTGACTGCTTACACTGACTGACTGACTGCTTACACTGACTGACTGGTCACACTGACTGACTGACTGGTTACACTGACTGACATGTTACACTGACTTATTGACTGGTTACACTGACTGACTGACTGGTCACACTGACTGACTGACTGGTCACACTGACTGACTGATCACACAGACTGACTGACTGATCACACAGACTGACTGACTGGTCACACTTTCTGACTGGTCACAATGACTTACTGATTGGTGATACTGACTGACCATCAACATGACTGATCACACTGACTGACCGACGGGTCAAACTGACTGACTGATCACACTGACTGACTGACTGGTCACACTGACTGACTGGTGACAATGACTGACTGACTGTTCAGACTGACTGAATGGTCACACTGACTGACTGACTGGTCACACTGACTGACTGGTCACACTGACTGATCACACTGACTGACTGACTGGTCACACTGACTGACTGGTCATATTGACTGACTGACTGGTCAGACTGACTGACTGACTGGTTACACTGACTGACTGACTGACTGCTTACACTGACTGACTGGTCAAACTGAATGACTGACTGGTTACACTGACTAACATGTTACACTGACTGACTCACTTTTTACACTGACTGACTGACTGGTCAAACTGACTGACTGATCACTCTGACTGACTGACTGATCACACAGACTGACTGACTGTTCACACTTTTTGACTGGTCACACTGACTTACTGACTGGTCATACTTACTGACTGGTCACAGTGACTGACTGACTGCTTACACTGACTGACTGACTGGTCACACTGACTGACTGATCAAACTGACTGACAGACTGGTGACACTGACTGACTGGTCACACTGACTTACTGACTGGTTACACTGACTGACATGTTACACTGACTTACTGATTGGTTACACTAACTGACTGACTGGTCACACTGACTGACTGGTCACACTGACTGACTGACTGACTGACTGGTCACACAGACTGACCGACTGGTCACACTTTCTGACTGGTCACACTGACTGACTGACTGCTTACACTGACTGACTGACTGCTTACACTGACTGACTGGTCAAACTGACTGACTGACTGGTTACACTGACTGACATGTTACACTGACTTACTGACTGGTTACACTGACTGACTGACTGGTCACACTGACTGACTGACTGGTCACACTGACTGACTGATCACTCTG
Source organism: Zacco platypus (assembly GCA_038088235.1). Classification (NCBI taxonomy): domain Eukaryota; kingdom Metazoa; phylum Chordata; class Actinopteri; order Cypriniformes; family Xenocyprididae; genus Zacco; species Zacco platypus. The sequence goes on along the minus strand of CM076086.1, from coordinate 23,009,819 downwards.
ACTGACTGACTGATCACACAGACTGACTGACTGGTCACACTTTCTGACTGGTCACACTGACTTACTGATTGGTGATACTGACTGACCATCAACATGACTGATCACACTGACTGACCGACGGGTCAAACTGACTGACTGATCACACTGACTGACTGACTGGTCACACTGACTGACTGGTCACATTGACTGACTGACTGTTCACACTGACTGACTGGTCACACTGACTGACTGACTGGTCACACTTACTGACTGACTGGTCACACTTACTGACTGACGGGTCACACTGACTGACTGGTCACACTAACTGACTGACTACTTACACTGACACACTGACTGTTCAGACTGACTGACTGGTCACACTGACTGACTGGTCATATTGACTAACTGACTGACTGGTCATACTGACTGACCGACTGGTCACACTTTCTGACTGGTCACACTGACTTACTGATTGGTGACACTGACTGACCATCAACATGACTAATCAAACTGACTGACTGACTGGTCACACTGACTAACTGGTCACACTGACTGACGGACTGTTCACACTGACTGACTGGTCACACTGACTGATCACACTGACTGACTGACTGGTCACACTGACTGACTGGTCATATTGACTGACTGACTGGTCATACTTACTGACTGGTCACACTGACTGACTGGTCATATTGACTGACTGACTGACTGGTCATACTTACTGACTGGTCACACTGACTGACTGACTGGTTACACTGACTGACTGACTGACTGCTTACACTGACTGACTGGCCACACTGAATGACTGACTGGTTACACTGACTAACATGTTACACTGACTGACTGACTTTTTACACTGACTAACTGACTGGTCAAACTGACTGACTGATCACTCTGACTGACTGACTGATCACACAGACTGACTGACTGTTCACACTTTTTGACTGGTAACACTGACTTACTGACTGTTCATACTTACTGACTGGTCACAGTGACTGACTGACTGCTTACACTGACTGACTGACTGGTCACACTGACTGACTGGTCACACTGACTGACTGACTGACTGACTGGTCACACTGACTGACTGATCACACAGACTGACCGACTGGTCACACTTTCTGACTGGTCACACTGACTTACTGATTGGTGACACTGACTGACCATCAACATGACTAATCAAACTGACTGACTGACTGGTCAAACTGACTCTATGACTGTCACACTGACTAACTGGTCACACTGACTGACGGACTGTTCACACTGACTGACTGGTCACACTGACTGATCACACTGACTGACTGACTGGTCACACTGACTGACTGGTCATATTGACTGACTGACTGGTCATACTTACTGACTGGTCACACTGACTGACTGACTGCTTACACTGACTGACTGACTGCTTACACTGACTGACTGGTCACACTGACTGACTGACTGGTTACACTGACTGACATGTTACACTGACTTACTGACTGGTTACACTGACTGACTGACTGGTCACACTGACTGACTGACTGCTTACACTGACTGACTGACTGCTTACACTGACTGACTGGTCACACTGACTGACTGACTGGTTACACTGACTGACATGTTACACTGACTGACTGACTGCTTACACTGACTGACTGGTCACACTGACTGACTGACTGGTTACACTGACTGACATGTTACACTGACTTTCTGACTGGTTACACTGACTGACTGACTGGTCACACTGACTGACTGACTGGTCACACTGACTGACTGATCACTGTGACTGACTGACTGATCACACAGACTGACTGACTGGTCACACTTTCTGACTGGTCACAATGACTTACTGATTGGTGATACTGACTGACCATCAACATGACTGATCACACTGACTGACCGACGGGTCAAACTGACTGACTGATCACACTGACTGACTGACTGGTCACACTGACTGACTGGTGACAATGACTGACTGACTGTTCAGACTGACTGAATGGTCACACTGACTGACTGACTGGTCACACTGACTGACTGGTCACACTGACTGATCACACTGACTGACTGACTGGTCACACTGACTGACAGGTCATATTGACTGACTGACTGGTCAGACTGACTGACTGACTGGTTACACTGACTGACTGACTGACTGCTTACACTGACTGACTGGTCAAACTGAATGACTGACTGGTTACACTGACTAACATGTTAAACTGACTGACTGACTTTTTACACTGACTGACTGACTGGTCAAACTGAGTGACTGATCACTCTGACTGACTGACTGATCACACAGACTGACTGACTGTTCACACTTTTTGACTGGTCACACTGACTTACAGACTGGTCATACTTACTGACTGGTCACAGTGACTGACTGACTGCTTACACTGACTGACTGACTGGTCACACTGACTGACTGATCAAACTGACTGACAGACTGGTCACACTGACTGACTGGTCACACTGACTTACTGACTGGTTACACTGACTGACATGTTACACTGACTTACTGATTGGTTACACTAACTGACTGACTGGTCACACTGACTGACTGGTCACACTGACTGACTGACTGACTGACTGGTCACACAGACTGACCGACTGGTCACACTTTCTGACTGGTCACACTGACTTACTGATTGGTGACACTGACTGACCATCAACATGACTAATCAAACTGACTGACTGACTGGTCAAACTGACTCAATGACTGTCACACTGACTAACTGGTCACACTGACTGACGGACTGTTCACACTGACTGACTGGTCACACTGACTGATCACACTGACTGACTGACTGGTCACACTGACTGACTGGTCATATTGACTGACTGACTGGTCATACTTACTGACTGGTCACACTGACTGACTGACTGCTTACACTGACTGACTGACTGCTTACACTGACTGACTGGTCAAACTGACTGACTGACTGGTTACACTGACTGACATGTTACACTGACTTACTGACTGGTTACACTGACTGACTGACTGGTCACACTGACTGACTGACTGGTCACACTGACTGACTGATCACTCTGACTGACTGACTGATCACACAGACTGACTGACTGGTCACACTTTCTGACTGGTCACACTGACTTACTGATTGGTGATACTGACTGACCATCAACATGACTGATCACACTGACTGACCGACGGGTCAAACTGACTGACTGATCACACTGACTGACTGACTGGTCACACTGACTGACTGGTCACATTGACTGACTGACTGTTCACACTGACTGACTGGTCACACTGACTGACTGACTGGTCACACTTACTGACTGACTGGTCACACTTACTGACTGACGGGTCACACTGACTGACTGGTCACACTAACTGACTGACTACTTACACTGACACACTGACTGTTCAGACTGACTGACTGGTCACACTGACTGACTGGTCATATTGACTGACTGACTGACTGGTCATACTTACTGACTGGTCACACTGACTGACTGACTGGTTACACTGACTGACTGACTGACTGCTTACACTGACTGACTGGCCACACTGAATGACTGACTGGTTACACTGACTAACATGTTACACTGACTGACTGACTTTTTACACTGACTAACTGACTGGTCAAACTGACTGACTGATCACTCTGACTGACTGACTGATCACACAGACTGACTGACTGTTCACACTTATTGACTGGTAACACTGACTTACTGACTGTTCATACTTACTGACTGGTCACAGTGACTGACTGACTGCTTACACTGACTGACTGACTAGTCACACTGACTGACTGGTCACACTGACTGACTGACTGACTGACTGGTCACACTGACTGACTGGTCATATTGACTGACTGACTGGTCATACTTACTGACTGGTCACACTGACTGACTGACTGCTTACACTGACTGACTGACTGCTTACACTGACTGACTGGTCACACTGACTGACTGACTGGTTACACTGACTGACATGTTACACTGACTTACTGACTGGTTACACTGACTGACTGACTGGTCACACTGACTGACTGACTGGTCACACTGACTGACTGATCACTGTGACTGACTGACTGATCACACAGACTGACTGACTGGTCACACTTTCTGACTGGTCACACTGACTTACTGATTGGTGATACTGACTGACCATCAACATGACTGATCACACTGACTGACCGACGGGTCAAACTGACTGACTGATCACACTGACTGACTGACTGGTCACACTGACTGACTGACTGGTTACACTGACTGACATGTTACACTGACTTTCTGACTGGTTACACTGACTGACTGACTGGTCACACTGACTGACTGACTGGTCACACTGACTGACTGATCACTGTGACTGACTGACTGATCACACAGACTGACTGACTGGTCACACTTTCTGACTGGTCACAATGACTTACTGATTGGTGATACTGACTGACCATCAACATGACTGATCACACTGACTGACCGACGGGTCAAACTGACTGACTGATCACACTGACTGACTGACTGGTCACACTGACTGACTGGTGACAATGACTGACTGACTGTTCAGACTGACTGAATGGTCACACTGACTGACTGACTGGTCACACTGACTGACTGGTCACACTGACTGATCACACTGACTGACTGACTGGTCACACTGACTGACAGGTCATATTGACTGACTGACTGGTCAGACTGACTGACTGACTGGTTACACTGACTGACTGACTGACTGCTTACACTGACTGACTGGTCAAACTGAATGACTGACTGGTTACACTGACTAACATGTTAAACTGACTGACTGACTTTTTACACTGACTGACTGACTGGTCAAACTGAGTGACTGATCACTCTGACTGACTGACTGATCACACAGACTGACTGACTGTTCACACTTTTTGACTGGTCACACTGACTTACAGACTGGTCATACTTACTGACTGGTCACAGTGACTGACTGACTGCTTACACTGACTGACTGACTGGTCACACTGACTGACTGATCAAACTGACTGACAGACTGGTCACACTGACTGACTGGTCACACTGACTTACTGACTGGTTACACTGACTGACATGTTACACTGACTTACTGATTGGTTACACTAACTGACTGACTGGTCACACTGACTGACTGGTCACACTGACTGACTGACTGACTGACTGGTCACACAGACTGACCGACTGGTCACACTTTCTGACTGGTCACACTGACTTACTGATTGGTGACACTGACTGACCATCAACATGACTAATCAAACTGACTGACTGACTGGTCAAACTGACTCAATGACTGTCACACTGACTAACTGGTCACACTGACTGACGGACTGTTCACACTGACTGACTGGTCACACTGACTGATCACACTGACTGACTGACTGGTCACACTGACTGACTGGTCATATTGACTGACTGACTGGTCATACTTACTGACTGGTCACACTGACTGACTGACTGCTTACACTGACTGACTGACTGCTTACACTGACTGACTGGTCAAACTGACTGACTGACTGGTTACACTGACTGACATGTTACACTGACTTACTGACTGGTTACACTGACTGACTGACTGGTCACACTGACTGACTGACTGGTCACACTGACTGACTGATCACTCTGACTGACTGACTGATCACACAGACTGACTGACTGGTCACACTTTCTGACTGGTCACACTGACTTACTGATTGGTGATACTGACTGACCATCAACATGACTGATCACACTGACTGACCGACGGGTCAAACTGACTGACTGATCACACTGACTGACTGACTGGTCACACTGACTGACTGGTCACATTGACTGACTGACTGTTCACACTGACTGACTGGTCACACTGACTGACTGACTGGTCACACTTACTGACTGACTGGTCACACTTACTGACTGACGGGTCACACTGACTGACTGGTCACACTAACTGACTGACTACTTACACTGACACACTGACTGTTCAGACTGACTGACTGGTCACACTGACTGACTGGTCATATTGACTGACTGACTGACTGGTCATACTTACTGACTGGTCACACTGACTGACTGACTGGTTACACTGACTGACTGACTGACTGCTTACACTGACTGACTGGCCACACTGAATGACTGACTGGTTACACTGACTAACATGTTACACTGACTGACTGACTTTTTACACTGACTAACTGACTGGTCAAACTGACTGACTGATCACTCTGACTGACTGACTGATCACACAGACTGACTGACTGTTCACACTTATTGACTGGTAACACTGACTTACTGACTGTTCATACTTACTGACTGGTCACAGTGACTGACTGACTGCTTACACTGACTGACTGACTAGTCACACTGACTGACTGGTCACACTGACTGACTGACTGACTGACTGGTCACACTGACTGACTGGTCATATTGACTGACTGACTGGTCATACTTACTGACTGGTCACACTGACTGACTGACTGCTTACACTGACTGACTGACTGCTTACACTGACTGACTGGTCACACTGACTGACTGACTGGTTACACTGACTGACATGTTACACTGACTTACTGACTGGTTACACTGACTGACTGACTGGTCACACTGACTGACTGACTGGTCACACTGACTGACTGATCACTGTGACTGACTGACTGATCACACAGACTGACTGACTGGTCACACTTTCTGACTGGTCACACTGACTTACTGATTGGTGATACTGACTGACCATCAACATGACTGATCACACTGACTGACCGACGGGTCAAACTGACTGACTGATCACACTGACTGACTGACTGGTCACACTGACTGACTGGTGACATTGACTGACTGACTGTTCAGACTGACTGAATGGTCACACTGACTGACTGACTGGTCACACTGACTGACTGGTCACACTGACTGATCACACTGACTGACTGACTGGTCACACTGACTGACTGGTCATATTGACTGACTGACTGGTCACACTGACTGACTGACTGGTTACACTGACTGACTGACTGACTGCTTACACTGACTGACTGGTCACACTGAATGACTGACTGGTTACAATGACTAACATGTTACACTGACTGACTGACTTTTTACACTGACTGACTGACTGGTCAAACTGACTGACTGATCACTCTAACTGACTGACTGATCACACAGACTGACTGACTGTTCACACTTTTTGACTGGTCACACTGACTTACTGACTGGTCATACTTACTGACTGGTCACAGTGACTGACTGACTGCTTACACTGACTGACTGACTGGTCACACTGACTGACTGATCAAACTGACTGACAGACTGGTCACACTGACTGACTGGTCACACTGACTTACTGACTGGTTACACTGACTGACATGTTACACTGACTTACTGATTGGTTACACTAACTGACTGACTGGTCACACTGACTGACTGGTCACACTGACTGACTGACTGACTGACTCGTCACACAGACTGACCGACTGGTCACACTTTCTGACTGGTCACACTGACTTACTGATTGGTGACACTGACTGACCATCAACATGACTAATCAAACTGACTGACTGACTGGTCAAACTGACTCTATGACTGTCACACTGACTAACTGGTCACACTGACTGACGGACTGTTCACACTGACTGACTGGTCACACTGACTGATCACACTGACTGACTGACTGGTAACACTGACTGACTGGTCATATTGACTGACTGACTGGTCATACTTACTGACTGGTCACACTGACTGACTGACTGCTTACACTGACTGACTGACTGCTTACACTGACTGACTGGTCACACTGACTGACTGACTGGTTACACTGACTGACATGTTACACTGACTTACTGACTGGTCACACTGACTGACTGACTGGTTACACTGACTGACTGACTGACTGCTTACACTGACTGACTGGCCACACTGAATGACTGACTGGTTACACTGACTAACATGTTACACTGACTGACTGACTTTTTACACTGACTAACTGACTGGTCAAACTGACTGACTGATCACTCTGACTGACTGACTGATCACACAGACTGACTGACTGTTCACACTTTTTGACTGGTAACACTGACTTACTGACTGTTCATACTTACTGACTGGTCACAGTGACTGACTGACTGCTTACACTGACTGACTGACTGGTCACACTGACTGACTGGTCACACTGACTGACTGACTGACTGACTGGTCACACTGACTGACTGATCACACAGACTGACCGACTGGTCACACTTTCTGACTGGTCACACTGACTTACTGATTGGTGACACTGACTGACCATCAACATGACTAATCAAACTGACTGACTGACTGGTCAAACTGACTCTATGACTGTCACACTGACTAACTGGTCACACTGACTGACGGACTGTTCACACTGACTGACTGGTCACACTGACTGATCACACTGACTGACTGACTGGTCACACTGACTGACTGGTCATATTGACTGACTGACTGGTCATACTTACTGACTGGTCACACTGACTGACTGACTGCTTACACTGACTGACTGACTGCTTACACTGACTGACTGGTCACACTGACTGACTGACTGGTTACACTGACTGACATGTTACACTGACTTATTGACTGGTTACACTGACTGACTGACTGGTCACACTGACTGACTGACTGGTCACACTGACTGACTGATCACACAGACTGACTGACTGATCACACAGACTGACTGACTGGTCACACTTTCTGACTGGTCACAATGACTTACTGATTGGTGATACTGACTGACCATCAACATGACTGATCACACTGACTGACCGACGGGTCAAACTGACTGACTGATCACACTGACTGACTGACTGGTCACACTGACTGACTGGTGACAATGACTGACTGACTGTTCAGACTGACTGAATGGTCACACTGACTGACTGACTGGTCACACTGACTGACTGGTCACACTGACTGATCACACTGACTGACTGACTGGTCACACTGACTGACTGGTCATATTGACTGACTGACTGGTCAGACTGACTGACTGACTGGTTACACTGACTGACTGACTGACTGCTTACACTGACTGACTGGTCAAACTGAATGACTGACTGGTTACACTGACTAACATGTTACACTGACTGACTCACTTTTTACACTGACTGACTGACTGGTCAAACTGACTGACTGATCACTCTGACTGACTGACTGATCACACAGACTGACTGACTGTTCACACTTTTTGACTGGTCACACTGACTTACTGACTGGTCATACTTACTGACTGGTCACAGTGACTGACTGACTGCTTACACTGACTGACTGACTGGTCACACTGACTGACTGATCAAACTGACTGACAGACTGGTCACACTGACTGACTGGTCACACTGACTTACTGACTGGTTACACTGACTGACATGTTACACTGACTTACTGATTGGTTACACTAACTGACTGACTGGTCACACTGACTGACTGGTCACACTGACTGACTGACTGACTGACTGGTCACACAGACTGACCGACTGGTCACACTTTCTGACTGGTCACACTGACTGACTGACTGCTTACACTGACTGACTGACTGCTTACACTGACTGACTGGTCAAACTGACTGACTGACTGGTTACACTGACTGACATGTTACACTGACTTACTGACTGGTTACACTGACTGACTGACTGGTCACACTGACTGACTGACTGGTCACACTGACTGACTGATCACTCTGACTGACTGACTGATCACACAGACTGACTGACTGGTCACACTTTCTGACTGGTCACACTGACTTACTGATTGGTGATACTGACTGACCATCAACATGACTGATCACACTGACTGACCGACGGGTCAAACTGACTGACTGATCACACTGACTGACTGACTGGTCACACTGACTGACTGGTCACATTGACTGACTGACTGTTCACACTGACTGACTGGTCACACTGACTGACTGACTGGTCACACTTACTGACTGACTGGTCACACTTACTGACTGACGGGTCACACTGACTGACTGGTCACACTAACTGACTGACTACTTACACTGACACACTGACTGTTCAGACTGACTGACTGGTCACACTGACTGACTGGTCATATTGACTAACTGACTGACTGGTCATACTGACTGACCGACTGGTCACACTTTCTGACTGGTCACACTGACTTACTGATTGGTGACACTGACTGACCATCAACATGACTAATCAAACTGACTGACTGACTGGTCACACTGACTAACTGGTCACACTGACTGACGGACTGTTCACACTGACTGACTGGTCACACTGACTGATCACACTGACTGACTGACTGGTCACACTGACTGACTGGTCATATTGACTGACTGACTGGTCATACTTACTGACTGGTCACACTGACTGACTGGTCATATTGACTGACTGACTGACTGGTCATACTTACTGACTGGTCACACTGACTGACTGACTGGTTACACTGACTGACTGACTGACTGCTTACACTGACTGACTGGCCACACTGAATGACTGACTGGTTACACTGACTAACATGTTACACTGACTGACTGACTTTTTACACTGACTAACTGACTGGTCAAACTGACTGACTGATCACTCTGACTGACTGACTGATCACACAGACTGACTGACTGTTCACACTTTTTGACTGGTAACACTGACTTACTGACTGTTCATACTTACTGACTGGTCACAGTGACTGACTGACTGCTTACACTGACTGACTGACTGGTCACACTGACTGACTGGTCACACTGACTGACTGACTGACTGACTGGTCACACTGACTGACTGATCACACAGACTGACCGACTGGTCACACTTTCTGACTGGTCACACTGACTTACTGATTGGTGACACTGACTGACCATCAACATGACTAATCAAACTGACTGACTGACTGGTCAAACTGACTCTATGACTGTCACACTGACTAACTGGTCACACTGACTGACGGACTGTTCACACTGACTGACTGGTCACACTGACTGATCACACTGACTGACTGACTGGTCACACTGACTGACTGGTCATATTGACTGACTGACTGGTCATACTTACTGACTGGTCACACTGACTGACTGACTGCTTACACTGACTGACTGACTGCTTACACTGACTGACTGGTCACACTGACTGACTGACTGGTTACACTGACTGACATGTTACACTGACTTACTGACTGGTTACACTGACTGACTGACTGGTCACACTGACTGACTGATCACTGTGACTGACTGACTGATCACACAGACTGACTGACTGGTCACACTTTCTGACTGGTCACAATGACTTACTGATTGGTGATACTGACTGACCATCAACATGACTGATCACACTGACTGACCGACGGGTCAAACTGACTGACTGATCACACTGACTGACTGACTGGTCACACTGACTGACTGGTGACAATGACTGACTGACTGTTCAGACTGACTGAATGGTCACACTGACTGACTGACTGGTCACACTGACTGACTGGTCACACTGACTGATCACACTGACTGACTGACTGGTCACACTGACTGACTGGTCATATTGACTGACTGACTGGTCAGACTGACTGACTGACTGGTTACACTGACTGACTGACTGACTGCTTACACTGACTGACTGGTCAAACTGAATGACTGACTGGTTACACTGACTAACATGTTACACTGACTGACTGACTTTTTACACTGACTGACTGACTGGTCAAACTGACTGACTGATCACTCTGACTGACTGACTGATCACACAGACTGACTGACTGTTCACACTTTTTGACTGGTCACACTGACTTACTGACTGGTCATACTTACTGACTGGTCACAGTGACTGACTGCTTACACTGACTGACTGACTGGTCACACTGACTGACTGATCAAATTGACTGACAGACTGGTCACACTGACTGACTGGTCACACTGACTTACTGACTGGTTACACTGACTGACATGTTACACTGACTTACTGATTGGTTACACTAACTGACTGACTGGTCACACTGACTGACTGGTCACACTGACTGACTGACTGACTGACTGGTCACACAGACTGACCGACTGGTCACACTTTCTGACTGGTCACACTGACTTACTGATTGGTGACACTGACTGACCATCAACATGACTAATCAAACTGACTGACTGACTGGTCAAACTGACTCAATGACTGTCACACTGACTAACTGGTCACACTGACTGACGGACTGTTCACACTGACTGACTGGTCACACTGACTGATCACACTGACTGACTGACTGGTCACACTGACTGACTGGTCATATTGACTGACTGACTGGTCATACTTACTGACTGGTCACACTGACTGACTGACTGCTTACACTGACTGACTGACTGCTTACACTGACTGACTGGTCAAACTGACTGACTGACTGGTTACACTGACTGACATGTTACACTGACTTACTGACTGGTTACACTGACTGACTGACTGGTCACACTGACTGACTGACTGGTCACACTGACTGACTGATCACTCTGACTGACTGACTGATCACACAGACTGACTGACTGGTCACACTTTCTGACTGGTCACACTGACTTACTGATTGGTGATACTGACTGACCATCAACATGACTGATCACACTGACTGACCGACGGGTCAAACTGACTGACTGATCACACTGACTGACTGACTGGTCACACTGACTGACTAGTCACATTGACTGACTGACTGTTCACACTGACTGACTGGTCACACTGACTGACTGACTGGTCACACTTACTGACTGACTGGTCACACTTACTGACTGACGGGTCACACTGACTGACTGGTCACACTAACTGACTGACTACTTACACTGACACACTGACTGTTCAGACTGACTGACTGGTCACACTGACTGACTGGTCATATTGACTGACTGACTGACTGGTCATACTTACTGACTGGTCACACTGACTGACTGACTGGTTACACTGACTGACTGACTGACTGCTTACACTGACTGACTGGCCACACTGAATGACTGACTGGTTACACTGACTAACATGTTACACTGACTGACTGACTTTTTACACTGACTAACTGACTGGTCAAACTGACTGACTGATCACTCTGACTGACTGACTGATCACACAGACTGACTGACTGTTCACACTTTTTGACTGGTAACACTGACTTACTGACTGTTCATACTTACTGACTGGTCACAGTGACTGACTGACTGCTTACACTGACTGACTGACTAGTCACACTGACTGACTGGTCACACTGACTGACTGACTGACTGGTCACACTGACTGACTGATCACACAGACTGACCGACTGGTCACACTTTCTGACTGGTCACACTGACTTACTGATTGGTGACACTGACTGACCATCAACATGACTAATCAAACTGACTGACTGACTGGTCAAACTGACTCTATGACTGTCACACTGACTAACTGGTCACAATGACTGACGGACTGTTCACACTGACTGACTCGTCACACTGACTGATCACACTGACTGACTGACTGGTCACACTGACTGACTGGTCATATTGACTGACTGACTGTTCACACTGACTGACTGGTCACACTGACTGATCACACTGACTGACTGACTGGTCACACTGACTGACTGGTCATATTGACTGACTGACTGGTCATACTTACTGACTGGTCACACTGACTGACTGACTGCTTACACTGACTGACTGACTGCTTACACTGACTGACTGGTCAAACTGACTGACTGACTGGTTACACTGACTGACATGTTACACTGACTTACTGACTGGTTACACTGACTGACTGACTGGTCACACTGACTGACTGACTGGTCACACTGACTGACTGATCACTCTGACTGACTGACTGATCACACAGACTGACTGACTGGTCACACTTTCTGACTGGTCACACTGACTTACTGATTGGTGATACTGACTGACCATCAACATGACTGATCACACTGACTGACCGACGGGTCAAACTGACTGACTGATCACACTGACTGACTGACTGGTCACACTGACTGACTGGTCACATTGACTGACTGACTGTTCACACTGACTGACTGGTCACACTGACTGACTGACTGGTCACACTTACTGACTGACTGGTCACACTTACTGACTGACGGCTCACACTGACTGACTGGTCACACTAACTGACTGACTACTTACACTGACACACTGACTGTTCAGACTGACTGACTGGTCACACTGACTGACTGGTCATATTGACTGACTGACTGACTGGTCATACTGACTGACCGACTGGTCACACTTTCTGACTGGTCACACTGACTTACTGATTGGTGACACTGACTGACCATCAACATGACTAATCAAACTGACTGACTGACTGGTCACACTGACTAACTGGTCACACTGACTGACGGACTGTTCACACTGACTGACTGGTCACACTGACTGATCACACTGACTGACTGACTGGTCACACTGACTGACTGGTCATATTGACTGACTGACTGGTCATACTTACTGACTGGTCACACTGACTGACTGGTCATATTGACTGACTGACTGACTGGTCATACTTACTGACTGGTCACACTGACTGACTGACTGGTTACACTGACTGACTGACTGACTGCTTACACTGACTGACTGGTCACACTGAATGACTGACTGGTTACACTGACTAACATGTTACACTGACTGACTGACTTTTTACACTGACTAACTGACTGGTCAAACTGACTGACTGATCACTCTGACTGACTGACTGATCACACAGACTGACTGTTCACACTTTTTGACTGGTCACACTGACTGACTGACTGGTTACACTGACTGACTGACTGACTGCTTACACTGACTGACTGGCCACACTGAATGACTGACTGGTTACACTGACTAACATGTTACACTGACTGACTGACTTTTTACACTGACTAACTGACTGTTCATACTTACTGACTGGTCACAGTGACTGACTGACTGCTTACACTGACTGACTGACTGGTCACACTGACTGACTGGTCACACTGACTGACTGACTGACTGACTGGTCAAACTGACTGACTGATCACACAGACTGACCGACTGGTCACACTTTCTGACTGGTCACACTGACTTACTGATTGGTGACACTGACTGACCATCAACATGACTAATCAAACTGACTGACTGACTGGTCAAACTGACTCTATGACTGTCACACTGACTAACTGGTCACACTGACTGACGGACTGTTCACACTGACTGACTGGTCACACTGACTGATCACACTGACTGACTGACTGGTCACACTGACTGACTGGTCATATTGACTGACTGACTGGTCATACTTACTGACTGGTCACACTGACTGACTGACTGCTTACACTGACTGACTGGTCACACTGACTGACTGACTGGTTACACTGACTGACATGTTACACTGACTTACTGACTGGTTACACTGACTGACTGACTGGTCACACTGACTGACTGACTGGTCACACTGACTGACTGATCACTGTGACTGACTGACTGATCACACAGACTGACTGACTGGTCACACTTTCTGACTGGTCACAATGACTTACTGATTGGTGATACTGACTGACCATCAACATGACTGATCACACTGACTGACCGACGGGTCAAACTGACTGACTGATCACACTGACTGACTGACTGGTCACACTGACTGACTGGTGACAATGACTGACTGACTGTTCAGACTGACTGAATGGTCACACTGACTGACTGACTGGTCACACTGACTGACTGGTCACACTGACTGATCACACTGACTGACTGACTGGTCACACTGACTGACTGGTCATATTGACTGACTGACTGGTCAGACTGACTGACTGACTGGTTACACTGACTGACTGACTGACTGCTTACACTGACTGACTGGTCAAACTGAATGACTGACTGGTTACACTGACTAACATGTTACACTGACTGACTGACTTTTTACACTGACTGACTGACTGGTCAAACTGACTGACTGATCACTCTGACTGACTGACTGATCACACAGACTGACTGACTGTTCACACTTTTTGACTGGTCACACTGACTTACTGACTGGTCATACTTACTGACTGGTCACAGTGACTGACTGACTGCTTACACTGACTGACTGACTGGTCACACTGACTGACTGATCAAACTGACTGACAGACTGGTCACACTGACTGACTGGTCACACTGACTTACTGACTGGTTACACTGACTGACATGTTACACTGACTTACTGATTGGTTACACTAACTGACTGACTGGTCACACTGACTGACTGGTCACACTGACTGACTGACTGACTGACTGGTCACACAGACTGACCGACTGGTCACACTTTCTGACTGGTCACACTGACTTACTGATTGGTGACACTGACTGACCATCAACATGACTAATCAAACTGACTGACTGACTGGTCAAACTGACTCAATGACTGTCACACTGACTAACTGGTCACACTGACTGACGGACTGTTCACACTGACTGACTGGTCACACTGACTGATCACACTGACTGACTGACTGGTCACACTGACTGACTGGTCATATTGACTGACTGACTGGTCATACTTACTGACTGGTCACACTGACTGACTGACTGCTTACACTGACTGACTGCTTACACTGACTGACTGGTCAAACTGACTGACTGACTGGTTACACTGACTGACATGTTACACTGACTTACTGACTGGTTACACTGACTGACTGACTGGTCACACTGACTGACTGACTGGTCACACTGACTGACTGATCACTCTGACTGACTGACTGATCACACAGACTGACTGACTGGTCACACTTTCTGACTGGTCACACTGACTTACTGATTGGTGATACTGACTGACCATCAACATGACTGATCACACTGACTGACCGACGGGTCAAACTGACTGACTGATCACACTGACTGACTGACTGGTCACACTGACTGACTGGTCACATTGACTGACTGACTGTTCACACTGACTGACTGGTCACACTGACTGACTGACTGGTCACACTTACTGACTGACTGGTCACACTTACTGACTGACGGGTCACACTGACTGACTGGTCACACTAACTGACTGACTACTTACACTGACACACTGACTGTTCAGACTGACTGACTGGTCACACTGACTGACTGGTCATATTGACTGACTGACTGACTGGTCATACTGACTGACCGACTGGTCACACTTTCTGACTGGTCACACTGACTTACTGATTGGTGACACTGACTGACCATCAACATGACTAATCAAACTGACTGACTGACTGGTCACACTGACTAACTGGTCACACTGACTGACGGACTGTTCACACTGACTGACTGGTCACACTGACTGATCACACTGACTGAGTGACTGGTCACACTGACTGACTGGTCATATTGACTGACTGACTGGTCATACTTACTGACTGGTCACACTGACTGACTGGTCATATTGACTGACTGACTGACTGGTCATACTTACTGACTGGTCACACTGACTGACTGACTGGTTACACTGACTGACTGACTGACTGCTTACACTGACTGACTGGCCACACTGAATGACTGACTGGTTACACTGACTAACATGTTACACTGACTGACTGACTTTTTACACTGACTAACTGACTGGTCAAACTGACTGACTGATCACTCTGACTGACTGACTGATCACACAGACTGACTGACTGTTCACACTTTTTGACTGGTAACACTGACTTACTGACTGTTCATACTTACTGACTGGTCACAGTGACTGACTGACTGCTTACACTGACTGACTGACTGGTCACACTGACTGACTGGTCACACTGACTGACTGACTGACTGACTGGTCACACTGACTGACTGATCACACAGACTGACCGACTGGTCACACTTTCTGACTGGTCACACTGACTTACTGATTGGTGACACTGACTGACCATCAACATGACTAATCAAACTGACTGACTGACTGGTCAAACTGACTCTATGACTGTCACACTGACTAACTGGTCACACTGACTGACGGACTGTTCACACTGACTGACTGGTCACACTGACTGATCACACTGACTGACTGACTGGTCACACTGACTGACTGGTCATATTGACTGACTGACTGGTCATACTTACTGACTGGTCACACTGACTGACTGACTGCTTACACTGACTGACTGACTGCTTACACTGACTGACTGGTCACACTGACTGACTGACTGGTTACACTGACTGACATGTTACACTGACTTACTGACTGGTTACACTGACTGACTGACTGGTCACACTGACTGACTGACTGGTCACACTGACTGACTGATCACTGTGACTGACTGACTGATCACACAGACTGACTGACTGGTCACACTTTCTGACTGGTCACAATGACTTACTGATTGGTGATACTGACTGACCATCAACATGACTGATCACACTGACTGACCGACGGGTCAAACTGACTGACTGATCACACTGACTGACTGACTGGTCACACTGACTGACTGGTGACAATGACTGACTGACTGTTCAGACTGACTGAATGGTCACACTGACTGACTGACTGGTCACACTGACTGACTGGTCACACTGACTGATCACACTGACTGACTGACTGGTCACACTGACTGACTGGTCATATTGACTGACTGACTGGTCAGACTGACTGACTGACTGGTTACACTGACTGACTGACTGACTGCTTACACTGACTGACTGGTCAAACTGAATGACTGACTGGTTACACTGACTAACATGTTACACTGACTGACTGACTTTTTACACTGACTGACTGACTGGTCAAACTGACTGACTGATCACTCTGACTGACTGACTGACTGATCACACAGACTGACTGACTGTTCACACTTTTTGACTGGTCACACTGACTTACTGACTGGTCATACTTACTGACTGGTCACAGTGACTGACTGACTGCTTACACTGACTGACTGACTGGTCACACTGACTGACTGATCAAACTGACTGACAGACTGGTCACACTGACTGACTGGTCACACTGACTTACTGACTGGTTACACTGACTGACATGTTACACTGACTTACTGATTGGTTACACTAACTGACTGACTGGTCACACTGACTGACTGGTCACACTGACTGACTGACTGACTGACTGGTCACACAGACTGACCGACTGGTCACACTTTCTGACTGGTCACACTGACTTACTGATTGGTGACACTGACTGACCATCAACATGACTAATCAAACTGACTGACTGACTGGTCAAACTGACTCAATGACTGTCACACTGACTAACTGGTCACACTGACTGACGGACTGTTCACACTGACTGACTGGTCACACTGACTGATCACACTGACTGACTGACTGGTCACACTGACTGACTGGTCATATTGACTGACTGACTGGTCATACTTACTGACTGGTCACACTGACTGACTGACTGCTTACACTGACTGACTGACTGCTTACACTGACTGACTGGTCAAACTGACTGACTGACTGGTTACACTGACTGACATGTTACACTGACTTACTGACTGGTTACACTGACTGACTGACTGGTCACACTGACTGACTGACTGGTCACACTGACTGACTGATCACTCTGACTGACTGACTGATCACACAGACTGACTGACTGGTCACACTTTCTGACTGGTCACACTGACTTACTGATTGGTGATACTGACTGACCATCAACATGACTGATCACACTGACTGACCGACGGGTCAAACTGACTGACTGATCACACTGACTGACTGACTGGTCACACTGACTGACTAGTCACATTGACTGACTGACTGTTCACACTGACTGACTGGTCACACTGACTGACTGACTGGTCACACTTACTGACTGACTGGTCACACTTACTGACTGACGGGTCACACTGACTGACTGGTCACACTAACTGACTGACTACTTACACTGACACACTGACTGTTCAGACTGACTGACTGGTCACACTGACTGACTGGTCATATTGACTGACTGACTGACTGGTCATACTTACTGACTGGTCACACTGACTGACTGACTGGTTACACTGACTGACTGACTGACTGCTTACACTGACTGACTGGCCACACTGAATGACTGACTGGTTACACTGACTAACATGTTACACTGACTGACTGACTTTTTACACTGACTAACTGACTGGTCAAACTGACTGACTGATCACTCTGACTGACTGACTGATCACACAGACTGACTGACTGTTCACACTTTTTGACTGGTAACACTGACTTACTGACTGTTCATACTTACTGACTGGTCACAGTGACTGACTGACTGCTTACACTGACTGACTGACTAGTCACACTGACTGACTGGTCACACTGACTGACTGACTGACTGACTGGTCACACTGACTGACTGATCACACAGACTGACCGACTGGTCACACTTTCTGACTGGTCACACTGACTTACTGATTGGTGACACTGACTGACCATCAACATGACTAATCAAACTGACTGACTGACTGGTCAAACTGACTCTATGACTGTCACACTGACTAACTGGTCACAATGACTGACGGACTGTTCACACTGACTGACTCGTCACACTGACTGATCACACTGACTGACTGACTGGTCACACTGACTGACTGGTCATATTGACTGACTGAATGTTCACACTGACTGACTGGTCACACTGACTGATCACACTGACTGACTGACTGGTCACACTGACTGACTGGTCATATTGACTGACTGACTGGTCATACTTACTGACTGGTCACACTGACTGACTGACTGCTTACACTGACTGACTGACTGCTTACACTGACTGACTGGTCAAACTGACTGACTGACTGGTTACACTGACTGACATGTTACACTGACTTACTGACTGGTTACACTGACTGACTGACTGGTCACACTGACTGACTGACTGGTCACACTGACTGACTGATCACTCTGACTGACTGACTGATCACACAGACTGACTGACTGGTCACACTTTCTGACTGGTCACACTGACTTACTGATTGGTGATACTGACTGACCATCAACATGACTGATCACACTGACTGACCGACGGGTCAAACTGACTGACTGATCACACTGACTGACTGACTGGTCACACTGACTGACTGGTCACATTGACTGACTGACTGTTCACACTGACTGACTGGTCACACTGACTGACTGACTGGTCACACTTACTGACTGACTGGTCACACTTACTGACTGACGGCTCACACTGACTGACTGGTCACACTAACTGACTGACTACTTACACTGACACACTGACTGTTCAGACTGACTGACTGGTCACACTGACTGACTGGTCATATTGACTGACTGACTGACTGGTCATACTGACTGACCGACTGGTCACACTTTCTGACTGGTCACACTGACTTACTGATTGGTGACACTGACTGACCATCAACATGACTAATCAAACTGACTGACTGACTGGTCACACTGACTAACTGGTCACACTGACTGACGGACTGTTCACACTGACTGACTGGTCACACTGACTGATCACACTGACTGACTGACTGGTCACACTGACTGACTGGTCATATTGACTGACTGACTGGTCATACTTACTGACTGGTCACACTGACTGACTGGTCATATTGACTGACTGACTGACTGGTCATACTTACTGACTGGTCACACTGACTGACTGACTGGTTACACTGACTGACTGACTGACTGCTTACACTGACTGACTGGTCACACTGAATGACTGACTGGTTACACTGACTAACATGTTACACTGACTGACTGACTTTTTACACTGACTAACTGACTGGTCAAACTGACTGACTGATCACTCTGACTGACTGACTGATCACACAGACTGACTGTTCACACTTTTTGACTGGTCACACTGACTGACTGACTGGTTACACTGACTGACTGACTGACTGCTTACACTGACTGACTGGCCACACTGAATGACTGACTGGTTACACTGACTAACATGTTACACTGACTGACTGACTTTTTACACTGACTAACTGACTGTTCATACTTACTGACTGGTCACAGTGACTGACTGACTGCTTACACTGACTGACTGACTGGTCACACTGACTGACTGGTCACACTGACTGACTGACTGACTGACTGGTCAAACTGACTGACTGATCACACAGACTGACCGACTGGTCACACTTTCTGACTGGTCACACTGACTTACTGATTGGTGACACTGACTGACCATCAACATGACTAATCAAACTGACTGACTGACTGGTCAAACTGACTCTATGACTGTCACACTGACTAACTGGTCACACTGACTGACGGACTGTTCACACTGACTGACTGGTCACACTGACTGATCACACTGACTGACTGACTGGTCACACTGACTGACTGGTCATATTGACTGACTGACTCGTCATACTTACTGACTGGTCACACTGACTGACTGACTGCTTACACTGACTGACTGACTGCTTACACTGACTGACTGGTCACACTGACTGACTGACTGGTTACACTGACTGACATGTTACACTGACTTACTGACTGGTTACACTGACTGACTGACTGGTCACACTGACTGACTGACTGGTCACACTGACTGACTGATCACTGTGACTGACTGACTGATCACACAGACTGACTGACTGGTCACACTTTCTGACTGGTCACAATGACTTACTGATTGGTGATACTGACTGACCATCAACATGACTGATCACACTGACTGACCGACGGGTCAAACTGACTGACTGATCACACTGACTGACTGACTGGTCACACTGACTGACTGGTGACAATGACTGACTGACTGTTCAGACTGACTGAATGGTCACACTGACTGACTGACTGGTCACACTGACTGACTGGTCACACTGACTGATCACACTGACTGACTGACTGGTCACACTGACTGACTGGTCATATTGACTGACTGACTGGTCAGACTGACTGACTGACTGGTTACACTGACTGACTGACTGACTGCTTACACTGACTGACTGGTCAAACTGAATGACTGACTGGTTACACTGACTAACATGTTACACTGACTGACTGACTTTTTACACTGACTGACTGACTGGTCAAACTGACTGACTGATCACTCTGACTGACTGACTGATCACACAGACTGACTGACTGTTCACACTTTTTGACTGGTCACACTGACTTACTGACTGGTCATACTTACTGACTGGTCACAGTGACTGACTGACTGCTTACACTGACTGACTGACTGGTCACACTGACTGACTGGTCACACTGACTTACTGACTGGTTACACTGACTGACATGTTACACTGACTTACTGATTGGTTACACTAACTGACTGACTGGTCACACTGACTGACTGGTCACACTGACTGACTGACTGACTGACTGGTCACACAGACTGACCGACTGGTCACACTTTCTGACTGGTCACACTGACTTACTGATTGGTGACACTGACTGACCATCAACATGACTAATCAAACTGACTGACTGACTGGTCAAACTGACTCAATGACTGTCACACTGACTAACTGGTCACACTGACTGACGGACTGTTCACACTGACTGACTGGTCACACTGACTGATCACACTGACTGACTGACTGGTCACACTGACTGACTGGTCATATTGACTGACTGACTGGTCATACTTACTGACTGGTCACACTGACTGACTGACTGCTTACACTGACTGACTGACTGCTTACACTGACTGACTGGTCAAACTGACTGACTGACTGGTTACACTGACTGACATGTTACACTGACTTACTGACTGGTTACACTGACTGACTGACTGGTCACACTGACTGACTGACTGGTCACACTGACTGACTGATCACTCTGACTGACTGACTGATCACACAGACTGACTGACTGGTCACACTTTCTGACTGGTCACACTGACTTACTGATTGGTGATACTGACTGACCATCAACATGACTGATCACACTGACTGACCGACGGGTCAAACTGACTGACTGATCACACTGACTGACTGACTAGTCACACTGACTGACTGGTCACATTGACTGACTGACTGTTCACACTGACTGACTGGTCACACTGACTGACTGACTGGTCACACTTACTGACTGACTGGTCACACTTACTGACTGACGGGTCACACTGACTGACTGGTCACACTAACTGACTGACTACTTACACTGACACACTGACTGTTCAGACTGACTGACTGGTCACACTGACTGACTGGTCATATTGACTGACTGAGTGACTGGTCATACTGACTGACCGACTGGTCACACTTTCTGACTGGTCACACTGACTTACTGATTGGTGACACTGACTGACCATCAACATGACTAATCAAACTGACTGACTGACTGGTCACACTGACTAACTGGTCACACTGACTGACGGACTGTTCACACTGACTGACTGGTCACACTGACTGATCACACTGACTGAGTGACTGGTCACACTGACTGACTGGTCATATTGACTGACTGACTGGTCATACTTACTGACTGGTCACACTGACTGACTGGTCATATTGACTGACTGACTGACTGGTCATACTTACTGACTGGTCACACTGACTGACTGACTGGTTACACTGACTGACTGACTGACTGCTTACACTGACTGACTGGCCACACTGAATGACTGACTGGTTACACTGACTAACATGTTACACTGACTGACTGACTTTTTACACTGACTAACTGACTGGTCAAACTGACTGACTGATCACTCTGACTGACTGACTGATCACACAGACTGACTGACTGTTCACACTTTTTGACTGGTAACACTGACTTACTGACTGTTCATACTTACTGACTGGTCACAGTGACTGACTGACTGCTTACACTGACTGACTGACTGGTCACACTGACTGACTGGTCACACTGACTGACTGACTGACTGACTGGTCACACTGACTGACTGATCACACAGACTGACCGACTGGTCACACTTTCTGACTGGTCACACTGACTTACTGATTGGTGACACTGACTGACCATCAACATGACTAATCAAACTGACTGACTGACTGGTCAAACTGACTCTATGACTGTCACACTGACTAACTGGTCACACTGACTGACGGACTGTTCACACTGACTGACTGGTCACACTGACTGATCACACTGACTGACTGACTGGTCACACTGACTGACTGGTCATATTGACTGACTGACTGGTCATACTTACTGACTGGTCACACTGACTGACTGACTGCTTACACTGACTGACTGACTGCTTACACTGACTGACTGGTCACACTGACTGACTGACTGGTTACACTGACTGACATGTTACACTGACTTACTGACTGGTTACACTGACTGACTGACTGGTCACACTGACTGACTGACTGGTCACACTGACTGACTGATCACTGTGACTGACTGACTGATCACACAGACTGACTGACTGGTCACACTTTCTGACTGGTCACAATGACTTACTGATTGGTGATACTGACTGACCATCAACATGACTGATCACACTGACTGACCGACGGGTCAAACTGACTGACTGATCACACTGACTGACTGACTGGTCACACTGACTGACTGGTGACAATGACTGACTGACTGTTCAGACTGACTGAATGGTCACACTGACTGACTGACTGGTCACACTGACTGACTGGTCACACTGACTGATCACACTGACTGACTGACTGGTCACACTGACTGACTGGTCATATTGACTGACTGACTGGTCAGACTGACTGACTGACTGGTTACACTGACTGACTGACTGACTGCTTACACTGACTGACTGGTCAAACTGAATGACTGACTGGTTACACTGACTAACATGTTACACTGACTGACTGACTTTTTACACTGACTGACTGACTGGTCAAACTGACTGACTGATCACTCTGACTGACTGACTGACTGATCACACAGACTGACTGACTGTTCACACTTTTTGACTGGTCACACTGACTTACTGACTGGTCATACTTACTGACTGGTCACAGTGACTGACTGACTGCTTACACTGACTGACTGACTGGTCACACTGACTGACTGATCAAACTGACTGACAGACTGGTCACACTGACTGACTGGTCACACTGACTTACTGACTGGTTACACTGACTGACATGTTACACTGACTTACTGATTGGTTACACTAACTGACTGACTGGTCACACTGACTGACTGGTCACACTGACTGACTGACTGACTGACTGGTCACACAGACTGACCGACTGGTCACACTTTCTGACTGGTCACACTGACTTACTGATTGGTGACACTGACTGACCATCAACATGACTAATCAAACTGACTGACTGACTGGTCAAACTGACTCAATGACTGTCACACTGACTAACTGGTCACACTGACTGACGGACTGTTCACACTGACTGACTGGTCACACTGACTGATCACACTGACTGACTGACTGGTCACACTGACTGACTGGTCATATTGACTGACTGACTGGTCATACTTACTGACTGGTCACACTGACTGACTGACTGCTTACACTGACTGACTGACTGCTTACACTGACTGACTGGTCAAACTGACTGACTGACTGGTTACACTGACTGACATGTTACACTGACTTACTGACTGGTTACACTGACTGACTGACTGGTCACACTGACTGACTGACTGGTCACACTGACTGACTGATCACTCTGACTGACTGACTGATCACACAGACTGACTGACTGGTCACACTTTCTGACTGGTCACACTGACTTACTGATTGGTGATACTGACTGACCATCAACATGACTGATCACACTGACTGACCGACGGGTCAAACTGACTGACTGATCACACTGACTGACTGACTGGTCACACTGACTGACTGGTCACATTGACTGACTGACTGTTCACACTGACTGACTGGTCACACTGACTGACTGACTGGTCACACTTACTGACTGACTGGTCACACTTACTGACTGACGGGTCACACTGACTGACTGGTCACACTAACTGACTGACTACTTACACTGACACACTGACTGCTCAGACTGACTGACTGGTCACACTGACTGACTGGTCATATTGACTGACTGACTGACTGGTCATACTTACTGACTGGTCACACTGACTGACTGACTGGTTACACTGACTGACTGACTGACTGCTTACACTGACTGACTGGCCACACTGAATGACTGACTGGTTACACTGACTAACATGTTACACTGACTGACTGACTTTTTACACTGACTAACTGACTGGTCAAACTGACTGACTGATCACTCTGACTGACTGACTGATCACACAGACTGACTGACTGTTCACACTTTTTGACTGGTAACACTGACTTACTGACTGTTCATACTTACTGACTGGTCACAGTGACTGACTGACTGCTTACACTGACTGACTGACTAGTCACACTGACTGACTGGTCACACTGACTGACTGACTGACTGACTGGTCACACTGACTGACTGATCACACAGACTGACCGACTGGTCACACTTTCTGACTGTTCACACTGACTTACTGATTGGTGACACTGACTGACCATCAACATGACTAATCAAACTGACTGACTGACTGGTCAAACTTACTCTATGACTGTCACACTGACTAACTGGTCACAATGACTGACGGACTGTTCACACTGACTGACTCGTCACACTGACTGATCACACTGACTGACTGACTGGTCACACTGACTGACTGGTCATATTGACTGACTGACTGGTCATACTTACTGACTGGTCACACTGACTGACTGACTGCTTACACTGACTGACTGACTGCTTACACTGACTGACTGGTCACACTGACTGACTGACTGGTTACACTGACTGACATGTTACACTGACTTACTGACTGGTTACACTGACTGACTGACTTGTCACACTGACTGACTGACTGGTCACACTGACTGACTGATCACTGTGACTGACTGACTGATCACACAGACTGACTGACTGGTCACACTTTCTGACTGGTCACACTGACTTACTGATTGGTGATACTGACTGACCATCAACATGACTGATCACACTGACTGACCGACGGGTCAAACTGACTGACTGATCACACTGACTGACTGACTGGTCACACTGACTGACTGGTGACATTGACTGACTGACTGTTCAGACTGACTGAATGGTCACACTGACTGACTGACTGGTCACACTGACTGACTGGTCACACTGACTGATCACACTGACTGACTGACTGGTCACACTGACTGACTGGTCATATTGACTGACTGACTGGTCACACTGACTGACTGACTGGTTACACTGACTGACTGACTGACTGCTTACACTGACTGACTGGTCACATTGACTGACTGACTGTTCACACTGACTGACTGGTCACACTGACTGACTGACTGGTCACACTTACTGACTGACTGGTCACACTTACTGACTGACGGGTCACACTGACTGACTGGTTACACTAACTGACTGACTACTTACACTGACACACTGACTGTTCAGACTGACTGACTGGTCACACTGACTGACTGGTCATATTGACTGACTGACTGACTGGTCATACTTACTGACTGGTCACACTGACTGACTGACTGGTTACACTGACTGACTGACTGACTGCTTACACTGACTGACTGGTCACACTGAATGACTGACTGGTTACACTGACTAACATGTTACACTGACTGACTGACTTTTTACACTGACTAACTGACTGGTCAAACTGACTGACTGATCACTCTGACTGACTGACTGACTGACTGGTCACACTGAATGACTGACTGGTTACACTGACTAACATGTTACACTGACTGACTGACTTTTTACACTGACTAACTGACTGGTCAAACTGACTGACTGATCACTCTGACTGACTGACTGATCACACAGACTGACTGACTGTTCACACTTTTTGACTGGTAACACTGACTTACTGACTGTTCATACTTACTGACTGGTCACAGTGACTGACTGACTGGTCACACTGACTGACTGGTCACACTGACTGACTGACTGACTGACTGGTCACACTGAATGACTGATCACTCTGACTGACTGACTGATCACACAGACTGACTGACTGGTCACACTTTCTGACTGGTCACACTGACTTACTGATTTGTGATACTGACTGACCATCAACATGACTGATCACACTGACTGACCGACGGGTTACACTGACTGACTGACTGACTGCTTACACTGACTGACTGGTCACACTGAATGACTGACTGGTTACACTGACTAACATGTTACACTGACTGACTGACTTTTTACACTGACTAACTGACTGGTCAAACTGACTGACTGATCACTCTGACTGACTGACTGATCACACAGACTGACTGACTGTTCATACTTTTTGACTGGTAACACTGACTTACTGACTGTTCATACTTACTGACTGGTCACAGTGACTGACTGACTGCTTACACTGACTGACTGACTGGTCACACTGACTGACTGGTCACACTGACTGACTGACTGACTGACTGGTCACACTGAATGACTGACTGGTTACACTGACTGACTGACGGGTCACACTGACTGACTGGTCACACTAACTGACTGACTACTTACACTGACACACTGACTGTTCAGACTGACTGACTGGTCACACTGACTGACTGGTCATATTGACTGACTGACTGACTGGTCATACTTACTGACTGGTCACACTGACTGACTGACTGGTTACACTGACTGACTGGCCACACTGAATGACTGACTGGTTACACTGACTAACATGTTACACTGACTGACTGACTTTTTACACTGACTAACTGACTGGTCAAACTGACTGACTGATCACTCTGACTGACTGACTGATCACACAGACTGACTGACTGTTCACACTTTTTGACTGGTAACACTGACTTACTGACTGTTCATACTTACTGACTGGTCACAGTGACTGACTGACTGCTTACACTGACTGACTGACTGGTCACACTGACTGACTGGTCACACTGACTGACTGACTGACTGACTGGTCACACTGACTGACTGATCACACAGACTGACCGACTGGTCACACTTTCTGACTGGTCACACTGACTGACTGGTGACAATGACTGACTGACTGTTCAGACTGACTGAATGGTCACACTGACTGACTGACTGGTCACACTGACTGACTGGTCACACTGACTGATCACACTGACTGACTGACTGGTCACACTGACTGACTGGTCATATTGACTGACTGACTGGTCAGACTGACTGACTGACTGGTTACACTGACTGACTGACTGACTGCTTACACTGACTGACTGGTCAAACTGAATGACTGACTGGTTACACTGACTAACATGTTACACTGACTGACTGACTTTTTACACTGACTGACTGACTGGTCAAACTGACTGACTGATCACTCTGACTGACTGACTGATCACACAGACTGACTGACTGTTCACACTTTTTGACTGGTCACACTGACTTACTGACTGGTCATACTTACTGACTGGTCACAGTGACTGACTGACTGCTTACACTGACTGACTGACTGGTCACACTGACTGACTGATCAAACTGACTGACAGACTGGTCACACTGACTGACTGGTCACACTGACTTACTGACTGGTTACACTGACTGACATGTTACACTGACTTACTGATTGGTTACACTAACTGACTGACTGGTCACACTGACTGACTGGTCACACTGACTGACTGACTGACTGACTGGTCACACAGACTGACCGACTGGTCACACTTTCTGACTGGTCACACTGACTTACTGATTGGTGACACTGACTGACCATCAACATGACTAATCAAACTGACTGACTGACTGGTCAAACTGACTCAATGACTGTCACACTGACTAACTGGTCACACTGACTGACGGACTGTTCACACTGACTGACTGGTCACACTGACTGATCACACTGACTGACTGACTGGTCACACTGACTGACTGGTCATATTGACTGACTGACTGGTCATACTTACTGACTGGTCACACTGACTGACTGACTGCTTACACTGACTGACTGACTGCTTACACTGACTGACTGGTCAAACTGACTGACTGACTGGTTACACTGACTGACATGTTACACTGACTTACTGACTGGTTACACTGACTGACTGACTGGTCACACTGACTGACTGACTGGTCACACTGACTGACTGATCACTCTGACTGACTGACTGATCACACAGACTGACTGACTGGTCACACTTTCTGACTGGTCACACTGACTTACTGATTGGTGATACTGACTGACCATCAACATGACTGATCACACTGACTGACCGACGGGTCAAACTGACTGACTGATCACACTGACTGACTGACTGGTCACACTGACTGACTGGTCACATTGACTGACTGACTGTTCACACTGACTGACTGGTCACACTGACTGACTGACTGGTCACACTTACTGACTGACTGGTCACACTTACTGACTGACGGGTCACACTGACTGACTGGTCACACTAACTGACTGACTACTTACACTGACACACTGACTGTTCAGACTGACTGACTGGTCACACTGACTGACTGGTCATATTGACTGACTGACTGACTGGTCATACTGACTGACCGACTGGTCACACTTTCTGACTGGTCACACTGACTTACTGATTGGTGACACTGACTGACCATCAACATGACTAATCAAACTGACTGACTGACTGGTCACACTGACTAACTGGTCACACTGACTGACGGACTGTTCACACTGACTGACTGGTCACACTGACTGATCACACTGACTGAGTGACTGGTCACACTGACTGACTGGTCATATTGACTGACTGACTGGTCATACTTACTGACTGGTCACACTGACTGACTGGTCATATTGACTGACTGACTGACTGGTCATACTTACTGACTGGTCACACTGACTGACTGACTGGTTACACTGACTGACTGACTGACTGCTTACACTGACTGACTGGCCACACTGAATGACTGACTGGTTACACTGACTAACATGTTACACTGACTGACTGACTTTTTACACTGACTAACTGACTGGTCAAACTGACTGACTGATCACTCTGACTGACTGACTGATCACACAGACTGACTGACTGTTCACACTTTTTGACTGGTAACACTGACTTACTGACTGTTCATACTTACTGACTGGTCACAGTGACTGACTGACTGCTTACACTGACTGACTGACTGGTCACACTGACTGACTGACTGGTCACACTGACTGACTGATCACTGTGACTGACTGACTGATCACACAGACTGACTGACTGGTCACACTTTCTGACTGGTCACACTGACTTACTGATTGGTGATACTGACTGACCATCAACATGACTGATCACACTGACTGACCGACGGGTCAAACTGACTGACTGATCACACTGACTGACTGACTGGTCACACTGACTGACTGGTGACATTGACTGACTGACTGTTCAGACTGACTGAATGGTCACACTGACTGACTGACTGGTCACACTGACTGACTGGTCACACTGACTGATCACACTGACTGACTGACTGGTCACACTGACTGACTGGTCATATTGACTGACTGACTGGTCACACTGACTGACTGACTGGTTACACTGACTGACTGACTGACTGCTTACACTGACTGACTGGTCACATTGACTGACTGACTGTTCACACTGACTGACTGGTCACACTGACTGACTGACTGGTCACACTTACTGACTGACTGGTCACACTTACTGACTGACGGGTCACACTGACTGACTGGTTACACTAACTGACTGACTACTTACACTGACACACTGACTGTTCAGACTGACTGACTGGTCACACTGACTGACTGGTCATATTGACTGACTGACTGACTGGTCATACTTACTGACTGGTCACACTGACTGACTGACTGGTTACACTGACTGACTGACTGACTGCTTACACTGACTGACTGGTCACACTGAATGACTGACTGGTTACACTGACTAACATGTTACACTGACTGACTGACTTTTTACACTGACTAACTGACTGGTCAAACTGACTGACTGATCACTCTGACTGACTGACTGACTGACTGGTCACACTGAATGACTGACTGGTTACACTGACTAACATGTTACACTGACTGACTGACTTTTTACACTGACTAACTGACTGGTCAAACTGACTGACTGATCACTCTGACTGACTGACTGATCACACAGACTGACTGACTGTTCACACTTTTTGACTGGTAACACTGACTTACTGACTGTTCATACTTACTGACTGGTCACAGTGACTGACTGACTGGTCACACTGACTGACTGGTCACACTGACTGACTGACTGACTGACTGGTCACACTGAATGACTGACTGGTTACACTGACTGACTGACTGGTCACACTGACTGACTGATCACTCTGACTGACTGACTGATCACACAGACTGACTGACTGGTCACACTTTCTGACTGGTCACACTGACTTACTGATTTGTGATACTGACTGACCATCAACATGACTGATCACACTGACTGACCGACGGGTTACACTGACTGACTGACTGACTGCTTACACTGACTGACTGGTCACACTGAATGACTGACTGGTTACACTGACTAACATGTTACACTGACTGACTGACTTTTTACACTGACTAACTGACTGGTCAAACTGACTGACTGATCACTCTGACTGACTGACTGATCACACAGACTGACTGACTGTTCATACTTTTTGACTGGTAACACTGACTTACTGACTGTTCATACTTACTGACTGGTCACAGTGACTGACTGACTGCTTACACTGACTGACTGACTGGTCACACTGACTGACTGGTCACACTGACTGACTGACTGACTGACTGGTCACACTGAATGACTGACTGGTTACACTGACTGACTGACGGGTCACACTGACTGACTGGTCACACTAACTGACTGACTACTTACACTGACACACTGACTGTTCAGACTGACTGACTGGTCACACTGACTGACTGGTCATATTGACTGACTGACTGACTGGTCATACTTACTGACTGGTCACACTGACTGACTGACTGGTTACACTGACTGACTGGCCACACTGAATGACTGACTGGTTACACTGACTAACATGTTACACTGACTGACTGACTTTTTACACTGACTAACTGACTGGTCAAACTGACTGACTGATCACTCTGACTGACTGACTGATCACACAGACTGACTGACTGTTCACACTTTTTGACTGGTAACACTGACTTACTGACTGTTCATACTTACTGACTGGTCACAGTGACTGACTGACTGCTTACACTGACTGACTGACTGGTCACACTGACTGACTGGTCACACTGACTGACTGACTGACTGACTGGTCACACTGACTGACTGATCACACAGACTGACCGACTGGTCACACTTTCTGACTGGTCACACTGACTTACTGATTGGTGACACTGACTGACCATCAACATGACTAATCAAACTGACTGACTGACTGGTCAAACTGACTCTATGACTGTCACACTGACTAACTGGTCACACTGACTGACGGACTGTTCACACTGACTGACTGGTCACACTGACTGATCACACTGACTGACTGACTGGTCACACTGACTGACTGGTCATATTGACTGACTGACTGGTCATACTTACTGACTGGTCACACTGACTGACTGACTGCTTACACTGACTGACTGACTGCTTACACTGACTGACTGGTCACACTGACTGACTGACTGGTTACACTGACTGACATGTTACACTGACTTACTGACTGGTTACACTGACTGACTGACTGGTCACACTGACTGACTGACTGGTCACACTGACTGACTGATCACTGTGACTGACTGACTGATCACACAGACTGACTGACTGGTCACACTTTCTGACTGGTCACACTGACTTACTGATTGGTGATACTGACTGACCATCAACATGACTGATCACACTGACTGACTGACTGGTCACACTGACTGACTGGTGACATTGACTGACTGACAGTTCAGACTGACTGAATGGTCACACTGACTGACTGACTGGTCACAATGACTGACTGGTCACACTGACTGATCACACTGACTGACTGACTGGTCACACTGACTGACTGGTCACACTGACTGACTGACTGACTGACTGGTCACACTGACTGACTGATCACACAGACTGACCGACTGGTCACACTTTCTGACTGGTCACACTGACTTACTGATTGGTGACACTGACTGACCATCAACATGACTAATCAAACTGACTGACTGACTGACTGGTCAAACTGACTCTATGACTGTCACACTGACTAACTGGTCACACTGACTGACGGACTGTTCACACTGACTGACTGGTCACACTGACTGATCACACTGACTGACTGACTGGTCACACTGACTGACTGGTCATATTGACTGACTGACTGGTCATACTTACTGACTGGTCACACTGACTGACTGACTGCTTACACTGACTGACTGACTGCTTACACTGACTGACTGGTCACACTGACTGACTGACTGGTTACACTGACTGACATGTTACACTGACTTACTGACTGGTTACACTGACTGACTGACTGGTCACACTGACTGATCTGACTGGTCACACTGACTGACTGATCACTGTGACTGACTGACTGATCACACAGACTGACTGACTGGTCACACTTTCTGACTGGTCACACTGACTTACTGATTGGTGATACTGACTGACCATCAACATGACTGATCACACTGACTGACAGACTGGTCACACTGACTGACTGGTGACATTGACTGACTGACTGTTCAGACTGACTGAATGGTCACACTGACTGACTGACTGGTCACACTGACTGACTGGTCACACTGACTGATCACACTGACTGACTGACTGGTCACACTGACTGACTGGTCATATTGACTGACTGACTGGTCACACTGACTGACTGACTGGTTACACTGACTGACTGACTGACTGCTTACACTGACTGACTGGTCACACTGAATGACTGACTGGTTACAATGACTAACATGTTACACTGACTGACTGACTTTTTACACTGACTGACTGACTGGTCAAACTGACTGACTGATCACTCTGACTGACTGACTGATCACACAGACTGACTGACTGTTCACACTTTTTGACTGGTCACACTGACTTACTGACTGGTCATACTTACTGACTGGTCACAGTGACTGACTGACTGCTTACACTGACTGACTGACTGGTCACACTGACTGACTGATCAAACTGACTGACAGACTGGTCACACTGACTGACTGGTCACACTGACTTACTGACTGGTTACACTGACTAACATGTTACACTGACTTACTGATTGGTTACACTAACTGACTGACTGGTCACACTGACTGACTGGTCACACTGACTGACTGACTGACTGACTGGTCACACAGACTGACCGACTGGTCACACTTTCTGACTGGTCACACTGACTTACTGATTGGTGACACTGACTGACCATCAACATGACTAATCAAACTGACTGACTGACTGGTCAAACTGACTCTATGACTGTCACACTGACTAACTGGTCACACTGACTGACGGACTGTTCACACTGACTGACTGGTCACACTGACTGATCACACTGACTGACTGACTGGTCACACTGACTGACTGGTCATATTGACTGACTGACTGGTCATACTTACTGACTGGTCACACTGACTGACTGACTGCTTACACTGACTGACTGACTGCTTACACTGACTGACTGGTCAAACTGACTGACTGACTGGTTACACTGACTGACATGTTACACTGACTTACTGACTGGTTACACTGACTGACTGACTGGTCACACTGACTGACTGACTGGTCACACTGACTGACTGACTGGTCACACTGACTGACTGATCACTCTGACTGACTGACTGATCACACAGACTGACTGACTGGTCACACTTTCTGACTGGTCACACTGACTTACTGATTGGTGATACTGACTGACCATCAACATGACTGATCACACTGACTGACCGACGGGTCAAACTGACTGACTGATCACACTGACTGACTGACTGGTCACACTGACTGACTGGTCACACTTACTGACTGACGGGTCACACTGACTGACTGGTTACACTAACTGACTGACTACTTACACTGACACACTGACTGTTCAGACTGACTGACTGGTCACACTGACTGACTGGTCATATTGACTGACTGACTGACTGGTCATACTTACTGACTGGTCACACTGACTGACTGACTGGTTACACTGACTGACTGACTGACTGACTGACTGCTTACACTGACTGACTGGTCACACTGAATGACTGACTGGTTACACTGACTAACATGTTACACTGACTGACTGACTTTTTACACTGACTAACTGACTGGTCAAACTGACTGACTGATCACTCTGACTGACTGACTGACTGACTGGTCACACTGAATGACTGACTGGTTACACTGACTAACATGTTACACTGACTGACTGACTTTTTACACTGACTAACTGACTGGTCAAACTGACTGACTGATCACTCTGACTGACTGACTGATCACACAGACTGACTGACTGTTCACACTTTTTGACTGGTAACACTGACTTACTGACTGTTCATACTTACTGACTGGTCACAGTGACTGACTGACTGGTCACACTGACTGACTGGTCACACTGACTGACTGACTGACTGACTGGTCACACTGAATGACTGACTGGTTATACTGACTGACTGACTGGTCACACTGACTGACTGATCACTCTGACTGACTGACTGATCACACAGACTGACTGACTGGTCACACTTTCTGACTGGTCACACTGACTTACTGATTTGTGATACTGACTGACCATCAACATGACTGATCACACTGACTGACCGACGGGTTACACTGACTGACTGACTGACTGCTTACACTGACTGACTGGTCACACTGAATGACTGACTGGTTACACTGACTAACATGTTACACTGACTGACTGACTTTTTACACTGACTAACTGACTGGTCAAACTGACTGACTGATCACTCTGACTGACTGACTGATCACACAGACTGACTGACTGTTCACACTTTTTGACTGGTAACACTGACTTACTGACTGTTCATACTTACTGACTGGTCACAGTGACTGACTGACTGCTTACACTGACTGACTGACTGGTCACACTGACTGACTGGTCACACTGACTGACTGACTGACTGACTGGTTACACTGAATGACTGACTGGTTACACTGACTGACTGACTGGTCACACTGACTGACTGATCACTCTGACTGACTGACTGATCACACAGACTGACTGACTGGTCACACTGACTGACTGACTGGTCACACTTACTGACTGACGGGTCACACTGACTGACTGGTCACACTAACTGACTGACTACTTACACTGACACACTGACTGTTCAGACTGACTGACTGGTCACACTGACTGACTGGTCATATTGACTGACTGACTGACTGGTCATACTTACTGACTGGTCACACTGACTGACTGACTGACTGGTTACACTGACTGACTGGTCACACTGAATGACTGACTGGTTACACTGACTAACATGTTACACTGACTGACTGACTTTTTACACTGACTAACTGACTGGTCAAACTGACTGACTGATCACTCTGACTGACAGACTGATCACACAGACTGACTGACTGTTCACACTTTTTGACTGGTAACACTGACTTACTGACTGTTCATACTTACTGACTGGTCACAGTGACTGACTGACTGCTTACACTGACTGACTGACTGGTCACACTGACTGACTGGTCACACTGACTGACTGACTGACTGACTGGTCACAATGACTGACTGATCACACAGACTGACCGACTGGTCACACTTTCTGACTGGTCACACTGACTGACTGACTGGTCACACTGACTGACGGGTCACACTGACTGACTGGTTACACTAACTGACTGACTACTTACACTGACACACTGACTGTTCAGACTGACTGACTGGTCACACTGACTGACTGGTCATATTGACTGACTGACTGACTGGTCATACTTACTGACTGGTCACACTGACTGACTGACTGGTTACACTGACTGACTGATTGACTGCTTACACTGACTGACTGGTCACACTGAATGACTGACTGGTTACACTGACTAACATGTTACACTGACTGACTGACTTTTTACACTGACTAACTGACTGGTCAAACTGACTGACTGATCACTCTGACTGACTGACTGATCACACAGACTGACTGACTGTTCACACTTTTTGACTGGTAACACTGACTTACTGACTGTTCATACTTACTGACTGGTCACAGTGACTGACTGACTGGTCACACTGACTGACTGGTCACACTGACTGACTGACTGACTGACTGGTCACACTGAATGACTGACTGGTTACACTGACTGACTGACTGATCACACAGACTGACTGACTGGTCACACTTTCTGACTGGTCACACTGACTTACTGATTGGTGATACTGACTGACCATCAACATGACTGATCACACTGACTGACCGACGGGTCAAACTGACTGACTGATCACACTGACTGACTGACTGGTCACACTGACTGACTGGTCACATTTACTGACTGACTGTTCACACTGACTGACTGGTCACACTGACTGACTGACTGGTCACACTGACTGACTGGTCACACTTACTGACTGACGGGTCACACTGACTGACTGGTCACACTAACTGACTGACTACTTACACTGACACACTGACTGTTCAGACTGACTGACTGGTCACACTGACTGACTGGTCATATTGACTGACTGACTGACTGGTCATACTTACTGACTGGTCACACTGACTGACTGACTGGTTACACTGACTGACTGACTGACTGCTTACACTGACTGACTGGCCACACTGAATGACTGACTGGTTACACTGACTAACATGTTACACTGACTGACTGACTTTTTACACTGACTAACTGACTGGTCAAACTGACTGACTGATCACTCTGACTGACTGACTGATCACACAGACTGACTGACTGTTCACACTTTTTGACTGGTAACACTGACTTACTGACTGTTCATACTTACTGACTGGTCACAGTGACTGACTGACTGCTTACACTGACTGACTGACTGGTCACACTGACTGACTGGTCACACTGACTGACTGACTGACTGACTGACTGGTCACACTGACTGACTGATCACACAGACTGACCGACTGGTCACACTTTCTGACTGGTCACACTGACTTACTGATTGGTGACACTGACTGACCATCAACATGACTAATCAAACTGACTGACTGACTGGTCAAACTGAATCTATGACTGTCACACTGACTAACTGGTCACACTGACTGACTGACTGTTCACACTGACTGACTGGTCACACTGACTGATCACACTGACTGACTGACTGGTCACACTGACTGACTGGTCATATTGACTGACTGACTGGTCATACTTACTGACTGGTCACACTGACTGACTGACTGCTTACACTGACTGACTGACTGCTTACACTGACTGACTGGTCACACTGACTGACTGACTGGTTACACTGACTGACATGTTACACTGACTTACTGACTGGTTACACTGACTGACTGACTGGTCACACTGACTGACTGACTGGTCACACTGACTGACTGATCACTGTGACTGACTGACTGATCACACAGACTGACTGACTGGTCACACTTTCTGACTGGTCACACTGACTTACTGATTGGTGATACTGACTGACCATCAACATGACTGATCACACTGACTGACTGACTGGTCACACTGACTGACTGGTGACATTGATTGACTGACTGTTCAGACTGACTGAATGGTCACACTGACTGACTGACTGGTCACAATGACTGACTGGTCACACTGACTGATCACACTGACTGACTGACTGGTCACACTGACTGACTGGTCACACTGACTGACTGACTGACTGACTGGTCACACTGACTGACTGATCACACAGACTGACCGACTGGTCACACTTTCTGACTGGTCACACTGACTTACTGATTGGTGACACTGACTGACCATCAACATGACTAATCAAACTGACTGACTGACTGACTGGTCAAACTGACTCTATGACTGTCACACTGACTAACTGGTCACACTGACTGACGGACTGTTCACACTGACTGACTGGTCACACTGACTGATCACACTGACTGACTGACTGGTCACACTGACTGACTGGTCATATTGACTGACTGACTGGTCATACTTACTGACTGGTCACACTGACTGACTGACTGCTTACACTGACTGACTGACTGCTTACACTGACTGACTGGTCACACTGACTGACTGACTGGTTACACTGACTGACATGTTACACTGACTTACTGACTGGTTACACTGACTGACTGACTGGTCACACTGACTGATCTGACTGGTCACACTGACTGACTGATCACTGTGACTGACTGACTGATCACACAGACTGACTGACTGGTCACACTTTCTGACTGGTCACACTGACTTACTGATTGGTGATACTGACTGACCATCAACATGACTGATCACACTGACTGACTGACTGGTCACACTGACTGACTGGTGACATTGACTGACTGACTGTTCAGACTGACTGAATGGTCACACTGACTGACTGACTGGTCACACTGACTGACTGGTCACACTGACTGATCACACTGACTGACTGACTGGTCACACTGACTGACTGGTCATATTGACTGACTGACTGGTCACACTGACTGACTGACTGGTTACACTGACTGACTGACTGACTGCTTACACTGACTGACTGGTCACACTGAATGACTGACTGGTTACAATGACTAACATGTTACACTGACTGACTGACTTTTTACACTGACTGACTGACTGGTCAAACTGACTGACTGATCACTCTGACTGACTGACTGATCACACAGACTGACTGACTGTTCACACTTTTTGACTGGTCACACTGACTTACTGACTGGTCATACTTACTGACTGGTCACAGTGACTGACTGACTGCTTACACTGACTGACTGACTGGTCACACTGACTGACTGATCAAACTGACTGACAGACTGGTCACACTAACTGACTGGTCACACTGACTTACTGACTGGTTACACTGACTGACATGTTACACTGACTTACTGATTGGTTACACTAACTGACTGACTGGTCACACTGACTGACTGGTCACACTGACTGACTGACTGACTGACTGGTCACACAGACTGACCGACTGGTCACACTTTCTGACTGGTCACACTGACTTACTGATTGGTGACACTGACTGACCATCAACATGACTAATCAAACTGACTGACTGACTGGTCAAACTGACTCTATGACTGTCACACTGACTAACTGGTCACACTGACTGACGGACTGTTCACACTGACTGACTGGTCACACTGACTGATCACACTGACTGACTGACTGGTCACACTGACTGACTGGTCATATTGACTGACTGACTGGTCATACTTACTGACTGGTCACACTGACTGACTGACTGCTTACACTGACTGACTGACTGCTTACACTGACTGACTGGTCAAACTGACTGACTGACTGGTTACACTGACTGACATGTTACACTGACTTACTGACTGGTTACACTGACTGACTGACTGGTCACACTGACTGACTGACTGGTCACACTGACTGACTGACTGGTCACACTGACTGACTGATCACTCTGACTGACTGACTGATCACACAGACTGACTGACTGGTCACACTTTCTGACTGGTCACACTGACTTACTGATTGGTGATACTGACTGACCATCAACATGACTGATCACACTGACTGACCGACGGGTCAAACTGACTGACTGATCACACTGACTGACTGACTGGTCACACTGACTGACTGGTCACACTTACTGACTGACGGGTCACACTGACTGACTGGTTACACTAACTGACTGACTACTTACACTGACACACTGACTGTTCAGACTGACTGACTGGTCACACTGACTGACTGGTCATATTGACTGACTGACTGACTGGTCATACTTACTGACTGGTCACACTGACTGACTGACTGGTTACACTGACTGACTGACTGACTGCTTACACTGACTGACTGGTCACACTGAATGACTGACTGGTTACACTGACTAACATGTTACACTGACTGACTGACTTTTTACACTGACTAACTGACTGGTCAAACTGACTGACTGATCACTCTGACTGACTGACTGACTGACTGGTCACACTGAATGACTGACTGGTTACACTTACTAACATGTTACACTGACTGACTGACTTTTTACACTGACTAACTGACTGGTCAAACTGACTGACTGATCACTCTGACTGACTGACTGATCACACTGACTTACTGACTGTTCATACTTACTGACTGGTCACAGTGACTGACTGACTGGTCACA
Organism: Zacco platypus; assembly: GCA_038088235.1. Lineage (NCBI taxonomy): Eukaryota > Metazoa > Chordata > Actinopteri > Cypriniformes > Xenocyprididae > Zacco > Zacco platypus. The sequence continues at coordinate 22,966,962 of CM076086.1, read as the reverse complement.
CTGACTGACTGGTCACACTGACTGACTGACTGACTGACTGGTCACACTGAATGACTGACTGGTTACACTGACTGACTGACTGGTCACACTGACTGACTGATCACTCTGACTGACTGACTGATCACACAGACTGACTGACTGGTCACACTTTCTGACTGGTCACACTGACTTACTGATTTGTGATACTGACTGACCATCAACATGACTGATCACACTGACTGACCGACGGGTTACACTGACTGACTGACTGACTGCTTACACTGACTGACTGGTCACACTGAATGACTGACTGGTTACACTGACTAACATGTTACACTGACTGACTGACTTTTTACACTGACTAACTGACTGGTCAAACTGACTGACTGATCACTCTGACTGACTGACTGATCACACAGACTGACTGACTGTTCACACTTTTTGACTGGTAACACTGACTTACTGACTGTTCATACTTACTGACTGGTCACAGTGACTGACTGACTGCTTACACTGACTGACTGACTGGTCACACTGACTGACTGGTCACACTGACTGACTGACTGACTGACTGGTCACACTGAATGACTGACTGGTTACACTGACTGACTGACTGGTCACACTGACTGACTGATCACTCTGACTGACTGACTGATCACACAGACTGACTGACTGGTCACACTGACTGACTGACTGGTCACACTGACTGACTGGTCACACTTACTGACTGACGGGTCACACTGACTGACTGGTCACACTAACTGACTGACTACTTACACTGACACACTGACTGTTCAGACTGACTGACTGGTCACACTGACTGACTGGTCATATTGACTGACTGACTGACTGGTCATACTTACTGACTGGTCACACTGACTGACTGACTGGTTACACTGACTGACTGACTGACTGCTTACACTGACTGACTGGTCACACTGAATGACTGACTGGTTACACTGACTAACATGTTACACTGACTGACTGACTTTTTACACTGACTAACTGACTGGTCAAACTGACTGACTGATCACTCTGACTGACAGACTGATCACACAGACTGACTGACTGTTCACACTTTTTGACTGGTAACACTGACTTACTGACTGTTCATACTTACTGACTGGTCACAGTGACTGACTGACTGCTTACACTGACTGACTGACTGGTCACACTGACTGACTGGTCACACTGACTGACTGACTGACTGACTGGTCACAATGACTGACTGATCACACAGACTGACCGACTGGTCACACTTTCTGACTGGTCACACTGACTGACTGACTGGTCACACTGACTGACTGGTCACACTTACTGACTGACGGGTCACACTGACTGACTGGTTACACTAACTGACTGACTACTTACACTGACACACTGACTGTTCAGACTGACTGACTGGTCACACTGACTGACTGGTCATATTGACTGACTGACTGACTGGTCATACTTACTGACTGGTCACACTGACTGACTGACTGGTTACACTGACTGACTGATTGACTGCTTACACTGACTGACTGGTCACACTGAATGACTGACTGGTTACACTGACTAACATGTTACACTGACTGACTGACTTTTTACACTGACTAACTGACTGGTCAAACTGACTGACTGATCACTCTGACTGACTGACTGACTGACTGGTCACACTGAATGACTGACTGGTTACACTGACTAACATGTTACACTGACTGACTGACTTTTTACACTGACTAACTGACTGGTCAAACTGACTGACTGATCACTCTGACTGACTGACTGATCACACAGACTGACTGACTGTTCACACTTTTTGACTGGTAACACTGACTTACTGACTGTTCATACTTACTGACTGGTCACAGTGACTGACTGACTGGTCACACTGACTGACTGGTCACACTGACTGACTGACTGACTGACTGGTCACACTGAATGACTGACTGGTTACACTGACTGACTGACTGATCACACAGACTGACTGACTGGTCACACTTTCTGACTGGTCACACTGACTTACTGATTGGTGATACTGACTGACCATCAACATGACTGATCACACTGACTGACCGACGGGTCAAACTGACTGACTGATCACACTGACTGACTGACTGGTCACACTGACTGACTGGTCACATTTACTGACTGACTGTTCACACTGACTGACTGGTCACACTGACTGACTGACTGGTCACACTGACTGACTGGTCACACTTACTGACTGACGGGTCACACTGACTGACTGGTCACACTAACTGACTGACTACTTACACTGACACACTGACTGTTCAGACTGACTGACTGGTCACACTGACTGACTGGTCATATTGACTGACTGACTGACTGGTCATACTTACTGACTGGTCACACTGACTGACTGACTGGTTACACTGACTGACTGACTGACTGCTTACACTGACTGACTGGCCACACTGAATGACTGACTGGTTACACTGACTAACATGTTACACTGACTGACTGACTTTTTACACTGACTGACTGACTGGTCAAACTGACTGACTGATCACTCTGACTGACTGACTGATCACACAGACTGACTGACTGTTCACACTTTTTGACTGGTCACACTGACTTACTGACTGGTCATACTTACTGACTGGTCACAGTGACTGACTGACTGCTTACACTGACTGACTGACTGGTCACACTGACTGACTGATCAAACTGACTGACAGACTGGTCACACTGACTGACTGGTCACACTGACTTACTGACTGGTTACACTGACTGACATGTTACACTGACTTACTGATTGGTTACACTAACTGACTGACTGGTCACACTGACTGACTGGTCACACTGACTGACTGACTGACTGACTGGTCACACAGACTGACCGACTGGTCACACTTTCTGACTGGTCACACTGACTTACTGATTGGTGACACTGACTGACCATCAACATGACTAATCAAACTGACTGACTGACTGGTCAAACTGACTCAATGACTGTCACACTGACTAACTGGTCACACTGACTGACGGACTGTTCACACTGACTGACTGGTCACACTGACTGATCACACTGACTGACTGACTGGTCACACTGACTGACTGGTCATATTGACTGACTGACTGGTCATACTTACTGACTGGTCACACTGACTGACTGACTGCTTACACTGACTGACTGACTGCTTACACTGACTGACTGGTCAAACTGACTGACTGACTGGTTACACTGACTGACATGTTACACTGACTTACTGACTGGTTACACTGACTGACTGACTGGTCACACTGACTGACTGACTGGTCACACTGACTGACTGATCACTCTGACTGACTGACTGATCACACAGACTGACTGACTGGTCACACTTTCTGACTGGTCACACTGACTTACTGATTGGTGATACTGACTGACCATTAACATGACTGATCACACTGACTGACCGACGGGTCAAACTGACTGACTGATCACACTGACTGACTGACTGGTCACACTGACTGACTGGTCACATTGACTGACTGACTGTTCACACTGACTGACTGGTCACACTGACTGACTGACTGGTCACACTTACTGACTGACTGGTCACACTTACTGACTGACGGGTCACACTGACTGACTGGTCACACTAACTGACTGACTACTTACACTGACACACTGACTGTTCAGACTGACTGACTGGTCACACTGACTGACTGGTCATATTGACTGACTGACTGACTGGTCATACTTACTGACTGGTCACACTGACTGACTGACTGGTTACACTGACTGACTGACTGACTGCTTACACTGACTGACTGGCCACACTGAATGACTGACTGGTTACACTGACTAACATGTTACACTGACTGACTGACTTTTTACACTGACTAACTGACTGGTCAAACTGACTGACTGATCACTCTGACTGACTGACTGATCACACAGACTGACTGACTGTTCACACTTTTTGACTGGTAACACTGACTTACTGACTGTTCATACTTACTGACTGGTCACAGTGACTGACTGACTGCTTACACTGACTGACTGACTAGTCACACTGACTGACTGGTCACACTGACTGACTGACTAACTGACTGGTCACACTGACTGACTGATCACACAGACTGACCGACTGGTCACACTTTCTGACTGGTCACACTGACTTACTGATTGGTGACACTGACTGACCATCAACATGACTAATCAAACTGACTGACTGACTGGTCAAACTGACTCTATGACTGTCACACTGACTAACTGGTCACAATGACTGACGGACTGTTCACACTGACTGACTCGTCACACTGACTGATCACACTGACTGACTGACTGGTCACACTGACTGACTGGTCATATTGACTGACTGACTGGTCATACTTACTGACTGGTCACACTGACTGACTGACTGCTTACACTGACTGACTGACTGCTTACACTGACTGACTGGTCACACTGACTGACTGACTGGTTACACTGACTGACATGTTACACTGACTTACTGACTGGTTACACTGACTGACTGACTGGTCACACTGACTGACTGACTGGTCACACTGACTGACTGATCACTGTGACTGACTGACTGATCACACAGACTGACTGACTGGTCACACTTTCTGACTGGTCACACTGACTTACTGATTGGTGATACTGACTGACCATCAACATGACTGATCACACTGACTGACCGACGGGTCAAACTGACTGACTGATCACACTGACTGACTGACTGGTCACACTGACTGACTGGTGACATTGACTGACTGACTGTTCAGACTGACTGAATGGTCACACTGACTGACTGACTGGTCACACTGACTGACTGGTCACACTGACTGATCACACTGACTGACTGACTGGTCACACTGACTGACTGGTCATATTGACTGACTGACTGGTCACACTGACTGACTGACTGGTTACACTGACTGACTGACTGACTGCTTACACTGACTGACTGGTCACACTAAATGACTGACTGGTTACAATGACTAACATGTTACACTGACTGACTGACTTTTTACACTGACTGACTGACTGGTCAAACTGACTGACTGATCACTCTGACTGACTGACTGATCACACAGACTGACTGACTGTTCACACTTTTTGACTGGTCACACTGACTTACTGACTGGTCATACTTACTGACTGGTCACAGTGACTGACTGACTGCTTACACTGACTGACTGACTGGTCACACTGACTGACTGATCAAACTGACTGACAGACTGGTCACACTGACTGACTGGTCACACTGACTTACTGACTGGTTACACTGACTGACATGTTACACTGACTTACTGATTGGTTACACTAACTGACTGACTGGTCACACTGACTGACTGACTGACTGACTCGTCACACAGACTGACCGACTGGTCACACTTTCTGACTGGTCACACTGACTTACTGATTGGTGACACTGACTGACCATCAACATGACTAATCAAACTGACTGACTGACTGGTCAAACTGACTCTATGACTGTCACACTGACTAACTGGTCACACTGACTGACGGACTGTTCACACTGACTGACTGGTCACACTGACTGATCACACTGACTGACTGACTGGTCACACTGACTGACTGGTCATATTGACTGACTGACTGGTCATACTTACTGACTGATCACACTGACTGACTGACTGCTTACACTGACTGACTGACTGCTTACACTGACTGACTGGTCACACTGACTGACTGACTGGTTACACTGACTGACATGTTACACTGACTTACTGACTGGTTACACTGACTGACTGACTGGTCACACTGACTGACCGACTGGTCACACTTTCTGACTGGTCACACTGACTTACTGATTGGTGACACTGACTGACCATCAACATGACTAATCAAACTGACTGACTGACTGGTCACACTGACTAACTGGTCACACTGACTGACGGACTGTTCACACTGACTGACTGGTCACACTGACTGATCACACTGACTGACTGACTGGTCACACTGACTGACTGGTCATATTGACTGACTGACTGGTCATACTTACTGACTGGTCACACTGACTGACTGGTCATATTGACTGACTGACTGACTGGTCATACTTACTGACTGGTCACACTGACTGACTGACTGGTTACACTGACTGACTGACTGACTGCTTACACTGACTGACTGGCCACACTGAATGACTGACTGGTTACACTGACTAACATGTTACACTGACTGACTGACTTTTTACACTGACTAACTGACTGGTCAAACTGACTGACTGATCACTCTGACTGACTGACTGATCACACAGACTGACTTACTGTTCACACTTTTTGACTGGTAACACTGACTTACTGACTGTTCATACTTACTGACTGGTCACAGTGACTGACTGACTGCTTACACTGACTGACTGACTGGTCACACTGACTGACTGGTCACACTGACTGACTGACTGACTGACTGGTCACACTGACTGACTGATCACACAGACTGACCGACTGGTCACACTTTCTGACTGGTCACACTGACTTACTGATTGGTGACACTGACTGACCATCAACATGACTAATCAAACTGACTGACTGACTGGTCAAACTGACTCTATGACTGTCACACTGACTAACTGGTCACACTGACTGACGGACTGTTCACACTGACTGACTGGTCACACTGACTGATCACACTGACTGACTGACTGGTCACACTGACTGACTGGTCATATTGACTGACTGACTGGTCATACTTACTGACTGGTCACACTGACTGACTGACTGCTTACACTGACTGACTGACTGCTTACACTGACTGACTGGTCACACTGACTGACTGACTGGTTACACTGACTGACATGTTACACTGACTTACTGACTGGTTACACTGACTGACTGACTGGTCACACTGACTGACTGACTGGTCACACTGACTGACTGATCACTGTGACTGACTGACTGATCACACAAACTGACTGACTGGTCACACTTTCTGACTGGTCACAATGACTTACTGATTGGTGATACTGACTGACCATCAACATGACTGATCACACTGACTGACCGACGGGTCAAACTGACTGACTGATCACACTGACTGACTGACTGGTCACACTGACTGACTGGTGACAATGACTGACTGACTGTTCAGACTGACTGAATGGTCACACTGACTGACTGACTGGTCACACTGACTGACTGGTCACACTGACTGATCACACTGACTGACTGACTGGTCACACTGACTGACTGGTCATATTGACTGACTGACTGGTCAGACTGACTGACTGACTGGTTACACTGACTGACTGACTGACTGCTTACACTGACTGACTGGTCAAACTGAATGACTGACTGGTTACACTGACTGACTGGTCATATTGACTGACTGACTGGTCATACTTACTGACTGGTCACACTGACTGACTGACTGCTTACACTGACTGACTGACTGCTTACACTGACTGACTGGTCACACTGACTGACTGACTGGTTACACTGACTGACATGTTACACTGACTTACTGACTGGTTACACTGACTGACTGACTGGTCACACTGACTGACTGGTCACACTGACTGATCACACTGACTGACTGACTGGTCACACTGACTGACTGGTCATATTGACTGACTGACTGGTCACACTGACTGACTGACTGGTTACACTGACTGACTGACTGACTGCTTACACTGACTGACTGGTCACACTGAATGACTGACTGGTTACAATGACTAACATGTTACACTGACTGACTGACTTTTTACACTGACTGACTGACTGGTCAAACTGACTGACTGATCACTCTGACTGACTGACTGATCACACAGACTGACTGACTGTTCACACTTTTTGACTGGTCACACTGACTTACTGACTGGTCATACTTACTGAGTGGTCACAGTGACTGACTGACTGCTTACACTGACTGACTGACTGGTCACACTGACTGACTGATCAAACTGACTGACAGACTGGTCACACTGACTGACTGGTCACACTGACTTACTGACTGGTTACACTGACTGACATGTTACACTGACTTACTGATTGGTTACACTAACTGACTGACTGGTCACACTGACTGACTGGTCACACTGACTGACTGACTGACTGACTCGTCACACAGACTGACCGACTGGTCACACTTTCTGACTGGTCACACTGACTTACTGATTGGTGACACTGACTGACCATCAACATGACTAATCAAACTGACTGACTGACTGGTCAAACTGACTCTATGACTGTCACACTGACTAACTGGTCACACTGACTGACGGACTGTTCACACTGACTGACTGGTCACACTGACTGATCACACTGACTGACTGACTGGTAACACTGACTGACTGGTCATATTGACTGACTGACTGGTCATACTTACTGACTGGTCACACTGACTGACTGACTGCTTACACTGACTGACTGACTGCTTACACTGACTGACTGGTCACACTGACTGACTGACTGGTTACACTGACTGACATGTTACACTGACTTACTGACTGGTTACACTGACTGACTGACTGGTCACACTGACTGACTGACTGGTCACACTGACTGACTGATCACTGTGACTGACTGACTGATCACACAGACTGACTGACTGGTCACACTTTCTGACTGGTCACACTGACTTACTGATTGGTGATACTGACTGACCATCAACATGACTGATCACACTGACTGACCGACGGGTCAAACTGACTGACTGATCACACTGACTGACTGACTGGTCACACTGACTGACTGGTGACATTGACTGACTGACTGTTCAGACTGACTGAATGGTCACACTGACTGACTGACTGGTCACACTGACTGATCACACTGACTGACTGACTGGTCACACTGACTGACTGGTCATATTGACTGACTGACTGGTCACACTGACTGACTGACTGGTTACACTGACTGACTGACTGACTGCTTACACTGACTGACTGGTCACACTGAATGACTGACTGGTTACAATGACTAACATGTTACACTGACTGACTGACTTTTTCCACTGACTGACTGACTGGTCAAACTGACTGACTGATCACTCTGACTGACTGACTGATCACACAGACTGACTGACTGTTCACACTTTTTGACTGGTCACACTGACTTACTGACTGGTCATACTTACTGACTGGTCACAGTGACTGACTGACTGCTTACACTGACTGACTGACTGGTCACACTGACTGACTGATCAAACTGACTGACAGACTGGTCACACTGACTGACTGGTCACACTGACTTACTGACTGGTTACACTGACTGACATGTTACACTGACTTACTGATTGGTTAAACTAACTGACTGACTGGTCACACTGACTGACTGACTGACTGACTGGTCACACAGACTGACCGACTGGTCACACTTTCTGACTGGTCACACTGACTTACTGATTGGTGACACTGACTGACCATCAACATGACTAATCAAACTGACTGACTGACTGGTCAAACTGACTCTATGACTGTCACACTGACTAACTGGTAACACTGACTGACGGACTGTTCACACTGACTGACTGGTCACACTGACTGATCACACTGACTGACTGACTGGTCACACTGACTGACTGGTCATATTGACTGACTGACTGGTCATACTTACTGACTGGTCACACTGACTGACTGACTGCTTACACTGACTGACTGACTGCTTACACTGACTGACTGGTCAAACTGACTGACTGACTGGTTACACTGACTGACATGTTACACTGACTTACTGACTGGTTACACTGACTGACTGACTGGTCACACTGACTGACTGACTGGTCACACTGACTGACTGACTGGTCACACTGACTGACTGATCACTCTGACTGACTGACTGATCACACAGACTGACTGACTGGTCACACTTTCTGACTGGTCACACTGACTTACTGATTGGTGATACTGACTGACCATCAACATGACTGATCACACTGACTGACCGACGGGTCAAACTGACTGACTGATCACACTGACTGACTGACTGGTCACACTGACTGACTGGTGACATTGACTGACTGACTGTTCACACTGACTGACTGGTCACACTGACTGACTGACTGGTCACACTGACTGACTGGTCACACTTACTGACTGACGGGTCACACTGACTGACTGGTTACACTAACTGACTGACTACTTACACTGACACACTGACTGTTCAGACTGACTGACTGGTCACACTGACTGACTGGTCATATTGACTGACTGACTGACTGGTCATACTTACTGACTGGTCACACTGACTGACTGACTGGTTACACTGACTGACTGACTGACTGCTTACACTGACTGACTGGTCACACTGAATGACTGACTGGTTACACTGACTAACATGTTACACTGACTGACTGACTTTTTACACTGACTAACTGACTGGTCAAACTGACTGACTGATCACTCTGACTGACTGACTGACTGACTGGTCACACTGAATGACTGACTGGTTACACTGACTAACATGTTACACTGACTGACTGACTTTTTACACTGACTAACTGACTGTTCAAACTGACTGACTGATCACTCTGACTGACTGACTGATCACACAGACTGACTGACTGTTCACACTTTTTGACTGGTAACACTGACTTACTGACTGTTCATACTTACTGACTGGTCACAGTGACTGACTGACTGCTTACACTGACTGACTGACTGGTCACACTGACTGACTGGTCACACTGACTGACTGACTGGTCACACTGAATGACTGACTGGTTACACTGACTGACTGACTGGTCACACTGACTGACTGATCACTCTGACTGACTGACTGATCACACAGTCTGACTGACTGGTCACTCTTTCTGACTGGTCACACTGACTTACTGATTTGTGATACTGACTGACCATCAACATGACTGATCACACTGACTGACCGACGGGTCAAACTGACTGACTGATCATACTGACTGACTGACTGGTCACACTCACTGACTGGTCACATTGACTGACTGACTGTTCAGACTGACTGACTGGTCACACTGACTGACTGACTGGTCACACTGACTGACTGGTCACACTTACTGAGTGACGGGTCACACTGAATGACTGGTCACACTAACTGACTGACTACTTACACTGACACACTGACTGTTCAGACTGACTGACTGGTCACACTGACTGACTGACTGGTCACACTGACTGATCACACTGACTGACTGACTGGTCACAGTGACTGACTGGTCATATTGACTGACTGACTGGTCATTCTTACTGACTGGTCACACTGACTGACTGACTGGTTACACTGACTGACTGACTGCTTACACTGACTGACAGGTCACACTGAATGACTGACTGTTTACACTGACTGACATGTTACACTGACTGACATGTTACACTGACTTACTGACTGGTTACACTGACTGACTGACTTTTCACACTGACTGACTGGTCACACTGACTGATCACACTGACTGACTGACTGGTCACACTGACTGACTGGTCATATTGACTGACTGACTGGTCATACTTACTGACTGGTCACACTGACTGACTGACTGACTGGTTACACTGACTGACTGACTGACTGCTTACACTGACTGACTGGTCACACTGAATGACTGACTGGTTACACTGACTAACATGTTACACTGACTGACTGACTTTTTACACTGACTGACTGACTGGTCAAACTGACTGACTGATCACTCTGACTGACTGACTGATCACACAGACTGACTGACTTTTCACACTTTTTGACTGGTCACACTGACTTACTGACTGGTCATACTTACTGACTGGTCACAGTGACTGACTGACTGCTTACACTGACTGACTGACTGGTCACACTGACTGACTGATCAAACTGACTGACAGACTGGTCACACTGACTGACTGGTCACACTGACTTACTGACTGGTTACACTGACTGACAAGTTACACTGACTTACTGATTGGTTACACTAACTGACTGACTGGTCACACTGACTGACTGGTCACACTGACTGACTGACTGACTGACTGGTCACACAGACTGACCGACTGGTCACACTTTCTGACTGGTCACACTGACTTACTGATTGGTGACACTGACTGACCATCAACATGACTAATCAAACTGACTGACTGACTGGTCACACTGACTAACTGGTCACACTGACTGACGGACTGTTCACACTGACTGACTGGTCACACTGACTGATCACACTGACTGACTGACTGGTCACACTGACTGACTGGTCATATTGACTGACTGACTGGTCATACTTACTGACTGGTCACACTGACTGACAGGTCATATTGACTGACTGACTGACTGGTCATACTTACTGACTGGTCACACTGACTGACTGACTGGTTACACTGACTGACTGACTGACTGCTTACACTGACTGACTGGCCACACTGAATGACTGACTGGTTACACTGACTAACATGTTACACTGACTGACTGACTTTTTACACTGACTAACTGACTGGTCAAACTGACTGACTGATCACTCTGACTGACTGACTGATCACACAGACTGACTGACTGTTCACACTTTTTGACTGGTAACACTGACTTACTGACTGTTCATACTTACTGACTGGTCACAGTGACTGACTGACTGCTTACACTGACTGACTGACTGGTCACACTGACTGACTGGTCACACTGACTGACTGACTGACTGACTGGTCACACTGACTGACTGATCACACAGACTGACCGACTGGTCACACTTTCTGACTGGTCACACTGACTTACTGATTGGTGACACTGACTGACCATCAACATGACTAATCAAACTGACTGACTGACTGGTCAAACTGACTCTATGACTGTCACACTGACTAACTGGTCACACTGACTGACGGACTGTTCACACTGACTGACTGGTCACACTGACTGATCACACTGACTGACTGGTCATATTGACTGACTGACTGGTCATACTTACTGACTGGTCACACTGACTGACTGACTGCTTACACTGACTGACTGACTGCTTACACTGACTGACTGGTCACACTGACTGACTGACTGGTTACACTGACTGACAAGTTACACTGACTTACTGACTGGTTACACTGACTGACTGACTGGTCACACTGACTGACTGACTGGTCACACTGACTGACTGATCACTGTGACTGACTGACTGATCACACAGACTGACTGACTGGTCACACTTTCTGACTGGTCACAATGACTTACTGATTGGTGATACTGACTGACCATCAACATGACTGATCACACTGACTGACCGACGGGTCAAACTGACTGACTGATCACACTGACTGACTGACTGGTCACACTGACTGACTGGTGACAATGACTGACTGACTGTTCAGACTGACTGAATGGTCACACTGACTGACTGACTGGTCACACTGACTGACTGGTCACACTGACTGATCACACTGACTGACTGACTGGTCACACTGACTGACTGGTCATATTGACTGACTGACTGGTCAGACTGACTGACTGACTGGTTACACTGACTGACTGACTGACTGCTTACACTGACTGACTGGTCAAACTGAATGACTGACTGGTTACACTGACTAACATGTTACACTGACTGACTGACTTTTTACACTGACTGACTGACTGGTTAAACTGACTGACTGATCACTCTGACTGACTGACTGATCACACAGACTGACTGACTGTTCACACTTTTTGACTGGTCACACTGACTTACTGACTGGTCATACTTACTGACTGGTCACAGTGACTGACTGACTGCTTACACTGACTGACTGACTGGTCACACTGACTGACTGATCAAACTGACTGACAGACTGGTCACACTGACTGACTGGTCACACTGACTTACTGACTGGTTACACTGACTGACATGTTACACTGACTTACTGATTGGTTACACTAACTGACTGACTGGTCACACTGACTGACTGGTCACACTGACTGACTGACTGACTGACTGGTCACACAGACTGACCGACTGGTCACACTTTCTGACTGGTCACACTGACTTACTGATTGGTGACACTGACTGACCATCAACATGACTAATCAAACTGACTGACTGACTGGTCAAACTGACTCAATGACTGTCACACTGACTAACTGGTCACACTGACTGACGGACTGTTCACACTGACTGACTGGTCACACTGACTGATCACACTGACTGACTGACTGGTCACACTGACTGACTGGTCATATTGACTGACTGACTGGTCATACTTACTGACTGGTCACACTGACTGACTGACTGCTTACACTGACTGACTGACTGCTTACACTGACTGACTGGTCAAACTGACTGACTGACTGGTTACACTGACTGACATGTTACACTGACTTACTGACTGGTTACACTGACTGACTGACTGGTCACACTGACTGACTGACTGGTAACACTGACTGACTGATCACTCTGACTGACTGACTGATCACACAGACTGACTGACTGGTCACACTTTCTGACTGGTCACACTGACTTACTGATTGGTGATACTGACTGACCATCAACATGACTGATCACACTGACTGACCGACGGGTCAAACTGACTGACTGATCACACTGACTGACTGACTGGTCACACTGACTGACTGGTCACATTGACTGACTGACTGTTCACACTGACTGACTGGTCATACTGACTGACTGACTGGTCACACTTACTGACTGACTGGTCACACTTACTGACTGACGGGTCACACTGACTGACTGGTCACACTAACTGACTGACTACTTACACTGACACACTGACTGTTCAGACTGACTGACTGGTCACACTGACTGACTGGTCATATTGACTGACTGACTGACTGGTCATACTGACTGACCGACTGGTCACACTTTCTGACTGGTCACACTGACTTACTGATTGGTGACACTGACTGACCATCAACATGACTAATCAAACTGACTGACTGACTGGTCACACTGACTAACTGGTCACACTGACTGACGGACTGTTCACACTGACTGACTGGTCACACTGACTGATCACACTGACTGACTGACTGGTCACACTGGCTGACTGGTCATATTGACTGACTGACTGGTCATACTTACTGACTGGTCACACTGACTGACTGGTCATATTGACTGACTGACTGACTGGTCATACTTACTGACTGGTCACACTGACTGACTGACTGGTTACACTGACTGACTGACTGACTGCTTACACTGACTGACTGGCCACACTGAATGACTGACTGGTTACACTGACTAACATGTTACACTGACTGACTGACTTTTTACACTGACTAACTGACTGGTCAAACTGACTGACTGATCACTCTGACTGACTGACTGATCACACAGACTGACTGACTGTTCACACTTTTTGACTGGTAACACTGACTTACTGACTGTTCATACTTACTGACTGGTCACAGTGACTGACTGACTGCTTACACTGACTGACTGACTGGTCACACTGACTGACTGGTCACACTGACTGACTGACTGACTGACTGGTCACACTGACTGACTGATCACACAGACTGACCGACTGGTCACACTTTCTGACTGGTCACACTGACTTACTGATTGGTGACACTGACTGACCATCAACATGACTAATCAAACTGACTGACTGACTGGTCAAACTGACTCTATGACTGTCACACTGACTAACTGGTCACACTGACTGACGGACTGTTCACACTGACTGACTGGTCACACTGACTGATCACACTGACTGACTGACTGGTCACACTGACTGACTGGTCATATTGACTGACTGACTGGTCATACTTACTGACTGGTCACACTGACTGACTGACTGCTTACACTGACTGACTGACTGCTTACACTGACTGACTGGTCACACTGACTGACTGACTGGTTACACTGACTGACATGTTACACTGACTTTCTGACTGGTTACACTGACTGACTGACTGGTCACACTGACTGACTGACTGGTCACACTGACTGACTGATCACTGTGACTGACTGACTGATCACACAGACTGACTGACTGGTCACACTTTCTGACTGGTCACAATGACTTACTGATTGGTGATACTGACTGACCATCAACATGACTGATCACACTGACTGACCGACGGGTCAAACTGACTGACTGATCACACTGACTGACTGACTGGTCACACTGACTGACTGGTGACAATGACTGACTGACTGTTCAGACTGACTGAATGGTCACACTGACTGACTGACTGGTCACACTGACTGACTGGTCACACTGACTGATCACACTGACTGACTGACTGGTCACACTGACTGACAGGTCATATTGACTGACTGACTGGTCAGACTGACTGACTGACTGGTTACACTGACTGACTGACTGACTGCTTACACTGACTGACTGGTCAAACTGAATGACTGACTGGTTACACTGACTAACATGTTAAACTGACTGACTGACTTTTTACACTGACTGACTGACTGGTCAAACTGAGTGACTGATCACTCTGACTGACTGACTGATCACACAGACTGACTGACTGTTCACACTTTTTGACTGGTCACACTGACTTACAGACTGGTCATACTTACTGACTGGTCACAGTGACTGACTGACTGCTTACACTGACTGACTGACTGGTCACACTGACTGACTGATCAAACTGACTGACAGACTGGTCACACTGACTGACTGGTCACACTGACTTACTGACTGGTTACACTGACTGACATGTTACACTGACTTACTGATTGGTTACACTAACTGACTGACTGGTCACACTGACTGACTGGTCACACTGACTGACTGACTGACTGACTGGTCACACAGACTGACCGACTGGTCACACTTTCTGACTGGTCACACTGACTTACTGATTGGTGACACTGACTGACCATCAACATGACTAATCAAACTGACTGACTGACTGGTCAAACTGACTCAATGACTGTCACACTGACTAACTGGTCACACTGACTGACGGACTGTTCACACTGACTGACTGGTCACACTGACTGATCACACTGACTGACTGACTGGTCACACTGACTGACTGGTCATATTGACTGACTGACTGGTCATACTTACTGACTGGTCACACTGACTGACTGACTGCTTACACTGACTGACTGACTGCTTACACTGACTGACTGGTCAAACTGACTGACTGACTGGTTACACTGACTGACATGTTACACTGACTTACTGACTGGTTACACTGACTGACTGACTGGTCACACTGACTGACTGACTGGTCACACTGACTGACTGATCACTCTGACTGACTGACTGATCACACAGACTGACTGACTGGTCACACTTTCTGACTGGTCACACTGACTTACTGATTGGTGATACTGACTGACCATCAACATGACTGATCACACTGACTGACCGACGGGTCAAACTGACTGACTGATCACACTGACTGACTGACTGGTCACACTGACTGACTGGTCACATTGACTGACTGACTGTTCACACTGACTGACTGGTCACACTGACTGACTGACTGGTCACACTTACTGACTGACTGGTCACACTTACTGACTGACGGGTCACACTGACTGACTGGTCACACTAACTGACTGACTACTTACACTGACACACTGACTGTTCAGACTGACTGACTGGTCACACTGACTGACTGGTCATATTGACTGACTGACTGACTGGTCATACTTACTGACTGGTCACACTGACTGACTGACTGGTTACACTGACTGACTGACTGACTGCTTACACTGACTGACTGGCCACACTGAATGACTGACTGGTTACACTGACTAACATGTTACACTGACTGACTGACTTTTTACACTGACTAACTGACTGGTCAAACTGACTGACTGATCACTCTGACTGACTGACTGATCACACAGACTGACTGACTGTTCACACTTATTGACTGGTAACACTGACTTACTGACTGTTCATACTTACTGACTGGTCACAGTGACTGACTGACTGCTTACACTGACTGACTGACTAGTCACACTGACTGACTGGTCACACTGACTGACTGACTGACTGACTGGTCACACTGACTGACTGGTCATATTGACTGACTGACTGGTCATACTTACTGACTGGTCACACTGACTGACTGACTGCTTACACTGACTGACTGACTGCTTACACTGACTGACTGGTCACACTGACTGACTGACTGGTTACACTGACTGACATGTTACACTGACTTACTGACTGGTTACACTGACTGACTGACTGGTCACACTGACTGACTGACTGGTCACACTGACTGACTGATCACTGTGACTGACTGACTGATCACACAGACTGACTGACTGGTCACACTTTCTGACTGGTCACACTGACTTACTGATTGGTGATACTGACTGACCATCAACATGACTGATCACACTGACTGACCGACGGGTCAAACTGACTGACTGATCACACTGACTGACTGACTGGTCACACTGACTGACTGACTGGTTACACTGACTGACATGTTACACTGACTTTCTGACTGGTTACACTGACTGACTGACTGGTCACACTGACTGACTGACTGGTCACACTGACTGACTGATCACTGTGACTGACTGACTGATCACACAGACTGACTGACTGGTCACACTTTCTGACTGGTCACAATGACTTACTGATTGGTGATACTGACTGACCATCAACATGACTGATCACACTGACTGACCGACGGGTCAAACTGACTGACTGATCACACTGACTGACTGACTGGTCACACTGACTGACTGGTGACAATGACTGACTGACTGTTCAGACTGACTGAATGGTCACACTGACTGACTGACTGGTCACACTGACTGACTGGTCACACTGACTGATCACACTGACTGACTGACTGGTCACACTGACTGACAGGTCATATTGACTGACTGACTGGTCAGACTGACTGACTGACTGGTTACACTGACTGACTGACTGACTGCTTACACTGACTGACTGGTCAAACTGAATGACTGACTGGTTACACTGACTAACATGTTAAACTGACTGACTGACTTTTTACACTGACTGACTGACTGGTCAAACTGAGTGACTGATCACTCTGACTGACTGACTGATCACACAGACTGACTGACTGTTCACACTTTTTGACTGGTCACACTGACTTACAGACTGGTCATACTTACTGACTGGTCACAGTGACTGACTGACTGCTTACACTGACTGACTGACTGGTCACACTGACTGACTGATCAAACTGACTGACAGACTGGTCACACTGACTGACTGGTCACACTGACTTACTGACTGGTTACACTGACTGACATGTTACACTGACTTACTGATTGGTTACACTAACTGACTGACTGGTCACACTGACTGACTGGTCACACTGACTGACTGACTGACTGACTGGTCACACAGACTGACCGACTGGTCACACTTTCTGACTGGTCACACTGACTTACTGATTGGTGACACTGACTGACCATCAACATGACTAATCAAACTGACTGACTGACTGGTCAAACTGACTCAATGACTGTCACACTGACTAACTGGTCACACTGACTGACGGACTGTTCACACTGACTGACTGGTCACACTGACTGATCACACTGACTGACTGACTGGTCACACTGACTGACTGGTCATATTGACTGACTGACTGGTCATACTTACTGACTGGTCACACTGACTGACTGACTGCTTACACTGACTGACTGACTGCTTACACTGACTGACTGGTCAAACTGACTGACTGACTGGTTACACTGACTGACATGTTACACTGACTTACTGACTGGTTACACTGACTGACTGACTGGTCACACTGACTGACTGACTGGTCACACTGACTGACTGATCACTCTGACTGACTGACTGATCACACAGACTGACTGACTGGTCACACTTTCTGACTGGTCACACTGACTTACTGATTGGTGATACTGACTGACCATCAACATGACTGATCACACTGACTGACCGACGGGTCAAACTGACTGACTGATCACACTGACTGACTGACTGGTCACACTGACTGACTGGTCACATTGACTGACTGACTGTTCACACTGACTGACTGGTCACACTGACTGACTGACTGGTCACACTTACTGACTGACTGGTCACACTTACTGACTGACGGGTCACACTGACTGACTGGTCACACTAACTGACTGACTACTTACACTGACACACTGACTGTTCAGACTGACTGACTGGTCACACTGACTGACTGGTCATATTGACTGACTGACTGACTGGTCATACTTACTGACTGGTCACACTGACTGACTGACTGGTTACACTGACTGACTGACTGACTGCTTACACTGACTGACTGGCCACACTGAATGACTGACTGGTTACACTGACTAACATGTTACACTGACTGACTGACTTTTTACACTGACTAACTGACTGGTCAAACTGACTGACTGATCACTCTGACTGACTGACTGATCACACAGACTGACTGACTGTTCACACTTATTGACTGGTAACACTGACTTACTGACTGTTCATACTTACTGACTGGTCACAGTGACTGACTGACTGCTTACACTGACTGACTGACTAGTCACACTGACTGACTGGTCACACTGACTGACTGACTGACTGACTGGTCACACTGACTGACTGGTCATATTGACTGACTGACTGGTCATACTTACTGACTGGTCACACTGACTGACTGACTGCTTACACTGACTGACTGACTGCTTACACTGACTGACTGGTCACACTGACTGACTGACTGGTTACACTGACTGACATGTTACACTGACTTACTGACTGGTTACACTGACTGACTGACTGGTCACACTGACTGACTGACTGGTCACACTGACTGACTGATCACTGTGACTGACTGACTGATCACACAGACTGACTGACTGGTCACACTTTCTGACTGGTCACACTGACTTACTGATTGGTGATACTGACTGACCATCAACATGACTGATCACACTGACTGACCGACGGGTCAAACTGACTGACTGATCACACTGACTGACTGACTGGTCACACTGACTGACTGGTGACATTGACTGACTGACTGTTCAGACTGACTGAATGGTCACACTGACTGACTGACTGGTCACACTGACTGACTGGTCACACTGACTGATCACACTGACTGACTGACTGGTCACACTGACTGACTGGTCATATTGACTGACTGACTGGTCACACTGACTGACTGACTGGTTACACTGACTGACTGACTGACTGCTTACACTGACTGACTGGTCACACTGAATGACTGACTGGTTACAATGACTAACATGTTACACTGACTGACTGACTTTTTACACTGACTGACTGACTGGTCAAACTGACTGACTGATCACTCTAACTGACTGACTGATCACACAGACTGACTGACTGTTCACACTTTTTGACTGGTCACACTGACTTACTGACTGGTCATACTTACTGACTGGTCACAGTGACTGACTGACTGCTTACACTGACTGACTGACTGGTCACACTGACTGACTGATCAAACTGACTGACAGACTGGTCACACTGACTGACTGGTCACACTGACTTACTGACTGGTTACACTGACTGACATGTTACACTGACTTACTGA
Organism: Zacco platypus; assembly: GCA_038088235.1. Taxonomy (NCBI): domain Eukaryota; kingdom Metazoa; phylum Chordata; class Actinopteri; order Cypriniformes; family Xenocyprididae; genus Zacco; species Zacco platypus. The sequence goes on along the minus strand of CM076086.1, from coordinate 22,945,659 downwards.
TTGGTTACACTAACTGACTGACTGGTCACACTGACTGACTGGTCACACTGACTGACTGACTGACTGACTCGTCACACAGACTGACCGACTGGTCACACTTTCTGACTGGTCACACTGACTTACTGATTGGTGACACTGACTGACCATCAACATGACTAATCAAACTGACTGACTGACTGGTCAAACTGACTCTATGACTGTCACACTGACTAACTGGTCACACTGACTGACGGACTGTTCACACTGACTGACTGGTCACACTGACTGATCACACTAACTGACTGACTGGTAACACTGACTGACTGGTCATATTGACTGACTGACTGGTCATACTTACTGACTGGTCACACTGACTGACTGACTGCTTACACTGACTGACTGACTGCTTACACTGACTGACTGGTCACACTGACTGACTGACTGGTTACACTGACTGACATGTTACACTGACTTACTGACTGGTCACACTGACTGACTGACTGGTTACACTGACTGACTGACTGACTGCTTACACTGACTGACTGGCCACACTGAATGACTGACTGGTTACACTGACTAACATGTTACACTGACTGACTGACTTTTTACACTGACTAACTGACTGGTCAAACTGACTGACTGATCACTCTGACTGACTGACTGATCACACAGACTGACTGACTGTTCACACTTTTTGACTGGTAACACTGACTTACTGACTGTTCATACTTACTGACTGGTCACAGTGACTGACTGACTGCTTACACTGACTGACTGACTGGTCACACTGACTGACTGGTCACACTGACTGACTGACTGACTGACTGGTCACACTGACTGACTGATCACACAGACTGACCGACTGGTCACACTTTCTGACTGGTCACACTGACTTACTGATTGGTGACACTGACTGACCATCAACATGACTAATCAAACTGACTGACTGACTGGTCAAACTGACTCTATGACTGTCACACTGACTAACTGGTCACACTGACTGACGGACTGTTCACACTGACTGACTGGTCACACTGACTGATCACACTGACTGACTGACTGGTCACACTGACTGACTGGTCATATTGACTGACTGACTGGTCATACTTACTGACTGGTCACACTGACTGACTGACTGCTTACACTGACTGACTGACTGCTTACACTGACTGACTGGTCACACTGACTGACTGACTGGTTACACTGACTGACATGTTACACTGACTTATTGACTGGTTACACTGACTGACTGACTGGTCACACTGACTGACTGACTGGTCACACTGACTGACTGATCACACAGACTGACTGACTGATCACACAGACTGACTGACTGGTCACACTTTCTGACTGGTCACAATGACTTACTGATTGGTGATACTGACTGACCATCAACATGACTGATCACACTGACTGACCGACGGGTCAAACTGACTGACTGATCACACTGACTGACTGACTGGTCACACTGACTGACTGGTGACAATGACTGACTGACTGTTCAGACTGACTGAATGGTCACACTGACTGACTGACTGGTCACACTGACTGACTGGTCACACTGACTGATCACACTGACTGACTGACTGGTCACACTGACTGACTGGTCATATTGACTGACTGACTGGTCAGACTGACTGACTGACTGGTTACACTGACTGACTGACTGACTGCTTACACTGACTGACTGGTCAAACTGAATGACTGACTGGTTACACTGACTAACATGTTACACTGACTGACTCACTTTTTACACTGACTGACTGACTGGTCAAACTGACTGACTGATCACTCTGACTGACTGACTGATCACACAGACTGACTGACTGTTCACACTTTTTGACTGGTCACACTGACTTACTGACTGGTCATACTTACTGACTGGTCACAGTGACTGACTGACTGCTTACACTGACTGACTGACTGGTCACACTGACTGACTGATCAAACTGACTGACAGACTGGTGACACTGACTGACTGGTCACACTGACTTACTGACTGGTTACACTGACTGACATGTTACACTGACTTACTGATTGGTTACACTAACTGACTGACTGGTCACACTGACTGACTGGTCACACTGACTGACTGACTGACTGACTGGTCACACAGACTGACCGACTGGTCACACTTTCTGACTGGTCACACTGACTGACTGACTGCTTACACTGACTGACTGACTGCTTACACTGACTGACTGGTCAAACTGACTGACTGACTGGTTACACTGACTGACATGTTACACTGACTTACTGACTGGTTACACTGACTGACTGACTGGTCACACTGACTGACTGACTGGTCACACTGACTGACTGATCACTCTGACTGACTGACTGATCACACAGACTGACTGACTGGTCACACTTTCTGACTGGTCACACTGACTTACTGATTGGTGATACTGACTGACCATCAACATGACTTATCACACTGACTGACCGACGGGTCAAACTGACTGACTGATCACACTGACTGACTGACTGGTCACACTGACTGACTGGTCACATTGACTGACTGACTGTTCACACTGACTGACTGGTCACACTGACTGACTGACTGGTCACACTTACTGACTGACTGGTCACACTTACTGACTGACGGGTCACACTGACTGACTGGTCACACTAACTGACTGACTACTTACACTGACACACTGACTGTTCAGACTGACTGACTGGTCACACTGACTGACTGGTCATATTGACTAACTGACTGACTGGTCATACTGACTGACCGACTGGTCACACTTTCTGACTGGTCACACTGACTTACTGATTGGTGACACTGACTGACCATCAACATGACTAATCAAACTGACTGACTGACTGGTCACACTGACTAACTGGTCACACTGACTGACGGACTGTTCACACTGACTGACTGGTCACACTGACTGATCACACTGACTGACTGACTGGTCACACTGACTGACTGGTCATATTGACTGACTGACTGGTCATACTTACTGACTGGTCACACTGACTGACTGGTCATATTGACTGACTGACTGACTGGTCATACTTACTGACTGGTCACACTGACTGACTGACTGGTTACACTGACTGACTGACTGACTGCTTACACTGACTGACTGGCCACACTGAATGACTGACTGGTTACACTGACTAACATGTTACACTGACTGACTGACTTTTTACACTGACTAACTGACTGGTCAAACTGACTGACTGATCACTCTGACTGACTGACTGATCACACAGACTGACTGACTGTTCACACTTTTTGACTGGTAACACTGACTTACTGACTGTTCATACTTACTGACTGGTCACAGTGACTGACTGACTGCTTACACTGACTGACTGACTGGTCACACTGACTGACTGGTCACACTGACTGACTGACTGACTGACTGGTCACACTGACTGACTGATCACACAGACTGACCGACTGGTCACACTTTCTGACTGGTCACACTGACTTACTGATTGGTGACACTGACTGACCATCAACATGACTAATCAAACTGACTGACTGACTGGTCAAACTGACTCTATGACTGTCACACTGACTAACTGGTCACACTGACTGACGGACTGTTCACACTGACTGACTGGTCACACTGACTGATCACACTGACTGACTGACTGGTCACACTGACTGACTGGTCATATTGACTGACTGACTGGTCATACTTACTGACTGGTCACACTGACTGACTGACTGCTTACACTGACTGACTGACTGCTTACACTGACTGACTGGTCACACTGACTGACTGACTGGTTACACTGACTGACATGTTACACTGACTTACTGACTGGTTACACTGACTGACTGACTGGTCACACTGACTGACTGACTGCTTACACTGACTGACTGACTGCTTACACTGACTGACTGGTCACACTGACTGACTGACTGGTTACACTGACTGACATGTTACACTGACTGACTGACTGCTTACACTGACTGACTGGTCACACTGACTGACTGACTGGTTACACTGACTGACATGTTACACTGACTTTCTGACTGGTTACACTGACTGACTGACTGGTCACACTGACTGACTGACTGGTCACACTGACTGACTGATCACTGTGACTGACTGACTGATCACACAGACTGACTGACTGGTCACACTTTCTGACTGGTCACAATGACTTACTGATTGGTGATACTGACTGACCATCAACATGACTGATCACACTGACTGACCGACGGGTCAAACTGACTGACTGATCACACTGACTGACTGACTGGTCACACTGACTGACTGGTGACAATGACTGACTGACTGTTCAGACTGACTGAATGGTCACACTGACTGACTGACTGGTCACACTGACTGACTGGTCACACTGACTGATCACACTGACTGACTGACTGGTCACACTGACTGACAGGTCATATTGACTGACTGACTGGTCAGACTGACTGACTGACTGGTTACACTGACTGACTGACTGACTGCTTACACTGACTGACTGGTCAAACTGAATGACTGACTGGTTACACTGACTAACATGTTAAACTGACTGACTGACTTTTTACACTGACTGACTGACTGGTCAAACTGAGTGACTGATCACTCTGACTGACTGACTGATCACACAGACTGACTGACTGTTCACACTTTTTGACTGGTCACACTGACTTACAGACTGGTCATACTTACTGACTGGTCACAGTGACTGACTGACTGCTTACACTGACTGACTGACTGGTCACACTGACTGACTGATCAAACTGACTGACAGACTGGTCACACTGACTGACTGGTCACACTGACTTACTGACTGGTTACACTGACTGACATGTTACACTGACTTACTGATTGGTTACACTAACTGACTGACTGGTCACACTGACTGACTGGTCACACTGACTGACTGACTGACTGACTGGTCACACAGACTGACCGACTGGTCACACTTTCTGACTGGTCACACTGACTTACTGATTGGTGACACTGACTGACCATCAACATGACTAATCAAACTGACTGACTGACTGGTCAAACTGACTCAATGACTGTCACACTGACTAACTGGTCACACTGACTGACGGACTGTTCACACTGACTGACTGGTCACACTGACTGATCACACTGACTGACTGACTGGTCACACTGACTGACTGGTCATATTGACTGACTGACTGGTCATACTTACTGACTGGTCACACTGACTGACTGACTGCTTACACTGACTGACTGACTGCTTACACTGACTGACTGGTCAAACTGACTGACTGACTGGTTACACTGACTGACATGTTACACTGACTTACTGACTGGTTACACTGACTGACTGACTGGTCACACTGACTGACTGACTGGTCACACTGACTGACTGATCACTCTGACTGACTGACTGATCACACAGACTGACTGACTGGTCACACTTTCTGACTGGTCACACTGACTTACTGATTGGTGATACTGACTGACCATCAACATGACTGATCACACTGACTGACCGACGGGTCAAACTGACTGACTGATCACACTGACTGACTGACTGGTCACACTGACTGACTGGTCACATTGACTGACTGACTGTTCACACTGACTGACTGGTCACACTGACTGACTGACTGGTCACACTTACTGACTGACTGGTCACACTTACTGACTGACGGGTCACACTGACTGACTGGTCACACTAACTGACTGACTACTTACACTGACACACTGACTGTTCAGACTGACTGACTGGTCACACTGACTGACTGGTCATATTGACTGACTGACTGACTGGTCATACTTACTGACTGGTCACACTGACTGACTGACTGGTTACACTGACTGACTGACTGACTGCTTACACTGACTGACTGGCCACACTGAATGACTGACTGGTTACACTGACTAACATGTTACACTGACTGACTGACTTTTTACACTGACTAACTGACTGGTCAAACTGACTGACTGATCACTCTGACTGACTGACTGATCACACAGACTGACTGACTGTTCACACTTATTGACTGGTAACACTGACTTACTGACTGTTCATACTTACTGACTGGTCACAGTGACTGACTGACTGCTTACACTGACTGACTGACTAGTCACACTGACTGACTGGTCACACTGACTGACTGACTGACTGACTGGTCACACTGACTGACTGGTCATATTGACTGACTGACTGGTCATACTTACTGACTGGTCACACTGACTGACTGACTGCTTACACTGACTGACTGACTGCTTACACTGACTGACTGGTCACACTGACTGACTGACTGGTTACACTGACTGACATGTTACACTGACTTACTGACTGGTTACACTGACTGACTGACTGGTCACACTGACTGACTGACTGGTCACACTGACTGACTGATCACTGTGACTGACTGACTGATCACACAGACTGACTGACTGGTCACACTTTCTGACTGGTCACACTGACTTACTGATTGGTGATACTGACTGACCATCAACATGACTGATCACACTGACTGACCGACGGGTCAAACTGACTGACTGATCACACTGACTGACTGACTGGTCACACTGACTGACTGACTGGTTACACTGACTGACATGTTACACTGACTTTCTGACTGGTTACACTGACTGACTGACTGGTCACACTGACTGACTGACTGGTCACACTGACTGACTGATCACTGTGACTGACTGACTGATCACACAGACTGACTGACTGGTCACACTTTCTGACTGGTCACAATGACTTACTGATTGGTGATACTGACTGACCATCAACATGACTGATCACACTGACTGACCGACGGGTCAAACTGACTGACTGATCACACTGACTGACTGACTGGTCACACTGACTGACTGGTGACAATGACTGACTGACTGTTCAGACTGACTGAATGGTCACACTGACTGACTGACTGGTCACACTGACTGACTGGTCACACTGACTGATCACACTGACTGACTGACTGGTCACACTGACTGACAGGTCATATTGACTGACTGACTGGTCAGACTGACTGACTGACTGGTTACACTGACTGACTGACTGACTGCTTACACTGACTGACTGGTCAAACTGAATGACTGACTGGTTACACTGACTAACATGTTAAACTGACTGACTGACTTTTTACACTGACTGACTGACTGGTCAAACTGAGTGACTGATCACTCTGACTGACTGACTGATCACACAGACTGACTGACTGTTCACACTTTTTGACTGGTCACACTGACTTACAGACTGGTCATACTTACTGACTGGTCACAGTGACTGACTGACTGCTTACACTGACTGACTGACTGGTCACACTGACTGACTGATCAAACTGACTGACAGACTGGTCACACTGACTGACTGGTCACACTGACTTACTGACTGGTTACACTGACTGACATGTTACACTGACTTACTGATTGGTTACACTAACTGACTGACTGGTCACACTGACTGACTGGTCACACTGACTGACTGACTGACTGACTGGTCACACAGACTGACCGACTGGTCACACTTTCTGACTGGTCACACTGACTTACTGATTGGTGACACTGACTGACCATCAACATGACTAATCAAACTGACTGACTGACTGGTCAAACTGACTCAATGACTGTCACACTGACTAACTGGTCACACTGACTGACGGACTGTTCACACTGACTGACTGGTCACACTGACTGATCACACTGACTGACTGACTGGTCACACTGACTGACTGGTCATATTGACTGACTGACTGGTCATACTTACTGACTGGTCACACTGACTGACTGACTGCTTACACTGACTGACTGACTGCTTACACTGACTGACTGGTCAAACTGACTGACTGACTGGTTACACTGACTGACATGTTACACTGACTTACTGACTGGTTACACTGACTGACTGACTGGTCACACTGACTGACTGACTGGTCACACTGACTGACTGATCACTCTGACTGACTGACTGATCACACAGACTGACTGACTGGTCACACTTTCTGACTGGTCACACTGACTTACTGATTGGTGATACTGACTGACCATCAACATGACTGATCACACTGACTGACCGACGGGTCAAACTGACTGACTGATCACACTGACTGACTGACTGGTCACACTGACTGACTGGTCACATTGACTGACTGACTGTTCACACTGACTGACTGGTCACACTGACTGACTGACTGGTCACACTTACTGACTGACTGGTCACACTTACTGACTGACGGGTCACACTGACTGACTGGTCACACTAACTGACTGACTACTTACACTGACACACTGACTGTTCAGACTGACTGACTGGTCACACTGACTGACTGGTCATATTGACTGACTGACTGACTGGTCATACTTACTGACTGGTCACACTGACTGACTGACTGGTTACACTGACTGACTGACTGACTGCTTACACTGACTGACTGGCCACACTGAATGACTGACTGGTTACACTGACTAACATGTTACACTGACTGACTGACTTTTTACACTGACTAACTGACTGGTCAAACTGACTGACTGATCACTCTGACTGACTGACTGATCACACAGACTGACTGACTGTTCACACTTATTGACTGGTAACACTGACTTACTGACTGTTCATACTTACTGACTGGTCACAGTGACTGACTGACTGCTTACACTGACTGACTGACTAGTCACACTGACTGACTGGTCACACTGACTGACTGACTGACTGACTGGTCACACTGACTGACTGGTCATATTGACTGACTGACTGGTCATACTTACTGACTGGTCACACTGACTGACTGACTGCTTACACTGACTGACTGACTGCTTACACTGACTGACTGGTCACACTGACTGACTGACTGGTTACACTGACTGACATGTTACACTGACTTACTGACTGGTTACACTGACTGACTGACTGGTCACACTGACTGACTGACTGGTCACACTGACTGACTGATCACTGTGACTGACTGACTGATCACACAGACTGACTGACTGGTCACACTTTCTGACTGGTCACACTGACTTACTGATTGGTGATACTGACTGACCATCAACATGACTGATCACACTGACTGACCGACGGGTCAAACTGACTGACTGATCACACTGACTGACTGACTGGTCACACTGACTGACTGGTGACATTGACTGACTGACTGTTCAGACTGACTGAATGGTCACACTGACTGACTGACTGGTCACACTGACTGACTGGTCACACTGACTGATCACACTGACTGACTGACTGGTCACACTGACTGACTGGTCATATTGACTGACTGACTGGTCACACTGACTGACTGACTGGTTACACTGACTGACTGACTGACTGCTTACACTGACTGACTGGTCACACTGAATGACTGACTGGTTACAATGACTAACATGTTACACTGACTGACTGACTTTTTACACTGACTGACTGACTGGTCAAACTGACTGACTGATCACTCTAACTGACTGACTGATCACACAGACTGACTGACTGTTCACACTTTTTGACTGGTCACACTGACTTACTGACTGGTCATACTTACTGACTGGTCACAGTGACTGACTGACTGCTTACACTGACTGACTGACTGGTCACACTGACTGACTGATCAAACTGACTGACAGACTGGTCACACTGACTGACTGGTCACACTGACTTACTGACTGGTTACACTGACTGACATGTTACACTGACTTACTGATTGGTTACACTAACTGACTGACTGGTCACACTGACTGACTGGTCACACTGACTGACTGACTGACTGACTCGTCACACAGACTGACCGACTGGTCACACTTTCTGACTGGTCACACTGACTTACTGATTGGTGACACTGACTGACCATCAACATGACTAATCAAACTGACTGACTGACTGGTCAAACTGACTCTATGACTGTCACACTGACTAACTGGTCACACTGACTGACGGACTGTTCACACTGACTGACTGGTCACACTGACTGATCACACTGACTGACTGACTGGTAACACTGACTGACTGGTCATATTGACTGACTGACTGGTCATACTTACTGACTGGTCACACTGACTGACTGACTGCTTACACTGACTGACTGACTGCTTACACTGACTGACTGGTCACACTGACTGACTGACTGGTTACACTGACTGACATGTTACACTGACTTACTGACTGGTCACACTGACTGACTGACTGGTTACACTGACTGACTGACTGACTGCTTACACTGACTGACTGGCCACACTGAATGACTGACTGGTTACACTGACTAACATGTTACACTGACTGACTGACTTTTTACACTGACTAACTGACTGGTCAAACTGACTGACTGATCACTCTGACTGACTGACTGATCACACAGACTGACTGACTGTTCACACTTTTTGACTGGTAACACTGACTTACTGACTGTTCATACTTACTGACTGGTCACAGTGACTGACTGACTGCTTACACTGACTGACTGACTGGTCACACTGACTGACTGGTCACACTGACTGACTGACTGACTGACTGGTCACACTGACTGACTGATCACACAGACTGACCGACTGGTCACACTTTCTGACTGGTCACACTGACTTACTGATTGGTGACACTGACTGACCATCAACATGACTAATCAAACTGACTGACTGACTGGTCAAACTGACTCTATGACTGTCACACTGACTAACTGGTCACACTGACTGACGGACTGTTCACACTGACTGACTGGTCACACTGACTGATCACACTGACTGACTGACTGGTCACACTGACTGACTGGTCATATTGACTGACTGACTGGTCATACTTACTGACTGGTCACACTGACTGACTGACTGCTTACACTGACTGACTGACTGCTTACACTGACTGACTGGTCACACTGACTGACTGACTGGTTACACTGACTGACATGTTACACTGACTTATTGACTGGTTACACTGACTGACTGACTGGTCACACTGACTGACTGACTGGTCACACTGACTGACTGATCACACAGACTGACTGACTGATCACACAGACTGACTGACTGGTCACACTTTCTGACTGGTCACAATGACTTACTGATTGGTGATACTGACTGACCATCAACATGACTGATCACACTGACTGACCGACGGGTCAAACTGACTGACTGATCACACTGACTGACTGACTGGTCACACTGACTGACTGGTGACAATGACTGACTGACTGTTCAGACTGACTGAATGGTCACACTGACTGACTGACTGGTCACACTGACTGACTGGTCACACTGACTGATCACACTGACTGACTGACTGGTCACACTGACTGACTGGTCATATTGACTGACTGACTGGTCAGACTGACTGACTGACTGGTTACACTGACTGACTGACTGACTGCTTACACTGACTGACTGGTCAAACTGAATGACTGACTGGTTACACTGACTAACATGTTACACTGACTGACTCACTTTTTACACTGACTGACTGACTGGTCAAACTGACTGACTGATCACTCTGACTGACTGACTGATCACACAGACTGACTGACTGTTCACACTTTTTGACTGGTCACACTGACTTACTGACTGGTCATACTTACTGACTGGTCACAGTGACTGACTGACTGCTTACACTGACTGACTGACTGGTCACACTGACTGACTGATCAAACTGACTGACAGACTGGTCACACTGACTGACTGGTCACACTGACTTACTGACTGGTTACACTGACTGACATGTTACACTGACTTACTGATTGGTTACACTAACTGACTGACTGGTCACACTGACTGACTGGTCACACTGACTGACTGACTGACTGACTGGTCACACAGACTGACCGACTGGTCACACTTTCTGACTGGTCACACTGACTGACTGACTGCTTACACTGACTGACTGACTGCTTACACTGACTGACTGGTCAAACTGACTGACTGACTGGTTACACTGACTGACATGTTACACTGACTTACTGACTGGTTACACTGACTGACTGACTGGTCACACTGACTGACTGACTGGTCACACTGACTGACTGATCACTCTGACTGACTGACTGATCACACAGACTGACTGACTGGTCACACTTTCTGACTGGTCACACTGACTTACTGATTGGTGATACTGACTGACCATCAACATGACTGATCACACTGACTGACCGACGGGTCAAACTGACTGACTGATCACACTGACTGACTGACTGGTCACACTGACTGACTGGTCACATTGACTGACTGACTGTTCACACTGACTGACTGGTCACACTGACTGACTGACTGGTCACACTTACTGACTGACTGGTCACACTTACTGACTGACGGGTCACACTGACTGACTGGTCACACTAACTGACTGACTACTTACACTGACACACTGACTGTTCAGACTGACTGACTGGTCACACTGACTGACTGGTCATATTGACTAACTGACTGACTGGTCATACTGACTGACCGACTGGTCACACTTTCTGACTGGTCACACTGACTTACTGATTGGTGACACTGACTGACCATCAACATGACTAATCAAACTGACTGACTGACTGGTCACACTGACTAACTGGTCACACTGACTGACGGACTGTTCACACTGACTGACTGGTCACACTGACTGATCACACTGACTGACTGACTGGTCACACTGACTGACTGGTCATATTGACTGACTGACTGGTCATACTTACTGACTGGTCACACTGACTGACTGGTCATATTGACTGACTGACTGACTGGTCATACTTACTGACTGGTCACACTGACTGACTGACTGGTTACACTGACTGACTGACTGACTGCTTACACTGACTGACTGGCCACACTGAATGACTGACTGGTTACACTGACTAACATGTTACACTGACTGACTGACTTTTTACACTGACTAACTGACTGGTCAAACTGACTGACTGATCACTCTGACTGACTGACTGATCACACAGACTGACTGACTGTTCACACTTTTTGACTGGTAACACTGACTTACTGACTGTTCATACTTACTGACTGGTCACAGTGACTGACTGACTGCTTACACTGACTGACTGACTGGTCACACTGACTGACTGGTCACACTGACTGACTGACTGACTGACTGGTCACACTGACTGACTGATCACACAGACTGACCGACTGGTCACACTTTCTGACTGGTCACACTGACTTACTGATTGGTGACACTGACTGACCATCAACATGACTAATCAAACTGACTGACTGACTGGTCAAACTGACTCTATGACTGTCACACTGACTAACTGGTCACACTGACTGACGGACTGTTCACACTGACTGACTGGTCACACTGACTGATCACACTGACTGACTGACTGGTCACACTGACTGACTGGTCATATTGACTGACTGACTGGTCATACTTACTGACTGGTCACACTGACTGACTGACTGCTTACACTGACTGACTGACTGCTTACACTGACTGACTGGTCACACTGACTGACTGACTGGTTACACTGACTGACATGTTACACTGACTTACTGACTGGTTACACTGACTGACTGACTGGTCACACTGACTGACTGATCACTGTGACTGACTGACTGATCACACAGACTGACTGACTGGTCACACTTTCTGACTGGTCACAATGACTTACTGATTGGTGATACTGACTGACCATCAACATGACTGATCACACTGACTGACCGACGGGTCAAACTGACTGACTGATCACACTGACTGACTGACTGGTCACACTGACTGACTGGTGACAATGACTGACTGACTGTTCAGACTGACTGAATGGTCACACTGACTGACTGACTGGTCACACTGACTGACTGGTCACACTGACTGATCACACTGACTGACTGACTGGTCACACTGACTGACTGGTCATATTGACTGACTGACTGGTCAGACTGACTGACTGACTGGTTACACTGACTGACTGACTGACTGCTTACACTGACTGACTGGTCAAACTGAATGACTGACTGGTTACACTGACTAACATGTTACACTGACTGACTGACTTTTTACACTGACTGACTGACTGGTCAAACTGACTGACTGATCACTCTGACTGACTGACTGATCACACAGACTGACTGACTGTTCACACTTTTTGACTGGTCACACTGACTTACTGACTGGTCATACTTACTGACTGGTCACAGTGACTGACTGCTTACACTGACTGACTGACTGGTCACACTGACTGACTGATCAAATTGACTGACAGACTGGTCACACTGACTGACTGGTCACACTGACTTACTGACTGGTTACACTGACTGACATGTTACACTGACTTACTGATTGGTTACACTAACTGACTGACTGGTCACACTGACTGACTGGTCACACTGACTGACTGACTGACTGACTGGTCACACAGACTGACCGACTGGTCACACTTTCTGACTGGTCACACTGACTTACTGATTGGTGACACTGACTGACCATCAACATGACTAATCAAACTGACTGACTGACTGGTCAAACTGACTCAATGACTGTCACACTGACTAACTGGTCACACTGACTGACGGACTGTTCACACTGACTGACTGGTCACACTGACTGATCACACTGACTGACTGACTGGTCACACTGACTGACTGGTCATATTGACTGACTGACTGGTCATACTTACTGACTGGTCACACTGACTGACTGACTGCTTACACTGACTGACTGACTGCTTACACTGACTGACTGGTCAAACTGACTGACTGACTGGTTACACTGACTGACATGTTACACTGACTTACTGACTGGTTACACTGACTGACTGACTGGTCACACTGACTGACTGACTGGTCACACTGACTGACTGATCACTCTGACTGACTGACTGATCACACAGACTGACTGACTGGTCACACTTTCTGACTGGTCACACTGACTTACTGATTGGTGATACTGACTGACCATCAACATGACTGATCACACTGACTGACCGACGGGTCAAACTGACTGACTGATCACACTGACTGACTGACTGGTCACACTGACTGACTAGTCACATTGACTGACTGACTGTTCACACTGACTGACTGGTCACACTGACTGACTGACTGGTCACACTTACTGACTGACTGGTCACACTTACTGACTGACGGGTCACACTGACTGACTGGTCACACTAACTGACTGACTACTTACACTGACACACTGACTGTTCAGACTGACTGACTGGTCACACTGACTGACTGGTCATATTGACTGACTGACTGACTGGTCATACTTACTGACTGGTCACACTGACTGACTGACTGGTTACACTGACTGACTGACTGACTGCTTACACTGACTGACTGGCCACACTGAATGACTGACTGGTTACACTGACTAACATGTTACACTGACTGACTGACTTTTTACACTGACTAACTGACTGGTCAAACTGACTGACTGATCACTCTGACTGACTGACTGATCACACAGACTGACTGACTGTTCACACTTTTTGACTGGTAACACTGACTTACTGACTGTTCATACTTACTGACTGGTCACAGTGACTGACTGACTGCTTACACTGACTGACTGACTAGTCACACTGACTGACTGGTCACACTGACTGACTGACTGACTGGTCACACTGACTGACTGATCACACAGACTGACCGACTGGTCACACTTTCTGACTGGTCACACTGACTTACTGATTGGTGACACTGACTGACCATCAACATGACTAATCAAACTGACTGACTGACTGGTCAAACTGACTCTATGACTGTCACACTGACTAACTGGTCACAATGACTGACGGACTGTTCACACTGACTGACTCGTCACACTGACTGATCACACTGACTGACTGACTGGTCACACTGACTGACTGGTCATATTGACTGACTGACTGTTCACACTGACTGACTGGTCACACTGACTGATCACACTGACTGACTGACTGGTCACACTGACTGACTGGTCATATTGACTGACTGACTGGTCATACTTACTGACTGGTCACACTGACTGACTGACTGCTTACACTGACTGACTGACTGCTTACACTGACTGACTGGTCAAACTGACTGACTGACTGGTTACACTGACTGACATGTTACACTGACTTACTGACTGGTTACACTGACTGACTGACTGGTCACACTGACTGACTGACTGGTCACACTGACTGACTGATCACTCTGACTGACTGACTGATCACACAGACTGACTGACTGGTCACACTTTCTGACTGGTCACACTGACTTACTGATTGGTGATACTGACTGACCATCAACATGACTGATCACACTGACTGACCGACGGGTCAAACTGACTGACTGATCACACTGACTGACTGACTGGTCACACTGACTGACTGGTCACATTGACTGACTGACTGTTCACACTGACTGACTGGTCACACTGACTGACTGACTGGTCACACTTACTGACTGACTGGTCACACTTACTGACTGACGGCTCACACTGACTGACTGGTCACACTAACTGACTGACTACTTACACTGACACACTGACTGTTCAGACTGACTGACTGGTCACACTGACTGACTGGTCATATTGACTGACTGACTGACTGGTCATACTGACTGACCGACTGGTCACACTTTCTGACTGGTCACACTGACTTACTGATTGGTGACACTGACTGACCATCAACATGACTAATCAAACTGACTGACTGACTGGTCACACTGACTAACTGGTCACACTGACTGACGGACTGTTCACACTGACTGACTGGTCACACTGACTGATCACACTGACTGACTGACTGGTCACACTGACTGACTGGTCATATTGACTGACTGACTGGTCATACTTACTGACTGGTCACACTGACTGACTGGTCATATTGACTGACTGACTGACTGGTCATACTTACTGACTGGTCACACTGACTGACTGACTGGTTACACTGACTGACTGACTGACTGCTTACACTGACTGACTGGTCACACTGAATGACTGACTGGTTACACTGACTAACATGTTACACTGACTGACTGACTTTTTACACTGACTAACTGACTGGTCAAACTGACTGACTGATCACTCTGACTGACTGACTGATCACACAGACTGACTGTTCACACTTTTTGACTGGTCACACTGACTGACTGACTGGTTACACTGACTGACTGACTGACTGCTTACACTGACTGACTGGCCACACTGAATGACTGACTGGTTACACTGACTAACATGTTACACTGACTGACTGACTTTTTACACTGACTAACTGACTGTTCATACTTACTGACTGGTCACAGTGACTGACTGACTGCTTACACTGACTGACTGACTGGTCACACTGACTGACTGGTCACACTGACTGACTGACTGACTGACTGGTCAAACTGACTGACTGATCACACAGACTGACCGACTGGTCACACTTTCTGACTGGTCACACTGACTTACTGATTGGTGACACTGACTGACCATCAACATGACTAATCAAACTGACTGACTGACTGGTCAAACTGACTCTATGACTGTCACACTGACTAACTGGTCACACTGACTGACGGACTGTTCACACTGACTGACTGGTCACACTGACTGATCACACTGACTGACTGACTGGTCACACTGACTGACTGGTCATATTGACTGACTGACTGGTCATACTTACTGACTGGTCACACTGACTGACTGACTGCTTACACTGACTGACTGGTCACACTGACTGACTGACTGGTTACACTGACTGACATGTTACACTGACTTACTGACTGGTTACACTGACTGACTGACTGGTCACACTGACTGACTGACTGGTCACACTGACTGACTGATCACTGTGACTGACTGACTGATCACACAGACTGACTGACTGGTCACACTTTCTGACTGGTCACAATGACTTACTGATTGGTGATACTGACTGACCATCAACATGACTGATCACACTGACTGACCGACGGGTCAAACTGACTGACTGATCACACTGACTGACTGACTGGTCACACTGACTGACTGGTGACAATGACTGACTGACTGTTCAGACTGACTGAATGGTCACACTGACTGACTGACTGGTCACACTGACTGACTGGTCACACTGACTGATCACACTGACTGACTGACTGGTCACACTGACTGACTGGTCATATTGACTGACTGACTGGTCAGACTGACTGACTGACTGGTTACACTGACTGACTGACTGACTGCTTACACTGACTGACTGGTCAAACTGAATGACTGACTGGTTACACTGACTAACATGTTACACTGACTGACTGACTTTTTACACTGACTGACTGACTGGTCAAACTGACTGACTGATCACTCTGACTGACTGACTGATCACACAGACTGACTGACTGTTCACACTTTTTGACTGGTCACACTGACTTACTGACTGGTCATACTTACTGACTGGTCACAGTGACTGACTGACTGCTTACACTGACTGACTGACTGGTCACACTGACTGACTGATCAAACTGACTGACAGACTGGTCACACTGACTGACTGGTCACACTGACTTACTGACTGGTTACACTGACTGACATGTTACACTGACTTACTGATTGGTTACACTAACTGACTGACTGGTCACACTGACTGACTGGTCACACTGACTGACTGACTGACTGACTGGTCACACAGACTGACCGACTGGTCACACTTTCTGACTGGTCACACTGACTTACTGATTGGTGACACTGACTGACCATCAACATGACTAATCAAACTGACTGACTGACTGGTCAAACTGACTCAATGACTGTCACACTGACTAACTGGTCACACTGACTGACGGACTGTTCACACTGACTGACTGGTCACACTGACTGATCACACTGACTGACTGACTGGTCACACTGACTGACTGGTCATATTGACTGACTGACTGGTCATACTTACTGACTGGTCACACTGACTGACTGACTGCTTACACTGACTGACTGCTTACACTGACTGACTGGTCAAACTGACTGACTGACTGGTTACACTGACTGACATGTTACACTGACTTACTGACTGGTTACACTGACTGACTGACTGGTCACACTGACTGACTGACTGGTCACACTGACTGACTGATCACTCTGACTGACTGACTGATCACACAGACTGACTGACTGGTCACACTTTCTGACTGGTCACACTGACTTACTGATTGGTGATACTGACTGACCATCAACATGACTGATCACACTGACTGACCGACGGGTCAAACTGACTGACTGATCACACTGACTGACTGACTGGTCACACTGACTGACTGGTCACATTGACTGACTGACTGTTCACACTGACTGACTGGTCACACTGACTGACTGACTGGTCACACTTACTGACTGACTGGTCACACTTACTGACTGACGGGTCACACTGACTGACTGGTCACACTAACTGACTGACTACTTACACTGACACACTGACTGTTCAGACTGACTGACTGGTCACACTGACTGACTGGTCATATTGACTGACTGACTGACTGGTCATACTGACTGACCGACTGGTCACACTTTCTGACTGGTCACACTGACTTACTGATTGGTGACACTGACTGACCATCAACATGACTAATCAAACTGACTGACTGACTGGTCACACTGACTAACTGGTCACACTGACTGACGGACTGTTCACACTGACTGACTGGTCACACTGACTGATCACACTGACTGAGTGACTGGTCACACTGACTGACTGGTCATATTGACTGACTGACTGGTCATACTTACTGACTGGTCACACTGACTGACTGGTCATATTGACTGACTGACTGACTGGTCATACTTACTGACTGGTCACACTGACTGACTGACTGGTTACACTGACTGACTGACTGACTGCTTACACTGACTGACTGGCCACACTGAATGACTGACTGGTTACACTGACTAACATGTTACACTGACTGACTGACTTTTTACACTGACTAACTGACTGGTCAAACTGACTGACTGATCACTCTGACTGACTGACTGATCACACAGACTGACTGACTGTTCACACTTTTTGACTGGTAACACTGACTTACTGACTGTTCATACTTACTGACTGGTCACAGTGACTGACTGACTGCTTACACTGACTGACTGACTGGTCACACTGACTGACTGGTCACACTGACTGACTGACTGACTGACTGGTCACACTGACTGACTGATCACACAGACTGACCGACTGGTCACACTTTCTGACTGGTCACACTGACTTACTGATTGGTGACACTGACTGACCATCAACATGACTAATCAAACTGACTGACTGACTGGTCAAACTGACTCTATGACTGTCACACTGACTAACTGGTCACACTGACTGACGGACTGTTCACACTGACTGACTGGTCACACTGACTGATCACACTGACTGACTGACTGGTCACACTGACTGACTGGTCATATTGACTGACTGACTGGTCATACTTACTGACTGGTCACACTGACTGACTGACTGCTTACACTGACTGACTGACTGCTTACACTGACTGACTGGTCACACTGACTGACTGACTGGTTACACTGACTGACATGTTACACTGACTTACTGACTGGTTACACTGACTGACTGACTGGTCACACTGACTGACTGACTGGTCACACTGACTGACTGATCACTGTGACTGACTGACTGATCACACAGACTGACTGACTGGTCACACTTTCTGACTGGTCACAATGACTTACTGATTGGTGATACTGACTGACCATCAACATGACTGATCACACTGACTGACCGACGGGTCAAACTGACTGACTGATCACACTGACTGACTGACTGGTCACACTGACTGACTGGTGACAATGACTGACTGACTGTTCAGACTGACTGAATGGTCACACTGACTGACTGACTGGTCACACTGACTGACTGGTCACACTGACTGATCACACTGACTGACTGACTGGTCACACTGACTGACTGGTCATATTGACTGACTGACTGGTCAGACTGACTGACTGACTGGTTACACTGACTGACTGACTGACTGCTTACACTGACTGACTGGTCAAACTGAATGACTGACTGGTTACACTGACTAACATGTTACACTGACTGACTGACTTTTTACACTGACTGACTGACTGGTCAAACTGACTGACTGATCACTCTGACTGACTGACTGACTGATCACACAGACTGACTGACTGTTCACACTTTTTGACTGGTCACACTGACTTACTGACTGGTCATACTTACTGACTGGTCACAGTGACTGACTGACTGCTTACACTGACTGACTGACTGGTCACACTGACTGACTGATCAAACTGACTGACAGACTGGTCACACTGACTGACTGGTCACACTGACTTACTGACTGGTTACACTGACTGACATGTTACACTGACTTACTGATTGGTTACACTAACTGACTGACTGGTCACACTGACTGACTGGTCACACTGACTGACTGACTGACTGACTGGTCACACAGACTGACCGACTGGTCACACTTTCTGACTGGTCACACTGACTTACTGATTGGTGACACTGACTGACCATCAACATGACTAATCAAACTGACTGACTGACTGGTCAAACTGACTCAATGACTGTCACACTGACTAACTGGTCACACTGACTGACGGACTGTTCACACTGACTGACTGGTCACACTGACTGATCACACTGACTGACTGACTGGTCACACTGACTGACTGGTCATATTGACTGACTGACTGGTCATACTTACTGACTGGTCACACTGACTGACTGACTGCTTACACTGACTGACTGACTGCTTACACTGACTGACTGGTCAAACTGACTGACTGACTGGTTACACTGACTGACATGTTACACTGACTTACTGACTGGTTACACTGACTGACTGACTGGTCACACTGACTGACTGACTGGTCACACTGACTGACTGATCACTCTGACTGACTGACTGATCACACAGACTGACTGACTGGTCACACTTTCTGACTGGTCACACTGACTTACTGATTGGTGATACTGACTGACCATCAACATGACTGATCACACTGACTGACCGACGGGTCAAACTGACTGACTGATCACACTGACTGACTGACTGGTCACACTGACTGACTGGTCACATTGACTGACTGACTGTTCACACTGACTGACTGGTCACACTGACTGACTGACTGGTCACACTTACTGACTGACTGGTCACACTTACTGACTGACGGGTCACACTGACTGACTGGTCACACTAACTGACTGACTACTTACACTGACACACTGACTGCTCAGACTGACTGACTGGTCACACTGACTGACTGGTCATATTGACTGACTGACTGACTGGTCATACTTACTGACTGGTCACACTGACTGACTGACTGGTTACACTGACTGACTGACTGACTGCTTACACTGACTGACTGGCCACACTGAATGACTGACTGGTTACACTGACTAACATGTTACACTGACTGACTGACTTTTTACACTGACTAACTGACTGGTCAAACTGACTGACTGATCACTCTGACTGACTGACTGATCACACAGACTGACTGACTGTTCACACTTTTTGACTGGTAACACTGACTTACTGACTGTTCATACTTACTGACTGGTCACAGTGACTGACTGACTGCTTACACTGACTGACTGACTAGTCACACTGACTGACTGGTCACACTGACTGACTGACTGACTGACTGGTCACACTGACTGACTGATCACACAGACTGACCGACTGGTCACACTTTCTGACTGTTCACACTGACTTACTGATTGGTGACACTGACTGACCATCAACATGACTAATCAAACTGACTGACTGACTGGTCAAACTTACTCTATGACTGTCACACTGACTAACTGGTCACAATGACTGACGGACTGTTCACACTGACTGACTCGTCACACTGACTGATCACACTGACTGACTGACTGGTCACACTGACTGACTGGTCATATTGACTGACTGACTGGTCATACTTACTGACTGGTCACACTGACTGACTGACTGCTTACACTGACTGACTGACTGCTTACACTGACTGACTGGTCACACTGACTGACTGACTGGTTACACTGACTGACATGTTACACTGACTTACTGACTGGTTACACTGACTGACTGACTGGTCACACTGACTGACTGACTGGTCACACTGACTGACTGATCACTGTGACTGACTGACTGATCACACAGACTGACTGACTGATCACACTTTCTGACTGGTCACACTGACTTACTGATTGGTGATACTGACTGACCATCAACATGACTGATCACACTGACTGACCGACGGGTCAAACTGACTGACTGATCACACTGACTGACTGACTGGTCACACTGACTGACTGGTGACATTGACTGACTGACTGTTCAGACTGACTGAATGGTCACACTGACTGACTGACTGGTCACACTGACTGACTGGTCACACTGACTGATCACACTGACTGACTGACTGGTCACACTGACTGACTGGTCATATTGACTGACTGACTGGTCACACTGACTGACTGACTGGTTACACTGACTGACTGACTGACTGCTTACACTGACTGACTGGTCACATTGACTGACTGACTGTTCACACTGACTGACTGGTCACACTGACTGACTGACTGGTCACACTTACTGACTGACTGGTCACACTTACTGACTGACGGGTCACACTGACTGACTGGTTACACTAACTGACTGACTACTTACACTGACACACTGACTGTTCAGACTGACTGACTGGTCACACTGACTGACTGGTCATATTGACTGACTGACTGACTGGTCATACTTACTGACTGGTCACACTGACTGACTGACTGGTTACACTGACTGACTGACTGACTGCTTACACTGACTGACTGGTCACACTGAATGACTGACTGGTTACACTGACTAACATGTTACACTGACTGACTGACTTTTTACACTGACTAACTGACTGGTCAAACTGACTGACTGATCACTCTGACTGACTGACTGACTGACTGGTCACACTGAATGACTGACTGGTTACACTGACTAACATGTTACACTGACTGACTGACTTTTTACACTGACTAACTGACTGGTCAAACTGACTGACTGATCACTCTGACTGACTGAC
This sequence comes from Zacco platypus, assembly GCA_038088235.1. Classification (NCBI taxonomy): domain Eukaryota; kingdom Metazoa; phylum Chordata; class Actinopteri; order Cypriniformes; family Xenocyprididae; genus Zacco; species Zacco platypus. The sequence continues at coordinate 22,921,830 of CM076086.1, read as the reverse complement.
TGATCACACAGACTGACTGACTGTTCACACTTTTTGACTGGTAACACTGACTTACTGACTGTTCATACTTACTGACTGGTCACAGTGACTGACTGACTGGTCACACTGACTGACTGGTCACACTGACTGACTGACTGACTGACTGGTCACACTGAATGACTGACTGGTTACACTGACTGACTGACTGGTCACACTGACTGACTGATCACTCTGACTGACTGACTGATCACACAGACTGACTGACTGGTCACACTTTCTGACTGGTCACACTGACTTACTGATTTGTGATACTGACTGACCATCAACATGACTGATCACACTGACTGACCGACGGGTTACACTGACTGACTGACTGACTGCTTACACTGACTGACTGGTCACACTGAATGACTGACTGGTTACACTGACTAACATGTTACACTGACTGACTGACTTTTTACACTGACTAACTGACTGGTCAAACTGACTGACTGATCACTCTGACTGACTGACTGATCACACAGACTGACTGACTGTTCATACTTTTTGACTGGTAACACTGACTTACTGACTGTTCATACTTACTGACTGGTCACAGTGACTGACTGACTGCTTACACTGACTGACTGACTGGTCACACTGACTGACTGGTCACACTGACTGACTGACTGACTGACTGGTCACACTGAATGACTGACTGGTTACACTGACTGACTGACGGGTCACACTGACTGACTGGTCACACTAACTGACTGACTACTTACACTGACACACTGACTGTTCAGACTGACTGACTGGTCACACTGACTGACTGGTCATATTGACTGACAGACTGACTGGTCATACTTACTGACTGGTCACACTGACTGACTGACTGGTTACACTGACTGACTGGCCACACTGAATGACTGACTGGTTACACTGACTAACATGTTACACTGACTGACAGACTTTTTACACTGACTAACTGACTGGTCAAACTGACTGACTGATCACTCTGACTGACTGACTGATCACACAGACTGACTGACTGTTCACACTTTTTGACTGGTAACACTGACTTACTGACTGTTCATACTTACTGACTGGTCACAGTGACTGACTGACTGCTTACACTGACTGACTGACTGGTCACACTGACTGACTGGTCACACTGACTGACTGACTGACTGACTGGTCACACTGACTGACTGATCACACAGACTGACCGACTGGTCACACTTTCTGACTGGTCACACTGACTTACTGATTGGTGACACTGACTGACCATCAACATGACTAATCAAACTGACTGACTGACTGGTCAAACTGACTCTATGACTGTCACACTGACTAACTGGTCACACTGACTGACGGACTGTTCACACTGACTGACTGGTCACACTGACTGATCACACTGACTGACTGACTGGTCACACTGACTGACTGGTCATATTGACTGACTGACTGGTCATACTTACTGACTGGTCACACTGACTGACTGACTGCTTACACTGACTGACTGACTGCTTACACTGACTGACTGGTCACACTGACTGACTGACTGGTTACACTGACTGACATGTTACACTGACTTACTGACTGGTTACACTGACTGACTGACTGGTCACACTGACTGACTGACTGGTCACACTGACTGACTGATCACTGTGACTGACTGACTGATCACACAGACTGACTGACTGGTCACACTTTCTGACTGGTCACACTGACTTACTGATTGGTGATACTGACTGACCATCAACATGACTGATCACACTGACTGACTGACTGGTCACACTGACTGACTGGTGACATTGACTGACTGACAGTTCAGACTGACTGAATGGTCACACTGACTGACTGACTGGTCACAATGACTGACTGGTCACACTGACTGATCACACTGACTGACTGACTGGTCACACTGACTGACTGGTCACACTGACTGACTGACTGACTGACTGGTCACACTGACTGACTGATCACACAGACTGACCGACTGGTCACACTTTCTGACTGGTCACACTGACTTACTGATTGGTGACACTGACTGACCATCAACATGACTAATCAAACTGACTGACTGACTGACTGGTCAAACTGACTCTATGACTGTCACACTGACTAACTGGTCACACTGACTGACGGACTGTTCACACTGACTGACTGGTCACACTGACTGATCACACTGACTGACTGACTGGTCACACTGACTGACTGGTCATATTGACTGACTGACTGGTCATACTTACTGACTGGTCACACTGACTGACTGACTGCTTACACTGACTGACTGACTGCTTACACTGACTGACTGGTCACACTGACTGACTGACTGGTTACACTGACTGACATGTTACACTGACTTACTGACTGGTTACACTGACTGACTGACTGGTCACACTGACTGATCTGACTGGTCACACTGACTGACTGATCACTGTGACTGACTGACTGATCACACAGACTGACTGACTGGTCACACTTTCTGACTGGTCACACTGACTTACTGATTGGTGATACTGACTGACCATCAACATGACTGATCACACTGACTGACAGACTGGTCACACTGACTGACTGGTGACATTGACTGACTGACTGTTCAGACTGACTGAATGGTCACACTGACTGACTGACTGGTCACACTGACTGACTGGTCACACTGACTGATCACACTGACTGACTGACTGGTCACACTGACTGACTGGTCATATTGACTGACTGACTGGTCACACTGACTGACTGACTGGTTACACTGACTGACTGACTGACTGCTTACACTGACTGACTGGTCACACTGAATGACTGACTGGTTACAATGACTAACATGTTACACTGACTGACTGACTTTTTACACTGACTGACTGACTGGTCAAACTGACTGACTGATCACTCTGACTGACTGACTGATCACACAGACTGACTGAGTGTTCACACTTTTTGACTGGTCACACTGACTTACTGACTGGTCATACTTACTGACTGGTCACAGTGACTGACTGACTGCTTACACTGACTGACTGACTGGTCACACTGACTGACTGATCAAACTGACTGACAGACTGGTCACACTGACTGACTGGTCACACTGACTTACTGACTGGTTACACTGACTAACATGTTACACTGACTTACTGATTGGTTACACTAACTGACTGACTGGTCACACTGACTGACTGGTCACACTGACTGACTGACTGACTGACTGGTCACACAGACTGACCGACTGGTCACACTTTCTGACTGGTCACACTGACTTACTGATTGGTGACACTGACTGACCATCAACATGACTAATCAAACTGACTGACTGACTGGTCAAACTGACTCTATGACTGTCACACTGACTAACTGGTCACACTGACTGACGGACTGTTCACACTGACTGACTGGTCACACTGACTGATCACACTGACTGACTGACTGGTCACACTGACTGACTGGTCATATTGACTGACTGACTGGTCATACTTACTGACTGGTCACACTGACTGACTGACTGCTTACACTGACTGACTGACTGCTTACACTGACTGACTGGTCAAACTGACTGACTGACTGGTTACACTGACTGACATGTTACACTGACTTACTGACTGGTTACACTGACTGACTGACTGGTCACACTGACTGACTGACTGGTCACACTGACTGACTGACTGGTCACACTGACTGACTGATCACTCTGACTGACTGACTGATCACACAGACTGACTGACTGGTCACACTTTCTGACTGGTCACACTGACTTACTGATTGGTGATACTGACTGACCATCAACATGACTGATCACACTGACTGACCGACGGGTCAAACTGACTGACTGATCACACTGACTGACTGACTGGTCACACTGACTGACTGGTCACACTTACTGACTGACGGGTCACACTGACTGACTGGTTACACTAACTGACTGACTACTTACACTGACACACTGACTGTTCAGACTGACTGACTGGTCACACTGACTGACTGGTCATATTGACTGACTGACTGACTGGTCATACTTACTGACTGGTCACACTGACTGACTGACTGGTTACACTGACTGACTGACTGACTGACTGCTTACACTGACTGACTGGTCACACTGAATGACTGACTGGTTACACTGACTAACATGTTACACTGACTGACTGACTTTTTACACTGACTAACTGACTGGTCAAACTGACTGACTGATCACTCTGACTGACTGACTGACTGACTGGTCACACTGAATGACTGACTGGTTACACTGACTAACATGTTACACTGACTGACTGACTTTTTACACTGACTAACTGACTGGTCAAACTGACTGACTGATCACTCTGACTGACTGACTGATCACACAGACTGACTGACTGTTCACACTTTTTGACTGGTAACACTGACTTACTGACTGTTCATACTTACTGACTGGTCACAGTGACTGACTGACTGGTCACACTGACTGACTGGTCACACTGACTGACTGACTGACTGACTGGTCACACTGAATGACTGACTGGTTATACTGACTGACTGACTGGTCACACTGACTGACTGATCACTCTGACTGACTGACTGATCACACAGACTGACTGACTGGTCACACTTTCTGACTGGTCACACTGACTTACTGATTTGTGATACTGACTGACCATCAACATGACTGATCACACTGACTGACCGACGGGTTACACTGACTGACTGACTGACTGCTTACACTGACTGACTGGTCACACTGAATGACTGACTGGTTACACTGACTAACATGTTACACTGACTGACTGACTTTTTACACTGACTAACTGACTGGTCAAACTGACTGACTGATCACTCTGACTGACTGACTGATCACACAGACTGACTGACTGTTCACACTTTTTGACTGGTAACACTGACTTACTGACTGTTCATACTTACTGACTGGTCACAGTGACTGACTGACTGCTTACACTGACTGACTGACTGGTCACACTGACTGACTGGTCACACTGACTAACTGACTGACTGACTGGTCACACTGACTGACTGATCACACAGACTGACCGACTGGTCACACTTTCTGACTGGTCACACTGACTTACTGATTGGTGACACTGACTGACCATCAACATGACTAATCAAACTGACTGACTGACTGGTCACACTGACTAACTGGTGACATTGACTGACTGACTGTTCAGACTGACTGAATGGTCACACTGACTGACTGACTGGTCACACTGACTGACTGGTCACACTGACTGATCACACTGACTGACTGGTCATATTGATTGACTGACTGGTCACACTGACTGACTGACTGGTTACACTGACTGACTGACTGACTGCTTACACTGACTGACTGGTCACACTGAATGACTGACTGGTTACAATGACTAACATGTTACACTGACTGACTGACTTTTTACACTGACTGACTGACTGGTCAAACTGACTGACTGATCACTCTGACTGACTGACTGATCACACAGACTGACTGACTGTTCACACTTTTTGACTGGTCACACTGACTTACTGACTGGTCATACTTACTGACTGGTCACAGTGACTGACTGACTGCTTACACTGACTGACTGACTGGTCACACTCACTGACTGATCAAACTGACTGACAGACTGGTCACACTGACTGACTGGTCACACTGACTTACTGACTGGTTACACTGACTGACATGTTACACTGACTTACTGATTGGTTACACTAACTGACTGACTGGTCACACTGACTGACTGACTGACTGACTGGTCACACAGACTGACCGACTGGTCACACTTTCTGACTGGTCACACTGACTTACTGATTGGTGACACTGACTGACCATCAACATGACTAATGAAACTGACTGACTGACTGGTCAAACTGACTCTATGACTGTCACACTGACTAACTGGTCACACTGACTGACGGACTGTTCACACTGACTGACTGGTCACACTGACTGATCACACTGACTGACTGACTGGTCACACTGACTGACTGGTCACACTGACTGACTGACTGCTTACACTGACTGACTGACTGCTTACACTGACTGACTGGTCAAACTGACTGACTGACTGGTTACACTGACTGACATGTTACACTGACTTACTGACTGGTTACACTGACTGACTGACTGGTCACACTGACTGACTGACTGACTGGTCACACTGACTGACTGACTGGTCACACTGACTGACTGATCACTCTGACTGACTGACTGATCACACAGACTGACTGACTGGTCACACTGACTGACTGGTCACACTGACTGACTGACTGACTGACTGGTCACACAGACTGACCGACTGGTCACACTTTCTGACTGGTCACACTGACTTACTGATTGGTGACACTGACTGACCATCAACATGACTAATCAAACTGACTGACTGACTGGTCAAACTGACTCTATGACTGTCACACTGACTAACTGGTCACAATGACTGACGGACTGTTCACACTGACTGACTCGTCACACTGACTGATCACACTGACTGACTGACTGGTCACACTGACTGACTGGTCATATTGACTGACTGACTGGTCATACTTACTGACTGGTCACACTGACTGACTGACTGCTTACACTGACTGACTGACTGCTTACACTGACTGACTGGTCACACTGACTGACTGACTGGTTACACTGACTGACATGTTACACTGACTTACTGACTGGTTACACTGACTGACTGACTGGTCACACTGACTGACTGACTGGTCACACTGACTGACTGATCACTGTGACTGACTGACTGATCACACAGACTGACTGACTGGTCACACTTTCTGACTGGTCACACTGACTTACTGATTGGTGATACTGACTGACCATCAACATGACTGATCACACTGACTGACCGACGGGTCAAACTGACTGACTGATCACACTGACTGACTGGTGACATTGACTGACTGACTGTTCAGACTGACTGAATGGTCACACTGACTGACTGGTCACACTGACTGATCACACTGACTGACTGACTGGTCACACTGACTGACTGGTCATATTGACTGACTGACTGGTCACACTGACTGACTGACTGGTTACACTGACTGACTGACTGACTGCTTACACTGACTGACTGGTCACACTGAATGACTGACTGGTTACAATGACTAACATGTTACACTGACTGACTGACTTTTTACACTGACTGACTGACTGGTCAAACTGACTGACTGATCACTCTGACTGACTGACTGATCACACAGACTGACTGACTGTTCACACTTTTTGACTGGTCACACTGACTTACTGACTGGTCATACTTACTGACTGGTCACAGTGACTGACTGACTGCTTACACTGACTGACTGACTGGTCACACTGACTGACTGATCAAACTGACTGACAGACTGGTCACACTGACTGACTGGTCACACTGACTTACTGACTGGTTACACTGACTGACATGTTACACTGACTTACTGATTGGTTACACTAACTGACTGACTGGTCACACTGACTGACTGGTCACACTGACTGACTGACTGACTGACTCGTCACACAGACTGACCGACTGGTCACACTTTCTGACTGGTCACACTGACTTACTGATTGGTGACACTGACTGACCATCAACATGACTAATCAAACTGACTGACTGACTGGTCAAACTGACTCTATGACTGTCACACTGACTAACTGGTCACACTGACTGACGAACTGTTCACACTGACTGACTGGTCACACTGACTGATCACACTGACTGACTGACTGGTCACACTGACTGACTGGTCATATTGACTGACTGACTGGTCATACTGACTGGTCACACTGACTGACTGACTGCTTACACTGACTGACTGACTGCTTACACTGACTGACTGGTCACACTGACTGACTGACTGGTTACACTGACTGACATGTTACACTGACTTACTGACTGGTTACACTGACTGACTGACTGGTCACACTGACTGACTGACTGGTCACACTGACTGACTGATCACTGTGACTGACTGACTGATCACACAGACTGACTGACTGGTCACACTTTCTGACTGGTCACACTGACTTACTGATTGGTGATACTGACTGACCATCAACATGACTGATCACACTGACTGACCGACGGGTCAAACTGACTGACTGATCACACTGACTGACTGACTGGTCACACTGACTGACTGGTGACATTGACTGACTGACTGTTCAGACTGACTGAATGGTCACACTGACTGACTGACTGGTCACACTGACTGACTGGTCACACTGACTGATCACACTGACTGACTGACTGGTCACACTGACTGACTGGTCATATTGACTGACTGACTGGTCACACTGACTGACTGACTGGTTACACTGACTGACTGACTGACTGCTTACACTGACTGACTGGTCACACTGAATGACTGACTGGTTACAATGACTAACATGTTACACTGACTGACTGACTTTTTCCACTGACTGACTGACTGGTCAAACTGACTGACTGATCACTCTGACTGACTGACTGATCACACAGACTGACTGACTGTTCACACTTTTTGACTGGTCACACTGACTTACTGACTGGTCATACTTACTGACTGGTCACAGTGACTGACTGACTGCTTACACTGACTGACTGACTGGTCACACTGACTGACTGATCAAACTGACTGACAGACTGGTCACACTGACTGACTGGTCACACTGACTTACTGACTGGTTACACTGACTGACATGTTACACTGACTTACTGATTGGTTACACTAACTGACTGACTGGTCACACTGACTGACTGGTCACACTGACTGACTGACTGACTGACTCGTCACACAGACTGACCGACTGGTCACACTTTCTGACTGGTCACACTGACTTACTGATTGGTGACACTGACTGACCATCAACATGACTAATCAAACTGACTGACTGACTGGTCAAACTGACTCTATGACTGTCACACTGACTAACTGGTCACACTGACTGACGGACTGTTCACACTGACTGACTGGTCACACTGACTGATCACACTGACTGACTGACTGGTCACACTGACTGACTGGTCATATTGACTGACTGACTGGTCATACTGACTGGTCACACTGACTGACTGACTGCTTACACTGACTGACTGACTGCTTACACTGACTGACTGGTCACACTGACTGACTGACTGGTTACACTGACTGACATGTTACACTGACTTACTGACTGGTTACACTGACTGACTGACTGGTCACACTGACTGACTGACTGGTCACACTGACTGACTGATCACTGTGACTGACTGACTGATCACACAGACTGACTGACTGGTGATACTGACTGACCATCAACATGACTGATCACACTGACTGACCGACGGGTCAAACTGACTGACTGATCACACTGACTGACTGACTGGTCACACTGACTGACTGGTGACATTGACTGACTGACTGTTCAGACTGACTGAATGGTCACACTGACTGACTGACTGGTCACACTGACTGACTGGTCACACTGACTGATCACACTGACTGACTGACTGGTCACACTGACTGACTGGTCATATTGACTGACTGACTGGTCACACTGACTGACTGACTGACTGCTTACACTGACTGACTGGTCACACTGAATGACTGACTGGTTACAATGACTAACATGTTACACTGACTGACTGACTTTTTCCACTGACTGACTGACTGGTCAAACTGACTGACTGATCACTCTGACTGACTGACTGATCACACAGACTGACTGACTGTTCACACTTTTTGACTGGTCACACTGACTTACTGACTGGTCATACTTACTGACTGGTCACAGTGACTGACTGACTGCTTACACTGACTGACTGACTGGTCACACTGACTGACTGATCAAACTGACTGACAGACTGGTCACACTGACTGACTGGTCACACTGACTTACTGACTGGTTACACTGACTGACATGTTACACTGACTTACTGATTGGTTACACTAACTGACTGACTGGTCACACTGACTGACTGACTGACTGGTCACACAGACTGACCGACTGGTCACACTTTCTGACTGGTCACACTGACTTACTGATTGGTGACACTGACTGACCATCAACATGACTAATCAAACTGACTGACTGACTGGTCAAACTGACTCTATGACTGTCACACTGACTAACTGGTAACACTGACTGACGGACTGTTCACACTGACACTCTGGTCACACTGACTGATCACACTGACTGACTGACTGGTCACACTGACTGACTGGTCATATTGACTGACTGACTGGTCATACTTACTGACTGGTCACACTGACTGACTGACTGCTTACACTGACTGACTGACTGCTTACACTGACTGACTGGTCAAACTGACTGACTGACTGGTTACACTGACTGACATGTTACACTGACTTACTGACTGGTTACACTGACTGACTGACTGGTCACACTGACTGACTGACTGGTCACACTGACTGACTGACTGGTCACACTGACTGACTGATCACTCTAACTGACTGACTGATCACACAGACTGACTGACTGGTCACACTTTCTGACTGGTCACACTGACTTACTGATTGGTGATACTGACTGACCATCAACATGACTGATCACACTGACTGACCGACGGGTCAAACTGACTGACTGATCACACTGACTGACTGACTGGTCACACTGACTGACTGGTCACATTGACTGACTGACTGTTCACACTGACTGACTGGTCACACTGACTGACTGACTGGTCACACTGACTGACTGGTCACACTTACTGACTGACGGGTCACACTGACTGACTGGTTACACTAACTGACTGACTACTTACACTGACACACTGACTGTTCAGACTGACTGACTGGTCACACTGACTGACTGGTCATATTGACTGACTGACTGACTGGTCATACTTACTGACTGGTCACACTGACTGACTGACTGGTTACACTGACTGACTGACTGACTGCTTACACTGACTGACTGGTCACACTGAATGACTGACTGGTTACACTGACTAACATGTTACACTGACTGACTGACTTTTTACACTGACTAACTGACTGGTCAAACTGACTGACTGATCACTCTGACTGACTGACTGACTGACTGGTCACACTGAATGACTGACTGGTTACACTGACTAACATGTTACACTGACTGACTGACTTTTTACACTGACTAACTGACTGGTCAAACTGACTGACTGATCACTCTGACTGACTGACTGATCACACAGACTGACTGACTGTTCACACTTTTTGACTGGTAACACTGACTTACTGACTGTTCATACTTACTGACTGGTCACAGTGACTGACTGACTGGTCACACTGACTGACTGGTCACACTGACTGACTGACTGACTGACTGGTCACACTGAATGACTGACTGGTTACACTGACTGACTGACTGGTCACACTGACTGACTGATCACTCTGACTGACTGACTGATCACACAGTCTGACTGACTGGTCACACTTTCTGACTGGTCACACTGACTTACTGATTTGTGATACTGACTGACCATCAACACGACTGATCACACTGACTGACCGACGGGTCAAACTGACTGACTGATCATACTGACTGACTGACTGGTCACACTCACTGACTGGTCACATTGACTGACTGACTGTTCAGACTGACTGACTGGTCACACTGACTGACTGACTGGTCACACTGACTGACTGGTCACACTTACTGACTGACGGGTCACACTGAATGACTGGTCACACTAACTGACTGACTACTTACACTGACACACTGACTGTTCAGACTGACTGACTGGTCACACTGACTGACTGACTGGTCACACTGACTGATCACACTGACTGACTGACTGGTCACAGTGACTGACTGGTCATATTGACTGACTGACTGGTCATTCTTACTGACTGGTCACACTGACTGACTGACTGGTTACACTGACTGACTGACTGCTTACACTGACTGACAGGTCACACTGAATGACTGACTGTTTACACTGACTGACATGTTACACTGACTGACATGTTACACTGACTTACTGACTGGTTACACTGACTGACTGACTTTTCACACTGACTGACTGGTCACACTGACTGATCACACTGACTGACTGACTGGTCACACTGACTGACTGGTCATATTGACTGACTGACTGGTCATACTTACTGACTGGTCACACTGACTGACTGACTGACTGGTTACACTGACTGACTGACTGACTGCTTACACTGACTGACTGGTCACACTGAATGACTGACTGGTTACACTGACTAACATGTTACACTGACTGACTGACTTTTTACACTGACTGACTGACTGGTCAAACTGACTGACTGATCACTCTGACTGACTGACTGATCACACAGACTGACTGACTTTTCACACTTTTTGACTGGTCACACTGACTTACTGACTGGTCATACTTACTGACTGGTCACAGTGACTGACTGACTGCTTACACTGACTGACTGACTGGTCACACTGACTGACTGATCAAACTGACTGACAGACTGGTCACACTGACTGACTGGTCACACTGACTTACTGACTGGTTACACTGACTGACATGTTACACTGACTTACTGATTGGTTACACTAACTGACTGACTGGTCACACTGACTGACTGGTCACACTGACTGACTGACTGACTGACTGACTGGTCACACAGACTGACCGACTGGTCACACTTTCTGACTGGTCACACTGACTTACTGATTGGTGACACTGACTGACCATCAACATGACTAATCAAACTGACTGACTGACTGGTCACACTGACTAACTGGTCACACTGACTGACGGACTGTTCACACTGACTGACTGGTCACACTGACTGATCACACTGACTGACTGACTGGTCATACTGACTGACTGGTCATATTGACTGACTGACTGGTCATACTTACTGACTGGTCACACTGACTGACTGGTCATATTGACTGACTGACTGACTGGTCATACTTACTGACTGGTCACACTGACTGACTGACTGGTTACACTGACTGACTGACTGACTGCTTACACTGACTGACTGGCCACACTGAATGACTGACTGGTTACACTGACTAACATGTTACACTGACTGACTGACTTTTTACACTGACTAACTGACTGGTCAAACTGACTGACTGATCACTCTGACTGACTGACTGATCACACAGACTGACTGACTGTTCACACTTTTTGACTGGTAACACTGACTTACTGACTGTTCATACTTACTGACTGGTCACAGTGACTGACTGACTGCTTACACTGACTGACTGACTGGTCACACTGACTGACTGGTCACACTGACTGACTGACTGACTGACTGGTCACACTGACTGACTGATCACACAGACTGACCGACTGGTCACACTTTCTGACTGGTCACACTGACTTACTGATTGGTGACACTGACTGACCATCAACATGACTAATCAAACTGACTGACTGACTGGTCAAACTGACTCTATGACTGTCACACTGACTAACTGGTCACACTGACTGACGGACTGTTCACACTGACTGACTGGTCACACTGACTGATCACACTGACTGACTGACTGGTCACACTGACTGACTGGTCATATTGACTGACTGACTGGTCATACTTACTGACTGGTCACACTGACTGACTGACTGCTTACACTGACTGACTGACTGCTTACACTGACTGACTGGTCACACTGACTGACTGACTGGTTACACTGACTGACTGACTGGTCACACTGACTGACTGACTGGTCACACTGACTGACTGATCACTGTGACTGACTGACTGATCACACAGACTGACTGACTGGTCACACTTTCTGACTGGTCACAATGACTTACTGATTGGTGATACTGACTGACCATCAACATGACTGATCACACTGACTGACCGACGGGTCAAACTGACTGACTGATCACACTGACTGACTGACTGGTCACACTGACTGACTGGTGACAATGACTGACTGACTGTTCAGACTGACTGAATGGTCACACTGACTGACTGACTGGTCACACTGACTGACTGGTCACACTGACTGATCACACTGACTGACTGACTGGTCACACTGACTGATCACACTGACTGACTGACTGGTCAGACTGACTGACTGACTGGTTACACTGACTGACTGACTGACTGCTTACACTGACTGACTGGTCAAACTGAATGACTGACTGGTTACACTGACTAACATGTTACACTGACTGACTGACTTTTTACACTGACTGACTGACTGGTCAAACTGACTGACTGATCACTCTGACTGACTGACTGATCACACAGACTGACTGACTGTTCACACTTTTTGACTGGTCACACTGACTTACTGACTGGTCATACTTACTGACTGGTCACAGTGACTGACTGACTGCTTACACTGACTGACTGACTGGTCACACTGACTGACTGATCAAACTGACTGACAGACTGGTCACACTGACTGACTGGTCACACTGACTTACTGACTGGTTACACTGACTGACATGTTACACTGACTTACTGATTGGTTACACTAACTGACTGACTGGTCACACTGACTGACTGGTCACACTGACTGACTGACTGACTGACTGGTCACACAGACTGACCGACTGGTCACACTTTCTGACTGGTCACACTGACTTACTGATTGGTGACACTGACTGACCATCAACATGACTAATCAAACTGACTGACTGACTGGTCAAACTGACTCAATGACTGTCACACTGACTAACTGGTCACACTGACTGACGGACTGTTCACACTGACTGACTGGTCACACTGACTGATCACACTGACTGACTGACTGGTCACACTGACTGACTGGTCATATTGACTGACTGACTGGTCATACTTACTGACTGGTCACACTGACTGACTGACTGCTTACACTGACTGACTGACTGCTTACACTGACTGACTGGTCAAACTGACTGACTGACTGGTTACACTGACTGACATGTTACACTGACTTACTGACTGGTTACACTGACTGACTGACTGGTCACACTGACTGACTGACTGGTCACACTGACTGACTGATCACTCTGACTGACTGACTGATCACACAGACTGACTGACTGGTCACACTTTCTGACTGGTCACACTGACTTACTGATTGGTGATACTGACTGACCATTAACATGACTGATCACACTGACTGACCGACGGGTCAAACTGACTGACTGATCACACTGACTGACTGACTGGTCACACTGACTGACTGGTCACATTGACTGACTGACTGTTCACACTGACTGACTGGTCACACTGACTGACTGACTGGTCACACTTACTGACTGACTGGTCACACTTACTGACTGACGGGTCACACTGACTGACTGGTCACACTAACTGACTGACTACTTACACTGACACACTGACTGTTCAGACTGACTGACTGGTCACACTGACTGACTGGTCATATTGACTGACTGACTGACTGGTCATACTTACTGACTGGTCACACTGACTGACTGACTGGTTACACTGACTGACTGACTGACTGCTTACACTGACTGACTGGCCACACTGAATGACTGACTGGTTACACTGACTAACATGTTACACTGACTGACTGACTTTTTACACTGACTAACTGACTGGTCAAACTGACTGACTGATCACTCTGACTGACTGACTGATCACACAGACTGACTGACTGTTCACACTTTTTGACTGGTAACACTGACTTACTGACTGTTCATACTTACTGACTGGTCACAGTGACTGACTGACTGCTTACACTGACTGACTGACTAGTCACACTGACTGACTGGTCACACTGACTGACTGACTAACTGACTGGTCACACTGACTGACTGATCACACAGACTGACCGACTGGTCACACTTTCTGACTGGTCACACTGACTTACTGATTGGTGACAGTGACTGACCATCAACATGACTAATCAAACTGACTGACTGACTGGTCAAACTGACTCTATGACTGTCACACTGACTAACTGGTCACAATGACTGACGGACTGTTCACACTGACTGACTCGTCACACTGACTGATCACACTGACTGACTGACTGGTCACACTGACTGACTGGTCATATTGACTGACTGACTGGTCATACTTACTGACTGGTCACACTGACTGACTGACTGCTTACACTGACTGACTGACTGCTTACACTGACTGACTGGTCACACTGACTGACTGACTGGTTACACTGACTGACATGTTACACTGACTTACTGACTGGTTACACTGACTGACTGACTGGTCACACTGACTGACTGACTGGTCACACTGACTGACTGATCACTGTGACTGACTGACTGATCACACAGACTGACTGACTGGTCACACTTTCTGACTGGTCACACTGACTTACTGATTGGTGATACTGACTGACCATCAACATGACTGATCACACTGACTGACCGACGGGTCAAACTGACTGACTGATCACACTGACTGACTGACTGGTCACACTGACTGACTGGTGACATTGACTGACTGACTGTTCAGACTGACTGAATGGTCACACTGACTGACTGACTGGTCACACTGACTGACTGGTCACACTGACTGATCACACTGACTGACTGACTGGTCACACTGACTGACTGGTCATATTGACTGACTGACTGGTCACACTGACTGACTGACTGGTTACACTGACTGACTGACTGACTGCTTACACTGACTGACTGGTCACACTAAATGACTGACTGGTTACAATGACTAACATGTTACACTGACTGACTGACTTTTTACACTGACTGACTGACTGGTCAAACTGACTGACTGATCACTCTGACTGACTGACTGATCACACAGACTGACTGACTGTTCACACTTTTTGACTGGTCACACTGACTTACTGACTGGTCATACTTACTGACTGGTCACAGTGACTGACTGACTGCTTACACTGACTGACTGACTGGTCACACTGACTGACTGATCAAACTGACTGACAGACTGGTCACACTGACTGACTGGTCACACTGACTTACTGACTGGTTACACTGACTGACATGTTACACTGACTTACTGATTGGTTACACTAACTGACTGACTGGTCACACTGACTGACTGACTGACTGACTCGTCACACAGACTGACCGACTGGTCACACTTTCTGACTGGTCACACTGACTTACTGATTGGTGACACTGACTGACCATCAACATGACTAATCAAACTGACTGACTGACTGGTCAAACTGACTCTATGACTGTCACACTGACTAACTGGTCACACTGACTGACGGACTGTTCACACTGACTGACTGGTCACACTGACTGATCACACTGACTGACTGACTGGTCACACTGACTGACTGGTCATATTGACTGACTGACTGGTCATACTTACTGACTGATCACACTGACTGACTGACTGCTTACACTGACTGACTGACTGCTTACACTGACTGACTGGTCACACTGACTGACTGACTGGTTACACTGACTGACATGTTACACTGACTTACTGACTGGTTACACTGACTGACTGACTGGTCACACTGACTGACCGACTGGTCACACTTTCTGACTGGTCACACTGACTTACTGATTGGTGACACTGACTGACCATCAACATGACTAATCAAACTGACTGACTGACTGGTCACACTGACTAACTGGTCACACTGACTGACGGACTGTTCACACTGACTGACTGGTCACACTGACTGATCACACTGACTGACTGACTGGTCACACTGACTGACTGGTCATATTGACTGACTGACTGGTCATACTTACTGACTGGTCACACTGACTGACTGGTCATATTGACTGACTGACTGACTGGTCATACTTACTGACTGGTCACACTGACTGACTGACTGGTTACACTGACTGACTGACTGACTGCTTACACTGACTGACTGGCCACACTGAATGACTGACTGGTTACACTGACTAACATGTTACACTGACTGACTGACTTTTTACACTGACTAACTGACTGGTCAAACTGACTGACTGATCACTCTGACTGACTGACTGATCACACAGACTGACTGACTGTTCACACTTTTTGACTGGTAACACTGACTTACTGACTGTTCATACTTACTGACTGGTCACAGTGACTGACTGACTGCTTACACTGACTGACTGACTGGTCACACTGACTGACTGGTCACACTGACTGACTGACTGACTGACTGGTCACACTGACTGACTGATCACACAGACTGACCGACTGGTCACACTTTCTGACTGGTCACACTGACTTACTGATTGGTGACACTGACTGACCATCAACATGACTAATCAAACTGACTGACTGACTGGTCAAACTGACTCTATGACTGTCACACTGACTAACTGGTCACACTGACTGACGGACTGTTCACACTGACTGACTGGTCACACTGACTGATCACACTGACTGACTGACTGGTCACACTGACTGACTGGTCATATTGACTGACTGACTGGTCATACTTACTGACTGGTCACACTGACTGACTGACTGCTTACACTGACTGACTGACTGCTTACACTGACTGACTGGTCACACTGACTGACTGACTGGTTACACTGACTGACATGTTACACTGACTTACTGACTGGTTACACTGACTGACTGACTGGTCACACTGACTGACTGACTGGTCACACTGACTGACTGAATACTGTGACTGACTGACTGATCACACAAACTGACTGACTGGTCACACTTTCTGACTGGTCACAATGACTTACTGATTGGTGATACTGACTGACCATCAACATGACTGATCACACTGACTGACCGACGGGTCAAACTGACTGACTGATCACACTGACTGACTGACTGGTCACACTGACTGACTGGTGACAATGACTGACTGACTGTTCAGACTGACTGAATGGTCACACTGACTGACTGACTGGTCACACTGACTGACTGGTCACACTGACTGATCACACTGACTGACTGACTGGTCACACTGACTGACTGGTCATATTGACTGACTGACTGGTCAGACTGACTGACTGACTGGTTACACTGACTGACTGACTGACTGCTTACACTGACTGACTGGTCAAACTGAATGACTGACTGGTTACACTGACTGACTGGTCATATTGACTGACTGACTGGTCATACTTACTGACTGGTCACACTGACTGACTGACTGCTTACACTGACTGACTGACTGCTTATACTGACTGACTGGTCACACTGACTGACTGACTGGTTACACTGACTGACATGTTACACTGACTTACTGACTGGTTACACTGACTGACTGACTGGTCACACTGACTGACTGACTGGTCACACTGACTGACTGATCACTGTGACTGACTGACTGATCACACAAACTGACTGACTGGTCACACTTTCTGACTGGTCACAATGACTTACTGATTGGTGATACTGACTGACCATCAACATGACTGATCACACTGACTGACCGACGGGTCAAACTGACTGACTGATCACACTGACTGACTGACTGGTCACTCTGACTGACTGGTGACAATGACTGACTGACTGTTCAGACTGACTGAATGGTCACACTGACTGACTGACTGGTCACACTGACTGACTGGTCACACTGACTGATCACACTGACTGACTGACTGGTCACACTGACTGACTGGTCATATTGACTGACTGACTGGTCACACTTACTGACTGACTGGTCACACTTACTGACTGACGGGTCACACTGACTGACTGGTCACACTAACTGACTGACTACTTACACTGACACACTGACTGTTCAGACTGACTGACTGGTCACACTGACTGACTGGTCATATTGACTGACTGACTGACTGGTCATACTTACTGACTGGTCACACTGACTGACTGACTGGTTACACTGACTGACTGACTGACTGCTTACACTGACTGACTGGCCACACTGAATGACTGACTGGTTACACTGACTAACATGTTACACTGACTGACTGACTTTTTACACTGACTAACTGACTGGTCAAACTGACTGACTGATCACTCTGACTGACTGACTGATCACACAGACTGACTGACTGTTCACACTTTTTTACTGGTAACACTGACTTACTGACTGTTCATACTTACTGACTGGTCACAGTGACTGACTGACTGCTTACACTGACTGACTGACTAGTCACACTGACTGACTGGTCACACTGACTGACTGACTGACTGTCTGGTCACAGTGACTGACTGATCACACAGACTGACCGACTGGTCACACTTTCTGACTGGTCACACTGACTTACTGATTGGTGACACTGACTGACCATCAACATGACTAATCAAACTGACTGACAAACTGGTCAAACTGACTCTATGACTGTCACACTGACTAACTGGTCACAATGACTGACGGACTGTTCACACTGACTGACTCGTCACACTGACTGATCACACTGACTGACTGACTGGTCACACTGACTAACTGGTCATATTGACTGACTGACTGGTCATACTTACTGACTGGTCACACTGACTGACTGACTGCTTACACTGACTGACTGACTGCTTACACTGACTGACTGGTCACACTGACTGACTGACTGGTTACACTGACTGACATGTTACACTGACTTACTGACTGGTTACACTGACTGACTGACTGGTCACACTGACTGACTGACTGGTCACACTGACTGACTGATCACTGTGACTGACTGACTGATAACACAGACTGACTGACTGGTCACACTTTCTGACTGGTCACACTGACTTACTGATTGGTGATACTGACTGACCATCAACATGACTGATCACACTGACTGACCGACGGGTCAAACTGACTGACTGATCACACTGACTGACTGACTGGTCACACTGACTGACTGGTGACATTGACTGACTGACTGTTCAGACTGACTGAATGGTCACACTGACTGACTGACTGGTCACACTGACTGACTGGTCACACTGACTGATCACACTGACTGACTGACTGGTCACACTGACTGACTGGTCATATTGACTGACTGACTGGTCACACTGACTGACTGACTGGTTACACTGACTGACTGACTGACTGCTTACACTGACTGACTGGTCACACTGAATGACTGACTGGTTACAATGACTAACATGTTACACTGACTGACTGACTTTTTACACTGACTGACTGACTGGTCAAACTGACTGACTGATCACTCTGACTGACTGACTGATCACACAGACTGACTGACTGTTCACACTTTTTGACTGGTCACACTGACTTACTGACTGGTCATACTTACTGAGTGGTCACAGTGACTGACTGACTGCTTACACTGACTGACTGACTGGTCACACTGACTGACTGATCAAACTGACTGACAGACTGGTCACACTGACTGACTGGTCACACTGACTTACTGACTGGTTACACTGACTGACATGTTACACTGACTTACTGATTGGTTACACTAACTGACTGACTGGTCACACTGACTGACTGGTCACACTGACTGACTGACTGACTGACTCGTCACACAGACTGACCGACTGGTCACACTTTCTGACTGGTCACACTGACTTACTGATTGGTGACACTGACTGACCATCAACATGACTAATCAAACTGACTGACTGACTGGTCAAACTGACTCTATGACTGTCACACTGACTAACTGGTCACACTGACTGACGGACTGTTCACACTGACTGACTGGTCACACTGACTGATCACACTGACTGACTGACTGGTAACACTGACTGACTGGTCATATTGACTGACTGACTGGTCATACTTACTGACTGGTCACACTGACTGACTGACTGCTTACACTGACTGACTGACTGCTTACACTGACTGACTGGTCACACTGACTGACTGACTGGTTACACTGACTGACATGTTACACTGACTTACTGACTGGTTACACTGACTGACTGACTGGTCACACTGACTGACTGACTGGTCACACTGACTGACTGATCACTGTGACTGACTGACTGATCACACAGACTGACTGACTGGTCACACTTTCTGACTGGTCACACTGACTTACTGATTGGTGATACTGACTGACCATCAACATGACTGATCACACTGACTGACCGACGGGTCAAACTGACTGACTGATCACACTGACTGACTGACTGGTCACACTGACTGACTGGTGACATTGACTGACTGACTGTTCAGACTGACTGAATGGTCACACTGACTGACTGACTGGTCACACTGACTGATCACACTGACTGACTGACTGGTCACACTGACTGACTGGTCATATTGACTGACTGACTGGTCACACTGACTGACTGACTGGTTACACTGACTGACTGACTGACTGCTTACACTGACTGACTGGTCACACTGAATGACTGACTGGTTACAATGACTAACATGTTACACTGACTGACTGACTTTTTCCACTGACTGACTGACTGGTCAAACTGACTGACTGATCACTCTGACTGACTGATCACACAGACTGACTGACTGTTCACACTTTTTGACTGGTCACACTGACTTACTGACTGGTCATACTTACTGACTGGTCACAGTGACTGACTGACTGCTTACACTGACTGACTGACTGGTCACACTGACTGACTGATCAAACTGACTGACAGACTGGTCACACTGACTGACTGGTCACACTGACTTACTGACTGGTTACACTGACTGACATGTTACACTGACTTACTGATTGGTTAAACTAACTGACTGACTGGTCACACTGACTGACTGACTGACTGACTGGTCACACAGACTGACCGACTGGTCACACTTTCTGACTGGTCACACTGACTTACTGATTGGTGACACTGACTGACCATCAACATGACTAATCAAACTGACTGACTGACTGGTCAAACTGACTCTATGACTGTCACACTGACTAACTGGTAACACTGACTGACGGACTGTTCACACTGACTGACTGGTCACACTGACTGATCACACTGACTGACTGACTGGTCACACTGACTGACTGGTCATATTGACTGACTGACTGGTCATACTTACTGACTGGTCACACTGACTGACTGACTGCTTACACTGACTGACTGACTGCTTACACTGACTGACTGGTCAAACTGACTGACTGACTGGTTACACTGACTGACATGTTACACTGACTTACTGACTGGTTACACTGACTGACTGACTGGTCACACTGACTTACTGACTGGTCACACTGACTGACTGACTGGTCACACTGACTGACTGATCACTCTGACTGACTGACTGATCACACAGACTGACTGACTGGTCACACTTTCTGACTGGTCACACTGACTTACTGATTGGTGATACTGACTGACCATCAACATGACTGATCACACTGACTGACCGACGGGTCAAACTGACTGACTGATCACACTGACTGACTGACTGGTCACACTGACTGACTGGTGACATTGACTGACTGACTGTTCACACTGACTGACTGGTCACACTGACTGACTGACTGGTCACACTGACTGACTGGTCACACTTACTGACTGACGGGTCACACTGACTGACTGGTTACACTAACTGACTGACTACTTACACTGACACACTGACTGTTCAGACTGACTGACTGGTCACACTGACTGACTGGTCATATTGACTGACTGACTGACTGGTCATACTTACTGACTGGTCACACTGACTGACTGACTGGTTACACTGACTGACTGACTGACTGCTTACACTGACTGACTGGTCACACTGAATGACTGACTGGTTACACTGACTAACATGTTACACTGACTGACTGACTTTTTACACTGACTAACTGACTGGTCAAACTGACTGACTGATCACTCTGACTGACTGACTGACTGACTGGTCACACTGAATGACTGACTGGTTACACTGACTAACATGTTACACTGACTGACTGACTTTTTACACTGACTAACTGACTGTTCAAACTGACTGACTGATCACTCTGACTGACTGACTGATCACACAGACTGACTGACTGTTCACACTTTTTGACTGGTAACACTGACTTACTGACTGTTCATACTTACTGACTGGTCACAGTGACTGACTGACTGCTTACACTGACTGACTGACTGGTCACACTGACTGACTGGTCACACTGACTGACTGACTGGTCACACTGAATGACTGACTGGTTACACTGACTGACTGACTGGTCACACTGACTGACTGATCACTCTGACTGACTGACTGATCACACAGTCTGACTGACTGGTCACTCTTTCTGACTGGTCACACTGACTTACTGATTTGTGATACTGACTGACCATCAACATGACTGATCACACTGACTGACCGACGGGTCAAACTGACTGACTGATCATACTGACTGACTGACTGGTCACACTCACTGACTGGTCACATTGACTGACTGACTGTTCAGACTGACTGACTGGTCACACTGACTGACTGACTGGTCACACTGACTGACTGGTCACACTTACTGAGTGACGGGTCACACTGAATGACTGGTCACACTAACTGACTGACTACTTACACTGACACACTGACTGTTCAGACTGACTGACTGGTCACACTGACTGACTGACTGGTCACACTGACTGATCACACTGACTGACTGACTGGTCACAGTGACTGACTGGTCATATTGACTGACTGACTGGTCATTCTTACTGACTGGTCACACTGACTGACTGACTGGTTACACTGACTGACTGACTGCTTACACTGACTGACAGGTCACACTGAATGACTGACTGTTTACACTGACTGACATGTTACACTGACTGACATGTTACACTGACTTACTGACTGGTTACACTGACTGACTGACTTTTCACACTGACTGACTGGTCACACTGACTGATCACACTGACTGACTGACTGGTCACACTGACTGACTGGTCATATTGACTGACTGACTGGTCATACTTACTGACTGGTCACACTGACTGACTGACTGACTGGTTACACTGACTGACTGACTGACTGCTTACACTGACTGACTGGTCACACTGAATGACTGACTGGTTACACTGACTAACATGTTACACTGACTGACTGACTTTTTACACTGACTGACTGACTGGTCAAACTGACTGACTGATCACTCTGACTGACTGACTGATCACACAGACTGACTGACTTTTCACACTTTTTGACTGGTCACACTGACTTACTGACTGGTCATACTTACTGACTGGTCACAGTGACTGACTGACTGCTTACACTGACTGACTGACTGGTCACACTGACTGACTGATCAAACTGACTGACAGACTGGTCACACTGACTGACTGGTCACACTGACTTACTGACTGGTTACACTGACTGACAAGTTACACTGACTTACTGATTGGTTACACTAACTGACTGACTGGTCACACTGACTGACTGGTCACACTGACTGACTGACTGACTGACTGGTCACACAGACTGACCGACTGGTCACACTTTCTGACTGGTCACACTGACTTACTGATTGGTGACACTGACTGACCATCAACATGACTAATCAAACTGACTGACTGACTGGTCACACTGACTAACTGGTCACACTGACTGACGGACTGTTCACACTGACTGACTGGTCACACTGACTGATCACACTGACTGACTGACTGGTCACACTGACTGACTGGTCATATTGACTGACTGACTGGTCATACTTACTGACTGGTCACACTGACTGACTGGTCATATTGACTGACTGACTGACTGGTCATACTTACTGACTGGTCACACTGACTGACTGACTGGTTACACTGACTGACTGACTGACTGCTTACACTGACTGACTGGCCACACTGAATGACTGACTGGTTACACTGACTAACATGTTACACTGACTGACTGACTTTTTACACTGACTAACTGACTGGTCAAACTGACTGACTGATCACTCTGACTGACTGACTGATCACACAGACTGACTGACTGTTCACACTTTTTGACTGGTAACACTGACTTACTGACTGTTCATACTTACTGACTGGTCACAGTGACTGACTGACTGCTTACACTGACTGACTGACTGGTCACACTGACTGACTGGTCACACTGACTGACTGACTGACTGACTGGTCACACTGACTGACTGATCACACAGACTGACCGACTGGTCACACTTTCTGACTGGTCACACTGACTTACTGATTGGTGACACTGACTGACCATCAACATGACTAATCAAACTGACTGACTGACTGGTCAAACTGACTCTATGACTGTCACACTGACTAACTGGTCACACTGACTGACGGACTGTTCACACTGACTGACTGGTCACACTGACTGATCACACTGACTGACTGGTCATATTGACTGACTGACTGGTCATACTTACTGACTGGTCACACTGACTGACTGACTGCTTACACTGACTGACTGACTGCTTACACTGACTGACTGGTCACACTGACTGACTGACTGGTTACACTGACTGACAAGTTACACTGACTTACTGACTGGTTACACTGACTGACTGACTGGTCACACTGACTGACTGACTGGTCACACTGACTGACTGATCACTGTGACTGACTGACTGATCACACAGACTGACTGACTGGTCACACTTTCTGACTGGTCACAATGACTTACTGATTGGTGATACTGACTGACCATCAACATGACTGATCACACTGACTGACCGACGGGTCAAACTGACTGACTGATCACACTGACTGACTGACTGGTCACACTGACTGACTGGTGACAATGACTGACTGACTGTTCAGACTGACTGAATGGTCACACTGACTGACTGACTGGTCACACTGACTGACTGGTCACACTGACTGATCACACTGACTGACTGACTGGTCACACTGACTGACTGGTCATATTGACTGACTGACTGGTCAGACTGACTGACTGACTGGTTACACTGACTGACTGACTGACTGCTTACACTGACTGACTGGTCAAACTGAATGACTGACTGGTTACACTGACTAACATGTTACACTGACTGACTGACTTTTTACACTGACTGACTGACTGGTTAAACTGACTGACTGATCACTCTGACTGACTGACTGATCACACAGACTGACTGACTGTTCACACTTTTTGACTGGTCACACTGACTTACTGACTGGTCATACTTACTGACTGGTCACAGTGACTGACTGACTGCTTACACTGACTGACTGACTGGTCACACTGACTGACTGATCAAACTGACTGACAGACTGGTCACACTGACTGACTGGTCACACTGACTTACTGACTGGTTACACTGACTGACATGTTACACTGACTTACTGATTGGTTACACTAACTGACTGACTGGTCACACTGACTGACTGGTCACACTGACTGACTGACTGACTGACTGGTCACACAGACTGACCGACTGGTCACACTTTCTGACTGGTCACACTGACTTACTGATTGGTGACACTGACTGACCATCAACATGACTAATCAAACTGACTGACTGACTGGTCAAACTGACTCAATGACTGTCACACTGACTAACTGGTCACACTGACTGACGGACTGTTCACACTGACTGACTGGTCACACTGACTGATCACACTGACTGACTGACTGGTCACACTGACTGACTGGTCATATTGACTGACTGACTGGTCATACTTACTGACTGGTCACACTGACTGACTGACTGCTTACACTGACTGACTGACTGCTTACACTGACTGACTGGTCAAACTGACTGACTGACTGGTTACACTGACTGACATGTTACACTGACTTACTGACTGGTTACACTGACTGACTGACTGGTCACACTGACTGACTGACTGGTCACACTGACTGACTGATCACTCTGACTGACTGACTGATCACACAGACTGACTGACTGGTCACACTTTCTGACTGGTCACACTGACTTACTGATTGGTGATACTGACTGACCATCAACATGACTGATCACACTGACTGACCGACGGGTCAAACTGACTGACTGATCACACTGACTGACTGACTGGTCACACTGACTGACTGGTCACATTGACTGACTGACTGTTCACACTGACTGACTGGTCATACTGACTGACTGACTGGTCACACTTACTGACTGACTGGTCACACTTACTGACTGACGGGTCACACTGACTGACTGGTCACACTAACTGACTGACTACTTACACTGACACACTGACTGTTCAGACTGACTGACTGGTCACACTGACTGACTGGTCATATTGACTGACTGACTGACTGGTCATACTGACTGACCGACTGGTCACACTTTCTGACTGGTCACACTGACTTACTGATTGGTGACACTGACTGACCATCAACATGACTAATCAAACTGACTGACTGACTGGTCACACTGACTAACTGGTCACACTGACTGACGGACTGTTCACACTGACTGACTGGTCACACTGACTGATCACACTGACTGACTGACTGGTCACACTGACTGACTGGTCATATTGACTGACTGACTGGTCATACTTACTGACTGGTCACACTGACTGACTGGTCATATTGACTGACTGACTGACTGGTCATACTTACTGACTGGTCACACTGACTGACTGACTGGTTACACTGACTGACTGACTGACTGCTTACACTGACTGACTGGCCACACTGAATGACTGACTGGTTACACTGACTAACATGTTACACTGACTGACTGACTTTTTACACTGACTAACTGACTGGTCAAACTGACTGACTGATCACTCTGACTGACTGACTGATCACACAGACTGACTGACTGTTCACACTTTTTGACTGGTAACACTGACTTACTGACTGTTCATACTTACTGACTGGTCACAGTGACTGACTGACTGCTTACACTGACTGACTGACTGGTCACACTGACTGACTGGTCACACTGACTGACTGACTGACTGACTGGTCACACTGACTGACTGATCACACAGACTGACCGACTGGTCACACTTTCTGACTGGTCACACTGACTTACTGATTGGTGACACTGACTGACCATCAACATGACTAATCAAACTGACTGACTGACTGGTCAAACTGACTCTATGACTGTCACACTGACTAACTGGTCACACTGACTGACGGACTGTTCACACTGACTGACTGGTCACACTGACTGATCACACTGACTGACTGACTGGTCACACTGACTGACTGGTCATATTGACTGACTGACTGGTCATACTTACTGACTGGTCACACTGACTGACTGACTGCTTACACTGACTGACTGACTGCTTACACTGACTGACTGGTCACACTGACTGACTGACTGGTTACACTGACTGACATGTTACACTGACTTTCTGACTGGTTACACTGACTGACTGACTGGTCACACTGACTGACTGACTGGTCACACTGACTGACTGATCACTGTGACTGACTGACTGATCACACAGACTGACTGACTGGTCACACTTTCTGACTGGTCACAATGACTTACTGATTGGTGATACTGACTGACCATCAACATGACTGATCACACTGACTGACCGACGGGTCAAACTGACTGACTGATCACACTGACTGACTGACTGGTCACACTGACTGACTGGTGACAATGACTGACTGACTGTTCAGACTGACTGAATGGTCACACTGACTGACTGACTGGTCACACTGACTGACTGGTCACACTGACTGATCACACTGACTGACTGACTGGTCACACTGACTGACAGGTCATATTGACTGACTGACTGGTCAGACTGACTGACTGACTGGTTACACTGACTGACTGACTGACTGCTTACACTGACTGACTGGTCAAACTGAATGACTGACTGGTTACACTGACTAACATGTTAAACTGACTGACTGACTTTTTACACTGACTGACTGACTGGTCAAACTGAGTGACTGATCACTCTGACTGACTGACTGATCACACAGACTGACTGACTGTTCACACTTTTTGACTGGTCACACTGACTTACAGACTGGTCATACTTACTGACTGGTCACAGTGACTGACTGACTGCTTACACTGACTGACTGACTGGTCACACTGACTGACTGATCAAACTGACTGACAGACTGGTCACACTGACTGACTGGTCACACTGACTTACTGACTGGTTACACTGACTGACATGTTACACTGACTTACTGATTGGTTACACTAACTGACTGACTGGTCACACTGACTGACTGGTCACACTGACTGACTGACTGACTGACTGGTCACACAGACTGACCGACTGGTCACACTTTCTGACTGGTCACACTGACTTACTGATTGGTGACACTGACTGACCATCAACATGACTAATCAAACTGACTGACTGACTGGTCAAACTGACTCAATGACTGTCACACTGACTAACTGGTCACACTGACTGACGGACTGTTCACACTGACTGACTGGTCACACTGACTGATCACACTGACTGACTGACTGGTCACACTGACTGACTGGTCATATTGACTGACTGACTGGTCATACTTACTGACTGGTCACACTGACTGACTGACTGCTTACACTGACTGACTGACTGCTTACACTGACTGACTGGTCAAACTGACTGACTGACTGGTTACACTGACTGACATGTTACACTGACTTACTGACTGGTTACACTGACTGACTGACTGGTCACACTGACTGACTGACTGGTCACACTGACTGACTGATCACTCTGACTGACTGACTGATCACACAGACTGACTGACTGGTCACACTTTCTGACTGGTCACACTGACTTACTGATTGGTGATACTGACTGACCATCAACATGACTGATCACACTGACTGACCGACGGGTCAAACTGACTGACTGATCACACTGACTGACTGACTGGTCACACTGACTGACTGGTCACATTGACTGACTGACTGTTCACACTGACTGACTGGTCACACTGACTGACTGACTGGTCACACTTACTGACTGACTGGTCACACTTACTGACTGACGGGTCACACTGACTGACTGGTCACACTAACTGACTGACTACTTACACTGACACACTGACTGTTCAGACTGACTGACTGGTCACACTGACTGACTGGTCATATTGACTGACTGACTGACTGGTCATACTTACTGACTGGTCACACTGACTGACTGACTGGTTACACTGACTGACTGACTGACTGCTTACACTGACTGACTGGCCACACTGAATGACTGACTGGTTACACTGACTAACATGTTACACTGACTGACTGACTTTTTACACTGACTAACTGACTGGTCAAACTGACTGACTGATCACTCTGACTGACTGACTGATCACACAGACTGACTGACTGTTCACACTTATTGACTGGTAACACTGACTTACTGACTGTTCATACTTACTGACTGGTCACAGTGACTGACTGACTGCTTACACTGACTGACTGACTAGTCACACTGACTGACTGGTCACACTGACTGACTGACTGACTGACTGGTCACACTGACTGACTGGTCATATTGACTGACTGACTGGTCATACTTACTGACTGGTCACACTGACTGACTGACTGCTTACACTGACTGACTGACTGCTTACACTGACTGACTGGTCACACTGACTGACTGACTGGTTACACTGACTGACATGTTACACTGACTTACTGACTGGTTACACTGACTGACTGACTGGTCACACTGACTGACTGACTGGTCACACTGACTGACTGATCACTGTGACTGACTGACTGATCACACAGACTGACTGACTGGTCACACTTTCTGACTGGTCACACTGACTTACTGATTGGTGATACTGACTGACCATCAACATGACTGATCACACTGACTGACCGACGGGTCAAACTGACTGACTGATCACACTGACTGACTGACTGGTCACACTGACTGACTGGTGACATTGACTGACTGACTGTTCAGACTGACTGAATGGTCACACTGACTGACTGACTGGTCACACTGACTGACTGGTCACACTGACTGATCACACTGACTGACTGACTGGTCACACTGACTGACTGGTCATATTGACTGACTGACTGGTCACACTGACTGACTGACTGGTTACACTGACTGACTGACTGACTGCTTACACTGACTGACTGGTCACACTGAATGACTGACTGGTTACAATGACTAACATGTTACACTGACTGACTGACTTTTTACACTGACTGACTGACTGGTCAAACTGACTGACTGATCACTCTAACTGACTGACTGATCACACAGACTGACTGACTGTTCACACTTTTTGACTGGTCACACTGACTTACTGACTGGTCATACTTACTGACTGGTCACAGTGACTGACTGACTGCTTACACTGACTGACTGACTGGTCACACTGACTGACTGATCAAACTGACTGACAGACTGGTCACACTGACTGACTGGTCACACTGACTTACTGACTGGTTACACTGACTGACATGTTACACTGACTTACTGATTGGTTACACTAACTGACTGACTGGTCACACTGACTGACTGGTCACACTGACTGACTGACTGACTGACTCGTCACACAGACTGACCGACTGGTCACACTTTCTGACTGGTCACACTGACTTACTGATTGGTGACACTGACTGACCATCAACATGACTAATCAAACTGACTGACTGACTGGTCAAACTGACTCTATGACTGTCACACTGACTAACTGGTCACACTGACTGACGGACTGTTCACACTGACTGACTGGTCACACTGACTGATCACACTGACTGACTGACTGGTAACACTGACTGACTGGTCATATTGACTGACTGACTGGTCATACTTACTGACTGGTCACACTGACTGACTGACTGCTTACACTGACTGACTGACTGCTTACACTGACTGACTGGTCACACTGACTGACTGACTGGTTACACTGACTGACATGTTACACTGACTTACTGACTGGTCACACTGACTGACTGACTGGTTACACTGACTGACTGACTGACTGCTTACACTGACTGACTGGCCACACTGAATGACTGACTGGTTACACTGACTAACATGTTACACTGACTGACTGACTTTTTACACTGACTAACTGACTGGTCAAACTGACTGACTGATCACTCTGACTGACTGACTGATCACACAGACTGACTGACTGTTCACACTTTTTGACTGGTAACACTGACTTACTGACTGTTCATACTTACTGACTGGTCACAGTGACTGACTGACTGCTTACACTGACTGACTGACTGGTCACACTGACTGACTGGTCACACTGACTGACTGACTGACTGACTGGTCACACTGACTGACTGATCACACAGACTGACCGACTGGTCACACTTTCTGACTGGTCACACTGACTTACTGATTGGTGACACTGACTGACCATCAACATGACTAATCAAACTGACTGACTGACTGGTCAAACTGACTCTATGACTGTCACACTGACTAACTGGTCACACTGACTGACGGACTGTTCACACTGACTGACTGGTCACACTGACTGATCACACTGACTGACTGACTGGTCACACTGACTGACTGGTCATATTGACTGACTGACTGGTCATACTTACTGACTGGTCACACTGACTGACTGACTGCTTACACTGACTGACTGACTGCTTACACTGACTGACTGGTCACACTGACTGACTGACTGGTTACACTGACTGACATGTTACACTGACTTATTGACTGGTTACACTGACTGACTGACTGGTCACACTGACTGACTGACTGGTCACACTGACTGACTGATCACACAGACTGACTGACTGATCACACAGACTGACTGACTGGTCACACTTTCTGACTGGTCACAATGACTTACTGATTGGTGATACTGACTGACCATCAACATGACTGATCACACTGACTGACCGACGGGTCAAACTGACTGACTGATCACACTGACTGACTGACTGGTCACACTGACTGACTGGTGACAATGACTGACTGACTGTTCAGACTGACTGAATGGTCACACTGACTGACTGACTGGTCACACTGACTGACTGGTCACACTGACTGATCACACTGACTGACTGACTGGTCACACTGACTGACTGGTCATATTGACTGACTGACTGGTCAGACTGACTGACTGACTGGTTACACTGACTGACTGACTGACTGCTTACACTGACTGACTGGTCAAACTGAATGACTGACTGGTTACACTGACTAACATGTTACACTGACTGACTCACTTTTTACACTGACTGACTGACTGGTCAAACTGACTGACTGATCACTCTGACTGACTGACTGATCACACAGACTGACTGACTGTTCACACTTTTTGACTGGTCACACTGACTTACTGACTGGTCATACTTACTGACTGGTCACAGTGACTGACTGACTGCTTACACTGACTGACTGACTGGTCACACTGACTGACTGATCAAACTGACTGACAGACTGGTCACACTGACTGACTGGTCACACTGACTTACTGACTGGTTACACTGACTGACATGTTACACTGACTTACTGATTGGTTACACTAACTGACTGACTGGTCACACTGACTGACTGGTCACACTGACTGACTGACTGACTGACTGGTCACACAGACTGACCGACTGGTCACACTTTCTGACTGGTCACACTGACTGACTGACTGCTTACACTGACTGACTGACTGCTTACACTGACTGACTGGTCAAACTGACTGACTGACTGGTTACACTGACTGACATGTTACACTGACTTACTGACTGGTTACACTGACTGACTGACTGGTCACACTGACTGACTGACTGGTCACACTGACTGACTGATCACTCTGACTGACTGACTGATCACACAGACTGACTGACTGGTCACACTTTCTGACTGGTCACACTGACTTACTGATTGGTGATACTGACTGACCATCAACATGACTGATCACACTGACTGACCGACGGGTCAAACTGACTGACTGATCACACTGACTGACTGACTGGTCACACTGACTGACTGGTCACATTGACTGACTGACTGTTCACACTGACTGACTGGTCACACTGACTGACTGACTGGTCACACTTACTGACTGACTGGTCACACTTACTGACTGACGGGTCACACTGACTGACTGGTCACACTAACTGACTGACTACTTACACTGACACACTGACTGTTCAGACTGACTGACTGGTCACACTGACTGACTGGTCATATTGACTGACTGACTGACTGGTCATACTGACTGACCGACTGGTCACACTTTCTGACTGGTCACACTGACTTACTGATTGGTGACACTGACTGACCATCAACATGACTAATCAAACTGACTGACTGACTGGTCACACTGACTAACTGGTCACACTGACTGACGGACTGTTCACACTGACTGACTGGTCACACTGACTGATCACACTGACTGACTGACTGGTCACACTGACTGACTGGTCATATTGACTGACTGACTGGTCATACTTACTGACTGGTCACACTGACTGACTGGTCATATTGACTGACTGACTGACTGGTCATACTTACTGACTGGTCACACTGACTGACTGACTGGTTACACTGACTGACTGACTGACTGCTTACACTGACTGACTGGCCACACTGAATGACTGACTGGTTACACTGACTAACATGTTACACTGACTGACTGACTTTTTACACTGACTAACTGACTGGTCAAACTGACTGACTGATCACTCTGACTGACTGACTGATCACACAGACTGACTGACTGTTCACACTTTTTGACTGGTAACACTGACTTACTGACTGTTCATACTTACTGACTGGTCACAGTGACTGACTGACTGCTTACACTGACTGACTGACTGGTCACACTGACTGACTGGTCACACTGACTGACTGACTGACTGACTGGTCACACTGACTGACTGATCACACAGACTGACCGACTGGTCACACTTTCTGACTGGTCACACTGACTTACTGATTGGTGACACTGACTGACCATCAACATGACTAATCAAACTGACTGACTGACTGGTCAAACTGACTCTATGACTGTCACACTGACTAACTGGTCACACTGACTGACGGACTGTTCACACTGACTGACTGGTCACACTGACTGATCACACTGACTGACTGACTGGTCACACTGACTGACTGGTCATATTGACTGACTGACTGGTCATACTTACTGACTGGTCACACTGACTGACTGACTGCTTACACTGACTGACTGACTGCTTACACTGACTGACTGGTCACACTGACTGACTGACTGGTTACACTGACTGACATGTTACACTGACTTACTGACTGGTTACACTGACTGACTGACTGGTCACACTGACTGACTGACTGGTCACACTGACTGACTGATCACTGTGACTGACTGACTGATCACACAGACTGACTGACTGGTCACACTTTCTGACTGGTCACAATGACTTACTGATTGGTGATACTGACTGACCATCAACATGACTGATCACACTGACTGACCGACGGGTCAAACTGACTGACTGATCACACTGACTGACTGACTGGTCACACTGACTGACTGGTGACAATGACTGACTGACTGTTCAGACTGACTGAATGGTCACACTGACTGACTGACTGGTCACACTGACTGACTGGTCACACTGACTGATCACACTGACTGACTGACTGGTCACACTGACTGACTGGTCATATTGACTGACTGACTGGTCAGACTGACTGACTGACTGGTTACACTGACTGACTGACTGACTGCTTACACTGACTGACTGGTCAAACTGAATGACTGACTGGTTACACTGACTAACATGTTACACTGACTGACTGACTTTTTACACTGACTGACTGACTGGTCAAACTGACTGACTGATCACTCTGACTGACTGACTGATCACACAGACTGACTGACTGTTCACACTTTTTGACTGGTCACACTGACTTACTGACTGGTCATACTTACTGACTGGTCACAGTGACTGACTGCTTACACTGACTGACTGACTGGTCACACTGACTGACTGATCAAACTGACTGACAGACTGGTCACACTGACTGACTGGTCACACTGACTTACTGACTGGTTACACTGACTGACATGTTACACTGACTTACTGATTGGTTACACTAACTGACTGACTGGTCACACTGACTGACTGGTCACACTGACTGACTGACTGACTGACTGGTCACACAGACTGACCGACTGGTCACACTTTCTGACTGGTCACACTGACTTACTGATTGGTGACACTGACTGACCATCAACATGACTAATCAAACTGACTGACTGACTGGTCAAACTGACTCAATGACTGTCACACTGACTAACTGGTCACACTGACTGACGGACTGTTCACACTGACTGACTGGTCACACTGACTGATCACACTGACTGACTGACTGGTCACACTGACTGACTGGTCATATTGACTGACTGACTGGTCATACTTACTGACTGGTCACACTGACTGACTGACTGCTTACACTGACTGACTGACTGCTTACACTGACTGACTGGTCAAACTGACTGACTGACTGGTTACACTGACTGACATGTTACACTGACTTACTGACTGGTTACACTGACTGACTGACTGGTCACACTGACTGACTGACTGGTCACACTGACTGACTGATCACTCTGACTGACTGACTGATCACACAGACTGACTGACTGGTCACACTTTCTGACTGGTCACACTGACTTACTGATTGGTGATACTGACTGACCATCAACATGACTGATCACACTGACTGACCGACGGGTCAAACTGACTGACTGATCACACTGACTGACTGACTGGTCACACTGACTGACTAGTCACATTGACTGACTGACTGTTCACACTGACTGACTGGTCACACTGACTGACTGACTGGTCACACTTACTGACTGACTGGTCACACTTACTGACTGACGGGTCACACTGACTGACTGGTCACACTAACTGACTGACTACTTACACTGACACACTGACTGTTCAGACTGACTGACTGGTCACACTGACTGACTGGTCATATTGACTGACTGACTGACTGGTCATACTTACTGACTGGTCACACTGACTGACTGACTGGTTACACTGACTGACTGACTGACTGCTTACACTGACTGACTGGCCACACTGAATGACTGACTGGTTACACTGACTAACATGTTACACTGACTGACTGACTTTTTACACTGACTAACTGACTGGTCAAACTGACTGACTGATCACTCTGACTGACTGACTGATCACACAGACTGACTGACTGTTCACACTTTTTGACTGGTAACACTGACTTACTGACTGTTCATACTTACTGACTGGTCACAGTGACTGACTGACTGCTTACACTGACTGACTGACTAGTCACACTGACTGACTGGTCACACTGACTGACTGACTGACTGACTGGTCACACTGACTGACTGATCACACAGACTGACCGACTGGTCACACTTTCTGACTGGTCACACTGACTTACTGATTGGTGACACTGACTGACCATCAACATGACTAATCAAACTGACTGACTGACTGGTCAAACTGACTCTATGACTGTCACACTGACTAACTGGTCACAATGACTGACGGACTGTTCACACTGACTGACTCGTCACACTGACTGATCACACTGACTGACTGACTGGTCACACTGACTGACTGGTCATATTGACTGACTGACTGTTCACACTGACTGACTGGTCACACTGACTGATCACACTGACTGACTGACTGGTCACACTGACTGACTGGTCATATTGACTGACTGACTGGTCATACTTACTGACTGGTCACACTGACTGACTGACTGCTTACACTGACTGACTGACTGCTTACACTGACTGACTGGTCAAACTGACTGACTGACTGGTTACACTGACTGACATGTTACACTGACTTACTGACTGGTTACACTGACTGACTGACTGGTCACACTGACTGACTGACTGGTCACACTGACTGACTGATCACTCTGACTGACTGACTGATCACACAGACTGACTGACTGGTCACACTTTCTGACTGGTCACACTGACTTACTGATTGGTGATACTGACTGACCATCAACATGACTGATCACACTGACTGACCGACGGGTCAAACTGACTGACTGATCACACTGACTGACTGACTGGTCACACTGACTGACTGGTCACATTGACTGACTGACTGTTCACACTGACTGACTGGTCACACTGACTGACTGACTGGTCACACTTACTGACTGACTGGTCACACTTACTGACTGACGGCTCACACTGACTGACTGGTCACACTAACTGACTGACTACTTACACTGACACACTGACTGTTCAGACTGACTGACTGGTCACACTGACTGACTGGTCATATTGACTGACTGACTGACTGGTCATACTGACTGACCGACTGGTCACACTTTCTGACTGGTCACACTGACTTACTGATTGGTGACACTGACTGACCATCAACATGACTAATCAAACTGACTGACTGACTGGTCACACTGACTAACTGGTCACACTGACTGACGGACTGTTCACACTGACTGACTGGTCACACTGACTGATCACACTGACTGACTGACTGGTCACACTGACTGACTGGTCATATTGACTGACTGACTGGTCATACTTACTGACTGGTCACACTGACTGACTGGTCATATTGACTGACTGACTGACTGGTCATACTTACTGACTGGTCACACTGACTGACTGACTGGTTACACTGACTGACTGACTGACTGCTTACACTGACTGACTGGTCACACTGAATGACTGACTGGTTACACTGACTAACATGTTACACTGACTGACTGACTTTTTACACTGACTAACTGACTGGTCAAACTGACTGACTGATCACTCTGACTGACTGACTGATCACACAGACTGACTGTTCACACTTTTTGACTGGTCACACTGACTGACTGACTGGTTACACTGACTGACTGACTGACTGCTTACACTGACTGACTGGCCACACTGAATGACTGACTGGTTACACTGACTAACATGTTACACTGACTGACTGACTTTTTACACTGACTAACTGACTGTTCATACTTACTGACTGGTCACAGTGACTGACTGACTGCTTACACTGACTGACTGACTGGTCACACTGACTGACTGGTCACACTGACTGACTGACTGACTGACTGGTCAAACTGACTGACTGATCACACAGACTGACCGACTGGTCACACTTTCTGACTGGTCACACTGACTTACTGATTGGTGACACTGACTGACCATCAACATGACTAATCAAACTGACTGACTGACTGGTCAAACTGACTCTATGACTGTCACACTGACTAACTGGTCACACTGACTGACGGACTGTTCACACTGACTGACTGGTCACACTGACTGATCACACTGACTGACTGACTGGTCACACTGACTGACTGGTCATATTGACTGACTGACTCGTCATACTTACTGACTGGTCACACTGACTGACTGACTGCTTACACTGACTGACTGACTGCTTACACTGACTGACTGGTCACACTGACTGACTGACTGGTTACACTGACTGACATGTTACACTGACTTACTGACTGGTTACACTGACTGACTGACTGGTCACACTGACTGACTGACTGGTCACACTGACTGACTGATCACTGTGACTGACTGACTGATCACACAGACTGACTGACTGGTCACACTTTCTGACTGGTCACAATGACTTACTGATTGGTGATACTGACTGACCATCAACATGACTGATCACACTGACTGACCGACGGGTCAAACTGACTGACTGATCACACTGACTGACTGACTGGTCACACTGACTGACTGGTGACAATGACTGACTGACTGTTCAGACTGACTGAATGGTCACACTGACTGACTGACTGGTCACACTGACTGACTGGTCACACTGACTGATCACACTGACTGACTGACTGGTCACACTGACTGACTGGTCATATTGACTGACTGACTGGTCAGACTGACTGACTGA
This sequence comes from Zacco platypus, assembly GCA_038088235.1. Lineage (NCBI taxonomy): Eukaryota > Metazoa > Chordata > Actinopteri > Cypriniformes > Xenocyprididae > Zacco > Zacco platypus. Next base: position 22,881,499 of record CM076086.1, on the reverse strand, counting down.
CTGGTTACACTGACTGACTGACTGACTGCTTACACTGACTGACTGGTCAAACTGAATGACTGACTGGTTACACTGACTAACATGTTACACTGACTGACTGACTTTTTACACTGACTGACTGACTGGTCAAACTGACTGACTGATCACTCTGACTGACTGACTGATCACACAGACTGACTGACTGTTCACACTTTTTGACTGGTCACACTGACTTACTGACTGGTCATACTTACTGACTGGTCACAGTGACTGACTGACTGCTTACACTGACTGACTGACTGGTCACACTGACTGACTGATCAAACTGACTGACAGACTGGTCACACTGACTGACTGGTCACACTGACTTACTGACTGGTTACACTGACTGACATGTTACACTGACTTACTGATTGGTTACACTAACTGACTGACTGGTCACACTGACTGACTGGTCACACTGACTGACTGACTGACTGACTGGTCACACAGACTGACCGACTGGTCACACTTTCTGACTGATCACACTGACTTACTGATTGGTGACACTGACTGACCATCAACATGACTAATCAAACTGACTGACTGACTGGTCAAACTGACTCAATGACTGTCACACTGACTAACTGGTCACACTGACTGACGGACTGTTCACACTGACTGACTGGTCACACTGACTGATCACACTGACTGACTGACTGGTCACACTGACTGACTGGTCATATTGACTGACTGACTGGTCATACTTACTGACTGGTCACACTGACTGACTGACTGCTTACACTGACTGACTGACTGCTTACACTGACTGACTGGTCAAACTGACTGACTGACTGGTTACACTGACTGACATGTTACACTGACTTACTGACTGGTTACACTGACTGACTGACTGGTCACACTGACTGACTGACTGGTCACACTGACTGACTGATCACTCTGACTGACTGACTGATCACACAGACTGACTGACTGGTCACACTTTCTGACTGGTCACACTGACTTACTGATTGGTGATACTGACTGACCATCAACATGACTGATCACACTGACTGACCGACGGGTCAAACTGACTGACTGATCACACTGACTGACTGACTGGTCACACTGACTGACTGGTCACATTGACTGACTGACTGTTCACACTGACTGACTGGTCACACTGACTGACTGACTGGTCACACTTACTGACTGACTGGTCACACTTACTGACTGACGGGTCACACTGACTGACTGGTCACACTAACTGACTGACTACTTACACTGACACACTGACTGTTCAGACTGACTGACTGGTCACACTGACTGACTGGTCATATTGACTGACTGACTGACTGGTCATACTGACTGACCGACTGGTCACACTTTCTGACTGGTCACACTGACTTACTGATTGGTGACACTGACTGACCATCAACATGACTAATCAAACTGACTGACTGACTGGTCACACTGACTAACTGGTCACACTGACTGACGGACTGTTCACACTGACTGACTGGTCACACTGACTGATCACACTGACTGACTGACTGGTCACACTGACTGACTGGTCATATTGACTGACTGACTGGTCATACTTACTGACTGGTCACACTGACTGACTGGTCATATTGACTGACTGACTGACTGGTCATACTTACTGACTGGTCACACTGACTGACTGACTGGTTACACTGACTGACTGACTGACTGCTTACACTGACTGACTGGCCACACTGAATGACTGACTGGTTACACTGACTAACATGTTACACTGACTGACTGACTTTTTACACTGACTAACTGACTGGTCAAACTGACTGACTGATCACTCTGACTGACTGACTGATCACACAGACTGACTGACTGTTCACACTTTTTGACTGGTCACACTGACTTACTGACTGGTCATACTTACTGACTGGTCACAGTGACTGACTGCTTACACTGACTGACTGACTGGTCACACTGACTGACTGATCAAACTGACTGACAGACTGGTCACACTGACTGACTGGTCACACTGACTTACTGACTGGTTACACTGACTGACATGTTACACTGACTTACTGATTGGTTACACTAACTGACTGACTGGTCACACTGACTGACTGGTCACACTGACTGACTGACTGACTGACTGGTCACACAGACTGACCGACTGGTCACACTTTCTGACTGGTCACACTGACTTACTGATTGGTGACACTGACTGACCATCAACATGACTAATCAAACTGACTGACTGACTGGTCAAACTGACTCAATGACTGTCACACTGACTAACTGGTCACACTGACTGACGGACTGTTCACACTGACTGACTGGTCACACTGACTGATCACACTGACTGACTGACTGGTCACACTGACTGACTGGTCATATTGACTGACTGACTGGTCATACTTACTGACTGGTCACACTGACTGACTGACTGCTTACACTGACTGACTGACTGCTTACACTGACTGACTGGTCAAACTGACTGACTGACTGGTTACACTGACTGACATGTTACACTGACTTACTGACTGGTTACACTGACTGACTGACTGGTCACACTGACTGACTGACTGGTCACACTGACTGACTGATCACTCTGACTGACTGACTGATCACACAGACTGACTGACTGGTCACACTTTCTGACTGGTCACACTGACTTACTGATTGGTGATACTGACTGACCATCAACATGACTGATCACACTGACTGACCGACGGGTCAAACTGACTGACTGATCACACTGACTGACTGACTGGTCACACTGACTGACTAGTCACATTGACTGACTGACTGTTCACACTGACTGACTGGTCACACTGACTGACTGACTGGTCACACTTACTGACTGACTGGTCACACTTACTGACTGACGGGTCACACTGACTGACTGGTCACACTAACTGACTGACTACTTACACTGACACACTGACTGTTCAGACTGACTGACTGGTCACACTGACTGACTGGTCATATTGACTGACTGACTGACTGGTCATACTTACTGACTGGTCACACTGACTGACTGACTGGTTACACTGACTGACTGACTGACTGCTTACACTGACTGACTGGCCACACTGAATGACTGACTGGTTACACTGACTAACATGTTACACTGACTGACTGACTTTTTACACTGACTAACTGACTGGTCAAACTGACTGACTGATCACTCTGACTGACTGACTGATCACACAGACTGACTGACTGTTCACACTTTTTGACTGGTAACACTGACTTACTGACTGTTCATACTTACTGACTGGTCACAGTGACTGACTGACTGCTTACACTGACTGACTGACTAGTCACACTGACTGACTGGTCACACTGACTGACTGACTGACTGACTGGTCACACTGACTGACTGATCACACAGACTGACCGACTGGTCACACTTTCTGACTGGTCACACTGACTTACTGATTGGTGACACTGACTGACCATCAACATGACTAATCAAACTGACTGACTGACTGGTCAAACTGACTCTATGACTGTCACACTGACTAACTGGTCACAATGACTGACGGACTGTTCACACTGACTGACTCGTCACACTGACTGATCACACTGACTGACTGACTGGTCACACTGACTGACTGGTCATATTGACTGACTGACTGTTCACACTGACTGACTGGTCACACTGACTGATCACACTGACTGACTGACTGGTCACACTGACTGACTGGTCATATTGACTGACTGACTGGTCATACTTACTGACTGGTCACACTGACTGACTGACTGCTTACACTGACTGACTGACTGCTTACACTGACTGACTGGTCAAACTGACTGACTGACTGGTTACACTGACTGACATGTTACACTGACTTACTGACTGGTTACACTGACTGACTGACTGGTCACACTGACTGACTGACTGGTCACACTGACTGACTGATCACTCTGACTGACTGACTGATCACACAGACTGACTGACTGGTCACACTTTCTGACTGGTCACACTGACTTACTGATTGGTGATACTGACTGACCATCAACATGACTGATCACACTGACTGACCGACGGGTCAAACTGACTGACTGATCACACTGACTGACTGACTGGTCACACTGACTGACTGGTCACATTGACTGACTGACTGTTCACACTGACTGACTGGTCACACTGACTGACTGACTGGTCACACTTACTGACTGACTGGTCACACTTACTGACTGACGGCTCACACTGACTGACTGGTCACACTAACTGACTGACTACTTACACTGACACACTGACTGTTCAGACTGACTGACTGGTCACACTGACTGACTGGTCATATTGACTGACTGACTGACTGGTCATACTGACTGACCGACTGGTCACACTTTCTGACTGGTCACACTGACTTACTGATTGGTGACACTGACTGACCATCAACATGACTAATCAAACTGACTGACTGACTGGTCACACTGACTAACTGGTCACACTGACTGACGGACTGTTCACACTGACTGACTGGTCACACTGACTGATCACACTGACTGACTGACTGGTCACACTGACTGACTGGTCATATTGACTGACTGACTGGTCATACTTACTGACTGGTCACACTGACTGACTGGTCATATTGACTGACTGACTGACTGGTCATACTTACTGACTGGTCACACTGACTGACTGACTGGTTACACTGACTGACTGACTGACTGCTTACACTGACTGACTGGTCACACTGAATGACTGACTGGTTACACTGACTAACATGTTACACTGACTGACTGACTTTTTACACTGACTAACTGACTGGTCAAACTGACTGACTGATCACTCTGACTGACTGACTGATCACACAGACTGACTGTTCACACTTTTTGACTGGTCACACTGACTGACTGACTGGTTACACTGACTGACTGACTGACTGCTTACACTGACTGACTGGCCACACTGAATGACTGACTGGTTACACTGACTAACATGTTACACTGACTGACTGACTTTTTACACTGACTAACTGACTGTTCATACTTACTGACTGGTCACAGTGACTGACTGACTGCTTACACTGACTGACTGACTGGTCACACTGACTGACTGGTCACACTGACTGACTGACTGACTGACTGGTCAAACTGACTGACTGATCACACAGACTGACCGACTGGTCACACTTTCTGACTGGTCACACTGACTTACTGATTGGTGACACTGACTGACCATCAACATGACTAATCAAACTGACTGACTGACTGGTCAAACTGACTCTATGACTGTCACACTGACTAACTGGTCACACTGACTGACGGACTGTTCACACTGACTGACTGGTCACACTGACTGATCACACTGACTGACTGACTGGTCACACTGACTGACTGGTCATATTGACTGACTGACTCGTCATACTTACTGACTGGTCACACTGACTGACTGACTGCTTACACTGACTGACTGACTGCTTACACTGACTGACTGGTCACACTGACTGACTGACTGGTTACACTGACTGACATGTTACACTGACTTACTGACTGGTTACACTGACTGACTGACTGGTCACACTGACTGACTGACTGGTCACACTGACTGACTGATCACTGTGACTGACTGACTGATCACACAGACTGACTGACTGGTCACACTTTCTGACTGGTCACAATGACTTACTGATTGGTGATACTGACTGACCATCAACATGACTGATCACACTGACTGACCGACGGGTCAAACTGACTGACTGATCACACTGACTGACTGACTGGTCACACTGACTGACTGGTGACAATGACTGACTGACTGTTCAGACTGACTGAATGGTCACACTGACTGACTGACTGGTCACACTGACTGACTGGTCACACTGACTGATCACACTGACTGACTGACTGGTCACACTGACTGACTGGTCATATTGACTGACTGACTGGTCAGACTGACTGACTGACTGGTTACACTGACTGACTGACTGACTGCTTACACTGACTGACTGGTCAAACTGAATGACTGACTGGTTACACTGACTAACATGTTACACTGACTGACTGACTTTTTACACTGACTGACTGACTGGTCAAACTGACTGACTGATCACTCTGACTGACTGACTGATCACACAGACTGACTGACTGTTCACACTTTTTGACTGGTCACACTGACTTACTGACTGGTCATACTTACTGACTGGTCACAGTGACTGACTGACTGCTTACACTGACTGACTGACTGGTCACACTGACTGACTGATCAAACTGACTGACAGACTGGTCACACTGACTGACTGGTCACACTGACTTACTGACTGGTTACACTGACTGACATGTTACACTGACTTACTGATTGGTTACACTAACTGACTGACTGGTCACACTGACTGACTGGTCACACTGACTGACTGACTGACTGACTGGTCACACAGACTGACCGACTGGTCACACTTTCTGACTGATCACACTGACTTACTGATTGGTGACACTGACTGACCATCAACATGACTAATCAAACTGACTGACTGACTGGTCAAACTGACTCAATGACTGTCACACTGACTAACTGGTCACACTGACTGACGGACTGTTCACACTGACTGACTGGTCACACTGACTGATCACACTGACTGACTGACTGGTCACACTGACTGACTGGTCATATTGACTGACTGACTGGTCATACTTACTGACTGGTCACACTGACTGACTGACTGCTTACACTGACTGACTGACTGCTTACACTGACTGACTGGTCAAACTGACTGACTGACTGGTTACACTGACTGACATGTTACACTGACTTACTGACTGGTTACACTGACTGACTGACTGGTCACACTGACTGACTGACTGGTCACACTGACTGACTGATCACTCTGACTGACTGACTGATCACACAGACTGACTGACTGGTCACACTTTCTGACTGGTCACACTGACTTACTGATTGGTGATACTGACTGACCATCAACATGACTGATCACACTGACTGACCGACGGGTCAAACTGACTGACTGATCACACTGACTGACTGACTGGTCACACTGACTGACTGGTCACATTGACTGACTGACTGTTCACACTGACTGACTGGTCACACTGACTGACTGACTGGTCACACTTACTGACTGACTGGTCACACTTACTGACTGACGGGTCACACTGACTGACTGGTCACACTAACTGACTGACTACTTACACTGACACACTGACTGTTCAGACTGACTGACTGGTCACACTGACTGACTGGTCATATTGACTGACTGACTGACTGGTCATACTGACTGACCGACTGGTCACACTTTCTGACTGGTCACACTGACTTACTGATTGGTGACACTGACTGACCATCAACATGACTAATCAAACTGACTGACTGACTGGTCACACTGACTAACTGGTCACACTGACTGACGGACTGTTCACACTGACTGACTGGTCACACTGACTGATCACACTGACTGAGTGACTGGTCACACTGACTGACTGGTCATATTGACTGACTGACTGGTCATACTTACTGACTGGTCACACTGACTGACTGGTCATATTGACTGACTGACTGACTGGTCATACTTACTGACTGGTCACACTGACTGACTGACTGGTTACACTGACTGACTGACTGACTGCTTACACTGACTGACTGGCCACACTGAATGACTGACTGGTTACACTGACTAACATGTTACACTGACTGACTGACTTTTTACACTGACTAACTGACTGGTCAAACTGACTGACTGATCACTCTGACTGACTGACTGATCACACAGACTGACTGACTGTTCACACTTTTTGACTGGTAACACTGACTTACTGACTGTTCATACTTACTGACTGGTCACAGTGACTGACTGACTGCTTACACTGACTGACTGACTGGTCACACTGACTGACTGGTCACACTGACTGACTGACTGACTGACTGGTCACACTGACTGACTGATCACACAGACTGACCGACTGGTCACACTTTCTGACTGGTCACACTGACTTACTGATTGGTGACACTGACTGACCATCAACATGACTAATCAAACTGACTGACTGACTGGTCAAACTGACTCTATGACTGTCACACTGACTAACTGGTCACACTGACTGACGGACTGTTCACACTGACTGACTGGTCACACTGACTGATCACACTGACTGACTGACTGGTCACACTGACTGACTGGTCATATTGACTGACTGACTGGTCATACTTACTGACTGGTCACACTGACTGACTGACTGCTTACACTGACTGACTGACTGCTTACACTGACTGACTGGTCACACTGACTGACTGACTGGTTACACTGACTGACATGTTACACTGACTTACTGACTGGTTACACTGACTGACTGACTGGTCACACTGACTGACTGACTGGTCACACTGACTGACTGATCACTGTGACTGACTGACTGATCACACAGACTGACTGACTGGTCACACTTTCTGACTGGTCACAATGACTTACTGATTGGTGATACTGACTGACCATCAACATGACTGATCACACTGACTGACCGACGGGTCAAACTGACTGACTGATCACACTGACTGACTGACTGGTCACACTGACTGACTGGTGACAATGACTGACTGACTGTTCAGACTGACTGAATGGTCACACTGACTGACTGACTGGTCACACTGACTGACTGGTCACACTGACTGATCACACTGACTGACTGACTGGTCACACTGACTGACTGGTCATATTGACTGACTGACTGGTCAGACTGACTGACTGACTGGTTACACTGACTGACTGACTGACTGCTTACACTGACTGACTGGTCAAACTGAATGACTGACTGGTTACACTGACTAACATGTTACACTGACTGACTGACTTTTTACACTGACTGACTGACTGGTCAAACTGACTGACTGATCACTCTGACTGACTGACTGACTGATCACACAGACTGACTGACTGTTCACACTTTTTGACTGGTCACACTGACTTACTGACTGGTCATACTTACTGACTGGTCACAGTGACTGACTGACTGCTTACACTGACTGACTGACTGGTCACACTGACTGACTGATCAAACTGACTGACAGACTGGTCACACTGACTGACTGGTCACACTGACTTACTGACTGGTTACACTGACTGACATGTTACACTGACTTACTGATTGGTTACACTAACTGACTGACTGGTCACACTGACTGACTGGTCACACTGACTGACTGACTGACTGACTGGTCACACAGACTGACCGACTGGTCACACTTTCTGACTGGTCACACTGACTTACTGATTGGTGACACTGACTGACCATCAACATGACTAATCAAACTGACTGACTGACTGGTCAAACTGACTCAATGACTGTCACACTGACTAACTGGTCACACTGACTGACGGACTGTTCACACTGACTGACTGGTCACACTGACTGATCACACTGACTGACTGACTGGTCACACTGACTGACTGGTCATATTGACTGACTGACTGGTCATACTTACTGACTGGTCACACTGACTGACTGACTGCTTACACTGACTGACTGACTGCTTACACTGACTGACTGGTCAAACTGACTGACTGACTGGTTACACTGACTGACATGTTACACTGACTTACTGACTGGTTACACTGACTGACTGACTGGTCACACTGACTGACTGACTGGTCACACTGACTGACTGATCACTCTGACTGACTGACTGATCACACAGACTGACTGACTGGTCACACTTTCTGACTGGTCACACTGACTTACTGATTGGTGATACTGACTGACCATCAACATGACTGATCACACTGACTGACCGACGGGTCAAACTGACTGACTGATCACACTGACTGACTGACTGGTCACACTGACTGACTGGTCACATTGACTGACTGACTGTTCACACTGACTGACTGGTCACACTGACTGACTGACTGGTCACACTTACTGACTGACTGGTCACACTTACTGACTGACGGGTCACACTGACTGACTGGTCACACTAACTGACTGACTACTTACACTGACACACTGACTGTTCAGACTGACTGACTGGTCACACTGACTGACTGGTCATATTGACTGACTGACTGACTGGTCATACTGACTGACCGACTGGTCACACTTTCTGACTGGTCACACTGACTTACTGATTGGTGACACTGACTGACCATCAACATGACTAATCAAACTGACTGACTGACTGGTCACACTGACTAACTGGTCACACTGACTGACGGACTGTTCACACTGACTGACTGGTCACACTGACTGATCACACTGACTGACTGACTGGTCACACTGACTGACTGGTCATATTGACTGACTGACTGGTCATACTTACTGACTGGTCACACTGACTGACTGGTCATATTGACTGACTGACTGACTGGTCATACTTACTGACTGGTCACACTGACTGACTGACTGGTTACACTGACTGACTGACTGACTGCTTACACTGACTGACTGGCCACACTGAATGACTGACTGGTTACACTGACTAACATGTTACACTGACTGACTGACTTTTTACACTGACTAACTGACTGGTCAAACTGACTGACTGATCACTCTGACTGACTGACTGATCACACAGACTGACTGACTGTTCACACTTTTTGACTGGTCACACTGACTTACTGACTGGTCATACTTACTGACTGGTCACAGTGACTGACTGCTTACACTGACTGACTGACTGGTCACACTGACTGACTGATCAAACTGACTGACAGACTGGTCACACTGACTGACTGGTCACACTGACTTACTGACTGGTTACACTGACTGACATGTTACACTGACTTACTGATTGGTTACACTAACTGACTGACTGGTCACACTGACTGACTGGTCACACTGACTGACTGACTGACTGACTGGTCACACAGACTGACCGACTGGTCACACTTTCTGACTGGTCACACTGACTTACTGATTGGTGACACTGACTGACCATCAACATGACTAATCAAACTGACTGACTGACTGGTCAAACTGACTCAATGACTGTCACACTGACTAACTGGTCACACTGACTGACGGACTGTTCACACTGACTGACTGGTCACACTGACTGATCACACTGACTGACTGACTGGTCACACTGACTGACTGGTCATATTGACTGACTGACTGGTCATACTTACTGACTGGTCACACTGACTGACTGACTGCTTACACTGACTGACTGACTGCTTACACTGACTGACTGGTCAAACTGACTGACTGACTGGTTACACTGACTGACATGTTACACTGACTTACTGACTGGTTACACTGACTGACTGACTGGTCACACTGACTGACTGACTGGTCACACTGACTGACTGATCACTCTGACTGACTGACTGATCACACAGACTGACTGACTGGTCACACTTTCTGACTGGTCACACTGACTTACTGATTGGTGATACTGACTGACCATCAACATGACTGATCACACTGACTGACCGACGGGTCAAACTGACTGACTGATCACACTGACTGACTGACTGGTCACACTGACTGACTAGTCACATTGACTGACTGACTGTTCACACTGACTGACTGGTCACACTGACTGACTGACTGGTCACACTTACTGACTGACTGGTCACACTTACTGACTGACGGGTCACACTGACTGACTGGTCACACTAACTGACTGACTACTTACACTGACACACTGACTGTTCAGACTGACTGACTGGTCACACTGACTGACTGGTCATATTGACTGACTGACTGACTGGTCATACTTACTGACTGGTCACACTGACTGACTGACTGGTTACACTGACTGACTGACTGACTGCTTACACTGACTGACTGGCCACACTGAATGACTGACTGGTTACACTGACTAACATGTTACACTGACTGACTGACTTTTTACACTGACTAACTGACTGGTCAAACTGACTGACTGATCACTCTGACTGACTGACTGATCACACAGACTGACTGACTGTTCACACTTTTTGACTGGTAACACTGACTTACTGACTGTTCATACTTACTGACTGGTCACAGTGACTGACTGACTGCTTACACTGACTGACTGACTAGTCACACTGACTGACTGGTCACACTGACTGACTGACTGACTGACTGGTCACACTGACTGACTGATCACACAGACTGACCGACTGGTCACACTTTCTGACTGGTCACACTGACTTACTGATTGGTGACACTGACTGACCATCAACATGACTAATCAAACTGACTGACTGACTGGTCAAACTGACTCTATGACTGTCACACTGACTAACTGGTCACAATGACTGACGGACTGTTCACACTGACTGACTCGTCACACTGACTGATCACACTGACTGACTGACTGGTCACACTGACTGACTGGTCATATTGACTGACTGACTGTTCACACTGACTGACTGGTCACACTGACTGATCACACTGACTGACTGACTGGTCACACTGACTGACTGGTCATATTGACTGACTGACTGGTCATACTTACTGACTGGTCACACTGACTGACTGACTGCTTACACTGACTGACTGACTGCTTACACTGACTGACTGGTCAAACTGACTGACTGACTGGTTACACTGACTGACATGTTACACTGACTTACTGACTGGTTACACTGACTGACTGACTGGTCACACTGACTGACTGACTGGTCACACTGACTGACTGATCACTCTGACTGACTGACTGATCACACAGACTGACTGACTGGTCACACTTTCTGACTGGTCACACTGACTTACTGATTGGTGATACTGACTGACCATCAACATGACTGATCACACTGACTGACCGACGGGTCAAACTGACTGACTGATCACACTGACTGACTGACTGGTCACACTGACTGACTGGTCACATTGACTGACTGACTGTTCACACTGACTGACTGGTCACACTGACTGACTGACTGGTCACACTTACTGACTGACTGGTCACACTTACTGACTGACGGCTCACACTGACTGACTGGTCACACTAACTGACTGACTACTTACACTGACACACTGACTGTTCAGACTGACTGACTGGTCACACTGACTGACTGGTCATATTGACTGACTGACTGACTGGTCATACTGACTGACCGACTGGTCACACTTTCTGACTGGTCACACTGACTTACTGATTGGTGACACTGACTGACCATCAACATGACTAATCAAACTGACTGACTGACTGGTCACACTGACTAACTGGTCACACTGACTGACGGACTGTTCACACTGACTGACTGGTCACACTGACTGATCACACTGACTGACTGACTGGTCACACTGACTGACTGGTCATATTGACTGACTGACTGGTCATACTTACTGACTGGTCACACTGACTGACTGGTCATATTGACTGACTGACTGACTGGTCATACTTACTGACTGGTCACACTGACTGACTGACTGGTTACACTGACTGACTGACTGACTGCTTACACTGACTGACTGGTCACACTGAATGACTGACTGGTTACACTGACTAACATGTTACACTGACTGACTGACTTTTTACACTGACTAACTGACTGGTCAAACTGACTGACTGATCACTCTGACTGACTGACTGATCACACAGACTGACTGTTCACACTTTTTGACTGGTCACACTGACTGACTGACTGGTTACACTGACTGACTGACTGACTGCTTACACTGACTGACTGGCCACACTGAATGACTGACTGGTTACACTGACTAACATGTTACACTGACTGACTGACTTTTTACACTGACTAACTGACTGTTCATACTTACTGACTGGTCACAGTGACTGACTGACTGCTTACACTGACTGACTGACTGGTCACACTGACTGACTGGTCACACTGACTGACTGACTGACTGACTGGTCAAACTGACTGACTGATCACACAGACTGACCGACTGGTCACACTTTCTGACTGGTCACACTGACTTACTGATTGGTGACACTGACTGACCATCAACATGACTAATCAAACTGACTGACTGACTGGTCAAACTGACTCTATGACTGTCACACTGACTAACTGGTCACACTGACTGACGGACTGTTCACACTGACTGACTGGTCACACTGACTGATCACACTGACTGACTGACTGGTCACACTGACTGACTGGTCATATTGACTGACTGACTCGTCATACTTACTGACTGGTCACACTGACTGACTGACTGCTTACACTGACTGACTGACTGCTTACACTGACTGACTGGTCACACTGACTGACTGACTGGTTACACTGACTGACATGTTACACTGACTTACTGACTGGTTACACTGACTGACTGACTGGTCACACTGACTGACTGACTGGTCACACTGACTGACTGATCACTGTGACTGACTGACTGATCACACAGACTGACTGACTGGTCACACTTTCTGACTGGTCACAATGACTTACTGATTGGTGATACTGACTGACCATCAACATGACTGATCACACTGACTGACCGACGGGTCAAACTGACTGACTGATCACACTGACTGACTGACTGGTCACACTGACTGACTGGTGACAATGACTGACTGACTGTTCAGACTGACTGAATGGTCACACTGACTGACTGACTGGTCACACTGACTGACTGGTCACACTGACTGATCACACTGACTGACTGACTGGTCACACTGACTGACTGGTCATATTGACTGACTGACTGGTCAGACTGACTGACTGACTGGTTACACTGACTGACTGACTGACTGCTTACACTGACTGACTGGTCAAACTGAATGACTGACTGGTTACACTGACTAACATGTTACACTGACTGACTGACTTTTTACACTGACTGACTGACTGGTCAAACTGACTGACTGATCACTCTGACTGACTGACTGATCACACAGACTGACTGACTGTTCACACTTTTTGACTGGTCACACTGACTTACTGACTGGTCATACTTACTGACTGGTCACAGTGACTGACTGACTGCTTACACTGACTGACTGACTGGTCACACTGACTGACTGATCAAACTGACTGACAGACTGGTCACACTGACTGACTGGTCACACTGACTTACTGACTGGTTACACTGACTGACATGTTACACTGACTTACTGATTGGTTACACTAACTGACTGACTGGTCACACTGACTGACTGGTCACACTGACTGACTGACTGACTGACTGGTCACACAGACTGACCGACTGGTCACACTTTCTGACTGATCACACTGACTTACTGATTGGTGACACTGACTGACCATCAACATGACTAATCAAACTGACTGACTGACTGGTCAAACTGACTCAATGACTGTCACACTGACTAACTGGTCACACTGACTGACGGACTGTTCACACTGACTGACTGGTCACACTGACTGATCACACTGACTGACTGACTGGTCACACTGACTGACTGGTCATATTGACTGACTGACTGGTCATACTTACTGACTGGTCACACTGACTGACTGACTGCTTACACTGACTGACTGACTGCTTACACTGACTGACTGGTCAAACTGACTGACTGACTGGTTACACTGACTGACATGTTACACTGACTTACTGACTGGTTACACTGACTGACTGACTGGTCACACTGACTGACTGACTGGTCACACTGACTGACTGATCACTCTGACTGACTGACTGATCACACAGACTGACTGACTGGTCACACTTTCTGACTGGTCACACTGACTTACTGATTGGTGATACTGACTGACCATCAACATGACTGATCACACTGACTGACCGACGGGTCAAACTGACTGACTGATCACACTGACTGACTGACTGGTCACACTGACTGACTGGTCACATTGACTGACTGACTGTTCACACTGACTGACTGGTCACACTGACTGACTGACTGGTCACACTTACTGACTGACTGGTCACACTTACTGACTGACGGGTCACACTGACTGACTGGTCACACTAACTGACTGACTACTTACACTGACACACTGACTGTTCAGACTGACTGACTGGTCACACTGACTGACTGGTCATATTGACTGACTGACTGACTGGTCATACTGACTGACCGACTGGTCACACTTTCTGACTGGTCACACTGACTTACTGATTGGTGACACTGACTGACCATCAACATGACTAATCAAACTGACTGACTGACTGGTCACACTGACTAACTGGTCACACTGACTGACGGACTGTTCACACTGACTGACTGGTCACACTGACTGATCACACTGACTGAGTGACTGGTCACACTGACTGACTGGTCATATTGACTGACTGACTGGTCATACTTACTGACTGGTCACACTGACTGACTGGTCATATTGACTGACTGACTGACTGGTCATACTTACTGACTGGTCACACTGACTGACTGACTGGTTACACTGACTGACTGACTGACTGCTTACACTGACTGACTGGCCACACTGAATGACTGACTGGTTACACTGACTAACATGTTACACTGACTGACTGACTTTTTACACTGACTAACTGACTGGTCAAACTGACTGACTGATCACTCTGACTGACTGACTGATCACACAGACTGACTGACTGTTCACACTTTTTGACTGGTAACACTGACTTACTGACTGTTCATACTTACTGACTGGTCACAGTGACTGACTGACTGCTTACACTGACTGACTGACTGGTCACACTGACTGACTGGTCACACTGACTGACTGACTGACTGACTGGTCACACTGACTGACTGATCACACAGACTGACCGACTGGTCACACTTTCTGACTGGTCACACTGACTTACTGATTGGTGACACTGACTGACCATCAACATGACTAATCAAACTGACTGACTGACTGGTCAAACTGACTCTATGACTGTCACACTGACTAACTGGTCACACTGACTGACGGACTGTTCACACTGACTGACTGGTCACACTGACTGATCACACTGACTGACTGACTGGTCACACTGACTGACTGGTCATATTGACTGACTGACTGGTCATACTTACTGACTGGTCACACTGACTGACTGACTGCTTACACTGACTGACTGACTGCTTACACTGACTGACTGGTCACACTGACTGACTGACTGGTTACACTGACTGACATGTTACACTGACTTACTGACTGGTTACACTGACTGACTGACTGGTCACACTGACTGACTGACTGGTCACACTGACTGACTGATCACTGTGACTGACTGACTGATCACACAGACTGACTGACTGGTCACACTTTCTGACTGGTCACAATGACTTACTGATTGGTGATACTGACTGACCATCAACATGACTGATCACACTGACTGACCGACGGGTCAAACTGACTGACTGATCACACTGACTGACTGACTGGTCACACTGACTGACTGGTGACAATGACTGACTGACTGTTCAGACTGACTGAATGGTCACACTGACTGACTGACTGGTCACACTGACTGACTGGTCACACTGACTGATCACACTGACTGACTGACTGGTCACACTGACTGACTGGTCATATTGACTGACTGACTGGTCAGACTGACTGACTGACTGGTTACACTGACTGACTGACTGACTGCTTACACTGACTGACTGGTCAAACTGAATGACTGACTGGTTACACTGACTAACATGTTACACTGACTGACTGACTTTTTACACTGACTGACTGACTGGTCAAACTGACTGACTGATCACTCTGACTGACTGACTGACTGATCACACAGACTGACTGACTGTTCACACTTTTTGACTGGTCACACTGACTTACTGACTGGTCATACTTACTGACTGGTCACAGTGACTGACTGACTGCTTACACTGACTGACTGACTGGTCACACTGACTGACTGATCAAACTGACTGACAGACTGGTCACACTGACTGACTGGTCACACTGACTTACTGACTGGTTACACTGACTGACATGTTACACTGACTTACTGATTGGTTACACTAACTGACTGACTGGTCACACTGACTGACTGGTCACACTGACTGACTGACTGACTGACTGGTCACACAGACTGACCGACTGGTCACACTTTCTGACTGGTCACACTGACTTACTGATTGGTGACACTGACTGACCATCAACATGACTAATCAAACTGACTGACTGACTGGTCAAACTGACTCAATGACTGTCACACTGACTAACTGGTCACACTGACTGACGGACTGTTCACACTGACTGACTGGTCACACTGACTGATCACACTGACTGACTGACTGGTCACACTGACTGACTGGTCATATTGACTGACTGACTGGTCATACTTACTGACTGGTCACACTGACTGACTGACTGCTTACACTGACTGACTGACTGCTTACACTGACTGACTGGTCAAACTGACTGACTGACTGGTTACACTGACTGACATGTTACACTGACTTACTGACTGGTTACACTGACTGACTGACTGGTCACACTGACTGACTGACTGGTCACACTGACTGACTGATCACTCTGACTGACTGACTGATCACACAGACTGACTGACTGGTCACACTTTCTGACTGGTCACACTGACTTACTGATTGGTGATACTGACTGACCATCAACATGACTGATCACACTGACTGACCGACGGGTCAAACTGACTGACTGATCACACTGACTGACTGACTGGTCACACTGACTGACTGGTCACATTGACTGACTGACTGTTCACACTGACTGACTGGTCACACTGACTGACTGACTGGTCACACTTACTGACTGACTGGTCACACTTACTGACTGACGGGTCACACTGACTGACTGGTCACACTAACTGACTGACTACTTACACTGACACACTGACTGCTCAGACTGACTGACTGGTCACACTGACTGACTGGTC
This sequence comes from Zacco platypus, assembly GCA_038088235.1. NCBI lineage: Eukaryota > Metazoa > Chordata > Actinopteri > Cypriniformes > Xenocyprididae > Zacco > Zacco platypus. The sequence continues at coordinate 22,862,869 of CM076086.1, read as the reverse complement.
ATATTGACTGACTGACTGACTGGTCATACTTACTGACTGGTCACACTGACTGACTGACTGGTTACACTGACTGACTGACTGACTGCTTACACTGACTGACTGGCCACACTGAATGACTGACTGGTTACACTGACTAACATGTTACACTGACTGACTGACTTTTTACACTGACTAACTGACTGGTCAAACTGACTGACTGATCACTCTGACTGACTGACTGATCACACAGACTGACTGACTGTTCACACTTTTTGACTGGTAACACTGACTTACTGACTGTTCATACTTACTGACTGGTCACAGTGACTGACTGACTGCTTACACTGACTGACTGACTAGTCACACTGACTGACTGGTCACACTGACTGACTGACTGACTGACTGGTCACACTGACTGACTGATCACACAGACTGACCGACTGGTCACACTTTCTGACTGTTCACACTGACTTACTGATTGGTGACACTGACTGACCATCAACATGACTAATCAAACTGACTGACTGACTGGTCAAACTTACTCTATGACTGTCACACTGACTAACTGGTCACAATGACTGACGGACTGTTCACACTGACTGACTCGTCACACTGACTGATCACACTGACTGACTGACTGGTCACACTGACTGACTGGTCATATTGACTGACTGACTGGTCATACTTACTGACTGGTCACACTGACTGACTGACTGCTTACACTGACTGACTGACTGCTTACACTGACTGACTGGTCACACTGACTGACTGACTGGTTACACTGACTGACATGTTACACTGACTTACTGACTGGTTACACTGACTGACTGACTGGTCACACTGACTGACTGACTGGTCACACTGACTGACTGATCACTGTGACTGACTGACTGATCACACAGACTGACTGACTGGTCACACTTTCTGACTGGTCACACTGACTTACTGATTGGTGATACTGACTGACCATCAACATGACTGATCACACTGACTGACCGACGGGTCAAACTGACTGACTGATCACACTGACTGACTGACTGGTCACACTGACTGACTGGTGACATTGACTGACTGACTGTTCAGACTGACTGAATGGTCACACTGACTGACTGACTGGTCACACTGACTGACTGGTCACACTGACTGATCACACTGACTGACTGACTGGTCACACTGACTGACTGGTCATATTGACTGACTGACTGGTCACACTGACTGACTGACTGGTTACACTGACTGACTGACTGACTGCTTACACTGACTGACTGGTCACATTGACTGACTGACTGTTCACACTGACTGACTGGTCACACTGACTGACTGACTGGTCACACTTACTGACTGACTGGTCACACTTACTGACTGACGGGTCACACTGACTGACTGGTTACACTAACTGACTGACTACTTACACTGACACACTGACTGTTCAGACTGACTGACTGGTCACACTGACTGACTGGTCATATTGACTGACTGACTGACTGGTCATACTTACTGACTGGTCACACTGACTGACTGACTGGTTACACTGACTGACTGACTGACTGCTTACACTGACTGACTGGTCACACTGAATGACTGACTGGTTACACTGACTAACATGTTACACTGACTGACTGACTTTTTACACTGACTAACTGACTGGTCAAACTGACTGACTGATCACTCTGACTGACTGACTGACTGACTGGTCACACTGAATGACTGACTGGTTACACTGACTAACATGTTACACTGACTGACTGACTTTTTACACTGACTAACTGACTGGTCAAACTGACTGACTGATCACTCTGACTGACTGACTGATCACACAGACTGACTGACTGTTCACACTTTTTGACTGGTAACACTGACTTACTGACTGTTCATACTTACTGACTGGTCACAGTGACTGACTGACTGGTCACACTGACTGACTGGTCACACTGACTGACTGACTGACTGACTGGTCACACTGAATGACTGACTGGTTACACTGACTGACTGACTGGTCACACTGACTGACTGATCACTCTGACTGACTGACTGATCACACAGACTGACTGACTGGTCACACTTTCTGACTGGTCACACTGACTTACTGATTTGTGATACTGACTGACCATCAACATGACTGATCACACTGACTGACCGACGGGTTACACTGACTGACTGACTGACTGCTTACACTGACTGACTGGTCACACTGAATGACTGACTGGTTACACTGACTAACATGTTACACTGACTGACTGACTTTTTACACTGACTAACTGACTGGTCAAACTGACTGACTGATCACTCTGACTGACTGACTGATCACACAGACTGACTGACTGTTCATACTTTTTGACTGGTAACACTGACTTACTGACTGTTCATACTTACTGACTGGTCACAGTGACTGACTGACTGCTTACACTGACTGACTGACTGGTCACACTGACTGACTGGTCACACTGACTGACTGACTGACTGACTGGTCACACTGAATGACTGACTGGTTACACTGACTGACTGACGGGTCACACTGACTGACTGGTCACACTAACTGACTGACTACTTACACTGACACACTGACTGTTCAGACTGACTGACTGGTCACACTGACTGACTGGTCATATTGACTGACTGACTGACTGGTCATACTTACTGACTGGTCACACTGACTGACTGACTGGTTACACTGACTGACTGGCCACACTGAATGACTGACTGGTTACACTGACTAACATGTTACACTGACTGACTGACTTTTTACACTGACTAACTGACTGGTCAAACTGACTGACTGATCACTCTGACTGACTGACTGATCACACAGACTGACTGACTGTTCACACTTTTTGACTGGTAACACTGACTTACTGACTGTTCATACTTACTGACTGGTCACAGTGACTGACTGACTGCTTACACTGACTGACTGACTGGTCACACTGACTGACTGGTCACACTGACTGACTGACTGACTGACTGGTCACACTGACTGACTGATCACACAGACTGACCGACTGGTCACACTTTCTGACTGGTCACACTGACTTACTGATTGGTGACACTGACTGACCATCAACATGACTAATCAAACTGACTGACTGACTGGTCAAACTGACTCTATGACTGTCACACTGACTAACTGGTCACACTGACTGACGGACTGTTCACACTGACTGACTGGTCACACTGACTGATCACACTGACTGACTGACTGGTCACACTGACTGACTGGTCATATTGACTGACTGACTGGTCATACTTACTGACTGGTCACACTGACTGACTGACTGCTTACACTGACTGACTGACTGCTTACACTGACTGACTGGTCACACTGACTGACTGACTGGTTACACTGACTGACATGTTACACTGACTTACTGACTGGTTACACTGACTGACTGACTGGTCACACTGACTGACTGACTGGTCACACTGACTGACTGATCACTGTGACTGACTGACTGATCACACAGACTGACTGACTGGTCACACTTTCTGACTGGTCACACTGACTTACTGATTGGTGATACTGACTGACCATCAACATGACTGATCACACTGACTGACTGACTGGTCACACTGACTGACTGGTGACATTGACTGACTGACAGTTCAGACTGACTGAATGGTCACACTGACTGACTGACTGGTCACAATGACTGACTGGTCACACTGACTGATCACACTGACTGACTGACTGGTCACACTGACTGACTGGTCACACTGACTGACTGACTGACTGACTGGTCACACTGACTGACTGATCACACAGACTGACCGACTGGTCACACTTTCTGACTGGTCACACTGACTTACTGATTGGTGACACTGACTGACCATCAACATGACTAATCAAACTGACTGACTGACTGACTGGTCAAACTGACTCTATGACTGTCACACTGACTAACTGGTCACACTGACTGACGGACTGTTCACACTGACTGACTGGTCACACTGACTGATCACACTGACTGACTGACTGGTCACACTGACTGACTGGTCATATTGACTGACTGACTGGTCATACTTACTGACTGGTCACACTGACTGACTGACTGCTTACACTGACTGACTGACTGCTTACACTGACTGACTGGTCACACTGACTGACTGACTGGTTACACTGACTGACATGTTACACTGACTTACTGACTGGTTACACTGACTGACTGACTGGTCACACTGACTGATCTGACTGGTCACACTGACTGACTGATCACTGTGACTGACTGACTGATCACACAGACTGACTGACTGGTCACACTTTCTGACTGGTCACACTGACTTACTGATTGGTGATACTGACTGACCATCAACATGACTGATCACACTGACTGACAGACTGGTCACACTGACTGACTGGTGACATTGACTGACTGACTGTTCAGACTGACTGAATGGTCACACTGACTGACTGACTGGTCACACTGACTGACTGGTCACACTGACTGATCACACTGACTGACTGACTGGTCACACTGACTGACTGGTCATATTGACTGACTGACTGGTCACACTGACTGACTGACTGGTTACACTGACTGACTGACTGACTGCTTACACTGACTGACTGGTCACACTGAATGACTGACTGGTTACAATGACTAACATGTTACACTGACTGACTGACTTTTTACACTGACTGACTGACTGGTCAAACTGACTGACTGATCACTCTGACTGACTGACTGATCACACAGACTGACTGACTGTTCACACTTTTTGACTGGTCACACTGACTTACTGACTGGTCATACTTACTGACTGGTCACAGTGACTGACTGACTGCTTACACTGACTGACTGACTGGTCACACTGACTGACTGATCAAACTGACTGACAGACTGGTCACACTGACTGACTGGTCACACTGACTTACTGACTGGTTACACTGACTAACATGTTACACTGACTTACTGATTGGTTACACTAACTGACTGACTGGTCACACTGACTGACTGGTCACACTGACTGACTGACTGACTGACTGGTCACACAGACTGACCGACTGGTCACACTTTCTGACTGGTCACACTGACTTACTGATTGGTGACACTGACTGACCATCAACATGACTAATCAAACTGACTGACTGACTGGTCAAACTGACTCTATGACTGTCACACTGACTAACTGGTCACACTGACTGACGGACTGTTCACACTGACTGACTGGTCACACTGACTGATCACACTGACTGACTGACTGGTCACACTGACTGACTGGTCATATTGACTGACTGACTGGTCATACTTACTGACTGGTCACACTGACTGACTGACTGCTTACACTGACTGACTGACTGCTTACACTGACTGACTGGTCAAACTGACTGACTGACTGGTTACACTGACTGACATGTTACACTGACTTACTGACTGGTTACACTGACTGACTGACTGGTCACACTGACTGACTGACTGGTCACACTGACTGACTGACTGGTCACACTGACTGACTGATCACTCTGACTGACTGACTGATCACACAGACTGACTGACTGGTCACACTTTCTGACTGGTCACACTGACTTACTGATTGGTGATACTGACTGACCATCAACATGACTGATCACACTGACTGACCGACGGGTCAAACTGACTGACTGATCACACTGACTGACTGACTGGTCACACTGACTGACTGGTCACACTTACTGACTGACGGGTCACACTGACTGACTGGTTACACTAACTGACTGACTACTTACACTGACACACTGACTGTTCAGACTGACTGACTGGTCACACTGACTGACTGGTCATATTGACTGACTGACTGACTGGTCATACTTACTGACTGGTCACACTGACTGACTGACTGGTTACACTGACTGACTGACTGACTGACTGCTTACACTGACTGACTGACTTTTTACACTGACTAACTGACTGGTCAAACTGACTGACTGATCACTCTGACTGACTGACTGACTGACTGGTCACACTGAATGACTGACTGGTTACACTGACTAGCATGTTACACTGACTGACTGACTTTTTACACTGACTAACTGACTGGTCAAACTGACTGACTGATCACTCTGACTGACTGACTGATCACACAGACTGACTGACTGTTCACACTTTTTGACTGGTAACACTGACTTACTGACTGTTCATACTTACTGACTGGTCACAGTGACTGACTGACTGGTCACACTGACTGACTGGTCACACTGACTGACTGACTGACTGACTGGTCACACTGAATGACTGACTGGTTATACTGACTGACTGACTGGTCACACTGACTGACTGATCACTCTGACTGACTGACTGATCACACAGACTGACTGACTGGTCACACTTTCTGACTGGTCACACTGACTTACTGATTTGTGATACTGACTGACCATCAACATGACTGATCACACTGACTGACCGACGGGTTACACTGACTGACTGACTGACTGCTTACACTGACTGACTGGTCACACTGAATGACTGACTGGTTACACTGACTAACATGTTACACTGACTGACTGACTTTTTACACTGACTAACTGACTGGTCAAACTGACTGACTGATCACTCTGACTGACTGACTGATCACACAGACTGACTGACTGTTCACACTTTTTGACTGGTAACACTGACTTACTGACTGTTCATACTTACTGACTGGTCACAGTGACTGACTGACTGCTTACACTGACTGACTGACTGGTCACACTGACTGACTGGTCACACTGACTGACTGACTGACTGACTGGTCACACTGAATGACTGACTGGTTACACTGACTGACTGACTGGTCACACTGACTGACTGATCACTCTGACTGACTGACTGATCACACAGACTGACTGACTGGTCACACTGACTGACTGACTGGTCACACTTACTGACTGACGGGTCACACTGACTGACTGGTCACACTAACTGACTGACTACTTACACTGACACACTGACTGTTCAGACTGACTGACTGGTCACACTGACTGACTGGTCATATTGACTGACTGACTGACTGGTCATACTTACTGACTGGTCACACTGACTGACTGACTGACTGGTTACACTGACTGACTGGTCACACTGAATGACTGACTGGTTACACTGACTAACATGTTACACTGACTGACTGACTTTTTACACTGACTAACTGACTGGTCAAACTGACTGACTGATCACTCTGACTGACAGACTGATCACACAGACTGACTGACTGTTCACACTTTTTGACTGGTAACACTGACTTACTGACTGTTCATACTTACTGACTGGTCACAGTGACTGACTGACTGCTTACACTGACTGACTGACTGGTCACACTGACTGACTGGTCACACTGACTGACTGACTGACTGACTGGTCACAATGACTGACTGATCACACAGACTGACCGACTGGTCACACTTTCTGACTGGTCACACTGACTGACTGACTGGTCACACTGACTGACTGGTCACACTTACTGACTGACGGGTCACACTGACTGACTGGTTACACTAACTGACTGACTACTTACACTGACACACTGACTGTTCAGACTGACTGACTGGTCACACTGACTGACTGGTCATATTGACTGACTGACTGACTGGTCATACTTACTGACTGGTCACACTGACTGACTGACTGGTTACACTGACTGACTGATTGACTGCTTACACTGACTGACTGGTCACACTGAATGACTGACTGGTTACACTGACTAACATGTTACACTGACTGACTGACTTTTTACACTGACTAACTGACTGGTCAAACTGACTGACTGATCACTCTGACTGACTGACTGATCACACAGACTGACTGACTGTTCACACTTTTTGACTGGTAACACTGACTTACTGACTGTTCATACTTACTGACTGGTCACAGTGACTGACTGACTGGTCACACTGACTGACTGGTCACACTGACTGACTGACTGACTGACTGGTCACACTGAATGACTGACTGGTTACACTGACTGACTGACTGATCACACAGACTGACTGACTGGTCACACTTTCTGACTGGTCACACTGACTTACTGATTGGTGATACTGACTGACCATCAACATGACTGATCACACTGACTGACCGACGGGTCAAACTGACTGACTGATCACACTGACTGACTGACTGGTCACACTGACTGACTGGTCACATTTACTGACTGACTGTTCACACTGACTGACTGGTCACACTGACTGACTGACTGGTCACACTGACTGACTGGTCACACTTACTGACTGACGGGTCACACTGACTGACTGGTCACACTAACTGACTGACTACTTACACTGACACACTGACTGTTCAGACTGACTGACTGGTCACACTGACTGACTGGTCATATTGACTGACTGACTGACTGGTCATACTTACTGACTGGTCACACTGACTGACTGACTGGTTACACTGACTGACTGACTGACTGCTTACACTGACTGACTGGCCACACTGAATGACTGACTGGTTACACTGACTAACATGTTACACTGACTGACTGACTTTTTACACTGACTAACTGACTGGTCAAACTGACTGACTGATCACTCTGACTGACTGACTGATCACACAGACTGACTGACTGTTCACACTTTTTGACTGGTAACACTGACTTACTGACTGTTCATACTTACTGACTGGTCACAGTGACTGACTGACTGCTTACACTGACTGACTGACTGGTCACACTGACTGACTGGTCACACTGACTGACTGACTGACTGACTGACTGGTCACACTGACTGACTGATCACACAGACTGACCGACTGGTCACACTTTCTGACTGGTCACACTGACTTACTGATTGGTGACACTGACTGACCATCAACATGACTAATCAAACTGACTGACTGACTGGTCAAACTGACTCTATGACTGTCACACTGACTAACTGGTCACACTGACTGACTGACTGTTCACACTGACTGACTGGTCACACTGACTGATCACACTGACTGACTGACTGGTCACACTGACTGACTGGTCATATTGACTGACTGACTGGTCATACTTACTGACTGGTCACACTGACTGACTGACTGCTTACACTGACTGACTGACTGCTTACACTGACTGACTGGTCACACTGACTGACTGACTGGTTACACTGACTGACATGTTACACTGACTTACTGACTGGTTACACTGACTGACTGACTGGTCACACTGACTGACTGACTGGTCACACTGACTGACTGATCACTGTGACTGACTGACTGATCACACAGACTGACTGACTGGTCACACTTTCTGACTGGTCACACTGACTTACTGATTGGTGATACTGACTGACCATCAACATGACTGATCACACTGACTGACTGACTGGTCACACTGACTGACTGGTGACATTGATTGACTGACTGTTCAGACTGACTGAATGGTCACACTGACTGACTGACTGGTCACAATGACTGACTGGTCACACTGACTGATCACACTGACTGACTGACTGGTCACACTGACTGACTGGTCACACTGACTGACTGACTGACTGACTGGTCACACTGACTGACTGATCACACAGACTGACCGACTGGTCACACTTTCTGACTGGTCACACTGACTTACTGATTGGTGACACTGACTGACCATCAACATGACTAATCAAACTGACTGACTGACTGACTGGTCAAACTGACTCTATGACTGTCACACTGACTAACTGGTCACACTGACTGACGGACTGTTCACACTGACTGACTGGTCACACTGACTGATCACACTGACTGACTGACTGGTCACACTGACTGACTGGTCATATTGACTGACTGACTGGTCATACTTACTGACTGGTCACACTGACTGACTGACTGCTTACACTGACTGACTGACTGCTTACACTGACTGACTGGTCACACTGACTGACTGACTGGTTACACTGACTGACATGTTACACTGACTTACTGACTGGTTACACTGACTGACTGACTGGTCACACTGACTGATCTGACTGGTCACACTGACTGACTGATCACTGTGACTGACTGACTGATCACACAGACTGACTGACTGGTCACACTTTCTGACTGGTCACACTGACTTACTGATTGGTGATACTGACTGACCATCAACATGACTGATCACACTGACTGACTGACTGGTCACACTGACTGACTGGTGACATTGACTGACTGACTGTTCAGACTGACTGAATGGTCACACTGACTGACTGACTGGTCACACTGACTGACTGGTCACACTGACTGATCACACTGACTGACTGACTGGTCACACTGACTGACTGGTCATATTGACTGACTGACTGGTCACACTGACTGACTGACTGGTTACACTGACTGACTGACTGACTGCTTACACTGACTGACTGGTCACACTGAATGACTGACTGGTTACAATGACTAACATCTTACACTGACTGACTGACTTTTTACACTGACTGACTGACTGGTCAAACTGACTGACTGATCACTCTGACTGACTGACTGATCACACAGACTGACTGACTGTTCACACTTTTTGACTGGTCACACTGACTTACTGACTGGTCATACTTACTGACTGGTCACAGTGACTGACTGACTGCTTACACTGACTGACTGACTGGTCACACTGACTGACTGATCAAACTGACTGACAGACTGGTCACACTAACTGACTGGTCACACTGACTTACTGACTGGTTACACTGACTGACATGTTACACTGACTTACTGATTGGTTACACTAACTGACTGACTGGTCACACTGACTGACTGGTCACACTGACTGACTGACTGACTGACTGGTCACACAGACTGACCGACTGGTCACACTTTCTGACTGGTCACACTGACTTACTGATTGGTGACACTGACTGACCATCAACATGACTAATCAAACTGACTGACTGACTGGTCAAACTGACTCTATGACTGTCACACTGACTAACTGGTCACACTGACTGACGGACTGTTCACACTGACTGACTGGTCACACTGACTGATCACACTGACTGACTGACTGGTCACACTGACTGACTGGTCATATTGACTGACTGACTGGTCATACTTACTGACTGGTCACACTGACTGACTGACTGCTTACACTGACTGACTGACTGCTTACACTGACTGACTGGTCAAACTGACTGACTGACTGGTTACACTGACTGACATGTTACACTGACTTACTGACTGGTTACACTGACTGACTGACTGGTCACACTGACTGACTGACTGGTCACACTGACTGACTGACTGGTCACACTGACTGACTGATCACTCTGACTGACTGACTGATCACACAGACTGACTGACTGGTCACACTTTCTGACTGGTCACACTGACTTACTGATTGGTGATACTGACTGACCATCAACATGACTGATCACACTGACTGACCGACGGGTCAAACTGACTGACTGATCACACTGACTGACTGACTGGTCACACTGACTGACTGGTCACACTTACTGACTGACGGGTCACACTGACTGACTGGTTACACTAACTGACTGACTACTTACACTGACACACTGACTGTTCAGACTGACTGACTGGTCACACTGACTGACTGGTCATATTGACTGACTGACTGACTGGTCATACTTACTGACTGGTCACACTGACTGACTGACTGGTTACACTGACTGACTGACTGACTGCTTACACTGACTGACTGGTCACACTGAATGACTGACTGGTTACACTGACTAACATGTTACACTGACTGACTGACTTTTTACACTGACTAACTGACTGGTCAAACTGACTGACTGATCACTCTGACTGACTGACTGACTGACTGGTCACACTGAATGACTGACTGGTTACACTTACTAACATGTTACACTGACTGACTGACTTTTTACACTGACTAACTGACTGGTCAAACTGACTGACTGATCACTCTGACTGACTGACTGATCACACTGACTTACTGACTGTTCATACTTACTGACTGGTCACAGTGACTGACTGACTGGTCACACTGACTGACTGGTCACACTGACTGACTGACTGACTGACTGGTCACACTGAATGACTGACTGGTTACACTGACTGACTGACTGGTCACACTGACTGACTGATCACTCTGACTGACTGACTGATCACACAGACTGACTGACTGGTCACACTTTCTGACTGGTCACACTGACTTACTGATTTGTGATACTGACTGACCATCAACATGACTGATCACACTGACTGACCGACGGGTTACACTGACTGACTGACTGACTGCTTACACTGACTGACTGGTCACACTGAATGACTGACTGGTTACACTGACTAACATGTTACACTGACTGACTGACTTTTTACACTGACTAACTGACTGGTCAAACTGACTGACTGATCACTCTGACTGACTGACTGATCACACAGACTGACTGACTGTTCACACTTTTTGACTGGTAACACTGACTTACTGACTGTTCATACTTACTGACTGGTCACAGTGACTGACTGACTGCTTACACTGACTGACTGACTGGTCACACTGACTGACTGGTCACACTGACTGACTGACTGACTGACTGGTCACACTGAATGACTGACTGGTTACACTGACTGACTGACTGGTCACACTGACTGACTGATCACTCTGACTGACTGACTGATCACACAGACTGACTGACTGGTCACACTGACTGACTGACTGGTCACACTGACTGACTGGTCACACTTACTGACTGACGGGTCACACTGACTGACTGGTCACACTAACTGACTGACTACTTACACTGACACACTGACTGTTCAGACTGACTGACTGGTCACACTGACTGACTGGTCATATTGACTGACTGACTGACTGGTCATACTTACTGACTGGTCACACTGACTGACTGACTGGTTACACTGACTGACTGACTGACTGCTTACACTGACTGACTGGTCACACTGAATGACTGACTGGTTACACTGACTAACATGTTACACTGACTGACTGACTTTTTACACTGACTAACTGACTGGTCAAACTGACTGACTGATCACTCTGACTGACAGACTGATCACACAGACTGACTGACTGTTCACACTTTTTGACTGGTAACACTGACTTACTGACTGTTCATACTTACTGACTGGTCACAGTGACTGACTGACTGCTTACACTGACTGACTGACTGGTCACACTGACTGACTGGTCACACTGACTGACTGACTGACTGACTGGTCACAATGACTGACTGATCACACAGACTGACCGACTGGTCACACTTTCTGACTGGTCACACTGACTGACTGACTGGTCACACTGACTGACTGGTCACACTTACTGACTGACGGGTCACACTGACTGACTGGTTACACTAACTGACTGACTACTTACACTGACACACTGACTGTTCAGACTGACTGACTGGTCACACTGACTGACTGGTCATATTGACTGACTGACTGACTGGTCATACTTACTGACTGGTCACACTGACTGACTGACTGGTTACACTGACTGACTGATTGACTGCTTACACTGACTGACTGGTCACACTGAATGACTGACTGGTTACACTGACTAACATGTTACACTGACTGACTGACTTTTTACACTGACTAACTGACTGGTCAAACTGACTGACTGATCACTCTGACTGACTGACTGACTGACTGGTCACACTGAATGACTGACTGGTTACACTGACTAACATGTTACACTGACTGACTGACTTTTTACACTGACTAACTGACTGGTCAAACTGACTGACTGATCACTCTGACTGACTGACTGATCACACAGACTGACTGACTGTTCACACTTTTTGACTGGTAACACTGACTTACTGACTGTTCATACTTACTGACTGGTCACAGTGACTGACTGACTGGTCACACTGACTGACTGGTCACACTGACTGACTGACTGACTGACTGGTCACACTGAATGACTGACTGGTTACACTGACTGACTGACTGATCACACAGACTGACTGACTGGTCACACTTTCTGACTGGTCACACTGACTTACTGATTGGTGATACTGACTGACCATCAACATGACTGATCACACTGACTGACCGACGGGTCAAACTGACTGACTGATCACACTGACTGACTGACTGGTCACACTGACTGACTGGTCACATTTACTGACTGACTGTTCACACTGACTGACTGGTCACACTGACTGACTGACTGGTCACACTGACTGACTGGTCACACTTACTGACTGACGGGTCACACTGACTGACTGGTCACACTAACTGACTGACTACTTACACTGACACACTGACTGTTCAGACTGACTGACTGGTCACACTGACTGACTGGTCATATTGACTGACTGACTGACTGGTCATACTTACTGACTGGTCACACTGACTGACTGACTGGTTACACTGACTGACTGACTGACTGCTTACACTGACTGACTGGCCACACTGAATGACTGACTGGTTACACTGACTAACATGTTACACTGACTGACTGACTTTTTACACTGACTAACTGACTGGTCAAACTGACTGACTGATCACTCTGACTGACTGACTGATCACACAGACTGACTGACTGTTCACACTTTTTGACTGGTAACACTGACTTACTGACTGTTCATACTTACTGACTGGTCACAGTGACTGACTGACTGCTTACACTGACTGACTGACTGGTCACACTGACTGACTGGTCACACTGACTGACTGACTGACTGACTGGTCACACTGAATGACTGACTGGTTACACTGACTGACTGACTGGTCACACTGACTGACTGATCACTCTGACTGACTGACTGATCACACAGACTGACTGACTGGTCACACTGACTGACTGACTGGTCACACTGACTGACTGGTCACACTTACTGACTGACGGGTCACACTGACTGACTGGTCACACTAACTGACTGACTACTTACACTGACACACTGACTGTTCAGACTGACTGACTGGTCACACTGACTGACTGGTCATATTGACTGACTGACTGACTGGTCATACTTACTGACTGGTCACACTGACTGACTGACTGGTTACACTGACTGACTGACTGACTGCTTACACTGACTGACTGGTCACACTGAATGACTGACTGGTTACACTGACTAACATGTTACACTGACTGACTGACTTTTTACACTGACTAACTGACTGGTCAAACTGACTGACTGATCACTCTGACTGACAGACTGATCACACAGACTGACTGACTGTTCACACTTTTTGACTGGTAACACTGACTTACTGACTGTTCATACTTACTGACTGGTCACAGTGACTGACTGACTGCTTACACTGACTGACTGACTGGTCACACTGACTGACTGGTCACACTGACTGACTGACTGACTGACTGGTCACAATGACTGACTGATCACACAGACTGACCGACTGGTCACACTTTCTGACTGGTCACACTGACTGACTGACTGGTCACACTGACTGACTGGTCACACTTACTGACTGACGGGTCACACTGACTGACTGGTTACACTAACTGACTGACTACTTACACTGACACACTGACTGTTCAGACTGACTGACTGGTCACACTGACTGACTGGTCATATTGACTGACTGACTGACTGGTCATACTTACTGACTGGTCACACTGACTGACTGACTGGTTACACTGACTGACTGATTGACTGCTTACACTGACTGACTGGTCACACTGAATGACTGACTGGTTACACTGACTAACATGTTACACTGACTGACTGACTTTTTACACTGACTAACTGACTGGTCAAACTGACTGACTGATCACTCTGACTGACTGACTGACTGACTGGTCACACTGAATGACTGACTGGTTACACTGACTAACATGTTACACTGACTGACTGACTTTTTACACTGACTAACTGACTGGTCAAACTGACTGACTGATCACTCTGACTGACTGACTGATCACACAGACTGACTGACTGTTCACACTTTTTGACTGGTAACACTGACTTACTGACTGTTCATACTTACTGACTGGTCACAGTGACTGACTGACTGGTCACACTGACTGACTGGTCACACTGACTGACTGACTGACTGACTGGTCACACTGAATGACTGACTGGTTACACTGACTGACTGACTGATCACACAGACTGACTGACTGGTCACACTTTCTGACTGGTCACACTGACTTACTGATTGGTGATACTGACTGACCATCAACATGACTGATCACACTGACTGACCGACGGGTCAAACTGACTGACTGATCACACTGACTGACTGACTGGTCACACTGACTGACTGGTCACATTTACTGACTGACTGTTCACACTGACTGACTGGTCACACTGACTGACTGACTGGTCACACTGACTGACTGGTCACACTTACTGACTGACGGGTCACACTGACTGACTGGTCACACTAACTGACTGACTACTTACACTGACACACTGACTCTTCAGACTGACTGACTGGTCACACTGACTGACTGGTCATATTGACTGACTGACTGACTGGTCATACTTACTGACTGGTCACACTGACTGACTGACTGGTTACACTGACTGACTGACTGACTGCTTACACTGACTGACTGGCCACACTGAATGACTGACTGGTTACACTGACTAACATGTTACACTGACTGACTGACTTTTTACACTGACTAACTGACTGGTCAAACTGACTGACTGATCACTCTGACTGACTGACTGATCACACAGACTGACTGACTGTTCACACTTTTTGACTGGTAACACTGACTTACTGACTGTTCATACTTACTGACTGGTCACAGTGACTGACTGACTGCTTACACTGACTGACTGACTGGTCACACTGACTGACTGGTCACACTGACTGACTGACTGACTGACTGGTCACACTGACTGACTGATCACACAGACTGACCGACTGGTCACACTTTCTGACTGGTCACACTGACTTACTGATTGGTGACACTGACTGACCATCAACATGACTAATCAAACTGACTGACTGACTGGTCAAACTGACTCTATGACTGTCACACTGACTAACTGGTCACACTGACTGACGGACTGTTCACACTGACTGACTGGTCACACTGACTGATCACACTGACTGACTGACTGTTCACACTGACTGACTGGTCATATTGACTGACTGACTGGTCATACTTACTGACTGGTCACACTGACTGACTGACTGCTTACACTGACTGACTGACTGCTTACACTGACTGACTGGTCACACTGACTGACTGACTGGTTACACTGACTGACATGTTACACTGACTTACTGACTGGTTACACTGACTGACTGACTGGTCACACTGACTGACTGACTGGTCACACTGACTGACTGATCACTGTGACTGACTGACTGATCACACAGACTGACTGACTGATCACACAGACTGACTGACTGGTCACACTTTCTGACTGGTCACACTGACTTACTGATTTGTGATACTGACTGACCATCAACATGACTGATCACACTGACTGACCGACGGGTTACACTGACTGACTGACTGACTGCTTACACTGACTGACTGGTCACACTGAATGACTGACTGGTTACACTGACTAACATGTTACACTGACTGACTGACTTTTTACACTGACTAACTGACTGGTCAAACTGACTGACTGATCACTCTGACTGACTGACTGATCACACAGACTGACTGACTGTTCACACTTTTTGACTGGTAACACTGACTTACTGACTGTTCATACTTACTGACTGGTCACAGTGACTGACTGACTGCTTACACTAACTGACTGACTGGTCACACTGACTGACTGGTCACACTGACTGACTGACTGACTGACTGGTCACACTGAATGACTGACTGGTTACACTGACTGACTGACTGGTCACACTGACTGACTGATCACTCTGACTGACTGACTGATCACACAGACTGACTGACTGGTCACACTGACTGACTGACTGGTCACACTGACTGACTGGTCACACTTACTGACTGACGGGTCACACTGACTGACTGGTCACACTAACTGACTGACTACTTACACTGACACACTGACTGTTCAGACTGACTGACTGGTCACACTGACTGACTGGTCATATTGACTGACTGACTGACTGGTCATACTTACTGACTGGTCACACTGACTGACTGACTGGTTACACTGACTGACTGACTGACTGCTTACACTGACTGACTGGTCACACTGAATGACTGACTGGTTACACTGACTAACATGTTACACTGACTGACTGACTTTTTACACTGACTAACTGACTGGTCAAACTGACTGACTGATCACTCTGACTGACAGACTGATCACACAGACTGACTGACTGTTCACACTTTTTGACTGGTAACACTGACTTACTGACTGTTCATACTTACTGACTGGTCACAGTGACTGACTGACTGCTTACACTGACTGACTGACTGGTCACACTGACTGACTGGTCACACTGACTGACTGACTGACTGACTGGTCACAATGACTGACTGATCACACAGACTGACCGACTGGTCACACTTTCTGACTGGTCACACTGACTGACTGACTGGTCACACTGACTGACTGGTCACACTTACTTACTGACGGGTCACACTGACTGACTGGTTACACTAACTGACTGACTACTTACACTGACACACTGACTGTTCAGACTGACTGACTGGTCACACTGACTGACTGGTCATATTGACTGACTGACTGACTGGTCATACTTACTGACTGGTCACACTGACTGACTGACTGGTTACACTGACTGACTGATTGACTGCTTACACTGACTGACTGGTCACACTGAATGACTGACTGGTTACACTGACTAACATGTTACACTGACTGACTGACTTTTTACACTGACTAACTGACTGGTCAAACTGACTGACTGATCACTCTGACTGACTGACTGACTGACTGGTCACACTGAATGACTGACTGGTTACACTGACTGACTGGTCACACTTACTTACTGACGGGTCACACTGACTGACTGGTTACACTAACTGACTGACTACTTACACTGACACACTGAGTGTTCAGACTGACTGACTGGTCACACTGACTGACTGGTCATATTGACTGACTGACTGACTGGTCATACTTACTGACTGGTCACACTGACTGACTGACTGGTTACACTGACTGACTGATTGACTGCTTACACTGACTGACTGGTCACACTGAATGACTGACTGGTTACACTGACTAACATGTTACACTGACTGACTGACTTTTTACACTGACTAACTGACTGGTCAAACTGACTGACTGATCACTCTGACTGACTGACTGATCACACAGACTGACTGACTGTTCACACTTTTTGACTGGTAACACTGACTTACTGACTGTTCATACTTACTGACTGGTCACAGTGACTGACTGACTGGTCACACTGACTGACTGGTCACACTGACTGACTGACTGACTGACTGGTCACACTGAATGACTGACTGGTTACACTGACTGACTGACTGATCACACAGACTGACTGACTGGTCACACTTTCTGACTGGTCACACTGACTTACTGATTGGTGATACTGACTGACCATCAACATGACTGATCACACTGACTGACCGACGGGTCAAACTGACTGACTGATCACACTGACTGACTGACTGGTCACACTGACTGACTGGTCACATTTACTGACTGACTGTTCACACTGACTGACTGGTCACACTGACTGACTGACTGGTCACACTGACTGACTGGTCACACTTACTGACTGACGGGTCACACTGACTGACTGGTCACACTAACTGACTGACTACTTACACTGACACACTGACTGTTCAGACTGACTGACTGACTGGTCACACTGACTGACTGGTCATATTGACTGACTGACTGACTGGTCATACTTACTGACTGGTCACACTGACTGACTGACTGGTTACACTGACTGACTGACTGACTGCTTACACTGACTGACTGGTCACACTGAATGACTGACTGGTTACACTGACTAACATGTTACACTGACTGACTGACTTTTTACACTGACTAACTGACTGGTCAAACTGACTGACTGATCACTCTGACTGACAGACTGATCACACAGACTGACTGACTGTTCACACTTTTTGACTGTTAACACTGACTTACTGACTGTTCATACTTACTGACTGGTCACAGTGACTGACTGACTGCTTACACTGACTGACTGACTGGTCACACTGACTGACTGGTCACACTGACTGACTGACTGACTGACTGGTCACAATGACTGACTGATCACACAGACTGACCGACTGGTCACACTTTCTGACTGGTCACACTGACTGACTGACTGGTCACACTGACTGACTGGTCACACTTACTGACTGACGGGTCACACTGACTGACTGGTTACACTAACTGACTGACTACTTACACTGACACACTGACTGTTCAGACTGACTGACTGGTCACACTGACTGACTGGTCATATTGACTGACTGACTGACTGGTCATACTTACTGACTGGTCACACTGACTGACTGACTGGTTACACTGACTGACTGATTGACTGCTTACACTGACTGACTGGTCACACTGAATGACTGACTGGTTACACTGACTAACATGTTACACTGACTGACTGACTTTTTACACTGACTAACTGACTGGTCAAACTGACTGACTGATCACTCTGACTGACTGACTGACTGACTGGTCACACTGAATGACTGACTGGTTACACTGACTAACATGTTACACTGACTGACTGACTTTTTACACTGACTAACTGACTGGTCAAACTGACTGACTGATCACTCTGACTGACTGACTGATCACACAGACTGACTGACTGTTCACACTTTTTGACTGGTAACACTGACTTACTGACTGTTCATACTTACTGACTGGTCACAGTGACTGACTGACTGGTCACACTGACTGACTGGTCACACTGACTGACTGACTGACTGACTGGTCACACTGAATGACTGACTGGTTACACTGACTGACTGACTGATCACACAGACTGACTGACTGGTCACACTTTCTGACTGGTCACACTGACTTACTGATTGGTGATACTGACTGACCATCAACATGACTGATCACACTGACTGACCGACCGGTCAAACTGACTGACTGATCACACTGACTGACTGACTGGTCACACTGACTGACTGGTCACATTTACTGACTGACTGTTCACACTGACTGACTGGTCACACTGACTGACTGACTGGTCACACTGACTGACTGGTCACACTTACTGACTGACGGGTCACACTGACTGACTGGTCACACTAACTGACTGACTACTTACACTGACACACTGACTGTTCAGACTGACTGACTGGTCACACTGACTGACTGGTCATATTGACTGACTGACTGACTGGTCATACTTACTGACTGGTCACACTGACTGACTGACTGGTTACACTGACTGACTGATTGACTGCTTACACTGACTGACTGGTCACACTGAATGACTGACTGGTTACACTGACTAACATGTTACACTGACTGACTGACTTTTTACACTGACTAACTGACTGGTCAAACTGACTGACTGATCACTCTGACTGACTGACTGATCACACAGACTGACTGACTGTTCACACTTTTTGACTGGTAACACTGACTTACTGACTGTTCATACTTACTGACTGGTCACAGTGACTGACTGACTGCTTACACTGACTGACTGACTGGTCACACTGACTGACTGGTCACACTGACTGACTGACTGACTGACTGGTCACACAGACTGACCAACTGGTCACACTTTCTGACTGGTCACACTGACTTACTGATTGGTGACACTGACTGACCATCAACATGACTAATCAAACTGACTGACTGACTGGTCAAACTGACTCTATGACTGTCACACTGACTAACTGGTCACACTGACTGACGGACTGTTCACACTGACTGACTGGTCACACTGACTGATCACACTGACTGACTGACTGGTCACACTGACTGACTGGTCATATTGACTGACTGACTGGTCATACTTACTGACTGGTCACACTGACTGACTGACTGCTTACACTGACTGACTGACTGCTTACACTGACTGACTGGTCAAACTGACTGACTGACTGGTTACACTGACTGACATGTTACACTGACTTACTGACTGGTTACACTGACTGACTGACTGGTCACACTGACTGACTGACTGGTCACACTGACTGACTGACTGGTCACACTGACTGACTGATCACTCTGACTGACTGACTGATCACACAGACTGACTGACTGGTCACACTTTCTGACTGGTCACACTGACTTACTGATTGGTGATACTGACTGACCATCAACATGACTGATCACACTGACTGACCGACGGGTCAAACTGACTGACTGATCACACTGACTGACTGACTGGTCACACTGACTGACTGGTCACACTTACTGACTGACGGGTCACACTGACTGACTGGTTACACTAACTGACTGACTACTTACACTGACACACTGACTGTTCAGACTGACTGACTGGTCACACTGACTGACTGGTCATATTGACTGACTGACTGACTGGTCATACTTACTGACTGGTCACACTGACTGACTGACTGGTTACACTGACTGACTGACTGACTGCTTACACTGACTGACTGGTCACACTGAATGACTGACTGGTTACACTGACTAACATGTTACACTGACTGACTGACTTTTTACACTGACTAACTGACTGGTCAAACTGACTGACTGATCACTCTGACTGACTGACTGACTGACTGGTCACACTGAATGACTGACTGGTTACACTGACTAACATGTTACACTGACTGACTGACTTTTTACACTGACTAACTGACTGGTCAAACTGACTGACTGATCACTCTGACTGACTGACTGATCACACAGACTGACTGACTGTTCACACTTTTTGACTGGTTACACTGACTTACTGACTGTTCATACTTACTGACTGGTCACAGTGACTGACTGACTGGTCACACTGACTGACTGGTCACACTGACTGACTGACTGACTGACTGGTCACACTGAATGACTGACTGGTTACACTGACTGACTGACTGGTCACACTGACTGACTGATCACTCTGACTGACTGACTGATCACACAGACTGACTGACTGGTCACACTTTCTGACTGGTCACACTGACTTACTGATTTGTGATACTGACTGACCATCAACATGACTGATCACACTGACTGACCGACGGGTTACACTGACTGACTGACTGACTGCTTACACTGACTGACTGGTCACACTGAATGACTGACTGGTTACACTGACTAAAATGTTACACTGACTGACTGACTTTTTACACTGACTAACTGACTGGTCAAACTGACTGACTGATCACTCTGACTGACTGACTGATCACACAGACTGACTGACTGTTCACACTTTTTGACTGGTAACACTGACTTACTGACTGTTCATACTTACTGACTGATCACAGTGACTGACTGACTGCTTACACTGACTGACTGACTGGTCACACTGACTGACTGGTCACACTGACTGACTGACTGACTGACTGGTCACACTGAATGACTGACTGGTTACACTGACTGACTGACTGGTCACACTGACTGACTGATCACTCTGACTGACTGACTGATCACACAGACTGACTGACTGGTCACACTGACTGACTGACTGGTCACACTGACTGACTGGTCACACTTACTGACTGACGGGTCACACTGACTGACTGGTCACACTAACTGACTGACTACTTACACTGACACACTGACTGTTCAGACTGACTGACTGGTCACACTGACTGACTGGTCATATTGACTGACTGACTGACTGGTCATACTTACTGACTGGTCACACTGACTGACTGACAGGTTACACTGACTGACTGACTGACTGCTTACACTGACTGACTGGTCACACTGAATGACTGACTGGTTACACTGACTAACATGTTACACTGACTGACTGACTTTTTACACTGACTAACTGACTGGTCAAACTGACTGACTGATCACTCTGACTGACAGACTGATCACACAGACTGACTGACTGTTCACACTTTTTGACTGGTAACACTGACTTACTGACTGTTCATACTTACTGACTGGTCACAGTGACTGACTGACTGCTTACACTGACTGACTGACTGGTCACACTGACTGACTGGTCACACTGACTGACTGACTGACTGACTGGTCACAATGACTGACTGATCACACAGACTGACCGACTGGTCACACTTTCTGACTGGTCACACTGACTGACTGACTGGTCACACTGACTGACTGGTCACACTTACTGACTGACGGGTCACACTGACTGACTGGTTACACTAACTGACTGACTACTTACACTGACACACTGACTGTTCAGACTGACTGACTGGTCACACTGACTGACTGGTCACACTGACTGACTGGTCATATTGACTGACTGACTGACTGGTCATACTTACTGACTGGTCACACTGACTGACTGACTGGTTACACTGACTGACTGATTGACTGCTTACACTGACTGACTGGTCACACTGAATGACTGACTGGTTACACTGACTAACATGTTACACTGACTGACTGACTTTTTACACTGACTAACTGACTGGTCAAACTGACTGACTGATCACTCTGACTGACTGACTGACTGACTGGTCACACTGAATGACTGACTGGTTACACTGACTAACATGTTACACTGACTGACTGACTTTTTACACTGACTAACTGACTGGTCAAACTGACTGACTGATCACTCTGACTGACTGACTGATCACACAGACTGACTGACTGTTCACACTTTTTGACTGGTAACACTGACTTACTGACTGTTCATACTTACTGACTGGTCACAGTGACTGACTGACTGGTCACACTGACTGACTGGTCACACTGACTGACTGACTGACTGACTGGTCACACTGAATGACTGACTGGTTACACTGACTGACTGACTGGTCACACTGACTGACTGATCACTCTGACTGACTGACTGATCACACAGACTGACTGACTGGTCACACTTTCTGACTGGTCACACTGACTTACTGATTTGTGATACTGACTGACCATCAACATGACTGATCACACTGACTGACCGACGGGTCAAACTGACTGACTGATCACACTGACTGACTGACTGGTCACACTCACTGACTGGTCACATTGACTGACTGACTGTTCAGACTGACTGACTGGTCACACTGACTGACTGACTGGTCACACTGACTGACTGGTCACACTTACTGACTGACGGGTCACACTGAATGACTGGTCACACTAACTGACTGACTACTTACACTGACACACTGACTGTTCAGACTGACTGACTGGTCACACTGACTGACTGACTGGTCACACTGACTGATCACACTGACTGACTGACTGGTCACACTGACTGACTGACTGTTCAGACTGACTGACTGGTCACACTGACTGACTGACTGACTGCTTACACTGACTGACTGGTCACACTGAATGACTGGTCACACTGACTGACTGACTGGTTACACTGACTGACTGACTGACTGCTTACACTGACTGACTGGTCACACTGAATGACTGACTGGTTACACTGACTAACATGTTACACTGACTGACTGACTTTTTACACTGACTAACTGACTGGTCAAACTGACTGACTGATCACTCTGACTGACTGACTGATCACACAGACTGACTGACTGTTCACACTTTTTGACTGGTAACACTGACTTACTGACTGTTCATACTTACTGACTGGTCACAGTGACTGACTGACTGCTTACACTGACTGACTGACTGGTCACACTGACTGACTGGACACACTGACTGACTGACTGACTGACTGGTCACACTGAATGACTGACTGGTTACACTGACTGACTGACTGGTCACACTGACTGACTGATCACTCTGACTGACTGACTGATCACACAGACTGACTGACTGGTCACACTGACTGACTGACTGGTCACACTGACTGACTGGTCACACTTACTGACTGACGGGTCACACTGACTGACTGGTCACACTAACTGACTGACTACTTACACTGACACACTGACTGTTCAGACTGACTGACTGGTCACACTGACTGACTGGTCATATTGACTGACTGACTGACTGGTCATACTTACTGACTGGTCACACTGACTGACTGACTGGTTACACTGACTGACTGACTGACTGCTTACACTGACTGACTGGTCACACTGAATGACTGACTGGTTACACTGACTAACATGTTACACTGACTGACTGACTTTTTACACTGACTAACTGACTGGTCAAACTGACTGACTGATCACTCTGACTGACAGACTGATCACACAGACTGACTGACTGTTCACACTTTTTGACTGGTAACACTGACTTACTGACTGTTCATACTTACTGACTGGTCACAGTGACTGACTGACTGCTTACACTGACTGACTGACTGGTCACACTGACTGACTGGTCACACTGACTGACTGACTGACTGACTGGTCACAATGACTGACTGATCACACAGACTGACCGACTGGTCACACTTTCTGACTGGTCACACTGACTTACTGATTGGTGACACTGACTGACCATCAACATGACTAATCAAACTGACTGACTGACTGGTCAAACTGACTCTATGACTGTCACACTGACTAACTGGTCACACTGACTGACGGACTGTTCACACTGACTGACTGGTCACACTGACTGATCACACTGACTGACTGACTGGTCACACTGACTGACTGGTCATATTGACTGACTGACTGGTCATACTTACTGACTGGTCACACTGACTGACTGACTGCTTACACTGACTGACTGACTGCTTACACTGACTGACTGGTCACACTGACTGACTGACTGGTTACACTGACTGACATGTTACACTGACTTACTGACTGGTTACACTGACTGACTGACTGGTCACACTGACTGACTGACTGGTCACATTGACTGACTGATCACTGTGACTGACTGACTGATCACACAGACTGACTGACTGGTCACACTTTCTGACTGGTCACACTGACTTACTGATTGGTGATACTGACTGACCATCAACATGACTGATCACACTGACTGACCGACGGGTCAAACTGACTGACTGATCACACTGACTGACTGACTGGTCACACTGACTGACTGGTGACATTGACTGACTGACTGTTCAGACTGACTGAATGGTCACACTGACTGACTGACTGGTCACACTGACTGACTGGTCACACTTACTGACTGACGGGTCACACTGACTGACTGGTCACACTAACTGACTGACTACTTACACTGACACACTGACTGTTCAGACTGACTGACTGGTCACACTGACTGATCACACTGACTGACTGACTGGTCACACTGACTGACTGGTCATATTGACTGACTGACTGGTCACACTGACTGACTGACTGGTTACACTGACTGACTGACTGACTGCTTACACTGACTGACTGGTCACACTGAATGACTGACTGGTTACACTGACTAACATGTTACACTGACTGACTGACTTTTTACACTGACTGACTGACTGGTCAAACTGACTGACTGATCACTCTGACTGACTGACTGATCACACAGACTGACTGACTGTTCACACTTTTTGACTGGTCACACTGACTGACTGACTGGTCACACTGACTGACTGATCAAACTGACTGACAGACTGGTCACACTGACTTACTGACTGGTTACACTGACTGACATGTTACACTGACTTACTGATTGGTTACACTAACTGACTGACTGGTCACACTGACTGACTGGTCACACTGACTGACTGACTGACTGACTGGTCACACAGACTGACCGACTGGTCACACTTTCTGACTGGTCACACTGGCTTACTGATTGGTGACACTGACTGACCATCAACATGACTAATCAAACTGACTGACTGACTGGTCAAACTGACTCTATGACTGTCACACTGACTAACTGGTCACACTGACTGACGGACTGTTCACACTGACTGACTGGTCACACTGACTGATCACACTGACTGACAGACTGGTCACACTGACTGACTGGTCATATTGACTGACTGACTTGTCATACTTACTGACTGGTCACACTGACTGACTGACTGCTTACACTGACTGACTGACTGCTTACACTGACTGACTGGTCAAACTGACTGACTGACTGGTTACACTGACTGACATGTTACACTGACTTACTGACTGGTTACACTGACTGACTGACTGGTCACACTGACTAACTGGTCACACTGACTGACGGACTGTTCACACTGACTGACTGGTCACACTGACTGATCACACTGACTGACTGACTGGTCACACTGACTGACTGGTCATATTGACTGACTGACTGGTCATACTTACTGACTGGTCACACTGACTGACTGACTGCTTACACTGACTGACTGACTGCTTACACTGACTGACTGGTCACACTGACTGACTGACTGGTTACACTGACTGACATGTTACACTGACTTACTGACTGGTTACACTGACTGACTGACTGGTCACACTGACTGACTGACTGGTCACACTGACTGACTGATCACTGTGACTGACTGACTGATCACACAGACTGACTGACTGGTCACACTTTCTGACTGGTCACACTGACTTACTGACTGGTCACACTGACTGACTGATCACTCTGACTGACTGACTGATCACTCAGACTGACTGACTGGTCACACTTTCTGACTGGTCACACTGACTTACTGATTGGTGATACTGACTGAACATCAACATGACTGATCACACTGACTGACCGACGGGTCAAACTAACTGACTGATCACACTGACTGACTGACTGGTCACACTGACTGACTGGTGACATTGACTGACTGACTGTTCAGACTGACTGAATGGTCACACTGACTGACTGACTGGTCACACTGACTGACTGGTCACACTTACTGACTGACTGGTCACACTAACTGACTGACTACTTACACTGACACACTGACTGTTCAGACTGACTGACTGGTCACACTGACTGACTGACTGGTCACACTGACTGATCACACTGACTGACTGACTGGTCACACTGACTGACTGGTCATATTGACTGACTGACTGGTCACACTGACTGACTGACTGGTTACACTGACTGACTGACTGACTGCTTACACTGACTGACTGGTCACACTGACTGACTGACTGGTTATACTGACTGACTGACTGACTGCTTACACTGACTGACTGGTCACACTGACTGACTGACTGACTGACTGGTCACACTGAATGACTGACTGGTTACACTGACTGACTGACTGGTCACACTGACTGACTGATCACTCTGACTGACTGACTGATCACACAGACTGACTGACTGGTCACACTGACTGACTGACTGGTCACACTGACTGACTGGTCACACTTACTGACTGACGGGTCACACTGACTGACTGGTCACACTAACTGACTGACTACTTACACTGACACACTGACTGTTCAGACTGACTGACTGGTCACACTGACTGACTGGTCATATTGACTGACTGACTGACTGGTCATACTTACTGACTGGTCACACTGACTGACTGACTGATTACACTGACTGACTGACTGACTGCTTACACTGACTGACTGGTCACACTGAATGACTGACTGGTTACACTGACTAACATGTTACACTGACTGACTGACTTTTTACACTGACTAACTGACTGGTCAAACTGACTGACTGATCACTCTGACTGACAGACTGATCACACAGACTGACTGACTGTTCACACTTTTTGACTGGTAACACTGACTTACTGACTGTTCATACTTACTGACTGGTCACAGTGACTGACTGACTGCTTACACTGACTGACTGACTGGTCACACTGACTGACTGGTCACACTGACTGACTGACTGACTGACTGGTCACAATGACTGACTGATCACACAGACTGACCGACTGGTCACACTTTCTGACTGGTCACACTGACTGACTGACTGGTCACACTGACTGACTGGTCACACTTACTGACTGACGGGTCACACTGACTGACTGGTTACACTAACTGACTGACTACTTACACTGACACACTGACTGTTCAGACTGACTGACTGGTCACACTGACTGACTGGTCATATTGACTGACTGACTGACTGGTCATACTTACTGACTGGTCACACTGACTGACTGACTGGTTACACTGACTGACTGATTGACTGCTTACACTGACTGACTGGTCACACTGAATGACTGACTGGTTACACTGACTAACATGTTACACTGACTGACTGACTTTTTACACTGACTAACTGACTGGTCAAACTGACTGACTGATCACTCTGACTGACTGACTGACTGACTGGTCACACTGAATGACTGACTGGTTACACTGACTAACATGTTACACTGACTGACTGACTTTTTACACTGACTAACTGACTGGTCAAACTGACTGACTGATCACTCTGACTGACTGACTGATCACACAGACTGACTGACTGTTCACACTTTTTGACTGGTAACACTGACTTACTGACTGTTCATACTTACTGACTGGTCACAGTGACTGACTGACTGGTCACACTGACTGACTGGTCACACTGACTGACTGACTGACTGACTGGTCACACTGAATGACTGACTGGTTACACTGACTGACTGACTGATCACACAGACTGACTGACTGGTCACACTTTCTGACTGGTCACACTGACTTACTGATTGGTGATACTGACTGACCATCAACATGACTGATCACACTGACTGACCGACGGGTCAAACTGACTGACTGATCACACTGACTGACTGACTGACTGGTCACACTGACTGACTGGTCACATTTACTGACTGACTGTTCACACTGACTGACTGGTCACACTGACTGACTGACTGGTCACACTGACTGACTGGTCACACTTACTGACTGACGGGTCACACTGACTGACTGGTCACACTAACTGACTGACTACTTACACTGACACACTGACTGTTCAGACTGACTGACTGGTCACACTGACTGACTGGTCATATTGACTGACTGACTGACTGGTCATACTTACTGACTGGTCACACTGACTGACTGACTGGTTACACTGACTGACTGACTGACTGCTTACACTGACTGACTGGCCACACTGAATGACTGACTGGTTACACTGACTAACATGTTACACTGACTGACTGACTTTTTACACTGACTAACTGACTGGTCAAACTGACTGACTGATCACTCTGACTGACTGACTGATCACACAGACTGACTGACTGTTCACACTTTTTGACTGGTAACACTGACTTACTGACTGTTCATACTTACTGACTGGTCACAGTGACTGACTGACTGCTTACACTGACTGACTGACTGGTCACACTGACTGACTGGTCACACTGACTGACTGACTGACTGACTGGTCACACTGACTGACTGATCACACAGACTGACCGACTGGTCACACTTTCTGACTGGTCACACTGACTTACTGATTGGTGACACTGACTGACCATCAACATGACTAATCAAACTGACTGACTGACTGGTCAAACTGACTCTATGACTGTCACACTGACTAACTGGTCACACTGACTGACGGACTGTTCACACTGACTGACTGGTCACACTGACTGATCACACTGACTGACTGACTGGTCACACTGACTGACTGGTCATATTGACTGACTGACTGGTCATACTTACTGACTGGTCACACTGACTGACTGACTGCTTACACTGACTGACTGACTGCTTACACTGACTGACTGGTCACACTGACTGACTGACTGGTTACACTGACTGACATGTTACACTGACTTACTGACTGGTTACACTGACTGACTGACTGGTCACACTGACTGACTGACTGGTCACACTGACTGACTGATCACTGTGACTGACTGACTGATCACACAGACTGACTGACTGATCACACAGACTGACTGACTGGTCACACTTTCTGACTGGTCACACTGACTTACTGATTTGTGATACTGACTGACCATCAACATGACTGATCACACTGACTGACCGACGGGTTACACTGACTGACTGACTGACTGCTTACACTGACTGACTGGTCACACTGAATGACTGACTGGTTACACTGACTAACATGTTACACTGACTGACTGACTTTTTACACTGAATAACTGACTGGTCAAACTGACTGACTGATCACTCTGACTGACTGACTGATCACACAGACTGACTGACTGTTCACACTTTTTGACTGGTAACACTGACTTACTGACTGTTCATACTTACTGACTGGTCACAGTGACTGACTGACTGCTTACACTAACTGACTGACTGGTCACACTGACTGACTGGTCACACTGACTGACTGACTGACTGACTGGTCACACTGAATGACTGACTGGTTACACTGACTGACTGACTGGTCACACTGACTGACTGATCACTCTGACTGACTGACTGATCACACAGACTGACTGACTGGTCACACTGACTGACTGACTGGTCACACTGACTGACTGGTCACACTTACTGACTGACGGGTCACACTGACTGACTGGTCACACTAACTGACTGACTACTTACACTGACACACTGACTGTTCAGACTGACTGACTGGTCACACTGACTGACTGGTCATATTGACTGACTGACTGACTGGTCATACTTACTGACTGGTCACACTGACTGACTGACTGGTTACACTGACTGACTGACTGACTGCTTACACTGACTGACTGGTCACACTGAATGACTGACTGGTTACACTGACTAACATGTTACACTGACTGACTGACTTTTTACACTGACTAACTGACTGGTCAAACTGACTGACTGATCACTCTGACTGACAGACTGATCACACAGACTGACTGACTGTTCACACTTTTTGACTGGTAACACTGACTTACTGACTGTTCATACTTACTGACTGGTCACAGTGACTGACTGACTGCTTACACTGACTGACTGACTGGTCACACTGACTGACTGGTCACACTGACTGACTGACTGACTGACTGGTCACAATGACTGACTGATCACACAGACTGACCGACTGGTCACACTTTCTGACTGGTCACACTGACTGACTGACTGGTCACACTGACTGACTGGTCACACTTACTTACTGACGGGTCACACTGACTGACTGGTTACACTAACTGACTGACTACTTACACTGACACACTGACTGTTCAGACTGACTGACTGGTCACACTGACTGACTGGTCATATTGACTGACTGACTGACTGGTCATACTTACTGACTGGTCACACTGACTGACTGACTGGTTACACTGACTGACTGATTGACTGCTTACACTGACTGACTGGTCACACTGAATGACTGACTGGTTACACTGACTAACATGTTACACTGACTGACTGACTTTTTACACTGACTAACTGACTGGTCAAACTGACTGACTGATCACTCTGACTGACTGACTGACTGACTGGTCACACTGAATGACTGACTGGTTACACTGACTGACTGGTCACACTTACTTACTGACGGGTCACACTGACTGACTGGTTACACTAACTGACTGACTACTTACACTGACACACTGACTGTTCAGACTGACTGACTGGTCACACTGACTGACTGGTCATATTGACTGACTGACTGACTGGTCATACTTACTGACTGGTCACACTGACTGACTGACTGGTTACACTGACTGACTGATTGACTGCTTACACTGACTGACTGGTCACACTGAATGACTGACTGGTTACACTGACTAACATGTTACACTGACTGACTGACTTTTTACACTGACTAACTGACTGGTCAAACTGACTGACTGATCACTCTGACTGACGACTGATCACACAGACTGACTGACTGTTCACACTTTTTGACTGGTAACACTGACTTACTGACTGTTCATACTTACTGACTGGTCACAGTGACTGACTGACTGGTCACACTGACTGACTGGTCACACTGACTGACTGACTGACTGACTGGTCACACTGAATGACTGACTGGTTACACTGACTGACTGACTGATCACACAGACTGACTGACTGGTCACACTTTCTGACTGGTCACACTGACTTACTGATTGGTGATACTGACTGACCATCAACATGACTGATCACACTGACTGACCGACGGGTCAAACTGACTGACTGATCACACTGACTGACTGACTGGTCACACTGACTGACTGGTCACATTTACTGACTGACTGTTCACACTGACTGACTGGTCACACTGACTGACTGACTGGTCACACTGACTGACTGGTCACACTTACTGACTGACGGGTCACACTGACTGACTGGTCACACTAACTGACTGACTACTTACACTGACACACTGACTGTTCAGACTGACTGACTGGTCACACTGACTGACTGGTCATATTGACTGACTGACTGACTGGTCATACTTACTGACTGGTCACACTGACTGACTGACTGGTTACACTGACTGACTGACTGACTGCTTACACTGACTGACTGGTCACACTGAATGACTGACTGGTTACACTGACTAACATGTTACACTGACTGACTGACTTTTTACACTGACTAACTGACTGGTCAAACTGACTGACTGATCACTCTGACTGAAAGACTGATCACACAGACTGACTGACTGTTCACACTTTTTGACTGGTAACACTGACTTACTGACTGTTCATACTTACTGACTGGTCACAGTGACTGACTGACTGCTTACACTGACTGACTGACTGGTCACACTGACTGACTGGTCACACTGACTGACTGACTGACTGACTGGTCACAATGACTGACTGATCACACAGACTGACCGACTGGTCACACTTTCTGACTGGTCACACTGACTGACTGACTGGTCACACTGACTGACTGGTCACACTTACTGACTGACGGGTCACACTGACTGACTGGTTACACTAACTGACTGACTACTTACACTGACACACTGACTGTTCAGACTGACTGACTGGTCACACTGACTGACTGGTCATATTGACTGACTGACTGACTGGTCATACTTACTGACTGGTCACACTGACTGACTGACTGGTTACACTGACTGACTGATTGACTGCTTACACTGACTGACTGGTCACACTGAATGACTGACTGGTTACACTGACTAACATGTTACACTGACTGACTGACTTTTTACACTGACTAACTGACTGGTCAAACTGACTGACTGATCACTCTGACTGACTGACTGACTGACTGGTCACACTGAATGACTGACTGGTTACACTGACTAACATGTTACACTGACTGACTGACTTTTTACACTGACTAACTGACTGGTCAAACTGACTGACTGATCACTCTGACTGACTGACTGATCACACAGACTGACTGACTGTTCACACTTTTTGACTGGTAACACTGACTTACTGACTGTTCATACTTACTGACTGGTCACAGTGACTGACTGACTGGTCACACTGACTGACTGGTCACACTGACTGACTGACTGACTGACTGGTCACACTGAATGACTGACTGGTTACACTGACTGACTGACTGATCACACAGACTGACTGACTGGTCACACTTTCTGACTGGTCACACTGACTTACTGATTGGTGATACTGACTGACCATCAACATGACTGATCACACTGACTGACCGACCGGTCAAACTGACTGACTGATCACACTGACTGACTGACTGGTCACACTGACTGACTGGTCACATTTACTGACTGACTGTTCACACTGACTGACTGGTCACACTGACTGACTGACTGGTCACACTGACTGACTGGTCACACTTACTGACTGACGGGTCACACTGACTGACTGGTTACACTAACTGACTGACTACTTACACTGACACACTGACTGTTCAGACTGACTGACTGATCACACTGACTGACTGACTGGTCACACTGACTGACTGGTCACATTTACTGACTGACTGCTTACACTGACTGACTGGTCACACTGACTGACTGACTGGTTACACTGACTGACATGTTACACTGACTTACTGACTGGTTACACTGACTGACTGACTGGTCACACTGACTGATCTGACTGGTCACACTGACTGACTGATCACACAGACTGACTGACTGATCACACAGACTGACTGACTGGTCACACTTTCTGACTGGTCACACTGACTTACTGATTGGTGATACTGACTGACCATCAACATGACTGATCACACTGACTGACTGACTGGTCACACTGACTGACTGGTGACATTGACTGACTGACTGTTCAGACTGACTGAATGGTCACACTGACTGACTGACTGGTCACACTGACTGACTGGTCACACTGACTGATCACACTGACTGACTGACTGGTCACACTGACTGACTGGTCATATTGACTGACTGACTGGTCACACTGACTGACTGACTGGTTACACTGACTGACTGACTGACTGCTTACACTGACTGACTGGTCACACTGAATGACTGACTGGTTACAATGACTAACATGTTACACTGACTGACTGACTTTTTACACTGACTGACTGACTGGTCAAACTGACTGACTGATCACTCTGACTGACTGACTGATCACACAGAGTGACTGACTGTTCACACTTTTTGACTGGTCACACTGACTTACTGACTGTTCATACTTACTGACTGGTCACAGTGACTGACTGACTGCTTACACTGACTGACTGACTGGTCACACTGACTGACTGGTCACACTGACTGACTGACTGACTGACTGGTCACACTGACTGACTGATCACACAGACTGACCGACTGGTCACACTTTCTGACTGGTCACACTGACTTACTGATTGGTGACACTGACTGACCATCAACATGACTAATCAAACTGACTGACTGACTGGTCAAACTGACTCTATGACTGTCACACTGACTAACTGGTCACACTGACTGACGGACTGTTCACACTGACTGACTGGTCACACTGACTGATCACACTGACTGACTGACTGGTCATACTTACTGACTGGTCACACTGACTGACTGACTGCTTACACTGACTGACTGACTGCTTACACTGACTGACTGGTCACACTGACTGACTGACTGGTTACACTGACTGACATGTTACACTGACTTACTGACTGGTTACACTGACTGACTGACTGGTCACACTGACTGACTGACTGGTCACACTGACTGACTGATCACTGTGACTGACTGACTGATCACACAGACTGACTGACTGGTCACACTTTCTGACTGGTCACACTGACTTACTGATTGGTGATACTGACTGACCATCAACATGACTGATCACACTGACTGACTGACTGGTCACACTGACTGACTGGTGACATTGACTGACTGACTGTTCAGACTGACTGAATGGTCACACTGACTGACTGACTGGTCACAATGACTGACTGGTCACACTGACTGATCACACTGACTGACTGACTGGTCACACTGACTGACTGGTCACACTGACTGACTGACTGACTGACTGGTCACACTGACTGACTGATCACACAGACTGACCGACTGGTCACACTTTCTGACTGGTCACACTGACTTACTGATTGGTGACACTGACTGACCATCAACATGACTAATCAAACTGACTGACTGACTGGTCAAACTGACTCTATGACTGTCACACTGACTAACTGGTCACACTGACTGACGGACTGTTCACACTGACTGACTGGTCACACTGACTGATCACACTGACTGACTGACTGGTCATACTTACTGACTGGTCACACTGACTGACTGACTGCTTACACTGACTGACTGACTGCTTACACTGACTGACTGGTCACACTGACTGACTGACTGGTTACACTGACTGACATGTTACACTGACTTACTGACTGGTTACACTGACTGACTGACTGGTCACACTGACTGACTGACTGGTCACACTGACTGACTGATCACTGTGACTGACTGACTGATCACACAGACTGACTGACTGGTCACACTTTCTGACTGGTCACACTGACTTACTGATTGGTGATACTGACTGACCATCAACATGACTGATCACACTGACTGACTGACTGGTCACACTGACTGACTGGTGACATTGACTGACTGACTGTTCAGACTGACTGAATGGTCACACTGACTGACTGACTGGTCACAATGACTGACTGGTCACACTGACTGATCACACTGACTGACTGACTGGTCACACTGACTGACTGGTCACACTGACTGACTGACTGACTGACTGGTCACACTGACTGACTGATCACACAGACTGACCGACTGGTCACACTTTCTGACTGGTCACACTGACTTACTGATTGGTGACACTGACTGACCATCAACATGACTAATCAAACTGACTGACTGACTGACTGGTCAAACTGACTCTATGACTGTCACACTGACTAACTGGTCA
The DNA here is from genome assembly GCA_038088235.1 of Zacco platypus. Lineage (NCBI taxonomy): Eukaryota > Metazoa > Chordata > Actinopteri > Cypriniformes > Xenocyprididae > Zacco > Zacco platypus. The sequence goes on along the minus strand of CM076086.1, from coordinate 22,825,019 downwards.
CACTGACTGACGGACTGTTCACACTGACTGACTGGTCACACTGACTGATCACACTGACTGACTGACTGGTCACACTGACTGACTGGTCATATTGACTGACTGACTGGTCATACTTACTGACTGGTCACACTGACTGACTGACTGCTTACACTGACTGACTGACTGCTTACACTGACTGACTGGTCACACTGACTGACTGACTGGTTACACTGACTGACATGTTACACTGACTTACTGACTGGTTACACTGACTGACTGACTGGTCACACTGACTGATCTGACTGGTCACACTGACTGACTGATCACACAGACTGACTGACTGATCACACAGACTGACTGACTGGTCACACTTTCTGACTGGTCACACTGACTTACTGATTGGTGATACTGACTGACCATCAACATGACTGATCACACTGACTGACTGACTGGTCACACTGACTGACTGGTGACATTGACTGACTGACTGTTCAGACTGACTGAATGGTCACACTGACTGACTGACTGGTCACACTGACTGACTGTTCACACTGACTGATCACACTGACTGACTGACTGGTCACACTGACTGACTGGTCATATTGACTGACTGACTGGTCACACTGACTGACTGACTGGTTACACTGACTGACTGACTGACTGCTTACACTGACTGACTGGTCACACTGAATGACTGACTGGTTACAATGACTAACATGTTACACTGACTGACTGACTTTTTACACTGACTGACTGACTGGTCAAACTGACTGACTGATCACTCTGACTGACTGACTGATCACACAGACTGACTGACTGTTCACACTTTTTGACTGGTCACACTGACTTACTGACTGGTCATACTTACTGACTGGTCACAGTGACTGACTGACTGCTTACACTGACTGACTGACTGGTCACACTGACTGACTGATCAAACTGACTGAAAGACTGGTCACACTGACTGACTGGTCACACTGACTTACTGACTGGTTACACTGACTGACATGTTACACTGACTTACTGATTGGTTACACTAACTGACTGACTGGTCACACTGACTGACTGGTCACACTGACTGACTGACTGACTGACTGGTCACACAGACTGACCGACTGGTCACACTTTCTGACTGGTCACACTGACTTACTGATTGGTGACACTGACTGACCATCAACATGACTAATCAAACTGACTGACTGACTGGTCAAACTGACTCTATGACTGTCACACTGACTAACTGGTCACACTGACTGACGGACTGTTCACACTGACTGACTGGTCACACTGACTGATCACACTGACTGACTGACTGGTCACACTGACTGACTGGTCATATTGACTGACTGACTGGTCATACTTACTGACTGGTCACACTGACTGACTGACTGCTTACACTGACTGACTGACTGCTTACACTGACTGACTGGTCAAACTGACTGACTGACTGGTTACACTGACTGACATGTTACACTGACTTACTGACTGGTTACACTGACTGACTGACTGGTCACACTGACTGACTGACTGGTCACACTGACTGACTGACTGGTCACACTGACTGACTGATCACTCTGACTGACTGACTGATCACACAGACTGACTGACTGGTCACACTTTCTGACTGGTCACACTGACTTACTGATTGGTGATACTGACTGACCATCAACATGACTGATCACACTGACTGACCGACGGGTCAAACTGACTGACTGATCACACTGACTGACTGACTGGTCACACTGACTGACTGGTCACACTTACTGACTGACGGGTCACACTGACTGACTGGTTACACTAACTGACTGACTACTTACACTGACACACTGACTGTTCAGACTGACTGACTGGTCACACTGACTGACTGGTCATATTGACTGACTGACTGACTGGTCATACTTACTGACTGGTCACACTGACTGACTGACTGGTTACACTGACTGACTGACTGACTGCTTACACTGACTGACTGGTCACACTGAATGACTGACTGGTTACACTGACTAACATGTTACACTGACTGACTGACTTTTTACACTGACTAACTGACTGGTCAAACTGACTGAATGATCACTCTGACTGACTGACTGACTGACTGGTCACACTGAATGACTGACTGGTTACACTGACTAACATGTTACACTGACTGACTGACTTTTTACACTGACTAACTGACTGGTCAAACTGACTGACTGATCACTCTGACTGACTGACTGATCACACAGACTGACTGACTGTTCACACTTTTTGACTGGTAACACTGACTTACTGACTGTTCATACTTACTGACTGGTCACAGTGACTGACTGACTGGTCACACTGACTGACTGGTCACACTGACTGACTGACTGACTGACTGGTCACACTGAATGACTGACTGGTTACACTGACTGACTGACTGGTCACACTGACTGACTGATCACTCTGACTGACTGACTGATCACACAGACTGACTGACTGGTCACACTTTCTGACTGGTCACACTGACTTACTGATTTGTGATACTGACTGACCATCAACATGACTGATCACACTGACTGACCGACGGGTTACACTGACTGACTGACTGACTGCTTACACTGACTGACTGGTCACACTGAATGACTTACTGGTTACACTGACTAACATGTTACACTGACTGACTGACTTTTTACACTGACTAACTGACTGGTCAAACTGACTGACTGATCACTCTGACTGACTGACTGATCACACAGACTGACTGACTGTTCACACTTTTTGACTGGTAACACTGACTTACTGACTGTTCATACTTACTGACTGGTCACAGTGACTGACTGACTGCTTACACTGACTGACTGACTGGTCACACTGACTGACTGGTCACACTGACTGACTGACTGACTGACTGGTCACACTGAATGACTGACTGGTTACACTGACTGACTGACTGGTCACTCTGACTGACTGATCACTCTGACTGACTGACTGATCACACAGACTGACTGACTGGTCACACTGACTGACTGACTGGTCACACTGACTGACTGGTCACACTTACTGACTGACGGGTCACACTGACTGACTGGTCACACTAACTGACTGACTACTTACACTGACACACTGACTGTTCAGACTGACTGACTGGTCACACTGACTGACTGGTCATATTGACTGACTGACTGACTGGTCATACTTACTGACTGGTCACACTGACTGACTGACTGGTTACACTGACTGACTGACTGACTGCTTACACTGACTGACTGGTCACACTGAATGACTGACTGGTTACACTGACTAACATGTTACACTGACTGACTGACTTTTTACACTGACTAACTGACTGGTCAAACTGACTGACTGATCACTCTGACTGACTGACTGACTGACTGGTCACACTGAATGACTGACTGGTTACACTGACTAACATGTTACACTGACTGACTGACTTTTTACACTGACTAACTGACTGGTCAAACTGACTGACTGATCACTCTGACTGACTGACTGATCACACAGACTGACTGACTGTTCACACTTTTTGACTGGTAACACTGACTTACTGACTGTTCATACTTACTGACTGGTCACAGTGACTGACTGACTGGTCACACTGACTGACTGGTCACACTGACTGACTGACTGACTGACTGGTCACACTGAATGACTGACTGGTTACACTGACTGACTGACTGGTCACACTGACTGACTGACTGGTCACACTGACTGACTGGTCACACTTACTGACTGACGGGTCACACTGACTGACTGGTCACACTAACTGACTGACTACTTACACTGACACACTGACTGTTCAGACTGACTGACTGGTCACACTGACTGACTGGTCATATTGACTGACTGACTGACTGGTCATACTTACTGACTGGTCACACTGACTGACTGACTGGTTACACTGACTGACTGACTGACTGCTTACACTGACTGACTGGTCACACTGAATGACTGACTGGTTACACTGACTAACATGTTAGACTGACTGACTGACTTTTTACACTGACTAACTGACTGGTCAAACTGACTGACTGATCACTCTGACTGACTGACTGACTGACTGGTCACACTGAATGACTGACTGGTTACACTGACTAACATGTTACACTGACTGACTGACTTTTTACACTGACTAACTGACTGGTCAAACTGACTGACTGATCACTCTGACTGACTGACTGATCACACAGACTGACTGACTGTTCACACTTTTTGACTGGTAACACTGACTTACTGACTGTTCATACTTACTGACTGGTCACAGTGACTGACTGACTGGTCACACTGACTGACTGGTCACACTGACTGACTGACTGACTGACTGGTCACACTGAATGACTGACTGGTTACACTGACTGACTGACTGGTCACACTGACTGACTGATCACTCTGACTGACTGACTGATCACACAGACTGACTGACTGGTCACACTTTCTGACTGGTCACAATGACTTACTGATTTGTGATACTGACTGACCATCAACATGACTGATCACACTGACTGACCGACGGGTCAAACTGACTGACTGATCACACTGACTGACTGACTGGTCACACTCACTGACTGGTCACATTGACTGACTGACTGTTCAGACTGACTGACTGGTCACACTGACTGACTGACTGGTCACACTGACTGACTGGTCACACTTACTGACTGACGGGTCACACTGAATGACTGGTCACACTAACTGACTGACTACTTACACTGACACACTGACTGTTCAGACTGACTGACTGGTCACACTGACTGACTGACTGGTCACACTGACTGATCACACTGACTGACTGACTGGTCACACTGACTGACTGACTGTTCAGACTGACTGACTGGTCACACTGACTGACTGACTGACTGCTTACACTGACTGACTGGTCACACTGAATGACTGGTCACACTGACTGACTGACTGGTTACACTGACTGACTGACTGACTGCTTACACTGACTGACTGGTCACACTGAATGACTGACTGGTTACACTGACTAACATGTTACACTGACTGACTGACTTTTTACACTGACTAACTGACTGGTCAAACTGACTGACTGATCACTCTGACTGACTGACTGATCACACAGACTGACTGACTGTTCACACTTTTTGACTGGTAACACTGACTTACTGACTGTTCATACTTACTGACTGGTCACAGTGACTGACTGACTGACTGCTTACACTGACTGACTGACTGGTCACACTGACTGACTGGTCACACTGACTGACTGACTGACTGACTGGTCACACTGAATGACTGACTGGTTAAACTGACTGACTGACTGGTCACACTGACTGACTGATCACTCTGACTGACTGACTGATCACACAGACTGACTGACTGGTCACACTGACTGACTGACTGGTCACACTGACTGACTGGTCACACTTACTGACTGACGGGTCACACTGACTGACTGGTCACACTAACTGACTGACTACTTACACTGACACACTGACTGTTCAGACTGACTGACTGGTCACACTGACTGACTGGTCATATTGACTGACTGACTGACTGGTCATACTTACTGACTGGTCACACTGACTGACTGACTGGTTACACTGACTGACTGACTGACTGCTTACACTGACTGGTCACACTGAATGACTGACTGGTTACACTGACTAACATGTTACACTGACTGACTGTCTTTTTACACTGACTAACTGACTGGTCAAACTGACTGACTGATCACTCTGACTGACAGACTGATCACACAGACTGACTGACTGTTCACACTTTTTGACTGGTAACACTGACTTACTGACTGTTCATACTTACTGACTGGTCACAGTGACTGACTGACTGCTTACACTGACTGACTGACTGGTCACACTGACTGACTGGTCACACTGACTGACTGACTGACTGACTGGTCACAATGACTGACTGGTCACACTGACTGATCACACTGACTGACTGACTGGTCACACTGACTGACTGGTCATATTGACTGACTGACTGGTCATACTTACTGACCGGTCACACTGACTGACTGACTGCTTACACTGACTGACTGACTGCTTACACTGACTGACTGGTCAAACTGACTGACTGACTGGTTACACTGACTGACATGTTACACTGACTTACTGACTGGTTACACTGACTGACTGACTGGTCACACTGACTGACTGACTGGTCACACTGACTGACTGACTGGTCACACTGACTGACTGATCACTCTGACTGACTGACTGATCACACAGACTGACTGACTGGTCACACTTTCTGACTGGTCACACTGACTTACTGATTGGTCATACTGACTGACCATCAACATGACTGATCACACTGACTGACCGACGGGTCAAACTGACTGACTGATCACACTGACTGACTGACTGGTCACACTGACTGACTGGTCACACTTACTGACTGACGGGTCACACTGACTGACTGGTTACACTAACTGACTGACTACTTACACTGACACACTGACTGTTCAGACTGACTGACTGGTCACACTGACTGACTGGTCATATTGACTGACTGACTGACTGGTCATACTTACTGACTGGTCAGACTGACTGACTGACTGGTTACACTGACTGACTGACTGACTGCTTACACTGACTGACTGGTCACACTGAATGACTGACTGGTTACACTGACTAACATGTTACACTGACTGACTGACTTTTTACACTGACTAACTGACTGGTCAAACTGACTGAATGATCACTCTGACTGACTGACTGACTGACTGACTGGTCACACTGAATGACTGACTGGTTACACTGACTAACATGTTACACTGACTGACTGACTTTTTACACTGACTAACTGACTGGTCAAACTGACTGACTGATCACTCTGACTGACTGACTGATCACACAGACTGACTGACTGTTCACACTTTTTGACTGGTAACACTGACTTACTGACTGTTCATACTTACTGACTGGTCACAGTGACTGACTGACTGGTCACACTGACTGACTGGTCACACTGACTGACTGACTGACTGACTGGTCACACTGAATGACTGACTGGTTACACTGACTGACTGACTGGTCACACTGACTGACTGATCACTCTGACTGACTGACTGATCACACAGACTGACTGACTGGTCACACTTTCTGACTGGTCACACTGACTTACTGATTTGTGATACTGACTGACCATCAACATGACTGATCACACTGACTGACCGACGGGTTACACTGACTGACTGACTGACTGCTTACACTGACTGACTGGTCACACTGAATGACTTACTGGTTACACTGACTAACATGTTACACTGACTGACTGACTTTTTACACTGACTAACTGACTGGTCAAACTGACTGACTGATAACTCTGACTGACTGACTGATCACACAGACTGACTGACTGTTCACACTTTTTGACTGGTAACACTGACTTACTGACTGTTCATACTTACTGACTGGTCACAGTGACTGACTGACTGCTTACACTGACTGACTGACTGGTCACACTGACTGACTGGTCACACTGACTGACTGACTGACTGACTGGTCACACTGAATGACTGACTGGTTACACTGACTGACTGACTGGTCACTCTGACTGACTGATCACTCTGACTGACTGACTGATCACACAGACTGACTGACTGGTCACACTGACTGACTGACTGGTCACACTGACTGACTGGTCACACTTACTGACTGACGGGTCACACTGACTGACTGGTCACACTAACTGACTGACTACTTACACTGACACACTGACTGTTCAGACTGACTGACTGGTCACACTGACTGACTGGTCATATTGACTGACTGACTGACTGGTCACACTTACTGACTGGTCACACTGACTGACTGACTGGTTACACTGACTGACTGACTGACTGCTTACACTGACTGACTGGTCACACTGAATGACTGACTGGTTACACTGACTAACATGTTACACTGACTGACTGACTTTTTACACTGACTAACTGACTGGTCAAACTGACTGACTGATCACTCTGACTGACTGACTGACTGACTGGTCACACTGAATGACTGACTGGTTACACTGACTAACATGTTACACTGACTGACTGACTTTTTACACTGACTAACTGACTGGTCAAACTGACTGACTGATCACTCTGACTGACTGACTGTTCACACAGACTGACTGACTGTTCACACTTTTTGACTGGTAACACTGACTTACTGACTGTTCATACTTACTGACTGGTCACAGTGACTGACTGACTGGTCACACTGACTGACTGGTCACACTGACTGACTGACTGACTGACTGGTCACACTGAATGACTGACTGGTTACACTGACTGACTGACTGGTCACACTGACTGACTGACTGGTCACACTGACTGACTGGTCACACTTACTGACTGACGGGTCACACTGACTGACTGGTCACACTAACTGACTGACTACTTACACTGACACACTGACTGTTCAGACTGACTGACTGGTCACACTGACTGACTGGTCATATTGACTGACTGACTGACTGGTCATACTTACTGACTGGTCACACTGACTGACTGACTGGTTACACTGACTGACTGACTGACTGCTTACACTGACTGACTGGTCACACTGAATGACTGACTGGTTACACTGACTAACATGTTACACTGACTGACTGACTTTTTACACTGACTAACTGACTGGTCAAACTGACTGACTGATCACTCTGACTGACTGACTGACTGACTGGTCACACTGAATGACTGACTGGTTACACTGACTAACATGTTACACTGACTGACTGACTTTTTACACTGACTAACTGACTGGTCAAACTGACTGACTGATCACTCTGACTGACTGACTGATCACACAGACTGACTGACTGTTCACACTTTTTGACTGGTAACACTGACTTACTGACTGTTCATACTTACTGACTGGTCACAGTGACTGACTGACTGGTCACACTGACTGACTGGTCACACTGACTGACTGACTGACTGACTGGTCACACTGAATGACTGACTGGTTACACTGACTGACTGACTGGTCACACTGACTGACTGATCACTCTGACTGACTGACTGATCACACAGACTGACTGACTGGTCACACTTTCTGACTGGTCACAATGACTTACTGATTTGTGATACTGACTGACCATCAACATGACTGATCACACTGACTGACCGACGGGTCAAACTGACTGACTGATCACACTGACTGACTGACTGGTCACACTCACTGACTGGTCACATTGACTGACTGACTGTTCAGACTGACTGACTGGTCACACTGACTGACTGACTGGTCACACTGACTGACTGGTCACACTTACTGACTGACGGGTCACACTGAATGACTGGTCACACTAACTGACTGACTACTTACACTGACACACTGACTGTTCAGACTGACTGACTGGTCACACTGACTGACTGACTGGTCACACTGACTGATCACACTGACTGACTGACTGGTCACACTGACTGACTGACTGACTGCTTACACTGACTGACTGGTCACACTGAATGACTGGTCACACTGACTGACTGACTGGTTACACTGACTGACTGACTGACTGCTTACACTGACTGACTGGTCACACTGAATGACTGACTGGTTACACTGACTAACATGTTACACTGACTGACTGACTTTTTACACTGACTAACTGACTGGTCAAACTGACTGACTGATCACTCTGACTGACTGACTGATCACACAGACTGACTGACTGTTCACACTTTTTGACTGGTAACACTGACTTACTGACTGTTCATACTTACTGACTGGTCACAGTGACTGACTGACTGACTGCTTACACTGACTGACTGACTGGTCACACTGACTGACTGGTCACACTGACTGACTGACTGACTGACTGGTCACACTGAATGACTGACTGGTTACACTGACTGACTGACTGGTCACACTGACTGACTGATCACTCTGACTGACTGACTGATCACACAGACTGACTGACTGGTCACACTGACTGACTGACTGGTCACACTGACTGACTGGTCACACTTACTGACTGACGGGTCACACTGACTGACTGGTCACACTAACTGACTGACTACTTACACTGACACACTGACTGTTCAGACTGACTGACTGGTCACACTGACTGACTGGTCATATTGACTGACTGACTGACTGGTCATACTTACTGACTGGTCACACTGACTGACTGACTGGTTACACTGACTGACTGACTGACTGCTTACACTGACTGGTCACACTGAATGACTGACTGGTTACACTGACTAACATGTTACACTGACTGACTGTCTTTTTACACTGACTAACTGACTGGTCAAACTGACTGACTGATCACTCTGACTGACAGACTGATCACACAGACTGACTGACTGTTCACACTTTTTGACTGGTAACACTGACTTACTGACTGTTCATACTTACTGACTGGTCACAGTGACTGACTGACTGCTTACACTGACTGACTGACTGGTCACACTGACTGACTGGTCACACTGACTGACTTACTGACTGACTGGTCACAATGACTGACTGGTCACACTGACTGATCACACTGACTGACTGACTGGTCACACTGACTGACTGGTCATATTGACTGACTGACTGGTCATACTTACTGACTGGTCACACTGACTGACTGACTGCTTACACTGACTGACTGACTGCTTACACTGACTGACTGGTCAAACTGACTGACTGACTGGTTACACTGACTGACATGTTACACTGACTTACTGACTGGTTACACTGACTGACTGACTGGTCACACTGACTGACTGACTGGTCACACTGACTGACTGACTGGTCACACTGACTGACTGATCACTCTGACTGACTGACTGATCACACAGACTGACTGACTGGTCACACTTTCTGACTGGTCACACTGACTTACTGATTGGTGATACTGACTGACCATCAACATGACTGATCACACTGACTGACCGACGGGTCAAACTGACTGACTGATCACACTGACTGACTGACTGGTCACACTGACTGACTGGTCACACTTACTGACTGACGGGTCACACTGACTGACTGGTTACACTAACTGACTGACTACTTACACTGACACACTGACTGTTCAGACTGACTGACTGGTCACACTGACTGACTGGTCATATTGACTGACTGACTGACTGGTCATACTTACTGACTGGTCACACTGACTGACTGACTGGTTACACTGACTGACTGACTGACTGCTTACACTGACTGACTGGTCACACTGAATGACTGACTGGTTACACTGACTAACATGTTACACTGACTGACTGACTTTTTACACTGACTAACTGACTGGTCAAACTGACTGAATGATCACTCTGACTGACTGACTGACTGACTGGTCACACTGAATGACTGACTGGTTACACTGACTAACATGTTACACTGACTGACTGACTTTTTACACTGACTAACTGACTGGTCAAACTGACTGACTGATCACTCTGACTGACTGACTGATCACACAGACTGACTGACTGTTCACACTTTTTGACTGGTAACACTGACTTACTGACTGTTCATACTTACTGACTGGTCACAGTGACTGACTGACTGGTCACACTGACTGACTGGTCACACTGACTGACTGACTGACTGACTGGTCACACTGAATGACTGACTGGTTACACTGACTGACTGACTGGTCACACTGACTGACTGATCACTCTGACTGACTGACTGATCACACAGACTGACTGACTGGTCACACTTTCTGACTGGTCACACTGACTTACTGATTTGTGATACTGACTGACCATCAACATGACTGATCACACTGACTGACCGACGGGTTACACTGACTGACTGACTGACTGCTTACACTGACTGACTGGTCACACTGAATGACTTACTGGTTACACTGACTAACATGTTACACTGACTGACTGACTTTTTACACTGACTAACTGACTGGTCAAACTGACTGACTGATAACTCTGACTGACTGACTGATCACACAGACTGACTGACTGTTCACACTTTTTGACTGGTAACACTGACTTACTGACTGTTCATACTTACTGACTGGTCACAGTGACTGACTGACTGCTTACACTGACTGACTGAATGGTCACACTGACTGACTGGTCACACTGACTGACTGACTGACTGACTGGTCACACTGAATGACTGACTGGTTACACTGACTGACTGACTGGTCACTCTGACTGACTGATCACTCTGACTGACTGACTGATCACACAGACTGACTGACTGGTCACACTGACTGACTGACTGGTCACACTGACTGACTGGTCACACTTACTGACTGACGGGTCACACTGACTGACTGGTCACACTAACTGACTGACTACTTACACTGACACACTGACTGTTCAGACTGACTGACTGGTCACACTGACTGACTGGTCATATTGACTGACTGACTGACTGGTCATACTTACTGACTGGTCACACTGACTGACTGACTGGTTACACTGACTGACTGACTGACTGCTTACACTGACTGACTGGTCACACTGAATGACTGACTGGTTACACTGACTAACATGTTACACTGACTGACTGACTTTTTACACTGACTAACTGACTGGTCAAACTGACTGACTGATCACTCTGACTGACTGACTGACTGACTGGTCACACTGAATGACTGACTGGTTACACTGACTAACATGTTACACTGACTGACTGACTTTTTACACTGACTAACTGACTGGTCAAACTGACTGACTGATCACTCTGACTGACTGACTGTTCACACAGACTGACTGACTGTTCACACTTTTTGACTGGTAACACTGACTTACTGACTGTTCATACTTACTGACTGGTCACAGTGACTGACTGACTGGTCACACTGACTGACTGGTCACACTGACTGACTGACTGACTGACTGGTCACACTGAATGACTGACTGGTTACACTGACTGACTGACTGGTCACACTGACTGACTGACTGGTCACACTGACTGACTGGTCACACTTACTGACTGACGGGTCACACTGACTGACTGGTCACACTAACTGACTGACTACTTACACTGACACACTGACTGTTCAGACTGACTGACTGGTCACACTGACTGACTGGTCATATTGACTGACTGACTGACTGGTCATACTTACTGACTGGTCACACTGACTGACTGACTGGTTACACTGACTGACTGACTGACTGCTTACACTGACTGACTGGTCACACTGAATGACTGACTGGTTACACTGACTAACATGTTACACTGACTGACTGACTTTTTACACTGACTAACTGACTGGTCAAACTGACTGACTGATCACTCTGACTGACTGACTGACTGACTGGTCACACTGAATGACTGACTGGTTACACTGACTAACATGTTACACTGACTGACTGACTTTTTACACTGACTAACTGACTGGTCAAACTGACTGACTGATCACTCTGACTGACTGACTGATCACACAGACTGACTGACTGTTCACACTTTTTGACTGGTAACACTGACTTACTGACTGTTCATACTTACTGACTGGTCACAGTGACTGACTGACTGGTCACACTGACTGACTGGTCACACTGACTGACTGACTGACTGACTGGTCACACTGAATGACTGACTGGTTACACTGACTGACTGACTGGTCACACTGACTGACTGATCACTCTGACTGACTGACTGATCACACAGACTGACTGACTGGTCACACTTTCTGACTGGTCACAATGACTTACTGATTTGTGATACTGACTGACCATCAACATGACTGATCACACTGACTGACCGACGGGTCAAACTGACTGACTGATCACACTGACTGACTGACTGGTCACACTCACTGACTGGTCACATTGACTGACTGACTGTTCAGACTGACTGACTGGTCACACTGACTGACTGGTCACACTTACTGACTGACGGGTCACACTGAATGACTGGTCACACTAACTGACTGACTACTTACACTGACACACTGACTGTTCAGACTGACTGACTGGTCACACTGACTGACTGACTGGTCACACTGACTGATCACACTGACTGACTGACTGGTCACACTGACTGACTGACTGTTCAGACTGACTGACTGGTCACACTGACTGACTGACTGACTGCTTACACTGACTGACTGGTCACACTGAATGACTGGTCACACTGACTGACTGACTGGTTACACTGACTGACTGACTGACTGCTTACACTGACTGACTGGTCACACTGAATGACTGACTGGTTACACTGACTAACATGTTACACTGACTGACTGACTTTTTACACTGACTAACTGACTGGTCAAACTGACTGACTGATCACTCTGACTGACTGACTGATCACACAGACTGACTGACTGTTCACACTTTTTGACTGGTAACACTGACTTACTGACTGTTCATACTTACTGACTGGTCACAGTGACTGACTGACTGCTTACACTGACTGACTGACTGGTCACACTGACTGACTGGTCACACTGACTGACTGACTGACTGACTGGTCACACTGAATGACTGACTGGTTACACTGACTGACTGACTGGTCACACTGACTGACTGATCACTCTGACTGACTGACTGATCACACAGACTGACTGACTGGTCACACTGACTGACTGACTGGTCACACTGACTGACTGGTCACACTTACTGACTGACGGGTCACACTGACTGACTGGTCACACTAACTGACTGACTACTTACACTGACACACTGACTGTTCAGACTGACTGACTGGTCACACTGACTGACTGGTCATATTGACTGACTGACTGACTGGTCATACTTACTGACTGGTCACACTGACTGACTGACTGGTTACACTGACTGACTGACTGACTGCTTACACTGACTGGTCACACTGAATGACTGACTGGTTACACTGACTAACATGTTACACTGACTGACTGTCTTTTTACACTGACTAACTGACTGGTCAAACTGACTGACTGATCACTCTGACTGACAGACTGATCACACAGACTGACTGACTGTTCACACTTTTTGACTGGTAACACTGACTTACTGACTGTTCATACTTACTGACTGGTCACAGTGACTGACTGACTGCTTACACTGACTGACTGACTGGTCACACTGACTGACTGGTCACACTGACTGACTGACTGACTGACTGGTCACAATGACTGACTGATCACACAGACTGACCGACTGGTCACACTTTCTGACTGGTCACACTGACTTACTGATTGGTGACACTGACTGACCATCAACATGACTAATCAAACTGACTGACTGACTGGTCAAACTGACTCTATGACTGTCACACTGACTAACTGGTCACACTGACTGACGGACTGTTCACACTGACTGACTGGTCACACTGACTGATCACACTGACTGACTGACTGGTCACACTGACTGACTGGTCATATTGACTGACTGACTGGTCATACTTACTGACTGGTCACACTGACTGACTGACTGCTTACACTGACTGACTGACTGCTTACACTGACTGACTGGTCACACTGACTGACTGACTGGTTACACTGACTGACATGTTACACTGACTTACTGACTGGTTACACTGACTGACTGACTGGTCACACTGACTGACTGACTGGTCACACTGACTGACTGATCACTGTGACTGACTGACTGATCACACAGACTGACTGACTGGTCACACTTTCTGACTGGTCACACTGACTTACTGATTGGTGATACTGACTGACCATCAACATGACTGATCACACTGACTGACCGACGGGTCAAACTGACTGACTGATCACACTGACTGACTGACTGGTCACACTGACTGACTGGTGACATTGACTGACTGACTGTTCAGACTGACTGAATGGTCACACTGACTGACTGACTGACTGGTCACACTGACTGACTGGTCACACTTACTGACTGACGGGTCACACTGACTGACTAGTCACACTAACTGACTGACTACTTACACTGACACACTGACTGTTCAGACTGACTGACTGGTCACACTGACTGACTGACTGGTCACACTGACTGATCACACTGACTGACTGACTGGTCACACTGACTGACTGGTCATATTGACTGACTGACTGGTCACACTGACTGACTGACTGGTTACACTGACTGACTGACTGACTGCTTACACTGACTGACTGGTCACACTGAATGACTGACTGGTTACACTGACTAACATGTTACACTGACTGACTGACTTTTTACACTGACTGACTGACTGGTCAAACTGACTGACTGATCACTCTGACTGACTGACTGATCACACAGACTGACTGACTGTTCACACTTTTTGACTGGTCACACTGACTTACTGACTGGTCATACTTACTGACTGGTCACAGTGACTGACTGACTGCTTACACTGACTGACTGACTGGTCACACTGACTGACTGATCAAACTGACTGACAGACTGGTCACACTGACTGACTGGTCACACTGACTTACTGACTGGTTACACTGACTGACATGTTACACTGACTTACTGATTGGTTACACTAACTGACTGACTGGTCACACTGACTGACTGGTCACACTGACTGACTGACTGACTGACTGGTCACACAGACTGACCGACTGGTCACACTTTCTGACTGGTCACACTGACTTACTGATTGGTGACACTGACTGACCATCAACATGACTAATCAAACTGACTGACTGACTGGTCAAACTGACTCTATGACTGTCACACTGACTAACTGGTCACACTGACTGACGGACTGTTCACACTGACTGACTGGTCACACTGACTGATCACACTGACTGACAGACTGGTCACACTGACTGACTGGTCATATTGACTGACTGACTTGTCATACTTACTGACTGGTCACACTGACTGACTGACTGCTTACACTGACTGACTGACTGCTTACACTGACTGACTGGTCAAACTGACTGACTGACTGGTTACACTGACTGACATGTTACACTGACTTACTGACTGGTTACACTGACTGACCGACTGGTCACACTGACTAACTGGTCACACTGACTGACGAACTGTTCACACTGACTGACTGGTCACACTGACTGATCACACTGACTGACTGACTGGTCACACTGACTGACTGGTCATATTGACTGACTGACTGGTCATACTTACTGACTGGTCACACTGACTGACTGACTGCTTACACTGACTGACTGACTGCTTACACTGACTGACTGGTCACACTGACTGACTGACTGGTTACACTGACTGACATGTTACACTGACTTACTGACTGGTTACACTGACTGACTGACTGGTCACACTGACTGACTGACTGGTCACACTGACTGACTGATCACTGTGACTGACTGACTGATCACACAGACTGACTGACTGGTCACACTTTCTGACTGGTCACACTGACTTACTGATTGGTGATACTGACTGACCATCAACATGACTGATCACACTGACTGACCGACGGGTCAAACTGACTGACTGATCACACTGACTGACTGACTGGTCACACTGACTGACTGGTGACATTGACTGACTGACTGTTCAGACTGACTGAATGGTCACACTGACTGACTGACTGGTCACACTGACTGACTGGTCACACTTACTGACTGACGGGTCACACTGACTGACTGGTCACACTAACTGACTGACTACTTACACTGACACACTGACTGTTCAGACTGACTGACTGGTCACACTGACTGACTGACTGGTCACACTGACTGATCACACTGACTGACTGACTGGTCAAACTGATTGACTGGTCATATTGACTGACTGACTGGTCACACTGACTGACTGACTGGTTACACTGACTGACTGACTGACTGCTTACACTGACTGACTGGTCACACTGAATGACTGACTGGTTACACTGACTAACATGTTACACTGACTGACTGACTTTTTACACTGACTGACTGACTGGTCAAACTGACTGACTGATCACTCTGACTGACTGACTGATCACACAGACTGACTGACTGTTCACACTTTTTGACTGGTCACACTGACTTACTGACTGGTCATACTTACTGACTGGTCACAGTGACTGACTGACTGCTTACACTGACTGACTGACTGGTCACACTGACTGACTGATCAAACTGACTGACAGACTGGTCACACTGACTGACTGGTCACACTGACTTACTGACTGGTTACACTGACTGACATGTTACACTGACTTACTGATTGGTTACACTGACTGACTGACTGGTCAAACTGACTCTATGACTGTCACACTGACTAACTGGTCACACTGACTGACGGACTGTTCACACTGACTGACTGGTCACACTGACTGATCACACTGACTGACTGACTGGTCACACTGACTGACTGGTCATATTGACTGACTGACTGGTCATACTTACTGACTGGTCACACTGACTGACTGACTGCTTACACTGACTGACTGACTGCTTACACTGACTGACTGGTCAAACTGACTGACTGACTGGTTACACTGACTGACATGTTACACTGACTTACTGACTGGTTACACTGACTGACTGACTGGTCACACTGACTGACTGACTGGTCACACTGACTGACTGATCACTCTGACTGACTGACTGATCACACAGACTGACTGACTGGTCACACTTTCTGACTGGTCACACTGACTTACTGATTGGTGATACTGACTGACCATCAACATGACTGATCACACTGACTGACCGACGGGTCAAACTGACTGACTGATCACACTGACTGACTGACTGGTCACACTGACTGACTGGTCACATTTACTGACTGACTGTTCACACTGACTGACTGGTCACACTGACTGACTGACTGGTCACACTGACTGACTGGTCACACTTACTGACTGACGGGTCACACTGACTGACTGGTCACACTAACTGACTGACTACTTACACTGACACACTGACTGTTCAGACTGACTGACTGGTCACACTGACTGTTTGGTCATATTGACTGACTGACTGACTGGTCATACTTACTGACTGGTCACACTGACTGACTGACTGGTTACACTGACTGACTGACTGACTGCTTAGACTGACTGACTGGCCACACTGAATGACTGACTGGTTACACTGACTAACATGTTACACTGACTGACTGACTTTTTACACTGACTAACTGACTGGTCAAACTGACTGACTGATCACTCTGACTGACTGACTGATCACACAGACTGACTGACTGTTCACACTTTTTGACTGGTAACACTGACTTACTGACTGTTCATACTTACTGACTGGTCACAGTGACTGACTGACTGCTTACACTGACTGACTGACTGGTCACACTGACTGACTGGTCACACTGACTGACTGACTGACTGACTGGTCACACTGACTGACTGATCACACAGACTGACCGACTGGTCACACTTTCTGACTGGTCACACTGACTTACTGATTGGTGACACTGACTGACCATCAACATGACTAATCAAACTGACTGACTGACTGGTCAAACTGACTCTATGACTGTCACACTGACTAACTGGTCACACTGACTGACGGACTGTTCACACTGACTGACTGGTCACACTGACTGATCACACTGACTGACTGACTGGTCACACTGACTGACTGGTCATATTGACTGACTGACTGGTCATACTTACTGACTGGTCACACTGACTGACTGACTGCTTACACTGACTGACTGACTGCTTACACTGACTGACTGGTCACACTGACTGACTGACTGGTTACACTGACTGACATGTTACACTGACTTACTGACTGGTTACACTGACTGACTGACTGGTCACACTGACTGACTGACTGGTCACACTGACTGACTGATCACTGTGACTGACTGACTGATCACACAGACTGACTGACTGGTCACACTTTCTGACTGGTCACACTGACTTACTGATTGGTGATACTGACTGACCATCAACATGACTGATCACACTGACTGACTGACTGGTCACACTGACTGACTGATCACACTGACTGACTGACTGGTCACACTGACTGACTGGTCACATTTACTGACTGACTGTTCACACTGACTGACTGGTCACACTGACTGACTGACTGGTCACACTGACTGACTGGTCACACTTACTGACTGACGGGTCACACTGACTGACTGGTCACACTAACTGACTGACTACTTACACTGACACACTGACTGTTCAGACTGACTGACTGGTCACACTGACTGTTTGGTCATATTGACTGACTGACTGACTGGTCATACTTACTGACTGGTCACACTGACTGACTGACTGGTTACACTGACTGACTGACTGACTGCTTAGACTGACTGACTGGCCACACTGAATGACTGACTGGTTACACTGACTAACATGTTACACTGACTGACTGACTTTTTACACTGACTAACTGACTGGTCAAACTGACTGACTGATCACTCTGACTGACTGACTGATCACACAGACTGACTGACTGTTCACACTTTTTGACTGGTAACACTGACTTACTGACTGTTCATACTTACTGACTGGTCACAGTGACTGACTGACTGCTTACACTGACTGACTGACTGGTCACACTGACTGACTGGTCACACTGACTGACTGACTGACTGACTGGTCACACTGACTGACTGATCACACAGACTGACCGACTGGTCACACTTTCTGACTGGTCACACTGACTTACTGATTGGTGACACTGACTGACCATCAACATGACTAATCAAACTGACTGACTGACTGGTCAAACTGACTCTATGACTGTCACACTGACTAACTGGTCACACTGACTGACGGACTGTTCACACTGACTGACTGGTCACACTGACTGATCACACTGACTGACTGACTGGTCACACTGACTGACTGGTCATATTGACTGACTGACTGGTCATACTTACTGACTGGTCACACTGACTGACTGACTGCTTACACTGACTGACTGACTGCTTACACTGACTGACTGGTCACACTGACTGACTGACTGGTTACACTGACTGACATGTTACACTGACTTACTGACTGGTTACACTGACTGACTGACTGGTCACACTGACTGACTGACTGGTCACACTGACTGACTGATCACTGTGACTGACTGACTGATCACACAGACTGACTGACTGGTCACACTTTCTGACTGGTCACACTGACTTACTGATTGGTGATACTGACTGACCATCAACATGACTGATCACACTGACTGACTGACTGGTCACACTGACTGACTGGTGACATTGACTGACTGACTGTTCAGACTGACTGAATGGTCACACTGACTGACTGACTGGTCACAATGACTGACTGGTCACACTGACTGATCACACTGACTGACTGACTGGTCACACTGACTGACTGGTCACACTGACTGACTGACTGACTGACTGGTCACACTGACTGACTGATCACACAGACTGACCGACTGGTCACACTTTCTGACTGGTCACACTGACTTACTGATTGGTGACACTGACTGACCATCAACATGACTAATCAAACTGACTGACTGACTGACTGGTCAAACTGACTCTATGACTGTCACACTGACTAACTGGTCACACTGACTGACGGACTGTTCACACTGACTGACTGGTCACACTGACTGATCACACTGACTGACTGACTGGTCACACTGACTGACTGGTCATATTGACTGACTGACTGGTCATACTTACTGACTGGTCACACTGACTGACTGACTGCTTACACTGACTGACTGACTGCTTACACTGACTGACTGGTCACACTGACTGACTGACT
This sequence comes from Zacco platypus, assembly GCA_038088235.1. Lineage (NCBI taxonomy): Eukaryota > Metazoa > Chordata > Actinopteri > Cypriniformes > Xenocyprididae > Zacco > Zacco platypus. The sequence continues at coordinate 22,803,561 of CM076086.1, read as the reverse complement.
GGTTACACTGACTGACATGTTACACTGACTTACTGACTGGTTACACTGACTGACTGACTGGTCACACTGACTGATCTGACTGGTCACACTGACTGACTGATCACTGTGACTGACTGACTGATCACACAGACTGACTGACTGGTCACACTTTCTGACTGGTCACACTGACTTACTGATTGGTGATACTGACTGACCATCAACATGACTGATCACACTGACTGACTGACTGGTCACACTGACTGACTGGTGACATTGACTGACTGACTGTTCAGACTGACTGAATGGTCACACTGACTGACTGACTGGTCACACTGACTGACTGGTCACACTGACTGATCACACTGACTGACTGACTGGTCACACTGACTGACTGGTCATATTGACTGACTGACTGGTCACACTGACTGACTGACTGGTTACACTGACTGACTGACTGACTGCTTACACTGACTGACTGGTCACACTGAATGACTGACTGGTTACAATGACTAACATGTTACACTGACTGACTGACTTTTTACACTGACTGACTGACTGGTCAAACTGACTGACTGATCACTCTGACTGACTGACTGATCACACAGACTGACTGACTGTTCACACTTTTTGACTGGTCACACTGACTTACTGACTGGTCATACTTACTGACTGGTCACAGTGACTGACTGACTGCTTACACTGACTGACTGACTGGTCACACTGACTGACTGATCAAACTGACTGACAGACTGGTCACACTGACTGACTGGTCACACTGACTTACTGACTGGTTACACTGACTGACATGTTACACTGACTTACTGATTGGTTACACTAACTGACTGACTGGTCACACTGACTGACTGGTCACACTGACTGACTGACTGACTGACTGGTCACACAGACTGACCGACTGGTCACACTTTCTTACTGGTCACACTGACTTACTGATTGGTGACACTGACTGACCATCAACATGACTAATCAAACTGACTGACTGACTGGTCAAACTGACTCTATGACTGTCACACTGACTAACTGGTCACACTGACTGACGGACTGTTCACACTGACTGACTGGTCACACTGACTGATCACACTGACTGACTGACTGGTCACACTGACTGACTGGTCATATTGACTGACTGACTGGTCATACTTACTGACTGGTCACACTGACTGACTGACTGCTTACACTGACTGACTGACTGCTTACACTGACTGACTGGTCAAACTGACTGACTGACTGGTTACACTGACTGACATGTTACACTGACTTACTGACTGGTTACACTGACTGACTGACTGGTCACACTGACTGACTGACTGGTCACACTGACTGACTGACTGGTCACACTGACTGACTGATCACTCTGACTGACTGACTGATCACACAGACTGACTGACTGGTCACACTTTCTGACTGGTCACACTGACTTACTGATTGGTGATACTGACTGACCATCAACATGACTGATCACACTGACTGACCGACGGGTCAAACTGACTGACTGATCACACTGACTGACTGACTGGTCACACTGACTGACTGGTCACATTGACTGACTGACTGTTCACACTGACTGACTGGTCACACTGACTGACTGGTCACACTGACTGACTGGTCACACTTACTGATTGACGGGTCACACTGACTGACTGGTTACACTAACTGACTGACTACTTACACTGACACACTGACTGTTCAGACTGACTGACTGGTCACACTGACTGACTGGTCATATTGACTGACTGACTGACTGGTCATACTTACTGACTGGTCACACTGACTGACTGACTGGTTACACTGACTGACTGACTGACTGCTTACACTGACTGACTGGTCACACTGAATGACTGACTGGTTACACTGACTAACATGTTACACTGACTGACTGACTTTTTACACTGACTAACTGACTGGTCAAACTGACTGACTGATCACTCTGACTGACTGACTGACTGACTGGTCACACTGAATGACTGACTGGTTACACTGACTAACATGTTACACTGACTGACTGACTTTTTACACTGACTAACTGACTCACTCTGACTGACTGACTGACTGATCACTCTGACTGACTGACTGATCACACAGACTGACTGACTGTTCACACTTTTTGACTGGTAACACTGACTTACTGACTGTTCATACTTACTGACTGGTCACAGTGACTGACTGACTGGTCACACTGACTGACTGGTCACACTGACTGACTGACTGACTTACTGGTCACACTGAATGACTGACTGGTTACACTGACTGACTGACTGGTCACACTGACTGACTGATCACTCTGACTGACTGACTGATCACACAGACTGACTGACTGGTCACACTTTCTGACTGGTCACACTGACTTACTGATTTGTGATACTGACTGACCATCAACATGACTGATCACACTGACTGACCGACGGGTCAAACTGACTGACTGATCACACTGACTGACTGACTGGTCACACTCACTGACTGGTCACATTGACTGACTGACTGTTCAGACTGACTGACTGGTCACACTTACTGACTGACGGGTCACACTGAATGACTGGTCACACTAACTGACTGACTACTTACACTGACACACTGACTGTTCAGACTGACTGACTGGTCACACTGACTGACTGACTGGTCACACTGACTGATCACACTGACTGACTGACTGGTCACACTGACTGACTGACTGTTCAGACTGACTGACTGGTCACACTGACTGACTGACTGACTGCTTACACTGACTGACTGGTCACACTGAATGACTGGTCACACTGACTGACTGACTGGTCACACTGACTGACTGGTCACACTGACTGACTGACTGACTGACTGACTGGTCACACTGAATGACTGACTGGTTACACTGACTGACTGACTGGTCACACTGACTGACTGATCACTCTGACTGACTGACTGATCACACAGACTGACTGACTGGTCACACTGACTGACTGACTGGTCACACTGACTGACTGGTCACACTTACTGACTGACGGGTCACACTGACTGACTGGTCACACTAACTGACTGATTACTTACACTGACACACTGACTGTTCAGACTGACTGACTGGTCACACTGACTGACTGGTCATATTGACTGACTGACTGACTGGTCATACTTACTGACTGGTCACACTGACTGACTGACTGGTTACACTGACGGACTGACTGACTGCTTACACTGACTGACTGGTCACACTGAATGACTGACTGGTTACACTGACTAACATGTTACACTGACTGACTGACTTTTTACACTGACTAACTGACTGGTCAAACTGACTGACTGATCACTCTGACTGACTGACTGATCACACAGACTGACTGACTGTTCACACTTTTTGACTGGTAACACTGACTTACTGACTGTTCATACTTACTGACTGGTCACAGTGACTGACTGACTGGTCACACTGACTGACTGGTCACACTGACTGACTGACTGACTGACTGGTCACACTGAATGACTGACTGGTTACACTGACTGACTGACTGGTCACACTGACTGACTGACTGGTCACACTGACTGACTGGTCACACTTACTGACTGACGGGTCACACTGACTGACTGGTCACACTAACTGACTGACTACTTACACTGACACACTGACTGTTCAGACTGACTGACTGGTCACACTGACTGACTGGTCATATTGACTGACTGACTGACTGGTCATACTTACTGACTGGTCACACTGACTGACTGACTGGTTACACTGACTGACTGACTGACTGCTTACACTGACTGACTGGTCACACTGAATGACTGACTGGTTACACTGACTAACATGTTACACTGACTGACTGACTTTTTACACTGACTAACTGACTGGTCAAACTGACTGACTGATCACTCTGACTGACTGACTGACTGACTGGTCACACTGAATGACTGACTGGTTACACTGACTAACATGTTACACTGACTGACTGACTTTTTACACTGACTAACTGACTGGTCAAACTGACTGACTGATCACTCTGACTGACTGACTGATCACACAGACTGACTGACTGTTCACACTTTTTGACTGGTAACACTGACTTACTGACTGTTCATACTTACTGACTGGTCACAGTGACTGACTGACTGGTCACACTGACTGACTGGTCACACTGACTGACTGACTGACTGACTGGTCACACTGAATGACTGACTGGTTACACTGACTGACTGACTGGTCACACTGACTGACTGATCACTCTGACTGACTGACTGATCACACAGACTGACTGACTGGTCACACTTTCTGACTGGTCACAATGACTTACTGATTTGTGATACTGACTGACCATCAACATGACTGATCACACTGACTGACCGACGGGTCAAACTGACTGACTGATCACACTGACTGACTGACTGGTCACACTCACTGACTGGTCACATTGACTGACTGACTGTTCAGACTGACTGACTGGTCACACTGACTGACTGGTCACACTTACTGACTGACGGGTCACACTGAATGACTGGTCACACTAACTGACTGACTACTTACACTGACACACTGACTGTTCAGACTGACTGACTGGTCACACTGACTGACTGACTGGTCACACTGACTGATCACACTGACTGACTGACTGGTCACACTGACTGACTGACTGTTCAGACTGACTGACTGGTCACACTGACTGACTGACTGACTGCTTACACTGACTGACTGGTCACACTGAATGACTGGTCACACTGACTGACTGACTGGTTACACTGACTGACTGACTGACTGCTTACACTGACTGACTGGTCACACTGAATGACTGACTGGTTACACTGACTAACATGTTACACTGACTGACTGACTTTTTACACTGACTAACTGACTGGTCAAACTGACTGACTGATCACTCTGACTGACTGACTGATCACACAGACTGACTGACTGTTCACACTTTTTGACTGGTAACACTGACTTACTGACTGTTCATACTTACTGACTGGTCACAGTGACTGACTGACTGCTTACACTGACTGACTGACTGGTCACACTGACTGACTGGTCACACTGACTGACTGACTGACTGACTGGTCACACTGAATGACTGACTGGTTACACTGACTGACTGACTGGTCACACTGACTGACTGATCACTCTGACTGACTGACTGATCACACAGACTGACTGACTGGTCACACTGACTGACTGACTGGTCACACTGACTGACTGGTCACACTTACTGACTGACGGGTCACACTGACTGACTGGTCACACTAACTGACTGACTACTTACACTGACACACTGACTGTTCAGACTGACTGACTGGTCACACTGACTGACTGGTCATATTGACTGACTGACTGACTGGTCATACTTACTGACTGGTCACACTGACTGACTGACTGGTTACACTGACTGACTGGTCACACTGACTGACTGACTGACTGACTGGTCACACTGAATGACTGACTGGTTACACTGACTGACTGACTGGTCACACTGACTGACTGATCACTCTGACTGACTGACTGATCACACAGACTGACTGACTGGTCACACTTTCTGACTGGTCACACTGACTTACTGATTTGTGATACTGACTGACCATCAACATGACTGATCACACTGACTGACCGACGGGTCAAACTGACTGACTGATCACACTGACTGACTGACTGGTCACACTCACTGACTGGTCACATTGACTGACTGACTGTTCAGACTGACTGACTGGTCACACTTACTGACTGACGGGTCACACTGAATGACTGGTCACACTAACTGACTGACTACTTACACTGACACACTGACTGTTCAGACTGACTGACTGGTCACACTGACTGACTGACTGGTCACACTGACTGATCACACTGACTGACTGACTGGTCACACTGACTGACTGACTGTTCAGACTGACTGACTGGTCACACTGACTGACTGACTGACTGCTTACACTGACTGACTGGTCACACTGAATGACTGGTCACACTGACTGACTGACTGGTCACACTGACTGACTGGTCACACTGACTGACTGACTGACTGACTGACTGGTCACACTGAATGACTGACTGGTTACACTGACTGACTGACTGGTCACACTGACTGACTGATCACTCTGACTGACTGACTGATCACACAGACTGACTGACTGGTCACACTGACTGACTGACTGGTCACACTGACTGACTGGTCACACTTACTGACTGACGGGTCACACTGACTGACTGGTCACACTAACTGACTGATTACTTACACTGACACACTGACTGTTCAGACTGACTGACTGGTCACACTGACTGACTGGTCATATTGACTGACTGACTGACTGGTCATACTTACTGACTGGTCACACTGACTGACTGACTGGTTACACTGACGGACTGACTGACTGCTTACACTGACTGACTGGTCACACTGAATGACTGACTGGTTACACTGACTAACATGTTACACTGACTGACTGACTTTTTACACTGACTAACTGACTGGTCAAACTGACTGACTGATCACTCTGACTGACTGACTGATCACACAGACTGACTGACTGTTCACACTTTTTGACTGGTAACACTGACTTACTGACTGTTCATACTTACTGACTGGTCACAGTGACTGACTGACTGGTCACACTGACTGACTGGTCACACTGACTGACTGACTGACTGACTGGTCACACTGAATGACTGACTGGTTACACTGACTGACTGACTGGTCACACTGACTGACTGACTGGTCACACTGACTGACTGGTCACACTTACTGACTGACGGGTCACACTGACTGACTGGTCACACTAACTGACTGACTACTTACACTGACACACTGACTGTTCAGACTGACTGACTGGTCACACTGACTGACTGGTCATATTGACTGACTGACTGACTGGTCATACTTACTGACTGGTCACACTGACTGACTGACTGGTTACACTGACTGACTGACTGACTGCTTACACTGACTGACTGGTCACACTGAATGACTGACTGGTTACACTGACTAACATGTTACACTGACTGACTGACTTTTTACACTGACTAACTGACTGGTCAAACTGACTGACTGATCACTCTGACTGACTGACTGACTGACTGGTCACACTGAATGACTGACTGGTTACACTGACTAACATGTTACACTGACTGACTGACTTTTTACACTGACTAACTGACTGGTCAAACTGACTGACTGATCACTCTGACTGACTGACTGATCACACAGACTGACTGACTGTTCACACTTTTTGACTGGTAACACTGACTTACTGACTGTTCATACTTACTGACTGGTCACAGTGACTGACTGACTGGTCACACTGACTGACTGGTCACACTGACTGACTGACTGACTGACTGGTCACACTGAATGACTGACTGGTTACACTGACTGACTGACTGGTCACACTGACTGACTGGTCACACTGACTTACTGACTGGTTACACTGACTGACATGTTACACTGACTTACTGATTGGTTACACTGACTGACTGACTGGTCAAACTGACTCTATGACTGTCACACTGACTAACTGGTCACACTGACTGACGGACTGTTCACACTGACTGACTGGTCACACTGACTGATCACACTGACTGACTGACTGGTCACACTGACTGACTGGTCATATTGACTGACTGACTGGTCATACTTACTGACTGGTCACACTGACTGACTGACTGCTTACACTGACTGACTGACTGCTTACACTGACTGACTGGTCAAACTGACTGACTGACTGGTTACACTGACTGACATGTTACACTGACTTACTGACTGGTTACACTGACTGACTGACTGGTCACACTGACTGACTGACTGGTCACACTGACTGACTGATCACTCTGACTGACTGACTGATCACACAGACTGACTGACTGGTCACACTTTCTGACTGGTCACACTGACTTACTGATTGGTGATACTGACTGACCATCAACATGACTGATCACACTGACTGACCGACGGGTCAAACTGACTGACTGATCACACTGACTGACTGACTGGTCACACTGACTGACTGGTCACATTTACTGACTGACTGTTCACACTGACTGACTGGTCACACTGACTGACTGACTGGTCACACTGACTGACTGGTCACACTTACTGACTGACGGGTCACACTGACTGACTGGTCACACTAACTGACTGACTACTTACACTGACACACTGACTGTTCAGACTGACTGACTGGTCACACTGACTGTTTGGTCATATTGACTGACTGACTGACTGGTCATACTTACTGACTGGTCACACTGACTGACTGACTGGTTACACTGACTGACTGACTGACTGCTTAGACTGACTGACTGGCCACACTGAATGACTGACTGGTTACACTGACTAACATGTTACACTGACTGACTGACTTTTTACACTGACTAACTGACTGGTCAAACTGACTGACTGATCACTCTGACTGACTGACTGATCACACAGACTGACTGACTGTTCACACTTTTTGACTGGTAACACTGACTTACTGACTGTTCATACTTACTGACTGGTCACAGTGACTGACTGACTGCTTACACTGACTGACTGACTGGTCACACTGACTGACTGGTCACACTGACTGACTGACTGACTGACTGGTCACACTGACTGACTGATCACACAGACTGACCGACTGGTCACACTTTCTGACTGGTCACACTGACTTACTGATTGGTGACACTGACTGACCATCAACATGACTAATCAAACTGACTGACTGACTGGTCAAACTGACTCTATGACTGTCACACTGACTAACTGGTCACACTGACTGACGGACTGTTCACACTGACTGACTGGTCACACTGACTGATCACACTGACTGACTGACTGGTCACACTGACTGACTGGTCATATTGACTGACTGACTGGTCATACTTACTGACTGGTCACACTGACTGACTGACTGCTTACACTGACTGACTGACTGCTTACACTGACTGACTGGTCACACTGACTGACTGACTGGTTACACTGACTGACATGTTACACTGACTTACTGACTGGTTACACTGACTGACTGACTGGTCACACTGACTGACTGACTGGTCACACTGACTGACTGATCACTGTGACTGACTGACTGATCACACAGACTGACTGACTGGTCACACTTTCTGACTGGTCACACTGACTTACTGATTGGTGATACTGACTGACCATCAACATGACTGATCACACTGACTGACTGACTGACTGGTCACACTGACTGACTGGTGACATTGACTGACTGACTGTTCAGACTGACTGAATGGTCACACTGACTGACTGACTGGTCACAATGACTGACTGGTCACACTGACTGATCACACTGACTGACTGACTGGTCACACTGACTGACTGGTCACACTGACTGACTGACTGACTGACTGGTCACACTGACTGACTGATCACACAGACTGACCGACTGGTCACACTTTCTGACTGGTCACACTGACTTACTGATTGGTGACACTGACTGACCATCAACATGACTAATCAAACTGACTGACTGACTGACTGGTCAAACTGACTCTATGACTGTCACACTGACTAACTGGTCACACTGACTGACGGACTGTTCACACTGACTGACTGGTCACACTGACTGATCACACTGACTGACTGACTGGTCACACTGACTGACTGGTCATATTGACTGACTGACTGGTCATACTTACTGACTGGTCACACTGACTGACTGACTGCTTACACTGACTGACTGACTGCTTACACTGACTGACTGGTCACACTGACTGACTGACTGGTTACACTGACTGACATGTTACACTGACTTACTGACTGGTTACACTGACTGACTGACTGGTCACACTGACTGATCTGACTGGTCACACTGACTGACTGATCACTGTGACTGACTGACTGATCACACAGACTGACTGACTGGTCACACTTTCTGACTGGTCACACTGACTTACTGATTGGTGATACTGACTGACCATCAACATGACTGATCACACTGACTGACTGACTGGTCACACTGACTGACTGGTGACATTGACTGACTGACTGTTCAGACTGACTGAATGGTCACACTGACTGACTGACTGGTCACACTGACTGACTGGTCACACTGACTGATCACACTGACTGACTGACTGGTCACACTGACTGACTGGTCATATTGACTGACTGACTGGTCACACTGACTGACTGACTGGTTACACTGACTGACTGACTGACTGCTTACACTGACTGACTGGTCACACTGAATGACTGACTGGTTACAATGACTAACATGTTACACTGACTGACTGACTTTTTACACTGACTGACTGACTGGTCAAACTGACTGACTGATCACTCTGACTGACTGACTGATCACACAGACTGACTGACTGTTCACACTTTTTGACTGGTCACACTGACTTACTGACTGGTCATACTTACTGACTGGTCACAGTGACTGACTGACTGCTTACACTGACTGACTGACTGGTCACACTGACTGACTGATCAAACTGACTGACAGACTGGTCACACTGACTGACTGGTCACACTGACTTACTGACTGGTTACACTGACTGACATGTTACACTGACTTACTGATTGGTTACACTAACTGACTGACTGGTCACACTGACTGACTGGTCACACTGACTGACTGACTGACTGACTGGTCACACAGACTGACCGACTGGTCACACTTTCTTACTGGTCACACTGACTTACTGATTGGTGACACTGACTGACCATCAACATGACTAATCAAACTGACTGACTGACTGGTCAAACTGACTCTATGACTGTCACACTGACTAACTGGTCACACTGACTGACGGACTGTTCACACTGACTGACTGGTCACACTGACTGATCACACTGACTGACTGACTGGTCACACTGACTGACTGGTCATATTGACTGACTGACTGGTCATACTTACTGACTGGTAACACTGACTGACTGACTGCTTACACTGACTGACTGACTGCTTACACTGACTGACTGGTCAAACTGACTGACTGACTGGTTACACTGACTGACATGTTACACTGACTTACTGACTGGTTACACTGACTGACTGACTGGTCACACTGACTGACTGACTGGTCACACTGACTGACTGACTGGTCACACTGACTGACTAATCACTCTGACTGACTGACTGATCACACAGACTGACTGACTGGTCACACTTTCTGACTGGTCACACTGACTTACTGATTGGTGATACTGACTGACCATCAACATGACTGATCACACTGACTGACCGACGGGTCAAACTGACTGACTGATCACACTGACTGACTGACTGGTCACACTGACTGACTGGTCACATTGACTGACTGACTGTTCACACTGACTGACTGGTCACACTGACTGACTGGTCACACTGACTGACTGACTGGTCACACTGACTGACTGGTCACACTTACTGACTGACGGGTCACACTGACTGACTGGTTACACTAACTGACTGACTACTTACACTGACACACTGACTGTTCAGACTGACTGACTGGTCACACTGACTGACTGGTCATATTGACTGACTGACTGACTGGTCATACTTACTGACTGGTCACACTGACTGACTGACTGGTTACACTGACTGACTGACTGACTGCTTACACTGACTGACTGGTCACACTGAATGACTGACTGGTTACACTGACTAACATGTTACACTGACTGACTGACTTTTTACACTGACTAACTGACTGGTCAAACTGACTGACTGATCACTCTGACTGACTGACTGACTGACTGGTCACACTGAATGACTGACTGGTTACACTGACTAACATGTTACACTGACTGACTGACTTTTTACACTGACTAACTGACTCACTCTGACTGACTGACTGACTGATCACTCTGACTGACTGACTGATCACACAGACTGACTGACTGTTCACACTTTTTGACTGGTAACACTGACTTACTGACTGTTCATACTTACTGACTGGTCACAGTGACTGACTGACTGGTCACACTGACTGACTGGTCACACTGACTGACTGACTGACTGACTGGTCACACTGAATGACTGACTGGTTACACTGACTGACTGACTGGTCACACTGACTGACTGATCACTCTGACTGACTGACTGATCACACAGACTGACTGACTGGTCACACTTTCTGACTGGTCACACTGACTTACTGATTTGTGATACTGACTGACCATCAACATGACTGATCACACTGACTGACCGACGGGTCAAACTGACTGACTGATCACACTGACTGACTGACTGGTCACACTCACTGACTGGTCACATTGACTGACTGACTGTTCAGACTGACTGACTGGTCACACTTACTGACTGACGGGTCACACTGAATGACTGGTCACACTAACTGACTGACTACTTACACTGACACACTGACTGTTCAGACTGACTGACTGGTCACACTGACTGACTGACTGGTCACACTGACTGATCACACTGACTGACTGACTGGTCACACTGACTGACTGACTGTTCAGACTGACTGACTGGTCACACTGACTGACTGACTGACTGCTTACACTGACTGACTGGTCACACTGAATGACTGGTCACACTGACTGACTGACTGGTCACACTGACTGACTGGTCACACTGACTGACTGACTGACTGACTGACTGGTCACACTGAATGACTGACTGGTTACACTGACTGACTGACTGGTCACACTGACTGACTGATCACTCTGACTGACTGACTGATCACACAGACTGACTGACTGGTCACACTGACTGACTGACTGGTCACACTGACTGACTGGTCACACTTACTGACTGACGGGTCACACTGACTGACTGGTCACACTAACTGACTGATTACTTACACTGACACACTGACTGTTCAGACTGACTGACTGGTCACACTGACTGACTGGTCATATTGACTGACTGACTGACTGGTCATACTTACTGACTGGTCACACTGACTGACTGACTGGTTACACTGACGGACTGACTGACTGCTTACACTGACTGACTGGTCACACTGAATGACTGACTGGTTACACTGACTAACATGTTACACTGACTGACTGACTTTTTACACTGACTAACTGACTGGTCAAACTGACTGACTGATCACTCTGACTCACAGACTGATCACACAGACTGACTGACTGTTCACACTTTTTGACTGGTAACACTGACTTACTGACTGTTCATACTTACTGACTGGTCACAGTGACTGACTGACTGCTTACACTGACTGACTGACTGGTCACACTGACTGACTGGTCACACTGACTGACTGACTGACTGACTGGTCACAATGACTGACTGATCACACAGACTGACCGACTGGTCACACTTTCTGACTGGTCACACTGACTTACTGATTGGTGACACTGACTGACCATCAACCTGACTAATCAAACTGACTGACTGACTGGTCAAACTGACTCTATGACTGTCACACTGACTAACTGGTCACACTGACTGACGGACTGTTCACACTGACTGACTGGTCACACTGACTGATCACACTGACTGACTGACTGGTCACACTGACTGACTGGTCATATTGACTGACTGACTGGTCATACTTACTGACTGGTCACACTGACTGACTGACTGCTTACACTGACTGACTGACTGCTTACACTGACTGACTGGTCACACTGACTGACTGACTGGTTACACTGACTGACATGTTACACTGACTTACTGACTGGTTACACTGACTGACTGACTGGTCACACTGACTGACTGACTGGTCACACTGACTGACTGATCACTGTGACTGACTGACTGATCACACAGACTGACTGACTGGTCACACTTTCTGACTGGTCACACTGACTTACTGATTGGTGATACTGACTGACCATCAACATGACTGATCACACTGACTGACCGACGGGTCAAACTGACTGACTGATCACACTGACTGACTGACTGGTCACACTGACTGACTGGTGACATTGACTGACTGACTGTTCAGACTGACTGAATGGTCACACTGACTGACTGACTGGTCACACTGACTGACTGGTCACACTTACTGACTGACGGGTCACACTGACTGACTGGTTACACTAACTGACTGACTACTTACACTGACACACTGACTGTTCAGACTGACTGACTGGTCACACTGACTGACTGACTGGTCACACTGACTGATCACACTGACTGACTGACTGGTCACACTGACTGACTGGTCATATTGACTGACTGACTGGTCACACTGACTGACTGACTGGTTACACTGACTGACTGACTGACTGCTTACACTGACTGACTGGTCACACTGAATGACTGACTGGTTACACTGACTAGCATGTTACACTGACTGACTGACTTTTTACACTGACTGACTGACTGGTCAAACTGACTGACTGATCACTCTGACTGACTGACTGATCACACAGACTGACTGACTGTTCACACTTTTTGACTGGTCACACTGACTTACTGACTGGTCATACTTACTGACTGGTCACAGTGACTGACTGACTGCTTACACTGACTGACTGACTGGTCACACTGACTGACTGATCAAACTGACTGACAGACTGGTCACACTGACTGACTGGTCACACTGACTTACTGACTGGTTACACTGACTGACATGTTACACTGACTTACTGATTGGTTACACTAACTGACTGACTGGTCACACTGACTGACTGGTCACACTGACTGACTGACTGACTGACTGGTCACACAGACTGACCGACTGGTCACACTTTCTGACTGGTCACACTGACTTACTGATTGGTGACACTGACTGACCATCAACATGACTAATCAAACTGACTGACTGACTGGTCAAACTGACTCTATGACTGTCACACTGACTAACTGGTCACACTGACTGACGGACTGTTCACACTGACTGACTGGTCACACTGACTGATCACACTGACTGACAGACTGGTCACACTGACTGACTGGTCATATTGACTGACTGACTTGTCATACTTACTGACTGGTCACACTGACTGACTGACTGCTTACACTGACTGACTGACTGCTTACACTGACTGACTGGTCAAACTGACTGACTGACTGGTTACACTGACTGACATGTTACACTGACTTACTGACTGGTTACACTGACTGACTGACTGGTCACACTGACTGACTGACTGGTCACACTGACTGACTGACTGGTCACACTGACTGACTGATCACTCTGACTGACTGACTGATCACACAGACTGACTGACTGGTCACACTTTCTGACTGGTCACACTGACTTACTGATTGGTGATACTGACTGACCATCAACATGACTGATCACACTGACTGACCGACGGGTCAAACTGACTGACTGATCACACTGACTGACTGACTGGTCACACTGACTGACTGGTCACATTGACTGACTGACTGTTCACACTGACTGACTGGTCACACTGACTGACTGACTGGTCACACTGACTGACTGACTGGTCACACTGACTGACTGGTCACACTGACTGACTGGTCACATTGACTGACTGACTGTTCACACTGACTGACTGGTCACACTTTCTGACTGGTCACACTGACTTACTGATTGGTGACACTGACTGACCATCAACATGACTAATCAAACTGACTGACTGACTGGTCAAACTGACTCTATGACTGTCACACTGACTAACTGGTCACACTGACTGACGGACTGTTCACACTGACTGACTGGTCACACTGACTTATCACACTGACTGACTGACTGGTCACACTGACTGACTGGTCATATTGACTGACTGACTGGTCATACTTACTGACTGGTCACACTGACTGACTGACTGCTTACACTGACTGACTGACTGCTTACACTGACTGACTGGTCAAACTGACTGACTGACTGGTTACACTGACTGACATGTTACACTGACTGACTGACTTTTTACACTGACTAACTGACTGGTCAAACTGACTGACTGATCACTCTGACTGACTGACTGACTGACTGGTCACACTGAATGACTGACTGGTTACACTGACTAACATGTTACACTGACTGACTGACTTTTTACACTGACTAACTGACTGGTCAAACTGACTGACTGATCACTCTGACTGACTGACTGACTGACTGGTCACACTGAATGACTGACTGGTTACACTGACTAACATGTTACACTGACTGACTGACTTTTTACACTGACTAACTGACTCACTCTGACTGACTGACTGACTGATCACTCTGACTGACTGACTGATCACACAGACTGACTGACTGTTCACACTTTTTGACTGGTAACACTGACTTACTGACTGTTCATACTTACTGACTGGTCACAGTGACTGACTGACTGGTCACACTGACTGACTGGTCACACTGACTGACTGACTGACTGACTGGTCACACTGAATGACTGACTGGTTACACTGACTGACTGACTGGTCACACTGACTGACTGATCACTCTGACTGACTGACTGATCACACAGACTGACTGACTGGTCACACTTTCTGACTGGTCACACTGACTTACTGATTTGTGATACTGACTGACCATCAACATGACTGATCACACTGACTGACCGACGGGTCAAACTGACTGACTGATCACACTGACTGACTGACTGGTCACACTCACTGACTGGTCACATTGACTGACTGACTGTTCAGACTGACTGACTGGTCACACTTACTGACTGACGGGTCACACTGAATGACTGGTCACACTAACTGACTGACTACTTACACTGACACACTGACTGTTCAGACTGACTGACTGGTCACACTGACTGACTGACTGGTCACACTGACTGATCACACTGACTGACTGACTGGTCACACTGACTGACTGACTGTTCAGACTGACTGACTGGTCACACTGACTGACTGACTGACTGCTTACACTGACTGACTGGTCACACTGAATGACTGGTCACACTGACTGACTGACTGGTCACACTGACTGACTGGTCACACTGACTGACTGACTGACTGACTGACTGGTCACACTGAATGACTGACTGGTTACACTGACTGACTGACTGGTCACACTGACTGACTGATCACTCTGACTGACTGACTGATCACACAGACTGACTGACTGGTCACACTGACTGACTGACTGGTCACACTGACTGACTGGTCACACTTACTGACTGACGGGTCACACTGACTGACTGGTCACACTAACTGACTGATTACTTACACTGACACACTGACTGTTCAGACTGACTGACTGGTCACACTGACTGACTGGTCATATTGACTGACTGACTGACTGGTCATACTTACTGACTGGTCACACTGACTGACTGACTGGTTACACTGACGGACTGACTGACTGCTTACACTGACTGACTGGTCACACTGAATGACTGACTGGTTACACTGACTAACATGTTACACTGACTGACTGACTTTTTACACTGACTAACTGACTGGTCAAACTGACTGACTGATCACTCTGACTCACAGACTGATCACACAGACTGACTGACTGTTCACACTTTTTGACTGGTAACACTGACTTACTGACTGTTCATACTTACTGACTGGTCACAGTGACTGACTGACTGCTTACACTGACTGACTGACTGGTCACACTGACTGACTGGTCACACTGACTGACTGACTGACTGACTGGTCACAATGACTGACTGATCACACAGACTGACCGACTGGTCACACTTTCTGACTGGTCACACTGACTTACTGATTGGTGACACTGACTGACCATCAACCTGACTAATCAAACTGACTGACTGACTGGTCAAACTGACTCTATGACTGTCACACTGACTAACTGGTCACACTGACTGACGGACTGTTCACACTGACTGACTGGTCACACTGACTGATCACACTGACTGACTGACTGGTCACACTGACTGACTGGTCATATTGACTGACTGACTGGTCATACTTACTGACTGGTCACACTGACTGACTGACTGCTTACACTGACTGACTGACTGCTTACACTGACTGACTGGTCACACTGACTGACTGACTGGTTACACTGACTGACATGTTACACTGACTTACTGACTGGTTACACTGACTGACTGACTGGTCACACTGACTGACTGACTGGTCACACTGACTGACTGATCACTGTGACTGACTGACTGATCACACAGACTGACTGACTGGTCACACTTTCTGACTGGTCACACTGACTTACTGATTGGTGATACTGACTGACCATCAACATGACTGATCACACTGACTGACCGACGGGTCAAACTGACTGACTGATCACACTGACTGACTGACTGGTCACACTGACTGACTGGTGACATTGACTGACTGACTGTTCAGACTGACTGAATGGTCACACTGACTGACTGACTGGTCACACTGACTGACTGGTCACACTTACTGACTGACGGGTCACACTGACTGACTGGTTACACTAACTGACTGACTACTTACACTGACACACTGACTGTTCAGACTGACTGACTGGTCACACTGACTGACTGACTGGTCACACTGACTGATCACACTGACTGACTGACTGGTCACACTGACTGACTGGTCATATTGACTGACTGACTGGTCACACTGACTGACTGACTGGTTACACTGACTGACTGACTGACTGCTTACACTGACTGACTGGTCACACTGAATGACTGACTGGTTACACTGACTAGCATGTTACACTGACTGACTGACTTTTTACACTGACTGACTGACTGGTCAAACTGACTGACTGATCACTCTGACTGACTGACTGATCACACAGACTGACTGACTGTTCACACTTTTTGACTGGTCACACTGACTTACTGACTGGTCATACTTACTGACTGGTCACAGTGACTGACTGACTGCTTACACTGACTGACTGACTGGTCACACTGACTGACTGATCAAACTGACTGACAGACTGGTCACACTGACTGACTGGTCACACTGACTTACTGACTGGTTACACTGACTGACATGTTACACTGACTTACTGATTGGTTACACTAACTGACTGACTGGTCACACTGACTGACTGGTCACACTGACTGACTGACTGACTGACTGGTCACACAGACTGACCGACTGGTCACACTTTCTGACTGGTCACACTGACTTACTGATTGGTGACACTGACTGACCATCAACATGACTAATCAAACTGACTGACTGACTGGTCAAACTGACTCTATGACTGTCACACTGACTAACTGGTCACACTGACTGACGGACTGTTCACACTGACTGACTGGTCACACTGACTGATCACACTGACTGACAGACTGGTCACACTGACTGACTGGTCATATTGACTGACTGACTTGTCATACTTACTGACTGGTCACACTGACTGACTGACTGCTTACACTGACTGACTGACTGCTTACACTGACTGACTGGTCAAACTGACTGACTGACTGGTTACACTGACTGACATGTTACACTGACTTACTGACTGGTTACACTGACTGACTGACTGGTCACACTGACTGACTGACTGGTCACACTGACTGACTGACTGGTCACACTGACTGACTGATCACTCTGACTGACTGACTGATCACACAGACTGACTGACTGGTCACACTTTCTGACTGGTCACACTGACTTACTGATTGGTGATACTGACTGACCATCAACATGACTGATCACACTGACTGACCGACGGGTCAAACTGACTGACTGATCACACTGACTGACTGACTGGTCACACTGACTGACTGGTCACATTGACTGACTGACTGTTCACACTGACTGACTGGTCACACTGACTGACTGACTGGTCACACTGACTGACTGACTGGTCACACTGACTGACTGGTCACACTGACTGACTGGTCACATTGACTGACTGACTGTTCACACTGACTGACTGGTCACACTTTCTGACTGGTCACACTGACTTACTGATTGGTGACACTGACTGACCATCAACATGACTAATCAAACTGACTGACTGACTGGTCAAACTGACTCTATGACTGTCACACTGACTAACTGGTCACACTGACTGACGGACTGTTCACACTGACTGACTGGTCACACTGACTTATCACACTGACTGACTGACTGGTCACACTGACTGACTGGTCATATTGACTGACTGACTGGTCATACTTACTGACTGGTCACACTGACTGACTGACTGCTTACACTGACTGACTGACTGCTTACACTGACTGACTGGTCAAACTGACTGACTGACTGGTTACACTGACTGACATGTTACACTGACTTACTGACTGGTTACACTGACTGACTGACTGGTCACACAGACTGACTGACTGGTCACACTTTCTGACTGGTCACACTGACTGACTGACTGGTCACACTGACTAACTGGTCACATTGACTGACTGACTGTTCACACTGACTGACTGGTCACACTGACTGACTGACTGACTGGTCACACTGACTGACTGGTCACACTTACTGACTGACGGGTCACACTGACTGACTGGTCTCACTAACTGACTGACTACTTACACTGACACACTGACTGTTCAGACTGACTGACTGGTCACACTGACTGACTGGTCATATTGACTGACTGACTGACTGGTCATACTTACTGACTGGTCACACTGACTGACTGGTTACACTGACTGACTGACTGACTGCTTACACTGACTGACTGGTCACACTGAATGACTGACTGGTTACACTGAC
Source organism: Zacco platypus (assembly GCA_038088235.1). NCBI lineage: Eukaryota > Metazoa > Chordata > Actinopteri > Cypriniformes > Xenocyprididae > Zacco > Zacco platypus. The sequence goes on along the minus strand of CM076086.1, from coordinate 22,783,137 downwards.
TAACATGTTACACTGACTGACTGACTTTTTACACTGACTAACTGACTGGTCAAACTGACTGACTGATCACTCTGACTGACTGACTGATGACACAGACTGACTGACTGTTCACACTTTTTGACTGGTCACACTGACTTACTGACTGTTCATACTTACTGACTGGTCACAGTGACTGACTGACTGCTTACACTGACTGACTGACTGGTCACACTGACTGACTGGTCACACTGACTGACTGACTGACTGACTGGTCACACTGACTGACTGATCACACAGACTGACCGACTGGTTACACTTTCTGACTGGTCACACTGATTTACTGATTGGTGACAATGACTGACCATCAACATGACTAATCAAACTGACTGACTGACTGGTCAAACTGACTCTATGACTGTCACACTGACTAACTGGTCACACTGACTGACTGGTCACACTGACTGATCACACTGACTGACTGACTGGTCATACTTACTGACTGGTCACACTGACTGACTGACTGCTTACACTGACTGACTGACTGCTTACACTGACTGACTGGTCACACTGACTGACTGACTGGTTACACTGACTGACATGTTACACTGACTTACTGACTGGTTACACTGACTGACTGACTGGTCACACTGACTGACTGACTGGTCACACTGACTGACTGATCACTGTGACTGACTGACTGATCACACAGACTGACTGACTGGTCACACTTTCTGACTGGTCACACTGACTTACTGATTGGAGATACTGACTGACCATCAACATGACTGATCACACTGACTGACCGACGGGTCAAACTGACTGACTGATCACACTGACTGACTGACTGGTCACACTGACTGACTGGTGACATTGACTGACTGACTGTTCAGACTGACTGAATGGTCACACTGACTGACTGACTGGTCACACTGACTGACTGGTCACACTAACTGACTGACTACTTACACTGACACACTGACTGTTCAGACTGACTGACTGGTCACACTGACTGACTGACTGGTCACACTGACTGATCACACTGACTGACTGACTGGTCACACTGACTGACTGGTCATATTGACTGACTGACTGGTCACACTGACTGACTGACTGGTTACACTGACTGACTGACTGACTGCTTATACTGACTGACTGGTCACACTGAATGACTGACTGGTTACACTGACTAACATGTTACACTGACTGACTGACTTTTTACACTGACTGACTGACTGGTCAAACTGACTGACTGATCACTCTGACTGACTGACTGATCACACAGACTGACTGACTGTTCACACTTTTTGACTGGTCACAGTGACTTACTGACTGGTCATACTTACTGACTGGTCACAGTGACTGACTGACTGCTTACACTGACTGACTGACTGGTCACACTGACTGACTGATCAAACTGACTGACAGACTGGTCACACTGACTGACTGGTCACATTGACTTACTGACTGGTTACACTGACTGACATGTTACACTGACTTACTGATTGGTTACACTGACTGACTGACTGGTCACACTGACTGACTGACTGACTGACTGACTGGTCACACAGACTGACCGACTGGTCACACTTTCTGACTGGTCACACTGACTGACTGACTGCTTACACTGACTGACTGACTGGTCACACTGACTGACTGGTCACACTGACTGACTGACTGACTGACTGGTCACACTGACTGACTGATCACACAGACTGACCGACTGGTTACACTTTCTGACTGGTCACACTGATTTACTGATTGGTGACACTGACTGACCATCAACATGACTAATCAAACTGACTGACTGACTGGTCAAACTGACTCTATGACTGTCACACTAACTAACTGGTCACACTGACTGACGGACTGTTCACACTGACTCACTGGTCACACTGACTGATCACACTGACTGACTGACTGGTCACACTGACTGACTGGTCATATTGACTGACTGACTGGTCATACTTACTGACTGGTCACACTGACTGACTGACTGCTTACACAGACTGACTGACTGGTCACACTTTCTGACTGGTCACACTGACTTACTGATTGGTGATACTGACTGACCATCAACATGACTGATCACACTGACTGACCGACGGGTCAAACTGACTGACTGATCACAATGACTGACTGACTGGTCACACTGACTAACTGGTCACATTGACTGACTGACTGTTCACACTGACTGACTGGTCACACTGACTGACTGACTGACTGGTCACACTGACTGACTGGTCACACTTACTGACTGACGGGTCACACTGACTGACTGGTCACACTGACTGACTGACTACTTACACTGACACACTGACTGTTCAGACTGACTGACTGGTCACACTGACTGACTGGTCATATTGACTGACTGACTGACTGGTCATACTTACTGACTGGTCACACTGACTGACTGACTGGTTACACTGACTGACTGACTGACTGCTTACACTGACTGACTGGTCACACTGAATGACTGACTGGTTACACTGACTAACATGTTACACTGCCTGACTGACTTTTTACACTGACTAACTGACTGGTCAAACTGACTGACTGATCACTCTGACTGACTGACTGATCACACAGACTGACTGACTGTTCACACTTTTTGACTGGTCACACTGACTTACTGACTGTTCATACTTACTGACTGGTCACAGTGACTGACTGACTGCTTACACTGACTGACTGACTGGTCACACTGACTGACTGGTCACACTGACTGACTAACTGACTGACTGGTCACACTGACTGACTGATCACACAGACTGACCAACTGGTTACACTTTCTGACTGGTCACACTGATTTACTGATTGGTGACACTGACTGACCATCAACATGACTAATCAAACTGACTGACTGACTGGTCAAACTGACTCTATGACTGTCACACTGACTAACTGGTCACACTGACTGACGGACTGTTCACACTGACTGACTGGTCACACTGACTGATCACACTGACTGACTGACTGGTCACACTGACTGACTGGTCATATTGACTGACTGACTGGTCATACTTACTGACTGGTCACACTGACTGACTGACTGCTTACACTGACTGACTGACTGCTTACACTGACTGACTGGTCACACTGACTGACTGAGTGGTTACACTGACTGACATGTTTCACTGACTTACTGACTGGTTACACTGACTGACTGACTGGTCACACTGACTGACTGACTGGTCACACTGACTGACTGATCACTGTGACTGACTGACTGATCACACAGACTGACTGACTGGTCACACTTTCTGACTGGTCACACTGACTTACTGATTGGTGATACTGACTGACCATCAACATGACTGATCACACTGACTGACCGACGGGTCAAACTGACTGACTGATCACACTGACTGACTGACTGGTCACACTGACTGACTGGTGACATTGACTGACTGACTGTTCAGACTGACTGAATGGTCACACTGACTGACTGACTGGTCACACTTACTGACTGACGGGTCACTCTGACTGACTGGTCACACTAACTGACTGACTACTTACAATGACACACTGACTGTTCAGACTGACTGACTGGTCACACTGACTGACTGACTGGTCACACTGACTGATCACACTGACCGACTGACTGGTCACACTGACTGACTGGTCATATTGACTGACTGACTGGTCACACTGACTGACTGGTCACACTGACTGACTGACTGACTGGTCACACTGACTGACTGATCACACAGACTGACCGACTGGTTACACTTTCTGACTGGTCACACTGATTTACTGATTGGTGACACTGACTGACCATCAACATGACTAATCAAACTGACTGACTGACTGGTCAAACTGACTCTATGACTGTCACACTGACTAACTGGTCACACTGACTGACGGACTGTTCACACTGACTGACTGGTCACACTGACTGATCACACTGACTGACTGACTGGTCACACTGACTGACTGGTCATATTGACTAACTGACTGGTCATACTTACTGACTGGTCACACTGACTGACTGACTGCTTACACTGACTGACTGACTGCTTACACTGACTGACTGGTCACACTGACTGACTGACTGGTTACACTGACTGACATGTTACACTGACTTACTGACTGGTTACACTGACTGACTGACTGGTCACACTGACTGACTGACTGGTCACACTGACTGACTGATCACTCTGACTGACTGACTGATCACACAGACTGACTGACTGGTCACTCTTTCTGACTGGTCACACTGACTTACTGATTGGAGATACTGACTGACGATCAACATGACTGATCACACTGACTGACCGACGGGTCAAACTGACTGACTGATCACACTGACTGACTGACTGGTGACATTGACTGACTGACTGTTCAGACTGACTGAATGGTCACACTGACTGACTGACTGGTCACACTGACTGACTGGTCACACTAACTGACTGACTACTTACACTGACACACTGACTGTTCAGACTGACTGACTGGTCACACTGACTGACTGACTGGTCACACTGACTGATCACACTGACTGACTGACTGGTCACACTGATTGACTGGTCATATTGACTGACTGACTGGTCACACTGACTGACTGACTGGTTACACTGACTGACTGACTGACTGCTTACACTGACTGACTGGTCACACTGAATGACTGACTGGTTACACTGACTAACATGTTACACTGACTGACTGACTTTTTACACTGACTGACTGACTGGTCAAACTGACTGACTGATCACTCTGACTGACTGACTGATCACACAGACTGACTGACTGTTCACACTTTTTGACTGGTCACACTGACTTACTGACTGGTCATACTTACTGACTGGTCACAGTGACTGACTGACTGCTTACACTGACTGACTGACTGGTCACACTGACTGACTGGTCACACTGACTGACTGACTGACTGACTGGTCACTCTGACTGACTGATCACACAGACTGACCGACTGGTTACACTTTCTGACTGGTCACACTGATTTACTGATTGGTGACACTGACTGACCATCAACATGACTAATCAAACTGACTGACTGACTGGTCAAACTGACTCTATGACTGTCACACTAACTAACTGGTCACACTGACTGACGGACTGTTCACACTGACTGACTGGTCACACTGACTGATCACACTGACTGACTGACTGGTCACACTGACTGACTGGTCATATTGACTGACTGACTGGTCATACTTACTGACTGGTCACACTGACTGACTGACTGCTTACACTGACTGACTGACTGCTTACACTGACTGACTGGTCACACTGACTGACTGACTGGTTACACTGACTGACATGTTACACTGACTTACTGACTGGTTACACTGACTGACTGACTGGTCACACTGACTGACTGACTGGTCACACTGACTGACTGATCACTGTGACTGACTGACTGATCACACAGACTGACTGACTGGTCACACTTTCTGACTGGTCACACTGACTTACTGATTGGTGATACTGACTGACCATCAACATGACTGATCACACTGACTGACCGACGGGTCAAACTGACTGACTGATCACACTGACTGACTGACTGGTCACACTGACTGACTGGTGACATTGACTGACTGACTGTTCAGACTGACTGAATGGTCACACTGACTGACTGACTGGTCACACTGACTGACTGACTGGTCACACTGACTGATCACACTGACTGACTGACTGGTCACACTGACTGACTGGTCATATTGACTGACTGACTGGTCACACTGACTGACTGACTGGTTACACTGACTGACTGACTGACTGCTTACACTGACTGACTGGTCACACTGAATGACTGACTGGTTACACTGACTAACATGTTACACTGACTGACTGACTTTTTACACTGACTGACTGACTGGTCAAACTGACTGACTGATCACTCTGACTGACTGACTGATCACACAGACTGACTGACTGTTCACACTTTTTGACTGGTCACACTGACTTACTGACTGGTCATACTTACTGACTGGTCACAGTGACTGACTGACTGCTTACAGTGACTGACTGACTGGTCACACTGACTGACTGATCAAACTGACTGACAGACTGGTCACACTGACTGACTGGTCACACTGACTTACTGACTGGTTACACTGACTGACATGTTACACTGACTTACTGATTGGTTACACTGACTGACTGACTGGTCACACTGACTGACTGGTCACACTGACTGACTGACTGACTGACTGGTCACACAGACTGACCGACTGGTCACACTTTCTGACTGGTCACACTGACTTACTGATTGGTGACACTGACTGGCCATCAACATGACTAATCAAACTGACTGACTAACTGGTCACACTGACTGACGGACTGTTGACACTGACTGACTGGTCACACTGACTTATCACACTGACTGACTGACTGGTCACACTGACTGACTGGTCATATTGACTGACTGACTGGTCATACTTACTGACTGGTCACACTGACTGACTGACTGCTTACACTGACTGACTGACTGCTTACACTGACTGACTGGTCAAACTGACTGACTGACTGACTGGTTACACTGACTGACATGTTACACTGACTTACTGACTGGTTACACTGACTGACTGACTGGTCACACAGACTGACTGACTGGTCACACTTTCTGACTGGTCACACTGACTTACTGATTTGTGATACTGACTGACCATCAACATAACTGATCACACTGACTGACCGACGGGTCAAACTGACTGACTGATCACAATGACTGACTGACTGGTCACACTGACTAACTGGTCACATGGACTGACTGACTGTTCACACTGACTGACTGGTCACACTGACTGACTGACTGGTCACACTGACTGACTGGTCACACTTACTGACTGACGGTCACACTGACTGACTGGTCACACTAACTGACTGACTACTTACACTGACACACTGACTGTTCAGACTGACTGACTGGTCACACTGACTGACTGGTTATATTGACTGACTGACTGACTGGTCATACTTACTGACTGGTCACACTGACTGACTGACTGGTTACACTGACTGACTGACTGACTGCTTACACTGACTGACTGGTCACACTGAATGACTGACTGGTTACACTGACTAACATGTTACACTGACTGACTGACTTTTTACACTGACTAACTGACTGGTCAAACTGACTGACTGATCACTCTGACTGACTGACTGATCACACAGACTGACTGACTGTTCACACTTTTTGACTGGTCACACTGACTTACTGACTGTTCATACTTACTGACTGGTCACAGTGACTGACTGACTGCTTACACTGACTGACTGACTGGTCACACTGACTGACTGGTCACACTGACTGACTGACTGACTGACTGGTCACACTGACTGACTGATCACACAGACTGACCGACTGGTTACACTTTCTGACTGGTCACACTGATTTACTGATTGGTGACACTGACTGACCATCAACATGACTAATCAAACTGACTGACTGACTGGTCAAACTGACTCTATGACTGTCACACTGACTAACTGGTCACACTGACTGACGGACTGTTCACACTGACTGACTGGTCACACTGACTGATCACACTGACTGACTGACTGGTCACACTGACTGACTGGTCATATTGACTGACTGACTGGTCATACTTACTGACTGGTCACACTGACTGACTGACTGCTTACACTGACTGACTGACTGCTTACACTGACTGACTGGTCACACTGACTGACTGACTGGTTACACTGACTGACATGTTACACTGACTTACTGAATGGTTACACTGACTGACTGACTGGTCACACTGACTGACTGACTGGTCACACTGACTGACTAATCACTGTGACTGACTGACTGATTACACAGACTGACTGACTGGTCACACTTTCTGACTGGTCACACTGACTTACTGATTGGTGATACTGACTGACCATCAACATGACTGATCACACTGACTGACCGACGGGTCAAACTGACTGACTGATCACACTGACTGACTGACTGGTCACACTGACTGACTGGTGACATTGACTGACTGACTGTTCAGACTGACTGAATGGTCACACTGACTGACTGACTGGTCACACTGACTGACTGGTCACACTTACTGACTGACGGGTCACACTGACTGACTGGTCACACTAACTGACTGACTACTTACAATGACACACTGACTGTTCAGACTGACTGACTGGTCACACTGACTGACTGACTGGTCACACTGACTGATCACACTGACCGACTGACTGGTCACACTGACTGACTGGTCATATTGACTGACTGACTGGTCACACTGACTGACTGGTCACACTGACTGACTGACTGACTGACTGGTCACACTGACTGACTGATCACACAGACTGACCGACTGGTTACACTTTCTGACTGGTCACACTGATTTACTGATTGGTGACACTGACTGACCATCAACATGACTAATCAAACTGACTGACTGACTGGTCAAACTGACTCTATGACTGTCACACTGACTAACTGGTCACACTGACTGACGGACTGTTCACACTGACTGACTGGTCACACTGACTGATCACACTGACTGACTGACTGGTCACACTGACTGACTGGTCATATTGACTGACTGACTGGTCATACTTACTGACTGGTCACACTGACTGACTGACTGCTTACACTGACTGACTGACTGCTTACACTGACTGACTGGTCACACTGACTGACTGACTGACTGGTTACACTGACTGACATGTTACACTGACTTACTGACTGGTTACACTGACTGACTGACTGGTCACACTGACTGACTGACTGGTCACACTGACTGACTGATCACTGTGACTGACTGACTGATCACACAGACTGACTGACTGGTCACACTTTCTGAATGGTCACACTGACTTACTGATTGGAGATACTGACTGACCATCAACATCACTGATCACACTGACTGACCGACGGGTCAAACTGACTGACTGATCACACTGACTGACTGACTGGTCACACTGACTGACTGGTGACATTGACTGACTGACTGTTCAGACTGACTGAATGGTCACACTGACTGACTGACTGGTCACACTGACTGACTGGTCACACTAACTGACTGACTACTTACACTGACACACTGACTGTTCAGACTGACTGACTGGTCACACTGACTGACTGACTGGTCACACTGACTGATCACACTGACTGACTGACTGGTCACACTGACTGACTGGTCATATTGACTGACTGACTGGTCACACTGACTGACTGACTGGTTACACTGACTGACTGACTGACTGCTTACACTGACTGACTGGTCACATTGACTGACTGACTGTTCACACTGACTGACTGGTCACACTGACTGACTGACTGGTCACACTTACTGACTGACTGGTCACACTTACTGACTGACGGGTCACACTGACTGACTGGTTACACTAACTGACTGACTACTTACACTGACACACTGACTGTTCAGACTGACTGACTGGTCACACTGACTGACTGGTCATATTGACTGACTGACTGACTGGTCATACTTACTGACTGGTCACACTGACTGACTGACTGGTTACACTGACTGACTGACTGACTGGTCATACTTACTGACTGGTCACACTGACTGACTGACTGGTTACACTGACTGACTGACTGACTGCTTAGACTGACTGACTGGCCACACTGAATGACTGACTGGTTACACTGACTAACATGTTACACTGACTGACTGACTTTTTACACTGACTAACTGACTGGTCAAACTGACTGACTGATCACTCTGACTGACTGACTGATCACACAGACTGACTGACTGTTCACACTTTTTGACTGGTAACACTGACTTACTGACTGTTCATACTTACTGACTGGTCACAGTGACTGACTGACTGCTTACACTGACTGACTGACTGGTCACACTGACTGACTGGTCACACTGACTGACTGACTGACTGACTGGTCACACTGACTGACTGATCACACAGACTGACCGACTGGTCACACTTTCTGACTGGTCACACTGACTTACTGATTGGTGACACTGACTGACCATCAACATGACTAATCAAACTGACTGACTGACTGGTCAAACTGACTCTATGACTGTCACACTGACTAACTGGTCACACTGACTGACGGACTGTTCACACTGACTGACTGGTCACACTGACTGATCACACTGACTGACTGACTGGTCACACTGACTGACTGGTCATATTGACTGACTGACTGGTCATACTTACTGACTGGTCACACTGACTGACTGACTGCTTACACTGACTGACTGACTGCTTACACTGACTGACTGGTCACACTGACTGACTGACTGGTTACACTGACTGACATGTTACACTGACTTACTGACTGGTTACACTGACTGACTGACTGGTCACACTGACTGACTGACTGGTCACACTGACTGACTGATCACTGTGACTGACTGACTGATCACACAGACTGACTGACTGGTCACACTTTCTGACTGGTCACACTGACTTACTGATTGGTGATACTGACTGACCATCAACATGACTGATCACACTGACTGACTGACTGGTCACACTGACTGACTGGTGACATTGACTGACTGACTGTTCAGACTGACTGAATGGTCACACTGACTGACTGACTGGTCACAATGACTGACTGGTCACACTGACTGATCACACTGACTGACTGACTGGTCACACTGACTGACTGGTCACACTGACTGACTGACTGACTGACTGGTCACACTGACTGACTGATCACACAGACTGACCGACTGGTCACACTTTCTGACTGGTCACACTGACTTACTGATTGGTGACACTGACTGACCATCAACATGACTAATCAAACTGACTGACTGACTGACTGGTCAAACTGACTCTATGACTGTCACACTGACTAACTGGTCACACTGACTGACGGACTGTTCACACTGACTGACTGGTCACACTGACTGATCACACTGACTGACTGACTGGTCACACTGACTGACTGGTCATATTGACTGACTGACTGGTCATACTTACTGACTGGTCACACTGACTGACTGACTGCTTACACTGACTGACTGACTGCTTACACTGACTGACTGGTCACACTGACTGACTGACTGGTTACACTGACTGACATGTTACACTGACTTACTGACTGGTTACACTGACTGACTGACTGGTCACACTGACTGATCTGACTGGTCACACTGACTGACTGATCACTGTGACTGACTGACTGATCACACAGACTGACTGACTGGTCACACTTTCTGACTGGTCACACTGACTTACTGATTGGTGATACTGACTGACCATCAACATGACTGATCACACTGACTGACTGACTGGTCACACTGACTGACTGGTGACATTGACTGACTGACTGTTCAGACTGACTGAATGGTCACACTGACTGACTGACTGGTCACACTGACTGACTGGTCACACTGACTGATCACACTGACTGACTGACTGGTCACACTGACTGACTGGTCATATTGACTGACTGACTGGTCACACTGACTGACTGACTGGTTACACTGACTGACTGACTGACTGCTTACACTGACTGACTGGTCACACTGAATGACTGACTGGTTACAATGACTAACATGTTACACTGACTGACTGACTTTTTACACTGACTGACTGACTGGTCAAACTGACTGACTGATCACTCTGACTGACTGACTGATCACACAGACTGACTGACTGTTCACACTTTTTGACTGGTCACACTGACTTACTGACTGGTCATACTTACTGACTGGTCACAGTGACTGACTGACTGCTTACACTGACTGACTGACTGGTCACACTGACTGACTGATCAAACTGACTGACAGACTGGTCACACTGACTGACTGGTCACACTGACTTACTGACTGGTTACACTGACTGACATGTTACACTGACTTACTGATTGGTTACACTAACTGACTGACTGGTCACACTGACTGACTGGTCACACTGACTGACTGACTGACTGACTGGTCACACAGACTGACCGACTGGTCACACTTTCTTACTGGTCACACTGACTTACTGATTGGTGACACTGACTGACCATCAACATGACTAATCAAACTGACTGACTGACTGGTCAAACTGACTCTATGACTGTCACACTGACTAACTGGTCACACTGACTGACGGACTGTTCACACTGACTGACTGGTCACACTGACTGATCACACTGACTGACTGACTGGTCACACTGACTGACTGGTCATATTGACTGACTGACTGGTCATACTTACTGACTGGTCACACTGACTGACTGACTGCTTACACTGACTGACTGACTGCTTACACTGACTGACTGGTCAAACTGACTGACTGACTGGTTACACTGACTGACATGTTACACTGACTTACTGACTGGTTACACTGACTGACTGACTGGTCACACTGACTGACTGACTGGTCACACTGACTGACTGACTGGTCACACTGACTGACTGATCACTCTGACTGACTGACTGATCACACAGACTGACTGACTGGTCACACTTTCTGACTGGTCACACTGACTTACTGATTGGTGATACTGACTGACCATCAACATGACTGATCACACTGACTGACCGACGGGTCAAACTGACTGACTGATCACACTGACTGACTGACTGGTCACACTGACTGACTGGTCACATTGACTGACTGACTGTTCACACTGACTGACTGGTCACACTGACTGACTGGTCACACTGACTGACCGACGGGTCAAACTGACTGACTGATCACACTGACTGACTGACTGGTCACACTGACTGACTGACTGGTCACACTGACTGATCACACTGACTGACTGACTGGTCACACTGATTGACTGGTCATATTGACTGACTGACTGGTCACACTGACTGACTGACTGGTTACACTGACTGACTGACTGACTGCTTACACTGACTGACTGGTCACACTGAATGACTGACTGGTTACACTGACTAACATGTTACACTGACTGACTGACTTTTTACACTGACTGACTGACTGGTCAAACTGACTGACTGATCACTCTGACTGACTGACTGATCACACAGACTGACTGACTGTTCACACTTTTTGACTGGTCACACTGACTTACTGACTGGTCATACTTACTGACTGGTCACAGTGACTGACTGACTGCTTACACTGACTGACTGACTGGTCACACTGACTGACTGGTCACACTGACTGACTGACTGACTGACTGGTCACTCTGACTGACTGATCACACAGACTGACCGACTGGTTACACTTTCTGACTGGTCACACTGATTTACTGATTGGTGACACTGACTGACCATCAACATGACTAATCAAACTGACTGACTGACTGGTCAAACTGACTCTATGACTGTCACACTAACTAACTGGTCACACTGACTGACGGACTGTTCACACTGACTGACTGGTCACACTGACTGATCACACTGACTGACTGACTGGTCACACTGACTGACTGGTCATATTGACTGACTGACTGGTCATACTTACTGACTGGTCACACTGACTGACTGACTGCTTACACTGACTGACTGACTGCTTACACTGACTGACTGGTCACACTGACTGACTGACTGGTTACACTGACTGACATGTTACACTGACTTACTGACTGGTTACACTGACTGACTGACTGGTCACACTGACTGACTGACTGGTCACACTGACTGACTGATCACTGTGACTGACTGACTGATCACACAGACTGACTGACTGGTCACACTTTCTGACTGGTCACACTGACTTACTGATTGGTGATACTGACTGACCATCAACATGACTGATCACACTGACTGACCGACGGGTCAAACTGACTGACTGATCACACTGACTGACTGACTGGTCACACTGACTGACTGGTGACATTGACTGACTGACTGTTCAGACTGACTGAATGGTCACACTGACTGACTGACTGGTCACACTGACTGACTGACTGGTCACACTGACTGATCACACTGACTGACTGACTGGTCACACTGACTGACTGGTCATATTGACTGACTGACTGGTCACACTGACTGACTGACTGGTTACACTGACTGACTGACTGACTGCTTACACTGACTGACTGGTCACACTGAATGACTGACTGGTTACACTGACTAACATGTTACACTGACTGACTGACTTTTTACACTGACTGACTGACTGGTCAAACTGACTGACTGATCACTCTGACTGACTGACTGATCACACAGACTGACTGACTGTTCACACTTTTTGACTGGTCACACTGACTTACTGACTGGTCATACTTACTGACTGGTCACAGTGACTGACTGACTGCTTACAGTGACTGACTGACTGGTCACACTGACTGACTGATCAAACTGACTGACAGACTGGTCACACTGACTGACTGGTCACACTGACTTACTGACTGGTTACACTGACTGACATGTTACACTGACTTACTGATTGGTTACACTGACTGACTGACTGGTCACACTGACTGACTGGTCACACTGACTGACTGACTGACTGACTGGTCACACAGACTGACCGACTGGTCACACTTTCTGACTGGTCACACTGACTTACTGATTGGTGACACTGACTGGCCATCAACATGACTAATCAAACTGACTGACTAACTGGTCACACTGACTGACGGACTGTTGACACTGACTGACTGGTCACACTGACTTATCACACTGACTGACTGACTGGTCACACTGACTGACTGGTCATATTGACTGACTGACTGGTCATACTTACTGACTGGTCACACTGACTGACTGACTGCTTACACTGACTGACTGACTGCTTACACTGACTGACTGGTCAAACTGACTGACTGACTGACTGGTTACACTGACTGACATGTTACACTGACTTACTGACTGGTTACACTGACTGACTGACTGGTCACACAGACTGACTGACTGGTCACACTTTCTGACTGGTCACACTGACTTACTGATTTGTGATACTGACTGACCATCAACATAACTGATCACACTGACTGACCGACGGGTCAAACTGACTGACTGATCACAATGACTGACTGACTGGTCACACTGACTAACTGGTCACATGGACTGACTGACTGTTCACACTGACTGACTGGTCACACTGACTGACTGACTGGTCACACTGACTGACTGGTCACACTTACTGACTGACGGTCACACTGACTGACTGGTCACACTAACTGACTGACTACTTACACTGACACACTGACTGTTCAGACTGACTGACTGGTCACACTGACTGACTGGTTATATTGACTGACTGACTGACTGGTCATACTTACTGACTGGTCACACTGACTGACTGACTGGTTACACTGACTGACTGACTGACTGCTTACACTGACTGACTGGTCACACTGAATGACTGACTGGTTACACTGACTAACATGTTACACTGACTGACTGACTTTTTACACTGACTAACTGACTGGTCAAACTGACTGACTGATCACTCTGACTGACTGACTGATCACACAGACTGACTGACTGTTCACACTTTTTGACTGGTCACACTGACTTACTGACTGTTCATACTTACTGACTGGTCACAGTGACTGACTGACTGCTTACACTGACTGACTGACTGGTCACACTGACTGACTGGTCACACTGACTGACTGACTGACTGACTGGTCACACTGACTGACTGATCACACAGACTGACCGACTGGTTACACTTTCTGACTGGTCACACTGATTTACTGATTGGTGACACTGACTGACCATCAACATGACTAATCAAACTGACTGACTGACTGGTCAAACTGACTCTATGACTGTCACACTGACTAACTGGTCACACTGACTGACGGACTGTTCACACTGACTGACTGGTCACACTGACTGATCACACTGACTGACTGACTGGTCACACTGACTGACTGGTCATATTGACTGACTGACTGGTCATACTTACTGACTGGTCACACTGACTGACTGACTGCTTACACTGACTGACTGACTGCTTACACTGACTGACTGGTCACACTGACTGACTGACTGGTTACACTGACTGACATGTTACACTGACTTACTGAATGGTTACACTGACTGACTGACTGGTCACACTGACTGACTGACTGGTCACACTGACTGACTAATCACTGTGACTGACTGACTGATTACACAGACTGACTGACTGGTCACACTTTCTGACTGGTCACACTGACTTACTGATTGGTGATACTGACTGACCATCAACATGACTGATCACACTGACTGACCGACGGGTCAAACTGACTGACTGATCACACTGACTGACTGACTGGTCACACTGACTGACTGGTGACATTGACTGACTGACTGTTCAGACTGACTGAATGGTCACACTGACTGACTGACTGGTCACACTGACTGACTGGTCACACTTACTGACTGACGGGTCACACTGACTGACTGGTCACACTAACTGACTGACTACTTACAATGACACACTGACTGTTCAGACTGACTGACTGGTCACACTGACTGACTGACTGGTCACACTGACTGATCACACTGACCGACTGACTGGTCACACTGACTGACTGGTCATATTGACTGACTGACTGGTCACACTGACTGACTGGTCACACTGACTGACTGACTGACTGACTGGTCACACTGACTGACTGATCACACAGACTGACCGACTGGTTACACTTTCTGACTGGTCACACTGATTTACTGATTGGTGACACTGACTGACCATCAACATGACTAATCAAACTGACTGACTGACTGGTCAAACTGACTCTATGACTGTCACACTGACTAACTGGTCACACTGACTGACGGACTGTTCACACTGACTGACTGGTCACACTGACTGATCACACTGACTGACTGACTGGTCACACTGACTGACTGGTCATATTGACTGACTGACTGGTCATACTTACTGACTGGTCACACTGACTGACTGACTGCTTACACTGACTGACTGACTGCTTACACTGACTGACTGGTCACACTGACTGACTGACTGACTGGTTACACTGACTGACATGTTACACTGACTTACTGACTGGTTACACTGACTGACTGACTGGTCACACTGACTGACTGACTGGTCACACTGACTGACTGATCACTGTGACTGACTGACTGATCACACAGACTGACTGACTGGTCACACTTTCTGAATGGTCACACTGACTTACTGATTGGAGATACTGACTGACCATCAACATCACTGATCACACTGACTGACCGACGGGTCAAACTGACTGACTGATCACACTGACTGACTGACTGGTCACACTGACTGACTGGTGACATTGACTGACTGACTGTTCAGACTGACTGAATGGTCACACTGACTGACTGACTGGTCACACTGACTGACTGGTCACACTAACTGACTGACTACTTACACTGACACACTGACTGTTCAGACTGACTGACTGGTCACACTGACTGACTGACTGGTCACACTGACTGATCACACTGACTGACTGACTGGTCACACTGACTGACTGGTCATATTGACTGACTGACTGGTCACACTGACTGACTGACTGGTTACACTGACTGACTGACTGACTGCTTACACTGACTGACTGGTCACATTGACTGACTGACTGTTCACACTGACTGACTGGTCACACTGACTGACTGACTGGTCACACTTACTGACTGACTGGTCACACTTACTGACTGACGGGTCACACTGACTGACTGGTTACACTAACTGACTGACTACTTACACTGACACACTGACTGTTCAGACTGACTGACTGGTCACACTGACTGACTGGTCATATTGACTGACTGACTGACTGGTCATACTTACTGACTGGTCACACTGACTGACTGACTGGTTACACTGACTGACTGACTGACTGGTCATACTTACTGACTGGTCACACTGACTGACTGACTGGTTACACTGACTGACTGACTGACTGCTTAGACTGACTGACTGGCCACACTGAATGACTGACTGGTTACACTGACTAACATGTTACACTGACTGACTGACTTTTTACACTGACTAACTGACTGGTCAAACTGACTGACTGATCACTCTGACTGACTGACTGATCACACAGACTGACTGACTGTTCACACTTTTTGACTGGTAACACTGACTTACTGACTGTTCATACTTACTGACTGGTCACAGTGACTGACTGACTGCTTACACTGACTGACTGACTGGTCACACTGACTGACTGGTCACACTGACTGACTGACTGACTGACTGGTCACACTGACTGACTGATCACACAGACTGACCGACTGGTCACACTTTCTGACTGGTCACACTGACTTACTGATTGGTGACACTGACTGACCATCAACATGACTAATCAAACTGACTGACTGACTGGTCAAACTGACTCTATGACTGTCACACTGACTAACTGGTCACACTGACTGACGGACTGTTCACACTGACTGACTGGTCACACTGACTGATCACACTGACTGACTGACTGGTCACACTGACTGACTGGTCATATTGACTGACTGACTGGTCATACTTACTGACTGGTCACACTGACTGACTGACTGCTTACACTGACTGACTGACTGCTTACACTGACTGACTGGTCACACTGACTGACTGACTGGTTACACTGACTGACATGTTACACTGACTTACTGACTGGTTACACTGACTGACTGACTGGTCACACTGACTGACTGACTGGTCACACTGACTGACTGATCACTGTGACTGACTGACTGATCACACAGACTGACTGACTGGTCACACTTTCTGACTGGTCACACTGACTTACTGATTGGTGATACTGACTGACCATCAACATGACTGATCACACTGACTGACTGACTGGTCACACTGACTGACTGGTGACATTGACTGACTGACTGTTCAGACTGACTGAATGGTCACACTGACTGACTGACTGGTCACAATGACTGACTGGTCACACTGACTGATCACACTGACTGACTGACTGGTCACACTGACTGACTGGTCACACTGACTGACTGACTGACTGACTGGTCACACTGACTGACTGATCACACAGACTGACCGACTGGTCACACTTTCTGACTGGTCACACTGACTTACTGATTGGTGACACTGACTGACCATCAACATGACTAATCAAACTGACTGACTGACTGACTGGTCAAACTGACTCTATGACTGTCACACTGACTAACTGGTCACACTGACTGACGGACTGTTCACACTGACTGACTGGTCACACTGACTGATCACACTGACTGACTGACTGGTCACACTGACTGACTGGTCATATTGACTGACTGACTGGTCATACTTACTGACTGGTCACACTGACTGACTGACTGCTTACACTGACTGACTGACTGCTTACACTGACTGACTGGTCACACTGACTGACTGACTGGTTACACTGACTGACATGTTACACTGACTTACTGACTGGTTACACTGACTGACTGACTGGTCACACTGACTGATCTGACTGGTCACACTGACTGACTGATCACTGTGACTGACTGACTGATCACACAGACTGACTGACTGGTCACACTTTCTGACTGGTCACACTGACTTACTGATTGGTGATACTGACTGACCATCAACATGACTGATCACACTGACTGACTGACTGGTCACACTGACTGACTGGTGACATTGACTGACTGACTGTTCAGACTGACTGAATGGTCACACTGACTGACTGACTGGTCACACTGACTGACTGGTCACACTGACTGATCACACTGACTGACTGACTGGTCACACTGACTGACTGGTCATATTGACTGACTGACTGGTCACACTGACTGACTGACTGGTTACACTGACTGACTGACTGACTGCTTACACTGACTGACTGGTCACACTGAATGACTGACTGGTTACAATGACTAACATGTTACACTGACTGACTGACTTTTTACACTGACTGACTGACTGGTCAAACTGACTGACTGATCACTCTGACTGACTGACTGATCACACAGACTGACTGACTGTTCACACTTTTTGACTGGTCACACTGACTTACTGACTGGTCATACTTACTGACTGGTCACAGTGACTGACTGACTGCTTACACTGACTGACTGACTGGTCACACTGACTGACTGATCAAACTGACTGACAGACTGGTCACACTGACTGACTGGTCACACTGACTTACTGACTGGTTACACTGACTGACATGTTACACTGACTTACTGATTGGTTACACTAACTGACTGACTGGTCACACTGACTGACTGGTCACACTGACTGACTGACTGACTGACTGGTCACACAGACTGACCGACTGGTCACACTTTCTTACTGGTCACACTGACTTACTGATTGGTGACACTGACTGACCATCAACATGACTAATCAAACTGACTGACTGACTGGTCAAACTGACTCTATGACTGTCACACTGACTAACTGGTCACACTGACTGACGGACTGTTCACACTGACTGACTGGTCACACTGACTGATCACACTGACTGACTGACTGGTCACACTGACTGACTGGTCATATTGACTGACTGACTGGTCATACTTACTGACTGGTCACACTGACTGACTGACTGCTTACACTGACTGACTGGTCAAACTGACTGACTGACTGGTTACACTGACTGACATGTTACACTGACTTACTGACTGGTTACACTGACTGACTGACTGGTCACACTGACTGACTGACTGGTCACACTGACTGACTGACTGGTCACACTGACTGACTGATCACTCTGACTGACTGACTGATCACACAGACTGACTGACTGGTCACACTTTCTGACTGGTCACACTGACTTACTGATTGGTGATACTGACTGACCATCAACATGACTGATCACACTGACTGACCGACGGGTCAAACTGACTGACTGATCACACTGACTGACTGACTGGTCACACTGACTGACTGGTCACATTGACTGACTGACTGTTCACACTGACTGACTGGTCACACTGACTGACTGGTCACACTGACTGACTGACTGGTCACACTGACTGACTGGTCACACTTACTGACTGACGGGTCACACTGACTGACTGGTTACACTAACTGACTGACTACTTACACTGACACACTGACTGTTCAGACTGACTGACTGGTCACACTGACTGACTGGTCATATTGACTGACTGACTGACTGGTCATACTTACTGACTGGTCACACTGACTGACTGACTGGTTACACTGACTGACTGACTGACTGCTTACACTGACTGACTGGTCACACTGAATGACTGACTGGTTACACTGACTAACATGTTACACTGACTGACTGACTTTTTACACTGACTAACTGACTGGTCAAACTGACTGACTGATCACTCTGACTGACTGACTGACTGACTGGTCACACTGAATGACTGACTGGTTACACTGACTAACATGTTACACTGACTGACTGACTTTTTACACTGACTAACTGACTCACTCTGACTGACTGACTGACTGATCACTCTGACTGACTGACTGATCACACAGACTGACTGACTGTTCACACTTTTTGACTGGTAACACTGACTTACTGACTGTTCATACTTACTGACTGGTCACAGTGACTGACTGACTGGTCACACTGACTGACTGGTCACACTGACTGACTGACTGACTGACTGGTCACACTGAATGACTGACTGGTTACACTGACTGACTGACTGGTCACACTGACTGACTGATCACTCTGACTGACTGACTGATCACACAGACTGACTGACTGGTCACACTTTCTGACTGGTCACACTGACTTACTGATTTGTGATACTGACTGACCATCAACATGACTGATCACACTGACTGACCGACGGGTCAAACTGACTGACTGATCACACTGACTGACTGACTGGTCACACTCACTGACTGGTCACATTGACTGACTGACTGTTCAGACTGACTGACTGGTCACACTTACTGACTGACGGGTCACACTGAATGACTGGTCACACTAACTGACTGACTACTTACACTGACACACTGACTGTTCAGACTGACTGACTGGTCACACTGACTGACTGACTGGTCACACTGACTGATCACACTGACTGACTGACTGGTCACACTGACTGACTGACTGTTCAGACTGACTGACTGGTCACACTGACTGACTGACTGACTGCTTACACTGACTGACTGGTCACACTGAATGACTGGTCACACTGACTGACTGACTGGTCACACTGACTGACTGGTCACACTGACTGACTGACTGACTGACTGACTGACTGGTCACACTGAATGACTGACTGGTTACACTGACTGACTGACTGGTCACACTGACTGACTGATCACTCTGACTGACTGACTGATCACACAGACTGACTGACTGGTCACACTGACTGACTGACTGGTCACACTGACTGACTGGTCACACTTACTGACTGACGGGTCACACTGACTGACTGGTCACACTAACTGACTGATTACTTACACTGACACACTGACTGTTCAGACTGACTGACTGGTCACACTGACTGACTGGTCATATTGACTGACTGACTGACTGGTCATACTTACTGACTGGTCACACTGACTGACTGACTGGTTACACTGACGGACTGACTGACTGCTTACACTGACTGACTGGTCACACTGAATGACTGACTGGTTACACTGACTAACATGTTACACTGACTGACTGACTTTTTACACTGACTAACTGACTGGTCAAACTGACTGACTGATCACTCTGACTCACAGACTGATCACACAGACTGACTGACTGTTCACACTTTTTGACTGGTAACACTGACTTACTGACTGTTCATACTTACTGACTGGTCACAGTGACTGACTGACTGCTTACACTGACTGACTGACTGGTCACACTGACTGACTGGTCACACTGACTGACTGACTGACTGACTGGTCACAATGACTGACTGATCACACAGACTGACCGACTGGTCACACTTTCTGACTGGTCACACTGACTTACTGATTGGTGACACTGACTGACCATCAACCTGACTAATCAAACTGACTGACTGACTGGTCAAACTGACTCTATGACTGTCACACTGACTAACTGGTCACACTGACTGACGGACTGTTCACACTGACTGACTGGTCACACTGACTGATCACACTGACTGACTGACTGGTCACACTGACTGACTGGTCATATTGACTGACTGACTGGTCATACTTACTGACTGGTCACACTGACTGACTGACTGCTTACACTGACTGACTGACTGCTTACACTGACTGACTGGTCACACTGACTGACTGACTGGTTACACTGACTGACATGTTACACTGACTTACTGACTGGTTACACTGACTGACTGACTGGTCACACTGACTGACTGACTGGTCACACTGACTGACTGATCACTGTGACTGACTGACTGATCACACAGACTGACTGACTGGTCACACTTTCTGACTGGTCACACTGACTTACTGATTGGTGATACTGACTGACCATCAACATGACTGATCACACTGACTGACCGACGGGTCAAACTGACTGACTGATCACACTGACTGACTGACTGGTCACACTGACTGACTGGTGACATTGACTGACTGACTGTTCAGACTGACTGAATGGTCACACTGACTGACTGACTGGTCACACTGACTGACTGGTCACACTTACTGACTGACGGGTCACACTGACTGACTGGTTACACTAACTGACTGACTACTTACACTGACACACTGACTGTTCAGACTGACTGACTGGTCACACTGACTGACTGACTGGTCACACTGACTGATCACACTGACTGACTGACTGGTCACACTGACTGACTGGTCATATTGACTGACTGACTGGTCACACTGACTGACTGACTGGTTACACTGACTGACTGACTGACTGCTTACACTGACTGACTGGTCACACTGAATGACTGACTGGTTACACTGACTAACATGTTACACTGACTGACTGACTTTTTACACTGACTGACTGACTGGTCAAACTGACTGACTGATCACTCTGACTGACTGACTGATCACACAGACTGACTGACTGTTCACACTTTTTGACTGGTCACACTGACTTACTGACTGGTCATACTTACTGACTGGTCACAGTGACTGACTGACTGCTTACACTGACTGACTGACTGGTCACACTGACTGACTGATCAAACTGACTGACAGACTGGTCACACTGACTGACTGGTCACACTGACTTACTGACTGGTTACACTGACTGACATGTTACACTGACTTACTGATTGGTTACACTAACTGACTGACTGGTCACACTGACTGACTGGTCACACTGACTGACTGACTGACTGACTGGTCACACAGACTGACCGACTGGTCACACTTTCTGACTGGTCACACTGACTTACTGATTGGTGACACTGACTGACCATCAACATGACTAATCAAACTGACTGACTGACTGGTCAAACTGACTCTATGACTGTCACACTGACTAACTGGTCACACTGACTGACGGACTGTTCACACTGACTGACTGGTCACACTGACTGATCACACTGACTGACAGACTGGTCACACTGACTGACTGGTCATATTGACTGACTGACTTGTCATACTTACTGACTGGTCACACTGACTGACTGACTGCTTACACTGACTGACTGACTGCTTACACTGACTGACTGGTCAAACTGACTGACTGACTGGTTACACTGACTGACATGTTACACTGACTTACTGACTGGTTACACTGACTGACTGACTGGTCACACTGACTGACTGACTGGTCACACTGACTGACTGACTGGTCACACTGACTGACTGATCACTCTGACTGACTGACTGATCACACAGACTGACTGACTGGTCACACTTTCTGACTGGTCACACTGACTTACTGATTGGTGATACTGACTGACCATCAACATGACTGATCACACTGACTGACCGACGGGTCAAACTGACTGACTGATCACACTGACTGACTGACTGGTCACACTGACTGACTGGTCACATTGACTGACTGACTGTTCACACTGACTGACTGGTCACACTGACTGACTGACTGGTCACACTGACTGACTGACTGGTCACACTGACTGACTGGTCACACTGACTGACTGGTCACATTGACTGACTGACTGTTCACACTGACTGACTGGTCACACTTTCTGACTGGTCACACTGACTTACTGATTGGTGACACTGACTGACCATCAACATGACTAATCAAACTGACTGACTGACTGGTCAAACTGACTCTATGACTGTCACACTGACTAACTGGTCACACTGACTGACGGACTGTTCACACTGACTGACTGGTCACACTGACTTATCACACTGACTGACTGACTGGTCACACTGACTGACTGGTCATATTGACTGACTGACTGGTCATACTTACTGACTGGTCACACTGACTGACTGACTGCTTACACTGACTGACTGACTGCTTACACTGACTGACTGGTCAAACTGACTGACTGACTGGTTACACTGACTGACATGTTACACTGACTTACTGACTGGTTACACTGACTGACTGACTGGTCACACAGACTGACTGACTGGTCACACTTTCTGACTGGTCACACTGACTGACTGACTGGTCACACTGACTAACTGGTCACATTGACTGACTGACTGTTCACACTGACTGACTGGTCACACTGACTGACTGACTGACTGGTCACACTGACTGACTGGTCACACTTACTGACTGACGGGTCACACTGACTGACTGGTCTCACTAACTGACTGACTACTTACACTGACACACTGACTGTTCAGACTGACTGACTGGTCACACTGACTGACTGGTCATATTGACTGACTGACTGACTGGTCATACTTACTGACTGGTCACACTGACTGACTGGTTACACTGACTGACTGACTGACTGCTTACACTGACTGACTGGTCACACTGAATGACTGACTGGTTACACTGACTAACATGTTACACTGACTGACTGACTTTTTACACTGACTAACTGACTGGTCAAACTGACTGACTGATCACTCTGACTGACTGACTGATCACACAGACTGACTGACTGTTCACACTTTTTGACTGGTCACACTGACTTACTGACTGTTCATACTTACTGACTGGTCACAGTGACTGACTGACTGCTTACACTGACTGACTGACTGGTCACACTGACTGACTGGTCACACTGACTGACTGACTGACTGACTGGTCACACTGACTGACTGATCACACAGACTGACCGACTGGTTACACTTTCTGACTGGTCACACTGATTTACTGATTGGTGACAATGACTGACCATCAACATGACTAATCAAACTGACTGACTGACTGGTCAAACTGACTCTATGACTGTCACACTGACTAACTGGTCACACTGACTGACTGGTCACACTGACTGATCACACTGACTGACTGACTGGTCATACTTACTGACTGGTCACACTGACTGACTGACTGCTTACACTGACTGACTGACTGCTTACACTGACTGACTGGTCACACTGACTGACTGACTGGTTACACTGACTGACATGTTACACTGACTTACTGACTGGTTACACTGACTGACTGACTGGTCACACTGACTGACTGACTGGTCACACTGACTGACTGATCACTGTGACTGACTGACTGATCACACAGACTGACTGACTGGTCACACTCTCTGACTGGTCACACTGACTTACTGATTGGAGATACTGACTGACCATCAACATGACTGATCACACTGACTGACCGACGGGTCAAACTGACTGACTGATCACACTGACTGACTGACTGGTCACACTGACTGACTGGTGACATTGACTGACTGACTGTTCAGACTGACTGAATGGTCACACTGACTGACTGACTGGTCACACTGACTGACTGGTCACACTAACTGACTGACTACTTACACTGACACACTGACTGTTCAGACTGACTGACTGGTCACACTGACTGACTGACTGGTCACACTGACTGATCACACTGACTGACTGACTGGTCACACTGACTGACTGGTCATATTGACTGACTGACTGGTCACACTGACTGACTGACTGGTTACACTGACTGACTGACTGACTGCTTATACTGACTGACTGGTCACACTGAATGACTGACTGGTTACACTGACTAACATGTTACACTGACTGACTGACTTTTTACACTGACTGACTGACTGGTCAAACTGACTGACTGATCACTCTGACTGACTGACTGATCACACAGACTGACTGACTGTTCACACTTTTTGACTGGTCACAGTGACTTACTGACTGGTCATACTTACTGACTGGTCACAGTGACTGACTGACTGCTTACACTGACTGACTGACTGGTCACACTGACTGACTGATCAAACTGACTGACAGACTGGTCACACTGACTGACTGGTCACATTGACTTACTGACTGGTTACACTGACTGACATGTTACACTGACTTACTGATTGGTTACACTGACTGACTGACTGGTCACACTGACTGACTGACTGACTGACTGACTGGTCACACAGACTGACCGACTGGTCACACTTTCTGACTGGTCACACTGACTGACTGACTGCTTACACTGACTGACTGACTGGTCACACTGACTGACTGGTCACACTGACTGACTGACTGACTGACTGGTCACACTGACTGACTGATCACACAGACTGACCGACTGGTTACACTTTCTGACTGGTCACACTGATTTACTGATTGGTGACACTGACTGACCATCAACATGACTAATCAAACTGACTGACTGACTGGTCAAACTGACTCTATGACTGTCACACTAACTAACTGGTCACACTGACTGACGGACTGTTCACACTGACTCACTGGTCACACTGACTGATCACACTGACTGACTGACTGGTCACACTGACTGACTGGTCATATTGACTGACTGACTGGTCATACTTACTGACTGGTCACACTGACTGACTGACTGCTTACACAGACTGACTGACTGGTCACACTTTCTGACTGGTCACACTGACTTACTGATTGGTGATACTGACTGACCATCAACATGACTGATCACACTGACTGACCGACGGGTCAAACTGACTGACTGATCACAATGACTGACTGACTGGTCACACTGACTAACTGGTCACATTGACTGACTGACTGTTCACACTGACTGACTGGTCACACTGACTGACTGACTGACTGGTCACACTGACTGACTGGTCACACTTACTGACTGACGGGTCACACTGACTGACTGGTCACACTGACTGACTGACTACTTACACTGACACACTGACTGTTCAGACTGACTGACTGGTCACACTGACTGACTGGTCATATTGACTGACTGACTGACTGGTCATACTTACTGACTGGTCACACTGACTGACTGACTGGTTACACTGACTGACTGACTGACTGCTTACACTGACTGACTGGTCACACTGAATGACTGACTGGTTACACTGACTAACATGTTACACTGCCTGACTGACTTTTTACACTGACTAACTGACTGGTCAAACTGACTGACTGATCACTCTGACTGACTGACTGATCACACAGACTGACTGACTGTTCACACTTTTTGACTGGTCACACTGACTTACTGACTGTTCATACTTACTGACTGGTCACAGTGACTGACTGACTGCTTACACTGACTGACTGACTGGTCACACTGACTGACTGGTCACACTGACTGACTAACTGACTGACTGGTCACACTGACTGACTGATCACACAGACTGACCAACTGGTTACACTTTCTGACTGGTCACACTGATTTACTGATTGGTGACACTGACTGACCATCAACATGACTAATCAAACTGACTGACTGACTGGTCAAACTGACTCTATGACTGTCACACTGACTAACTGGTCACACTGACTGACGGACTGTTCACACTGACTGACTGGTCACACTGACTGATCACACTGACTGACTGACTGGTCACACTGACTGACTGGTCATATTGACTGACTGACTGGTCATACTTACTGACTGGTCACACTGACTGACTGACTGCTTACACTGACTGACTGACTGCTTACACTGACTGACTGGTCACACTGACTGACTGAGTGGTTACACTGACTGACATGTTACACTGACTTACTGACTGGTTACACTGACTGACTGACTGGTCACACTGACTGACTGACTGGTCACACTGACTGACTGATCACTGTGACTGACTGACTGATCACACAGACTGACTGACTGGTCACACTTTCTGACTGGTCACACTGACTTACTGATTGGTGATACTGACTGACCATCAACATGACTGATCACACTGACTGACCGACGGGTCAAACTGACTGACTGATCACACTGACTGACTGACTGGTCACACTGACTGACTGGTGACATTGACTGACTGACTGTTCAGACTGACTGAATGGTCACACTGACTGACTGACTGGTCACACTTACTGACTGACGGGTCACTCTGACTGACTGGTCACACTAACTGACTGACTACTTACAATGACACACTGACTGTTCAGACTGACTGACTGGTCACACTGACTGACTGACTGGTCACACTGACTGATCACACTGACCGACTGACTGG
Source organism: Zacco platypus (assembly GCA_038088235.1). Classification (NCBI taxonomy): domain Eukaryota; kingdom Metazoa; phylum Chordata; class Actinopteri; order Cypriniformes; family Xenocyprididae; genus Zacco; species Zacco platypus. The sequence continues at coordinate 22,753,939 of CM076086.1, read as the reverse complement.
TCACACTGACTGACTGGTCATATTGACTGACTGACTGGTCACACTGACTGACTGGTCACACTGACTGACTGACTGACTGGTCACACTGACTGACTGATCACACAGACTGACCGACTGGTTACACTTTCTGACTGGTCACACTGATTTACTGATTGGTGACACTGACTGACCATCAACATGACTAATCAAACTGACTGACTGACTGGTCAAACTGACTCTATGACTGTCACACTGACTAACTGGTCACACTGACTGACGGACTGTTCACACTGACTGACTGGTCACACTGACTGATCACACTGACTGACTGACTGGTCACACTGACTGACTGGTCATATTGACTAACTGACTGGTCATACTTACTGACTGGTCACACTGACTGACTGACTGCTTACACTGACTGACTGGTCACACTGAATGACTGACTGGTTACACTGACTAACATGTTACACTGACTGACTGACTTTTTACACTGACTAACTGACTGGTCAAACTGACTGACTGATCACTCTGACTGACTGACTGATCACACAGACTGACTGACTGTTCACACTTTTTGACTGGTCACACTGACTTACTGACTGTTCATACTTACTGACTGGTCACAGTGACTGACTGACTGCTTACACTGACTGACTGACTGGTCACACTGACTGACTGGTCACACTGACTGACTGACTGACTGACTGGTCACACTGACTGACTGATCATACAGACTGACCGACTGGTTACACTTTCTGACTGGTCACACTGATTTACTGATTGGTGACACTGACTGACCATCAACATGACTAATCAAACTGACTGACTGACTGGTCAAACTGACTCTATGACTGTCACACTGACTAACTGGTCACACTGACTGACGGACTGTTCACACTGACTGACTGGTCACACTGACTGATCACACTGACTGACTGACTGGTCACACTGACTGACTGGTCATATTGACTGACTGACTGGTCATACTTACTGACTGGTCACACTGACTGACTGACTGCTTACACTGACTGACTGACTGCTTACACTGACTGACTGGTCACACTGACTGACTGACTGGTTACACTGACTGACATGTTACACTGACTTACTGACTGGTTACACTGACTGACTGACTGGTCACACTGACTGACTGACTGGTCACACTGACTGACTGATCACTCTGACTGACTGACTGATCACACAGACTGACTGACTGGTCACTCTTTCTGACTGGTCACACTGACTTACTGATTGGAGATACTGACTGACGATCAACATGACTGATCACACTGACTGACCGACGGGTCAAACTGACTGACTGATCACACTGACTGACTGACTGGTGACATTGACTGACTGACTGTTCAGACTGACTGAATGGTCACACTGACTGACTGACTGGTCACACTGACTGACTGGTCACACTAACTGACTGACTACTTACACTGACACACTGACTGTTCAGACTGACTGACTGGTCACACTGACTGACTGACTGGTCACACTGACTGATCACACTGACTGACTGACTGGTCACACTGATTGACTGGTCATATTGACTGACTGACTGGTCACACTGACTGACTGACTGGTTACACTGACTGACTGACTGACTGCTTACACTGACTGACTGGTCACACTGAATGACTGACTGGTTACACTGACTAACATGTTACACTGACTGACTGACTTTTTACACTGACTGACTGACTGGTCAAACTGACTGACTGATCACTCTGACTGACTGACTGATCACACAGACTGACTGACTGTTCACACTTTTTGACTGGTCACACTGACTTACTGACTGGTCATACTTACTGACTGGTCACAGTGACTGACTGACTGCTTACACTGACTGACTGACTGGTCACACTGACTGACTGGTCACACTGACTGACTGACTGACTGACTGGTCACTCTGACTGACTGATCACACAGACTGACCGACTGGTTACACTTTCTGACTGGTCACACTGATTTACTGATTGGTGACACTGACTGACCATCAACATGACTAATCAAACTGACTGACTGACTGGTCAAACTGACTCTATGACTGTCACACTAACTAACTGGTCACACTGACTGACGGACTGTTCACACTGACTGACTGGTCACACTGACTGATCACACTGACTGACTGACTGGTCACACTGACTGACTGGTCATATTGACTGACTGACTGGTCATACTTACTGACTGGTCACACTGACTGACTGACTGCTTACACTGACTGACTGACTGCTTACACTGACTGACTGGTCACACTGACTGACTGACTGGTTACACTGACTGACATGTTACACTGACTTACTGACTGGTTACACTGACTGACTGACTGGTCACACTGACTGACTGACTGGTCACACTGACTGACTGATCACTGTGACTGACTGACTGATCACACAGACTGACTGACTGGTCACACTTTCTGACTGGTCACACTGACTTACTGATTGGTGATACTGACTGACCATCAACATGACTGATCACACTGACTGACCGACGGGTCAAACTGACTGACTGATCACACTGACTGACTGACTGGTCACACTGACTGACTGGTGACATTGACTGACTGACTGTTCAGACTGACTGAATGGTCACACTGACTGACTGACTGGTCACACTGACTGACTGACTGGTCACACTGACTGATCACACTGACTGACTGACTGGTCACACTGACTGACTGGTCATATTGACTGACTGACTGGTCACACTGACTGACTGACTGGTTACACTGACTGACTGACTGACTGCTTACACTGACTGACTGGTCACACTGAATGACTGACTGGTTACACTGACTAACATGTTACACTGACTTACTGACTTTTTACACTGACTGACTGACTGGTCAAACTGACTGACTGATCACTCTGACTGACTGACTGATCACACAGACTGACTGACTGTTCACACTTTTTGACTGGTCACACTGACTTACTGACTGGTCATACTTACTGACTGGTCACAGTGACTGACTGACTGCTTACAGTGACTGACTGACTGGTCACACTGACTGACTGATCAAACTGACTGACAGACTGGTCACACTGACTGACTGGTCACACTGACTTACTGACTGGTTACACTGACTGACATGTTACACTGACTTACTGATTGGTTACACTGACTGACTGACTGGTCACACTGACTGACTGGTCACACTGACTGACTGACTGACTGACTGGTCACACAGACTGACCGACTGGTCACACTTTCTGACTGGTCACACTGACTTACTGATTGGTGACACTGACTGGCCATCAACATGACTAATCAAACTGACTGACTAACTGGTCACACTGACTGACGGACTGTTGACACTGACTGACTGGTCACACTGACTTATCACACTGACTGACTGACTGGTCACACTGACTGACTGGTCATATTGACTGACTGACTGGTCATACTTACTGACTGGTCACACTGACTGACTGACTGCTTACACTGACTGACTGACTGCTTACACTGACTGACTGGTCAAACTGACTGACTGACTGACTGGTTACACTGACTGACATGTTACACTGACTTACTGACTGGTTACACTGACTGACTGACTGGTCACACAGACTGACTGACTGGTCACACTTTCTGACTGGTCACACTGACTTACTGATTTGTGATACTGACTGACCATCAACATAACTGATCACACTGACTGACCGACGGGTCAAACTGACTGACTGATCACAATGACTGACTGACTGGTCACACTGACTAACTGGTCACATGGACTGACTGACTGTTCACACTGACTGACTGGTCACACTGACTGACTGACTGGTCACACTGACTGACTGGTCACACTTACTGACTGACGGTCACACTGACTGACTGGTCACACTAACTGACTGACTACTTACACTGACACACTGACTGTTCAGACTGACTGACTGGTCACACTGACTGACTGGTTATATTGACTGACTGACTGACTGGTCATACTTACTGACTGGTCACACTGACTGACTGACTGGTTACACTGACTGACTGACTGACTGCTTACACTGACTGACTGGTCACACTGAATGACTGACTGGTTACACTGACTAACATGTTACACTGACTGACTGACTTTTTACACTGACTAACTGACTGGTCAAACTGACTGACTGATCACTCTGACTGACTGACTGATCACACAGACTGACTGACTGTTCACACTTTTTGACTGGTCACACTGACTTACTGACTGTTCATACTTACTGACTGGTCACAGTGACTGACTGACTGCTTACACTGACTGACTGACTGGTCACACTGACTGACTGGTCACACTGACTGACTGACTGACTGACTGGTCACACTGACTGACTGATCACACAGACTGACCGACTGGTTACACTTTCTGACTGGTCACACTGATTTACTGATTGGTGACACTGACTGACCATCAACATGACTAATCAAACTGACTGACTGACTGGTCAAACTGACTCTATGACTGTCACACTGACTAACTGGTCACACTGACTGACGGACTGTTCACACTGACTGACTGGTCACACTGACTGATCACACTGACTGACTGACTGGTCACACTGACTGACTGGTCATATTGACTGACTGACTGGTCATACTTACTGACTGGTCACACTGACTGACTGACTGCTTACACTGACTGACTGACTGCTTACACTGACTGACTGGTCACACTGACTGACTGACTGGTTACACTGACTGACATGTTACACTGACTTACTGACTGGTTACACTGACTGACTGACTGGTCACACTGACTGACTGACTGGTCACACTGACTGACTAATCACTGTGACTGACTGACTGATTACACAGACTGACTGACTGGTCACACTTTCTGACTGGTCACACTGACTTACTGATTGGTGATACTGACTGACCATCAACATGACTGATCACACTGACTGACCGACGGGTCAAACTGACTGACTGATCACACTGACTGACTGACTGGTCACACTGACTGACTGGTGACATTGACTGACTGACTGTTCAGACTGACTGAATGGTCACACTGACTGACTGACTGGTCACACTGACTGACTGGTCACACTTACTGACTGACGGGTCACACTGACTGACTGGTCACACTAACTGACTGACTACTTACAATGACACACTGACTGTTCAGACTGACTGACTGGTCACACTGACTGACTGACTGGTCACACTGACTGATCACACTGACTGACTGGTCATATTGACTGACTGACTGGTCACACTGACTGACTGGTCACACTGACTGACTGACTGACTGACTGGTCACACTGACTGACTGATCACACAGACTGACCGACTGGTTACACTTTCTGACTGGTCACACTGATTTACTGATTGGTGACACTGACTGACCATCAACATGACTAATCAAACTGACTGACTGACTGGTCAAACTGACTCTATGACTGTCACACTGACTAACTGGTCACACTGACTGACGGACTGTTCACACTGACTGACTGGTCACACTGACTGATCACACTGACTGACTGACTGGTCACACTGACTGACTGGTCATATTGACTGACTGACTGGTCATACTTACTGACTGGTCACACTGACTGACTGACTGCTTACACTGACTGACTGACTGCTTACACTGACTGACTGGTCACACTGACTGACTGACTGACTGGTTACACTGACTGACATGTTACACTGACTTACTGACTGGTTAAACTGACTGACTGACTGGTCACACTGACTGACTGACTGGTCACACTGACTGACTGATCACTGTGACTGACTGACTGATCACACAGACTGACTGACTGGTCACACTTTCTGAATGGTCACACTGACTTACTGATTGGAGATACTGACTGACCATCAACATCACTGATCACACTGACTGACCGACGGGTCAAACTGACTGACTGATCACACTGACTGACTGACTGGTCACACTGACTGACTGGTGACATTGACTGACTGACTGTTCAGACTGACTGAATGGTCACACTGACTGACTGACTGGTCACACTGACTGACTGGTCACACTAACTGACTGACTACTTACACTGACACACTGACTGTTCAGACTGACTGACTGGTCACACTGACTGACTGACTGGTCACACTGACTGATCACACTGACTGACTGACTGGTCACACTGACTGACTGGTCATATTGACTGACTGACTGGTCACACTGACTGACTGACTGGTTACACTGACTGACTGACTGACTGCTTACACTGACTGACTGGTCACACTGAATGACTGACTGGTTACACTGACTAACATGTTACACTGACTGACTGACTTTTTACACTGACTGACTGACTGGTCAAACTGACTGACTGATCACTCTGACTGACTGACTGATCACACAGACTGACTGACTGTTCACACTTTTTGACTGGTCACACTGACTTACTGACTGGTCATACTTACTGACTGGTCACAGTGACTGACTGACTGCTTACACTGACTGACTGACTGGTCACACTGACTGACTGATCAAACTGACTGACAGACTGGTCACACTGACTGACTGGTCACACTGACTTACTGACTGGTTACACTGACTGACATGTTACACTGACTTACTGATTGGTTACACTGACTGACTGACTGGTCACACTGACTGACTGGTCACACTGACTGACTGACTGACTGACTGACTGGTCACACAGACTGACCGACTGGTCACACTTTCTGACTGGTCACACTGACTTACTGATTGGTGACACTGACTGGCCATCAACATGACTAATCAAACTGACTGACTGACTGGTCAAACTGACTCTATGACTGTCACACTGACTAACTGGTCACACTGACTGACGGACTGTTGACACTGACTGACTGGTCACACTGACTTATCACACTGACTGACTGACTGGTCACACTGACTGACTGGTCATATTGACTGACTGACTGGTCATACTTACTGACTGGTCACACTGACTGACTGACTGCTTACACTGACTGACTGACTGCTTACACTGACTGACTGGTCAAACTGACTGACTGACTGGTTACACTGACTGACATGTTACACTGACTTACTGACTGGTTACACTGACTGACTGACTGGTCACACAGACTGACTGACTGGTCACACTTTCTGACTGGTCACACTGACTTACTGATTTGTGATACTGACTGACCATCAACATAACTGATCACACTGACTGACCGACGGGTCAAACTGACTGACTGATCACAATGACTGACTGACTGGTCACACTGACTAACTGGTCACATGGACTGACTGACTGTTCACACTGACTGACTGGTCACACTGACTGACTGACTGGTCACACTGACTGACTGGTCACACTTACTGACTGACGGGTCACACTGACTGACTGGTCACACTAACTGACTGACTACTTACACTGACACACTGACTGTTCAGACTGACTGACTGGTCACACTGACTGACTGGTTATATTGACTGACTGACTGACTGGTCATACTTACTGACTGGTCACACTGACTGACTGACTGGTTACACTGACTGACTGACTGACTGCTTACACTGACTGACTGGTCACACTGAATGACTGACTGGTTACACTGACTAACATGTTACACTGACTGACTGACTTTTTACACTGACTAACTGACTGGTCAAACTGACTGACTGATCACTCTGACTGACTGACTGATCACACAGACTGACTGACTGTTCACACTTTTTGACTGGTCACACTGACTTACTGACTGTTCATACTTACTGACTGGTCACAGTGACTGACTGACTGCTTACACTGACTGACTGACTGGTCACACTGACTGACTGGTCACACTGACTGACTGACTGACTGACTGGTCACACTGACTGACTGATCATACAGACTGACCGACTGGTTACACTTTCTGACTGGTCACACTGATTTACTGATTGGTGACACTGACTGACCATCAACATGACTAATCAAACTGACTGACTGACTGGTCAAACTGACTCTATGACTGTCACACTGACTAACTGGTCACACTGACTGACGGACTGTTCACACTGACTGACTGGTCACACTGACTGATCACACTGACTGACTGACTGGTCACACTGACTGACTGGTCATATTGACTGACTGACTGGTCATACTTACTGACTGGTCACACTGACTGACTGACTGCTTACACTGACTGACTGACTGCTTACACTGACTGACTGGTCACACTGACTGACTGACTGGTTACACTGACTGACATGTTACACTGACTTACTGACTGGTTACACTGACTGACTGACTGGTCACACTGACTGACTGACTGGTCACACTGACTGACTGATCACTGTGACTGACTGACTGATCACACAGACTGACTGACTGGTCACACTTTCTGACTGGTCACACTGACTTACTGATTGGTGATACTGACTGACCATCAACATGACTGATCACACTGACTGACCGACGGGTCAAACTGACTGACTGATCACACTGACTGACTGACTGGTCACACTGACTGACTGGTGACATTGACTTACTGACTGTTCAGACCTACTGAATGGTCACACTGACTGACTGACTGGTCACACTGACTGACTGGTCACACTTACTGACTGACGGGTCACACTGACTGACTGGTCACACTAACTGACTGACTACTTACAATCACACTGACTGTTCAGACTGACTGACTGGTCACACTGACTGACTGACTGGTCACACTGACTGATCACACTGACCGACTGACTGGTCACACTGACTGACTGGTCATATTGACTGACTGACTGGTCACACTGACTGACTGACTGGTTACACTGACTGACTGGCTGCTTACACTGACTGACAGGTCACACTGAATGACTGACTGTTTACACTGACTGACATGTTACACTGACTGACATGTTATACAGACTTACTGACTGGTTACACTGACTCACTGACTTTTCACACTGAATGACTGACTGTTTACACTGACTGACATGTTACACTGACTGACATGTTACACTGACTTACTGACGGGTTACACTGACTGACTGACTTTTCACACTGACTGACTGGTCACACTGACTGATCACACTGACTGACTGACTGGTCACACTGACTGACTGGTCATATTGACTGACTGACTGGTCATACTTACTGACTGGTCACACTGACTGACTGACTGGTTACACTGACTGACTGACTGACTGCTTACACTGACTGACTGGTCACACTGAACGACTGACTGGTTACACTGACTGACTGACTGGTCACACTGACTGACTGATCACTCTGACTGACTGACTGATCACACAGACTGACTGACTGGTCACACTTTCTGACTGGTCACACTGACTTACTGATTGGTGATACTGACTGACCATCAACATGACTGATCACACTGACTGACCGACGGGTCAAACTGACTGACTGATCACACTGACTGACTGACTGGTCACACTGACTGACTGGTGACATTGACTGACTGACTGTTCAGACTGACTGACTGGTCACACTGACTGACTGGTCACACTTACTGACTGACGGGTCACACTGACTGACTGGTCACACTAACTGACTGACTACTTACAATGACACACTGACTGTTCAGACTGACTGACTGGTCACACTGACTGACTGACTGGTCACACTGACTGATCACACTGACCGACTGACTGGTCACACTGACTGACTGGTCATATTGACTGACTGACTGGTCACACTGACTGACTGGTCACACTGACTGACTGACTGACTGACTGGTCACACTGACTGACTGATCACACAGACTGACCGACTGGTTACACTTTCTGACTGGTCACACTGATTTACTGATTGGTGACACTGACTGACCATCAACATGACTAATCAAACTGACTGACTGACTGGTCAAACTGACTCTATGACTGTCACACTGACTAACTGGTCACACTGACTGACGGACTGTTCACACTGACTGACTGGTCACACTGACTGATCACACTGACTGACTGACTGGTCACACTGACTGACTGGTCATATTGACTGACTGACTGGTCATACTTACTGACTGGTCACACTGACTGACTGACTGACTGCTTACACTGACTGACTGACTGCTTACACTGACTGACTGGTCACACTGACTGACTGACTGGTTACACTGACTGACATGTTACACTGACTTACTGACTGGTTACACTGACTGACTGACTGGTCACACTGACTGACTGACTGGTCACACTGACTGACTGATCACTGTGACTGACTGACTGATCACACAGACTGACTGACTGGTCACACTTTCTGACTGGTCACACTGACTTACTGATTGGTGATACTGACTGACCATCAACATGACTGATCACACTGACTGACCGACGGGTCAAACTGACTGACTGATCACACTGACTGACTGACTGGTCACACTGACTGACTGGTGACATTGACTGACTGACTGTTCAGACTGACTGAATGGTCACACTGACTGACTGACTGGTCACACTGACTGACTGGTCACACTTACTGACTGACGGGTCACACTGACTGACTGGTTACACTAACTGACTGACTACTTACACTGACACACTGACTGTTCAGACTGACTGACTGGTCACACTGACTGACTGACTGGTCACACTGACTGATCACACTGACTGACTGACTGGTCACACTGACTGACTGGTCATATTGACTGACTGACTGGTCACACTGACTGACTGACTGGTTACACTGACTGACTGACTGACTGCTTACACTGACTGACTGGTCACACTGAATGACTGACTGGTTACACTGACTAACATGTTACACTGACTGACTGACTTTTTACACTGACTGACTGACTGGTCAAACTGACTGACTGATCACTCTGACTGACTGACTGATCACACAGACTGACTGACTGTTCACACTTTTTGACTGGTCACACTGACTTACTGACTGGTCATACTTACTGACTGGTCACAGTGACTGACTGACTGCTTACACTGACTGACTGACTGGTCACACTGACTGACTGATCAAACTGACTGACAGACTGGTCACACTGACTGACTGGTCACACTGACTTACTGACTGGTTACACTGACTGACATGTTACACTGACTTACTGATTGGTTACACTAACTGACTGACTGGTCACACTGACTGACTGGTCACACTGACTGACTGACTGACTGACTGGTCACACAGACTGACCGACTGGTCACACTTTCTGACTGGTCACACTGACTTACTGATTGGTGACACTGACTGACCATCAACATGACTAATCAAACTGACTGACTGACTGGTCAAACTGACTCTATGACTGTCACACTGACTAACTGGTCACACTGACTGACGGACTGTTCACACTGACTGACTGGTCACACTGACTGATCACACTGACTGACAGACTGGTCACACTGACTGACTGGTCATATTGACTGACTGACTTGTCATACTTACTGACTGGTCACACTGACTGACTGACTGCTTACACTGACTGACTGACTGCTTACACTGACTGACTGGTCAAACTGACTGACTGACTGGTTACACTGACTGACATGTTACACTGACTTACTGACTGGTTACACTGACTGACTGACTGGTCACACTGACTGACTGACTGGTCACACTGACTGACTGACTGGTCACACTGACTGACTGATCACTCTGACTGACTGACTGATCACACAGACTGACTGACTGGTCACACTTTCTGACTGGTCACACTGACTTACTGATTGGTGATACTGACTGACCATCAACATGACTGATCACACTGACTGACCGACGGGTCAAACTGACTGACTGATCACACTGACTGACTGACTGGTCACACTGACTGACTGGTCACATTGACTGACTGACTGTTCACACTGACTGACTGGTCACACTGACTGACTGACTGGTCACACTGACTGACTGACTGGTCACACTGACTGACTGGTCACACTGACTGACTGGTCACATTGACTGACTGACTGTTCACACTGACTGACTGGTCACACTTTCTGACTGGTCACACTGACTTACTGATTGGTGACACTGACTGACCATCAACATGACCAATCAAACTGACTGACTGACTGGTCAAACTGACTCTATGACTGTCACACTGACTAACTGGTCACACTGACTGACGGACTGTTCACACTGACTGACTGGTCACACTGACTTATCACACTGACTGACTGACTGGTCAAACTGACTGACTGGTCATATTGACTGACTGACTGGTCATACTTACTGACTGGTCACACTGACTGACTGACTGCTTACACTGACTGACTGACTGCTTACACTGACTGACTGGTCAAACTGACTGACTGACTGGTTACACTGACTGACATGTTACACTGACTTACTGACTGGTTACACTGACTGACTGACTGGTCACACAGACTGACTGACTGGTCACACTTTCTGACTGGTCACACTGACTGACTGACTGGTCACACTGACTAACTGGTCACATTGACTGACTGACTGTTCACACTGACTGACTGGTCACACTGACTGACTGACTGACTGGTCACACTGACTGACTGGTCACACTTACTGACTGACGGGTCACACTGACTGACTGGTCTCACTAACTGACTGACTACTTACACTGACACACTGACTGTTCAGACTGACTGACTGGTCACACTGACTGACTGGTCATATTGACTGACTGACTGACTGGTCATACTTACTGACTGGTCACACTGACTGACTGGTTACACTGACTGACTGACTGACTGCTTACACTGACTGACTGGTCACACTGAATGACTGACTGGTTACACTGACTAACATGTTACACTGACTGACTGACTTTTTACACTGACTAACTGACTGGTCAAACTGACTGACTGATCACTCTGACTGACTGACTGATCACACAGACTGACTGACTGTTCACACTTTTTGACTGGTCACACTGACTTACTGACTGTTCATACTTACTGACTGGTCACAGTGACTGACTGACTGCTTACACTGACTGACTGACTGGTCACACTGACTGACTGGTCACACTGACTGACTGACTGACTGACTGGTCACACTGACTGACTGATCACACAGACTGACCGACTGGTTACACTTTCTGACTGGTCACACTGATTTACTGATTGGTGACAATGACTGACCATCAACATGACTAATCAAACTGACTGACTGACTGGTCAAACTGACTCTATGACTGTCACACTGACTAACTGGTCACACTGACTGACTGGTCACACTGACTGATCACACTGACTGACTGACTGGTCATACTTACTGACTGGTCACACTGACTGACTGACTGCTTACACTGACTGACTGACTGCTTACACTGACTGACTGGTCACACTGACTGACTGACTGGTTACACTGACTGACATGTTACACTGACTTACTGACTGGTTACACTGACTGACTGACTGGTCACACTGACTGACTGACTGGTCACACTGACTGACTGATCACTGTGACTGACTGACTGATCACACAGACTGACTGACTGGTCACACTTTCTGACTGGTCACACTGACTTACTGATTGGAGATACTGACTGACCATCAACATGACTGATCACACTGACTGACCGACGGGTCAAACTGACTGACTGATCACACTGACTGACTGACTGGTCACACTGACTGACTGGTGACATTGACTGACTGACTGTTCAGACTGACTGAATGGTCACACTGACTGACTGACTGGTCACACTGACTGACTGGTCACACTAACTGACTGACTACTTACACTGACACACTGACTGTTCAGACTGACTGACTGGTCACACTGACTGACTGACTGGTCACACTGACTGATCACACTGACTGACTGACTGGTCACACTGACTGACTGGTCATATTGACTGACTGACTGGTCACACTGACTGACTGACTGGTTACACTGACTGACTGACTGACTGCTTATACTGACTGACTGGTCACACTGAATGACTGACTGGTTACACTGACTAACATGTTACACTGACTGACTGACTTTTTACACTGACTGACTGACTGGTCAAACTGACTGACTGATCACTCTGACTGACTGACTGATCACACAGACTGACTGACTGTTCACACTTTTTGACTGGTCACAGTGACTTACTGACTGGTCATACTTACTGACTGGTCACAGTGACTGACTGACTGCTTACACTGACTGACTGACTGGTCACACTGACTGACTGATCAAACTGACTGACAGACTGGTCACACTGACTGACTGGTCACATTGACTTACTGACTGGTTACACTGACTGACATGTTACACTGACTTACTGATTGGTTACACTGACTGACTGACTGGTCACACTGACTGACTGACTGACTGACTGACTGGTCACACAGACTGACCGACTGGTCACACTTTCTGACTGGTCACACTGACTGACTGACTGCTTACACTGACTGACTGACTGGTCACACTGACTGACTGGTCACACTGACTGACTGACTGACTGACTGGTCACACTGACTGACTGATCACACAGACTGACCGACTGGTTACACTTTCTGACTGGTCACACTGATTTACTGATTGGTGACACTGACTGACCATCAACATGACTAATCAAACTGACTGACTGACTGGTCAAACTGACTCTATGACTGTCACACTAACTAACTGGTCACACTGACTGACGGACTGTTCACACTGACTCACTGGTCACACTGACTGATCACACTGACTGACTGACTGGTCACACTGACTGACTGGTCATATTGACTGACTGACTGGTCATACTTACTGACTGGTCACACTGACTGACTGACTGCTTACACAGACTGACTGACTGGTCACACTTTCTGACTGGTCACACTGACTTACTGATTGGTGATACTGACTGACCATCAACATGACTGATCACACTGACTGACCGACGGGTCAAACTGACTGACTGATCACAATGACTGACTGACTGGTCACACTGACTAACTGGTCACATTGACTGACTGACTGTTCACACTGACTGACTGGTCTCACTGACTGACTGACTGACTGGTCACACTGACTGACTGGTCACACTTACTGACTGACGGGTCACACTGACTGACTGGTCACACTGACTGACTGACTACTTACACTGACACACTGACTGTTCAGACTGACTGACTGGTCACACTGACTGACTGGTCATATTGACTGACTGACTGACTGGTCATACTTACTGACTGGTCACACTGACTGACTGACTGGTTACACTGACTGACTGACTGACTGCTTACACTGACTGACTGGTCACACTGAATGACTGACTGGTTACACTGACTAACATGTTACACTGCCTGACTGACTTTTTACACTGACTAACTGACTGGTCAAACTGACTGACTGATCACTCTGACTGACTGACTGATCACACAGACTGACTGACTGTTCACACTTTTTGACTGGTCACACTGACTTACTGACTGTTCATACTTACTGACTGGTCACAGTGACTGACTGACTGCTTACACTGACTGACTGACTGGTCACACTGACTGACTGGTCACACTGACTGACTAACTGACTGACTGGTCACACTGACTGACTGATCACACAGACTGACCAACTGGTTACACTTTCTGACTGGTCACACTGATTTACTGATTGGTGACACTGACTGACCATCAACATGACTAATCAAACTGACTGACTGACTGGTCAAACTGACTCTATGACTGTCACACTGACTAACTGGTCACACTGACTGACGGACTGTTCACACTGACTGACTGGTCACACTGACTGATCACACTGACTGACTGACTGGTCACACTGACTGACTGGTCATATTGACTGACTGACTGACTGGTCATACTTACTGACTGGTCACACTGACTGACTGACTGCTTACACTGACTGACTGACTGCTTACACTGACTGACTGGTCACACTGACTGACTGAGTGGTTACACTGACTGACATGTTACACTGACTTACTGACTGGTTACACTGACTGACTGACTGGTCACACTGACTGACTGACTGGTCACACTGACTGACTGATCACTGTGACTGACTGACTGATCACACAGACTGACTGACTGGTCACACTTTCTGACTGGTCACACTGACTTACTGATTGGTGATACTGACTGACCATCAACATGACTGATCACACTGACTGACCGACGGGTCAAACTGACTGACTGATCACACTGACTGACTGACTGGTCACACTGACTGACTGGTGACATTGACTGACTGACTGTTCAGACTGACTGAATGGTCACACTGACTGACTGACTGGTCACACTTACTGACTGACGGGTCACTCTGACTGACTGGTCACACTAACTGACTGACTACTTACAATGACACACTGACTGTTCAGACTGACTGACTGGTCACACTGACTGACTGACTGGTCACACTGACTGATCACACTGACCGACTGACTGGTCACACTGACTGACTGGTCATATTGACTGACTGACTGGTCACACTGACTGACTGGTCACACTGACTGACTGACTGACTGGTCACACTGACTGACTGATCACACAGACTGACCGACTGGTTACACTTTCTGACTGGTCACACTGATTTACTGATTGGTGACACTGACTGACCATCAACATGACTAATCAAACTGACTGACTGACTGGTCAAACTGACTCTATGACTGTCACACTGACTAACTGGTCACACTGACTGACGGACTGTTCACACTGACTGACTGGTCACACTGACTGATCACACTGACTGACTGACTGGTCACACTGACTGACTGGTCATATTGACTAACTGACTGGTCATACTTACTGACTGGTCACACTGACTGACTGACTGCTTACACTGACTGACTGACTGCTTACACTGACTGACTGGTCACACTGACTGACTGACTGGTTACACTGACTGACATGTTACACTGACTTACTGACTGGTTACACTGACTGACTGACTGGTCACACTGACTGACTGACTGGTCACACTGACTGACTGATCACTCTGACTGACTGACTGATCACACAGACTGACTGACTGGTCACTCTTTCTGACTGGTCACACTGACTTACTGATTGGAGATACTGACTGACGATCAACATGACTGATCACACTGACTGACCGACGGGTCAAACTGACTGACTGATCACACTGACTGACTGACTGGTGACATTGACTGACTGACTGTTCAGACTGACTGAATGGTCACACTGACTGACTGACTGGTCACACTGACTGACTGGTCACACTAACTGACTGACTACTTACACTGACACACTGACTGTTCAGACTGACTGACTGGTCACACTGACTGACTGACTGGTCACACTGACTGATCACACTGACTGACTGACTGGTCACACTGATTGACTGGTCATATTGACTGACTGACTGGTCACACTGACTGACTGACTGGTTACACTGACTGACTGACTGACTGCTTACACTGACTGACTGGTCACACTGAATGACTGACTGGTTACACTGACTAACATGTTACACTGACTGACTGACTTTTTACACTGACTGACTGACTGGTCAAACTGACTGACTGATCACTCTGACTGACTGACTGATCACACAGACTGACTGACTGTTCACACTTTTTGACTGGTCACACTGACTTACTGACTGGTCATACTTACTGACTGGTCACAGTGACTGACTGACTGCTTACACTGACTGACTGACTGGTCACACTGACTGACTGGTCACACTGACTGACTGACTGACTGACTGGTCACTCTGACTGACTGATCACACAGACTGACCGACTGGTTACACTTTCTGACTGGTCACACTGATTTACTGATTGGTGACACTGACTGACCATCAACATGACTAATCAAACTGACTGACTGACTGGTCAAACTGACTCTATGACTGTCACACTAACTAACTGGTCACACTGACTGACGGACTGTTCACACTGACTGACTGGTCACACTGACTGATCACACTGACTGACTGACTGGTCACACTGACTGACTGGTCATATTGACTGACTGACTGGTCATACTTACTGACTGGTCACACTGACTGACTGACTGCTTACACTGACTGACTGACTGCTTACACTGACTGACTGGTCACACTGACTGACTGACTGGTTACACTGACTGACATGTTACACTGACTTACTGACTGGTTACACTGACTGACTGACTGGTCACACTGACTGACTGACTGGTCACACTGACTGACTGATCACTGTGACTGACTGACTGATCACACAGACTGACTGACTGGTCACACTTTCTGACTGGTCACACTGACTTACTGATTGGTGATACTGACTGACCATCAACATGACTGATCACACTGACTGACCGACGGGTCAAACTGACTGACTGATCACACTGACTGACTGACTGGTCACACTGACTGACTGGTGACATTGACTGACTGACTGTTCAGACTGACTGAATGGTCACACTGACTGACTGACTGGTCACACTGACTGACTGACTGGTCACACTGACTGATCACACTGACTGACTGACTGGTCACACTGACTGACTGGTCATATTGACTGACTGACTGGTCACACTGACTGACTGACTGGTTACACTGACTGACTGACTGACTGCTTACACTGACTGACTGGTCACACTGAATGACTGACTGGTTACACTGACTAACATGTTACACTGACTGACTGACTTTTTACACTGACTGACTGACTGGTCAAACTGACTGACTGATCACTCTGACTGACTGACTGATCACACAGACTGACTGACTGTTCACACTTTTTGACTGGTCACACTGACTTACTGACTGGTCATACTTACTGACTGGTCACAGTGACTGACTGACTGCTTACAGTGACTGACTGACTGGTCACACTGACTGACTGATCAAACTGACTGACAGACTGGTCACACTGACTGACTGGTCACACTGACTTACTGACTGGTTACACTGACTGACATGTTACACTGACTTACTGATTGGTTACACTGACTGACTGACTGGTCACACTGACTGACTGGTCACACTGACTGACTGACTGACTGACTGGTCACACAGACTGACCGACTGGTCACACTTTCTGACTGGTCACACTGACTTACTGATTGGTGACACTGACTGGCCATCAACATGACTAATCAAACTGACTGACTAACTGGTCACACTGACTGACGGACTGTTGACACTGACTGACTGGTCACACTGACTTATCACACTGACTGACTGACTGGTCACACTGACTGACTGGTCATATTGACTGACTGACTGGTCATACTTACTGACTGGTCACACTGACTGACTGACTGCTTACACTGACTGACTGACTGCTTACACTGACTGACTGGTCAAACTGACTGACTGACTGACTGGTTACACTGACTGACATGTTACACTGACTTACTGACTGGTTACACTGACTGACTGACTGGTCACACAGACTGACTGACTGGTCACACTTTCTGACTGGTCACACTGACTTACTGATTTGTGATACTGACTGACCATCAACATAACTGATCACACTGACTGACCGACGGGTCAAACTGACTGACTGATCACAATGACTGACTGACTGGTCACACTGACTAACTGGTCACATGGACTGACTGACTGTTCACACTGACTGACTGGTCACACTGACTGACTGACTGGTCACACTGACTGACTGGTCACACTTACTGACTGACGGTCACACTGACTGACTGGTCACACTAACTGACTGACTACTTACACTGACACACTGACTGTTCAGACTGACTGACTGGTCACACTGACTGACTGGTTATATTGACTGACTGACTGACTGGTCATACTTACTGACTGGTCACACTGACTGACTGACTGGTTACACTGACTGACTGACTGACTGCTTACACTGACTGACTGGTCACACTGAATGACTGACTGGTTACACTGACTAACATGTTACACTGACTGACTGACTTTTTACACTGACTAACTGACTGGTCAAACTGACTGACTGATCACTCTGACTGACTGACTGATCACACAGACTGACTGACTGTTCACACTTTTTGACTGGTCACACTGACTTACTGACTGTTCATACTTACTGACTGGTCACAGTGACTGACTGACTGCTTACACTGACTGACTGACTGGTCACACTGACTGACTGGTCACACTGACTGACTGACTGACTGACTGGTCACACTGACTGACTGATCACACAGACTGACCGACTGGTTACACTTTCTGACTGGTCACACTGATTTACTGATTGGTGACACTGACTGACCATCAACATGACTAATCAAACTGACTGACTGACTGGTCAAACTGACTCTATGACTGTCACACTGACTAACTGGTCACACTGACTGACGGACTGTTCACACTGACTGACTGGTCACACTGACTGATCACACTGACTGACTGACTGGTCACACTGACTGACTGGTCATATTGACTGACTGACTGGTCATACTTACTGACTGGTCACACTGACTGACTGACTGCTTACACTGACTGACTGACTGCTTACACTGACTGACTGGTCACACTGACTGACTGACTGGTTACACTGACTGACATGTTACACTGACTTACTGACTGGTTACACTGACTGACTGACTGGTCACACTGACTGACTGACTGGTCACACTGACTGACTAATCACTGTGACTGACTGACTGATTACACAGACTGACTGACTGGTCACACTTTCTGACTGGTCACACTGACTTACTGATTGGTGATACTGACTGACCATCAACATGACTGATCACACTGACTGACCGACGGGTCAAACTGACTGACTGATCACACTGACTGACTGACTGGTCACACTGACTGACTGGTGACATTGACTGACTGACTGTTCAGACTGACTGAATGGTCACACTGACTGACTGACTGGTCACACTGACTGACTGGTCACACTTACTGACTGACGGGTCACACTGACTGACTGGTCACACTAACTGACTGACTACTTACAATGACACACTGACTGTTCAGACTGACTGACTGGTCACACTGACTGACTGACTGGTCACACTGACTGATCACACTGACCGACTGACTGGTCACACTGACTGACTGGTCATATTGACTGACTGACTGGTCACACTGACTGACTGGTCACACTGACTGACTGACTGACTGACTGGTCACACTGACTGACTGATCACACAGACTGACCGACTGGTTACACTTTCTGACTGGTCACACTGATTTACTGATTGGTGACACTGACTGACCATCAACATGACTAATCAAACTGACTGACTGACTGGTCAAACTGACTCTATGACTGTCACACTGACTAACTGGTCACACTGACTGACGGACTGTTCACACTGACTGACTGGTCACACTGACTGATCACACTGACTGACTGACTGGTCACACTGACTGACTGGTCATATTGACTGACTGACTGGTCATACTTACTGACTGGTCACACTGACTGACTGACTGCTTACACTGACTGACTGACTGCTTACACTGACTGACTGGTCACACTGACTGACTGACTGACTGGTTACACTGACTGACATGTTACACTGACTTACTGACTGGTTACACTGACTGACTGACTGGTCACACTGACTGACTGACTGGTCACACTGACTGACTGATCACTGTGACTGACTGACTGATCACACAGACTGACTGACTGGTCACACTTTCTGAATGGTCACACTGACTTACTGATTGGAGATACTGACTGACCATCAACATCACTGATCACACTGACTGACCGACGGGTCAAACTGACTGACTGATCACACTGACTGACTGACTGGTCACACTGACTGACTGGTGACATTGACTGACTGACTGTTCAGACTGACTGAATGGTCACACTGACTGACTGACTGGTCACACTGACTGACTGGTCACACTAACTGACTGACTACTTACACTGACACACTGACTGTTCAGACTGACTGACTGGTCACACTGACTGACTGACTGGTCACACTGACTGATCACACTGACTGACTGACTGGTCACACTGACTGACTGGTCATATTGACTGACTGACTGGTCACACTGACTGACTGACTGGTTACACTGACTGACTGACTGACTGCTTACACTGACTGACTGGTCACACTGAATGACTGACTGGTTACACTGACTAACATGTTACACTGACTGACTGACTTTTTACACTGACTGACTGACTGGTCAAACTGACTGACTGATCACTCTGACTGACTGACTGATCACACAGACTGACTGACTGTTCACACTTTTTGACTGGTCACACTGACTTACTGACTGGTCATACTTACTGACTGGTCACAGTGACTGACTGACTGCTTACACTGACTGACTGACTGGTCACACTGACTGACTGATCAAACTGACTGACAGACTGGTCACACTGACTGACTGGTCACACTGACTTACTGACTGGTTACACTGACTGACATGTTACACTGACTTACTGATTGGTTACACTGACTGACTGACTGGTCACACTGACTGACTGGTCACACTGACTGACTGACTGACTGACTGACTGGTCACACAGACTGACCGACTGGTCACACTTTCTGACTGGTCACACTGACTTACTGATTGGTGACACTGACTGGCCATCAACATGACTAATCAAACTGACTGACTGACTGGTCAAACTGACTCTATGACTGTCACACTGACTAACTGGTCACACTGACTGACGGACTGTTGACACTGACTGACTGGTCACACTGACTTATCACACTGACTGACTGACTGGTCACACTGACTGACTGGTCATATTGACTGACTGACTGGTCATACTTACTGACTGGTCACACTGACTGACTGACTGCTTACACTGACTGACTGACTGCTTACACTGACTGACTGGTCAAACTGACTGACTGACTGGTTACACTGACTGACATGTTACACTGACTTACTGACTGGTTACACTGACTGACTGACTGGTCACACAGACTGACTGACTGGTCACACTTTCTGACTGGTCACACTGACTTACTGATTTGTGATACTGACTGACCATCAACATAACTGATCACACTGACTGACCGACGGGTCAAACTGACTGACTGATCACAATGACTGACTGACTGGTCACACTGACTAACTGGTCACATGGACTGACTGACTGTTCACACTGACTGACTGGTCACACTGACTGACTGACTGGTCACACTGACTGACTGGTCACACTTACTGACTGACGGGTCACACTGACTGACTGGTCACACTAACTGACTGACTACTTACACTGACACACTGACTGTTCAGACTGACTGACTGGTCACACTGACTGACTGGTTATATTGACTGACTGACTGACTGGTCATACTTACTGACTGGTCACACTGACTGACTGACTGGTTACACTGACTGACTGACTGACTGCTTACACTGACTGACTGGTCACACTGAATGACTGACTGGTTACACTGACTAACATGTTACACTGACTGACTGACTTTTTACACTGACTAACTGACTGGTCAAACTGACTGACTGATCACTCTGACTGACTGACTGATCACACAGACTGACTGACTGTTCACACTTTTTGACTGGTCACACTGACTTACTGACTGTTCATACTTACTGACTGGTCACAGTGACTGACTGACTGCTTACACTGACTGACTGACTGGTCACACTGACTGACTGGTCACACTGACTGACTGACTGACTGACTGGTCACACTGACTGACTGATCATACAGACTGACCGACTGGTTACACTTTCTGACTGGTCACACTGATTTACTGATTGGTGACACTGACTGACCATCAACATGACTAATCAAACTGACTGACTGACTGGTCAAACTGACTCTATGACTGTCACACTGACTAACTGGTCACACTGACTGACGGACTGTTCACACTGACTGACTGGTCACACTGACTGATCACACTGACTGACTGACTGGTCACACTGACTGACTGGTCATATTGACTGACTGACTGGTCATACTTACTGACTGGTCACACTGACTGACTGACTGCTTACACTGACTGACTGACTGCTTACACTGACTGACTGGTCACACTGACTGACTGACTGGTTACACTGACTGACATGTTACACTGACTTACTGACTGGTTACACTGACTGACTGACTGGTCACACTGACTGACTGACTGGTCACACTGACTGACTGATCACTGTGACTGACTGACTGATCACACAGACTGACTGACTGGTCACACTTTCTGACTGGTCACACTGACTTACTGATTGGTGATACTGACTGACCATCAACATGACTGATCACACTGACTGACCGACGGGTCAAACTGACTGACTGATCACACTGACTGACTGACTGGTCACACTGACTGACTGGTGACATTGACTTACTGACTGTTCAGACCTACTGAATGGTCACACTGACTGACTGACTGGTCACACTGACTGACTGGTCACACTTACTGACTGACGGGTCACACTGACTGACTGGTCACACTAACTGACTGACTACTTACAATCACACTGACTGTTCAGACTGACTGACTGGTCACACTGACTGACTGACTGGTCACACTGACTGATCACACTGACCGACTGACTGGTCACACTGACTGACTGGTCATATTGACTGACTGACTGGTCACACTGACTGACTGACTGGTTACACTGACTGACTGGCTGCTTACACTGACTGACAGGTCACACTGAATGACTGACTGTTTACACTGACTGACATGTTACACTGACTGACATGTTATACAGACTTACTGACTGGTTACACTGACTCACTGACTTTTCACACTGAATGACTGACTGTTTACACTGACTGACATGTTACACTGACTGACATGTTACACTGACTTACTGACGGGTTACACTGACTGACTGACTTTTCACACTGACTGACTGGTCACACTGACTGATCACACTGACTGACTGACTGGTCACACTGACTGACTGGTCATATTGACTGACTGACTGGTCATACTTACTGACTGGTCACACTGACTGACTGACTGGTTACACTGACTGACTGACTGACTGCTTACACTGACTGACTGGTCACACTGAACGACTGACTGGTTACACTGACTGACTGACTGGTCACACTGACTGACTGATCACTCTGACTGACTGACTGATCACACAGACTGACTGACTGGTCACACTTTCTGACTGGTCACACTGACTTACTGATTGGTGATACTGACTGACCATCAACATGACTGATCACACTGACTGACCGACGGGTCAAACTGACTGACTGATCACACTGACTGACTGACTGGTCACACTGACTGACTGGTGACATTGACTGACTGACTGTTCAGACTGACTGACTGGTCACACTGACTGACTGGTCACACTTACTGACTGACGGGTCACACTGACTGACTGGTCACACTAACTGACTGACTACTTACAATGACACACTGACTGTTCAGACTGACTGACTGGTCACACTGACTGACTGACTGGTCACACTGACTGATCACACTGACCGACTGACTGGTCACACTGACTGACTGGTCATATTGACTGACTGACTGGTCACACTGACTGACTGGTCACACTGACTGACTGACTGACTGACTGGTCACACTGACTGACTGATCACACAGACTGACCGACTGGTTACACTTTCTGACTGGTCACACTGATTTACTGATTGGTGACACTGACTGACCATCAACATGACTAATCAAACTGACTGACTGACTGGTCAAACTGACTCTATGACTGTCACACTGACTAACTGGTCACACTGACTGACGGACTGTTCACACTGACTGACTGGTCACACTGACTGATCACACTGACTGACTGACTGGTCACACTGACTGACTGGTCATATTGACTGACTGACTGGTCATACTTACTGACTGGTCACACTGACTGACTGACTGCTTACACTGACTGACTGACTGCTTACACTGACTGACTGGTCACACTGACTGACTGACTGGTTACACTGACTGACATGTTACACTGACTTACTGACTGGTTACACTGACTGACTGACTGGTCACACTGACTGACTGACTGGTCACACTGACTGACTGATCACTGTGACTGACTGACTGATCACACAGACTGACTGACTGGTCACACTTTCTGACTGGTCACACTGACTTACTGATTGGTGATACTGACTGACCATCAACATGACTGATCACACTGACTGACCGACGGGTCAAACTGACTGACTGATCACACTGACTGACTGACTGGTCACACTGACTGACTGGTGACATTGACTTACTGACTGTTCAGACCTACTGAATGGTCACACTGACTGACTGACTGGTCACACTGACTGACTGGTCACACTTACTGACTGACGGGTCACACTGACTGACTGGTCACACTAACTGACTGACTACTTACAATCACACTGACTGTTCAGACTGACTGACTGGTCACACTGACTGACTGACTGGTCACACTGACTGATCACACTGACCGACTGACTGGTCACACTGACTGACTGGTCATATTGACTGACTGACTGGTCAAACTGACTGACTGACTGGTTACACTGACTGACTGGCTGCTTACACTGACTTACAGGTCACACTGAATGACTGACTGTTTACACTGACTGACATGTTACACTGACTGACATGTTATACAGACTTACTGACTGGTTACACTGACTCACTGACTTTTCACACTGAATGACTGACTGTTTACACTGACTGACATGTTACACTGACTGACATGTTACACTGACTTACTGACGGGTTACACTGACTGACTGACTTTTCACACTGACTGACTGGTCACACTGACTGATCACACTGACTGACTGACTGGTCACACTGACTGACTGGTCATATTGACTGACTGACTGGTCATACTTACTGACTGGTCACACTGACTGACTGACTGGTTACACTGACTGACTGACTGACTGCTTACACTGACTGACTGGTCACACTGAACGACTGACTGGTTACACTGACTGACTGACTGGTCACACTGACTGACTGATCACTCTGACTGACTGACTGATCACACAGACTGACTGACTGGTCACACTTTCTGACTGGTCACACTGACTTACTGATTTGTGATAATGACTGACCATCAACATGACTGATCACACTGACTGACCGACGGGTCAAACTGACTGACTGATCACACTGACTGACTGACTGGTCACACTCACTGACTGGTCACATTGACTGACTGACTGTTCAGACTGACTGACTGGTCACACTGACTGACTGACTGGTCACACTGACTGACTGGTCACACTTACTGACTGACGGGTCACACTGAATGACTGGTCACACTAACTGACTGACTACTTACACTGACACACTGACTGTTCAGACTGACTGACTGGTCACACTGACTGACTGACTGGTCACACTGACTGATCACACTGACTGACTGACTGGTCACACTGACTGACTGGTCATATTGACTGACTGACTGGTCATTCTTACTGACTGGTCACACTGACTGACTGACTGGTTACACTGACTGACTGACTGCTTACACTGACTGACAGGTCACACTGAATGACTGACTGTTTACACTGACTGACATGTTACACTGACTGACATGTTACACTGACTTACTGACTGGTTATACTGACTGACTGACTTTTCACACTGACTGACTGGTCACACTGACTGATCACACTGACTGACTGACTGGTCACACTGACTGACTGGTCATATTGACTGACTGACTTTTCATACTTACTGACTGGTCACACTGACTGACTGACTGGTTACACTGACTGACTGACTGACTGCTTACACTGACTGACTGGTCACACTGAATGACTGACTGGTTACACTGACTAACATGTTACACTGACTGACTGACTTTTTACACTGACTGACTGACTGGTCAAACTGACTGACTGAACACTCTGACTGACTGACTGATCACACAGACTGACTGACTTTTCACACTTTTTGACTGGTCACACTGACTTACTGACTGGTCATACTTACTGACTGGTCACAGTGACTGACTGACTGCTTACACTGACTGACTGACTGGTCACACTGACTGACTGATCAAACTGACTGACAGACTGGTCACACTGACTGACTGGTCACACTGACTTACTGACTGGTTACACTGACTGACATGTTACACTGACTTACTGATTGGTTACAATAACTGACTGACTGGTCACACTGACTGACTGGTCACACTGACTGACTGACTGACTGACTGACTGACTGGTCACACAGACTGACCGACTGGTCACACTTTCTGACTGGTCACACTGACTTACTGATTGGTGACACTGACTGACCATCAACATGACTAATCAAACTGACTGACTGACTGGTCAAACTGACTCTATGACTGTCACACTGACTAACTGGTCACACTGACTGACGGACTGTTCACACTGACTGACTGGTCACACTGACTGATCACACTGACT
Organism: Zacco platypus; assembly: GCA_038088235.1. Lineage (NCBI taxonomy): Eukaryota > Metazoa > Chordata > Actinopteri > Cypriniformes > Xenocyprididae > Zacco > Zacco platypus. The sequence goes on along the minus strand of CM076086.1, from coordinate 22,725,838 downwards.
GACTGACTGGTCACACTGACTGACTGGTCATATTGACTGACTGACTGGTCATACTTACTGACTGGTCACACTGACTGACAAACTGCTTACACTGACTGACTGACTGCTTACACTGACTGACTGGTCAAACTGACTGACTGACTGGTTACACTGACTGACATGTTACACTGACTTACTGACTGGTTACAGTGACTGACTGACTGGTCACACTGACTGACTGACTGGTCACACTGACTGACTGATCACTCTGACTGACTGACTGATCACACAGACTGACTGACTGGTCACACTTTCTGACCGGTCACACTGACTTACTGATTGGTGCTACTGACTGACCATCAACATGACTGATCACACTGACTGACCGACGGGTCAAACTGACTGACTGATCACACTGACTGACTGACTGGTCACACTGACTGACTGGTCACATTGACTGACTGACTGTTCACACTGACTGACTGGTCACACTGACTGACTGACTGGTCACACTGACTGACTGGTCACACTTACTGACTGACGGGTCACACTGACTGACTGGTCACACTAACTGACTGACTACTTACACTGACACACTGACTGTTCAGACTGACTGACTGGTCACACTGACTGACTGGTCATATTGACTGACTGACTGACTGGTCATACTTACTGACTGGTCACACTGACTGACTGACTGGTTACACTGACTGACTGACTGACTGCTTACACTGACTGACTGGTCACACTGAATGACTGACTGGTTACACTGACTAACATGTTACACTGACTGACTGACTTTTTACACTGACTAACTGACTGGTCAAACTGACTGACTGATCACTCTGACTGACTGACTGATCACACAGACTGACTGACTGTTCACACTTTTTGACTGGTAACACTGACTTACTGACTGTTCATACTTACTGACTGGTCACAGTGACTGACTGACTGCTTACACTGACTGACTGACTGGTCACACTGACTGACTGGTCACACTGACTGACTGACTGACTGACTGGTCACACTGACTGACTGATCACACAGACTGACCGACTGGTCACACTTTCTGACTGGTCACACTGACTTACTGATTGGTGACACTGACTGACCATCAACATGACTAATCAAACTGACTGACTGACTGGTCAAACTTACTCTATGACTGTCGAACTGACTAACTGGTCATACTGACTGACGGACTGGTCATATTAACTGACTGACTGGTCACACTGACCGACTGGTCACACTGACTGACTGACTATTCACATTGACTGACTGTCTGGTCACACTGACTGACCGGTCACACTGACTGACTGACTGACTGGTCACACTGACTGACTGGTCACACTGACTGATTGGTCAAACTGACTGACTGAATGGTCAATCTCACTGACTGACTGGTCACACTGACTGACTGGTCACACTGACCTATCACACTGACTGACTGACTGACTGACTGACTGGTTACACTGACTGACTGACTGGTAACACTGACTGACTGGTCACACTGACTGACTGAATGGTCAATCTCACTGACTGACTGGTTACACTGACTAACATGTTACACTGACTAACATGTTACACTGACTGACTGACTTTTTACACTGACTGACTGACTGGTCAAACTGACTGACTGATCACTCTGACTGACTGACTGATCACACAGACTGACTGACTGTTCACACTTTTTGAATGGTCACACTGACTTACTGATTGGTGACACTGACTGACCATCAACATGACTAATCAAACTGACTGACTGACTGACTGGTCAAACTGACTCTATGACTGTCACACTGACTAACTGGTCACACTGACTGACTGACTGGTCACACTGACTGACTGGTCATATTGACTGACTGACTCGTGACACTGACTGACTGACTGACTGACTGACTGTTCGAACTGACTGACTGACTGGTCACAATGACTGACTGGTCACACTGATTGACTGACTGGTTACACTGACTGACTGACTGGTCACACTGACTGACTGATCACTCTGACTGACTGGTCACACTGACTTACTGATTGGTGACACTGACTGACTGACTGGTCACACTGACTGACTGACTGGTCACACTTCCTGATTGGTCACACTGACTTACTGACTGGTCATACTTACTGACTGGTCACAGTGACTGACTGACTGCTTACACTGACTGACTGACTGGTCACACTGACTGACTGATCAAACTGACTGACAGACTGGTCACACTGACTGACTGGTCACACTGACTTACTGACTGGTTACACTGACTGACATGTTACACTGACTTACTGATTGGTTACAATAACTGACTGACTGGTCACACTGACTGACTGGTCACACTGACTGACTGACTGACTGACTGACTGACTGGTCACACAGACTGACCGACTGGTCACACTTTCTGACTGGTCACACTGACTTACTGATTGGTGACACTGACTGACCATCAACATGACTAATCAAACTGACTGACTGACTGGTCAAACTGACTCTATGACTGTCACACTGACTAACTGGTCACACTGACTGACGGACTGTTCACACTGACTGACTGGTCACACTGACTGATCACACTGACTGACTGACTGGTCACACTGACTGACTGGTCATATTGACTGACTGACTGGTCATACTTACTGACTGGTCACACTGACTGACTGACTGCTTACACTGACTGACTGACTGCTTACACTGACTGACTGGTCAAACTGACTGACTGACTGGTTACACTGACTGACATGTTACACTGACTTACTGACTGGTTACACTGACTGACTGACTGGTCACACTGACTGACTGACTGGTCACACTGACTGACTGATCACTCTGACTGACTGACTGATCACACAGACTGACTGACTGGTCACACTTTCTGACCGGTCACACTGACTTACTGATTGGTGATACTGACTGACCATCAACATGACTGATCACACTGACTGACCGACGGGTCAAACTGACTGACTGATCACACTGACTGACTGACTGGTCACACTGACTGACTGGTCACATTGACTGACTGACTGTTCACACTGATTGACTGGTCACACTGACTGACTGACTGGTCACACTGACTGACTGGTCACACTTGCTGACGGACGGGTCACACTGACTGACTGGTCACACTAACTGACTGACTACTTACACTGACACACTGACTGTTCAGACTGACTGACTGGTCACACTGACTGACTGGTCATATTGACTGACTGACTGACTGGTCATACTTACTGACTGGTCACACTGACTGACTGACTGGTTACACTGACTGACTGACTGACTGCTTACACTGACTGACTGGTCACACTGAATGACTGACTGGTTACACTGACTAACATGTTACACTGACTGACTGACTTTTTACACTGACTAACTGACTGGTCAAACTGACTGACTGATCACTCTGACTGACTGACTGATCACACAGACTGACTGACTGTTCACACTTTTTGACTGGTAACACTGACTTACTGACTGTTCATACTTACTGACTGGTCACAGTGACTGACTGACTGCTTACACTGACTGACTGACTGGTCACACTGACTGACTGGTCACACTGACTGACTGACTGACTGACTGGTGACACTGACTGACTGATCACACAGACTGACCGACTGGTCACACTTTCTGACTGGTCACACTGACTTACTGATTGGTGACACTGACTGACCATCAACATGACTAATCAAACTGACTGACTGACTGGTCAAACTGACTCTATGACTGTCGAACTGACTAACTGGTCACACTGACTGACGGACTGGTCATATTAACTGACTGACTGGTCACACTGACCGACTGGTCACACTGACTGACTGACTATTCACATTGACTGACTGTCTGGTCACACTGACTGACTGGTCACACTGACTGACTGACTGACTGGTCACACTGACTGACTGGTCACACTGACTGATTGGTCAAACTGACTGACTGAATGGTCAATCTCACTGACTGACTGGTCACACTGACTGACTGGTCAGACTGACTGATCACACTGACTGACTGACTGACTGACTGGTTACACTGACTGACTGACTGGTAACACTGACTGACTGGTCACACTGACTGACTGAATGGTCAATCTCACTGACTGACTGGTTACACTGACTAACATGTTACACTGACTGACTGACTTTTTACACTGACTGACTGACTGGTCAAACTGACTGACTGATCACTCTGACTGACTGACTGATCACACAGACTGACTGACTGTTCACACTTTTTGAATGGTCACACTGACTTACTGATTGGTGACACTGACTGACCATCAACATGACTAATCAAACTGACTGACTGACTGACTGGTCAAACTGACTCTATGACTGTCACACTGACTAACTGGTCACACTGACTGACTGACTGGTCACACTGACTGACTGGTCATATTGACTGACTGACTCGTGACACTGACTGACTGACTGACTGACTGACTGACTGTTCACACTGACTGACTGACTGGTCACAATGACTGACTGGTCACACTGATTGACTGACTGGTTACACTGACTGACTGACTGGTCACACTGACTGACTGATCACTCTGACTTACTGATTGGTGACACTGACTGACCATCAACATGACTAATCAAACTGACTGACTGACTGGTCAAACTGACTCTATGACTGTCGAACTGACTAACTGGTCACACTGACTGACGGACTGGTCATATTAACTGACTGACTGGTCACACTGACCACCTGGTCACACTGACTGACTGACTATTCACATTGACTGACTGTCTGGTCACACTGACTGACTGGTCACACTGACTCACTGACTGACTGGTCACACTGACTGACTGGTCACACTGACTAATTGGTCAAACTGACTGACTGAATGGTCAATCTCACTGACTGACTGGTCACACTGACTGACTGGTCAGACTGACTGATCACACTGACTGACTGACTGACTGACTGGTTACACTGACTGACTGACTGGTAACACTGACTGACTGGTCACACTGACTGACTGAATAGTCAATCTCACTGACTGACTGGTTACACTGACTAACATGTTACACTGACTGACTGACTTTTTACACTGACTGACTGACTGGTCAAACTGACTGACTGATCACTCTGACTGACTGACTGATCACACAGACTGACTGACTGTTCACACTTTTTGAATGGTCACACTGACTTACTGATTGGTGACACTGACTGACTGATCACACAGACTGACCGACTGGTTACACTTTCTGACTGGTCACACTGATTTACTGATTGGTGACACTGACTGACCATCAACATGACTAATCAAACTGACTGACTGACTGACTGGTCAAACTGACTCTATGACTGTCACACTGACTAACTGGTCACACTGACTGACTGACTGGTCACACTGACTGACTGGTCATATTGACTGACTGACTCGTGACACTGACTGACTGACTGACTGACTGTTCACACTGACTGACTGACTGGTCACAATGACTGACTGGTCACACTGATTGACTGACTGGTTACACTGACTGACTGACTGGTCACACTGACTGACTGATCACTCTGACTGACTGGTCACACTGACTTACTGATTGGTGACACTGACTGACTGACTGGTCACACTGACTGACTGACTGGTCACACTTCCTGACTGGTGATACTGACTGACTGACTGGTCACACTGACTGACTGGTCACACTGACTTACTGATTGGTGACACTGACTGACTGACTGGTCACACTGACTGACTGACTGGTCACACTTCCTGACTGGTGATACTGACTGACTGACTGGTCACACTTTTTGACTGGTAACACTGACTTACTGACTGTTCATACTTACTGACTGGTCACAGTGACTGACTGACTGCTTACACTGACTGACTGACTGGTCACACTGACTGACTGGTCACACTGACTGACTGACTGACTGACTGGTCACACTGACTGACTGGTCACACTGACTGACTGACTGACTGGTTACACTGACTGACATGTTACACTGACTTACTGACCGGTTACACTGACTGACTGACTGGTCACACTGACTGACTGACTGGTCACACTGACTGACTGATCACTGTGACTGACTGACTGATCACACAGACTGACTGACTGGTCACACTTTCTGACTGGTCACACTGACTTACTGATTGGAGATACTGACTGACCATCAACATGACTGATCACACTGACTGACCGACGGGTCAAACTGACTGACTGATCACACTGACTGACTGACTGGTCACACTGACTGACTGGTGACATTGACTGACTGACTGTTCAGACTGACTGAATTGTCACACTGACTGACTGACTGGTCACACTGACTGACTGGTCACACTAACTGACTGACTACTTACACTGACACACTGACTGTTCAGACTGACTGACTGGTCACACTGACTGACTGACTGGTCACACTGACTGGTCACACTGACTGACTGGTCACACTAACTGACTGACTACTTACACTGACACACTGACTGTTCAGACTGACTGACTGGTCACACTGACTGACTGACTGGTCACACTGACTGATCACACTGACTGACTGACTGGTTACACTGACTGACTGACTGACTGCTTACACTGACTGACTGGTCACACTGAATGACTGACTGGTTACACTGACTAACATGTTACACTGACTGACTGACTTTTTACACTGACTGACTGACTGGTCAAACTGACTGACTGATCACTCTGACTGACTGACTGATCACACAGACTGACTGACTGTTCACACTTTTTGACTGGTCACACTGACTTACTGACTGGTCATACTTACTGACTGGTCACAGTGACTGACTGACTGCTTACACTGACTGACTGACTGGTCACACTGACTGACTGATCAAACTGACTGACAGACTGGTCACACTGACTGACTGGTCACACTGACTTACTGACTGGTTACACTGACTGACATGTTACACTGACTTACTGATTGGTTACACTGACTGACTGACTGGTCACACTGACTGACTGGTCACACTGACTGACTGACTGACTGACTGGTCACACAGACTGACCGACTGGTCACACTTTCTGACTGGTCACACTGACTTACTGATTGGTGACACTGACTGGCCATCAACATGACTAATCAAACTGACTGACTGACTGGTCAAACTGACTCTATGACTGTCACACTGACTAACTGGTCACACTGACTGACGGACTGTTCACACTGACTGACTGGTCACACTGACTTATCACACTGACTGACTGACTGGTCACACTGACTGACTGGTCAAATTGACTGACTGACTGGTCATACTTACTGACTGGTCACACTGACTGACTGACTGCTTACACTGACTGACTGACTGCTTACACTGACTGACTGGTCAAACTGACTGACTGACTGGTTACACTGACTGACATGTTACACTGACTTACTGACTGGTTACACTGACTGACTGACTGGTCACACAGACTGACTGACTGGTCACACTTTCTGACTGGTCACACTGACTTACTGATTGGTCATACTGACTGACCATCAACATAACTGATCACACTGACTGACCGACGGGTCAAACTGACTGACTGATCACAATGACTGACTGACTGGTCACACTGACTAACTGGTCACATTGACTGACTGACTGTTCACACTGACTGACTGGTCACACTGACTGACTGACTGACTGGTCATACTTACTGACTGGTCACACTGACTGACTGACTGGTTACACTGACTGACTGACTGACTGCTTACACTGACTGACTGGTCACACTGAATGACTGACTGGTTACACTGACTAACATGTTACACTGACTGACTGACTTTTTACACTGACTAACTGACTGGTCAAACTGACTGACTGATCACTCTGACTGACTGACTGATCACACAGACTGACTGACTGTTCACACTTTTTGACTGGTCACACTGACTTACTGACTGTTCATACTTACTGACTGGTCACAGTGACTGACTGACTGGTTACACTGACTGACTGACTGGTCACACTGACTGACTGGTCACACTGACTGACTGACTGACTGGTCACACTGACTGACTGATCACACAGACTGACCGACTGGTTACACTTTCTGACTGGTCACACTGATTTACTGATTGGTGACACTGACTGACCATCAACATGACTAATCAAACTGACTGACTGACTGGTCAAACTGACTCTATGACTGTCACACTGACTAACTGGTCACACTGACTGACGGACTGTTCACACTGACTGACTGGTCACACTGACTGATCACACTGACTGACTGACTGGTCACACTGACTGACTGGTCATATTGACTGACTGACTGGTCATACTTACTGACTGGTCACACTGACTGACTGACTGCTTACACTGACTGACTGACGGCTTACACTGACTGACTGGTCAGACTGACTGACTGACTGGTTACACTGACTGACATGTTACACTGACTTACTGACTGGTTACACTGACTGACTGACTGGTCACACTGACTGACTGACTGGTCACACTGACTGACTGATCACTGTGACTGACTGACTGATCACACAGACTGACTGACTGGTCACACTTTCTGACTGGTCACACTGACTTACTGATTGGTGATACTGACTGACCATCAACATGACTGATCACACTGACTGACCGACGGGTCAAACTGACTGACTGATCACACTGACTGACTGACTGGTCACACTGACTGACTGGTGACATTGACTGACTGACTGTTCAGACCTACTGAATAGTCACACTGACTGACTGACTGGTCACACTGACTGACTGGTCACACTTACTGACTGACTGGTCACACAGACTGACCGACTGGTCACACTTTCTGACTGGTCACACTGACTTACTGATTGGTGACACTGACTGGCCATCAACATGACTAATCAAACTGACTGACTGACTGGTCAAACTGACTCTATGACTGTCACACTGACTAACTGGTCACACTGACTGACGGACTGTTGACACTGACTGACTGGTCACACTGACTTATCACACTGACTGACTGACTGGTCACACTGACTGACTGGTCATATTGACTGACTGACTGGTCATACTTACTGACTGGTCACACTGACTGACTGACTGCTTACACTGACTGACTGACTGCTTACACTGACTGACTGGTCAAACTGACTGACTGACTGGTTACACTGACTGACATGTTACACTGACTTACTGACTGGTTACACTGACTGACTGACTGGTCACACAGACTGACTGACTGGTCACACTTTCTGATTGGTCACACTGACTTACTGATTTGTGATACTGACTGACCATCAACATAACTGATCACACTGACTGACCGACGGGTCAAACTGACTGACTGATCACAATGACTGACTGACTGGTCACACTGACTAACTGGTCACATGGACTGACTGACTGTTCACACTGACTGACTGGTCACACTGACTGACTGACTGGTCACACTGACTGACTGGTCACACTTACTGACTGACGGGTCACACTGACTGACTGGTCACACTAACTGACTGACTACTTACACTGACACACTGACTGTTCAGACTGACTGACTGGTCACACTGACTGACTGGTTATATTGACTGACTGACTGACTGGTCATACTTACTGACTGGTCACACTGACTGACTGACTGGTTAGACTGACTGACTGACTGACTGCTTACACTGACTGACTGGTCACACTGAATGACTGACTGGTTACACTGACTAACATGTTACACTGACTGACTGACTTTTTACACTGACTAACTGACTGGTCAAACTGACTGACTGATCACTCTGACTGACTGACTGATCACACAGACTGACTGACTGTTCACACTTTTTGACTGGTCACACTGACTTACTGACTGTTCATACTTACTGACTGGTCACAGTGACTGACTGACTGCTTACACTGACTGACTGACTGGTCACACTGACTGACTGGTCACACTGACTGACTGACTGACTGACTGGTCACACTGACTGACTGATCACACAGACTGACCGACTGGTTACACTTTCTGACTGGTCACACTGATTTACTGATTGGTGACACTGACTGACCATCAACATGACTAATCAAACTGACTGACTGACTGGTCAAACTGACTCTATGACTGTCACACTGACTAACTGGTCACACTGACTGACGGACTGTTCACACTGACTGACTGGTCACACTGACTGATCACACTGACTGACTGACTGGTCACACTGACTGACTGGTCATATTGACTGACTGACTGGTCATACTTACTGACTGGTCACACTGACTGACTGACTGCTTACACTGACTGACTGACTGCTTACACTGACTGACTGGTCACACTGACTGACTGACTGGTTACACTGACTGACATGTTACACTGACTTACTGACTGGTTACACTGACTGACTGACTGGTCACACTGACTGACTGACTGGTCACACTGACTGACTGATCACTGTGACTGACTGACTGATCACACAGACTGACTGACTGGTCACACTTTCTGACTGGTCACACTGACTTACTGATTGGTGATACTGACTGACCATCAACATGACTGATCACACTGACTGACCGACGGGTCAAACTGACTGACTGATCACACTGACTGACTGACTGGTCACACTGACTGACTGGTGACATTGACTTACTGACTGTTCAGACCTACTGAATGGTCACACTGACTGACTGACTGGTCACACTGACTGACTGGTCACACTGACTGACTGACGGGTCACACTGACTGACTGGTCACACTAACTGACTGACTACTTACAATCACACTGACTGTTCAGACTGACTGACTGGTCACACTGACTGACTGACTGGTCACACTGACTGATCACACTGACCGACTGACTGGTCACACTGACTGACTGGTCATATTGACTGACTGACTGGTCACACTGACTGACTGACTGGTTACACTGACTGACTGGCTGCTTACACTGACTGACAGGTCACACTGAATGACTGACTGTTTACACTGACTGACATGTTACACTGACTGACATGTTATACAGACTTACTGACTGGTTACACTGACTCACTGACTTTTCACACTGAATGACTGACTGTTTACACTGACTGACATGTTACACTGACTGACATGTTACACTGACTTACTGACTGGTTACACTGACTGATCACACTGACTGACTGACTGGTCACACTGACTGACTGGTCATATTGACTGACTGACTGGTCATACTTACTGACTGGTCACACTGACTGACTGACTGGTTACACTGACTGACTGACTGCTTACACTGACTGACAGGTCACACTGAATGACTGACTGTTTACACTGACTGACATGTTACACTGACTGACATGTTACACTGACTTACTGACTGGTTATACTGACTGACTGACTTTTCACACTGACTGACTGGTCACACTGACTGATCACACTGACTGACTGACTGGTCACACTGACTGACTGGTCATATTGACTGACTGACTGGTCATACTTACTGACTGGTCACACTGACTGACTGACTGGTTACACTGACTGACTGACTGACTGCTTACACTGACTGACTGGTCACACTGAATGACTGACTGGTTACACTGACTAACATGTTAAACTGACTGACTGACTTTTTACACTGACTGACTGACTGGTCAAACTGACTGACTGAACACTCTGACTGACTGACTGATCACACAGACTGACTGACTTTTCACACTTTTTGACTCGTCACACTGACTTACTGACTGGTCATACTTACTGACTGGTCACAGTGACTGACTGACTGCTTACACTGACTGACTGACTGGTCACACTGACTGACTGATCAAACTGACTGACAGACTGGTCACACTGACTGACTGGTCACACTGACTTACTGACTGGTTACACTGACTGACATGTTACACTGACTTACTGATTGGTTACAATAACTGACTGACTGGTCACACTGACTGACTGGTCACACTGACTGACTGACTGACTGACTGACTGGTCACACAGACTGACCGACTGGTCACACTTTCTGACTGGTCACACTGACTTACTGATTGGTGACACTGACTGACCATCAACATGACTAATCAAACTGACTGACTGACTGGTCAAACTGACTCTATGACTGTCACACTGACTAACTGGTCACACTGACTGACGGACTGTTCACACTGACTGACTGGTCACACTGACTGATCACACTGACTGACTGACTGGTCACACTGACTGACTGGTCATATTGATTGACTGACTGGTCATACTTACTGACTGGTCACACTGACTGACTGACTGCTTACACTGACTGACTGACTGCTTACACTGACTGACTGGTCAAACTGACTGACTGACTGGTTACACTGACTGACATATTACACTGACTTACTGACTGGTCACACTGACTGACTGACTGGTCACACTGACTGACTGATCACTCTGACTGACTGACTGATCACACAGACTGACTGACTGGTCACACTTTCTGACCGGTCACACTGACTTACTGATTGGTGATACTGACTGACCATCAACATGACTGATCACACTGACTGACCGACGGGTCAAACTGACTGACTGATCACACTGACTGACTGACTGGTCACACTGACTGACTGGTCACATTGACTGACTGACTGTTCACACTGACTGACTGGTCACACTTACTGACTGACGGGTCACACTGACTGACTGGTCACACTAACTGACTGACTACTTACACTGACACACTGACTGTTCAGACTGACTGACTGGTCACACTGACTGACTGGTCATATTGACTGACTGACTGACTGGTCATACTTACTGACTGGTCACACTGACTGACTGACTGGTTACACTGACTGACTGACTGACTGCTTACACTGACTGACTGGTCACACTGAATGACTGACTGGTTACACTGACTAACATGTTACACTGACTGACTGACTTTTTACACTGACTAACTGACTGGTCAAACTGACTGACTGATCACTCTGACTGACTGACTGATCACACAGACTGACTGACTGTTCACACTTTTTGACTGGTAACACTGACTTACTGACTGTTCATACTTACTGACTGGTCACAGTGACTGACTGACTGCTTACACTGACTGACTGACTGGTCACACTGACTGACTGGTCACACTGACTGACTGACTGACTGACTGACTGGTCACACTGACTGACTGATCACACAGACTGACCGACTGGTCAAACTTTCTGACTGGTCACACTGACTTACTGATTGGTGACACTGACTGACCATCAACATGACTAATCAAACTGACTGACTGACTGGTCAAACTTACTCTATGACTGTCGAACTGACTAACTGGTCATACTGACTGACGGACTGGTCATATTAACTGACTGACAGGTCACACTGACCGACTGGTCACACTGACTGACCGACTATTCACATTGACTGACTGTCTGGTCACACTGACTGACCGGTCACACTGACTGACTGACTGACTGGTCACACTGACTGACTGGTCACACTGACTGATTGGTCAAACTGACTGACTGAATGGTCAATCTCACTGACTGACTGGTCACACTGACTGACTGGTCACACTGACCTATCACACTGACTGACTGACTGACTGACTGACTGGTTACACTGACTGACTGACTGGTAACACTGACTGACTGGTCACACTGACTGACTGAATGGTCAATCTCACTGACTGACTGGTTACACTGACTAACATGTTACACTGACTAACATGTTACACTGACTGACTGACTTTTTACACTGACTGACTGACTGGTCAAACTGACTGACTGATCACTCTGACTGACTGACTGATCACACAGACTGACTGACTGTTCACACTTTTTGAATGGTCACACTGACTTACTGATTGGTGACACTGACTGACCATCAACATGACTAATCAAACTGACTGACTGACTGACTGGTCAAACTGACTCTATGACTGTCACACTGACTAACTGGTCACACTGACTGACTGACTGGTCACACTGACTGACTGGTCATATTGACTGACTGACTCGTGACACTGACTGACTGACTGACTGACTGACTGCTCAAACTGACTGACTGACTGGTCACAATGACTGACTGGTCACACTGATTGACTGACTGGTTACACTGACTGACTGACTGGTCACACTGACTGACTGATCACTCTGACTGACTGGTCACACTGACTTACTGATTGGTGACACTGACTGACTGACTGGTCACACTGACTGACTGACTGGTCACACTTCCTGATTGGTCACACTGACTTACTGACTGGTCATACTTACTGACTGGTCACAGTGACTGACTGACTGCTTACACTGACTGACTGACTGGTCACACTGACTGACTGATCAAACTGACTGACAGACTGGTCACACTGACTGACTGGTCACACTGACTTACTGACTGGTTACACTGACTGACATGTTACACTGACTTACTGATTGGTTACAATAACTGACTGACTGGTCACACTTACTGACTGGTCACACTGACTGACTGACTGACTGACTTACTGGTCACACAGACTGACCGACTGGTCACACTTTCTGACTGGTCACACTGACTTACTGATTGGTGACACTGACTGACCATCAACATGACTAATCAAACTGACTGACTGACTGGTCAAACTGACTCTATGACTGTCACACTGACTAACTGGTCACACTGACTGACGGACTGTTCACACTGACTGACTGGTCACACTGACTGATCACACTGACTGACTGACTGGTCACACTGACTGACTGGTCATATTGACTGACTGACTGGTCATACTTACTGACTGGTCACACTGACTGACTGACTGCTTACACTGACTGACTGACTGCTTACACTGACTGACATGTTACACTGACTTACTGACTGGTTACACTGACTGACTGACTGGTCACACTGACTGACTGACTGGTCACACTGACTGACTGATCACTCTGACTGACTGACTGATCACACAGACTGACTGACTGGTCACACTTTCTGACCGGTCACACTGACTTACTGATTGGTGATACTGACTGACCATCAACATGACTGATCACACTGACTGACTGACTGGTCACACTGACTGACTGGTCACATTGACTGACTGACTGTTCACACTGAATGACTGGTCACACTGACTGACTGACTGGTCACACTGACTGACTGGTCACACTTACTGACTGACGGGTCACACTGACTGACTGGTCACACTAACTGACTGACTACTTACACTGACACACTGACTGTTCAGACTGACTGACTGGTCACACTGACTGACTGGTCATACTTACTGACTGGTCACACTGACTGACTGACTGGTTACACTGACTGACTGACTGCTTACACTGACTGACTGGTCACACTGAATGACTGACTGGTTACACTGACTAACATGTTACACTGACTGACTGACTTTTTACACTGACTAACTGACTGGTCAAACTGACTGACTGATCACTCTGACTGACTGACTGATCACACAGACTGACTGACTGTTCACACTTTTTGACTGGTAACACTGACTTACTGACTGTTCATACTTACTGACTGGTCACAGTGACTGACTGACTGCTTACACTGACTGACTGACTGGTCACACTGACTGACTGGTCACACTGACTGACTGACTGACTGACTGGTGACACTGACTGACTGATCACACAGACTGACCGACTGGTCACACTTTCTGACTGGTCACACTGACTTACTGATTGGTGACACTGACTGACCATCAACATGACTAATCAAACTGACTGACTGACTGTTCAAACTGACTCTATGACTGTAGAACTGACTAACTGGTCACACTGACTGACGGACTGGTCATATTAACTGACTGACTGGTCACACTGACCGACTGGTCACACTGACTGACTGACTATTCACATTGACTGACTGTCTGGTCACACTGACTGTCTGGTCACACTGACTGACTGACTGACTGGTCACACTGACTGACTGGTCACACTGACTGATTGGTCAAACTGACTGACTGAATGGTCAATCTCACTGACTGACTGGTCACACTGACTGACTGGTCACACTGACTGATCACACTGACTGACTGACTGACTGACTGGTTACACTGACTGACTGACTGGCAACACTGACTGACTGGTCACACTGACTGACTGAATGGTCAATCTCACTGACTGACTGACTGGTCACACTGACTGACTGACTGGTCACACTTCCTGATTGGTCACACTGACTTACTGACTGGTCATACTTACTGACTGGTCACAGTGACTGACTGACTGCTTACACTGACTGACTGACTGGTCACACTGACTGACTGATCAAACTGACTGACAGACTGGTCACACTGACTGACTGGTCACACTGACTTACTGACTGGTTACACTGACTGACATGTTACACTGACTTACTGATTGGTTACAATAACTGACTGACTGGTCACACTTGCTGACTGGTCACACTGACTGACTGACTGACTGACTTACTGGTCACACAGACTGACCGACTGGTCACACTTTCTGACTGGTCACACTGACTTACTGATTGGTGACACTGACTGACCATCAACATGACTAATCAAACTGACTGACTGACTGGTCAAACTGACTCTATGACTGTCACACTGACTAACTGGTCACACTGACTGACGGACTGTTCACACTGACTTACTGGTCACACTGACTGATCACACTGACTGACTGACTGGTCACACTGACTGACTGGTCATATTAACTGACTGACTGGTCATACTTACTGACTGGTCACACTGACTGACTGACTGCTTACACTGACTGACTGACTGCTTACACTGACTGACATGTTACACTGACTTACTGACTGGTTACACTGACTGACTGACTGGTCACACTGACTGACTGACTGGTCACACTGACTGACTGATCACTCTGACTGACTGACTGATCACACAGACTGACTGACTGGTCACACTTTCTGACCGGTCACACTGACTTACTGATTGGTGATACTGACTGACCATCAACATGACTGATCACACTGACTGACTGACTGGTCACACTGACTGACTGGTCACATTGACTGACTGACTGTTCACACTGAATGACTGGTCACACTGACTGACTGACTGGTCACACTGACTGACTGGTCACACTTACTGACTGACGGGTCACACTGACTGACTGGTCACACTAACTGACTGACTACTTACACTGACACACTGACTGTTCAGACTGACTGACTGGTCACACTGACTGACTGGTCATACTTACTGACTGGTCACACTGACTGACTGACTGGTTACACTGACTGACTGACTGCTTACACTGACTGACTGGTCACACTGAATGACTGACTGGTTACACTGACTAACATGTTACACTGACTGACTGACTTTTTACACTGACTAACTGACTGGTCAAACTGACTGACTGATCACTCTGACTGACTGACTGATCACACAGACTGACTGACTGTTCACACTTTTTGACTGGTAACACTGACTTACTGACTGTTCATACTTACTGACTGGTCACAGTGACTGACTGACTGCTTACACTGACTGACTGACTGGTCACACTGACTGACTGGTCACACTGACTGACTGACTGACTGACTGGTGACACTGACTGACTGATCACACAGACTGACCGACTGGTCACACTTTCTGACTGGTCACACTGACTTACTGATTGGTGACACTGACTGACCATCAACATGACTGATCAAACTGACTGACTGACTGTTCAAACTGACTCTATGACTGTAGAACTGACTAACTGGTCACACTGACTGACGGACTGGTCATATTAACTGACTGACTGGTCACACTGACCGACTGGTCACACTGACTGACTGACTATTCACATTGACTGACTGTCTGGTCACACTGACTGACTGGTCACACTGACTGACTGACTGACTGGTCACACTGACTGACTGGTCACACTGACTGATTGGTCAAACTGACTGACTGAATGGTCAATCTCACTGACTGACTGGTCACACTGACTGACTGGTCACACTGACTGATCACACTGACTGACTGACTGACTGACTGGTTACACTGACTGACTGACTGGCAACACTGACTGACTGGTCACACTGACTGACTGAATGGTCAATCTCACTGACTGACTGGTTACACTGACTAACATGTTACACTGACTGACTGACTTTTTACACTGACTGACTGACTGGTCAAACTGACTGACTGATCACTCTGACTGACTGACTGATCACACAGACTGACTGACTGTTCACACTTTTTGAATGGTCACACTGACTTACTGATTGGTGACACTGACTGACCATCAACATGACTAATCAAACTGACTGACTGACTGACTGGTCAAACTGACTCTATGACTGTCACACTGACTAACTGGTCACACTGACTGACTGACTGGTCACACTGACTGACTGGTCATATTGACTGACTGACTGACTGACTGACTGTTCACACTGACTGACTGACTGGTCACAATGACTGACTGGTCACACTGATTGACTGACTGGTTACACTGACTGACTGACTGGTCACACTGACTGACTGATCACTCTGACTGACTGGTCACACTGACTTACTGATTGGAGACACTGACTGACTGACTGGTCACACTGACTGACTGACTGGTCACACTTCCTGACTGGTAATACTGACTGACTGACTGGTCACACTGACTGACTGGTCACACTTCCTGACTGGTCAGACTGACTGAATGACTGGTCAAACTGACTGACTGGTCACACTTACTGACTGACGGGTCACACTGACTAACTGGTCACACTTACTGACTGACGGGTCACACTGACTGACTGGTCACACTTACTGACTGACAGGTCACACTGACTGAATGGTCAAACTGACTCACTGACTAGTCAAACTGACTGACCGGTCACACTGACTGACTGGTCACACTGACTGACTGACTAATCACTCTAACTGACTGACTGATCACACAGACTGTCTGACTGGTCACACTTACTGACTGGTCACACTGACTTACTGATTGGTGACACTGACTGACCATAAACATGACTAATCAAACTGACTGACTGACTGGTCAAAACGACTCTATGACTGTCACACTGACTAACTGGTCACACTGACTGACTGGTCACACTAACTGACTGACTTGTCACACTGACTGACCGACGGGTCAAACTGACTGACTGATCACACTGACTGACTGACTGGTCACACTCACTGACTGGTCACATTGACTGACTGACTGTTCAGACTGACTGGTCACACTGACTGACTGACTTGTCACACTGATTGACTGGTCACACTTACTGACTGACGGGTCACACTGACTGACTGGTCACACTAACTGACTGACTACTTACACTGACACACTGACTGTTCAGACTGACTGACTGGTCACACTGACTGACTGGTCATATTGACTGACTGACTGACTGGTCATACTTACTGACTGGTCACACTGACTGACTGACTGGTTACACTGACTGACTGACTGACTGCTTACACTGACTGACTGGTCACACTGAATGACTGACTGGTTACACTGACTAACATGTTACACTGACTGACTGAGTTTTTACACTGACTAACTGACTGGTCAAACTGACTGACTGATCACTCTGACTGACTGACTGATCACACAGACTGACTGACTGTTCACACTTTTTGACTGGTAACACTGACTTACTGACTGTTCATACTTACTGACTGGTCACAGTGACTGACTGACTGCTTACACTGACTGACTGACTGGTCACACTGACTGACTGGTCACACTGACTGACTGACTGACTGACTGGTGACACTGACTGACTGATCACACAGACTGACCGACTGGTCACACTTTCTGACTGGTCACACTGACTTACTGATTGGTGACACTGACTGACCATCAACATGACTAATCAAACTGACTGACTGACTGGTCAAACTGACTCTATGACTGTCGAACTGACTAACTGGTCACACTGACTGACGGACTGGTCATATTAACTGACTGACTGGTCACACTGACCGACTGGTCACACTGACTGACTGACTATTCACATTGACTGACTGTCTGGTCACACTGACTGACTGGTCACACTGACTGACTGACTGACTGGTCACACTGACTGACTGGTCACACTGACTGATTGGTCAAACTGACTGACTGAATGGTCAATCTCACTGACTGACTGGTCACACTGACTGATCACACTGACTGACTGACTGACTGACTGGTTACACTGACTGACTGACTGACTGGTAACACTGACTGACTGGTCACACTGACTGACAGAATGGTCAATCTCACTGACTGACTGGTTACACTGACTAACATGTTACACTGACTGACTGACTTTTTACACTGACTGACTGACTGGTCAAATTGACTGACTGATCACTCTGACTGACTGACTGATCACACAGACTGACTGACTGTTCACACTTTTTGAATGGTCACACTGACTTACTGATTGGTGACACTGACTGACCATCAACATGACTAATCAAACTGACTGACTGACTGACTGGTCAAACTGACTCTATGACTGTCACACTGACTAACTGGTCACACTGACTGACTGACTGGTCACACTGACTGACTGGTCATATTGACTGACTGACTCGTGACACTGACTGACTGACTGACTGACTGTTCACACTGACTGACTGACTGGTCACAATGACTGACTGGTCACACTGATTGACTGACTGGTTACACTGACTGACTGACTGGTCACACTGACTGACTGATCACTCTGACTGACTGGTCACACTGACTTACTGATTGGTGACACTGACTGACTGACTGGTCACACTGACTGACTGACTGGTCACACTTCCTGACTGGTGATACTGACTGACTGACTGGTCACATTGACTGACTGACTGTTCAGACTGACTGACTGGTCACACTGACTGACTGACTTGTCACACTGATTGACTGGTCACACTTACTGACTGACGGGTCACACTGACTGACTGGTCACACTAACTGACTGACTACTTACACTGACACACTGACTGTTCAGACTGACTGACTGGTCACACTGACTGACTGGTCATATTGACTGACTGACTGACTGGTCATACTTACTGACTGGTCACACTGACTGACTGACTGGTTACACTGACTGACTGACTGACTGCTTACACTGACTGACTGGTCACACTGAATGACTGACTGGTTACACTGACTAACATGTTACACTGACTGACTGAGTTTTTACACTGACTAACTGACTGGTCAAACTGACTGACTGATCACTCTGACTGACTGACTGATCACACAGACTGACTGACTGTTCACACTTTTTGACTGGTAACACTGACTTACTGACTGTTCATACTTACTGACTGGTCACAGTGACTGACTGACTGCTTACACTGACTGACTGACTGGTCACACTGACTGACTGATCACACAGACTGACCGACTGGTCACACTTTCTGACTGGTCACACTGACTTACTGATTGGTGACACTGACTGACCATCAACATGACTAATCAAACTGACTGACTGACTGGTCAAACTGACTCTATGACTGTCGAACTGACTAACTGGTCACACTGACTGACGGACTGGTCATATTAACTGACTGACTGGTCACACTGACCGACTGGTCACACTGACTGACTGACTATTCACATTGACTGACTGTCTGGTCACACTGACTGACTGGTCACACTGACTGATCACACTGACTGACTGACTGGTCACACTGACTGACTGGTCATATTGACTGACTGACTGGTCATACTTACTGACTGGTCACACTGACTGACTGACTGCTTACACTGACTGACTGACTGCTTACACTGACTGACATGTTACACTGACTTACTGACTGGTTACACTGACTGACTGACTGGTCACACTGACTGACTGACTGGTCACACTGACTGACTGATCACTCTGACTGACTGACTGATCACACAGACTGACTGACTGGTCACACTTTCTGACCGGTCACACTGACTTACTGATTGGTGATACTGACTGACCATCAACATGACTGATCACACTGACTGACTGACTGGTCACACTGACTGACTGGTCACATTGACTGACTGACTGTTCACACTGAATGACTGGTCACACTGACTGACTGACTGGTCACACTGACTGACTGGTCACACTTACTGACTGACGGGTCACACTGACTGACTGGTCACACTAACTGACTGACTACTTACACTGACACACTGACTGTTCAGACTGACTGACTGGTCACACTGACTGACTGGTCATACTTACTGACTGGTCACACTGACTGACTGACTGGTTACACTGACTGACTGACTGCTTACACTGACTGACTGGTCACACTGAATGACTGACTGGTTACACTGACTAACATGTTACACTGACTGACTGACTGCTTACACTGACTGACTGACTGCTTACACTGACTGACATGTTACACTGACTTACTGACTGGTTACACTGACTGACTGACTGGTCACACTGACTGACTGACTGGTCACACTGACTGACTGATCACTCTGACTGACTGACTGATCACACAGACTGACTGACTGGTCACACTTTCTGACCGGTCACACTGACTTACTGATTGGTGATACTGACTGACCATCAACATGACTGATCACACTGACTGACTGACTGGTCACACTGACTGACTGGTCACATTGACTGACTGACTGTTCACACTGAATGACTGGTCACACTGACTGACTGACTGGTCACACTGACTGACTGGTCACACTTACTGACTGACGGGTCACACTGACTGACTGGTCACACTAACTGACTGACTACTTACACTGACACACTGACTGTTCAGACTGACTGACTGGTCACACTGACTGACTGGTCATACTTACTGACTGGTCACACTGACTGACTGACTGGTTACACTGACTGACTGACTGCTTACACTGACTGACTGGTCACACTGAATGACTGACTGGTTACACTGACTAACATGTTACACTGACTGACTGACTTTTTACACTGACTAACTGACTGGTCAAACTGACTGACTGATCACTCTGACTGACTGACTGATCACACAGACTGACTGACTGTTCACACTTTTTGACTGGTAACACTGACTTACTGACTGTTCATACTTACTGACTGGTCACAGTGACTGACTGACTGCTTACACTGACTGACTGACTGGTCACACTGACTGACTGGTCACACTGACTGACTGACTGACTGACTGGTGACACTGACTGACTGATCACACAGACTGACCGACTGGTCACACTTTCTGACTGGTCACACTGACTTACTGATTGGTGACACTGACTGACCATCAACATGACTAATCAAACTGACTGACTGACTGTTCAAACTGACTCTATGACTGTAGAACTGACTAACTGGTCACACTGACTGACGGACTGGTCATATTAACTGACTGACTGGTCACACTGACCGACTGGTCACACTGACTGACTGACTATTCACATTGACTGACTGTCTGGTCACACTGACTGACTGGTCACACTGACTGACTGACTGACTGGTCACACTGACTGACTGGTCACACTGACTGATTGGTCAAACTGACTGACTGAATGGTCAATCTCACTGACTGACTGGTCACACTGACTGACTGGTCACACTGACTGATCACACTGACTGACTGACTGACTGACTGGTTACACTGACTGACTGACTGGCAACACTGACTGACTGGTCACACTGACTGACTGAATGGTCAATCTCACTGACTGACTGGTTACACTGACTAACATGTTACACTGACTGACTGACTTTTTACACTGACTGACTGACTGGTCAAACTGACTGACTGATCACTCTGACTGACTGACTGATCACACAGACTGACTGACTGTTCACACTTTTTGAATGGTCACACTGACTTACTGATTGGTGACACTGACTGACCATCAACATGACTAATCAAACTGACTGACTGACTGACTGGTCAAACTGACTCTATGACTGTCACACTGACTAACTGGTCACACTGACTGACTGACTGGTCACACTGACTGACTGGTCATATTGACTGACTGACTGACTGACTGACTGACTGTTCACACTGACTGACTGACTGGTCACAATGACTGACTGGTCACACTGATTGACTGACTGGTTACACTGACTGACTGACTGGTCACACTGACTGACTGATCACTCTGACTGACTGGTCACACTGACTTACTGATTGGAGACACTGACTGACTGACTGGTCACACTGACTGACTGACTGGTCACACTTCCTGACTGGTGATACTGACTGACTGACTGGTCACACTGACTGACTGGTCACACTTCCTGACTGGTCAGACTGACTGAATGACTGGTCAAACTGACTGACTGGTCACACTTACTGACTGACAGGTCACACTGACTAACTGGTCACACTTACTGACTGACGGGTCACACTGACTGACTGGTCACACTTACTGACTGACAGGTCACACTGACTGAATGGTCAAACTGACTCACTGACTAGTCAAACTGACTGACCGGTCACACTGACTGACTGGTCACACTGACTGACTGACTAATCACTCTAACTGACTGACTGATCACACAGACTGTCTGACTGGTCACACTTACTGACTGGTCACATTGACTTACTGATTGGTGACACTGACTGACCATAAACATGACTAATCAAACTGACTGACTGACTGGTCAAAACGACTCTATGACTGTCACACTGACTAACTGGTCACACTGACTGACTGGTCACACTAACTGACTGACTTGTCACACTGACTGACCGACGGGTCAAACTGACTGACTGATCACACTGACTGACTGACTGGTCACACTCACTGACTGGTCACATTGACTGACTGACTGTTCAGACTGACTGACTGGTCACACTGACTGACTGACTTGTCACACTGATTGACTGGTCACACTTACTGACTGACGGGTCACACTGACTGACTGGTCACACTAACTGACTGACTACTTACACTGACACACTGACTGTTCAGACTGACTGACTGGTCACACTGACTGACTGGTCATATTGACTGACTGACTGACTGGTCATACTTACTGACTGGTCACACTGACTGACTGACTGGTTACACTGACTGACTGACTGACTGCTTACACTGACTGACTGGTCACACTGAATGACTGACTGGTTACACTGACTAACATGTTACACTGACTGACTGAGTTTTTACACTGACTAACTGACTGGTCAAACTGACTGACTGATCACTCTGACTGACTGACTGATCACACAGACTGACTGACTGTTCACACTTTTTGACTGGTAACACTGACTTACTGACTGTTCATACTTACTGACTGGTCACAGTGACTGACTGACTGCTTACACTGACTGACTGACTGGTCACACTGACTGACTGGTCACACTGACTGACTGACTGACTGACTGGTGACACTGACTGACTGATCACACAGACTGACCGACTGGTCACACTTTCTGACTGGTCACACTGACTTACTGATTGGTGACACTGACTGACCATCAACATGACTAATCAAACTGACTGACTGACTGGTCAAACTGACTCTATGACTGCGAACTGACTAACTGGTCACACTGACTGACGGACTGGTCATATTAACTGACTGACTGGTCACACTGACCGACTGGTCACACTGACTGACTGACTATTCACATTGACTGACTGTCTGGTCACACTGACTGACTGGTCACACTGACTGACTGACTGACTGGTCACACTGACTGACTGGTCACACTGACTGATTGGTCAAACTGACTGACTGAATGGTCAATCTCACTGACTGACTGGTCACACTGACTGATCACACTGACTGACTGACTGACTGACTGGTTACACTGACTGACTGACTGACTGGTAACACTGACTGACTGGTCACACTGACTGACTGAATGGTCAATCTCACTGACTGACTGGTTACACTGACTGACTGACTGGTCAAATTGACTGACTGATCACTCTGACTGACTGACTGATCACACAGACTGACTGACTGTTCACACTTTTTGAATGGTCACACTGACTTACTGATTGGTGACACTGACTGACCATCAACATGACTAATCAAACTGACTGACTGACTGACTGGTCAAACTGACTCTATGACTGTCACACTGACTAACTGGTCACACTGACTGACTGACTGGTCACACTGACTGACTGGTCATATTGACTGACTGACTCGTGACACTGACTGACTGACTGACTGACTGTTCACACTGACTAACTGACTGGTCACAATGACTGACTGGTCACACTGATTGACTGACTGGTTACACTGACTGACTGACTGGTCACACTGACTGACTGATCACTCTGACTGACTGGTCACACTGACTTACTGATTGGTGACACTGACTGACTGACTGGTCACACTGACTGACTGACTGGTCACACTTCCTGACTGGTGATACTGACTGACTGACTGGTCACACTGACTGACTGGTCACACTGACTTACTGATTGGTGACACTGACTGACTGACTGGTCACACTGACTGACTGACTGGTCACACTTCCTGACTGGTGATACTGACTGACTGACTGGTCACACTTTTTGACTGGTAACACTGACTTACTGACTGTTCATACTTACTGACTGGTCACAGTGACTGACTGACTGCTTACACTGACTGACTGACTGCTTACAATGACTGACTGGTCAAACTGACTGACTGACTGGTTACACTGACTGACATGTTACACTGACTTACTGACTGGTTACACTGACTGACTGACTGGTCACACTGACTGACTGACTGGTCACACTGACTGACTGATCACTCTGACTGACTGACTGATCACACAGACTGACTGACTGGTCACACTTTCTGACAGGTCACACTGACTTACTGATTGGTGATACTGACTGACCATCAACATGACTGATCACACTGACTGACCGACGGGTCAAACTGACTGACTGATCACACTGACTGACTGACTGGTCACACTGACTGACTGGTCACATTGACTGACTGACTGTTCACACTGATTGACTGGTCACACTGACTGACTGACTGGTCACACTGACTGACTGGTCACACTTGCTGACTGACGGGTCACACTGACTGACTGGTCACACTAACTGACTGACTACTTACACTGACACACTGACTGTTCAGACTGACTGACTGGTCACACTGACTGACTGGTCATATTGACTGACTGACTGACTGGTCATACTTACTGACTGGTCACACTGACTGACTGACTGGTTACACTGACTGACTGACTGACTGCTTACACTGACTGACTGGTCACACTGAATGACTGACTGGTTACACTGACTAACATGTTACACTGACTGACTGACTTTTTAGACTGACTAACTGACTGGTCAAACTGACTGACTGATCACTCTGACTGACTGACTGATCACACAGACTGACTGACTGTTCACACTTTTTGACTGGTAACACTGACTTACTGACTGTTCATACTTACTGACTGGTCACAGTGACTGACTGACTGCTTACACTGACTGACTGACTGGTCACACTGACTGACTGGTCACACTGACTGACTGACTGACTGACTGGTGACACTGACTGACTGATCACACAGACTGACCGACTGGTCACACTTTCTGACTGGTCACACTGACTTACTGATTGGTGACACTGACTGACCATCAACATGACTAATCAAACTGACTGACTGACTGGTCAAACTGACTCTATGACTGTCGAACTGACTAACTGGTCACACTGACTGACGGACTGGTCATATTAACTGACTGACTGGTCACACTGACCGACTGGTCACACTGACTGACTGACTATTCACATTGACTGACTGTCTGGTCACACTGACTGACTGGTCACACTGACTGACTGACTGACTGGTCACACTGACTGACTGGTCACACTGACTGATTGGTCAAACTGACTGACTGAATGGTCAATCTCACTGACTGACTGGTCACACTGACTGACTGGTCATACTGACTGATCACACTGACTGACTGACTGACTGACTGGTTACACTGACTGACTGACTGGTAACACTGACTGACTGGTCACACTGACTGACTGAATGGTCAATCTCACTGACTGACTGGTTACACTGACTAACATGTTACACTGACTGACTGACTTTTTACACTGACTGACTGACTGGTCAAACTGACTGACTGATCACTCTGACTGACTGACTGATCACACAGACTGACTGACTGTTCACACTTTTTGAATGGTCACACTGACTTACTGATTGGTGACACTGACTGACCATCAACATGACTAATCAAACTGACTGACTGACTGACTGGTCAAACTGACTCTATGACTGTCACACTGACTAACTGGTCACACTGACTGACTGACTGGTCACACTGACTGACTGGTCATATTGACTGACTGACTCGTGACACTGACTGACTGACTGACTGGTCACAATGACTGACTGGTCACACTGATTGACTGACTGGTTACACTGACTGACTGACTGGTCACACTGACTGACTGATCACTCTGACTGACTGGTCACACTGACTTACTGATTGGAGACACTGACTGACTGACTGGTCACACTGACTGACTGACTGGTCACACTTCCTGACTGGTGATACTGACTGACTGACTGGTCACACTGACTGACTGGTCAC
Source organism: Zacco platypus (assembly GCA_038088235.1). Taxonomy (NCBI): domain Eukaryota; kingdom Metazoa; phylum Chordata; class Actinopteri; order Cypriniformes; family Xenocyprididae; genus Zacco; species Zacco platypus. The sequence goes on along the minus strand of CM076086.1, from coordinate 22,697,531 downwards.
ACTTCCTGACTGGTCAGACTGACTGAATGACTGGTCAAACTGACTGACTGGTCACACTTACTGACTGACGGGTCACACTGACTAACTGGTCACACTTACTGACTGACGGGTCACACTGACTGACTGGTCACACTTACTGACTGACAGGTCACACTGACTGAATGGTCAAACTGACTCACTGACTAGTCAAACTGACTGACCGGTCACACTGACTGACTGGTCACACTGACTTACTGATTGGTGACACTGACTGACCATCAACATGACTAATCAAACTGACTGACTGACTGGTCAAAACGACTCTATGACTGTCACACTGACTAACTGGTCACACTGACTGACTGGTCACACTAACTGACTGACTTGTCACACTGACTGACCGACGGGTCAAACTGACTGACTGATCACACTGACTGACTGACTGGTCACACTCACTGACTGGTCACATTGACTGACTGACTGTTCAGACTGACTGACTGGTCACACTGACTGACTGACTGGTCACACTGATTGACTGGTCACACTTACTGACTGACGGGTCACACTGACTGACTGGTCACACTAACTGACTGACTACTTACACTGACACACTGACTGTTCAGACTGACTGACTGGTCACACTGACTGACTGGTCATATTGACTGACTGACTGACTGGTCATACTTACTGACTGGTCACACTGACTGACTGACTGGTTACACTGACTGACTGACTGACTGCTTACACTGACTGACTGGTCACACTGAATGACTGACTGGTTACACTGACTAACATGTTACACTGACTGACTGACTTTTTACACTGACTAACTGACTGGTCAAACTGACTGACTGATCACTCTGACTGACTGACTGATCACACAGACTGACTGACTGTTCACACTTTTTGACTGGTAACACTGACTTACTGACTGTTCATACTTACTGACTGGTCACAGTGACTGACTGACTGCTTACACTGACTGACTGACTGGTCACACTGACTGACTGGTCACACTGACTGACTGACTGACTGACTGGTGACACTGACTGACTGATCACACAGACTGACCGACTGGTCACACTTTCTGACTGGTCACACTGACTTACTGATTGGTGACACTGACTGACCATCAACATGACTAATCAAACTGACTGACTGACTGGTCAAACTGACTCTATGACTGTCGAACTGACTAACTGGTCACACTGACTGACGGACTGGTCATATTAACTGACTGACTGGTCACACTGACCGACTGGTCACACTGACTGACTGACTATTCACATTGACTGACTGTCTGGTCACACTGACTGACTGGTCACACTGACTGACTGACTGACTGGTCACACTGACTGACTGGTCACACTGACTGATTGGTCAAACTGACTGACTGAATGGTCAATCTCACTGACTGACTGGTCACACTGACTGACTGGTCACACTGACTGATCACACTGACTGACTGACTGACTGACTGGTTACACTGACTGACTGACTGACTGGTAACACTGACTGACTGGTCACACTGACTGACTGAATGGTCAATCTCACTGACTGACAGGTTACACTGACTAACATGTTACACTGACTGACTGACTTTTTACACTGACTGACTGACTGGTCAAACTGACTGACTGATCACTCTGACTGACTGACTGATCACACAGACTGACTGACTGTTCACACTTTTTGAATGGTCACACTGACTTACTGATTGGTGACACTGACTGACTGATCACACAGACTGACCGACTGGTTACACTTTCTGACTGGTCACACTGATTTACTGATTGGTGACACTGACTGACCATCAACATGACTAATCAAACTGACTGACTGACTGACTGGTCAAACTGACTCTATGACTGTCACACTGACTAACTGGTCACACTGACTGACTGACTGGTCACACTGACTGACTGGTCATATTGACTGACTGACTCGTGACACTGACTGACTGACTGACTGACTGTTCACACTGACTGACTGACTGGTCACAATGACTGACTGGTCACACTGATTGACTGACTGGTTACACTGACTGACTGACTGGTCACACTGACTGACTGATCACTCTGACTGACTGGTCACACTGACTTACTGATTGGTGACACTGACTGACTGACTGGTCACACTGACTGACTGACTGGTCACACTTCCTGACTGGTGATACTGACTGACTGACTGGTCACACTGACTGACTGGTCACACTGACTTACTGATTGGTGACACTGACTGACTGACTGGTCACACTTCCTGACTGACGGGTCACACTGACTGACTGGTCACACTAACTGACTGACTACTTACACTGACACACTGACTGTTCAGACTGACTGACTGGTCACACTGACTGACTGGTCATATTGACTGACTGACTGACTGGTCATACTTACTGACTGGTCACACTGACTGACCGACTGGTTACACTGACTGACTGACTGACTGCTTACACTGACTGACTGGTCACACTGAATGACTGACTGGTTACACTGACTAACATGTTACACTGACTGACTGACTTTTTACACTGACTAACTGACTGGTCAAACTGACTGACTGATCACTCTGACTGACTGACTGATCACACAGACTGACTGACTGTTCACACTTTTTGACTGGTAACACTGACTTACTGACTGTTCATACTTACTGACTGGTCACAGTGACTGACTGACTGCTTACACTGACTGACTGACTGGTCACACTGACTGACTGGTCACACTGACTGACTGACTGACTGACTAGTCACACTGACTGACTGATCACACAGACTGACCGACTGGTCACACTTTCTGACTGGTCACACTGACTTACTGATTGGTGACACTGACTGACCATCAACATGACTAATCAAACTGACTGACTGACTGGTCAAACTGACTCTATGACTGTCACACTGACTAACTGGTCACACTGACTGACGGACTGTTCACACTGACTGACTGGTCACACTGACTGATCACACTGACTGACTGACTGGTCACACTGACTGACTGGTCATATTGACTGACTGACTGGTCATACTTACTGACTGGTCACACTGACTGACTGACTGCTTACACTGACTGACTGACTGCTTACACTGACTGACTGGTCACACTGACTGACTGACTGGTTACACTGACTGACATGTTACACTGACTTACTGACTGGTTACACTGACTGACTGACTGGTCACACTGACTGACTGACTGGTCACACTGACTGACTGATCACTGTGACTGACTGACTGATCACACAGACTGACTGACTGGTCACACTTTCTGACTGGTCACACTGACTTACTGATTGGTGATACTGACTGACCATCAACATGACTTATCACACTGACTGACCGACGGGTCAAACTGACTGACTGATCACACTGACTGACTGACTGGTCACACTGACTGACTGGTGACATTGACTGACTGACTGTTCAGACTGACTGAATGGTCACACTGACTGACTGACTGGTCACACTGACTGACTGGTCACACTTACTGACTGACGGGTCACACTGACTGACTGGTCACACTAACTGACTGACTACTTACACTGACACACTGACTGTTCAGACTGACTGACTGGTCACACTGACTGACTGGTCACACTGACTGACTGACTGGTTACAGTGACTGACATGTTACACTGACTTACTGACTGGTTACACTGACTGACTGAATGGTCACACTGACTGACTGGTCACACTGACTGACTGACTGGTCACACTGACTGACTGATCACTCTGACTGACTGACTGATCAAACAGACTGACTGACTGGTCACACTTACTGACTGGTCACACTGACTTACTGATTGGTGACATTGACTGACCATCAACATGACTAATCAAACTGACTGACTGACTGGTCAAAATGACTGCATGACTGACACATTGACTAACTGGTCACACTGACTGACGGACTGGTCATACTGACTGACTGGTCACACTAACTGACTGATCACACTGACTGACTGACTGGTCACAATGACTGACTGACTGACTGACTGACTGACTGTTCACACTGACTGACTGACTGTTCACACTGACTTACTGATTGGTGACACTGACTGATGGACTGGTCACACTGACTGACTGGTCACACTGACTTACTGATTGACTAGACACATTGACTGACTATTCATACTGACTGAGTGTCTGACACACTGACTGACTGATCACACTGACTGACTGACTGTTCACACTGACTGACTGGTAACACTGACTGACTGACTGGTTACACTGACTGACTGACTGGTAACACTGACTGACCGGTCACACTGACTGACTGAATGGTCAATCTCACTGACTGACTGGTCACACTGACTGACTGACTGGTCACACTAACTGACTGATCACACTGACTGACTGACTGATCACACTGACTGACTGACTGGTCACAATGACTGACTGGTCACATTGACTGACTGACTGTTCAGACTGACTGACTGGTCACACTGACTGACTGGTTACACTGACCGACTGGTCACACTTACTGACTGATGGGTCACACTGACTGACTGGTCACACTAACTAACTGACTACTTACACTGACACACTGACTGTTCAGACTGACTGACTGGTCACACTGACTGACTGACTGGTCACACTGACTGGTCACACTGACTGACTGGTCATATTGACTGACTGACTGGTCATACTTACTGACTGGTCACACTGACTGACTGACTGACTGGTTACACTGACTGACTGACTGGTCACAATGACTGACTGACTGACTGTTCACACTGACTGACTGACTGGTCACAATGACTGACTGGTCACACTGACTGACTGACTGGTCACACTGACTGACTGACTGGTCACAATGACTGACTGACTGACTGACTGTTCACACTGACTGACTGACTGGTCACAATGACTGACTGACTGACTGTTCACACTGACTGACTGACTGGTCACAATGACTGACTGGTCACACTGACTGACTGACTGGTCACAATGACTGACTGGTCACACTGACTGACTGACTGGTCACACTGACTGACTGACTGGTTACACTGACTGACTGACTGGTCACACTGACTGACTGACTGGTCACACTGACTGACTGATCAATCTGACTGACTGACTGTTCACACTGACTTACTGATTGGTGACACTGACTGATGGACTGGTCACACTGACTGACTGGTCACACTGACTTACTGACTGACTAGACACATTGACTGACTATTCATACTGACTGAGTGTCTGACACACTGACTGACTGCTCACACTGACTGACTGACTGTTCACACTGACTGACTGGTAACATTGACTGACTGACTGGTTACACTGACTGACTGACTGGTAACACTGACTGACCGGTCACACTGACTGACTGAATGGTCAATCTCACTGACTGACTGGTCACACTGACTGACTGACTGGTCACACTGACTGACTGATCACTCTGACTGACTGACTGATCACACAGACTGACTGACTGGTCACACTTTCTGACTGGTCACACTGACTTAATGATTGGTGATACTGACTGACCATCAACATGACTGATCACACTGACTGACTGACTGGTCACAATGACTGACTGGTCACACTGACTGACTGACTGGTTACACTGACTGACTGACTGGTCACACTGACTGACTGATCAATCTGACTTACTGACTGACTGACTGTTCACACTGACTGACTGACCGGTCACAATGACTGACTGGTCACACTGACTGACTGACTGGTTACACTGACTGACTGACTGGTCACACTGACTGACTGATCAATCTGACTGACTGACTGTTCACACTGACTTACTGATTGGTGACACTGACTGATGGACTGGTCACACTGACTGACTGGTCACACTGACTTACTGACTGACTAGACACATTGACTGACTATTAGTACTGACTGAGTGTCTGACACACTGACTGACTGATCACACTGACTGACTGACTGTTCACACTGACTGACTGGTAACACTGACTGACTGACTGGTTACACTGACTAACTGACTGGTAACACTGACTGACCGGTCACACTGACTGACTGAATGGTCAATCTCACTGACTGACTGGTCACACTGACTGACTGACTGGTCACACTGACTGACTGATCACTCTGACTGACTGACTGATCACACAGACTGACTGACTGGTCACACTTTCTGACTGGTCACACTGACTTACTGATTGGTGATACTGACTGACCATCAACATGACTGATCACACTGACTGACCGACGGGTCAAACTGACTGACTGATCACACTGACTGACTGACTGGTCACAATGACTGACTGGTCACATTGACTGACTGACTGTTCAGACTGACTGACTGGTCACACTGACTGACTGGTTACACTGACCGACTGGTCACACTTTCTGACTGACGGGTCACACTGACTGACTGGTCACACTAACTGACTGACTACTTACACTGACACACTGACTGTTCAGACTGACTGACTGGTCACACTGACTGACTGACTGGTCACACTGACTGGTCACACTGACTGACTGGTCATATTGACTGACTGACTGGTCATACTTACTGACTGGTCACACTGACTGACTGACTGGTTACACTGACTGACTGGTTACACTGACTGACTGACTGCTTACTCTGACTGACTGGTCACACTGAATGACTGACTGTTTACACTGACTGACATGTTACACTGACTGACATGTTACACTGACTTACTGACTGGTTACACTGACTGACTGACTGGTCACACTGACTGACTGGTCACACTGACTGACTGACTATTCACATTGACTGACTGTCTGGTCACACTGACTGACTGGTCACACTGACTGACTGACTGACTGGTCACACTGACTGACTGCTCACACTGATGGACTGTTCACACAGACTGCATGTCTGGTCACACTGACTGACTGACTGACTGACTGACTGGTCAATCTCACTGACTGACTGGTCACACTGACTGACTGTTCACTCTGACTAACTGGTCACACTGACTGACTGACTGACTGGTCAATCTCACTGACTGACTGGTCGCACTGACTGACTGACTGACTGGTCAATCTCACTGACTGACTGTTCACACTGACTGCCTGTCTGGTCAAACTGACTGACTAAATGACTTGTCAATCTCACTGACTGACTTGTCACACTGACTGAATGTTCACACTTCCCGACTGGTCACACTGACTGACTGACTACTTACACTGACTGACTGGTCACACTGACTGACTGACTTCTTACACTGACTGACTAGTCACACTGACTGACTGGTCACACTGACTAACCGACTGGTCACACTTACTGACTGACGGGTCACACTGACTGACTGGTCAAACTGACTGACTGACTGTCTACTTACACTGACTGACTGGTCACACTGACTGACTGACTGATCAGACTGACTGACTGGTCACACTGACTAACCGACTGGTCACACTGATTGATCACACTGACTGACTGACTGACTACTTACACTGTCTGACTGGTCACACTGACTAACCGACTGGTCACACTGAATAACCGACTGGTCACACTGACAATTCTAAATTTGTTAAATTATCGAAATCAACAACATGTATGTTAGACCCTATACCGACTAAGCTTTTGAAAGAGATGCTTCCAGAGGTCATAGATCCTCTACTTAAGGATGCATTAATGATCTTATCACTAGGTTATGTACTGAAATCTTTTAAGATGGCTATTATCAAACCTCTTATTAAAAGGTTTAACGTGATTGGCTGGATCCGGGCCGTGTCCCGGTCGGATGAGGAACCTGCGCCTGTGCGCGGCAGCAGCGTGGCCCTGGGGTGTCGGCGGAGACTGTGTCAACTAGCTCATCCCTTGTGAAGGCCTTACTGACACATCAGCCAGTGGCACAGATCCCCAACAAACCGTCCCAAAAGATCCTAAAATAGATGGAACTGGATTCAATATTTTGACTGTTGCGATTCCAAATCGGACTTATGACCTGTAACTCTGCCTGGGTATCAAGGAGGTGTTCACTGTTGGCCAGAGGAGAACAGGCCCCCGACTAAGCCTGGTTTGTCCCGAGGGTTTTTTCTCCATTTTGTTGGGAGTTTTGGTTCCTTGCCTCTGTTTTAATGTAAAGCTGCTTTGCCACAATTTGCATTGTAAAAAGCGCTACATAAGTAAAGGTGACTTGACGTGACTTGACTACGCAGACGTGTGTTTACATGCAGATGTGCATTTTGCCTGAGTGGGGCACAAATAATTAAATGCAATAAATTTTAGTCCGAGGATATTTTTTCAAGTTTTACATAAATATAAGTGTTACACTGAATGACAATGAGCTTATATGAATACTTCTTATTGTGCTGAAATACTTCTTATGAATACGGCTTATTGTGCTGCTTAACTCTTTTTAATGTCAAACTAGTCACACTAGCAGTCGAATACCCAGTCTATTTCCTGCTATAAGCATTGGCCAAAAACTATGACCTTTTACAAACTTTTTGAAGTAGCCAAATAAAATCATTCAGATATGAAAAGCTGTAATGCCGAAGCACATCAAGTTACAGGAAGAAGTTAGCAGGTGCACATAGAGCAAATGGAGGCATCAAACCAAAAGGGGTAGTCAAGAAAATAGACACCAAGGTCGTACAAAGAAAATCTAAAGAAAAGAGAGACTTCTAATAAAATTCTGTCCTATATAATAGAGTTAGAGTGAGACATAGGAAGGACTGATAACTGGATGAATAAAGGGAAGGAAGCTCTGAGAAACAAGCAGGCAAAAATGGATTTCAGAGAAAGCAACAGACAGACAATCAAAGGTTAAAATACAAGGCAAGAACACCAAAGAGTTAAGTAAATGATTGTGAGCTAATTTATACTGGTTGGGAGGTTTAGGGAAAAGAGAAAACAATTATCAAATGAGGAAAGTGCATAAAAGAGCAACTCCATGACCCATGTATGCCAAAAACTGACTTCCATTCAATGTAAAACATTTGGGACCTCTCTACGTTAGGGGTTTCTGGTGAATGGTCACATCTGTGTTTTTCCGTTGGCCTGGTCGAATGTTTCAAATGTGGCAGCGGTCTCTTGATGGGCTCTGACGGAGGTGGTATGTTGAGCTGACGGAAAGGTTTGGTTTGCCAAGCCGTGTTGTCAGTCTGGTTGGATGTTTTGAATTGTGCTGAAAATCTTGCTGTCCAAAAGGCAAAAAACGTCTTTTGTCTTTTGGACTTGTTCAGCCAACACAGATTTTTCACCTCGGCTTGATGGATTGACTGTGGACATTTGGAGAGGGTAAATTTTGGATTTTGTACGAGTACCTTGAGCTGTTATTGGTGCAATGCATCTTTTTGTGCATGCATGGTTGTTTGGAGGTCATCTGTTGAGAAAAACTGTCGTTTGTAAGTTTCCACCGTTTTTCAAAATTAAATTTCTTCGGAGCATTGTGTAATTATATATATACGATTTAGTTATGGACCCAGAACTCGAAAAGAAGAGGCTAAATGACACAAACGGGCCAGGAAGTCCTGTTAATTCCATAGTACAAAATAATAGTAATTTGGGAAGCCATAGGCAAACTGCTCAAAAACTGAATTCAAAAACAGCTGAAGTACTTAGAGAAATGGAAAAACAACTACATAATATAGGATTGAAGAAAAAGACTGTTTCATTATCAAGATGTTTTATTAAAGAGGATTTTCCTTTACACACATCATTTAAACATTAAAAAAACGAATTGTACTGCTTAACCACAAAAAGTTTATACAGACATTTTAAAAACGTTGCCAGAAGAAATGTAAAAACAAGTATTTCCACTGCATTAAAAACGTTGAAAACAAAAGTCAATTTAAAAAACGTAATCAGAAAAAAGTAAAACAAGTAACAGAAAGCTTTTCCATCACATCAAAAATGTTAAAAAAGTCAATGTTCAGTCATTTAAAAATGTAAAACAAGTTTTTTCACATACAGTTTTTAAAAAACTGTAAAAAAACAACAAAAAAATCAGTTACCAGGACGTTATAAGAAAAAAAAAGTGCTTTAAGCTTTTAAAAAAGGTAAAACAAGCTAGAGAGCGTTTTTCACATACATTTGAAGAAACTAGTATAATTTGACTAGTAATAAATTATTTAAAGATATCTACATATTTATTTTTGGATATCTCAAAAAACGATGAATTAAAGATATCTCCAATTTGATTATGACTAGACAAAACCCAGTTAGAGATATCTCTAATTATGATTTGCACTAGTGGCAATTCAATTGAAGATATCTCTAATTTAATTGCCACTAGTGCAAATTATAATTTGAGATATCTCTAACTAAGTTTTGTCTAGTCATAATCAAATTGGAGAGATCTTTAATTACAATTTCTACTAGTCAAAACTCATTTGTAGATATCTGAAAATATTTTCCAATTGAACTCAATGGAAGAATTTGACTAGTCATAAAAGCATTGTAGATATCTGTAATGTATATTACGACTAGTCAAATTAACATTGTAGATATCTTCAATGCATATTATGACTAGTCACAATGACATTGTAGATATCTCAATTGCAATTACGACGAGTCAAAATTGCAGAAGAGATATCTGGAAATGGAATTATGACTAGTCAAAACTGATTCATGACTAGTACGGGAAGGAGTATTTAAAGCTAAAACGGCTTGCCATAAGCGCCGACTTTGACATCAGAAGTTGTAATCATGACATGAAACTTTTGAAAGAAGAAACGTTTTAAAATACAAGCAAGTTCATAAAGATTTATATTGTGTGCCTAGATTGCAGTTATCTTTTGCATTTATCTGCGCAGTATAACGTCATAACAAAAACATTCGAAAAAATCCCTTGGCAACAGGCCAACGCGTTCGACTAATTGTGACGTCACAGGCCGAGTCGCGCCTATATATATATGGAGCTCTGCTCAGGTTTGGTTCAGTTGCTTCCCATCGATCGATCTGACTAGTACTGTAGTGCATCTGTGCTGAAAAATTGTTCAAATTGTGTTATATCCTTGATATGTTTTGTATCCCTTGATGTGTCATTCTTCAGCAAGCCCTGTCCCAGAGACTGCAGAAAAGAAGAAAGGTAGCTTCTTTACATGGGGGTTTTCTCGGAAATCCAAGAAAACTACCATCGAAGCCCAACAGAGTCTGTGCAGAACTGACAGCAGACTACCGCCTCAGAGATGCTTTGATGGTGAAGATCATCGATTTGTTTGCGTCTGTTGCTCCTTATCGCTTTGTTTTGAATCTAATTATTGTCATTGGTTGTTGTCTACTTTATCATCCCTATCTCATATTGTCTAATATTGCCTATCACATTAATCTGACGTCGCTAGTTTTTAATCTGTAGTAGAAATTTGTGTATGTCCAAATGCAGTAGAGCAGTCCTGGTACCGCCCTATTAAATGTCAGTGTCACCTGAGTGACGTGTGCGACAGTCTATCGGCTGCTGTTTTGGGTCTATTCAAGGCGGAGCTTGTCACCTGGGTGCGCATCGTGCAATCGTTGTTGTGTGTGGGTGTGCGCGCAGTGTAATGTTTCTTTATCCAGTGAAAAAACTGCTTTATAGTAGAAACATCTCTTTATTATATTGCAGATCGCGTGCAGGAACAGCAACAACACTCTCAGTGATTGTGATTCACTTGACTGACTACCCTACAGGTAAGTGTGACGCTACTGACACCTAGTGGTTAGTCTCGGTACTCACATCTACAAATACACTATCACTACATCCCCTTTCCTTTAACCGTAAAGAACAAGTTATTACAATCTCAAGAATTATTTACATTGCAATCACTGTAATAATAAACAACAGATTACATTTCTATTTTTTTTTTCATCTTATGAACATTCAAATGCTTATGGTATGTTTAAGCACTTTTCACAGGTTAAGTCTATCAGGAGGCTTTACTGTGCGCTTCCATCTTCTCAGTACAGGAGAATGAAAGTCTGAAAGCATTTCTTTAGCTGGCTCTTTGTTATCCAGTACTGGAAGTGTTTCAGATGTTGTCGTTGAGTCTGCACAGTCTGTGTCACCTGCATATGTATCCACCAGTACTGTCTCTTTCGTTTTCAACAGACTCCTCCGATTTCTCCTCAGGATTTGACCATCTTCAGTCCGGACAGTATAAGATCTTGGGTTCATCTCCTCCAGGACTGTGGCTCTTTTAGTCCAGGTACTGCAATCCTCAAGTCTTACTGTGTCCTTATTGGAGAGTGGCTCTAGGCTTTTTGATGCCTTGTCATAATTCGCTTTTTGTCTCTGTTTCAGGTGCTTTTGTTTTCTTTTCAGGTATTTGTTCTTGCTTGGTGTTGCTAAGCAAGGAAGTGTGGTTTGCAATCTGCGTCCCATCAGGATTTCTGCAGGAGACACACCGTGTTCAAGTGGAGAAGCACGGTAATTCAGCAGGGCTAAGTAAGGATCTGAATGACTCTCTACTGCTTTCTTGAGTAGTAGCTTCACTATGTGTACTCCTTTCTCTGCTTTTCCATTTGACTGCGGATATAATGGGCTCGATGTCACATGTTGAAACCCATATTCCTCAGCAAACTTCTGAAAGTCTTTGCAACTGTAGCACGGCCCATTATCACTGCACACCACCTGCGGGATGCCGTGTCTCGCAAAGATAGATTTCATGTGCGTTATCACACAAGCAGCAGATGTGTTGGGAAGCAATGCAATCTCTGGATAGTTTGACAGATAATCTATCACAAGCAAATAGTTTCGTCCATCCAGGAAGAATAAGTCAGTCCCAACTTTCTGCCATGGTTCATCTGGTGGATCAGTGATGATCATCGGCTCCTTCTGTTGCTTTGCATGATGCTTCAAACAAGTATCACAGGTTGACACCATCCTGTCAATGTCTGCGTTTATTCCAGGCCAATAGATGGCAGTTCTAGCCCTTCTTTTACATTTTTCCGCTCTGAGGTGTCCCTCGTGCAGTTTTGTCAACATCTCATTTCGCAGTGACTGAGGGACGATGATCCTGTTCTGTCTCAGCAGAAGTCCCTTGACCACACTCAGCTCTGTTCTGATGTTGTAGTACTGGGCACATTCTCCTCTAGGCCAGCCCCCATTCAGATGTGTAATGACCAATTGCAGACATTTATCTTTCTCAGTCTCCACTACAATTTGTTTAAGCTTTGCGTCTGTGACTGGAAGAGCTTCAGCTACCATGTTCACGTGTTGAGTCATGTTTCATGTGATTTTTAGTTTGAAGCTTGATTGTTTGTTTTCATTTGTATTGTTTGCTCCATTCCTCCTTTTGGTTTTGTTCTTCTCTTTAACCTGTTGCTGCTCCATGATATGTCTAGGTGCATGAGCCTTTGGTACCAACCTAGATGAGTATTTATATCCCTCTGTTTTCCCTGTATGGTTTGAACCTATTTTAATATATTGTTGGGTTGAAATGTGAGTGGATTCATTGTGTTTTTATTTGCTTTTTGCTGTTTATTTCAGGAGCTGAAGGCCCCCAGTGAGGGAAGCTAGCTGTCTTGGCCCTGTGGTGGTGGTGTTTCTCTCACAGAGTGTTTTTGCCATTTGACAACTGTGTCTCCCTCACTTAGAGTGTGTGTAGTGTGAGTGTTTGTGCGGAACATATTCGGGTGAGTGGGGTGTCTTCGGATACTCACTGTTCAGCTAGCCGCCCTACTGGTAAGCCTCAGCCTGAAAGTCTCTTGTTTCCTTATTTTCTTCTCCCTTTATTTGGTCAACCATTTTCTACATTTTAATTCATTAGTATGAAATAAAAGTATTTTGTATTTACATCCACGTCTCCTGTGTTTAGTGGAAACGAATCTGCGTGCCCTATTTTGGGTATACATTTCCCCGTTCATAGAGACGGGGTGGCGTAGTCTGCTCTATTTTGGTTTTAGTTGTACACTAGTGGTAGTAACACAGAAACTTTAAAGCCCTTGCATTCTTACTATCCTCAATTAGATACTGTTTTGGATGCGACTAGCTTGGTGAACTCTGTACATTGTTCGATTCCGGCTGTAGAGCCTGTGCAGCAGGGCAATTGGGTGACCATGAGGCGGCCTAGTCGTGGGAAAAAACGGCGCAGTTCCGTTTAGAACATCAAACAGGTTCTCCCCACTCAGTGACGCACCCACTGAGAATCCTGTTGAAAGTGCCCTAGTTATTGGCGACTCTATTAGACGGAACGTGAAAACCGAGACGCCAGAGTGCCTGACATCGAAGCAAATTTAAAAGTGCTGGCTAATGCCAATCATAAATGCTCTAAGATCATTATTCACGTCGGCACTAATGATGTTCGACTTCACCAGTCGGAGATCACCAAAATTAACATTAAAGAGGTGTGTGCACTCGCACGTACAATGTCAGACACTGTAATTTGTCCTGGACTCTTCCTGAGATAATTAGCAGACTATCATCACCATTGCAATGGCTGGCTGTCTTAAGTGGTGTCCACAGAATAATATAGGTTACATAGACAATTGGAAAGGTTTTTGGGGCAGACCTGACCTTTTGAAAAGAGATGGTATTCATCCCTCCTGGGGTGGTGCCGCTCTTCTCTCTAGTAATATGGCCCTTAGTCTTAGAGCTGAACCTTGACTAACTGGGGCCCAGGTCAGGAAGCAGACAGACTGGCTAAACCGACCGTCTGCTAGCTGTCTCAAGTCACAGAAGTCTGATAAATCCCAACACATTCAGAGACTCTTTCACCTAGATATCATCACATAGAGACTGGGTCTGTACCCCGAATTAATAAATACAAAAAACTTCCAAACCCATTTAAGGGTAAAAATTTAATTGATGTTCAACAAGTAAAAAACAGATAATAAAGAGAAACAAACGATAAAGCTTGGGTTGCTGAATATTCTACCCCTTTCTTCTAAAGCACTCATTGTAAATGATACTATCACAGAAAATAATCTAGATGTGCTGTGTTTGACAGAAACCTGGCTAAAACCAGAGGATTACATTACTTTAAATGAGTCTAGCCATCAAGGTTACTATTATCGACACGAACCTCGTCGGAAAGGTAAACGGGGAGGTGTTGCTGTAATCTATAGTAATATCTTCAGTATTACACATCCCGTATTAAGTGACACATCCCATTTGACATTTGTGCTGGTGGCTACTGTATACAGGCCACCAGGGCACCATACAGACTTTATCAAAGAATTTGCTCATTTTCTATCGGAGTTAGTACTGGCTGTGGATAAAGTCCTTATTGTTGGTGATTTTAATAATGTCAGATAATGAAAAAGACGCTTTGGGATTGGCATTAACAGATATTCTAAACTCTATTGGAATATTATTTCCAAACAGCACAGCAGTAATGACTTTATGAACTTCTTTACTTGCAAGATTGACAATATTAGAGAGAAAAGTATAGCCATGCAACTGTCTACTGCAGTATCATATCAGACAGTGCATTGTAGTATCCCTGAGGAAAAATTCCATTCATTTGCTGCTATAGGAGAGGAAGAATTGTCTAAATTTGTTAAATTATCGAAATCAACAACATGTATGTTAGACCCTATACCGACTAAGCTTTTGAAAGAGATGCTTCCAGAGGTCATAGATCCTCTACTTAAGGATGCATTAATGATCTTATCACTAGGTTATGTACTGAAATCTTTTAAGATGGCTATTATCAAACCTCTTATTAAAAGGTTTAACGTGATTGGCTGGATCCGGGCCGTGTCCCGGTCGGATGAGGAACCTGCGCCTGTGCGCGGCAGCAGCGTGGCCCTGGGGTGTCGGCGGAGACTGTGTCAACTAGCTCATCCCTTGTGAAGGCCTTACTGACACATCAGCCAGTGGCACAGATCCCCAACAAACCGTCCCAAAAGATCCTAAAATAGATGGAACTGGATTCAATATTTTGACTGTTGCGATTCCAAATCGGACTTATGACCTGTAACTCTGCCTGAGTATCAAGCAGGTGTTCACTGTTGGCCAGAGGAGAACAGGCCCCCGACTAAGCCTGGTTTGTCCCGAGGGTTTTTTCTCCATTTTGTTGGGAGTTTTGGTTCCTTGCCTCTGTTTTAATGTAAAGCTGCTTTGCCACAATTTGCATTGTAAAAAGCGCTACATAAGTAAAGGTGACTTGACGTGACTTGACTACGCAGACGTGTGTTTACATGCAGATGTGCATTTTGCCTGAGTGGGGCACAAATAATTAAATGCAATAAATTTTAGTCCGAGGATATTTTTTCAAGTTTTACATAAATATAAGTGTTACACTGAATGACAATGAGCTTATATGAATACTTCTTATTGTGCTGAAATACTTCTTATGAATACGGCTTATTGTGCTGCTTAACTCTTTTTAATGTCAAACTAGTCACACTAGCAGTCGAATACCCAGTCTATTTCCTGCTATAAGCATTGGCCAAAAACTATGACCTTTTACAAACTTTTTGAAGTAGCCAAATAAAATCATTCAGATATGAAAAGCTGTAATGCCGAAGCACATCAAGTTACAGGAAGAAGTTAGCAGGTGCACATAGAGCAAATGGAGGCATCAAACCAAAAGGGGTAGTCAAGAAAATAGACACCAAGGTCGTACAAAGAAAATCTAAAGAAAAGAGAGACTTCTAATAAAATTCTGTCCTATATAATAGAGTTAGAGTGAGACATAGGAAGGACTGATAACTGGATGAATAAAGGGAAGGAAGCTCTGAGAAACAAGCAGGCAAAAATGGATTTCAGAGAAAGCAACAGACAGACAATCAAAGGTTAAAATACAAGGCAAGAACACCAAAGAGTTAAGTAAATGATTGTGAGCTAATGTATACTGGTTGGGAGGTTTAGGGAAAAGAGAAAACAATTATCAAATGAGGAAAGTGCATAAAAGAGCAACTCCATGACCCATGTATGCCAAAAACTGACTTCCATTCAATGTAAAACATTTGGGACCTCTCTACGTTAGGGGTTTCTGGTGAATGGTCACATCTGTGTTTTTCCGTTGGCCTGGTCGAATGTTTCAAATGTGGCAGCGGTCTCTTGATGGGCTCTGACGGAGGTGGTATGTTGAGCTGACGGAAAGGTTTGGTTTGCCAAGCCGTGTTGTCAGTCTGGTTGGATGTTTTGAATTGTGCTGAAAATCTTGCTGTCCAAAAGGCAAAAAACGTCTTTTGTCTTTTGGACTTGTTCAGCCAACACAGATTTTTCACCTCGGCTTGATGGATTGACTGTGGACATTTGGAGAGGGTAAATTTTGGATTTTGTACGAGTACCTTGAGCTGTTATTGGTGCAATGCATCTTTTTGTGCATGCATGGTTGTTTGGAGGTCATCTGTTGAGAAAAACTGTCGTTTGTAAGTTTCCACCGTTTTTCAAAATTAAATTTCTTCGGAGCATTGTGTAATTATATATATACGATTTAGTTATGGACCCAGAACTCGAAAAGAAGAGGCTAAATGACACAAACGGGCCAGGAAGTCCTGTTAATTCCATAGTACAAAATAATAGTAATTTGGGAAGCCATAGGCAAACTGCTCAAAAACTGAATTCAAAAACAGCTGAAGTACTTAGAGAAATGGAAAAACAACTACATAATATAGGATTGAAGAAAAAGACTGTTTCATTATCAAGATGTTTTATTAAAGAGGATTTTCCTTTACACACATCATTTAAACATTAAAAAAACGAATTGTACTGCTTAACCACAAAAAGTTTATACAGACATTTTAAAAACGTTGCCAGAAGAAATGTAAAAACAAGTATTTCCACTGCATTAAAAACGTTGAAAACAAAAGTCAATTTAAAAAACGTAATCAGAAAAAAGTAAAACAAGTAACAGAAAGCTTTTCCATCACATCAAAAATGTTAAAAAAGTCAATGTTCAGTCATTTAAAAATGTAAAACAAGTTTTTTCACATACAGTTTTTAAAAAACTGTAAAAAAACAACAAAAAAATCAGTTACCAGGACGTTATAAGAAAAAAAAAGTGCTTTAAGCTTTTAAAAAAGGTAAAACAAGCTAGAGAGCGTTTTTCACATACATTTGAAGAAACTAGTATAATTTGACTAGTAATAAATTATTTAAAAGATATCTACATATTTATTTTTGGATATCTTAAAAAACGATGAATTAAAGATATCTCCAATTTGATTATGACTAGACAAAACCCAGTTAGAGATATCTCTAATTATGATTTGCACTAGTGGCAATTCAATTGAAGATATCTCTAATTTAATTGCCACTAGTGCAAATTATAATTTGAGATATCTCTAACTAAGTTTTGTCTAGTCATAATCAAATTGGAGATATCTTTAATTACAATTTCTACTAGTCAAAACTCATTTGTAGATATCTGAAAATATTTTCCAATTGAAGTCAATGGAAGAATTTGACTAGTCATAAAAGCATTGTTAGATATCTGTAATGTATATTACGACTAGTCAAATTAACATTGTAGATATCTTCAATGCATATTATGACTAGTCACAATGACATTGTAGATATCTCAATTGCAATTACGACGAGTCAAAATTGCAGAAGAGATATCTGGAAATGGAATTATGACTAGTCAAAACTGATTTATGACTAGTACGGGAAGGAGTATTTAAAGCTAAAACGGCTTGCCATAAGCGCCGACTTTGACATCAGAAGTTGTAATCATGACATGAAACTTTTGAAAGAAGAAACGTTTTAAAATACAGGCAAGTTCATAAAGATTTATATTGTGTGCCTAGATTGCAGTTATCTTTTGCATTTATCTGCGCAGTATAACGTCATAACAAAAACATTCGAAAAAATCCCTTGGCAACAGGCCAACGCGTTCGACTAATTGTGACGTCACAGGCCGAGTCGCGCCTATATATATGGAGCTCTGCTCAGGTTTGGTTCAGTTGCTTCCCATCGATCGATCTGACTAGTACTGTAGTGCATCTGTGCTGAAATATTGTTCAAATTGTGTTATATCCTTGATATGTTTTGTATCCCTTGATGTGTCATTCTTCAGCAAGCCCTGTCCCAGAGACTGCAGAAAAGAAGAAAGGTAGCTTCTTTACATGGGGGTTTTCTCGGAAATCCAAGAAAACTACCATCGAAGCCCAACAGAGTCTGTGCAGAACTGACAGCAGACTACCGCCTCAGAGATGCTTTGATGGTGAAGATCATCGATTTGTTTGCGTCTGTTGCTCCTTATCGCTTTGTTTTGAATCTAATTATTGTCATTGGTTGTTGTCTACTTTATCATCCCTATCTCATATTGTCTAATATTGCCTATCACATTAATCTGACGTCGCTAGTTTTTAATCTGTTAATCTAAATCACTATCACAACGCGTTAGCATTTCGCTAGTTTGTTTGTAAACTTGTTATGTGTGCCCACCGTCATTTCTGTCACGCTCTCCTTTTGTGTAGTAGAAATTTGTGTATGTCCAAATGCAGTAGGGCAGTCCAGGTACCGCCCTATTAAATGTCAGTGTCACCTGAGTGACATGTGCGACAGTCTATCGGCTGCTGTTTTGGGTCTATTCAAGGCGGAGCTTGTCACCTGGGTGCGCATCGTGCAATCGTTGTTGTGTGTGGGTGTGCGCGCAGTGTAATGTTTCTTTATCCAGTGAAAAAACTGCTTTATAGTAGAAACATCTCTTTATTATATTGCAGATCGCGTGCAGGAACAGCAACAACACTCTCAGTGATTGTGATTCACTTGACTGACTACCCTACAGGTAAGTGTGACGCTACTGACACTTAGTGGTTAGTCTCGGTACTCACATCTACAAATACACTATCACTACATCCCCTTTCCTTTAACCGTAAAGAACAAGTTATTACAATCTCAAGAATTATTTACATTGCAATCACTGTAATAATAAACAACGGATTACATTTCTCTTTTTTTTTTCATCTTATGAACATTCAAATGCTTATGGTATGTTTAAGCACTATTCACAGGTTAAGTCTATCAGGAGGCTTTACTGTGCGCTTCGATCTTCTCAGTACAGGAGAATGAAAGTCTGAAAGCATTTCTTTAGCTGGCTCTGTTATCCAGTACTGGAAGTGTTTAAGATGTTGTCGTTGAGTCTGCACAGTCTGTGTCACCTGCATATGTATCCACCAGTACTGTCTCTTTCGTTTTCAACAGACTCCTCCGATTTCTCCTCAGGATTTGACCATCTTCAGTCCGGACAGTATAAGATCTTGGGTTCATCTCCTCCAGGACTGTGGCTCTTTTAGTCCAGGTACTGCAATCCTCAAGTCTTACTGTGTCCTTATTGGAGAGTGGCTCTAGGCTTTTTGATGCCTTGTCATAATTCGCTTTTTGTCTCTGTTTCAGGTGCTTTTGTTTTCTTTTCAGGTATTTGTTCTTGCTTGGTGTTGCTAAGCAAGGAAGTGTGGTTTGCAATCTGCGTCCCATCAGGATTTCTGCAGGAGACACACCGTGTTCAAGTGGAGAAGCACGGTAATTCAGCAGGGCTAAGTAAGGATCTGAATGACTCTCCACTGCTTTCTTGAGTAGTAGCTTCACTATGTGTACTCCTTTCTCTGCTTTTCCATTTGACTGCGGATATAATGGGCTCGATGTCACATGTTGAAACCCATATTCCTCAGCAAACTTCTGAAAGTCTTTGCAACTGTAGCACGGCCCATTATCACTGCACACCACCTGCGGGATGCCGTGTCTCGCAAAGATAGATTTCATGTGCGTTATCACACAAGCAGCAGATGTGTTGGGAAGCAATGCAATCTCTGGATAGTTTGACAGATAATCTATCACAAGCAAATAGTTTCGTCCATCCAGGAAGAATAAGTCAGTCCCAACTTTCTGCCATGGTTCATCTGGTGGATCAGTGATGATCATCGGCTCCTTCTGTTGCTTTGCATGATGCTTCAAACAAGTATCACAGGTTGACACCATCCTGTCAATGTCTGCGTTTATTCCAGGCCAATAGATGGCAGTTCTAGCCCTTCTTTTACATTTTTCCGCTCTGAGGTGTCCCTCGTGCAGTTTTGTCAACATCTCATTTCGCAGTGACTGAGGGATGATGATCCTGTTCTGTCTCAGCAGAAGTCCCTTGACCACACTCAGCTCTGTTCTGATGTTGTAGTACTGGGCACATTCTCCTCTAGGCCAGCCCCCATTCAGATGTGTAATGACCAATTGCAGACATTTATCTTTCTCAGTCTCCACTACAATTTGTTTAAGCTTTGCGTCTGTGACTGGAAGAGCTTCAGCTACCATGTTCACATGTGGAGTCATGTTTCATGTGATTTTTAGTTTGAAGCTTGATTGTTTGTTTTCATTTGTATTGTTAGCTCCATTCCTCCTTTTGGTTTTGTTCTTCTCTTTAACCTGTTGCTGCTCCATGATATGTCTAGGTGCATGAGCCTTTGGTACCAACCTAGATGAGTATTTATATCCCTCTGTTTTCCCTGTATGGTTTGAACCTATTTTAATATGTTGTTGGGTTGAAATGTGAGTGGATTCATTGTTTTTATTTGCTTTTTGCTGTTTATTTCAGGAGCTGAAGGCCCCCAGTGAGGGAAGCTAGCTGTCTTGGCCCTGTGGTGGTGGTGTTTCTCTCACAGAGTGTTTTTGCCATTTGACAACTGTGTCTCCCTCACTTAGAGTGTGTGTAGTGTGAGTGTTTGTGCGGAACATATTCGGGTGAGTGGGGTGTCTTCGGATACTCACTGTTCAGCTAGCCGCCCTACTGGTAAGCCTCAGCCTGAAAGTCTCTTGTTTCCTGATTTTCTTCTCCCTTTATTTGGTCAACCATTTTCTACATTTTAATTCATTAGTATGAAATAAAAGTATTTTGTATTTACATCCACGTCTCCTGTGTTTAGTGGAAACGAATCTGCGTGCCCTATTTTGGGTATACATTTCCCCGTTCATAGAGACGGGGTGGCGTAGTCTGCTCTATTTTGGTTTTAGTTGTACACTAGTGGTAGTAACACAGAAACTTTAAAGCCCTTGCATTCTTACTATCCTCAATTAGATACTGTTTTGGATGCGACTAGCTTGGTGAACTCTGTACATTGTTCGATTCCGGCTGTAGAGCCTGTGCAGCAGGGCAATTGGGTGACCATGAGGCGGCCTAGTCGTGGGAAAAAACGGCGCAGTTCCGTTTAGAACATCAAACAGGTTCTCCCCACTCAGTGACGCACCCACTGAGAATCCTGTTGAAAGTGCCCTAGTTATTGGCGACTCTATTAGACGGAACGTGAAAACCGAGACGCCAGAGTGCCTGACATCAAAGCAAATTTAAAAGTGCTGGCTAATGCCAATCATAAATGCTCTAAGATTATTATTCACGTCGGCACTAATGATGTTCGACTTCACCAGTCGGAGATCACCAAAATTAACATTAAAGAGGTGTGTGCACTCGCACGTACAATGTCAGACACTGTAATTTGTCCTGGACTCTTCCTGAGGTAATTAGCAGACTATCATCACTATTGCAATGGCTGGCTGTCTTAAGTGGTGTCCACAGAATAATATAGGTTACATAGACAATTGGAAAGGTTTTTGGGGCAGACCTGACCTTTTGAAAAGAGATGGTATTCATCCCTCCTGGGGTGGTGCCGCTCTTCTCTCTAGTAATATGGCCTGTGGTCTTAGTGCTGAACCTTGACTAACTGGGGCCCAGGTCAGGAAGCAGACAGACTGGCTAAACCGACCGTCTGCTAGCTGTCTCAAGTCACAGAAGTCCGATAAATCCCAACACATTCAGAGACTCTTTCACCTAGATATCATCACATAGAGACTGGGTCTGTACCCCGAATTAATAAATACAAAAAACTTCCAAACCCATTTAAGGGTAAAAATTTAATTGATGTTCAACAAGTAAAAAACAGATAATAAAGAGAAACAAACGATAAAGCTTGGGTTGCTGAATATTCTACCCCTTTCTTCTAAAGCACTCATTGTAAATGATACTATCACAGAAAATAATCTAGATGTGCTGTGTTTGACAGAAACCTGGCTAAAACCAGAGGATTACATTACTTTAAATGAGTCTAGCCATCAAGGTTACTATTATCGACACGAACCTCGTCGGAAAGGTAAACGGGGAGGTGTTGCTGTAATCTATAGTAATATCTTCAGTATTACACATCCCGTATTAAGTGACACATCCCATTTGACATTTGTGCTGGTGGCTACTGTATACAGGCCACCAGGGCACCATACAGACTTTATCAAAGAATTTGCTCATTTTCTATCGGAGTTAGTACTGGCTGTGGATAAAGTCCTTATTGTTGGTGATTTTAATAATGTCAGATAATGAAAAAGACGCTTTGGGATTGGCATTAACAGATATTCTAAACTCTATTGGAATATTATTTCCAAACAGCACAGCAGTAATGACTTTATGAACTTCTTTACTTGCAAGATTGACAATATTAGAGAGAAAAGTATAGCCATGCAACTGTCTACTGCAGTATCATATCAGACAGTGCATTGTAGTATCCCTGAGGAAAAATTCCATTCATTTGCTGCTATAGGAGAGGAAGAATTGTCTAAATTTGTTAAATTATCGAAATCAGCAACATGTATGTTAGACCCTATACCGACTAAGCTTTTGAAAGAGATGCTTCCAGAGGTCATAGATCCTCTACTTAAGGATGCATTAATGATCTTATCACTAGGTTATGTACTGAAATCTTTTAAGATGGCTATTATCAAACCTCTTATTAAAAGGTTTAACGTGATTGGCTGGATCCGGGCCGTGTCCCGGTCGGATGAGGAACCTGCGCCTGTGCGCGGCAGCAGCGTGGCCCTGGGGTGTCGGCGGAGACTGTGTCAACTAGCTCATCCCTTGTGAAGGCCTTACTGACACATCAGCCAGTGGCACAGATCCCCAACAAACCGTCCCAAAAGATCCTAAAATAGATGGAACTGGATTCAATATTTTGACTGTTGCGATTCCAAATCGGACTTATGACCTGTAACTCTGCCTGAGTATCAAGCAGGTGTTCACTGTTGGCCAGAGGAGAACAGGCCCCCGACTAAGCCTGGTTTGTCCCGAGGGTTTTTTCTCCATTTTGTTGGGAGTTTTGGTTCCTTGCCTCTGTTTTAATGTAAAGCTGCTTTGCCACAATTTGCATTGTAAAAAGCGCTACATAAGTAAAGGTGACTTGACGTGACTTGACTACGCAGACGTGTGTTTACATGCAGATGTGCATTTTGCCTGAGTGGGGCACAAATAATTAAATGCAATAAATTTTAGTCCGAGGATATTTTTTCAAGTTTTACATAAATATAAGTGTTACACTGAATGACAATGAGCTTATATGAATACTTCTTATTGTGCTGAAATACTTCTTATGAATACGGCTTATTGTGCTGCTTAACTCTTTTTAATGTCAAACTAGTCACACTAGCAGTCGAATACCCAGTCTATTTCCTGCTATAAGCATTGGCCAAAAACTATGACCTTTTACAAACTTTTTGAAGTAGCCAAATAAAATCATTCAGATATGAAAAGCTGTAATGCCGAAGCACATCAAGTTACAGGAAGAAGTTAGCAGGTGCACATAGAGCAAATGGAGGCATCAAACCAAAAGGGGTAGTCAAGAAAATAGACACCAAGGTCGTACAAAGAAAATCTAAAGAAAAGAGAGACTTCTAATAAAATTCTGTCCTATATAATAGAGTTAGAGTGAGACATAGGAAGGACTGATAACTGGATGAATAAAGGGAAGGAAGCTCTGAGAAACAAGCAGGCAAAAATGGATTTCAGAGAAAGCAACAGACAGACAATCAAAGGTTAAAATACAAGGCAAGAACACCAAAGAGTTAAGTAAATGATTGTGAGCTAATGTATACTGGTTGGGAGGTTTAGGGAAAAGAGAAAACAATTATCAAATGAGGAAAGTGCATAAAAGAGCAACTCCATGACCCATGTATGCCAAAAACTGACTTCCATTCAATGTAAAACATTTGGGACCTCTCTACGTTAGGGGTTTCTGGTGAATGGTCACATCTGTGTTTTTCCGTTGGCCTGGTCGAATGTTTCAAATGTGGCAGCGGTCTCTTGATGGGCTCTGACGGAGGTGGTATGTTGAGCTGACGGAAAGGTTTGGTTTGCCAAGCCGTGTTGTCAGTCTGGTTGGATGTTTTGAATTGTGCTGAAAATCTTGCTGTCCAAAAGGCAAAAAACGTCTTTTGTCTTTTGGACTTGTTCAGCCAACACAGATTTTTCACCTCGGCTTGATGGATTGACTGTGGACATTTGGAGAGGGTAAATTTTGGATTTTGTACGAGTACCTTGAGCTGTTATTGGTGCAATGCATCTTTTTGTGCATGCATGGTTGTTTGGAGGTCATCTGTTGAGAAAAACTGTCGTTTGTAAGTTTCCACCGTTTTTCAAAATTAAATTTCTTCGGAGCATTGTGTAATTATATATATACGATTTAGTTATGGACCCAGAACTCGAAAAGAAGAGGCTAAATGACACAAACGGGCCAGGAAGTCCTGTTAATTCCATAGTACAAAATAATAGTAATTTGGGAAGCCATAGGCAAACTGCTCAAAAACTGAATTCAAAAACAGCTGAAGTACTTAGAGAAATGGAAAAACAACTACATAATATAGGATTGAAGAAAAAGACTGTTTCATTATCAAGATGTTTTATTAAAGAGGATTTTCCTTTACACACATCATTTAAACATTAAAAAAACGAATTGTACTGCTTAACCACAAAAAGTTTATACAGACATTTTAAAAACGTTGCCAGAAGAAATGTAAAAACAAGTATTTCCACTGCATTAAAAACGTTGAAAACAAAAGTCAATTTAAAAAACGTAATCAGAAAAAAGTAAAACAAGTAACAGAAAGCTTTTCCATCACATCAAAAATGTTAAAAAAGTCAATGTTCAGTCATTTAAAAATGTAAAACAAGTTTTTTCACATACAGTTTTTAAAAAACTGTAAAAAAACAACAAAAAAATCAGTTACCAGGACGTTATAAGAAAAAAAAAGTGCTTTAAGCTTTTAAAAAAGGTAAAACAAGCTAGAGAGCGTTTTTCACATACATTTGAAGAAACTAGTATAATTTGACTAGTAATAAATTATTTAAAAGATATCTACATATTTATTTTTGGATATCTTAAAAAACGATGAATTAAAGATATCTCCAATTTGATTATGACTAGACAAAACCCAGTTAGAGATATCTCTAATTATGATTTGCACTAGTGGCAATTCAATTGAAGATATCTCTAATTTAATTGCCACTAGTGCAAATTATAATTTGAGATATCTCTAACTAAGTTTTGTCTAGTCATAATCAAATTGGAGATATCTTTAATTACAATTTCTACTAGTCAAAACTCATTTGTAGATATCTGAAAATATTTTCCAATTGAAGTCAATGGAAGAATTTGACTAGTCATAAAAGCATTGTTAGATATCTGTAATGTATATTACGACTAGTCAAATTAACATTGTAGATATCTTCAATGCATATTATGACTAGTCACAATGACATTGTAGATATCTCAATTGCAATTACGACGAGTCAAAATTGCAGAAGAGATATCTGGAAATGGAATTATGACTAGTCAAAACTGATTCATGACTAGTACGGGAAGGAGTATTTAAAGCTAAAACAGCTTGCCATAAGCGCCGACTTTGACATCAGAAGTTGTAATCATGACATGAAACTTTTGAAAGAAGAAACGTTTTAAAATACAGGCAAGTTCATAAAGATTTATATTGTGTGCCTAGATTGCAGTTATCTTTTGCATTTATCTGCGCAGTATAACGTCATAACAAAAACATTCGAAAAAATCCCTTGGCAACAGGCCAACGCGTTCGACTAATTGTGACGTCACAGGCCGAGTCGCGCCTATATATATGGAGCTCTGCTCAGGTTTGGTTCAGTTGCTTCCCATCGATCGATCTGACTAGTACTGTAGTGCATCTGTGCTGAAATATTGTTCAAATTGTGTTATATCCTTGATATGTTTTGTATCCCTTGATGTGTCATTCTTCAGCAAGCCCTGTCCCAGAGACTGCAGAAAAGAAGAAAGGTAGCTTCTTTACATGGGGGTTTTCTCGGAAATCCAAGAAAACTACCATCGAAGCCCAACAGAGTCTGTGCAGAACTGACAGCAGACTACCGCCTCAGAGATGCTTTGATGGTGAAGATCATCGATTTGTTTGCGTCTGTTGCTCCTTATCGCTTTGTTTTGAATCTAATTATTGTCATTGGTTGTTGTCTACTTTATCATCCCTATCTCATATTGTCTAATATTGCCTATCACATTAATCTGACGTCGCTAGTTTTTAATCTGTTAATCTAAATCACTATCACAACGCGTTAGCATTTCGCTAGTTTGTTTGTAAACTTGTTATGTGTGCCCACCGTCATTTCTGTCACGCTCTCCTTTTGTGTAGTAGAAATTTGTGTATGTCCAAATGCAGTAGGGCAGTCCAGGTACCGCCCTATTAAATGTCAGTGTCACCTGAGTGACATGTGCGACAGTCTATCGGCTGCTGTTTTGGGTCTATTCAAGGCGGAGCTTGTCACCTGGGTGCGCATCGTGCAATCGTTGTTGTGTGTGGGTGTGCGCGCAGTGTAATGTTTCTTTATCCAGTGAAAAAACTGCTTTATAGTAGAAACATCTCTTTATTATATTGCAGATCGCGTGCAGGAACAGCAACAACACTCTCAGTGATTGTGATTCACTTGACTGACTACCCTACAGGTAAGTGTGACGCTACTGACACTTAGTGGTTAGTCTCGGTACTCACATCTACAAATACACTATCACTACATCCCCTTTCCTTTAACCGTAAAGAACAAGTTATTACAATCTCAAGAATTATTTACATTGCAATCACTGTAATAATAAACAACGGATTACATTTCTCTTTTTTTTTTTCATCTTATGAACATTCAAATGCTTATGGTATGTTTAAGCACTATTCACAGGTTAAGTCTATCAGGAGGCTTTACTGTGCGCTTCGATCTTCTCAGTACAGGAGAATGAAAGTCTGAAAGCATTTCTTTAGCTGGCTCTTTGTTATCCAGTACTGGAAGTGTTTAAGATGTTGTCGTTGAGTCTGCACAGTCTGTGTCACCTGCATATGTATCCACCAGTACTGTCTCTTTCGTTTTCAACAGACTCCTCCGATTTCTCCTCAGGATTTGACCATCTTCAGTCCGGACAGTATAAGATCTTGGGTTCATCTCCTCCAGGACTGTGGCTCTTTTAGTCCAGGTACTGCAATCCTCAAGTCTTACTGTGTCCTTATTGGAGAGTGGCTCTAGGCTTTTTGATGCCTTGTCATAATTCGCTTTTTGTCTCTGTTTCAGGTGCTTTTGTTTTCTTTTCAGGTATTTGTTCTTGCTTGGTGTTGCTAAGCAAGGAAGTGTGGTTTGCAATCTGCGTCCCATCAGGATTTCTGCAGGAGACACACCGTGTTCAAGTGGAGAAGCACGGTAATTCAGCAGGGCTAAGTAAGGATCTGAATGACTCTCCACTGCTTTCTTGAGTAGTAGCTTCACTATGTGTACTCCTTTCTCTGCTTTTCCATTTGACTGCGGATATAATGGGCTCGATGTCACATGTTGAAACCCATATTCCTCAGCAAACTTCTGAAAGTCTTTGCAACTGTAGCACGGCCCATTATCACTGCACACCACCTGCGGGATGCCGTGTCTCGCAAAGATAGATTTCATGTGCGTTATCACACAAGCAGCAGATGTGTTGGGAAGCAATGCAATCTCTGGATAGTTTGACAGATAATCTATCACAAGCAAATAGTTTCGTCCATCCAGGAAGAATAAGTCAGTCCCAACTTTCTGCCATGGTTCATCTGGTGGATCAGTGATGATCATCGGCTCCTTCTGTTGCTTTGCATGATGCTTCAAACAAGTATCACAGGTTGACACCATCCTGTCAATGTCTGCGTTTATTCCAGGCCAATAGATGGCAGTTCTAGCCCTTCTTTTACATTTTTCCGCTCTGAGGTGTCCCTCGTGCAGTTTTGTCAACATCTCATTTCGCAGTGACTGAGGGATGATGATCCTGTTCTGTCTCAGCAGAAGTCCCTTGACCACACTCAGCTCTGTTCTGATGTTGTAGTACTGGGCACATTCTCCTCTAGGCCAGCCCCCATTCAGATGTGTAATGACCAATTGCAGACATTTATCTTTCTCAGTCTCCACTACAATTTGTTTAAGCTTTGCGTCTGTGACTGGAAGAGCTTCAGCTACCATGTTCACGTGTTGAGTCATGTTTCATGTGATTTTTAGTTTGAAGCTTGATTGTTTGTTTTCATTTGTATTGTTAGCTCCATTCCTCCTTTTGGTTTTGTTCTTCTCTTTAACCTGTTGCTGCTCCATGATATGTCTAGGTGCATGAGCCTTTGGTACCAACCTAGATGAGTATTTATATCCCTCTGTTTTCCCTGTATGGTTTGAACCTATTTTAATATGTTGTTGGGTTGAAATGTGAGTGGATTCATTGTTTTTATTTGCTTTTTGCTGTTTATTTCAGGAGCTGAAGGCCCCCAGTGAGGGAAGCTAGCTGTCTTGGCCCTGTGGTGGTGGTGTTTCTCTCACAGAGTGTTTTTGCCATTTGACAACTGTGTCTCCCTCACTTAGAGTGTGTGTAGTGTGAGTGTTTGTGCGGAACATATTCGGGTGAGTGGGGTGTCTTCGGATACTCACTGTTCAGCTAGCCGCCCTACTGGTAAGCCTCAGCCTGAAAGTCTCTTGTTTCCTTATTTTCTTCTCCCTTTATTTGGTCAACCATTTTCTACATTTTAATTCATTAGTATGAAATAAAAGTATTTTGTATTTACATCCACGTCTCCTGTGTTTAGTGGAAAGGAATCTGCGTGCCCTATTTTGGGTATACATTTCCCCGTTCATAGAGACGGGGTGGCGTAGTCTGCTCTATTTTGGTTTTAGTTGTACACTAGTGGTAGTAACACAGAAACTTTAAAGCCCTTGCATTCTTACTATCCTCAATTAGATACTGTTTTGGATGCGACTAGCTTGGTGAACTCTGTACATTGTTCGATTCCGGCTGTAGAGCCTGTGCAGCAGGGCAATTGGGTGACCATGAGGCGGCCTAGTCGTGGGAAAAAACGGCGCAGTTCCGTTTAGAACATCAAACAGGTTCTCCCCACTCAGTGACGCACCCACTGAGAATCCTGTTGAAAGTGCCCTAGTTATTGGCGACTCTATTAGACGGAACGTGAAAACCGAGACGCCAGAGTGCCTGACATCAAAGCAAATTTAAAAGTGCTGGCTAATGCCAATCATAAATGCTCTAAGATTATTATTCACGTCGGCACTAATGATGTTCGACTTCACCAGTCGGAGATCACCAAAATTAACATTAAAGAGGTGTGTGCACTCGCACGTACAATGTCAGACACTGTAATTTGTCCTGGACTCTTCCTGAGATAATTAGCAGACTATCATCACTATTGCAATGGCTGGCTGTCTTAAGTGGTGTCCACAGAATAATATAGGTTACATAGACAATTGGAAAGGTTTTTGGGGCAGACCTGACCTTTTGAAAAGAGATGGTATTCATCCCTCCTGGGGTGGTGCCGCTCTTCTCTCTAGTAATATGGCCTGTGGTCTTAGTGCTGAACCTTGACTAACTGGGGCCCAGGTCAGGAAGCAGACAGACTGGCTAAACCGACCGTCTGCTAGCTGTCTCAAGTCACAGAAGTCCGATAAATCCCAACACATTCAGAGACTCTTTCACCTAGATATCATCACATAGAGACTGGGTCTGTACCCCGAATTAATAAATACAAAAAACTTCCAAACCCATTTAAGGGTAAAAATTTAATTGATGTTCAACAAGTAAAAAACAGATAATAAAGAGAAACAAACGATAAAGCTTGGGTTGCTGAATATTCTACCCCTTTCTTCTAAAGCACTCATTGTAAATGATACTATCACAGAAAATAATCTAGATGTGCTGTGTTTGACAGAAACCTGGCTAAAACCAGAGGATTACATTACTTTAAATGAGTCTAGCCATCAAGGTTACTATTATCGACACGAACCTCGTCGGAAAGGTAAACGGGGAGGTGTTGCTGTAATCTATAGTAATATCTTCAGTATTACACATCCCGTATTAAGTGACACATCCCATTTGACATTTGTGCTGGTGGCTACTGTATACAGGCCACCAGGGCACCATACAGACTTTATCAAAGAATTTGCTCATTTTCTATCGGAGTTAGTACTGGCTGTGGATAAAGTCCTTATTGTTGGTGATTTTAATAATGTCAGATAATGAAAAAGACGCTTTGGGATTGGCATTAACAGATATTCTAAACTCTATTGGAATATTATTTCCAAACAGCACAGCAGTAATGACTTTATGAACTTCTTTACTTGCAAGATTGACAATATTAGAGAGAAAAGTATAGCCATGCAACTGTCTACTGCAGTATCATATCAGACAGTGCATTGTAGTATCCCTGAGGAAAAATTCCATTCATTTGCTGCTATAGGAGAGGAAGAATTGTCTAAATTTGTTAAATTATCGAAATCAGCAACATGTATGTTAGACCCTATACCGACTAAGCTTTTGAAAGAGATGCTTCCAGAGGTCATAGATCCTCTACTTAAGGATGCATTAATGATCTTATCACTAGGTTATGTACTGAAATCTTTTAAGATGGCTATTATCAAACCTCTTATTAAAAGGTTTAACGTGATTGGCTGGATCCGGGCCGTGTCCCGGTCGGATGAGGAACCTGCGCCTGTGCGCGGCAGCAGCGTGGCCCTGGGGTGTCGGCGGAGACTGTGTCAACTAGCTCATCCCTTGTGAAGGCCTTACTGACACATCAGCCAGTGGCACAGATCCCCAACAAACCGTCCCAAAAGATCCTAAAATAGATGGAACTGGATTCAATATTTTGACTGTTGCGATTCCAAATCGGACTTATGACCTGTAACTCTGCCTGAGTATCAAGCAGGTGTTCACTGTTGGCCAGAGGAGAACAGGCCCCCGACTAAGCCTGGTTTGTCCCGAGGGTTTTTTCTCCATTTTGTTGGGAGTTTTGGTTCCTTGCCTCTATTTTAATGTAAAGCTGCTTTGCCACAATTTGCATTGTAAAAAGCGCTACATAAGTAAAGGTGACTTGACGTGACTTGACTACGCAGACGTGTGTTTACATGCAGATGTGCATTTTGCCTGAGTGGGGCACAAATAATTAAATGCAATAAATTTTAGTCCGAGGATATTTTTTCAAGTTTTACATAAATATAAGTGTTACACTGAATGACAATGAGCTTATATGAATACTTCTTATTGTGCTGAAATACTTCTTATGAATACGGCTTATTGTGCTGCTTAACTCTTTTTAATGTCAAACTAGTCACACTAGCAGTCGAATACCCAGTCTATTTCCTGCTATAAGCATTGGCCAAAAACTATGACCTTTTACAAACTTTTTGAAGTAGCCAAATAAAATCATTCAGATATGAAAAGCTGTAATGCCGAAGCACATCAAGTTACAGGAAGAAGTTAGCAGGTGCACATAGAGCAAATGGAGGCATCAAACCAAAAGGGGTAGTCAAGAAAATAGACACCAAGGTCGTACAAAGAAAATCTAAAGAAAAGAGAGACTTCTAATAAAATTCTGTCCTATATAATAGAGTTAGAGTGAGACATAGGAAGGACTGATAACTGGATGAATAAAGGGAAGGAAGCTCTGAGAAACAAGCAGGCAAAAATGGATTTCAGAGAAAGCAACAGACAGACAATCAAAGGTTAAAATACAAGGCAAGAACACCAAAGAGTTAAGTAAATGATTGTGAGCTAATGTATACTGGTTGGGAGGTTTAGGGAAAAGAGAAAACAATTATCAAATGAGGAAAGTGCATAAAAGAGCAACTCCATGACCCATGTATGCCAAAAACTGACTTCCATTCAATGTAAAACATTTGGGACCTCTCTACGTTAGGGGTTTCTGGTGAATGGTCACATCTGTGTTTTTCCGTTGGCCTGGTCGAATGTTTCAAATGTGGCAGCGGTCTCTTGATGGGCTCTGACGGAGGTGGTATGTTGAGCTGACGGAAAGGTTTGGTTTGCCAAGCCGTGTTGTCAGTCTGGTTGGATGTTTTGAATTGTGCTGAAAATCTTGCTGTCCAAAAGGCAAAAAACGTCTTTTGTCTTTTGGACTTGTTCAGCCAACACAGATTTTTCACCTCGGCTTGATGGATTGACTGTGGACATTTGGAGAGGGTAAATTTTGGATTTTGTACGAGTACCTTGAGCTGTTATTGGTGCAATGCATCTTTTTGTGCATGCATGGTTGTTTGGAGGTCATCTGTTGAGAAAAACTGTCGTTTGTAAGTTTCCACCGTTTTTCAAAATTAAATTTCTTCGGAGCATTGTGTAATTATATATATACGATTTAGTTATGGACCCAGAACTCGAAAAGAAGAGGCTAAATGACACAAACGGGCCAGGAAGTCCTGTTAATTCCATAGTACAAAATAATAGTAATTTGGGAAGCCATAGGCAAACTGCTCAAAAACTGAATTCAAAAACAGCTGAAGTACTTAGAGAAATGGAAAAACAACTACATAATATAGGATTGAAGAAAAAGACTGTTTCATTATCAAGATGTTTTATTAAAGAGGATTTTCCTTTACACACATCATTTAAACATTAAAAAAACGAATTGTACTGCTTAACCACAAAAAGTTTATACAGACATTTTAAAAACGTTGCCAGAAGAAATGTAAAAACAAGTATTTCCACTGCATTAAAAACGTTGAAAACAAAAGTCAATTTAAAAAACGTAATCAGAAAAAAGTAAAACAAGTAACAGAAAGCTTTTCCATCACATCAAAAATGTTAAAAAAGTCAATGTTCAGTCATTTAAAAATGTAAAACAAGTTTTTTCACATACAGTTTTTAAAAAACTGTAAAAAAACAACAAAAAAATCAGTTACCAGGACGTTATAAGAAAAAAAAAGTGCTTTAAGCTTTTAAAAAAGGTAAAACAAGCTAGAGAGCGTTTTTCACATACATTTGAAGAAACTAGTATAATTTGACTAGTAATAAATTATTTAAAAGATATCTACATATTTATTTTTGGATATCTTAAAAAACGATGAATTAAAGATATCTCCAATTTGATTATGACTAGACAAAACCCAGTTAGAGATATCTCTAATTATGATTTGCACTAGTGGCAATTCAATTGAAGATATCTCTAATTTAATTGCCACTAGTGCAAATTATAATTTGAGATATCTCTAACTAAGTTTTGTCTAGTCATAATCAAATTGGAGATATCTTTAATTACAATTTCTACTAGTCAAAACTCATTTGTAGATATCTGAAAATATTTTCCAATTGAAGTCAATGGAAGAATTTGACTAGTCATAAAAGCATTGTTAGATATCTGTAATGTATATTACGACTAGTCAAATTAACATTGTAGATATCTTCAATGCATATTATGACTAGTCACAATGACATTGTAGATATCTCAATTGCAATTACGACGAGTCAAAATTGCAGAAGAGATATCTGGAAATGGAATTATGACTAGTCAAAACTGATTCATGACTAGTACGGGAAGGAGTATTTAAAGCTAAAACAGCTTGCCATAAGCGCCGACTTTGACATCAGAAGTTGTAATCATGACATGAAACTTTTGAAAGAAGAAACGTTTTAAAATACAGGCAAGTTCATAAAGATTTATATTGTGTGCCTAGATTGCAGTTATCTTTTGCATTTATCTGCGCAGTATAACGTCATAACAAAAACATTCGAAAAAATCCCTTGGCAACAGGCCAACGCGTTCGACTAATTGTGACGTCACAGGCCGAGTCGCGCCTATATATATGGAGCTCTGCTCAGGTTTGGTTCAGTTGCTTCCCATCGATCGATCTGACTAGTACTGTAGTGCATCTGTGCTGAAATATTGTTCAAATTGTGTTATATCCTTGATATGTTTTGTATCCCTTGATGTGTCATTCTTCAGCAAGCCCTGTCCCAGAGACTGCAGAAAAGAAGAAAGGTAGCTTCTTTACATGGGGGTTTTCTCGGAAATCCAAGAAAACTACCATCGAAGCCCAACAGAGTCTGTGCAGAACTGACAGCAGACTACCGCCTCAGAGATGCTTTGATGGTGAAGATCATCGATTTGTTTGCGTCTGTTGCTCCTTATCGCTTTGTTTTGAATCTAATTATTGTCATTGGTTGTTGTCTACTTTATCATCCCTATCTCATATTGTCTAATATTGCCTATCACATTAATCTGACGTCGCTAGTTTTTAATCTGTTAATCTAAATCACTATCACAACGCGTTAGCATTTCGCTAGTTTGTTTGTAAACTTGTTATGTGTGCCCACCGTCATTTCTGTCACGCTCTCCTTTTGTGTAGTAGAAATTTGTGTATGTCCAAATGCAGTAGGGCAGTCCAGGTACCGCCCTATTAAATGTCAGTGTCACCTGAGTGACATGTGCGACAGTCTATCGGCTGCTGTTTTGGGTCTATTCAAGGCGGAGCTTGTCACCTGGGTGCGCATCGTGCAATCGTTGTTGTGTGTGGGTGTGCGCGCAGTGTAATGTTTCTTTATCCAGTGAAAAAACTGCTTTATAGTAGAAACATCTCTTTATTATATTGCAGATCGCGTGCAGGAACAGCAACAACACTCTCAGTGATTGTGATTCACTTGACTGACTACCCTACAGGTAAGTGTGACGCTACTGACACTTAGTGGTTAGTCTCGGTACTCACATCTACAAATACACTATCACTACATCCCCTTTCCTTT
The DNA here is from genome assembly GCA_038088235.1 of Zacco platypus. Lineage (NCBI taxonomy): Eukaryota > Metazoa > Chordata > Actinopteri > Cypriniformes > Xenocyprididae > Zacco > Zacco platypus. Next base: position 22,661,913 of record CM076086.1, on the reverse strand, counting down.
AACCGTAAAGAACAAGTTATTACAATCTCAAGAATTATTTACATTGCAATCACTGTAATAATAAACAACGGATTACATTTCTCTTTTTTTTTTTCATCTTATGAACATTCAAATGCTTATGGTATGTTTAAGCACTATTCACAGGTTAAGTCTATCAGGAGGCTTTACTGTGCGCTTCGATCTTCTCAGTACAGGAGAATGAAAGTCTGAAAGCATTTCTTTAGCTGGCTCTTTGTTATCCAGTACTGGAAGTGTTTAAGATGTTGTCGTTGAGTCTGCACAGTCTGTGTCACCTGCATATGTATCCACCAGTACTGTCTCTTTCGTTTTCAACAGACTCCTCCGATTTCTCCTCAGGATTTGACCATCTTCAGTCCGGACAGTATAAGATCTTGGGTTCATCTCCTCCAGGACTGTGGCTCTTTTAGTCCAGGTACTGCAATCCTCAAGTCTTACTGTGTCCTTATTGGAGAGTGGCTCTAGGCTTTTTGATGCCTTGTCATAATTCGCTTTTTGTCTCTGTTTCAGGTGCTTTTGTTTTCTTTTCAGGTATTTGTTCTTGCTTGGTGTTGCTAAGCAAGGAAGTGTGGTTTGCAATCTGCGTCCCATCAGGATTTCTGCAGGAGACACACCGTGTTCAAGTGGAGAAGCACGGTAATTCAGCAGGGCTAAGTAAGGATCTGAATGACTCTCCACTGCTTTCTTGAGTAGTAGCTTCACTATGTGTACTCCTTTCTCTGCTTTTCCATTTGACTGCGGATATAATGGGCTCGATGTCACATGTTGAAACCCATATTCCTCAGCAAACTTCTGAAAGTCTTTGCAACTGTAGCACGGCCCATTATCACTGCACACCACCTGCGGGATGCCGTGTCTCGCAAAGATAGATTTCATGTGCATTATCACACAAGCAGCAGATGTGTTGGGAAGCAATGCAATCTCTGGATAGTTTGACAGATAATCTATCACAAGCAAATAGTTTCGTCCATCCAGGAAGAATAAGTCAGTCCCAACTTTCTGCCATGGTTCATCTGGTGGATCAGTGATGATCATCGGCTCCTTCTGTTGCTTTGCATGATGCTTCAAACAAGTATCACAGGTTGACACCATCCTGTCAATGTCTGCGTTTATTCCAGGCCAATAGATGGCAGTTCTAGCCCTTCTTTTACATTTTTCCGCTCTGAGGTGTCCCTCGTGCAGTTTTGTCAACATCTCATTTCGCAGTGACTGAGGGATGATGATCCTGTTCTGTCTCAGCAGAAGTCCCTTGACCACACTCAGCTCTGTTCTGATGTTGTAGTACTGGGCACATTCTCCTCTAGGCCAGCCCCCATTCAGATGTGTAATGACCAATTGCAGACATTTATCTTTCTCAGTCTCCACTACAATTTGTTTAAGCTTTGCGTCTGTGACTGGAAGAGCTTCAGCTACCATGTTCACGTGTTGAGTCATGTTTCATGTGATTTTTAGTTTGAAGCTTGATTGTTTGTTTTCATTTGTATTGTTAGCTCCATTCCTCCTTTTGGTTTTGTTCTTCTCTTTAACCTGTTGCTGCTCCATGATATGTCTAGGTGCATGAGCCTTTGGTACCAACCTAGATGAGTATTTATATCCCTCTGTTTTCCCTGTATGGTTTGAACCTATTTTAATATGTTGTTGGGTTGAAATGTGAGTGGATTCATTGTTTTTATTTGCTTTTTGCTGTTTATTTCAGGAGCTGAAGGCCCCCAGTGAGGGAAGCTAGCTGTCTTGGCCCTGTGGTGGTGGTGTTTCTCTCACAGAGTGTTTTTGCCATTTGACAACTGTGTCTCCCTCACTTAGAGTGTGTGTAGTGTGAGTGTTTGTGCGGAACATATTCGGGTGAGTGGGGTGTCTTCGGATACTCACTGTTCAGCTAGCCGCCCTACTGGTAAGCCTCAGCCTGAAAGTCTCTTGTTTCCTGATTTTCTTCTCCCTTTATTTGGTCAACCATTTTCTACATTTTAATTCATTAGTATGAAATAAAAGTATTTTGTATTTACATCCACGTCTCCTGTGTTTAGTGGAAACGAATCTGCGTGCCCTATTTTGGGTATACATTTCCCCGTTCATAGAGACGGGGTGGCGTAGTCTGCTCTATTTTGGTTTTAGTTGTACACTAGTGGTAGTAACACAGAAACTTTAAAGCCCTTGCATTCTTACTATCCTCAATTAGATACTGTTTTGGATGCGACTAGCTTGGTGAACTCTGTACATTGTTCGATTCCGGCTGTAGAGCCTGTGCAGCAGGGCAATTGGGTGACCATGAGGCGGCCTAGTCGTGGGAAAAAACGGCGCAGTTCCGTTTAGAACATCAAACAGGTTCTCCCCACTCAGTGACGCACCCACTGAGAATCCTGTTGAAAGTGCCCTAGTTATTGGCGACTCTATTAGACGGAACGTGAAAACCGAGACGCCAGAGTGCCTGACATCAAAGCAAATTTAAAAGTGCTGGCTAATGCCAATCATAAATGCTCTAAGATTATTATTCACGTCGGCACTAATGATGTTCGACTTCACCAGTCGGAGATCACCAAAATTAACATTAAAGAGGTGTGTGCACTCGCACGTACAATGTCAGACACTGTAATTTGTCCTGGACTCTTCCTGAGATAATTAGCAGACTATCATCACTATTGCAATGGCTGGCTGTCTTAAGTGGTGTCCACAGAATAATATAGGTTACATAGACAATTGGAAAGGTTTTTGGGGCAGACCTGACCTTTTGAAAAGAGATGGTATTCATCCCTCCTGGGGTGGTGCCGCTCTTCTCTCTAGTAATATGGCCTGTGGTCTTAGTGCTGAACCTTGACTAACTGGGGCCCAGGTCAGGAAGCAGACAGACTGGCTAAACCGACCGTCTGCTAGCTGTCTCAAGTCACAGAAGTCCGATAAATCCCAACACATTCAGAGACTCTTTCACCTAGATATCATCACATAGAGACTGGGTCTGTACCCCGAATTAATAAATACAAAAAACTTCCAAACCCATTTAAGGGTAAAAATTTAATTGATGTTCAACAAGTAAAAAACAGATAATAAAGAGAAACAAACGATAAAGCTTGGGTTGCTGAATATTCTACCCCTTTCTTCTAAAGCACTCATTGTAAATGATACTATCACAGAAAATAATCTAGATGTGCTGTGTTTGACAGAAACCTGGCTAAAACCAGAGGATTACATTACTTTAAATGAGTCTAGCCATCAAGGTTACTATTATCGACACGAACCTCGTCGGAAAGGTAAACGGGGAGGTGTTGCTGTAATCTATAGTAATATCTTCAGTATTACACATCCCGTATTAAGTGACACATCCCATTTGACATTTGTGCTGGTGGCTACTGTATACAGGCCACCAGGGCACCATACAGACTTTATCAAAGAATTTGCTCATTTTCTATCGGAGTTAGTACTGGCTGTGGATAAAGTCCTTATTGTTGGTGATTTTAATAATGTCAGATAATGAAAAAGACGCTTTGGGATTGGCATTAACAGATATTCTAAACTCTATTGGAATATTATTTCCAAACAGCACAGCAGTAATGACTTTATGAACTTCTTTACTTGCAAGATTGACAATATTAGAGAGAAAAGTATAGCCATGCAACTGTCTACTGCAGTATCATATCAGACAGTGCATTGTAGTATCCCTGAGGAAAAATTCCATTCATTTGCTGCTATAGGAGAGGAAGAATTGTCTAAATTTGTTAAATTATCGAAATCAGCAACATGTATGTTAGACCCTATACCGACTAAGCTTTTGAAAGAGATGCTTCCAGAGGTCATAGATCCTCTACTTAAGGATGCATTAATGATCTTATCACTAGGTTATGTACTGAAATCTTTTAAGATGGCTATTATCAAACCTCTTATTAAAAGGTTTAACGTGATTGGCTGGATCCGGGCCGTGTCCCGGTCGGATGAGGAACCTGCGCCTGTGCGCGGCAGCAGCGTGGCCCTGGGGTGTCGGCGGAGACTGTGTCAACTAGCTCATCCCTTGTGAAGGCCTTACTGACACATCAGCCAGTGGCACAGATCCCCAACAAACCGTCCCAAAAGATCCTAAAATAGATGGAACTGGATTCAATATTTTGACTGTTGCGATTCCAAATCGGACTTATGACCTGTAACTCTGCCTGAGTATCAAGCAGGTGTTCACTGTTGGCCAGAGGAGAACAGGCCCCCGACTAAGCCTGGTTTGTCCCGAGGGTTTTTTCTCCATTTTGTTGGGAGTTTTGGTTCCTTGCCTCTGTTTTAATGTAAAGCTGCTTTGCCACAATTTGCATTGTAAAAAGCGCTACATAAGTAAAGGTGACTTGACGTGACTTGACTACGCAGACGTGTGTTTACATGCAGATGTGCATTTTGCCTGAGTGGGGCACAAATAATTAAATGCAATAAATTTTAGTCCGAGGATATTTTTTCAAGTTTTACATAAATATAAGTGTTACACTGAATGACAATGAGCTTATATGAATACTTCTTATTGTGCTGAAATACTTCTTATGAATACGGCTTATTGTGCTGCTTAACTCTTTTTAATGTCAAACTAGTCACACTAGCAGTCGAATACCCAGTCTATTTCCTGCTATAAGCATTGGCCAAAAACTATGACCTTTTACAAACTTTTTGAAGTAGCCAAATAAAATCATTCAGATATGAAAAGCTGTAATGCCGAAGCACATCAAGTTACAGGAAGAAGTTAGCAGGTGCACATAGAGCAAATGGAGGCATCAAACCAAAAGGGGTAGTCAAGAAAATAGACACCAAGGTCGTACAAAGAAAATCTAAAGAAAAGAGAGACTTCTAATAAAATTCTGTCCTATATAATAGAGTTAGAGTGAGACATAGGAAGGACTGATAACTGGATGAATAAAGGGAAGGAAGCTCTGAGAAACAAGCAGGCAAAAATGGATTTCAGAGAAAGCAACAGACAGACAATCAAAGGTTAAAATACAAGGCAAGAACACCAAAGAGTTAAGTAAATGATTGTGAGCTAATGTATACTGGTTGGGAGGTTTAGGGAAAAGAGAAAACAATTATCAAATGAGGAAAGTGCATAAAAGAGCAACTCCATGACCCATGTATGCCAAAAACTGACTTCCATTCAATGTAAAACATTTGGGACCTCTCTACGTTAGGGGTTTCTGGTGAATGGTCACATCTGTGTTTTTCCGTTGGCCTGGTCGAATGTTTCAAATGTGGCAGCGGTCTCTTGATGGGCTCTGACGGAGGTGGTATGTTGAGCTGACGGAAAGGTTTGGTTTGCCAAGCCGTGTTGTCAGTCTGGTTGGATGTTTTGAATTGTGCTGAAAATCTTGCTGTCCAAAAGGCAAAAAACGTCTTTTGTCTTTTGGACTTGTTCAGCCAACACAGATTTTTCACCTCGGCTTGATGGATTGACTGTGGACATTTGGAGAGGGTAAATTTTGGATTTTGTACGAGTACCTTGAGCTGTTATTGGTGCAATGCATCTTTTTGTGCATGCATGGTTGTTTGGAGGTCATCTGTTGAGAAAAACTGTCGTTTGTAAGTTTCCACCGTTTTTCAAAATTAAATTTCTTCGGAGCATTGTGTAATTATATATATACGATTTAGTTATGGACCCAGAACTCGAAAAGAAGAGGCTAAATGACACAAACGGGCCAGGAAGTCCTGTTAATTCCATAGTACAAAATAATAGTAATTTGGGAAGCCATAGGCAAACTGCTCAAAAACTGAATTCAAAAACAGCTGAAGTACTTAGAGAAATGGAAAAACAACTACATAATATAGGATTGAAGAAAAAGACTGTTTCATTATCAAGATGTTTTATTAAAGAGGATTTTCCTTTACACACATCATTTAAACATTAAAAAAACGAATTGTACTGCTTAACCACAAAAAGTTTATACAGACATTTTAAAAACGTTGCCAGAAGAAATGTAAAAACAAGTATTTCCACTGCATTAAAAACGTTGAAAACAAAAGTCAATTTAAAAAACGTAATCAGAAAAAAGTAAAACAAGTAACAGAAAGCTTTTCCATCACATCAAAAATGTTAAAAAAGTCAATGTTCAGTCATTTAAAAATGTAAAACAAGTTTTTTCACATACAGTTTTTAAAAAACTGTAAAAAAACAACAAAAAAATCAGTTACCAGGACGTTATAAGAAAAAAAAAGTGCTTTAAGCTTTTAAAAAAGGTAAAACAAGCTAGAGAGCGTTTTTCACATACATTTGAAGAAACTAGTATAATTTGACTAGTAATAAATTATTTAAAAGATATCTACATATTTATTTTTGGATATCTTAAAAAACGATGAATTAAAGATATCTCCAATTTGATTATGACTAGACAAAACCCAGTTAGAGATATCTCTAATTATGATTTGCACTAGTGGCAATTCAATTGAAGATATCTCTAATTTAATTGCCACTAGTGCAAATTATAATTTGAGATATCTCTAACTAAGTTTTGTCTAGTCATAATCAAATTGGAGATATCTTTAATTACAATTTCTACTAGTCAAAACTCATTTGTAGATATCTGAAAATATTTTCCAATTGAAGTCAATGGAAGAATTTGACTAGTCATAAAAGCATTGTTAGATATCTGTAATGTATATTACGACTAGTCAAATTAACATTGTAGATATCTTCAATGCATATTATGACTAGTCACAATGACATTGTAGATATCTCAATTGCAATTACGACGAGTCAAAATTGCAGAAGAGATATCTGGAAATGGAATTATGACTAGTCAAAACTGATTTATGACTAGTACGGGAAGGAGTATTTAAAGCTAAACCGGCTTGCCATAAGCGCCGACTTTGACATCAGAAGTTGTAATCATGACATGAAACTTTTGAAAGAAGAAACGTTTTAAAATACAGGCAAGTTCATAAAGATTTATATTGTGTGCCTAGATTGCAGTTATCTTTTGCATTTATCTGCGCAGTATAACGTCATAACAAAAACATTCGAAAAAATCCCTTGGCAACAGGCCAACGCGTTCGACTAATTGTGACGTCACAGGCCGAGTCGCGCCTATATATATGGAGCTCTGCTCAGGTTTGGTTCAGTTGCTTCCCATCGATCGATCTGACTAGTACTGTAGTGCATCTGTGCTGAAATATTGTTCAAATTGTGTTATATCCTTGATATGTTTTGTATCCCTTGATGTGTCATTCTTCAGCAAGCCCTGTCCCAGAGACTGCAGAAAAGAAGAAAGGTAGCTTCTTTACATGGGGGTTTTCTCGGAAATCCAAGAAAACTACCATCGAAGCCCAACAGAGTCTGTGCAGAACTGACAGCAGACTACCGCCTCAGAGATGCTTTGATGGTGAAGATCATCGATTTGTTTGCGTCTGTTGCTCCTTATCGCTTTGTTTTGAATCTAATTATTGTCATTGGTTGTTGTCTACTTTATCATCCCTATCTCATATTGTCTAATATTGCCTATCACATTAATCTGACGTCGCTAGTTTTTAATCTGTTAATCTAAATCACTATCACAACGCGTTAGCATTTCGCTAGTTTGTTTGTAAACTTGTTATGTGTGCCCACCGTCATTTCTGTCACGCTCTCCTTTTGTGTAGTAGAAATTTGTGTATGTCCAAATGCAGTAGGGCAGTCCAGGTACCGCCCTATTAAATGTCAGTGTCACCTGAGTGACATGTGCGACAGTCTATCGGCTGCTGTTTTGGGTCTATTCAAGGCGGAGCTTGTCACCTGGGTGCGCATCGTGCAATCGTTGTTGTGTGTGGGTGTGCGCGCAGTGTAATGTTTCTTTATCCAGTGAAAAAACTGCTTTATAGTAGAAACATCTCTTTATTATATTGCAGATCGCGTGCAGGAACAGCAACAACACTCTCAGTGATTGTGATTCACTTGACTGACTACCCTACAGGTAAGTGTGACGCTACTGACACTTAGTGGTTAGTCTCGGTACTCACATCTACAAATACACTATCACTACATCCCCTTTCCTTTAACCGTAAAGAACAAGTTATTACAATCTCAAGAATTATTTACATTGCAATCACTGTAATAATAAACAACGGATTACATTTCTCTTTTTTTTTTTCATCTTATGAACATTCAAATGCTTATGGTATGTTTAAGCACTATTCACAGGTTAAGTCTATCAGGAGGCTTTACTGTGCGCTTCGATCTTCTCAGTACAGGAGAATGAAAGTCTGAAAGCATTTCTTTAGCTGGCTCTTTGTTATCCAGTACTGGAAGTGTTTAAGATGTTGTCGTTGAGTCTGCACAGTCTGTGTCACCTGCATATGTATCCACCAGTACTGTCTCTTTCGTTTTCAACAGACTCCTCCGATTTCTCCTCAGGATTTGACCATCTTCAGTCCGGACAGTATAAGATCTTGGGTTCATCTCCTCCAGGACTGTGGCTCTTTTAGTCCAGGTACTGCAATCCTCAAGTCTTACTGTGTCCTTATTGGAGAGTGGCTCTAGGCTTTTTGATGCCTTGTCATAATTCGCTTTTTGTCTCTGTTTCAGGTGCTTTTGTTTTCTTTTCAGGTATTTGTTCTTGCTTGGTGTTGCTAAGCAAGGAAGTGTGGTTTGCAATCTGCGTCCCATCAGGATTTCTGCAGGAGACACACCGTGTTCAAGTGGAGAAGCACGGTAATTCAGCAGGGCTAAGTAAGGATCTGAATGACTCTCCACTGCTTTCTTGAGTAGTAGCTTCACTATGTGTACTCCTTTCTCTGCTTTTCCATTTGACTGCGGATATAATGGGCTCGATGTCACATGTTGAAACCCATATTCCTCAGCAAACTTCTGAAAGTCTTTGCAACTGTAGCACGGCCCATTATCACTGCACACCACCTGCGGGATGCCGTGTCTCGCAAAGATAGATTTCATGTGCGTTATCACACAAGCAGCAGATGTGTTGGGAAGCAATGCAATCTCTGGATAGTTTGACAGATAATCTATCACAAGCAAATAGTTTCGTCCATCCAGGAAGAATAAGTCAGTCCCAACTTTCTGCCATGGTTCATCTGGTGGATCAGTGATGATCATCGGCTCCTTCTGTTGCTTTGCATGATGCTTCAAACAAGTATCACAGGTTGACACCATCCTGTCAATGTCTGCGTTTATTCCAGGCCAATAGATGGCAGTTCTAGCCCTTCTTTTACATTTTTCCGCTCTGAGGTGTCCCTCGTGCAGTTTTGTCAACATCTCATTTCGCAGTGACTGAGGGATGATGATCCTGTTCTGTCTCAGCAGAAGTCCCTTGACCACACTCAGCTCTGTTCTGATGTTGTAGTACTGGGCACATTCTCCTCTAGGCCAGCCCCCATTCAGATGTGTAATGACCAATTGCAGACATTTATCTTTCTCAGTCTCCACTACAATTTGTTTAAGCTTTGCGTCTGTGACTGGAAGAGCTTCAGCTACCATGTTCACGTGTTGAGTCATGTTTCATGTGATTTTTAGTTTGAAGCTTGATTGTTTGTTTTCATTTGTATTGTTAGCTCCATTCCTCCTTTTGGTTTTGTTCTTCTCTTTAACCTGTTGCTGCTCCATGATATGTCTAGGTGCATGAGCCTTTGGTACCAACCTAGATGAGTATTTATATCCCTCTGTTTTCCCTGTATGGTTTGAACCTATTTTAATATGTTGTTGGGTTGAAATGTGAGTGGATTCATTGTTTTTATTTGCTTTTTGCTGTTTATTTCAGGAGCTGAAGGCCCCCAGTGAGGGAAGCTAGCTGTCTTGGCCCTGTGGTGGTGGTGTTTCTCTCACAGAGTGTTTTTGCCATTTGACAACTGTGTCTCCCTCACTTAGAGTGTGTGTAGTGTGAGTGTTTGTGCGGAACATATTCGGGTGAGTGGGGTGTCTTCGGATACTCACTGTTCAGCTAGCCGCCCTACTGGTAAGCCTCAGCCTGAAAGTCTCTTGTTTCCTTATTTTCTTCTCCCTTTATTTGGTCAACCATTTTCTACATTTTAATTCATTAGTATGAAATAAAAGTATTTTGTATTTACATCCACGTCTCCTGTGTTTAGTGGAAACGAATCTGCGTGCCCTATTTTGGGTATACATTTCCCCGTTCATAGAGACGGGGTGGCGTAGTCTGCTCTATTTTGGTTTTAGTTGTACACTAGTGGTAGTAACACAGAAACTTTAAAGCCCTTGCATTCTTACTATCCTCAATTAGATACTGTTTTGGATGCGACTAGCTTGGTGAACTCTGTACATTGTTCGATTCCGGCTGTAGAGCCTGTGCAGCAGGGCAATTGGGTGACCATGAGGCGGCCTAGTCGTGGGAAAAAACGGCGCAGTTCCGTTTAGAACATCAAACAGGTTCTCCCCACTCAGTGACGCACCCACTGAGAATCCTGTTGAAAGTGCCCTAGTTATTGGCGACTCTATTAGACGGAACGTGAAAACCGAGACGCCAGAGTGCCTGACATCAAAGCAAATTTAAAAGTGCTGGCTAATGCCAATCATAAATGCTCTAAGATTATTATTCACGTCGGCACTAATGATGTTCGACTTCACCAGTCGGAGATCACCAAAATTAACATTAAAGAGGTGTGTGCACTCGCACGTACAATGTCAGACACTGTAATTTGTCCTGGACTCTTCCTGAGATAATTAGCAGACTATCATCACTATTGCAATGGCTGGCTGTCTTAAGTGGTGTCCACAGAATAATATAGGTTACATAGACAATTGGAAAGGTTTTTGGGGCAGACCTGACCTTTTGAAAAGAGATGGTATTCATCCCTCCTGGGGTGGTGCCGCTCTTCTCTCTAGTAATATGGCCTGTGGTCTTAGTGCTGAACCTTGACTAACTGGGGCCCAGGTCAGGAAGCAGACAGACTGGCTAAACCGACCGTCTGCTAGCTGTCTCAAGTCACAGAAGTCCGATAAATCCCAACACATTCAGAGACTCTTTCACCTAGATATCATCACATAGAGACTGGGTCTGTACCCCGAATTAATAAATACAAAAAACTTCCAAACCCATTTAAGGGTAAAAATTTAATTGATGTTCAACAAGTAAAAAACAGATAATAAAGAGAAACAAACGATAAAGCTTGGGTTGCTGAATATTCTACCCCTTTCTTCTAAAGCACTCATTGTAAATGATACTATCACAGAAAATAATCTAGATGTGCTGTGTTTGACAGAAACCTGGCTAAAACCAGAGGATTACATTACTTTAAATGAGTCTAGCCATCAAGGTTACTATTATCGACACGAACCTCGTCGGAAAGGTAAACGGGGAGGTGTTGCTGTAATCTATAGTAATATCTTCAGTATTACACATCCCGTATTAAGTGACACATCCCATTTGACATTTGTGCTGGTGGCTACTGTATACAGGCCACCAGGGCACCATACAGACTTTATCAAAGAATTTGCTCATTTTCTATCGGAGTTAGTACTGGCTGTGGATAAAGTCCTTATTGTTGGTGATTTTAATAATGTCAGATAATGAAAAAGACGCTTTGGGATTGGCATTAACAGATATTCTAAACTCTATTGGAATATTATTTCCAAACAGCACAGCAGTAATGACTTTATGAACTTCTTTACTTGCAAGATTGACAATATTAGAGAGAAAAGTATAGCCATGCAACTGTCTACTGCAGTATCATATCAGACAGTGCATTGTAGTATCCCTGAGGAAAAATTCCATTCATTTGCTGCTATAGGAGAGGAAGAATTGTCTAAATTTGTTAAATTATCGAAATCAGCAACATGTATGTTAGACCCTATACCGACTAAGCTTTTGAAAGAGATGCTTCCAGAGGTCATAGATCCTCTACTTAAGGATGCATTAATGATCTTATCACTAGGTTATGTACTGAAATCTTTTAAGATGGCTATTATCAAACCTCTTATTAAAAGGTTTAACGTGATTGGCTGGATCCGGGCCGTGTCCCGGTCGGATGAGGAACCTGCGCCTGTGCGCGGCAGCAGCGTGGCCCTGGGGTGTCGGCGGAGACTGTGTCAACTAGCTCATCCCTTGTGAAGGCCTTACTGACACATCAGCCAGTGGCACAGATCCCCAACAAACCGTCCCAAAAGATCCTAAAATAGATGGAACTGGATTCAATATTTTGACTGTTGCGATTCCAAATCGGACTTATGACCTGTAACTCTGCCTGAGTATCAAGCAGGTGTTCACTGTTGGCCAGAGGAGAACAGGCCCCCGACTAAGCCTGGTTTGTCCCGAGGGTTTTTTCTCCATTTTGTTGGGAGTTTTGGTTCCTTGCCTCTGTTTTAATGTAAAGCTGCTTTGCCACAATTTGCATTGTAAAAAGCGCTACATAAGTAAAGGTGACTTGACGTGACTTGACTACGCAGACGTGTGTTTACATGCAGATGTGCATTTTGCCTGAGTGGGGCACAAATAATTAAATGCAATAAATTTTAGTCCGAGGATATTTTTTCAAGTTTTACATAAATATAAGTGTTACACTGAATGACAATGAGCTTATATGAATACTTCTTATTGTGCTGAAATACTTCTTATGAATACGGCTTATTGTGCTGCTTAACTCTTTTTAATGTCAAACTAGTCACACTAGCAGTCGAATACCCAGTCTATTTCCTGCTATAAGCATTGGCCAAAAACTATGACCTTTTACAAACTTTTTGAAGTAGCCAAATAAAATCATTCAGATATGAAAAGCTGTAATGCCGAAGCACATCAAGTTACAGGAAGAAGTTAGCAGGTGCACATAGAGCAAATGGAGGCATCAAACCAAAAGGGGTAGTCAAGAAAATAGACACCAAGGTCGTACAAAGAAAATCTAAAGAAAAGAGAGACTTCTAATAAAATTCTGTCCTATATAATAGAGTTAGAGTGAGACATAGGAAGGACTGATAACTGGATGAATAAAGGGAAGGAAGCTCTGAGAAACAAGCAGGCAAAAATGGATTTCAGAGAAAGCAACAGACAGACAATCAAAGGTTAAAATACAAGGCAAGAACACCAAAGAGTTAAGTAAATGATTGTGAGCTAATGTATACTGGTTGGGAGGTTTAGGGAAAAGAGAAAACAATTATCAAATGAGGAAAGTGCATAAAAGAGCAACTCCATGACCCATGTATGCCAAAAACTGACTTCCATTCAATGTAAAACATTTGGGACCTCTCTACGTTAGGGGTTTCTGGTGAATGGTCACATCTGTGTTTTTCCGTTGGCCTGGTCGAATGTTTCAAATGTGGCAGCGGTCTCTTGATGGGCTCTGACGGAGGTGGTATGTTGAGCTGACGGAAAGGTTTGGTTTGCCAAGCCGTGTTGTCAGTCTGGTTGGATGTTTTGAATTGTGCTGAAAATCTTGCTGTCCAAAAGGCAAAAAACGTCTTTTGTCTTTTGGACTTGTTCAGCCAACACAGATTTTTCACCTCGGCTTGATGGATTGACTGTGGACATTTGGAGAGGGTAAATTTTGGATTTTGTACGAGTACCTTGAGCTGTTATTGGTGCAATGCATCTTTTTGTGCATGCATGGTTGTTTGGAGGTCATCTGTTGAGAAAAACTGTCGTTTGTAAGTTTCCACCGTTTTTCAAAATTAAATTTCTTCGGAGCATTGTGTAATTATATATATACGATTTAGTTATGGACCCAGAACTCGAAAAGAAGAGGCTAAATGACACAAACGGGCCAGGAAGTCCTGTTAATTCCATAGTACAAAATAATAGTAATTTGGGAAGCCATAGGCAAACTGCTCAAAAACTGAATTCAAAAACAGCTGAAGTACTTAGAGAAATGGAAAAACAACTACATAATATAGGATTGAAGAAAAAGACTGTTTCATTATCAAGATGTTTTATTAAAGAGGATTTTCCTTTACACACATCATTTAAACATTAAAAAAACGAATTGTACTGCTTAACCACAAAAAGTTTATACAGACATTTTAAAAACGTTGCCAGAAGAAATGTAAAAACAAGTATTTCCACTGCATTAAAAACGTTGAAAACAAAAGTCAATTTAAAAAACGTAATCAGAAAAAAGTAAAACAAGTAACAGAAAGCTTTTCCATCACATCAAAAATGTTAAAAAAGTCAATGTTCAGTCATTTAAAAATGTAAAACAAGTTTTTTCACATACAGTTTTTAAAAAACTGTAAAAAAACAACAAAAAAATCAGTTACCAGGACGTTATAAGAAAAAAAAAGTGCTTTAAGCTTTTAAAAAAGGTAAAACAAGCTAGAGAGCGTTTTTCACATACATTTGAAGAAACTAGTATAATTTGACTAGTAATAAATTATTTAAAAGATATCTACATATTTATTTTTGGATATCTTAAAAAACGATGAATTAAAGATATCTCCAATTTGATTATGACTAGACAAAACCCAGTTAGAGATATCTCTAATTATGATTTGCACTAGTGGCAATTCAATTGAAGATATCTCTAATTTAATTGCCACTAGTGCAAATTATAATTTGAGATATCTCTAACTAAGTTTTGTCTAGTCATAATCAAATTGGAGATATCTTTAATTACAATTTCTACTAGTCAAAACTCATTTGTAGATATCTGAAAATATTTTCCAATTGAAGTCAATGGAAGAATTTGACTAGTCATAAAAGCATTGTTAGATATCTGTAATGTATATTACGACTAGTCAAATTAACATTGTAGATATCTTCAATGCATATTATGACTAGTCACAATGACATTGTAGATATCTCAATTGCAATTACGACGAGTCAAAATTGCAGAAGAGATATCTGGAAATGGAATTATGACTAGTCAAAACTGATTCATGACTAGTACGGGAAGGAGTATTTAAAGCTAAAACAGCTTGCCATAAGCGCCGACTTTGACATCAGAAGTTGTAATCATGACATGAAACTTTTGAAAGAAGAAACGTTTTAAAATACAGGCAAGTTCATAAAGATTTATATTGTGTGCCTAGATTGCAGTTATCTTTTGCATTTATCTGCGCAGTATAACGTCATAACAAAAACATTCGAAAAAATCCCTTGGCAACAGGCCAACGCGTTCGACTAATTGTGACGTCACAGGCCGAGTCGCGCCTATATATATGGAGCTCTGCTCAGGTTTGGTTCAGTTGCTTCCCATCGATCGATCTGACTAGTACTGTAGTGCATCTGTGCTGAAATATTGTTCAAATTGTGTTATATCCTTGATATGTTTTGTATCCCTTGATGTGTCATTCTTCAGCAAGCCCTGTCCCAGAGACTGCAGAAAAGAAGAAAGGTAGCTTCTTTACATGGGGGTTTTCTCGGAAATCCAAGAAAACTACCATCGAAGCCCAACAGAGTCTGTGCAGAACTGACAGCAGACTACCGCCTCAGAGATGCTTTGATGGTGAAGATCATCGATTTGTTTGCGTCTGTTGCTCCTTATCGCTTTGTTTTGAATCTAATTATTGTCATTGGTTGTTGTCTACTTTATCATCCCTATCTCATATTGTCTAATATTGCCTATCACATTAATCTGACGTCGCTAGTTTTTAATCTGTTAATCTAAATCACTATCACAACGCGTTAGCATTTCGCTAGTTTGTTTGTAAACTTGTTATGTGTGCCCACCGTCATTTCTGTCACGCTCTCCTTTTGTGTAGTAGAAATTTGTGTATGTCCAAATGCAGTAGGGCAGTCCAGGTACCGCCCTATTAAATGTCAGTGTCACCTGAGTGACATGTGCGACAGTCTATCGGCTGCTGTTTTGGGTCTATTCAAGGCGGAGCTTGTCACCTGGGTGCGCATCGTGCAATCGTTGTTGTGTGTGGGTGTGCGCGCAGTGTAATGTTTCTTTATCCAGTGAAAAAACTGCTTTATAGTAGAAACATCTCTTTATTATATTGCAGATCGCGTGCAGGAACAGCAACAACACTCTCAGTGATTGTGATTCACTTGACTGACTACCCTACAGGTAAGTGTGACGCTACTGACACTTAGTGGTTAGTCTCGGTACTCACATCTACAAATACACTATCACTACATCCCCTTTCCTTTAACCGTAAAGAACAAGTTATTACAATCTCAAGAATTATTTACATTGCAATCACTGTAATAATAAACAACGGATTACATTTCTCTTTTTTTTTTTCATCTTATGAACATTCAAATGCTTATGGTATGTTTAAGCACTATTCACAGGTTAAGTCTATCAGGAGGCTTTACTGTGCGCTTCGATCTTCTCAGTACAGGAGAATGAAAGTCTGAAAGCATTTCTTTAGCTGGCTCTTTGTTATCCAGTACTGGAAGTGTTTAAGATGTTGTCGTTGAGTCTGCACAGTCTGTGTCACCTGCATATGTATCCACCAGTACTGTCTCTTTCGTTTTCAACAGACTCCTCCGATTTCTCCTCAGGATTTGACCATCTTCAGTCCGGACAGTATAAGATCTTGGGTTCATCTCCTCCAGGACTGTGGCTCTTTTAGTCCAGGTACTGCAATCCTCAAGTCTTACTGTGTCCTTATTGGAGAGTGGCTCTAGGCTTTTTGATGCCTTGTCATAATTCGCTTTTTGTCTCTGTTTCAGGTGCTTTTGTTTTCTTTTCAGGTATTTGTTCTTGCTTGGTGTTGCTAAGCAAGGAAGTGTGGTTTGCAATCTGCGTCCCATCAGGATTTCTGCAGGAGACACACCGTGTTCAAGTGGAGAAGCACGGTAATTCAGCAGGGCTAAGTAAGGATCTGAATGACTCTCCACTGCTTTCTTGAGTAGTAGCTTCACTATGTGTACTCCTTTCTCTGCTTTTCCATTTGACTGCGGATATAATGGGCTCGATGTCACATGTTGAAACCCATATTCCTCAGCAAACTTCTGAAAGTCTTTGCAACTGTAGCACGGCCCATTATCACTGCACACCACCTGCGGGATGCCGTGTCTCGCAAAGATAGATTTCATGTGCGTTATCACACAAGCAGCAGATGTGTTGGGAAGCAATGCAATCTCTGGATAGTTTGACAGATAATCTATCACAAGCAAATAGTTTCGTCCATCCAGGAAGAATAAGTCAGTCCCAACTTTCTGCCATGGTTCATCTGGTGGATCAGTGATGATCATCGGCTCCTTCTGTTGCTTTGCATGATGCTTCAAACAAGTATCACAGGTTGACACCATCCTGTCAATGTCTGCGTTTATTCCAGGCCAATAGATGGCAGTTCTAGCCCTTCTTTTACATTTTTCCGCTCTGAGGTGTCCCTCGTGCAGTTTTGTCAACATCTCATTTCGCAGTGACTGAGGGATGATGATCCTGTTCTGTCTCAGCAGAAGTCCCTTGACCACACTCAGCTCTGTTCTGATGTTGTAGTACTGGGCACATTCTCCTCTAGGCCAGCCCCCATTCAGATGTGTAATGACCAATTGCAGACATTTATCTTTCTCAGTCTCCACTACAATTTGTTTAAGCTTTGCGTCTGTGACTGGAAGAGCTTCAGCTACCATGTTCACGTGTTGAGTCATGTTTCATGTGATTTTTAGTTTGAAGCTTGATTGTTTGTTTTCATTTGTATTGTTAGCTCCATTCCTCCTTTTGGTTTTGTTCTTCTCTTTAACCTGTTGCTGCTCCATGATATGTCTAGGTGCATGAGCCTTTGGTACCAACCTAGATGAGTATTTATATCCCTCTGTTTTCCCTGTATGGTTTGAACCTATTTTAATATGTTGTTGGGTTGAAATGTGAGTGGATTCATTGTTTTTATTTGCTTTTTGCTGTTTATTTCAGGAGCTGAAGGCCCCCAGTGAGGGAAGCTAGCTGTCTTGGCCCTGTGGTGGTGGTGTTTCTCTCACAGAGTGTTTTTGCCATTTGACAACTGTGTCTCCCTCACTTAGAGTGTGTGTAGTGTGAGTGTTTGTGCGGAACATATTCGGGTGAGTGGGGTGTCTTCGGATACTCACTGTTCAGCTAGCCGCCCTACTGGTAAGCCTCAGCCTGAAAGTCTCTTGTTTCCTTATTTTCTTCTCCCTTTATTTGGTCAACCATTTTCTACATTTTAATTCATTAGTATGAAATAAAAGTATTTTGTATTTACATCCACGTCTCCTGTGTTTAGTGGAAACGAATCTGCGTGCCCTATTTTGGGTATACATTTCCCCGTTCATAGAGACGGGGTGGCGTAGTCTGCTCTATTTTGGTTTTAGTTGTACACTAGTGGTAGTAACACAGAAACTTTAAAGCCCTTGCATTCTTACTATCCTCAATTAGATACTGTTTTGGATGCGACTAGCTTGGTGAACTCTGTACATTGTTCGATTCCGGCTGTAGAGCCTGTGCAGCAGGGCAATTGGGTGACCATGAGGCGGCCTAGTCGTGGGAAAAAACGGCGCAGTTCCGTTTAGAACATCAAACAGGTTCTCCCCACTCAGTGACGCACCCACTGAGAATCCTGTTGAAAGTGCCCTAGTTATTGGCGACTCTATTAGACGGAACGTGAAAACCGAGACGCCAGAGTGCCTGACATCAAAGCAAATTTAAAAGTGCTGGCTAATGCCAATCATAAATGCTCTAAGATTATTATTCACGTCGGCACTAATGATGTTCGACTTCACCAGTCGGAGATCACCAAAATTAACATTAAAGAGGTGTGTGCACTCGCACGTACAATGTCAGACACTGTAATTTGTCCTGGACTCTTCCTGAGATAATTAGCAGACTATCATCACTATTGCAATGGCTGGCTGTCTTAAGTGGTGTCCACAGAATAATATAGGTTACATAGACAATTGGAAAGGTTTTTGGGGCAGACCTGACCTTTTGAAAAGAGATGGTATTCATCCCTCCTGGGGTGGTGCCGCTCTTCTCTCTAGTAATATGGCCTGTGGTCTTAGTGCTGAACCTTGACTAACTGGGGCCCAGGTCAGGAAGCAGACAGACTGGCTAAACCGACCGTCTGCTAGCTGTCTCAAGTCACAGAAGTCCGATAAATCCCAACACATTCAGAGACTCTTTCACCTAGATATCATCACATAGAGACTGGGTCTGTACCCCGAATTAATAAATACAAAAAACTTCCAAACCCATTTAAGGGTAAAAATTTAATTGATGTTCAACAAGTAAAAAACAGATAATAAAGAGAAACAAACGATAAAGCTTGGGTTGCTGAATATTCTACCCCTTTCTTCTAAAGCACTCATTGTAAATGATACTATCACAGAAAATAATCTAGATGTGCTGTGTTTGACAGAAACCTGGCTAAAACCAGAGGATTACATTACTTTAAATGAGTCTAGCCATCAAGGTTACTATTATCGACACGAACCTCGTCGGAAAGGTAAACGGGGAGGTGTTGCTGTAATCTATAGTAATATCTTCAGTATTACACATCCCGTATTAAGTGACACATCCCATTTGACATTTGTGCTGGTGGCTACTGTATACAGGCCACCAGGGCACCATACAGACTTTATCAAAGAATTTGCTCATTTTCTATCGGAGTTAGTACTGGCTGTGGATAAAGTCCTTATTGTTGGTGATTTTAATAATGTCAGATAATGAAAAAGACGCTTTGGGATTGGCATTAACAGATATTCTAAACTCTATTGGAATATTATTTCCAAACAGCACAGCAGTAATGACTTTATGAACTTCTTTACTTGCAAGATTGACAATATTAGAGAGAAAAGTATAGCCATGCAACTGTCTACTGCAGTATCATATCAGACAGTGCATTGTAGTATCCCTGAGGAAAAATTCCATTCATTTGCTGCTATAGGAGAGGAAGAATTGTCTAAATTTGTTAAATTATCGAAATCAACAACATGTATGTTAGACCCTATACCGACTAAGCTTTTGAAAGAGATGCTTCCAGAGGTCATAGATCCTCTACTTAAGGATGCATTAATGATCTTATCACTAGGTTATGTACTGAAATCTTTTAAGATGGCTATTATCAAACCTCTTATTAAAAGGTTTAACGTGATTGGCTGGATCCGGGCCGTGTCCCGGTCGGATGAGGAACCTGCGCCTGTGCGCGGCAGCAGCGTGGCCCTGGGGTGTCGGCGGAGACTGTGTCAACTAGCTCATCCCTTGTGAAGGCCTTACTGACACATCAGCCAGTGGCACAGATCCCCAACAAACCGTCCCAAAAGATCCTAAAATAGATGGAACTGGATTCAATATTTTGACTGTTGCGATTCCAAATCGGACTTATGACCTGTAACTCTGCCTGAGTATCAAGCAGGTGTTCACTGTTGGCCAGAGGAGAACAGGCCCCCGACTAAGCCTGGTTTGTCCCGAGGGTTTTTTCTCCATTTTGTTGGGAGTTTTGGTTCCTTGCCTCTGTTTTAATGTAAAGCTGCTTTGCCACAATTTGCATTGTAAAAAGCGCTACATAAGTAAAGGTGACTTGACGTGACTTGACTACGCAGACGTGTGTTTACATGCAGATGTGCATTTTGCCTGAGTGGGGCACAAATAATTAAATGCAATAAATTTTAGTCCGAGGATATTTTTTCAAGTTTTACATAAATATAAGTGTTACACTGAATGACAATGAGCTTATATGAATACTTCTTATTGTGCTGAAATACTTCTTATGAATACGGCTTATTGTGCTGCTTAACTCTTTTTAATGTCAAACTAGTCACACTAGCAGTCGAATACCCAGTCTATTTCCTGCTATAAGCATTGGCCAAAAACTATGACCTTTTACAAACTTTTTGAAGTAGCCAAATAAAATCATTCAGATATGAAAAGCTGTAATGCCGAAGCACATCAAGTTACAGGAAGAAGTTAGCAGGTGCACATAGAGCAAATGGAGGCATCAAACCAAAAGGGGTAGTCAAGAAAATAGACACCAAGGTCGTACAAAGAAAATCTAAAGAAAAGAGAGACTTCTAATAAAATTCTGTCCTATATAATAGAGTTAGAGTGAGACATAGGAAGGACTGATAACTGGATGAATAAAGGGAAGGAAGCTCTGAGAAACAAGCAGGCAAAAATGGATTTCAGAGAAAGCAACAGACAGACAATCAAAGGTTAAAATACAAGGCAAGAACACCAAAGAGTTAAGTAAATGATTGTGAGCTAATGTATACTGGTTGGGAGGTTTAGGGAAAAGAGAAAACAATTATCAAATGAGGAAAGTGCATAAAAGAGCAACTCCATGACCCATGTATGCCAAAAACTGACTTCCATTCAATGTAAAACATTTGGGACCTCTCTACGTTAGGGGTTTCTGGTGAATGGTCACATCTGTGTTTTTCCGTTGGCCTGGTCGAATGTTTCAAATGTGGCAGCGGTCTCTTGATGGGCTCTGACGGAGGTGGTATGTTGAGCTGACGGAAAGGTTTGGTTTGCCAAGCCGTGTTGTCAGTCTGGTTGGATGTTTTGAATTGTGCTGAAAATCTTGCTGTCCAAAAGGCAAAAAACGTCTTTTGTCTTTTGGACTTGTTCAGCCAACACAGATTTTTCACCTCGGCTTGATGGATTGACTGTGGACATTTGGAGAGGGTAAATTTTGGATTTTGTACGAGTACCTTGAGCTGTTATTGGTGCAATGCATCTTTTTGTGCATGCATGGTTGTTTGGAGGTCATCTGTTGAGAAAAACTGTCGTTTGTAAGTTTCCACCGTTTTTCAAAATTAAATTTCTTCGGAGCATTGTGTAATTATATATATACGATTTAGTTATGGACCCAGAACTCGAAAAGAAGAGGCTAAATGACACAAACGGGCCAGGAAGTCCTGTTAATTCCATAGTACAAAATAATAGTAATTTGGGAAGCCATAGGCAAACTGCTCAAAAACTGAATTCAAAAACAGCTGAAGTACTTAGAGAAATGGAAAAACAACTACATAATATAGGATTGAAGAAAAAGACTGTTTCATTATCAAGATGTTTTATTAAAGAGGATTTTCCTTTACACACATCATTTAAACATTAAAAAAACGAATTGTACTGCTTAACCACAAAAAGTTTATACAGACATTTTAAAAACGTTGCCAGAAGAAATGTAAAAACAAGTATTTCCACTGCATTAAAAACGTTGAAAACAAAAGTCAATTTAAAAAACGTAATCAGAAAAAAGTAAAACAAGTAACAGAAAGCTTTTCCATCACATCAAAAATGTTAAAAAAGTCAATGTTCAGTCATTTAAAAATGTAAAACAAGTTTTTTCACATACAGTTTTTAAAAAACTGTAAAAAAACAACAAAAAAATCAGTTACCAGGACGTTATAAGAAAAAAAAAGTGCTTTAAGCTTTTAAAAAAGGTAAAACAAGCTAGAGAGCGTTTTTCACATACATTTGAAGAAACTAGTATAATTTGACTAGTAATAAATTATTTAAAAGATATCTACATATTTATTTTTGGATATCTTAAAAAACGATGAATTAAAGATATCTCCAATTTGATTATGACTAGACAAAACCCAGTTAGAGATATCTCTAATTATGATTTGCACTAGTGGCAATTCAATTGAAGATATCTCTAATTTAATTGCCACTAGTGCAAATTATAATTTGAGATATCTCTAACTAAGTTTTGTCTAGTCATAATCAAATTGGAGATATCTTTAATTACAATTTCTACTAGTCAAAACTCATTTGTAGATATCTGAAAATATTTTCCAATTGAAGTCAATGGAAGAATTTGACTAGTCATAAAAGCATTGTTAGATATCTGTAATGTATATTACGACTAGTCAAATTAACATTGTAGATATCTTCAATGCATATTATGACTAGTCACAATGACATTGTAGATATCTCAATTGCAATTACGACGAGTCAAAATTGCAGAAGAGATATCTGGAAATGGAATTATGACTAGTCAAAACTGATTCATGACTAGTACGGGAAGGAGTATTTAAAGCTAAAACAGCTTGCCATAAGCGCCGACTTTGACATCAGAAGTTGTAATCATGACATGAAACTTTTGAAAGAAGAAACGTTTTAAAATACAGGCAAGTTCATAAAGATTTATATTGTGTGCCTAGATTGCAGTTATCTTTTGCATTTATCTGCGCAGTATAACGTCATAACAAAAACATTCGAAAAAATCCCTTGGCAACAGGCCAACGCGTTCGACTAAGTGTGACGTCACAGGCCGAGTCGCGCCTATATATATGGAGCTCTGCTCAGGTTTGGTTCAGTTGCTTCCCATCGATCGATCTGACTAGTACTGTAGTGCATCTGTGCTGAAATATTGTTCAAATTGTGTTATATCCTTGATATGTTTTGTATCCCTTGATGTGTCATTCTTCAGCAAGCCCTGTCCCAGAGACTGCAGAAAAGAAGAAAGGTAGCTTCTTTACATGGGGGTTTTCTCGGAAATCCAAGAAAACTACCATCGAAGCCCAACAGAGTCTGTGCAGAACTGACAGCAGACTACCGCCTCAGAGATGCTTTGATGGTGAAGATCATCGATTTGTTTGCGTCTGTTGCTCCTTATCGCTTTGTTTTGAATCTAATTATTGTCATTGGTTGTTGTCTACTTTATCATCCCTATCTCATATTGTCTAATATTGCCTATCACATTAATCTGACGTCGCTAGTTTTTAATCTGTTAATCTAAATCACTATCACAACGCGTTAGCATTTCGCTAGTTTGTTTGTAAACTTGTTATGTGTGCCCACCGTCATTTCTGTCACGCTCTCCTTTTGTGTAGTAGAAATTTGTGTATGTCCAAATGCAGTAGGGCAGTCCAGGTACCGCCCTATTAAATGTCAGTGTCACCTGAGTGACATGTGCGACAGTCTATCGGCTGCTGTTTTGGGTCTATTCAAGGCGGAGCTTGTCACCTGGGTGCGCATCGTGCAATCGTTGTTGTGTGTGGGTGTGCGCGCAGTGTAATGTTTCTTTATCCAGTGAAAAAACTGCTTTATAGTAGAAACATCTCTTTATTATATTGCAGATCGCGTGCAGGAACAGCAACAACACTCTCAGTGATTGTGATTCACTTGACTGACTACCCTACAGGTAAGTGTGACGCTACTGACACTTAGTGGTTAGTCTCGGTACTCACATCTACAAATACACTATCACTACATCCCCTTTCCTTTAACCGTAAAGAACAAGTTATTACAATCTCAAGAATTATTTACATTGCAATCACTGTAATAATAAACAACGGATTACATTTCTCTTTTTTTTTTTCATCTTATGAACATTCAAATGCTTATGGTATGTTTAAGCACTATTCACAGGTTAAGTCTATCAGGAGGCTTTACTGTGCGCTTCGATCTTCTCAGTACAGGAGAATGAAAGTCTGAAAGCATTTCTTTAGCTGGCTCTTTGTTATCCAGTACTGGAAGTGTTTAAGATGTTGTCGTTGAGTCTGCACAGTCTGTGTCACCTGCATATGTATCCACCAGTACTGTCTCTTTCGTTTTCAACAGACTCCTCCGATTTCTCCTCAGGATTTGACCATCTTCAGTCCGGACAGTATAAGATCTTGGGTTCATCTCCTCCAGGACTGTGGCTCTTTTAGTCCAGGTACTGCAATCCTCAAGTCTTACTGTGTCCTTATTGGAGAGTGGCTCTAGGCTTTTTGATGCCTTGTCATAATTCGCTTTTTGTCTCTGTTTCAGGTGCTTTTGTTTTCTTTTCAGGTATTTGTTCTTGCTTGGTGTTGCTAAGCAAGGAAGTGTGGTTTGCAATCTGCGTCCCATCAGGATTTCTGCAGGAGACACACCGTGTTCAAGTGGAGAAGCACGGTAATTCAGCAGGGCTAAGTAAGGATCTGAATGACTCTCCACTGCTTTCTTGAGTAGTAGCTTCACTATGTGTACTCCTTTCTCTGCTTTTCCATTTGACTGCGGATATAATGGGCTCGATGTCACATGTTGAAACCCATATTCCTCAGCAAACTTCTGAAAGTCTTTGCAACTGTAGCACGGCCCATTATCACTGCACACCACCTGCGGGATGCCGTGTCTCGCAAAGATAGATTTCATGTGCGTTATCACACAAGCAGCAGATGTGTTGGGAAGCAATGCAATCTCTGGATAGTTTGACAGATAATCTATCACAAGCAAATAGTTTCGTCCATCCAGGAAGAATAAGTCAGTCCCAACTTTCTGCCATGGTTCATCTGGTGGATCAGTGATGATCATCGGCTCCTTCTGTTGCTTTGCATGATGCTTCAAACAAGTATCACAGGTTGACACCATCCTGTCAATGTCTGCGTTTATTCCAGGCCAATAGATGGCAGTTCTAGCCCTTCTTTTACATTTTTCCGCTCTGAGGTGTCCCTCGTGCAGTTTTGTCAACATCTCATTTCGCAGTGACTGAGGGATGATGATCCTGTTCTGTCTCAGCAGAAGTCCCTTGACCACACTCAGCTCTGTTCTGATGTTGTAGTACTGGGCACATTCTCCTCTAGGCCAGCCCCCATTCAGATGTGTAATGACCAATTGCAGACATTTATCTTTCTCAGTCTCCACTACAATTTGTTTAAGCTTTGCGTCTGTGACTGGAAGAGCTTCAGCTACCATGTTCACGTGTTGAGTCATGTTTCATGTGATTTTTAGTTTGAAGCTTGATTGTTTGTTTTCATTTGTATTGTTAGCTCCATTCCTCCTTTTGGTTTTGTTCTTCTCTTTAACCTGTTGCTGCTCCATGATATGTCTAGGTGCATGAGCCTTTGGTACCAACCTAGATGAGTATTTATATCCCTCTGTTTTCCCTGTATGGTTTGAACCTATTTTAATATGTTGTTGGGTTGAAATGTGAGTGGATTCATTGTTTTTATTTGCTTTTTGCTGTTTATTTCAGGAGCTGAAGGCCCCCAGTGAGGGAAGCTAGCTGTCTTGGCCCTGTGGTGGTGGTGTTTCTCTCACAGAGTGTTTTTGCCATTTGACAACTGTGTCTCCCTCACTTAGAGTGTGTGTAGTGTGAGTGTTTGTGCGGAACATATTCGGGTGAGTGGGGTGTCTTCGGATACTCACTGTTCAGCTAGCCGCCCTACTGGTAAGCCTCAGCCTGAAAGTCTCTTGTTTCCTTATTTTCTTCTCCCTTTATTTGGTCAACCATTTTCTACATTTTAATTCATTAGTATGAAATAAAAGTATTTTGTATTTACATCCACGTCTCCTGTGTTTAGTGGAAAGGAATCTGCGTGCCCTATTTTGGGTATACATTTCCCCGTTCATAGAGACGGGGTGGCGTAGTCTGCTCTATTTTGGTTTTAGTTGTACACTAGTGGTAGTAACACAGAAACTTTAAAGCCCTTGCATTCTTACTATCCTCAATTAGATACTGTTTTGGATGCGACTAGCTTGGTGAACTCTGTACATTGTTCGATTCCGGCTGTAGAGCCTGTGCAGCAGGGCAATTGGGTGACCATGAGGCGGCCTAGTCGTGGGAAAAAACGGCGCAGTTCCGTTTAGAACATCAAACAGGTTCTCCCCACTCAGTGACGCACCCACTGAGAATCCTGTTGAAAGTGCCCTAGTTATTGGCGACTCTATTAGACGGAACGTGAAAACCGAGACGCCAGAGTGCCTGACATCAAAGCAAATTTAAAAGTGCTGGCTAATGCCAATCATAAATGCTCTAAGATTATTATTCACGTCGGCACTAATGATGTTCGACTTCACCAGTCGGAGATCACCAAAATTAACATTAAAGAGGTGTGTGCACTCGCACGTACAATGTCAGACACTGTAATTTGTCCTGGACTCTTCCTGAGATAATTAGCAGACTATCATCACTATTGCAATGGCTGGCTGTCTTAAGTGGTGTCCACAGAATAATATAGGTTACATAGACAATTGGAAAGGTTTTTGGGGCAGACCTGACCTTTTGAAAAGAGATGGTATTCATCCCTCCTGGGGTGGTGCCGCTCTTCTCTCTAGTAATATGGCCTGTGGTCTTAGTGCTGAACCTTGACTAACTGGGGCCCAGGTCAGGAAGCAGACAGACTGGCTAAACCGACCGTCTGCTAGCTGTCTCAAGTCACAGAAGTCCGATAAATCCCAACACATTCAGAGACTCTTTCACCTAGATATCATCACATAGAGACTGGGTCTGTACCCCGAATTAATAAATACAAAAAACTTCCAAACCCATTTAAGGGTAAAAATTTAATTGATGTTCAACAAGTAAAAAACAGATAATAAAGAGAAACAAACGATAAAGCTTGGGTTGCTGAATATTCTACCCCTTTCTTCTAAAGCACTCATTGTAAATGATACTATCACAGAAAATAATCTAGATGTGCTGTGTTTGACAGAAACCTGGCTAAAACCAGAGGATTACATTACTTTAAATGAGTCTAGCCATCAAGGTTACTATTATCGACACGAACCTCGTCGGAAAGGTAAACGGGGAGGTGTTGCTGTAATCTATAGTAATATCTTCAGTATTACACATCCCGTATTAAGTGACACATCCCATTTGACATTTGTGCTGGTGGCTACTGTATACAGGCCACCAGGGCACCATACAGACTTTATCAAAGAATTTGCTCATTTTCTATCGGAGTTAGTACTGGCTGTGGATAAAGTCCTTATTGTTGGTGATTTTAATAATGTCAGATAATGAAAAAGACGCTTTGGGATTGGCATTAACAGATATTCTAAACTCTATTGGAATATTATTTCCAAACAGCACAGCAGTAATGACTTTATGAACTTCTTTACTTGCAAGATTGACAATATTAGAGAGAAAAGTATAGCCATGCAACTGTCTACTGCAGTATCATATCAGACAGTGCATTGTAGTATCCCTGAGGAAAAATTCCATTCATTTGCTGCTATAGGAGAGGAAGAATTGTCTAAATTTGTTAAATTATCGAAATCAACAACATGTATGTTAGACCCTATACCGACTAAGCTTTTGAAAGAGATGCTTCCAGAGGTCATAGATCCTCTACTTAAGGATGCATTAATGATCTTATCACTAGGTTATGTACTGAAATCTTTTAAGATGGCTATTATCAAACCTCTTATTAAAAGGTTTAACGTGATTGGCTGGATCCGGGCCGTGTCCCGGTCGGATGAGGAACCTGCGCCTGTGCGCGGCAGCAGCGTGGCCCTGGGGTGTCGGCGGAGACTGTGTCAACTAGCTCATCCCTTGTGAAGGCCTTACTGACACATCAGCCAGTGGCACAGATCCCCAACAAACCGTCCCAAAAGATCCTAAAATAGATGGAACTGGATTCAATATTTTGACTGTTGCGATTCCAAATCGGACTTATGACCTGTAACTCTGCCTGAGTATCAAGCAGGTGTTCACTGTTGGCCAGAGGAGAACAGGCCCCCGACTAAGCCTGGTTTGTCCCGAGGGTTTTTTCTCCATTTTGTTGGGAGTTTTGGTTCCTTGCCTCTGTTTTAATGTAAAGCTGCTTTGCCACAATTTGCATTGTAAAAAGCGCTACATAAGTAAAGGTGACTTGACGTGACTTGACTACGCAGACGTGTGTTTACATGCAGATGTGCATTTTGCCTGAGTGGGGCACAAATAATTAAATGCAATAAATTTTAGTCCGAGGATATTTTTTCAAGTTTTACATAAATATAAGTGTTACACTGAATGACAATGAGCTTATATGAATACTTCTTATTGTGCTGAAATACTTCTTATGAATACGGCTTATTGTGCTGCTTAACTCTTTTTAATGTCAAACTAGTCACACTAGCAGTCGAATACCCAGTCTATTTCCTGCTATAAGCATTGGCCAAAAACTATGACCTTTTACAAACTTTTTGAAGTAGCCAAATAAAATCATTCAGATATGAAAAGCTGTAATGCCGAAGCACATCAAGTTACAGGAAGAAGTTAGCAGGTGCACATAGAGCAAATGGAGGCATCAAACCAAAAGGGGTAGTCAAGAAAATAGACACCAAGGTCGTACAAAGAAAATCTAAAGAAAAGAGAGACTTCTAATAAAATTCTGTCCTATATAATAGAGTTAGAGTGAGACATAGGAAGGACTGATAACTGGATGAATAAAGGGAAGGAAGCTCTGAGAAACAAGCAGGCAAAAATGGATTTCAGAGAAAGCAACAGACAGACAATCAAAGGTTAAAATACAAGGCAAGAACACCAAAGAGTTAAGTAAATGATTGTGAGCTAATGTATACTGGTTGGGAGGTTTAGGGAAAAGAGAAAACAATTATCAAATGAGGAAAGTGCATAAAAGAGCAACTCCATGACCCATGTATGCCAAAAACTGACTTCCATTCAATGTAAAACATTTGGGACCTCTCTACGTTAGGGGTTTCTGGTGAATGGTCACATCTGTGTTTTTCCGTTGGCCTGGTCGAATGTTTCAAATGTGGCAGCGGTCTCTTGATGGGCTCTGACGGAGGTGGTATGTTGAGCTGACGGAAAGGTTTGGTTTGCCAAGCCGTGTTGTCAGTCTGGTTGGATGTTTTGAATTGTGCTGAAAATCTTGCTGTCCAAAAGGCAAAAAACGTCTTTTGTCTTTTGGACTTGTTCAGCCAACACAGATTTTTCACCTCGGCTTGATGGATTGACTGTGGACATTTGGAGAGGGTAAATTTTGGATTTTGTACGAGTACCTTGAGCTGTTATTGGTGCAATGCATCTTTTTGTGCATGCATGGTTGTTTGGAGGTCATCTGTTGAGAAAAACTGTCGTTTGTAAGTTTCCACCGTTTTTCAAAATTAAATTTCTTCGGAGCATTGTGTAATTATATATATACGATTTAGTTATGGACCCAGAACTCGAAAAGAAGAGGCTAAATGACACAAACGGGCCAGGAAGTCCTGTTAATTCCATAGTACAAAATAATAGTAATTTGGGAAGCCATAGGCAAACTGCTCAAAAACTGAATTCAAAAACAGCTGAAGTACTTAGAGAAATGGAAAAACAACTACATAATATAGGATTGAAGAAAAAGACTGTTTCATTATCAAGATGTTTTATTAAAGAGGATTTTCCTTTACACACATCATTTAAACATTAAAAAAACGAATTGTACTGCTTAACCACAAAAAGTTTATACAGACATTTTAAAAACGTTGCCAGAAGAAATGTAAAAACAAGTATTTCCACTGCATTAAAAACGTTGAAAACAAAAGTCAATTTAAAAAACGTAATCAGAAAAAAGTAAAACAAGTAACAGAAAGCTTTTCCATCACATCAAAAATGTTAAAAAAGTCAATGTTCAGTCATTTAAAAATGTAAAACAAGTTTTTTCACATACAGTTTTTAAAAAACTGTAAAAAAACAACAAAAAAATCAGTTACCAGGACGTTATAAGAAAAAAAAAGTGCTTTAAGCTTTTAAAAAAGGTAAAACAAGCTAGAGAGCGTTTTTCACATACATTTGAAGAAACTAGTATAATTTGACTAGTAATAAATTATTTAAAAGATATCTACATATTTATTTTTGGATATCTTAAAAAACGATGAATTAAAGATATCTCCAATTTGATTATGACTAGACAAAACCCAGTTAGAGATATCTCTAATTATGATTTGCACTAGTGGCAATTCAATTGAAGATATCTCTAATTTAATTGCCACTAGTGCAAATTATAATTTGAGATATCTCTAACTAAGTTTTGTCTAGTCATAATCAAATTGGAGATATCTTTAATTACAATTTCTACTAGTCAAAACTCATTTGTAGATATCTGAAAATATTTTCCAATTGAAGTCAATGGAAGAATTTGACTAGTCATAAAAGCATTGTTAGATATCTGTAATGTATATTACGACTAGTCAAATTAACATTGTAGATATCTTCAATGCATATTATGACTAGTCACAATGACATTGTAGATATCTCAATTGCAATTACGACGAGTCAAAATTGCAGAAGAGATATCTGGAAATGGAATTATGACTAGTCAAAACTGATTTATGACTAGTACGGGAAGGAGTATTTAAAGCTAAACCGGCTTGCCATAAGCGCCGACTTTGACATCAGAAGTTGTAATCATGACATGAAACTTTTGAAAGAAGAAACGTTTTAAAATACAGGCAAGTTCATAAAGATTTATATTGTGTGCCTAGATTGCAGTTATCTTTTGCATTTATCTGCGCAGTATAACGTCATAACAAAAACATTCGAAAAAATCCCTTGGCAACAGGCCAACGCGTTCGACTAATTGTGACGTCACAGGCCGAGTCGCGCCTATATATATGGAGCTCTGCTCAGGTTTGGTTCAGTTGCTTCCCATCGATCGATCTGACTAGTACTGTAGTGCATCTGTGCTGAAATATTGTTCAAATTGTGTTATATCCTTGATATGTTTTGTATCCCTTGATGTGTCATTCTTCAGCAAGCCCTGTCCCAGAGACTGCAGAAAAGAAGAAAGGTAGCTTCTTTACATGGGGGTTTTCTCGGAAATCCAAGAAAACTACCATCGAAGCCCAACAGAGTCTGTGCAGAACTGACAGCAGACTACCGCCTCAGAGATGCTTTGATGGTGAAGATCATCGATTTGTTTGCGTCTGTTGCTCCTTATCGCTTTGTTTTGAATCTAATTATTGTCATTGGTTGTTGTCTACTTTATCATCCCTATCTCATATTGTCTAATATTGCCTATCACATTAATCTGACGTCGCTAGTTTTTAATCTGTTAATCTAAATCACTATCACAACGCGTTAGCATTTCGCTAGTTTGTTTGTAAACTTGTTATGTGTGCCCACCGTCATTTCTGTCACGCTCTCCTTTTGTGTAGTAGAAATTTGTGTATGTCCAAATGCAGTAGGGCAGTCCAGGTACCGCCCTATTAAATGTCAGTGTCACCTGAGTGACATGTGCGACAGTCTATCGGCTGCTGTTTTGGGTCTATTCAAGGCGGAGCTTGTCACCTGGGTGCGCATCGTGCAATCGTTGTTGTGTGTGGGTGTGCGCGCAGTGTAATGTTTCTTTATCCAGTGAAAAAACTGCTTTATAGTAGAAACATCTCTTTATTATATTGCAGATCGCGTGCAGGAACAGCAACAACACTCTCAGTGATTGTGATTCACTTGACTGACTACCCTACAGGTAAGTGTGACGCTACTGACACTTAGTGGTTAGTCTCGGTACTCACATCTACAAATACACTATCACTACATCCCCTTTCCTTTAACCGTAAAGAACAAGTTATTACAATCTCAAGAATTATTTACATTGCAATCACTGTAATAATAAACAACGGATTACATTTCTCTTTTTTTTTTCATCTTATGAACATTCAAATGCTTATGGTATGTTTAAGCACTATTCACAGGTTAAGTCTATCAGGAGGCTTTACTGTGCGCTTCGATCTTCTCAGTACAGGAGAATGAAAGTCTGAAAGCATTTCTTTAGCTGGCTCTTTGTTATCCAGTACTGGAAGTGTTTAAGATGTTGTCGTTGAGTCTGCACAGTCTGTGTCACCTGCATATGTATCCACCAGTACTGTCTCTTTCGTTTTCAACAGACTCCTCCGATTTCTCCTCAGGATTTGACCATCTTCAGTCCGGACAGTATAAGATCTTGGGTTCATCTCCTCCAGGACTGTGGCTCTTTTAGTCCAGGTACTGCAATCCTCAAGTCTTACTGTGTCCTTATTGGAGAGTGGCTCTAGGCTTTTTGATGCCTTGTCATAATTCGCTTTTTGTCTCTGTTTCAGGTGCTTTTGTTTTCTTTTCAGGTATTTGTTCTTGCTTGGTGTTGCTAAGCAAGGAAGTGTGGTTTGCAATCTGCGTCCCATCAGGATTTCTGCAGGAGACACACCGTGTTCAAGTGGAGAAGCACGGTAATTCAGCAGGGCTAAGTAAGGATCTGAATGACTCTCCACTGCTTTCTTGAGTAGTAGCTTCACTATGTGTACTCCTTTCTCTGCTTTTCCATTTGACTGCGGATATAATGGGCTCGATGTCACATGTTGAAACCCATATTCCTCAGCAAACTTCTGAAAGTCTTTGCAACTGTAGCACGGCCCATTATCACTGCACACCACCTGCGGGATGCCGTGTCTCGCAAAGATAGATTTCATGTGCGTTATCACACAAGCAGCAGATGTGTTGGGAAGCAATGCAATCTCTGGATAGTTTGACAGATAATCTATCACAAGCAAATAGTTTCGTCCATCCAGGAAGAATAAGTCAGTCCCAACTTTCTGCCATGGTTCATCTGGTGGATCAGTGATGATCATCGGCTCCTTCTGTTGCTTTGCATGATGCTTCAAACAAGTATCACAGGTTGACACCATCCTGTCAATGTCTGCGTTTATTCCAGGCCAATAGATGGCAGTTCTAGCCCTTCTTTTACATTTTTCCGCTCTGAGGTGTCCCTCGTGCAGTTTTGTCAACATCTCATTTCGCAGTGACTGAGGGATGATGATCCTGTTCTGTCTCAGCAGAAGTCCCTTGACCACACTCAGCTCTGTTCTGATGTTGTAGTACTGGGCACATTCTCCTCTAGGCCAGCCCCCATTCAGATGTGTAATGACCAATTGCAGACATTTATCTTTCTCAGTCTCCACTACAATTTGTTTAAGCTTTGCGTCTGTGACTGGAAGAGCTTCAGCTACCATGTTCACGTGTTGAGTCATGTTTCATGTGATTTTTAGTTTGAAGCTTGATTGTTTGTTTTCATTTGTATTGTTAGCTCCATTCCTCCTTTTGGTTTTGTTCTTCTCTTTAACCTGTTGCTGCTCCATGATATGTCTAGGTGCATGAGCCTTTGGTACCAACCTAGATGAGTATTTATATCCCTCTGTTTTCCCTGTATGGTTTGAACCTATTTTAATATGTTGTTGGGTTGAAATGTGAGTGGATTCATTGTTTTTATTTGCTTTTTGCTGTTTATTTCAGGAGCTGAAGGCCCCCAGTGAGGGAAGCTAGCTGTCTTGGCCCTGTGGTGGTGGTGTTTCTCTCACAGAGTGTTTTTGCCATTTGACAACTGTGTCTCCCTCACTTAGAGTGTGTGTAGTGTGAGTGTTTGTGCGGAACATATTCGGGTGAGTGGGGTGTCTTCGGATACTCACTGTTCAGCTAGCCGCCCTACTGGTAAGCCTCAGCCTGAAAGTCTCTTGTTTCCTTATTTTCTTCTCCCTTTATTTGGTCAACCATTTTCTACATTTTAATTCATTAGTATGAAATAAAAGTATTTTGTATTTACATCCACGTCTCCTGTGTTTAGTGGAAAGGAATCTGCGTGCCCTATTTTGGGTATACATTTCCCCGTTCATAGAGACGGGGTGGCGTAGTCTGCTCTATTTTGGTTTTAGTTGTACACTAGTGGTAGTAACACAGAAACTTTAAAGCCCTTGCATTCTTACTATCCTCAATTAGATACTGTTTTGGATGCGACTAGCTTGGTGAACTCTGTACATTGTTCGATTCCGGCTGTAGAGCCTGTGCAGCAGGGCAATTGGGTGACCATGAGGCGGCCTAGTCGTGGGAAAAAACGGCGCAGTTCCGTTTAGAACATCAAACAGGTTCTCCCCACTCAGTGACGCACCCACTGAGAATCCTGTTGAAAGTGCCCTAGTTATTGGCGACTCTATTAGACGGAACGTGAAAACCGAGACGCCAGAGTGCCTGACATCAAAGCAAATTTAAAAGTGCTGGCTAATGCCAATCATAAATGCTCTAAGATTATTATTCACGTCGGCACTAATGATGTTCGACTTCACCAGTCGGAGATCACCAAAATTAACATTAAAGAGGTGTGTGCACTCGCACGTACAATGTCAGACACTGTAATTTGTCCTGGACTCTTCCTGAGATAATTAGCAGACTATCATCACTATTGCAATGGCTGGCTGTCTTAAGTGGTGTCCACAGAATAATATAGGTTACATAGACAATTGGAAAGGTTTTTGGGGCAGACCTGACCTTTTGAAAAGAGATGGTATTCATCCCTCCTGGGGTGGTGCCGCTCTTCTCTCTAGTAATATGGCCTGTGGTCTTAGTGCTGAACCTTGACTAACTGGGGCCCAGGTCAGGAAGCAGACAGACTGGCTAAACCGACCGTCTGCTAGCTGTCTCAAGTCACAGAAGTCCGATAAATCCCAACACATTCAGAGACTCTTTCACCTAGATATCATCACATAGAGACTGGGTCTGTACCCCGAATTAATAAATACAAAAAACTTCCAAACCCATTTAAGGGTAAAAATTTAATTGATGTTCAACAAGTAAAAAACAGATAATAAAGAGAAACAAACGATAAAGCTTGGGTTGCTGAATATTCTACCCCTTTCTTCTAAAGCACTCATTGTAAATGATACTATCACAGAAAATAATCTAGATGTGCTGTGTTTGACAGAAACCTGGCTAAAACCAGAGGATTACATTACTTTAAATGAGTCTAGCCATCAAGGTTACTATTATCGACACGAACCTCGTCGGAAAGGTAAACGGGGAGGTGTTGCTGTAATCTATAGTAATATCTTCAGTATTACACATCCCGTATTAAGTGACACATCCCATTTGACATTTGTGCTGGTGGCTACTGTATACAGGCCACCAGGGCACCATACAGAC
The DNA here is from genome assembly GCA_038088235.1 of Zacco platypus. Classification (NCBI taxonomy): domain Eukaryota; kingdom Metazoa; phylum Chordata; class Actinopteri; order Cypriniformes; family Xenocyprididae; genus Zacco; species Zacco platypus. The sequence continues at coordinate 22,626,551 of CM076086.1, read as the reverse complement.
TTTATCAAAGAATTTGCTCATTTTCTATCGGAGTTAGTACTGGCTGTGGATAAAGTCCTTATTGTTGGTGATTTTAATAATGTCAGATAATGAAAAAGACGCTTTGGGATTGGCATTAACAGATATTCTAAACTCTATTGGAATATTATTTCCAAACAGCACAGCAGTAATGACTTTATGAACTTCTTTACTTGCAAGATTGACAATATTAGAGAGAAAAGTATAGCCATGCAACTGTCTACTGCAGTATCATATCAGACAGTGCATTGTAGTATCCCTGAGGAAAAATTCCATTCATTTGCTGCTATAGGAGAGGAAGAATTGTCTAAATTTGTTAAATTATCGAAATCAGCAACATGTATGTTAGACCCTATACCGACTAAGCTTTTGAAAGAGATGCTTCCAGAGGTCATAGATCCTCTACTTAAGGATGCATTAATGATCTTATCACTAGGTTATGTACTGAAATCTTTTAAGATGGCTATTATCAAACCTCTTATTAAAAGGTTTAACGTGATTGGCTGGATCCGGGCCGTGTCCCGGTCGGATGAGGAACCTGCGCCTGTGCGCGGCAGCAGCGTGGCCCTGGGGTGTCGGCGGAGACTGTGTCAACTAGCTCATCCCTTGTGAAGGCCTTACTGACACATCAGCCAGTGGCACAGATCCCCAACAAACCGTCCCAAAAGATCCTAAAATAGATGGAACTGGATTCAATATTTTGACTGTTGCGATTCCAAATCGGACTTATGACCTGTAACTCTGCCTGAGTATCAAGCAGGTGTTCACTGTTGGCCAGAGGAGAACAGGCCCCCGACTAAGCCTGGTTTGTCCCGAGGGTTTTTTCTCCATTTTGTTGGGAGTTTTGGTTCCTTGCCTCTGTTTTAATGTAAAGCTGCTTTGCCACAATTTGCATTGTAAAAAGCGCTACATAAGTAAAGGTGACTTGACGTGACTTGACTACGCAGACGTGTGTTTACATGCAGATGTGCATTTTGCCTGAGTGGGGCACAAATAATTAAATGCAATAAATTTTAGTCCGAGGATATTTTTTCAAGTTTTACATAAATATAAGTGTTACACTGAATGACAATGAGCTTATATGAATACTTCTTATTGTGCTGAAATACTTCTTATGAATACGGCTTATTGTGCTGCTTAACTCTTTTTAATGTCAAACTAGTCACACTAGCAGTCGAATACCCAGTCTATTTCCTGCTATAAGCATTGGCCAAAAACTATGACCTTTTACAAACTTTTTGAAGTAGCCAAATAAAATCATTCAGATATGAAAAGCTGTAATGCCGAAGCACATCAAGTTACAGGAAGAAGTTAGCAGGTGCACATAGAGCAAATGGAGGCATCAAACCAAAAGGGGTAGTCAAGAAAATAGACACCAAGGTCGTACAAAGAAAATCTAAAGAAAAGAGAGACTTCTAATAAAATTCTGTCCTATATAATAGAGTTAGAGTGAGACATAGGAAGGACTGATAACTGGATGAATAAAGGGAAGGAAGCTCTGAGAAACAAGCAGGCAAAAATGGATTTCAGAGAAAGCAACAGACAGACAATCAAAGGTTAAAATACAAGGCAAGAACACCAAAGAGTTAAGTAAATGATTGTGAGCTAATGTATACTGGTTGGGAGGTTTAGGGAAAAGAGAAAACAATTATCAAATGAGGAAAGTGCATAAAAGAGCAACTCCATGACCCATGTATGCCAAAAACTGACTTCCATTCAATGTAAAACATTTGGGACCTCTCTACGTTAGGGGTTTCTGGTGAATGGTCACATCTGTGTTTTTCCGTTGGCCTGGTCGAATGTTTCAAATGTGGCAGCGGTCTCTTGATGGGCTCTGACGGAGGTGGTATGTTGAGCTGACGGAAAGGTTTGGTTTGCCAAGCCGTGTTGTCAGTCTGGTTGGATGTTTTGAATTGTGCTGAAAATCTTGCTGTCCAAAAGGCAAAAAACGTCTTTTGTCTTTTGGACTTGTTCAGCCAACACAGATTTTTCACCTCGGCTTGATGGATTGACTGTGGACATTTGGAGAGGGTAAATTTTGGATTTTGTACGAGTACCTTGAGCTGTTATTGGTGCAATGCATCTTTTTGTGCATGCATGGTTGTTTGGAGGTCATCTGTTGAGAAAAACTGTCGTTTGTAAGTTTCCACCGTTTTTCAAAATTAAATTTCTTCGGAGCATTGTGTAATTATATATATACGATTTAGTTATGGACCCAGAACTCGAAAAGAAGAGGCTAAATGACACAAACGGGCCAGGAAGTCCTGTTAATTCCATAGTACAAAATAATAGTAATTTGGGAAGCCATAGGCAAACTGCTCAAAAACTGAATTCAAAAACAGCTGAAGTACTTAGAGAAATGGAAAAACAACTACATAATATAGGATTGAAGAAAAAGACTGTTTCATTATCAAGATGTTTTATTAAAGAGGATTTTCCTTTACACACATCATTTAAACATTAAAAAAACGAATTGTACTGCTTAACCACAAAAAGTTTATACAGACATTTTAAAAACGTTGCCAGAAGAAATGTAAAAACAAGTATTTCCACTGCATTAAAAACGTTGAAAACAAAAGTCAATTTAAAAAACGTAATCAGAAAAAAGTAAAACAAGTAACAGAAAGCTTTTCCATCACATCAAAAATGTTAAAAAAGTCAATGTTCAGTCATTTAAAAATGTAAAACAAGTTTTTTCACATACAGTTTTTAAAAAACTGTAAAAAAACAACAAAAAAATCAGTTACCAGGACGTTATAAGAAAAAAAAAGTGCTTTAAGCTTTTAAAAAAGGTAAAACAAGCTAGAGAGCGTTTTTCACATACATTTGAAGAAACTAGTATAATTTGACTAGTAATAAATTATTTAAAAGATATCTACATATTTATTTTTGGATATCTTAAAAAACGATGAATTAAAGATATCTCCAATTTGATTATGACTAGACAAAACCCAGTTAGAGATATCTCTAATTATGATTTGCACTAGTGGCAATTCAATTGAAGATATCTCTAATTTAATTGCCACTAGTGCAAATTATAATTTGAGATATCTCTAACTAAGTTTTGTCTAGTCATAATCAAATTGGAGATATCTTTAATTACAATTTCTACTAGTCAAAACTCATTTGTAGATATCTGAAAATATTTTCCAATTGAAGTCAATGGAAGAATTTGACTAGTCATAAAAGCATTGTAGATATCTGTAATGTATATTACGACTAGTCAAATTAACATTGTAGATATCTTCAATGCATATTATGACTAGTCACAATGACATTGTAGATATCTCAATTGCAATTACGACGAGTCAAAATTGCAGAAGAGATATCTGGAAATGGAATTATGACTAGTCAAAACTGATTTATGACTAGTACGGGAAGGAGTATTTAAAGCTAAACCGGCTTGCCATAAGCGCCGACTTTGACATCAGAAGTTGTAATCATGACATGAAACTTTTGAAAGAAGAAACGTTTTAAAATACAGGCAAGTTCATAAAGATTTATATTGTGTGCCTAGATTGCAGTTATCTTTTGCATTTATCTGCGCAGTATAACGTCATAACAAAAACATTCGAAAAAATCCCTTGGCAACAGGCCAACGCGTTCGACTAATTGTGACGTCACAGGCCGAGTCGCGCCTATATATATGGAGCTCTGCTCAGGTTTGGTTCAGTTGCTTCCCATCGATCGATCTGACTAGTACTGTAGTGCATCTGTGCTGAAATATTGTTCAAATTGTGTTATATCCTTGATATGTTTTGTATCCCTTGATGTGTCATTCTTCAGCAAGCCCTGTCCCAGAGACTGCAGAAAAGAAGAAAGGTAGCTTCTTTACATGGGGGTTTTCTCGGAAATCCAAGAAAACTACCATCGAAGCCCAACAGAGTCTGTGCAGAACTGACAGCAGACTACCGCCTCAGAGATGCTTTGATGGTGAAGATCATCGATTTGTTTGCGTCTGTTGCTCCTTATCGCTTTGTTTTGAATCTAATTATTGTCATTGGTTGTTGTCTACTTTATCATCCCTATCTCATATTGTCTAATATTGCCTATCACATTAATCTGACGTCGCTAGTTTTTAATCTGTTAATCTAAATCACTATCACAACGCGTTAGCATTTCGCTAGTTTGTTTGTAAACTTGTTATGTGTGCCCACCGTCATTTCTGTCACGCTCTCCTTTTGTGTAGTAGAAATTTGTGTATGTCCAAATGCAGTAGGGCAGTCCAGGTACCGCCCTATTAAATGTCAGTGTCACCTGAGTGACATGTGCGACAGTCTATCGGCTGCTGTTTTGGGTCTATTCAAGGCGGAGCTTGTCACCTGGGTGCGCATCGTGCAATCGTTGTTGTGTGTGGGTGTGCGCGCAGTGTAATGTTTCTTTATCCAGTGAAAAAACTGCTTTATAGTAGAAACATCTCTTTATTATATTGCAGATCGCGTGCAGGAACAGCAACAACACTCTCAGTGATTGTGATTCACTTGACTGACTACCCTACAGGTAAGTGTGACGCTACTGACACTTAGTGGTTAGTCTCGGTACTCACATCTACAAATACACTATCACTACATCCCCTTTCCTTTAACCGTAAAGAACAAGTTATTACAATCTCAAGAATTATTTACATTGCAATCACTGTAATAATAAACAACGGATTACATTTCTCTTTTTTTTTTTCATCTTATGAACATTCAAATGCTTATGGTATGTTTAAGCACTATTCACAGGTTAAGTCTATCAGGAGGCTTTACTGTGCGCTTCGATCTTCTCAGTACAGGAGAATGAAAGTCTGAAAGCATTTCTTTAGCTGGCTCTTTGTTATCCAGTACTGGAAGTGTTTAAGATGTTGTCGTTGAGTCTGCACAGTCTGTGTCACCTGCATATGTATCCACCAGTACTGTCTCTTTCGTTTTCAACAGACTCCTCCGATTTCTCCTCAGGATTTGACCATCTTCAGTCCGGACAGTATAAGATCTTGGGTTCATCTCCTCCAGGACTGTGGCTCTTTTAGTCCAGGTACTGCAATCCTCAAGTCTTACTGTGTCCTTATTGGAGAGTGGCTCTAGGCTTTTTGATGCCTTGTCATAATTCGCTTTTTGTCTCTGTTTCAGGTGCTTTTGTTTTCTTTTCAGGTATTTGTTCTTGCTTGGTGTTGCTAAGCAAGGAAGTGTGGTTTGCAATCTGCGTCCCATCAGGATTTCTGCAGGAGACACACCGTGTTCAAGTGGAGAAGCACGGTAATTCAGCAGGGCTAAGTAAGGATCTGAATGACTCTCCACTGCTTTCTTGAGTAGTAGCTTCACTATGTGTACTCCTTTCTCTGCTTTTCCATTTGACTGCGGATATAATGGGCTCGATGTCACATGTTGAAACCCATATTCCTCAGCAAACTTCTGAAAGTCTTTGCAACTGTAGCACGGCCCATTATCACTGCACACCACCTGCGGGATGCCGTGTCTCGCAAAGATAGATTTCATGTGCGTTATCACACAAGCAGCAGATGTGTTGGGAAGCAATGCAATCTCTGGATAGTTTGACAGATAATCTATCACAAGCAAATAGTTTCGTCCATCCAGGAAGAATAAGTCAGTCCCAACTTTCTGCCATGGTTCATCTGGTGGATCAGTGATGATCATCGGCTCCTTCTGTTGCTTTGCATGATGCTTCAAACAAGTATCACAGGTTGACACCATCCTGTCAATGTCTGCGTTTATTCCAGGCCAATAGATGGCAGTTCTAGCCCTTCTTTTACATTTTTCCGCTCTGAGGTGTCCCTCGTGCAGTTTTGTCAACATCTCATTTCGCAGTGACTGAGGGATGATGATCCTGTTCTGTCTCAGCGGAAGTCCCTTGACCACACTCAGCTCTGTTCTGATGTTGTAGTACTGGGCACATTCTCCTCTAGGCCAGCCCCCATTCAGATGTGTAATGACCAATTGCAGACATTTATCTTTCTCAGTCTCCACTACAATTTGTTTAAGCTTTGCGTCTGTGACTGGAAGAGCTTCAGCTACCATGTTCACGTGTTGAGTCATGTTTCATGTGATTTTTAGTTTGACGCTTGATTGTTTGTTTTCATTTGTATTGTTAGCTCCATTCCTCCTTTTGGTTTTGTTCTTCTCTTTAACCTGTTGCTGCTCCATGATATGTCTAGGTGCATGAGCCTTTGGTACCAACCTAGATGAGTATTTATATCCCTCTGTTTTCCCTGTATGGTTTGAACCTATTTTAATATGTTGTTGGGTTGAAATGTGAGTGGATTCATTGTTTTTATTTGCTTTTTGCTGTTTATTTCAGGAGCTGAAGGCCCCCAGTGAGGGAAGCTAGCTGTCTTGGCCCTGTGGTGGTGGTGTTTCTCTCACAGAGTGTTTTTGCCATTTGACAACTGTGTCTCCCTCACTTAGAGTGTGTGTAGTGTGAGTGTTTGTGCGGAACATATTCGGGTGAGTGGGGTGTCTTCGGATACTCACTGTTCAGCTAGCCGCCCTACTGGTAAGCCTCAGCCTGAAAGTCTCTTGTTTCCTTATTTTCTTCTCCCTTTATTTGGTCAACCATTTTCTACATTTTAATTCATTAGTATGAAATAAAAGTATTTTGTATTTACATCCACGTCTCCTGTGTTTAGTGGAAAGGAATCTGCGTGCCCTATTTTGGGTATACATTTCCCCGTTCATAGAGACGGGGTGGCGTAGTCTGCTCTATTTTGGTTTTAGTTGTACACTAGTGGTAGTAACACAGAAACTTTAAAGCCCTTGCATTCTTACTATCCTCAATTAGATACTGTTTTGGATGCGACTAGCTTGGTGAACTCTGTACATTGTTCGATTCCGGCTGTAGAGCCTGTGCAGCAGGGCAATTGGGTGACCATGAGGCGGCCTAGTCGTGGGAAAAAACGGCGCAGTTCCGTTTAGAACATCAAACAGGTTCTCCCCACTCAGTGACGCACCCACTGAGAATCCTGTTGAAAGTGCCCTAGTTATTGGCGACTCTATTAGACGGAACGTGAAAACCGAGACGCCAGAGTGCCTGACATCAAAGCAAATTTAAAAGTGCTGGCTAATGCCAATCATAAATGCTCTAAGATTATTATTCACGTCGGCACTAATGATGTTCGACTTCACCAGTCGGAGATCACCAAAATTAACATTAAAGAGGTGTGTGCACTCGCACGTACAATGTCAGACACTGTAATTTGTCCTGGACTCTTCCTGAGATAATTAGCAGACTATCATCACTATTGCAATGGCTGGCTGTCTTAAGTGGTGTCCACAGAATAATATAGGTTACATAGACAATTGGAAAGGTTTTTGGGGCAGACCTGACCTTTTGAAAAGAGATGGTATTCATCCCTCCTGGGGTGGTGCCGCTCTTCTCTCTAGTAATATGGCCTGTGGTCTTAGTGCTGAACCTTGACTAACTGGGGCCCAGGTCAGGAAGCAGACAGACTGGCTAAACCGACCGTCTGCTAGCTGTCTCAAGTCACAGAAGTCCGATAAATCCCAACACATTCAGAGACTCTTTCACCTAGATATCATCACATAGAGACTGGGTCTGTACCCCGAATTAATAAATACAAAAAACTTCCAAACCCATTTAAGGGTAAAAATTTAATTGATGTTCAACAAGTAAAAAACAGATAATAAAGAGAAACAAACGATAAAGCTCGGGTTGCTGAATATTCTACCCCTTTCTTCTAAAGCACTCATTGTAAATGATACTATCACAGAAAATAATCTAGATGTGCTGTGTTTGACAGAAACCTGGCTAAAACCAGAGGATTACATTACTTTAAATGAGTCTAGCCATCAAGGTTACTATTATCGACACGAACCTCGTCGGAAAGGTAAACGGGGAGGTGTTGCTGTAATCTATAGTAATATCTTCAGTATTACACATCCCGTATTAAGTGACACATCCCATTTGACATTTGTGCTGGTGGCTACTGTATACAGGCCACCAGGGCACCATACAGACTTTATCAAAGAATTTGCTCATTTTCTATCGGAGTTAGTACTGGCTGTGGATAAAGTCCTTATTGTTGGTGATTTTAATAATGTCAGATAATGAAAAAGACGCTTTGGGATTGGCATTAACAGATATTCTAAACTCTATTGGAATATTATTTCCAAACAGCACAGCAGTAATGACTTTATGAACTTCTTTACTTGCAAGATTGACAATATTAGAGAGAAAAGTATAGCCATGCAACTGTCTACTGCAGTATCATATCAGACAGTGCATTGTAGTATCCCTGAGGAAAAATTCCATTCATTTGCTGCTATAGGAGAGGAAGAATTGTCTAAATTTGTTAAATTATCGAAATCAACAACATGTATGTTAGACCCTATACCGACTAAGCTTTTGAAAGAGATGCTTCCAGAGGTCATAGATCCTCTACTTAAGGATGCATTAATGATCTTATCACTAGGTTATGTACTGAAATCTTTTAAGATGGCTATTATCAAACCTCTTATTAAAAGGTTTAACGTGATTGGCTGGATCCGGGCCGTGTCCCGGTCGGATGAGGAACCTGCGCCTGTGCGCGGCAGCAGCGTGGCCCTGGGGTGTCGGCGGAGACTGTGTCAACTAGCTCATCCCTTGTGAAGGCCTTACTGACACATCAGCCAGTGGCACAGATCCCCAACAAACCGTCCCAAAAGATCCTAAAATAGATGGAACTGGATTCAATATTTTGACTGTTGCGATTCCAAATCGGACTTATGACCTGTAACTCTGCCTGAGTATCAAGCAGGTGTTCACTGTTGGCCAGAGGAGAACAGGCCCCCGACTAAGCCTGGTTTGTCCCGAGGGTTTTTTCTCCATTTTGTTGGGAGTTTTGGTTCCTTGCCTCTGTTTTAATGTAAAGCTGCTTTGCCACAATTTGCATTGTAAAAAGCGCTACATAAGTAAAGGTGACTTGACGTGACTTGACTACGCAGACGTGTGTTTACATGCAGATGTGCATTTTGCCTGAGTGGGGCACAAATAATTAAATGCAATAAATTTTAGTCCGAGGATATTTTTTCAAGTTTTACATAAATATAAGTGTTACACTGAATGACAATGAGCTTATATGAATACTTCTTATTGTGCTGAAATACTTCTTATGAATACGGCTTATTGTGCTGCTTAACTCTTTTTAATGTCAAACTAGTCACACTAGCAGTCGAATACCCAGTCTATTTCCTGCTATAAGCATTGGCCAAAAACTATGACCTTTTACAAACTTTTTGAAGTAGCCAAATAAAATCATTCAGATATGAAAAGCTGTAATGCCGAAGCACATCAAGTTACAGGAAGAAGTTAGCAGGTGCACATAGAGCAAATGGAGGCATCAAACCAAAAGGGGTAGTCAAGAAAATAGACACCAAGGTCGTACAAAGAAAATCTAAAGAAAAGAGAGACTTCTAATAAAATTCTGTCCTATATAATAGAGTTAGAGTGAGACATAGGAAGGACTGATAACTGGATGAATAAAGGGAAGGAAGCTCTGAGAAACAAGCAGGCAAAAATGGATTTCAGAGAAAGCAACAGACAGACAATCAAAGGTTAAAATACAAGGCAAGAACACCAAAGAGTTAAGTAAATGATTGTGAGCTAATGTATACTGGTTGGGAGGTTTAGGGAAAAGAGAAAACAATTATCAAATGAGGAAAGTGCATAAAAGAGCAACTCCATGACCCATGTATGCCAAAAACTGACTTCCATTCAATGTAAAACATTTGGGACCTCTCTACGTTAGGGGTTTCTGGTGAATGGTCACATCTGTGTTTTTCCGTTGGCCTGGTCGAATGTTTCAAATGTGGCAGCGGTCTCTTGATGGGCTCTGACGGAGGTGGTATGTTGAGCTGACGGAAAGGTTTGGTTTGCCAAGCCGTGTTGTCAGTCTGGTTGGATGTTTTGAATTGTGCTGAAAATCTTGCTGTCCAAAAGGCAAAAAACGTCTTTTGTCTTTTGGACTTGTTCAGCCAACACAGATTTTTCACCTCGGCTTGATGGATTGACTGTGGACATTTGGAGAGGGTAAATTTTGGATTTTGTACGAGTACCTTGAGCTGTTATTGGTGCAATGCATCTTTTTGTGCATGCATGGTTGTTTGGAGGTCATCTGTTGAGAAAAACTGTCGTTTGTAAGTTTCCACCGTTTTTCAAAATTAAATTTCTTCGGAGCATTGTGTAATTATATATATACGATTTAGTTATGGACCCAGAACTCGAAAAGAAGAGGCTAAATGACACAAACGGGCCAGGAAGTCCTGTTAATTCCATAGTACAAAATAATAGTAATTTGGGAAGCCATAGGCAAACTGCTCAAAAACTGAATTCAAAAACAGCTGAAGTACTTAGAGAAATGGAAAAACAACTACATAATATAGGATTGAAGAAAAAGACTGTTTCATTATCAAGATGTTTTATTAAAGAGGATTTTCCTTTACACACATCATTTAAACATTAAAAAAACGAATTGTACTGCTTAACCACAAAAAGTTTATACAGACATTTTAAAAACGTTGCCAGAAGAAATGTAAAAACAAGTATTTCCACTGCATTAAAAACGTTGAAAACAAAAGTCAATTTAAAAAACGTAATCAGAAAAAAGTAAAACAAGTAACAGAAAGCTTTTCCATCACATCAAAAATGTTAAAAAAGTCAATGTTCAGTCATTTAAAAATGTAAAACAAGTTTTTTCACATACAGTTTTTAAAAAACTGTAAAAAAACAACAAAAAAATCAGTTACCAGGACGTTATAAGAAAAAAAAAGTGCTTTAAGCTTTTAAAAAAGGTAAAACAAGCTAGAGAGCGTTTTTCACATACATTTGAAGAAACTAGTATAATTTGACTAGTAATAAATTATTTAAAAGATATCTACATATTTATTTTTGGATATCTTAAAAAACGATGAATTAAAGATATCTCCAATTTGATTATGACTAGACAAAACCCAGTTAGAGATATCTCTAATTATGATTTGCACTAGTGGCAATTCAATTGAAGATATCTCTAATTTAATTGCCACTAGTGCAAATTATAATTTGAGATATCTCTAACTAAGTTTTGTCTAGTCATAATCAAATTGGAGATATCTTTAATTACAATTTCTACTAGTCAAAACTCATTTGTAGATATCTGAAAATATTTTCCAATTGAAGTCAATGGAAGAATTTGACTAGTCATAAAAGCATTGTAGATATCTGTAATGTATATTACGACTAGTCAAATTAACATTGTAGATATCTTCAATGCATATTATGACTAGTCACAATGACATTGTAGATATCTCAATTGCAATTACGACGAGTCAAAATTGCAGAAGAGATATCTGGAAATGGAATTATGACTAGTCAAAACTGATTTATGACTAGTACGGGAAGGAGTATTTAAAGCTAAACCGGCTTGCCATAAGCGCCGACTTTGACATCAGAAGTTGTAATCATGACATGAAACTTTTGAAAGAAGAAACGTTTTAAAATACAGGCAAGTTCATAAAGATTTATATTGTGTGCCTAGATTGCAGTTATCTTTTGCATTTATCTGCGCAGTATAACGTCATAACAAAAACATTCGAAAAAATCCCTTGGCAACAGGCCAACGCGTTCGACTAATTGTGACGTCACAGGCCGAGTCGCGCCTATATATATGGAGCTCTGCTCAGGTTTGGTTCAGTTGCTTCCCATCGATCGATCTGACTAGTACTGTAGTGCATCTGTGCTGAAATATTGTTCAAATTGTGTTATATCCTTGATATGTTTTGTATCCCTTGATGTGTCATTCTTCAGCAAGCCCTGTCCCAGAGACTGCAGAAAAGAAGAAAGGTAGCTTCTTTACATGGGGGTTTTCTCGGAAATCCAAGAAAACTACCATCGAAGCCCAACAGAGTCTGTGCAGAACTGACAGCAGACTACCGCCTCAGAGATGCTTTGATGGTGAAGATCATCGATTTGTTTGCGTCTGTTGCTCCTTATCGCTTTGTTTTGAATCTAATTATTGTCATTGGTTGTTGTCTACTTTATCATCCCTATCTCATATTGTCTAATATTGCCTATCACATTAATCTGACGTCGCTAGTTTTTAATCTGTTAATCTAAATCACTATCACAACGCGTTAGCATTTCGCTAGTTTGTTTGTAAACTTGTTATGTGTGCCCACCGTCATTTCTGTCACGCTCTCCTTTTGTGTAGTAGAAATTTGTGTATGTCCAAATGCAGTAGGGCAGTCCAGGTACCGCCCTATTAAATGTCAGTGTCACCTGAGTGACATGTGCGACAGTCTATCGGCTGCTGTTTTGGGTCTATTCAAGGCGGAGCTTGTCACCTGGGTGCGCATCGTGCAATCGTTGTTGTGTGTGGGTGTGCGCGCAGTGTAATGTTTCTTTATCCAGTGAAAAAACTGCTTTATAGTAGAAACATCTCTTTATTATATTGCAGATCGCGTGCAGGAACAGCAACAACACTCTCAGTGATTGTGATTCACTTGACTGACTACCCTACAGGTAAGTGTGACGCTACTGACACTTAGTGGTTAGTCTCGGTACTCACATCTACAAATACACTATCACTACATCCCCTTTCCTTTAACCGTAAAGAACAAGTTATTACAATCTCAAGAATTATTTACATTGCAATCACTGTAATAATAAACAACGGATTACATTTCTCTTTTTTTTTTTCATCTTATGAACATTCAAATGCTTATGGTATGTTTAAGCACTATTCACAGGTTAAGTCTATCAGGAGGCTTTACTGTGCGCTTCGATCTTCTCAGTACAGGAGAATGAAAGTCTGAAAGCATTTCTTTAGCTGGCTCTTTGTTATCCAGTACTGGAAGTGTTTAAGATGTTGTCGTTGAGTCTGCACAGTCTGTGTCACCTGCATATGTATCCACCAGTACTGTCTCTTTCGTTTTCAACAGACTCCTCCGATTTCTCCTCAGGATTTGACCATCTTCAGTCCGGACAGTATAAGATCTTGGGTTCATCTCCTCCAGGACTGTGGCTCTTTTAGTCCAGGTACTGCAATCCTCAAGTCTTACTGTGTCCTTATTGGAGAGTGGCTCTAGGCTTTTTGATGCCTTGTCATAATTCGCTTTTTGTCTCTGTTTCAGGTGCTTTTGTTTTCTTTTCAGGTATTTGTTCTTGCTTGGTGTTGCTAAGCAAGGAAGTGTGGTTTGCAATCTGCGTCCCATCAGGATTTCTGCAGGAGACACACCGTGTTCAAGTGGAGAAGCACGGTAATTCAGCAGGGCTAAGTAAGGATCTGAATGACTCTCCACTGCTTTCTTGAGTAGTAGCTTCACTATGTGTACTCCTTTCTCTGCTTTTCCATTTGACTGCGGATATAATGGGCTCGATGTCACATGTTGAAACCCATATTCCTCAGCAAACTTCTGAAAGTCTTTGCAACTGTAGCACGGCCCATTATCACTGCACACCACCTGCGGGATGCCGTGTCTCGCAAAGATAGATTTCATGTGCGTTATCACACAAGCAGCAGATGTGTTGGGAAGCAATGCAATCTCTGGATAGTTTGACAGATAATCTATCACAAGCAAATAGTTTCGTCCATCCAGGAAGAATAAGTCAGTCCCAACTTTCTGCCATGGTTCATCTGGTGGATCAGTGATGATCATCGGCTCCTTCTGTTGCTTTGCATGATGCTTCAAACAAGTATCACAGGTTGACACCATCCTGTCAATGTCTGCGTTTATTCCAGGCCAATAGATGGCAGTTCTAGCCCTTCTTTTACATTTTTCCGCTCTGAGGTGTCCCTCGTGCAGTTTTGTCAACATCTCATTTCGCAGTGACTGAGGGATGATGATCCTGTTCTGTCTCAGCGGAAGTCCCTTGACCACACTCAGCTCTGTTCTGATGTTGTAGTACTGGGCACATTCTCCTCTAGGCCAGCCCCCATTCAGATGTGTAATGACCAATTGCAGACATTTATCTTTCTCAGTCTCCACTACAATTTGTTTAAGCTTTGCGTCTGTGACTGGAAGAGCTTCAGCTACCATGTTCACGTGTTGAGTCATGTTTCATGTGATTTTTAGTTTGAAGCTTGATTGTTTGTTTTCATTTGTATTGTTAGCTCCATTCCTCCTTTTGGTTTTGTTCTTCTCTTTAACCTGTTGCTGCTCCATGATATGTCTAGGTGCATGAGCCTTTGGTACCAACCTAGATGAGTATTTATATCCCTCTGTTTTCCCTGTATGGTTTGAACCTATTTTAATATGTTGTTGGGTTGAAATGTGAGTGGATTCATTGTTTTTATTTGCTTTTTGCTGTTTATTTCAGGAGCTGAAGGCCCCCAGTGAGGGAAGCTAGCTGTCTTGGCCCTGTGGTGGTGGTGTTTCTCTCACAGAGTGTTTTTGCCATTTGACAACTGTGTCTCCCTCACTTAGAGTGTGTGTAGTGTGAGTGTTTGTGCGGAACATATTCGGGTGAGTGGGGTGTCTTCGGATACTCACTGTTCAGCTAGCCGCCCTACTGGTAAGCCTCAGCCTGAAAGTCTCTTGTTTCCTTATTTTCTTCTCCCTTTATTTGGTCAACCATTTTCTACATTTTAATTCATTAGTATGAAATAAAAGTATTTTGTATTTACATCCACGTCTCCTGTGTTTAGTGGAAACGAATCTGCGTGCCCTATTTTGGGTATACATTTCCCCGTTCATAGAGACGGGGTGGCGTAGTCTGCTCTATTTTGGTTTTAGTTGTACACTAGTGGTAGTAACACAGAAACTTTAAAGCCCTTGCATTCTTACTATCCTCAATTAGATACTGTTTTGGATGCGACTAGCTTGGTGAACTCTGTACATTGTTCGATTCCGGCTGTAGAGCCTGTGCAGCAGGGCAATTGGGTGACCATGAGGCGGCCTAGTCGTGGGAAAAAACGGCGCAGTTCCGTTTAGAACATCAAACAGGTTCTCCCCACTCAGTGACGCACCCACTGAGAATCCTGTTGAAAGTGCCCTAGTTATTGGCGACTCTATTAGACGGAACGTGAAAACCGAGACGCCAGAGTGCCTGACATCAAAGCAAATTTAAAAGTGCTGGCTAATGCCAATCATAAATGCTCTAAGATTATTATTCACGTCGGCACTAATGATGTTCGACTTCACCAGTCGGAGATCACCAAAATTAACATTAAAGAGGTGTGTGCACTCGCACGTACAATGTCAGACACTGTAATTTGTCCTGGACTCTTCCTGAGATAATTAGCAGACTATCATCACTATTGCAATGGCTGGCTGTCTTAAGTGGTGTCCACAGAATAATATAGGTTACATAGACAATTGGAAAGGTTTTTGGGGCAGACCTGACCTTTTGAAAAGAGATGGTATTCATCCCTCCTGGGGTGGTGCCGCTCTTCTCTCTAGTAATATGGCCTGTGGTCTTAGTGCTGAACCTTGACTAACTGGGGCCCAGGTCAGGAAGCAGACAGACTGGCTAAACCGACCGTCTGCTAGCTGTCTCAAGTCACAGAAGTCCGATAAATCCCAACACATTCAGAGACTCTTTCACCTAGATATCATCACATAGAGACTGGGTCTGTACCCCGAATTAATAAATACAAAAAACTTCCAAACCCATTTAAGGGTAAAAATTTAATTGATGTTCAACAAGTAAAAAACAGATAATAAAGAGAAACAAACGATAAAGCTCGGGTTGCTGAATATTCTACCCCTTTCTTCTAAAGCACTCATTGTAAATGATACTATCACAGAAAATAATCTAGATGTGCTGTGTTTGACAGAAACCTGGCTAAAACCAGAGGATTACATTACTTTAAATGAGTCTAGCCATCAAGGTTACTATTATCGACACGAACCTCGTCGGAAAGGTAAACGGGGAGGTGTTGCTGTAATCTATAGTAATATCTTCAGTATTACACATCCCGTATTAAGTGACACATCCCATTTGACATTTGTGCTGGTGGCTACTGTATACAGGCCACCAGGGCACCATACAGACTTTATCAAAGAATTTGCTCATTTTCTATCGGAGTTAGTACTGGCTGTGGATAAAGTCCTTATTGTTGGTGATTTTAATAATGTCAGATAATGAAAAAGACGCTTTGGGATTGGCATTAACAGATATTCTAAACTCTATTGGAATATTATTTCCAAACAGCACAGCAGTAATGACTTTATGAACTTCTTTACTTGCAAGATTGACAATATTAGAGAGAAAAGTATAGCCATGCAACTGTCTACTGCAGTATCATATCAGACAGTGCATTGTAGTATCCCTGAGGAAAAATTCCATTCATTTGCTGCTATAGGAGAGGAAGAATTGTCTAAATTTGTTAAATTATCGAAATCAGCAACATGTATGTTAGACCCTATACCGACTAAGCTTTTGAAAGAGATGCTTCCAGAGGTCATAGATCCTCTACTTAAGGATGCATTAATGATCTTATCACTAGGTTATGTACTGAAATCTTTTAAGATGGCTATTATCAAACCTCTTATTAAAAGGTTTAACG
Organism: Zacco platypus; assembly: GCA_038088235.1. Classification (NCBI taxonomy): domain Eukaryota; kingdom Metazoa; phylum Chordata; class Actinopteri; order Cypriniformes; family Xenocyprididae; genus Zacco; species Zacco platypus. The sequence goes on along the minus strand of CM076086.1, from coordinate 22,610,053 downwards.
TGATTGGCTGGATCCGGGCCGTGTCCCGGTCGGATGAGGAACCTGCGCCTGTGCGCGGCAGCAGCGTGGCCCTGGGGTGTCGGCGGAGACTGTGTCAACTAGCTCATCCCTTGTGAAGGCCTTACTGACACATCAGCCAGTGGCACAGATCCCCAACAAACCGTCCCAAAAGATCCTAAAATAGATGGAACTGGATTCAATATTTTGACTGTTGCGATTCCAAATCGGACTTATGACCTGTAACTCTGCCTGAGTATCAAGCAGGTGTTCACTGTTGGCCAGAGGAGAACAGGCCCCCGACTAAGCCTGGTTTGTCCCGAGGGTTTTTTCTCCATTTTGTTGGGAGTTTTGGTTCCTTGCCTCTGTTTTAATGTAAAGCTGCTTTGCCACAATTTGCATTGTAAAAAGCGCTACATAAGTAAAGGTGACTTGACGTGACTTGACTACGCAGACGTGTGTTTACATGCAGATGTGCATTTTGCCTGAGTGGGGCACAAATAATTAAATGCAATAAATTTTAGTCCGAGGATATTTTTTCAAGTTTTACATAAATATAAGTGTTACACTGAATGACAATGAGCTTATATGAATACTTCTTATTGTGCTGAAATACTTCTTATGAATACGGCTTATTGTGCTGCTTAACTCTTTTTAATGTCAAACTAGTCACACTAGCAGTCAAATACCCAGTCTATTTCCTGCTATAAGCATTGGCCAAAAACTATGACCTTTTACAAACTTTTTGAAGTAGCCAAATAAAATCATTCAGATATGAAAAGCTGTAATGCCGAAGCACATCAAGTTACAGGAAGAAGTTAGCAGGTGCACATAGAGCAAATGGAGGCATCAAACCAAAAGGGGTAGTCAAGAAAATAGACACCAAGGTCGTACAAAGAAAATCTAAAGAAAAGAGAGACTTCTAATAAAATTCTGTCCTATATAATAGAGTTAGAGTGAGACATAGGAAGGACTGATAACTGGATGAATAAAGGGAAGGAAGCTCTGAGAAACAAGCAGGCAAAAATGGATTTCAGAGAAAGCAACAGACAGACAATCAAAGGTTAAAATACAAGGCAAGAACACCAAAGAGTTAAGTAAATGATTGTGAGCTAATGTATACTGGTTGGGAGGTTTAGGGAAAAGAGAAAACAATTATCAAATGAGGAAAGTGCATAAAAGAGCAACTCCATGACCCATGTATGCCAAAAACTGACTTCCATTCAATGTAAAACATTTGGGACCTCTCTACGTTAGGGGTTTCTGGTGAATGGTCACATCTGTGTTTTTCCGTTGGCCTGGTCGAATGTTTCAAATGTGGCAGCGGTCTCTTGATGGGCTCTGACGGAGGTGGTATGTTGAGCTGACGGAAAGGTTTGGTTTGCCAAGCCGTGTTGTCAGTCTGGTTGGATGTTTTGAATTGTGCTGAAAATCTTGCTGTCCAAAAGGCAAAAAACGTCTTTTGTCTTTTGGACTTGTTCAGCCAACACAGATTTTTCACCTCGGCTTGATGGATTGACTGTGGACATTTGGAGAGGGTAAATTTTGGATTTTGTACGAGTACCTTGAGCTGTTATTGGTGCAATGCATCTTTTTGTGCATGCATGGTTGTTTGGAGGTCATCTGTTGAGAAAAACTGTCGTTTGTAAGTTTCCACCGTTTTTCAAAATTAAATTTCTTCGGAGCATTGTGTAATTATATATATACGATTTAGTTATGGACCCAGAACTCGAAAAGAAGAGGCTAAATGACACAAACGGGCCAGGAAGTCCTGTTAATTCCATAGTACAAAATAATAGTAATTTGGGAAGCCATAGGCAAACTGCTCAAAAACTGAATTCAAAAACAGCTGAAGTACTTAGAGAAATGGAAAAACAACTACATAATATAGGATTGAAGAAAAAGACTGTTTCATTATCAAGATGTTTTATTAAAGAGGATTTTCCTTTACACACATCATTTAAACATTAAAAAAACGAATTGTACTGCTTAACCACAAAAAGTTTATACAGACATTTTAAAAACGTTGCCAGAAGAAATGTAAAAACAAGTATTTCCACTGCATTAAAAACGTTGAAAACAAAAGTCAATTTAAAAAACGTAATCAGAAAAAAGTAAAACAAGTAACAGAAAGCTTTTCCATCACATCAAAAATGTTAAAAAAGTCAATGTTCAGTCATTTAAAAATGTAAAACAAGTTTTTTCACATACAGTTTTTAAAAAACTGTAAAAAAACAACAAAAAAATCAGTTACCAGGACGTTATAAGAAAAAAAAAGTGCTTTAAGCTTTTAAAAAAGGTAAAACAAGCTAGAGAGCGTTTTTCACATACATTTGAAGAAACTAGTATAATTTGACTAGTAATAAATTATTTAAAAGATATCTACATATTTATTTTTGGATATCTTAAAAAACGATGAATTAAAGATATCTCCAATTTGATTATGACTAGACAAAACCCAGTTAGAGATATCTCTAATTATGATTTGCACTAGTGGCAATTCAATTGAAGATATCTCTAATTTAATTGCCACTAGTGCAAATTATAATTTGAGATATCTCTAACTAAGTTTTGTCTAGTCATAATCAAATTGGAGATATCTTTAATTACAATTTCTACTAGTCAAAACTCATTTGTAGATATCTGAAAATATTTTCCAATTGAAGTCAATGGAAGAATTTGACTAGTCATAAAAGCATTGTAGATATCTGTAATGTATATTACGACTAGTCAAATTAACATTGTAGATATCTTCAATGCATATTATGACTAGTCACAATGACATTGTAGATATCTCAATTGCAATTACGACGAGTCAAAATTGCAGAAGAGATATCTGGAAATGGAATTATGACTAGTCAAAACTGATTTATGACTAGTACGGGAAGGAGTATTTAAAGCTAAACCGGCTTGCCATAAGCGCCGACTTTGACATCAGAAGTTGTAATCATGACATGAAACTTTTGAAAGAAGAAACGTTTTAAAATACAGGCAAGTTCATAAAGATTTATATTGTGTGCCTAGATTGCAGTTATCTTTTGCATTTATCTGCGCAGTATAACGTCATAACAAAAACATTCGAAAAAATCCCTTGGCAACAGGCCAACGCGTTCGACTAATTGTGACGTCACAGGCCGAGTCGCGCCTATATATATGGAGCTCTGCTCAGGTTTGGTTCAGTTGCTTCCCATCGATCGATCTGACTAGTACTGTAGTGCATCTGTGCTGAAATATTGTTCAAATTGTGTTATATCCTTGATATGTTTTGTATCCCTTGATGTGTCATTCTTCAGCAAGCCCTGTCCCAGAGACTGCAGAAAAGAAGAAAGGTAGCTTCTTTACATGGGGGTTTTCTCGGAAATCCAAGAAAACTACCATCGAAGCCCAACAGAGTCTGTGCAGAACTGACAGCAGACTACCGCCTCAGAGATGCTTTGATGGTGAAGATCATCGATTTGTTTGCGTCTGTTGCTCCTTATCGCTTTGTTTTGAATCTAATTATTGTCATTGGTTGTTGTCTACTTTATCATCCCTATCTCATATTGTCTAATATTGCCTATCACATTAATCTGACGTCGCTAGTTTTTAATCTGTTAATCTAAATCACTATCACAACGCGTTAGCATTTCGCTAGTTTGTTTGTAAACTTGTTATGTGTGCCCACCGTCATTTCTGTCACGCTCTCCTTTTGTGTAGTAGAAATTTGTGTATGTCCAAATGCAGTAGGGCAGTCCAGGTACCGCCCTATTAAATGTCAGTGTCACCTGAGTGACATGTGCGACAGTCTATCGGCTGCTGTTTTGGGTCTATTCAAGGCGGAGCTTGTCACCTGGGTGCGCATCGTGCAATCGTTGTTGTGTGTGGGTGTGCGCGCAGTGTAATGTTTCTTTATCCAGTGAAAAAACTGCTTTATAGTAGAAACATCTCTTTATTATATTGCAGATCGCGTGCAGGAACAGCAACAACACTCTCAGTGATTGTGATTCACTTGACTGACTACCCTACAGGTAAGTGTGACGCTACTGACACTTAGTGGTTAGTCTCGGTACTCACATCTACAAATACACTATCACTACATCCCCTTTCCTTTAACCGTAAAGAACAAGTTATTACAATCTCAAGAATTATTTACATTGCAATCACTGTAATAATAAACAACGGATTACATTTCTCTTTTTTTTTTTCATCTTATGAACATTCAAATGCTTATGGTATGTTTAAGCACTATTCACAGGTTAAGTCTATCAGGAGGCTTTACTGTGCGCTTCGATCTTCTCAGTACAGGAGAATGAAAGTCTGAAAGCATTTCTTTAGCTGGCTCTTTGTTATCCAGTACTGGAAGTGTTTAAGATGTTGTCGTTGAGTCTGCACAGTCTGTGTCACCTGCATATGTATCCACCAGTACTGTCTCTTTCGTTTTCAACAGACTCCTCCGATTTCTCCTCAGGATTTGACCATCTTCAGTCCGGACAGTATAAGATCTTGGGTTCATCTCCTCCAGGACTGTGGCTCTTTTAGTCCAGGTACTGCAATCCTCAAGTCTTACTGTGTCCTTATTGGAGAGTGGCTCTAGGCTTTTTGATGCCTTGTCATAATTCGCTTTTTGTCTCTGTTTCAGGTGCTTTTGTTTTCTTTTCAGGTATTTGTTCTTGCTTGGTGTTGCTAAGCAAGGAAGTGTGGTTTGCAATCTGCGTCCCATCAGGATTTCTGCAGGAGACACACCGTGTTCAAGTGGAGAAGCACGGTAATTCAGCAGGGCTAAGTAAGGATCTGAATGACTCTCCACTGCTTTCTTGAGTAGTAGCTTCACTATGTGTACTCCTTTCTCTGCTTTTCCATTTGACTGCGGATATAATGGGCTCGATGTCACATGTTGAAACCCATATTCCTCAGCAAACTTCTGAAAGTCTTTGCAACTGTAGCACGGCCCATTATCACTGCACACCACCTGCGGGATGCCGTGTCTCGCAAAGATAGATTTCATGTGCGTTATCACACAAGCAGCAGATGTGTTGGGAAGCAATGCAATCTCTGGATAGTTTGACAGATAATCTATCACAAGCAAATAGTTTCGTCCATCCAGGAAGAATAAGTCAGTCCCAACTTTCTGCCATGGTTCATCTGGTGGATCAGTGATGATCATCGGCTCCTTCTGTTGCTTTGCATGATGCTTCAAACAAGTATCACAGGTTGACACCATCCTGTCAATGTCTGCGTTTATTCCAGGCCAATAGATGGCAGTTCTAGCCCTTCTTTTACATTTTTCCGCTCTGAGGTGTCCCTCGTGCAGTTTTGTCAACATCTCATTTCGCAGTGACTGAGGGATGATGATCCTGTTCTGTCTCAGCAGAAGTCCCTTGACCACACTCAGCTCTGTTCTGATGTTGTAGTACTGGGCACATTCTCCTCTAGGCCAGCCCCCATTCAGATGTGTAATGACCAATTGCAGACATTTATCTTTCTCAGTCTCCACTACAATTTGTTTAAGCTTTGCGTCTGTGACTGGAAGAGCTTCAGCTACCATGTTCACGTGTTGAGTCATGTTTCATGTGATTTTTAGTTTGAAGCTTGATTGTTTGTTTTCATTTGTATTGTTAGCTCCATTCCTCCTTTTGGTTTTGTTCTTCTCTTTAACCTGTTGCTGCTCCATGATATGTCTAGGTGCATGAGCCTTTGGTACCAACCTAGATGAGTATTTATATCCCTCTGTTTTCCCTGTATGGTTTGAACCTATTTTAATATGTTGTTGGGTTGAAATGTGAGTGGATTCATTGTTTTTATTTGCTTTTTGCTGTTTATTTCAGGAGCTGAAGGCCCCCAGTGAGGGAAGCTAGCTGTCTTGGCCCTGTGGTGGTGGTGTTTCTCTCACAGAGTGTTTTTGCCATTTGACAACTGTGTCTCCCTCACTTAGAGTGTGTGTAGTGTGAGTGTTTGTGCGGAACATATTCGGGTGAGTGGGGTGTCTTCGGATACTCACTGTTCAGCTAGCCGCCCTACTGGTAAGCCTCAGCCTGAAAGTCTCTTGTTTCCTTATTTTCTTCTCCCTTTATTTGGTCAACCATTTTCTACATTTTAATTCATTAGTATGAAATAAAAGTATTTTGTATTTACATCCACGTCTCCTGTGTTTAGTGGAAAGGAATCTGCGTGCCCTATTTTGGGTATACATTTCCCCGTTCATAGAGACGGGGTGGCGTAGTCTGCTCTATTTTGGTTTTAGTTGTACACTAGTGGTAGTAACACAGAAACTTTAAAGCCCTTGCATTCTTACTATCCTCAATTAGATACTGTTTTGGATGCGACTAGCTTGGTGAACTCTGTACATTGTTCGATTCCGGCTGTAGAGCCTGTGCAGCAGGGCAATTGGGTGACCATGAGGCGGCCTAGTCGTGGGAAAAAACGGCGCAGTTCCGTTTAGAACATCAAACAGGTTCTCCCCACTCAGTGACGCACCCACTGAGAATCCTGTTGAAAGTGCCCTAGTTATTGGCGACTCTATTAGACGGAACGTGAAAACCGAGACGCCAGAGTGCCTGACATCAAAGCAAATTTAAAAGTGCTGGCTAATGCCAATCATAAATGCTCTAAGATTATTATTCACGTCGGCACTAATGATGTTCGACTTCACCAGTCGGAGATCACCAAAATTAACATTAAAGAGGTGTGTGCACTCGCACGTACAATGTCAGACACTGTAATTTGTCCTGGACTCTTCCTGAGATAATTAGCAGACTATCATCACTATTGCAATGGCTGGCTGTCTTAAGTGGTGTCCACAGAATAATATAGGTTACATAGACAATTGGAAAGGTTTTTGGGGCAGACCTGACCTTTTGAAAAGAGATGGTATTCATCCCTCCTGGGGTGGTGCCGCTCTTCTCTCTAGTAATATGGCCTGTGGTCTTAGTGCTGAACCTTGACTAACTGGGGCCCAGGTCAGGAAGCAGACAGACTGGCTAAACCGACCGTCTGCTAGCTGTCTCAAGTCACAGAAGTCCGATAAATCCCAACACATTCAGAGACTCTTTCACCTAGATATCATCACATAGAGACTGGGTCTGTACCCCGAATTAATAAATACAAAAAACTTCCAAACCCATTTAAGGGTAAAAATTTAATTGATGTTCAACAAGTAAAAAACAGATAATAAAGAGAAACAAACGATAAAGCTCGGGTTGCTGAATATTCTACCCCTTTCTTCTAAAGCACTCATTGTAAATGATACTATCACAGAAAATAATCTAGATGTGCTGTGTTTGACAGAAACCTGGCTAAAACCAGAGGATTACATTACTTTAAATGAGTCTAGCCATCAAGGTTACTATTATCGACACGAACCTCGTCGGAAAGGTAAACGGGGAGGTGTTGCTGTAATCTATAGTAATATCTTCAGTATTACACATCCCGTATTAAGTGACACATCCCATTTGACATTTGTGCTGGTGGCTACTGTATACAGGCCACCAGGGCACCATACAGACTTTATCAAAGAATTTGCTCATTTTCTATCGGAGTTAGTACTGGCTGTGGATAAAGTCCTTATTGTTGGTGATTTTAATAATGTCAGATAATGAAAAAGACGCTTTGGGATTGGCATTAACAGATATTCTAAACTCTATTGGAATATTATTTCCAAACAGCACAGCAGTAATGACTTTATGAACTTCTTTACTTGCAAGATTGACAATATTAGAGAGAAAAGTATAGCCATGCAACTGTCTACTGCAGTATCATATCAGACAGTGCATTGTAGTATCCCTGAGGAAAAATTCCATTCATTTGCTGCTATAGGAGAGGAAGAATTGTCTAAATTTGTTAAATTATCGAAATCAGCAACATGTATGTTAGACCCTATACCGACTAAGCTTTTGAAAGAGATGCTTCCAGAGGTCATAGATCCTCTACTTAAGGATGCATTAATGATCTTATCACTAGGTTATGTACTGAAATCTTTTAAGATGGCTATTATCAAACCTCTTATTAAAAGGTTTAACGTGATTGGCTGGATCCGGGCCGTGTCCCGGTCGGATGAGGAACCTGCGCCTGTGCGCGGCAGCAGCGTGGCCCTGGGGTGTCGGCGGAGACTGTGTCAACTAGCTCATCCCTTGTGAAGGCCTTACTGACACATCAGCCAGTGGCACAGATCCCCAACAAACCGTCCCAAAAGATCCTAAAATAGATGGAACTGGATTCAATATTTTGACTGTTGCGATTCCAAATCGGACTTATGACCTGTAACTCTGCCTGAGTATCAAGCAGGTGTTCACTGTTGGCCAGAGGAGAACAGGCCCCCGACTAAGCCTGGTTTGTCCCGAGGGTTTTTTCTCCATTTTGTTGGGAGTTTTGGTTCCTTGCCTCTGTTTTAATGTAAAGCTGCTTTGCCACAATTTGCATTGTAAAAAGCGCTACATAAGTAAAGGTGACTTGACGTGACTTGACTACGCAGACGTGTGTTTACATGCAGATGTGCATTTTGCCTGAGTGGGGCACAAATAATTAAATGCAATAAATTTTAGTCCGAGGATATTTTTTCAAGTTTTACATAAATATAAGTGTTACACTGAATGACAATGAGCTTATATGAATACTTCTTATTGTGCTGAAATACTTCTTATGAATACGGCTTATTGTGCTGCTTAACTCTTTTTAATGTCAAACTAGTCACACTAGCAGTCGAATACCCAGTCTATTTCCTGCTATAAGCATTGGCCAAAAACTATGACCTTTTACAAACTTTTTGAAGTAGCCAAATAAAATCATTCAGATATGAAAAGCTGTAATGCCGAAGCACATCAAGTTACAGGAAGAAGTTAGCAGGTGCACATAGAGCAAATGGAGGCATCAAACCAAAAGGGGTAGTCAAGAAAATAGACACCAAGGTCGTACAAAGAAAATCTAAAGAAAAGAGAGACTTCTAATAAAATTCTGTCCTATATAATAGAGTTAGAGTGAGACATAGGAAGGACTGATAACTGGATGAATAAAGGGAAGGAAGCTCTGAGAAACAAGCAGGCAAAAATGGATTTCAGAGAAAGCAACAGACAGACAATCAAAGGTTAAAATACAAGGCAAGAACACCAAAGAGTTAAGTAAATGATTGTGAGCTAATGTATACTGGTTGGGAGGTTTAGGGAAAAGAGAAAACAATTATCAAATGAGGAAAGTGCATAAAAGAGCAACTCCATGACCCATGTATGCCAAAAACTGACTTCCATTCAATGTAAAACATTTGGGACCTCTCTACGTTAGGGGTTTCTGGTGAATGGTCACATCTGTGTTTTTCCGTTGGCCTGGTCGAATGTTTCAAATGTGGCAGCGGTCTCTTGATGGGCTCTGACGGAGGTGGTATGTTGAGCTGACGGAAAGGTTTGGTTTGCCAAGCCGTGTTGTCAGTCTGGTTGGATGTTTTGAATTGTGCTGAAAATCTTGCTGTCCAAAAGGCAAAAAACGTCTTTTGTCTTTTGGACTTGTTCAGCCAACACAGATTTTTCACCTCGGCTTGATGGATTGACTGTGGACATTTGGAGAGGGTAAATTTTGGATTTTGTACGAGTACCTTGAGCTGTTATTGGTGCAATGCATCTTTTTGTGCATGCATGGTTGTTTGGAGGTCATCTGTTGAGAAAAACTGTCGTTTGTAAGTTTCCACCGTTTTTCAAAATTAAATTTCTTCGGAGCATTGTGTAATTATATATATACGATTTAGTTATGGACCCAGAACTCGAAAAGAAGAGGCTAAATGACACAAACGGGCCAGGAAGTCCTGTTAATTCCATAGTACAAAATAATAGTAATTTGGGAAGCCATAGGCAAACTGCTCAAAAACTGAATTCAAAAACAGCTGAAGTACTTAGAGAAATGGAAAAACAACTACATAATATAGGATTGAAGAAAAAGACTGTTTCATTATCAAGATGTTTTATTAAAGAGGATTTTCCTTTACACACATCATTTAAACATTAAAAAAACGAATTGTACTGCTTAACCACAAAAAGTTTATACAGACATTTTAAAAACGTTGCCAGAAGAAATGTAAAAACAAGTATTTCCACTGCATTAAAAACGTTGAAAACAAAAGTCAATTTAAAAAACGTAATCAGAAAAAAGTAAAACAAGTAACAGAAAGCTTTTCCATCACATCAAAAATGTTAAAAAAGTCAATGTTCAGTCATTTAAAAATGTAAAACAAGTTTTTTCACATACAGTTTTTAAAAAACTGTAAAAAAACAACAAAAAAATCAGTTACCAGGACGTTATAAGAAAAAAAAAGTGCTTTAAGCTTTTAAAAAAGGTAAAACAAGCTAGAGAGCGTTTTTCACATACATTTGAAGAAACTAGTATAATTTGACTAGTAATAAATTATTTAAAAGATATCTACATATTTATTTTTGGATATCTTAAAAAACGATGAATTAAAGATATCTCCAATTTGATTATGACTAGACAAAACCCAGTTAGAGATATCTCTAATTATGATTTGCACTAGTGGCAATTCAATTGAAGATATCTCTAATTTAATTGCCACTAGTGCAAATTATAATTTGAGATATCTCTAACTAAGTTTTGTCTAGTCATAATCAAATTGGAGATATCTTTAATTACAATTTCTACTAGTCAAAACTCATTTGTAGATATCTGAAAATATTTTCCAATTGAAGTCAATGGAAGAATTTGACTAGTCATAAAAGCATTGTAGATATCTGTAATGTATATTACGACTAGTCAAATTAACATTGTAGATATCTTCAATGCATATTATGACTAGTCACAATGACATTGTAGATATCTCAATTGCAATTACGACGAGTCAAAATTGCAGAAGAGATATCTGGAAATGGAATTATGACTAGTCAAAACTGATTTATGACTAGTACGGGAAGGAGTATTTAAAGCTAAACCGGCTTGCCATAAGCGCCGACTTTGACATCAGAAGTTGTAATCATGACATGAAACTTTTGAAAGAAGAAACGTTTTAAAATACAGGCAAGTTCATAAAGATTTATATTGTGTGCCTAGATTGCAGTTATCTTTTGCATTTATCTGCGCAGTATAACGTCATAACAAAAACATTCGAAAAAATCCCTTGGCAACAGGCCAACGCGTTCGACTAATTGTGACGTCACAGGCCGAGTCGCGCCTATATATATGGAGCTCTGCTCAGGTTTGGTTCAGTTGCTTCCCATCGATCGATCTGACTAGTACTGTAGTGCATCTGTGCTGAAATATTGTTCAAATTGTGTTATATCCTTGATATGTTTTGTATCCCTTGATGTGTCATTCTTCAGCAAGCCCTGTCCCAGAGACTGCAGAAAAGAAGAAAGGTAGCTTCTTTACATGGGGGTTTTCTCGGAAATCCAAGAAAACTACCATCGAAGCCCAACAGAGTCTGTGCAGAACTGACAGCAGACTACCGCCTCAGAGATGCTTTGATGGTGAAGATCATCGATTTGTTTGCGTCTGTTGCTCCTTATCGCTTTGTTTTGAATCTAATTATTGTCATTGGTTGTTGTCTACTTTATCATCCCTATCTCATATTGTCTAATATTGCCTATCACATTAATCTGACGTCGCTAGTTTTTAATCTGTTAATCTAAATCACTATCACAACGCGTTAGCATTTCGCTAGTTTGTTTGTAAACTTGTTATGTGTGCCCACCGTCATTTCTGTCACGCTCTCCTTTTGTGTAGTAGAAATTTGTGTATGTCCAAATGCAGTAGGGCAGTCCAGGTACCGCCCTATTAAATGTCAGTGTCACCTGAGTGACATGTGCGACAGTCTATCGGCTGCTGTTTTGGGTCTATTCAAGGCGGAGCTTGTCACCTGGGTGCGCATCGTGCAATCGTTGTTGTGTGTGGGTGTGCGCGCAGTGTAATGTTTCTTTATCCAGTGAAAAAACTGCTTTATAGTAGAAACATCTCTTTATTATATTGCAGATCGCGTGCAGGAACAGCAACAACACTCTCAGTGATTGTGATTCACTTGACTGACTACCCTACAGGTAAGTGTGACGCTACTGACACTTAGTGGTTAGTCTCGGTACTCACATCTACAAATACACTATCACTACATCCCCTTTCCTTTAACCGTAAAGAACAAGTTATTACAATCTCAAGAATTATTTACATTGCAATCACTGTAATAATAAACAACGGATTACATTTCTCTTTTTTTTTTTCATCTTATGAACATTCAAATGCTTATGGTATGTTTAAGCACTATTCACAGGTTAAGTCTATCAGGAGGCTTTACTGTGCGCTTCGATCTTCTCAGTACAGGAGAATGAAAGTCTGAAAGCATTTCTTTAGCTGGCTCTTTGTTATCCAGTACTGGAAGTGTTTAAGATGTTGTCGTTGAGTCTGCACAGTCTGTGTCACCTGCATATGTATCCACCAGTACTGTCTCTTTCGTTTTCAACAGACTCCTCCGATTTCTCCTCAGGATTTGACCATCTTCAGTCCGGACAGTATAAGATCTTGGGTTCATCTCCTCCAGGACTGTGGCTCTTTTAGTCCAGGTACTGCAATCCTCAAGTCTTACTGTGTCCTTATTGGAGAGTGGCTCTAGGCTTTTTGATGCCTTGTCATAATTCGCTTTTTGTCTCTGTTTCAGGTGCTTTTGTTTTCTTTTCAGGTATTTGTTCTTGCTTGGTGTTGCTAAGCAAGGAAGTGTGGTTTGCAATCTGCGTCCCATCAGGATTTCTGCAGGAGACACACCGTGTTCAAGTGGAGAAGCACGGTAATTCAGCAGGGCTAAGTAAGGATCTGAATGACTCTCCACTGCTTTCTTGAGTAGTAGCTTCACTATGTGTACTCCTTTCTCTGCTTTTCCATTTGACTGCGGATATAATGGGCTCGATGTCACATGTTGAAACCCATATTCCTCAGCAAACTTCTGAAAGTCTTTGCAACTGTAGCACGGCCCATTATCACTGCACACCACCTGCGGGATGCCGTGTCTCGCAAAGATAGATTTCATGTGCGTTATCACACAAGCAGCAGATGTGTTGGGAAGCAATGCAATCTCTGGATAGTTTGACAGATAATCTATCACAAGCAAATAGTTTCGTCCATCCAGGAAGAATAAGTCAGTCCCAACTTTCTGCCATGGTTCATCTGGTGGATCAGTGATGATCATCGGCTCCTTCTGTTGCTTTGCATGATGCTTCAAACAAGTATCACAGGTTGACACCATCCTGTCAATGTCTGCGTTTATTCCAGGCCAATAGATGGCAGTTCTAGCCCTTCTTTTACATTTTTCCGCTCTGAGGTGTCCCTCGTGCAGTTTTGTCAACATCTCATTTCGCAGTGACTGAGGGATGATGATCCTGTTCTGTCTCAGCAGAAGTCCCTTGACCACACTCAGCTCTGTTCTGATGTTGTAGTACTGGGCACATTCTCCTCTAGGCCAGCCCCCATTCAGATGTGTAATGACCAATTGCAGACATTTATCTTTCTCAGTCTCCACTACAATTTGTTTAAGCTTTGCGTCTGTGACTGGAAGAGCTTCAGCTACCATGTTCACGTGTTGAGTCATGTTTCATGTGATTTTTAGTTTGAAGCTTGATTGTTTGTTTTCATTTGTATTGTTAGCTCCATTCCTCCTTTTGGTTTTGTTCTTCTCTTTAACCTGTTGCTGCTCCATGATATGTCTAGGTGCATGAGCCTTTGGTACCAACCTAGATGAGTATTTATATCCCTCTGTTTTCCCTGTATGGTTTGAACCTATTTTAATATGTTGTTGGGTTGAAATGTGAGTGGATTCATTGTTTTTATTTGCTTTTTGCTGTTTATTTCAGGAGCTGAAGGCCCCCAGTGAGGGAAGCTAGCTGTCTTGGCCCTGTGGTGGTGGTGTTTCTCTCACAGAGTGTTTTTGCCATTTGACAACTGTGTCTCCCTCACTTAGAGTGTGTGTAGTGTGAGTGTTTGTGCGGAACATATTCGGGTGAGTGGGGTGTCTTCGGATACTCACTGTTCAGCTAGCCGCCCTACTGGTAAGCCTCAGCCTGAAAGTCTCTTGTTTCCTTATTTTCTTCTCCCTTTATTTGGTCAACCATTTTCTACATTTTAATTCATTAGTATGAAATAAAAGTATTTTGTATTTACATCCACGTCTCCTGTGTTTAGTGGAAAGGAATCTGCGTGCCCTATTTTGGGTATACATTTCCCCGTTCATAGAGACGGGGTGGCGTAGTCTGCTCTATTTTGGTTTTAGTTGTACACTAGTGGTAGTAACACAGAAACTTTAAAGCCCTTGCATTCTTACTATCCTCAATTAGATACTGTTTTGGATGCGACTAGCTTGGTGAACTCTGTACATTGTTCGATTCCGGCTGTAGAGCCTGTGCAGCAGGGCAATTGGGTGACCATGAGGCGGCCTAGTCGTGGGAAAAAACGGCGCAGTTCCGTTTAGAACATCAAACAGGTTCTCCCCACTCAGTGACGCACCCACTGAGAATCCTGTTGAAAGTGCCCTAGTTATTGGCGACTCTATTAGACGGAACGTGAAAACCGAGACGCCAGAGTGCCTGACATCAAAGCAAATTTAAAAGTGCTGGCTAATGCCAATCATAAATGCTCTAAGATTATTATTCACGTCGGCACTAATGATGTTCGACTTCACCAGTCGGAGATCACCAAAATTAACATTAAAGAGGTGTGTGCACTCGCACGTACAATGTCAGACACTGTAATTTGTCCTGGACTCTTCCTGAGATAATTAGCAGACTATCATCACTATTGCAATGGCTGGCTGTCTTAAGTGGTGTCCACAGAATAATATAGGTTACATAGACAATTGGAAAGGTTTTTGGGGCAGACCTGACCTTTTGAAAAGAGATGGTATTCATCCCTCCTGGGGTGGTGCCGCTCTTCTCTCTAGTAATATGGCCTGTGGTCTTAGTGCTGAACCTTGACTAACTGGGGCCCAGGTCAGGAAGCAGACAGACTGGCTAAACCGACCGTCTGCTAGCTGTCTCAAGTCACAGAAGTCCGATAAATCCCAACACATTCAGAGACTCTTTCACCTAGATATCATCACATAGAGACTGGGTCTGTACCCCGAATTAATAAATACAAAAAACTTCCAAACCCATTTAAGGGTAAAAATTTAATTGATGTTCAACAAGTAAAAAACAGATAATAAAGAGAAACAAACGATAAAGCTCGGGTTGCTGAATATTCTACCCCTTTCTTCTAAAGCACTCATTGTAAATGATACTATCACAGAAAATAATCTAGATGTGCTGTGTTTGACAGAAACCTGGCTAAAACCAGAGGATTACATTACTTTAAATGAGTCTAGCCATCAAGGTTACTATTATCGACACGAACCTCGTCGGAAAGGTAAACGGGGAGGTGTTGCTGTAATCTATAGTAATATCTTCAGTATTACACATCCCGTATTAAGTGACACATCCCATTTGACATTTGTGCTGGTGGCTACTGTATACAGGCCACCAGGGCACCATACAGACTTTATCAAAGAATTTGCTCATTTTCTATCGGAGTTAGTACTGGCTGTGGATAAAGTCCTTATTGTTGGTGATTTTAATAATGTCAGATAATGAAAAAGACGCTTTGGGATTGGCATTAACAGATATTCTAAACTCTATTGGAATATTATTTCCAAACAGCACAGCAGTAATGACTTTATGAACTTCTTTACTTGCAAGATTGACAATATTAGAGAGAAAAGTATAGCCATGCAACTGTCTACTGCAGTATCATATCAGACAGTGCATTGTAGTATCCCTGAGGAAAAATTCCATTCATTTGCTGCTATAGGAGAGGAAGAATTGTCTAAATTTGTTAAATTATCGAAATCAGCAACATGTATGTTAGACCCTATACCGACTAAGCTTTTGAAAGAGATGCTTCCAGAGGTCATAGATCCTCTACTTAAGGATGCATTAATGATCTTATCACTAGGTTATGTACTGAAATCTTTTAAGATGGCTATTATCAAACCTCTTATTAAAAGGTTTAACGTGATTGGCTGGATCCGGGCCGTGTCCCGGTCGGATGAGGAACCTGCGCCTGTGCGCGGCAGCAGCGTGGCCCTGGGGTGTCGGCGGAGACTGTGTCAACTAGCTCATCCCTTGTGAAGGCCTTACTGACACATCAGCCAGTGGCACAGATCCCCAACAAACCGTCCCAAAAGATCCTAAAATAGATGGAACTGGATTCAATATTTTGACTGTTGCGATTCCAAATCGGACTTATGACCTGTAACTCTGCCTGAGTATCAAGCAGGTGTTCACTGTTGGCCAGAGGAGAACAGGCCCCCGACTAAGCCTGGTTTGTCCCGAGGGTTTTTTCTCCATTTTGTTGGGAGTTTTGGTTCCTTGCCTCTGTTTTAATGTAAAGCTGCTTTGCCACAATTTGCATTGTAAAAAGCGCTACATAAGTAAAGGTGACTTGACGTGACTTGACTACGCAGACGTGTGTTTACATGCAGATGTGCATTTTGCCTGAGTGGGGCACAAATAATTAAATGCAATAAATTTTAGTCCGAGGATATTTTTTCAAGTTTTACATAAATATAAGTGTTACACTGAATGACAATGAGCTTATATGAATACTTCTTATTGTGCTGAAATACTTCTTATGAATACGGCTTATTGTGCTGCTTAACTCTTTTTAATGTCAAACTAGTCACACTAGCAGTCGAATACCCAGTCTATTTCCTGCTATAAGCATTGGCCAAAAACTATGACCTTTTACAAACTTTTTGAAGTAGCCAAATAAAATCATTCAGATATGAAAAGCTGTAATGCCGAAGCACATCAAGTTACAGGAAGAAGTTAGCAGGTGCACATAGAGCAAATGGAGGCATCAAACCAAAAGGGGTAGTCAAGAAAATAGACACCAAGGTCGTACAAAGAAAATCTAAAGAAAAGAGAGACTTCTAATAAAATTCTGTCCTATATAATAGAGTTAGAGTGAGACATAGGAAGGACTGATAACTGGATGAATAAAGGGAAGGAAGCTCTGAGAAACAAGCAGGCAAAAATGGATTTCAGAGAAAGCAACAGACAGACAATCAAAGGTTAAAATACAAGGCAAGAACACCAAAGAGTTAAGTAAATGATTGTGAGCTAATGTATACTGGTTGGGAGGTTTAGGGAAAAGAGAAAACAATTATCAAATGAGGAAAGTGCATAAAAGAGCAACTCCATGACCCATGTATGCCAAAAACTGACTTCCATTCAATGTAAAACATTTGGGACCTCTCTACGTTAGGGGTTTCTGGTGAATGGTCACATCTGTGTTTTTCCGTTGGCCTGGTCGAATGTTTCAAATGTGGCAGCGGTCTCTTGATGGGCTCTGACGGAGGTGGTATGTTGAGCTGACGGAAAGGTTTGGTTTGCCAAGCCGTGTTGTCAGTCTGGTTGGATGTTTTGAATTGTGCTGAAAATCTTGCTGTCCAAAAGGCAAAAAACGTCTTTTGTCTTTTGGACTTGTTCAGCCAACACAGATTTTTCACCTCGGCTTGATGGATTGACTGTGGACATTTGGAGAGGGTAAATTTTGGATTTTGTACGAGTACCTTGAGCTGTTATTGGTGCAATGCATCTTTTTGTGCATGCATGGTTGTTTGGAGGTCATCTGTTGAGAAAAACTGTCGTTTGTAAGTTTCCACCGTTTTTCAAAATTAAATTTCTTCGGAGCATTGTGTAATTATATATATACGATTTAGTTATGGACCCAGAACTCGAAAAGAAGAGGCTAAATGACACAAACGGGCCAGGAAGTCCTGTTAATTCCATAGTACAAAATAATAGTAATTTGGGAAGCCATAGGCAAACTGCTCAAAAACTGAATTCAAAAACAGCTGAAGTACTTAGAGAAATGGAAAAACAACTACATAATATAGGATTGAAGAAAAAGACTGTTTCATTATCAAGATGTTTTATTAAAGAGGATTTTCCTTTACACACATCATTTAAACATTAAAAAAACGAATTGTACTGCTTAACCACAAAAAGTTTATACAGACATTTTAAAAACGTTGCCAGAAGAAATGTAAAAACAAGTATTTCCACTGCATTAAAAACGTTGAAAACAAAAGTCAATTTAAAAAACGTAATCAGAAAAAAGTAAAACAAGTAACAGAAAGCTTTTCCATCACATCAAAAATGTTAAAAAAGTCAATGTTCAGTCATTTAAAAATGTAAAACAAGTTTTTTCACATACAGTTTTTAAAAAACTGTAAAAAAACAACAAAAAAATCAGTTACCAGGACGTTATAAGAAAAAAAAAGTGCTTTAAGCTTTTAAAAAAGGTAAAACAAGCTAGAGAGCGTTTTTCACATACATTTGAAGAAACTAGTATAATTTGACTAGTAATAAATTATTTAAAAGATATCTACATATTTATTTTTGGATATCTTAAAAAACGATGAATTAAAGATATCTCCAATTTGATTATGACTAGACAAAACCCAGTTAGAGATATCTCTAATTATGATTTGCACTAGTGGCAATTCAATTGAAGATATCTCTAATTTAATTGCCACTAGTGCAAATTATAATTTGAGATATCTCTAACTAAGTTTTGTCTAGTCATAATCAAATTGGAGATATCTTTAATTACAATTTCTACTAGTCAAAACTCATTTGTAGATATCTGAAAATATTTTCCAATTGAAGTCAATGGAAGAATTTGACTAGTCATAAAAGCATTGTAGATATCTGTAATGTATATTACGACTAGTCAAATTAACATTGTAGATATCTTCAATGCATATTATGACTAGTCACAATGACATTGTAGATATCTCAATTGCAATTACGACGAGTCAAAATTGCAGAAGAGATATCTGGAAATGGAATTATGACTAGTCAAAACTGATTTATGACTAGTACGGGAAGGAGTATTTAAAGCTAAACCGGCTTGCCATAAGCGCCGACTTTGACATCAGAAGTTGTAATCATGACATGAAACTTTTGAAAGAAGAAACGTTTTAAAATACAGGCAAGTTCATAAAGATTTATATTGTGTGCCTAGATTGCAGTTATCTTTTGCATTTATCTGCGCAGTATAACGTCATAACAAAAACATTCGAAAAAATCCCTTGGCAACAGGCCAACGCGTTCGACTAATTGTGACGTCACAGGCCGAGTCGCGCCTATATATATGGAGCTCTGCTCAGGTTTGGTTCAGTTGCTTCCCATCGATCGATCTGACTAGTACTGTAGTGCATCTGTGCTGAAATATTGTTCAAATTGTGTTATATCCTTGATATGTTTTGTATCCCTTGATGTGTCATTCTTCAGCAAGCCCTGTCCCAGAGACTGCAGAAAAGAAGAAAGGTAGCTTCTTTACATGGGGGTTTTCTCGGAAATCCAAGAAAACTACCATCGAAGCCCAACAGAGTCTGTGCAGAACTGACAGCAGACTACCGCCTCAGAGATGCTTTGATGGTGAAGATCATCGATTTGTTTGCGTCTGTTGCTCCTTATCGCTTTGTTTTGAATCTAATTATTGTCATTGGTTGTTGTCTACTTTATCATCCCTATCTCATATTGTCTAATATTGCCTATCACATTAATCTGACGTCGCTAGTTTTTAATCTGTTAATCTAAATCACTATCACAACGCGTTAGCATTTCGCTAGTTTGTTTGTAAACTTGTTATGTGTGCCCACCGTCATTTCTGTCACGCTCTCCTTTTGTGTAGTAGAAATTTGTGTATGTCCAAATGCAGTAGGGCAGTCCAGGTACCGCCCTATTAAATGTCAGTGTCACCTGAGTGACAT
Organism: Zacco platypus; assembly: GCA_038088235.1. Taxonomy (NCBI): domain Eukaryota; kingdom Metazoa; phylum Chordata; class Actinopteri; order Cypriniformes; family Xenocyprididae; genus Zacco; species Zacco platypus. The sequence continues at coordinate 22,590,297 of CM076086.1, read as the reverse complement.
GTGCGACAGTCTATCGGCTGCTGTTTTGGGTCTATTCAAGGCGGAGCTTGTCACCTGGGTGCGCATCGTGCAATCGTTGTTGTGTGTGGGTGTGCGCGCAGTGTAATGTTTCTTTATCCAGTGAAAAAACTGCTTTATAGTAGAAACATCTCTTTATTATATTGCAGATCGCGTGCAGGAACAGCAACAACACTCTCAGTGATTGTGATTCACTTGACTGACTACCCTACAGGTAAGTGTGACGCTACTGACACTTAGTGGTTAGTCTCGGTACTCACATCTACAAATACACTATCACTACATCCCCTTTCCTTTAACCGTAAAGAACAAGTTATTACAATCTCAAGAATTATTTACATTGCAATCACTGTAATAATAAACAACGGATTACATTTCTCTTTTTTTTTTTCATCTTATGAACATTCAAATGCTTATGGTATGTTTAAGCACTATTCACAGGTTAAGTCTATCAGGAGGCTTTACTGTGCGCTTCGATCTTCTCAGTACAGGAGAATGAAAGTCTGAAAGCATTTCTTTAGCTGGCTCTTTGTTATCCAGTACTGGAAGTGTTTAAGATGTTGTCGTTGAGTCTGCACAGTCTGTGTCACCTGCATATGTATCCACCAGTACTGTCTCTTTCGTTTTCAACAGACTCCTCCGATTTCTCCTCAGGATTTGACCATCTTCAGTCCGGACAGTATAAGATCTTGGGTTCATCTCCTCCAGGACTGTGGCTCTTTTAGTCCAGGTACTGCAATCCTCAAGTCTTACTGTGTCCTTATTGGAGAGTGGCTCTAGGCTTTTTGATGCCTTGTCATAATTCGCTTTTTGTCTCTGTTTCAGGTGCTTTTGTTTTCTTTTCAGGTATTTGTTCTTGCTTGGTGTTGCTAAGCAAGGAAGTGTGGTTTGCAATCTGCGTCCCATCAGGATTTCTGCAGGAGACACACCGTGTTCAAGTGGAGAAGCACGGTAATTCAGCAGGGCTAAGTAAGGATCTGAATGACTCTCCACTGCTTTCTTGAGTAGTAGCTTCACTATGTGTACTCCTTTCTCTGCTTTTCCATTTGACTGCGGATATAATGGGCTCGATGTCACATGTTGAAACCCATATTCCTCAGCAAACTTCTGAAAGTCTTTGCAACTGTAGCACGGCCCATTATCACTGCACACCACCTGCGGGATGCCGTGTCTCGCAAAGATAGATTTCATGTGCGTTATCACACAAGCAGCAGATGTGTTGGGAAGCAATGCAATCTCTGGATAGTTTGACAGATAATCTATCACAAGCAAATAGTTTCGTCCATCCAGGAAGAATAAGTCAGTCCCAACTTTCTGCCATGGTTCATCTGGTGGATCAGTGATGATCATCGGCTCCTTCTGTTGCTTTGCATGATGCTTCAAACAAGTATCACAGGTTGACACCATCCTGTCAATGTCTGCGTTTATTCCAGGCCAATAGATGGCAGTTCTAGCCCTTCTTTTACATTTTTCCGCTCTGAGGTGTCCCTCGTGCAGTTTTGTCAACATCTCATTTCGCAGTGACTGAGGGATGATGATCCTGTTCTGTCTCAGCAGAAGTCCCTTGACCACACTCAGCTCTGTTCTGATGTTGTAGTACTGGGCACATTCTCCTCTAGGCCAGCCCCCATTCAGATGTGTAATGACCAATTGCAGACATTTATCTTTCTCAGTCTCCACTACAATTTGTTTAAGCTTTGCGTCTGTGACTGGAAGAGCTTCAGCTACCATGTTCACGTGTTGAGTCATGTTTCATGTGATTTTTAGTTTGAAGCTTGATTGTTTGTTTTCATTTGTATTGTTAGCTCCATTCCTCCTTTTGGTTTTGTTCTTCTCTTTAACCTGTTGCTGCTCCATGATATGTCTAGGTGCATGAGCCTTTGGTACCAACCTAGATGAGTATTTATATCCCTCTGTTTTCCCTGTATGGTTTGAACCTATTTTAATATGTTGTTGGGTTGAAATGTGAGTGGATTCATTGTTTTTATTTGCTTTTTGCTGTTTATTTCAGGAGCTGAAGGCCCCCAGTGAGGGAAGCTAGCTGTCTTGGCCCTGTGGTGGTGGTGTTTCTCTCACAGAGTGTTTTTGCCATTTGACAACTGTGTCTCCCTCACTTAGAGTGTGTGTAGTGTGAGTGTTTGTGCGGAACATATTCGGGTGAGTGGGGTGTCTTCGGATACTCACTGTTCAGCTAGCCGCCCTACTGGTAAGCCTCAGCCTGAAAGTCTCTTGTTTCCTTATTTTCTTCTCCCTTTATTTGGTCAACCATTTTCTACATTTTAATTCATTAGTATGAAATAAAAGTATTTTGTATTTACATCCACGTCTCCTGTGTTTAGTGGAAACGAATCTGCGTGCCCTATTTTGGGTATACATTTCCCCGTTCATAGAGACGGGGTGGCGTAGTCTGCTCTATTTTGGTTTTAGTTGTACACTAGTGGTAGTAACACAGAAACTTTAAAGCCCTTGCATTCTTACTATCCTCAATTAGATACTGTTTTGGATGCGACTAGCTTGGTGAACTCTGTACATTGTTCGATTCCGGCTGTAGAGCCTGTGCAGCAGGGCAATTGGGTGACCATGAGGCGGCCTAGTCGTGGGAAAAAACGGCGCAGTTCCGTTTAGAACATCAAACAGGTTCTCCCCACTCAGTGACGCACCCACTGAGAATCCTGTTGAAAGTGCCCTAGTTATTGGCGACTCTATTAGACGGAACGTGAAAACCGAGACGCCAGAGTGCCTGACATCAAAGCAAATTTAAAAGTGCTGGCTAATGCCAATCATAAATGCTCTAAGATTATTATTCACGTCGGCACTAATGATGTTCGACTTCACCAGTCGGAGATCACCAAAATTAACATTAAAGAGGTGTGTGCACTCGCACGTACAATGTCAGACACTGTAATTTGTCCTGGACTCTTCCTGAGATAATTAGCAGACTATCATCACTATTGCAATGGCTGGCTGTCTTAAGTGGTGTCCACAGAATAATATAGGTTACATAGACAATTGGAAAGGTTTTTGGGGCAGACCTGACCTTTTGAAAAGAGATGGTATTCATCCCTCCTGGGGTGGTGCCGCTCTTCTCTCTAGTAATATGGCCTGTGGTCTTAGTGCTGAACCTTGACTAACTGGGGCCCAGGTCAGGAAGCAGACAGACTGGCTAAACCGACCGTCTGCTAGCTGTCTCAAGTCACAGAAGTCCGATAAATCCCAACACATTCAGAGACTCTTTCACCTAGATATCATCACATAGAGACTGGGTCTGTACCCCGAATTAATAAATACAAAAAACTTCCAAACCCATTTAAGGGTAAAAATTTAATTGATGTTCAACAAGTAAAAAACAGATAATAAAGAGAAACAAACGATAAAGCTTGGGTTGCTGAATATTCTACCCCTTTCTTCTAAAGCACTCATTGTAAATGATACTATCACAGAAAATAATCTAGATGTGCTGTGTTTGACAGAAACCTGGCTAAAACCAGAGGATTACATTACTTTAAATGAGTCTAGCCATCAAGGTTACTATTATCGACACGAACCTCGTCGGAAAGGTAAACGGGGAGGTGTTGCTGTAATCTATAGTAATATCTTCAGTATTACACATCCCGTATTAAGTGACACATCCCATTTGACATTTGTGCTGGTGGCTACTGTATACAGGCCACCAGGGCACCATACAGACTTTATCAAAGAATTTGCTCATTTTCTATCGGAGTTAGTACTGGCTGTGGATAAAGTCCTTATTGTTGGTGATTTTAATAATGTCAGATAATGAAAAAGACGCTTTGGGATTGGCATTAACAGATATTCTAAACTCTATTGGAATATTATTTCCAAACAGCACAGCAGTAATGACTTTATGAACTTCTTTACTTGCAAGATTGACAATATTAGAGAGAAAAGTATAGCCATGCAACTGTCTACTGCAGTATCATATCAGACAGTGCATTGTAGTATCCCTGAGGAAAAATTCCATTCATTTGCTGCTATAGGAGAGGAAGAATTGTCTAAATTTGTTAAATTATCGAAATCAACAACATGTATGTTAGACCCTATACCGACTAAGCTTTTGAAAGAGATGCTTCCAGAGGTCATAGATCCTCTACTTAAGGATGCATTAATGATCTTATCACTAGGTTATGTACTGAAATCTTTTAAGATGGCTATTATCAAACCTCTTATTAAAAGGTTTAACGTGATTGGCTGGATCCGGGCCGTGTCCCGGTCGGATGAGGAACCTGCGCCTGTGCGCGGCAGCAGCGTGGCCCTGGGGTGTCGGCGGAGACTGTGTCAACTAGCTCATCCCTTGTGAAGGCCTTACTGACACATCAGCCAGTGGCACAGATCCCCAACAAACCGTCCCAAAAGATCCTAAAATAGATGGAACTGGATTCAATATTTTGACTGTTGCGATTCCAAATCGGACTTATGACCTGTAACTCTGCCTGAGTATCAAGCAGGTGTTCACTGTTGGCCAGAGGAGAACAGGCCCCCGACTAAGCCTGGTTTGTCCCGAGGGTTTTTTCTCCATTTTGTTGGGAGTTTTGGTTCCTTGCCTCTGTTTTAATGTAAAGCTGCTTTGCCACAATTTGCATTGTAAAAAGCGCTACATAAGTAAAGGTGACTTGACGTGACTTGACTACGCAGACGTGTGTTTACATGCAGATGTGCATTTTGCCTGAGTGGGGCACAAATAATTAAATGCAATAAATTTTAGTCCGAGGATATTTTTTCAAGTTTTACATAAATATAAGTGTTACACTGAATGACAATGAGCTTATATGAATACTTCTTATTGTGCTGAAATACTTCTTATGAATACGGCTTATTGTGCTGCTTAACTCTTTTTAATGTCAAACTAGTCACACTAGCAGTCGAATACCCAGTCTATTTCCTGCTATAAGCATTGGCCAAAAACTATGACCTTTTACAAACTTTTTGAAGTAGCCAAATAAAATCATTCAGATATGAAAAGCTGTAATGCCGAAGCACATCAAGTTACAGGAAGAAGTTAGCAGGTGCACATAGAGCAAATGGAGGCATCAAACCAAAAGGGGTAGTCAAGAAAATAGACACCAAGGTCGTACAAAGAAAATCTAAAGAAAAGAGAGACTTCTAATAAAATTCTGTCCTATATAATAGAGTTAGAGTGAGACATAGGAAGGACTGATAACTGGATGAATAAAGGGAAGGAAGCTCTGAGAAACAAGCAGGCAAAAATGGATTTCAGAGAAAGCAACAGACAGACAATCAAAGGTTAAAATACAAGGCAAGAACACCAAAGAGTTAAGTAAATGATTGTGAGCTAATGTATACTGGTTGGGAGGTTTAGGGAAAAGAGAAAACAATTATCAAATGAGGAAAGTGCATAAAAGAGCAACTCCATGACCCATGTATGCCAAAAACTGACTTCCATTCAATGTAAAACATTTGGGACCTCTCTACGTTAGGGGTTTCTGGTGAATGGTCACATCTGTGTTTTTCCGTTGGCCTGGTCGAATGTTTCAAATGTGGCAGCGGTCTCTTGATGGGCTCTGACGGAGGTGGTATGTTGAGCTGACGGAAAGGTTTGGTTTGCCAAGCCGTGTTGTCAGTCTGGTTGGATGTTTTGAATTGTGCTGAAAATCTTGCTGTCCAAAAGGCAAAAAACGTCTTTTGTCTTTTGGACTTGTTCAGCCAACACAGATTTTTCACCTCGGCTTGATGGATTGACTGTGGACATTTGGAGAGGGTAAATTTTGGATTTTGTACGAGTACCTTGAGCTGTTATTGGTGCAATGCATCTTTTTGTGCATGCATGGTTGTTTGGAGGTCATCTGTTGAGAAAAACTGTCGTTTGTAAGTTTCCACCGTTTTTCAAAATTAAATTTCTTCGGAGCATTGTGTAATTATATATATACGATTTAGTTATGGACCCAGAACTCGAAAAGAAGAGGCTAAATGACACAAACGGGCCAGGAAGTCCTGTTAATTCCATAGTACAAAATAATAGTAATTTGGGAAGCCATAGGCAAACTGCTCAAAAACTGAATTCAAAAACAGCTGAAGTACTTAGAGAAATGGAAAAACAACTACATAATATAGGATTGAAGAAAAAGACTGTTTCATTATCAAGATGTTTTATTAAAGAGGATTTTCCTTTACACACATCATTTAAACATTAAAAAAACGAATTGTACTGCTTAACCACAAAAAGTTTATACAGACATTTTAAAAACGTTGCCAGAAGAAATGTAAAAACAAGTATTTCCACTGCATTAAAAACGTTGAAAACAAAAGTCAATTTAAAAAACGTAATCAGAAAAAAGTAAAACAAGTAACAGAAAGCTTTTCCATCACATCAAAAATGTTAAAAAAGTCAATGTTCAGTCATTTAAAAATGTAAAACAAGTTTTTTCACATACAGTTTTTAAAAAACTGTAAAAAAACAACAAAAAAATCAGTTACCAGGACGTTATAAGAAAAAAAAAGTGCTTTAAGCTTTTAAAAAAGGTAAAACAAGCTAGAGAGCGTTTTTCACATACATTTGAAGAAACTAGTATAATTTGACTAGTAATAAATTATTTAAAAGATATCTACATATTTATTTTTGGATATCTTAAAAAACGATGAATTAAAGATATCTCCAATTTGATTATGACTAGACAAAACCCAGTTAGAGATATCTCTAATTATGATTTGCACTAGTGGCAATTCAATTGAAGATATCTCTAATTTAATTGCCACTAGTGCAAATTATAATTTGAGATATCTCTAACTAAGTTTTGTCTAGTCATAATCAAATTGGAGATATCTTTAATTACAATTTCTACTAGTCAAAACTCATTTGTAGATATCTGAAAATATTTTCCAATTGAAGTCAATGGAAGAATTTGACTAGTCATAAAAGCATTGTTAGATATCTGTAATGTATATTACGACTAGTCAAATTAACATTGTAGATATCTTCAATGCATATTATGACTAGTCACAATGACATTGTAGATATCTCAATTGCAATTACGACGAGTCAAAATTGCAGAAGAGATATCTGGAAATGGAATTATGACTAGTCAAAACTGATTCATGACTAGTACGGGAAGGAGTATTTAAAGCTAAAACAGCTTGCCATAAGCGCCGACTTTGACATCAGAAGTTGTAATCATGACATGAAACTTTTGAAAGAAGAAACGTTTTAAAATACAGGCAAGTTCATAAAGATTTATATTGTGTGCCTAGATTGCAGTTATCTTTTGCATTTATCTGCGCAGTATAACGTCATAACAAAAACATTCGAAAAAATCCCTTGGCAACAGGCCAACGCGTTCGACTAATTGTGACGTCACAGGCCGAGTCGCGCCTATATATATGGAGCTCTGCTCAGGTTTGGTTCAGTTGCTTCCCATCGATCGATCTGACTAGTACTGTAGTGCATCTGTGCTGAAATATTGTTCAAATTGTGTTATATCCTTGATATGTTTTGTATCCCTTGATGTGTCATTCTTCAGCAAGCCCTGTCCCAGAGACTGCAGAAAAGAAGAAAGGTAGCTTCTTTACATGGGGGTTTTCTCGGAAATCCAAGAAAACTACCATCGAAGCCCAACAGAGTCTGTGCAGAACTGACAGCAGACTACCGCCTCAGAGATGCTTTGATGGTGAAGATCATCGATTTGTTTGCGTCTGTTGCTCCTTATCGCTTTGTTTTGAATCTAATTATTGTCATTGGTTGTTGTCTACTTTATCATCCCTATCTCATATTGTCTAATATTGCCTATCACATTAATCTGACGTCGCTAGTTTTTAATCTGTTAATCTAAATCACTATCACAACGCGTTAGCATTTCGCTAGTTTGTTTGTAAACTTGTTATGTGTGCCCACCGTCATTTCTGTCACGCTCTCCTTTTGTGTAGTAGAAATTTGTGTATGTCCAAATGCAGTAGGGCAGTCCAGGTACCGCCCTATTAAATGTCAGTGTCACCTGAGTGACATGTGCGACAGTCTATCGGCTGCTGTTTTGGGTCTATTCAAGGCGGAGCTTGTCACCTGGGTGCGCATCGTGCAATCGTTGTTGTGTGTGGGTGTGCGCGCAGTGTAATGTTTCTTTATCCAGTGAAAAAACTGCTTTATAGTAGAAACATCTCTTTATTATATTGCAGATCGCGTGCAGGAACAGCAACAACACTCTCAGTGATTGTGATTCACTTGACTGACTACCCTACAGGTAAGTGTGACGCTACTGACACTTAGTGGTTAGTCTCGGTACTCACATCTACAAATACACTATCACTACATCCCCTTTCCTTTAACCGTAAAGAACAAGTTATTACAATCTCAAGAATTATTTACATTGCAATCACTGTAATAATAAACAACGGATTACATTTCTCTTTTTTTTTTTCATCTTATGAACATTCAAATGCTTATGGTATGTTTAAGCACTATTCACAGGTTAAGTCTATCAGGAGGCTTTACTGTGCGCTTCGATCTTCTCAGTACAGGAGAATGAAAGTCTGAAAGCATTTCTTTAGCTGGCTCTTTGTTATCCAGTACTGGAAGTGTTTAAGATGTTGTCGTTGAGTCTGCACAGTCTGTGTCACCTGCATATGTATCCACCAGTACTGTCTCTTTCGTTTTCAACAGACTCCTCCGATTTCTCCTCAGGATTTGACCATCTTCAGTCCGGACAGTATAAGATCTTGGGTTCATCTCCTCCAGGACTGTGGCTCTTTTAGTCCAGGTACTGCAATCCTCAAGTCTTACTGTGTCCTTATTGGAGAGTGGCTCTAGGCTTTTTGATGCCTTGTCATAATTCGCTTTTTGTCTCTGTTTCAGGTGCTTTTGTTTTCTTTTCAGGTATTTGTTCTTGCTTGGTGTTGCTAAGCAAGGAAGTGTGGTTTGCAATCTGCGTCCCATCAGGATTTCTGCAGGAGACACACCGTGTTCAAGTGGAGAAGCACGGTAATTCAGCAGGGCTAAGTAAGGATCTGAATGACTCTCCACTGCTTTCTTGAGTAGTAGCTTCACTATGTGTACTCCTTTCTCTGCTTTTCCATTTGACTGCGGATATAATGGGCTCGATGTCACATGTTGAAACCCATATTCCTCAGCAAACTTCTGAAAGTCTTTGCAACTGTAGCACGGCCCATTATCACTGCACACCACCTGCGGGATGCCGTGTCTCGCAAAGATAGATTTCATGTGCGTTATCACACAAGCAGCAGATGTGTTGGGAAGCAATGCAATCTCTGGATAGTTTGACAGATAATCTATCACAAGCAAATAGTTTCGTCCATCCAGGAAGAATAAGTCAGTCCCAACTTTCTGCCATGGTTCATCTGGTGGATCAGTGATGATCATCGGCTCCTTCTGTTGCTTTGCATGATGCTTCAAACAAGTATCACAGGTTGACACCATCCTGTCAATGTCTGCGTTTATTCCAGGCCAATAGATGGCAGTTCTAGCCCTTCTTTTACATTTTTCCGCTCTGAGGTGTCCCTCGTGCAGTTTTGTCAACATCTCATTTCGCAGTGACTGAGGGATGATGATCCTGTTCTGTCTCAGCAGAAGTCCCTTGACCACACTCAGCTCTGTTCTGATGTTGTAGTACTGGGCACATTCTCCTCTAGGCCAGCCCCCATTCAGATGTGTAATGACCAATTGCAGACATTTATCTTTCTCAGTCTCCACTACAATTTGTTTAAGCTTTGCGTCTGTGACTGGAAGAGCTTCAGCTACCATGTTCACGTGTTGAGTCATGTTTCATGTGATTTTTAGTTTGAAGCTTGATTGTTTGTTTTCATTTGTATTGTTAGCTCCATTCCTCCTTTTGGTTTTGTTCTTCTCTTTAACCTGTTGCTGCTCCATGATATGTCTAGGTGCATGAGCCTTTGGTACCAACCTAGATGAGTATTTATATCCCTCTGTTTTCCCTGTATGGTTTGAACCTATTTTAATATGTTGTTGGGTTGAAATGTGAGTGGATTCATTGTTTTTATTTGCTTTTTGCTGTTTATTTCAGGAGCTGAAGGCCCCCAGTGAGGGAAGCTAGCTGTCTTGGCCCTGTGGTGGTGGTGTTTCTCTCACAGAGTGTTTTTGCCATTTGACAACTGTGTCTCCCTCACTTAGAGTGTGTGTAGTGTGAGTGTTTGTGCGGAACATATTCGGGTGAGTGGGGTGTCTTCGGATACTCACTGTTCAGCTAGCCGCCCTACTGGTAAGCCTCAGCCTGAAAGTCTCTTGTTTCCTTATTTTCTTCTCCCTTTATTTGGTCAACCATTTTCTACATTTTAATTCATTAGTATGAAATAAAAGTATTTTGTATTTACATCCACGTCTCCTGTGTTTAGTGGAAAGGAATCTGCGTGCCCTATTTTGGGTATACATTTCCCCGTTCATAGAGACGGGGTGGCGTAGTCTGCTCTATTTTGGTTTTAGTTGTACACTAGTGGTAGTAACACAGAAACTTTAAAGCCCTTGCATTCTTACTATCCTCAATTAGATACTGTTTTGGATGCGACTAGCTTGGTGAACTCTGTACATTGTTCGATTCCGGCTGTAGAGCCTGTGCAGCAGGGCAATTGGGTGACCATGAGGCGGCCTAGTCGTGGGAAAAAACGGCGCAGTTCCGTTTAGAACATCAAACAGGTTCTCCCCACTCAGTGACGCACCCACTGAGAATCCTGTTGAAAGTGCCCTAGTTATTGGCGACTCTATTAGACGGAACGTGAAAACCGAGACGCCAGAGTGCCTGACATCAAAGCAAATTTAAAAGTGCTGGCTAATGCCAATCATAAATGCTCTAAGATTATTATTCACGTCGGCACTAATGATGTTCGACTTCACCAGTCGGAGATCACCAAAATTAACATTAAAGAGGTGTGTGCACTCGCACGTACAATGTCAGACACTGTAATTTGTCCTGGACTCTTCCTGAGATAATTAGCAGACTATCATCACTATTGCAATGGCTGGCTGTCTTAAGTGGTGTCCACAGAATAATATAGGTTACATAGACAATTGGAAAGGTTTTTGGGGCAGACCTGACCTTTTGAAAAGAGATGGTATTCATCCCTCCTGGGGTGGTGCCGCTCTTCTCTCTAGTAATATGGCCTGTGGTCTTAGTGCTGAACCTTGACTAACTGGGGCCCAGGTCAGGAAGCAGACAGACTGGCTAAACCGACCGTCTGCTAGCTGTCTCAAGTCACAGAAGTCCGATAAATCCCAACACATTCAGAGACTCTTTCACCTAGATATCATCACATAGAGACTGGGTCTGTACCCCGAATTAATAAATACAAAAAACTTCCAAACCCATTTAAGGGTAAAAATTTAATTGATGTTCAACAAGTAAAAAACAGATAATAAAGAGAAACAAACGATAAAGCTTGGGTTGCTGAATATTCTACCCCTTTCTTCTAAAGCACTCATTGTAAATGATACTATCACAGAAAATAATCTAGATGTGCTGTGTTTGACAGAAACCTGGCTAAAACCAGAGGATTACATTACTTTAAATGAGTCTAGCCATCAAGGTTACTATTATCGACACGAACCTCGTCGGAAAGGTAAACGGGGAGGTGTTGCTGTAATCTATAGTAATATCTTCAGTATTACACATCCCGTATTAAGTGACACATCCCATTTGACATTTGTGCTGGTGGCTACTGTATACAGGCCACCAGGGCACCATACAGACTTTATCAAAGAATTTGCTCATTTTCTATCGGAGTTAGTACTGGCTGTGGATAAAGTCCTTATTGTTGGTGATTTTAATAATGTCAGATAATGAAAAAGACGCTTTGGGATTGGCATTAACAGATATTCTAAACTCTATTGGAATATTATTTCCAAACAGCACAGCAGTAATGACTTTATGAACTTCTTTACTTGCAAGATTGACAATATTAGAGAGAAAAGTATAGCCATGCAACTGTCTACTGCAGTATCATATCAGACAGTGCATTGTAGTATCCCTGAGGAAAAATTCCATTCATTTGCTGCTATAGGAGAGGAAGAATTGTCTAAATTTGTTAAATTATCGAAATCAACAACATGTATGTTAGACCCTATACCGACTAAGCTTTTGAAAGAGATGCTTCCAGAGGTCATAGATCCTCTACTTAAGGATGCATTAATGATCTTATCACTAGGTTATGTACTGAAATCTTTTAAGATGGCTATTATCAAACCTCTTATTAAAAGGTTTAACGTGATTGGCTGGATCCGGGCCGTGTCCCGGTCGGATGAGGAACCTGCGCCTGTGCGCGGCAGCAGCGTGGCCCTGGGGTGTCGGCGGAGACTGTGTCAACTAGCTCATCCCTTGTGAAGGCCTTACTGACACATCAGCCAGTGGCACAGATCCCCAACAAACCGTCCCAAAAGATCCTAAAATAGATGGAACTGGATTCAATATTTTGACTGTTGCGATTCCAAATCGGACTTATGACCTGTAACTCTGCCTGAGTATCAAGCAGGTGTTCACTGTTGGCCAGAGGAGAACAGGCCCCCGACTAAGCCTGGTTTGTCCCGAGGGTTTTTTCTCCATTTTGTTGGGAGTTTTGGTTCCTTGCCTCTGTTTTAATGTAAAGCTGCTTTGCCACAATTTGCATTGTAAAAAGCGCTACATAAGTAAAGGTGACTTGACGTGACTTGACTACGCAGACGTGTGTTTACATGCAGATGTGCATTTTGCCTGAGTGGGGCACAAATAATTAAATGCAATAAATTTTAGTCCGAGGATATTTTTTCAAGTTTTACATAAATATAAGTGTTACACTGAATGACAATGAGCTTATATGAATACTTCTTATTGTGCTGAAATACTTCTTATGAATACGGCTTATTGTGCTGCTTAACTCTTTTTAATGTCAAACTAGTCACACTAGCAGTCGAATACCCAGTCTATTTCCTGCTATAAGCATTGGCCAAAAACTATGACCTTTTACAAACTTTTTGAAGTAGCCAAATAAAATCATTCAGATATGAAAAGCTGTAATGCCGAAGCACATCAAGTTACAGGAAGAAGTTAGCAGGTGCACATAGAGCAAATGGAGGCATCAAACCAAAAGGGGTAGTCAAGAAAATAGACACCAAGGTCGTACAAAGAAAATCTAAAGAAAAGAGAGACTTCTAATAAAATTCTGTCCTATATAATAGAGTTAGAGTGAGACATAGGAAGGACTGATAACTGGATGAATAAAGGGAAGGAAGCTCTGAGAAACAAGCAGGCAAAAATGGATTTCAGAGAAAGCAACAGACAGACAATCAAAGGTTAAAATACAAGGCAAGAACACCAAAGAGTTAAGTAAATGATTGTGAGCTAATGTATACTGGTTGGGAGGTTTAGGGAAAAGAGAAAACAATTATCAAATGAGGAAAGTGCATAAAAGAGCAACTCCATGACCCATGTATGCCAAAAACTGACTTCCATTCAATGTAAAACATTTGGGACCTCTCTACGTTAGGGGTTTCTGGTGAATGGTCACATCTGTGTTTTTCCGTTGGCCTGGTCGAATGTTTCAAATGTGGCAGCGGTCTCTTGATGGGCTCTGACGGAGGTGGTATGTTGAGCTGACGGAAAGGTTTGGTTTGCCAAGCCGTGTTGTCAGTCTGGTTGGATGTTTTGAATTGTGCTGAAAATCTTGCTGTCCAAAAGGCAAAAAACGTCTTTTGTCTTTTGGACTTGTTCAGCCAACACAGATTTTTCACCTCGGCTTGATGGATTGACTGTGGACATTTGGAGAGGGTAAATTTTGGATTTTGTACGAGTACCTTGAGCTGTTATTGGTGCAATGCATCTTTTTGTGCATGCATGGTTGTTTGGAGGTCATCTGTTGAGAAAAACTGTCGTTTGTAAGTTTCCACCGTTTTTCAAAATTAAATTTCTTCGGAGCATTGTGTAATTATATATATACGATTTAGTTATGGACCCAGAACTCGAAAAGAAGAGGCTAAATGACACAAACGGGCCAGGAAGTCCTGTTAATTCCATAGTACAAAATAATAGTAATTTGGGAAGCCATAGGCAAACTGCTCAAAAACTGAATTCAAAAACAGCTGAAGTACTTAGAGAAATGGAAAAACAACTACATAATATAGGATTGAAGAAAAAGACTGTTTCATTATCAAGATGTTTTATTAAAGAGGATTTTCCTTTACACACATCATTTAAACATTAAAAAAACGAATTGTACTGCTTAACCACAAAAAGTTTATACAGACATTTTAAAAACGTTGCCAGAAGAAATGTAAAAACAAGTATTTCCACTGCATTAAAAACGTTGAAAACAAAAGTCAATTTAAAAAACGTAATCAGAAAAAAGTAAAACAAGTAACAGAAAGCTTTTCCATCACATCAAAAATGTTAAAAAAGTCAATGTTCAGTCATTTAAAAATGTAAAACAAGTTTTTTCACATACAGTTTTTAAAAAACTGTAAAAAAACAACAAAAAAATCAGTTACCAGGACGTTATAAGAAAAAAAAAGTGCTTTAAGCTTTTAAAAAAGGTAAAACAAGCTAGAGAGCGTTTTTCACATACATTTGAAGAAACTAGTATAATTTGACTAGTAATAAATTATTTAAAAGATATCTACATATTTATTTTTGGATATCTTAAAAAACGATGAATTAAAGATATCTCCAATTTGATTATGACTAGACAAAACCCAGTTAGAGATATCTCTAATTATGATTTGCACTAGTGGCAATTCAATTGAAGATATCTCTAATTTAATTGCCACTAGTGCAAATTATAATTTGAGATATCTCTAACTAAGTTTTGTCTAGTCATAATCAAATTGGAGATATCTTTAATTACAATTTCTACTAGTCAAAACTCATTTGTAGATATCTGAAAATATTTTCCAATTGAAGTCAATGGAAGAATTTGACTAGTCATAAAAGCATTGTTAGATATCTGTAATGTATATTACGACTAGTCAAATTAACATTGTAGATATCTTCAATGCATATTATGACTAGTCACAATGACATTGTAGATATCTCAATTGCAATTACGACGAGTCAAAATTGCAGAAGAGATATCTGGAAATGGAATTATGACTAGTCAAAACTGATTCATGACTAGTACGGGAAGGAGTATTTAAAGCTAAAACAGCTTGCCATAAGCGCCGACTTTGACATCAGAAGTTGTAATCATGACATGAAACTTTTGAAAGAAGAAACGTTTTAAAATACAGGCAAGTTCATAAAGATTTATATTGTGTGCCTAGATTGCAGTTATCTTTTGCATTTATCTGCGCAGTATAACGTCATAACAAAAACATTCGAAAAAATCCCTTGGCAACAGGCCAACGCGTTCGACTAATTGTGACGTCACAGGCCGAGTCGCGCCTATATATATGGAGCTCTGCTCAGGTTTGGTTCAGTTGCTTCCCATCGATCGATCTGACTAGTACTGTAGTGCATCTGTGCTGAAATATTGTTCAAATTGTGTTATATCCTTGATATGTTTTGTATCCCTTGATGTGTCATTCTTCAGCAAGCCCTGTCCCAGAGACTGCAGAAAAGAAGAAAGGTAGCTTCTTTACATGGGGGTTTTCTCGGAAATCCAAGAAAACTACCATCGAAGCCCAACAGAGTCTGTGCAGAACTGACAGCAGACTACCGCCTCAGAGATGCTTTGATGGTGAAGATCATCGATTTGTTTGCGTCTGTTGCTCCTTATCGCTTTGTTTTGAATCTAATTATTGTCATTGGTTGTTGTCTACTTTATCATCCCTATCTCATATTGTCTAATATTGCCTATCACATTAATCTGACGTCGCTAGTTTTTAATCTGTTAATCTAAATCACTATCACAACGCGTTAGCATTTCGCTAGTTTGTTTGTAAACTTGTTATGTGTGCCCACCGTCATTTCTGTCACGCTCTCCTTTTGTGTAGTAGAAATTTGTGTATGTCCAAATGCAGTAGGGCAGTCCAGGTACCGCCCTATTAAATGTCAGTGTCACCTGAGTGACATGTGCGACAGTCTATCGGCTGCTGTTTTGGGTCTATTCAAGGCGGAGCTTGTCACCTGGGTGCGCATCGTGCAATCGTTGTTGTGTGTGGGTGTGCGCGCAGTGTAATGTTTCTTTATCCAGTGAAAAAACTGCTTTATAGTAGAAACATCTCTTTATTATATTGCAGATCGCGTGCAGGAACAGCAACAACACTCTCAGTGATTGTGATTCACTTGACTGACTACCCTACAGGTAAGTGTGACGCTACTGACACTTAGTGGTTAGTCTCGGTACTCACATCTACAAATACACTATCACTACATCCCCTTTCCTTTAACCGTAAAGAACAAGTTATTACAATCTCAAGAATTATTTACATTGCAATCACTGTAATAATAAACAACGGATTACATTTCTCTTTTTTTTTTTCATCTTATGAACATTCAAATGCTTATGGTATGTTTAAGCACTATTCACAGGTTAAGTCTATCAGGAGGCTTTACTGTGCGCTTCGATCTTCTCAGTACAGGAGAATGAAAGTCTGAAAGCATTTCTTTAGCTGGCTCTTTGTTATCCAGTACTGGAAGTGTTTAAGATGTTGTCGTTGAGTCTGCACAGTCTGTGTCACCTGCATATGTATCCACCAGTACTGTCTCTTTCGTTTTCAACAGACTCCTCCGATTTCTCCTCAGGATTTGACCATCTTCAGTCCGGACAGTATAAGATCTTGGGTTCATCTCCTCCAGGACTGTGGCTCTTTTAGTCCAGGTACTGCAATCCTCAAGTCTTACTGTGTCCTTATTGGAGAGTGGCTCTAGGCTTTTTGATGCCTTGTCATAATTCGCTTTTTGTCTCTGTTTCAGGTGCTTTTGTTTTCTTTTCAGGTATTTGTTCTTGCTTGGTGTTGCTAAGCAAGGAAGTGTGGTTTGCAATCTGCGTCCCATCAGGATTTCTGCAGGAGACACACCGTGTTCAAGTGGAGAAGCACGGTAATTCAGCAGGGCTAAGTAAGGATCTGAATGACTCTCCACTGCTTTCTTGAGTAGTAGCTTCACTATGTGTACTCCTTTCTCTGCTTTTCCATTTGACTGCGGATATAATGGGCTCGATGTCACATGTTGAAACCCATATTCCTCAGCAAACTTCTGAAAGTCTTTGCAACTGTAGCACGGCCCATTATCACTGCACACCACCTGCGGGATGCCGTGTCTCGCAAAGATAGATTTCATGTGCGTTATCACACAAGCAGCAGATGTGTTGGGAAGCAATGCAATCTCTGGATAGTTTGACAGATAATCTATCACAAGCAAATAGTTTCGTCCATCCAGGAAGAATAAGTCAGTCCCAACTTTCTGCCATGGTTCATCTGGTGGATCAGTGATGATCATCGGCTCCTTCTGTTGCTTTGCATGATGCTTCAAACAAGTATCACAGGTTGACACCATCCTGTCAATGTCTGCGTTTATTCCAGGCCAATAGATGGCAGTTCTAGCCCTTCTTTTACATTTTTCCGCTCTGAGGTGTCCCTCGTGCAGTTTTGTCAACATCTCATTTCGCAGTGACTGAGGGATGATGATCCTGTTCTGTCTCAGCAGAAGTCCCTTGACCACACTCAGCTCTGTTCTGATGTTGTAGTACTGGGCACATTCTCCTCTAGGCCAGCCCCCATTCAGATGTGTAATGACCAATTGCAGACATTTATCTTTCTCAGTCTCCACTACAATTTGTTTAAGCTTTGCGTCTGTGACTGGAAGAGCTTCAGCTACCATGTTCACGTGTTGAGTCATGTTTCATGTGATTTTTAGTTTGAAGCTTGATTGTTTGTTTTCATTTGTATTGTTAGCTCCATTCCTCCTTTTGGTTTTGTTCTTCTCTTTAACCTGTTGCTGCTCCATGATATGTCTAGGTGCATGAGCCTTTGGTACCAACCTAGATGAGTATTTATATCCCTCTGTTTTCCCTGTATGGTTTGAACCTATTTTAATATGTTGTTGGGTTGAAATGTGAGTGGATTCATTGTTTTTATTTGCTTTTTGCTGTTTATTTCAGGAGCTGAAGGCCCCCAGTGAGGGAAGCTAGCTGTCTTGGCCCTGTGGTGGTGGTGTTTCTCTCACAGAGTGTTTTTGCCATTTGACAACTGTGTCTCCCTCACTTAGAGTGTGTGTAGTGTGAGTGTTTGTGCGGAACATATTCGGGTGAGTGGGGTGTCTTCGGATACTCACTGTTCAGCTAGCCGCCCTACTGGTAAGCCTCAGCCTGAAAGTCTCTTGTTTCCTTATTTTCTTCTCCCTTTATTTGGTCAACCATTTTCTACATTTTAATTCATTAGTATGAAATAAAAGTATTTTGTATTTACATCCACGTCTCCTGTGTTTAGTGGAAACGAATCTGCGTGCCCTATTTTGGGTATACATTTCCCCGTTCATAGAGACGGGGTGGCGTAGTCTGCTCTATTTTGGTTTTAGTTGTACACTAGTGGTAGTAACACAGAAACTTTAAAGCCCTTGCATTCTTACTATCCTCAATTAGATACTGTTTTGGATGCGACTAGCTTGGTGAACTCTGTACATTGTTCGATTCCGGCTGTAGAGCCTGTGCAGCAGGGCAATTGGGTGACCATGAGGCGGCCTAGTCGTGGGAAAAAACGGTGCAGTTCCGTTTAGAACATCAAACAGGTTCTCCCCACTCAGTGACGCACCCACTGAGAATCCTGTTGAAAGTGCCCTAGTTATTGGCGACTCTATTAGACGGAACGTGAAAACCGAGACGCCAGAGTGCCTGACATCAAAGCAAATTTAAAAGTGCTGGCTAATGCCAATCATAAATGCTCTAAGATTATTATTCACGTCGGCACTAATGATGTTCGACTTCACCAGTCGGAGATCACCAAAATTAACATTAAAGAGGTGTGTGCACTCGCACGTACAATGTCAGACACTGTAATTTGTCCTGGACTCTTCCTGAGATAATTAGCAGACTATCATCACTATTGCAATGGCTGGCTGTCTTAAGTGGTGTCCACAGAATAATATAGGTTACATAGACAATTGGAAAGGTTTTTGGGGCAGACCTGACCTTTTGAAAAGAGATGGTATTCATCCCTCCTGGGGTGGTGCCGCTCTTCTCTCTAGTAATATGGCCTGTGGTCTTAGTGCTGAACCTTGACTAACTGGGGCCCAGGTCAGGAAGCAGACAGACTGGCTAAACCGACCGTCTGCTAGCTGTCTCAAGTCACAGAAGTCCGATAAATCCCAACACATTCAGAGACTCTTTCACCTAGATATCATCACATAGAGACTGGGTCTGTACCCCGAATTAATAAATACAAAAAACTTCCAAACCCATTTAAGGGTAAAAATTTAATTGATGTTCAACAAGTAAAAAACAGATAATAAAGAGAAACAAACGATAAAGCTTGGGTTGCTGAATATTCTACCCCTTTCTTCTAAAGCACTCATTGTAAATGATACTATCACAGAAAATAATCTAGATGTGCTGTGTTTGACAGAAACCTGGCTAAAACCAGAGGATTACATTACTTTAAATGAGTCTAGCCATCAAGGTTACTATTATCGACACGAACCTCGTCGGAAAGGTAAACGGGGAGGTGTTGCTGTAATCTATAGTAATATCTTCAGTATTACACATCCCGTATTAAGTGACACATCCCATTTGACATTTGTGCTGGTGGCTACTGTATACAGGCCACCAGGGCACCATACAGACTTTATCAAAGAATTTGCTCATTTTCTATCGGAGTTAGTACTGGCTGTGGATAAAGTCCTTATTGTTGGTGATTTTAATAATGTCAGATAATGAAAAAGACGCTTTGGGATTGGCATTAACAGATATTCTAAACTCTATTGGAATATTATTTCCAAACAGCACAGCAGTAATGACTTTATGAACTTCTTTACTTGCAAGATTGACAATATTAGAGAGAAAAGTATAGCCATGCAACTGTCTACTGCAGTATCATATCAGACAGTGCATTGTAGTATCCCTGAGGAAAAATTCCATTCATTTGCTGCTATAGGAGAGGAAGAATTGTCTAAATTTGTTAAATTATCGAAATCAGCAACATGTATGTTAGACCCTATACCGACTAAGCTTTTGAAAGAGATGCTTCCAGAGGTCATAGATCCTCTACTTAAGGATGCATTAATGATCTTATCACTAGGTTATGTACTGAAATCTTTTAAGATGGCTATTATCAAACCTCTTATTAAAAGGTTTAACGTGATTGGCTGGATCCGGGCCGTGTCCCGGTCGGATGAGGAACCTGCGCCTGTGCGCGGCAGCAGCGTGGCCCTGGGGTGTCGGCGGAGACTGTGTCAACTAGCTCATCCCTTGTGAAGGCCTTACTGACACATCAGCCAGTGGCACAGATCCCCAACAAACCGTCCCAAAAGATCCTAAAATAGATGGAACTGGATTCAATATTTTGACTGTTGCGATTCCAAATCGGACTTATGACCTGTAACTCTGCCTGAGTATCAAGCAGGTGTTCACTGTTGGCCAGAGGAGAACAGGCCCCCGACTAAGCCTGGTTTGTCCCGAGGGTTTTTTCTCCATTTTGTTGGGAGTTTTGGTTCCTTGCCTCTGTTTTAATGTAAAGCTGCTTTGCCACAATTTGCATTGTAAAAAGCGCTACATAAGTAAAGGTGACTTGACGTGACTTGACTACGCAGACGTGTGTTTACATGCAGATGTGCATTTTGCCTGAGTGGGGCACAAATAATTAAATGCAATAAATTTTAGTCCGAGGATATTTTTTCAAGTTTTACATAAATATAAGTGTTACACTGAATGACAATGAGCTTATATGAATACTTCTTATTGTGCTGAAATACTTCTTATGAATACGGCTTATTGTGCTGCTTAACTCTTTTTAATGTCAAACTAGTCACACTAGCAGTCGAATACCCAGTCTATTTCCTGCTATAAGCATTGGCCAAAAACTATGACCTTTTACAAACTTTTTGAAGTAGCCAAATAAAATCATTCAGATATGAAAAGCTGTAATGCCGAAGCACATCAAGTTACAGGAAGAAGTTAGCAGGTGCACATAGAGCAAATGGAGGCATCAAACCAAAAGGGGTAGTCAAGAAAATAGACACCAAGGTCGTACAAAGAAAATCTAAAGAAAAGAGAGACTTCTAATAAAATTCTGTCCTATATAATAGAGTTAGAGTGAGACATAGGAAGGACTGATAACTGGATGAATAAAGGGAAGGAAGCTCTGAGAAACAAGCAGGCAAAAATGGATTTCAGAGAAAGCAACAGACAGACAATCAAAGGTTAAAATACAAGGCAAGAACACCAAAGAGTTAAGTAAATGATTGTGAGCTAATGTATACTGGTTGGGAGGTTTAGGGAAAAGAGAAAACAATTATCAAATGAGGAAAGTGCATAAAAGAGCAACTCCATGACCCATGTATGCCAAAAACTGACTTCCATTCAATGTAAAACATTTGGGACCTCTCTACGTTAGGGGTTTCTGGTGAATGGTCACATCTGTGTTTTTCCGTTGGCCTGGTCGAATGTTTCAAATGTGGCAGCGGTCTCTTGATGGGCTCTGACGGAGGTGGTATGTTGAGCTGACGGAAAGGTTTGGTTTGCCAAGCCGTGTTGTCAGTCTGGTTGGATGTTTTGAATTGTGCTGAAAATCTTGCTGTCCAAAAGGCAAAAAACGTCTTTTGTCTTTTGGACTTGTTCAGCCAACACAGATTTTTCACCTCGGCTTGATGGATTGACTGTGGACATTTGGAGAGGGTAAATTTTGGATTTTGTACGAGTACCTTGAGCTGTTATTGGTGCAATGCATCTTTTTGTGCATGCATGGTTGTTTGGAGGTCATCTGTTGAGAAAAACTGTCGTTTGTAAGTTTCCACCGTTTTTCAAAATTAAATTTCTTCGGAGCATTGTGTAATTATATATATACGATTTAGTTATGGACCCAGAACTCGAAAAGAAGAGGCTAAATGACACAAACGGGCCAGGAAGTCCTGTTAATTCCATAGTACAAAATAATAGTAATTTGGGAAGCCATAGGCAAACTGCTCAAAAACTGAATTCAAAAACAGCTGAAGTACTTAGAGAAATGGAAAAACAACTACATAATATAGGATTGAAGAAAAAGACTGTTTCATTATCAAGATGTTTTATTAAAGAGGATTTTCCTTTACACACATCATTTAAACATTAAAAAAACGAATTGTACTGCTTAACCACAAAAAGTTTATACAGACATTTTAAAAACGTTGCCAGAAGAAATGTAAAAACAAGTATTTCCACTGCATTAAAAACGTTGAAAACAAAAGTCAATTTAAAAAACGTAATCAGAAAAAAGTAAAACAAGTAACAGAAAGCTTTTCCATCACATCAAAAATGTTAAAAAAGTCAATGTTCAGTCATTTAAAAATGTAAAACAAGTTTTTTCACATACAGTTTTTAAAAAACTGTAAAAAAACAACAAAAAAATCAGTTACCAGGACGTTATAAGAAAAAAAAAGTGCTTTAAGCTTTTAAAAAAGGTAAAACAAGCTAGAGAGCGTTTTTCACATACATTTGAAGAAACTAGTATAATTTGACTAGTAATAAATTATTTAAAAGATATCTACATATTTATTTTTGGATATCTTAAAAAACGATGAATTAAAGATATCTCCAATTTGATTATGACTAGACAAAACCCAGTTAGAGATATCTCTAATTATGATTTGCACTAGTGGCAATTCAATTGAAGATATCTCTAATTTAATTGCCACTAGTGCAAATTATAATTTGAGATATCTCTAACTAAGTTTTGTCTAGTCATAATCAAATTGGAGATATCTTTAATTACAATTTCTACTAGTCAAAACTCATTTGTAGATATCTGAAAATATTTTCCAATTGAAGTCAATGGAAGAATTTGACTAGTCATAAAAGCATTGTTAGATATCTGTAATGTATATTACGACTAGTCAAATTAACATTGTAGATATCTTCAATGCATATTATGACTAGTCACAATGACATTGTAGATATCTCAATTGCAATTACGACGAGTCAAAATTGCAGAAGAGATATCTGGAAATGGAATTATGACTAGTCAAAACTGATTCATGACTAGTACGGGAAGGAGTATTTAAAGCTAAAACAGCTTGCCATAAGCGCCGACTTTGACATCAGAAGTTGTAATCATGACATGAAACTTTTGAAAGAAGAAACGTTTTAAAATACAGGCAAGTTCATAAAGATTTATATTGTGTGCCTAGATTGCAGTTATCTTTTGCATTTATCTGCGCAGTATAACGTCATAACAAAAACATTCGAAAAAATCCCTTGGCAACAGGCCAACGCGTTCGACTAATTGTGACGTCACAGGCCGAGTCGCGCCTATATATATGGAGCTCTGCTCAGGTTTGGTTCAGTTGCTTCCCATCGATCGATCTGACTAGTACTGTAGTGCATCTGTGCTGAAATATTGTTCAAATTGTGTTATATCCTTGATATGTTTTGTATCCCTTGATGTGTCATTCTTCAGCAAGCCCTGTCCCAGAGACTGCAGAAAAGAAGAAAGGTAGCTTCTTTACATGGGGGTTTTCTCGGAAATCCAAGAAAACTACCATCGAAGCCCAACAGAGTCTGTGCAGAACTGACAGCAGACTACCGCCTCAGAGATGCTTTGATGGTGAAGATCATCGATTTGTTTGCGTCTGTTGCTCCTTATCGCTTTGTTTTGAATCTAATTATTGTCATTGGTTGTTGTCTACTTTATCATCCCTATCTCATATTGTCTAATATTGCCTATCACATTAATCTGACGTCGCTAGTTTTTAATCTGTTAATCTAAATCACTATCACAACGCGTTAGCATTTCGCTAGTTTGTTTGTAAACTTGTTATGTGTGCCCACCGTCATTTCTGTCACGCTCTCCTTTTGTGTAGTAGAAATTTGTGTATGTCCAAATGCAGTAGGGCAGTCCAGGTACCGCCCTATTAAATGTCAGTGTCACCTGAGTGACATGTGCGACAGTCTATCGGCTGCTGTTTTGGGTCTATTCAAGGCGGAGCTTGTCACCTGGGTGCGCATCGTGCAATCGTTGTTGTGTGTGGGTGTGCGCGCAGTGTAATGTTTCTTTATCCAGTGAAAAAACTGCTTTATAGTAGAAACATCTCTTTATTATATTGCAGATCGCGTGCAGGAACAGCAACAACACTCTCAGTGATTGTGATTCACTTGACTGACTACCCTACAGGTAAGTGTGACGCTACTGACACTTAGTGGTTAGTCTCGGTACTCACATCTACAAATACACTATCACTACATCCCCTTTCCTTTAACCGTAAAGAACAAGTTATTACAATCTCAAGAATTATTTACATTGCAATCACTGTAATAATAAACAACGGATTACATTTCTCTTTTTTTTTTTCATCTTATGAACATTCAAATGCTTATGGTATGTTTAAGCACTATTCACAGGTTAAGTCTATCAGGAGGCTTTACTGTGCGCTTCGATCTTCTCAGTACAGGAGAATGAAAGTCTGAAAGCATTTCTTTAGCTGGCTCTTTGTTATCCAGTACTGGAAGTGTTTAAGATGTTGTCGTTGAGTCTGCACAGTCTGTGTCACCTGCATATGTATCCACCAGTACTGTCTCTTTCGTTTTCAACAGACTCCTCCGATTTCTCCTCAGGATTTGACCATCTTCAGTCCGGACAGTATAAGATCTTGGGTTCATCTCCTCCAGGACTGTGGCTCTTTTAGTCCAGGTACTGCAATCCTCAAGTCTTACTGTGTCCTTATTGGAGAGTGGCTCTAGGCTTTTTGATGCCTTGTCATAATTCGCTTTTTGTCTCTGTTTCAGGTGCTTTTGTTTTCTTTTCAGGTATTTGTTCTTGCTTGGTGTTGCTAAGCAAGGAAGTGTGGTTTGCAATCTGCGTCCCATCAGGATTTCTGCAGGAGACACACCGTGTTCAAGTGGAGAAGCACGGTAATTCAGCAGGGCTAAGTAAGGATCTGAATGACTCTCCACTGCTTTCTTGAGTAGTAGCTTCACTATGTGTACTCCTTTCTCTGCTTTTCCATTTGACTGCGGATATAATGGGCTCGATGTCACATGTTGAAACCCATATTCCTCAGCAAACTTCTGAAAGTCTTTGCAACTGTAGCACGGCCCATTATCACTGCACACCACCTGCGGGATGCCGTGTCTCGCAAAGATAGATTTCATGTGCGTTATCACACAAGCAGCAGATGTGTTGGGAAGCAATGCAATCTCTGGATAGTTTGACAGATAATCTATCACAAGCAAATAGTTTCGTCCATCCAGGAAGAATAAGTCAGTCCCAACTTTCTGCCATGGTTCATCTGGTGGATCAGTGATGATCATCGGCTCCTTCTGTTGCTTTGCATGATGCTTCAAACAAGTATCACAGGTTGACACCATCCTGTCAATGTCTGCGTTTATTCCAGGCCAATAGATGGCAGTTCTAGCCCTTCTTTTACATTTTTCCGCTCTGAGGTGTCCCTCGTGCAGTTTTGTCAACATCTCATTTCGCAGTGACTGAGGGATGATGATCCTGTTCTGTCTCAGCAGAAGTCCCTTGACCACACTCAGCTCTGTTCTGATGTTGTAGTACTGGGCACATTCTCCTCTAGGCCAGCCCCCATTCAGATGTGTAATGACCAATTGCAGACATTTATCTTTCTCAGTCTCCACTACAATTTGTTTAAGCTTTGCGTCTGTGACTGGAAGAGCTTCAGCTACCATGTTCACGTGTTGAGTCATGTTTCATGTGATTTTTAGTTTGAAGCTTGATTGTTTGTTTTCATTTGTATTGTTAGCTCCATTCCTCCTTTTGGTTTTGTTCTTCTCTTTAACCTGTTGCTGCTCCATGATATGTCTAGGTGCATGAGCCTTTGGTACCAACCTAGATGAGTATTTATATCCCTCTGTTTTCCCTGTATGGTTTGAACCTATTTTAATATGTTGTTGGGTTGAAATGTGAGTGGATTCATTGTTTTTATTTGCTTTTTGCTGTTTATTTCAGGAGCTGAAGGCCCCCAGTGAGGGAAGCTAGCTGTCTTGGCCCTGTGGTGGTGGTGTTTCTCTCACAGAGTGTTTTTGCCATTTGACAACTGTGTCTCCCTCACTTAGAGTGTGTGTAGTGTGAGTGTTTGTGCGGAACATATTCGGGTGAGTGGGGTGTCTTCGGATACTCACTGTTCAGCTAGCCGCCCTACTGGTAAGCCTCAGCCTGAAAGTCTCTTGTTTCCTTATTTTCTTCTCCCTTTATTTGGTCAACCATTTTCTACATTTTAATTCATTAGTATGAAATAAAAGTATTTTGTATTTACATCCACGTCTCCTGTGTTTAGTGGAAACGAATCTGCGTGCCCTATTTTGGGTATACATTTCCCCGTTCATAGAGACGGGGTGGCGTAGTCTGCTCTATTTTGGTTTTAGTTGTACACTAGTGGTAGTAACACAGAAACTTTAAAGCCCTTGCATTCTTACTATCCTCAATTAGATACTGTTTTGGATGCGACTAGCTTGGTGAACTCTGTACATTGTTCGATTCCGGCTGTAGAGCCTGTGCAGCAGGGCAATTGGGTGACCATGAGGCGGCCTAGTCGTGGGAAAAAACGGCGCAGTTCCGTTTAGAACATCAAACAGGTTCTCCCCACTCAGTGACGCACCCACTGAGAATCCTGTTGAAAGTGCCCTAGTTATTGGCGACTCTATTAGACGGAACGTGAAAACCGAGACGCCAGAGTGCCTGACATCAAAGCAAATTTAAAAGTGCTGGCTAATGCCAATCATAAATGCTCTAAGATTATTATTCACGTCGGCACTAATGATGTTCGACTTCACCAGTCGGAGATCACCAAAATTAACATTAAAGAGGTGTGTGCACTCGCACGTACAATGTCAGACACTGTAATTTGTCCTGGACTCTTCCTGAGATAATTAGCAGACTATCATCACTATTGCAATGGCTGGCTGTCTTAAGTGGTGTCCACAGAATAATATAGGTTACATAGACAATTGGAAAGGTTTTTGGGGCAGACCTGACCTTTTGAAAAGAGATGGTATTCATCCCTCCTGGGGTGGTGCCGCTCTTCTCTCTAGTAATATGGCCTGTGGTCTTAGTGCTGAACCTTGACTAACTGGGGCCCAGGTCAGGAAGCAGACAGACTGGCTAAACCGACCGTCTGCTAGCTGTCTCAAGTCACAGAAGTCCGATAAATCCCAACACATTCAGAGACTCTTTCACCTAGATATCATCACATAGAGACTGGGTCTGTACCCCGAATTAATAAATACAAAAAACTTCCAAACCCATTTAAGGGTAAAAATTTAATTGATGTTCAACAAGTAAAAAACAGATAATAAAGAGAAACAAACGATAAAGCTTGGGTTGCTGAATATTCTACCCCTTTCTTCTAAAGCACTCATTGTAAATGATACTATCACAGAAAATAATCTAGATGTGCTGTGTTTGACAGAAACCTGGCTAAAACCAGAGGATTACATTACTTTAAATGAGTCTAGCCATCAAGGTTACTATTATCGACACGAACCTCGTCGGAAAGGTAAACGGGGAGGTGTTGCTGTAATCTATAGTAATATCTTCAGTATTACACATCCCGTATTAAGTGACACATCCCATTTGACATTTGTGCTGGTGGCTACTGTATACAGGCCACCAGGGCACCATACAGACTTTATCAAAGAATTTGCTCATTTTCTATCGGAGTTAGTACTGGCTGTGGATAAAGTCCTTATTGTTGGTGATTTTAATAATGTCAGATAATGAAAAAGACGCTTTGGGATTGGCATTAACAGATATTCTAAACTCTATTGGAATATTATTTCCAAACAGCACAGCAGTAATGACTTTATGAACTTCTTTACTTGCAAGATTGACAATATTAGAGAGAAAAGTATAGCCATGCAACTGTCTACTGCAGTATCATATCAGACAGTGCATTGTAGTATCCCTGAGGAAAAATTCCATTCATTTGCTGCTATAGGAGAGGAAGAATTGTCTAAATTTGTTAAATTATCGAAATCAACAACATGTATGTTAGACCCTATACCGACTAAGCTTTTGAAAGAGATGCTTCCAGAGGTCATAGATCCTCTACTTAAGGATGCATTAATGATCTTATCACTAGGTTATGTACTGAAATCTTTTAAGATGGCTATTATCAAACCTCTTATTAAAAGGTTTAACGTGATTGGCTGGATCCGGGCCGTGTCCCGGTCGGATGAGGAACCTGCGCCTGTGCGCGGCAGCAGCGTGGCCCTGGGGTGTCGGCGGAGACTGTGTCAACTAGCTCATCCCTTGTGAAGGCCTTACTGACACATCAGCCAGTGGCACAGATCCCCAACAAACCGTCCCAAAAGATCCTAAAATAGATGGAACTGGATTCAATATTTTGACTGTTGCGATTCCAAATCGGACTTATGACCTGTAACTCTGCCTGAGTATCAAGCAGGTGTTCACTGTTGGCCAGAGGAGAACAGGCCCCCGACTAAGCCTGGTTTGTCCCGAGGGTTTTTTCTCCATTTTGTTGGGAGTTTTGGTTCCTTGCCTCTGTTTTAATGTAAAGCTGCTTTGCCACAATTTGCATTGTAAAAAGCGCTACATAAGTAAAGGTGACTTGACGTGACTTGACTACGCAGACGTGTGTTTACATGCAGATGTGCATTTTGCCTGAGTGGGGCACAAATAATTAAATGCAATAAATTTTAGTCCGAGGATATTTTTTCAAGTTTTACATAAATATAAGTGTTACACTGAATGACAATGAGCTTATATGAATACTTCTTATTGTGCTGAAATACTTCTTATGAATACGGCTTATTGTGCTGCTTAACTCTTTTTAATGTCAAACTAGTCACACTAGCAGTCGAATACCCAGTCTATTTCCTGCTATAAGCATTGGCCAAAAACTATGACCTTTTACAAACTTTTTGAAGTAGCCAAATAAAATCATTCAGATATGAAAAGCTGTAATGCCGAAGCACATCAAGTTACAGGAAGAAGTTAGCAGGTGCACATAGAGCAAATGGAGGCATCAAACCAAAAGGGGTAGTCAAGAAAATAGACACCAAGGTCGTACAAAGAAAATCTAAAGAAAAGAGAGACTTCTAATAAAATTCTGTCCTATATAATAGAGTTAGAGTGAGACATAGGAAGGACTGATAACTGGATGAATAAAGGGAAGGAAGCTCTGAGAAACAAGCAGGCAAAAATGGATTTCAGAGAAAGCAACAGACAGACAATCAAAGGTTAAAATACAAGGCAAGAACACCAAAGAGTTAAGTAAATGATTGTGAGCTAATGTATACTGGTTGGGAGGTTTAGGGAAAAGAGAAAACAATTATCAAATGAGGAAAGTGCATAAAAGAGCAACTCCATGACCCATGTATGCCAAAAACTGACTTCCATTCAATGTAAAACATTTGGGACCTCTCTACGTTAGGGGTTTCTGGTGAATGGTCACATCTGTGTTTTTCCGTTGGCCTGGTCGAATGTTTCAAATGTGGCAGCGGTCTCTTGATGGGCTCTGACGGAGGTGGTATGTTGAGCTGACGGAAAGGTTTGGTTTGCCAAGCCGTGTTGTCAGTCTGGTTGGATGTTTTGAATTGTGCTGAAAATCTTGCTGTCCAAAAGGCAAAAAACGTCTTTTGTCTTTTGGACTTGTTCAGCCAACACAGATTTTTCACCTCGGCTTGATGGATTGACTGTGGACATTTGGAGAGGGTAAATTTTGGATTTTGTACGAGTACCTTGAGCTGTTATTGGTGCAATGCATCTTTTTGTGCATGCATGGTTGTTTGGAGGTCATCTGTTGAGAAAAACTGTCGTTTGTAAGTTTCCACCGTTTTTCAAAATTAAATTTCTTCGGAGCATTGTGTAATTATATATATACGATTTAGTTATGGACCCAGAACTCGAAAAGAAGAGGCTAAATGACACAAACGGGCCAGGAAGTCCTGTTAATTCCATAGTACAAAATAATAGTAATTTGGGAAGCCATAGGCAAACTGCTCAAAAACTGAATTCAAAAACAGCTGAAGTACTTAGAGAAATGGAAAAACAACTACATAATATAGGATTGAAGAAAAAGACTGTTTCATTATCAAGATGTTTTATTAAAGAGGATTTTCCTTTACACACATCATTTAAACATTAAAAAAACGAATTGTACTGCTTAACCACAAAAAGTTTATACAGACATTTTAAAAACGTTGCCAGAAGAAATGTAAAAACAAGTATTTCCACTGCATTAAAAACGTTGAAAACAAAAGTCAATTTAAAAAACGTAATCAGAAAAAAGTAAAACAAGTAACAGAAAGCTTTTCCATCACATCAAAAATGTTAAAAAAGTCAATGTTCAGTCATTTAAAAATGTAAAACAAGTTTTTTCACATACAGTTTTTAAAAAACTGTAAAAAAACAACAAAAAAATCAGTTACCAGGACGTTATAAGAAAAAAAAAGTGCTTTAAGCTTTTAAAAAAGGTAAAACAAGCTAGAGAGCGTTTTTCACATACATTTGAAGAAACTAGTATAATTTGACTAGTAATAAATTATTTAAAAGATATCTACATATTTATTTTTGGATATCTTAAAAAACGATGAATTAAAGATATCTCCAATTTGATTATGACTAGACAAAACCCAGTTAGAGATATCTCTAATTATGATTTGCACTAGTGGCAATTCAATTGAAGATATCTCTAATTTAATTGCCACTAGTGCAAATTATAATTTGAGATATCTCTAACTAAGTTTTGTCTAGTCATAATCAAATTGGAGATATCTTTAATTACAATTTCTACTAGTCAAAACTCATTTGTAGATATCTGAAAATATTTTCCAATTGAAGTCAATGGAAGAATTTGACTAGTCATAAAAGCATTGTTAGATATCTGTAATGTATATTACGACTAGTCAAATTAACATTGTAGATATCTTCAATGCATATTATGACTAGTCACAATGACATTGTAGATATCTCAATTGCAATTACGACGAGTCAAAATTGCAGAAGAGATATCTGGAAATGGAATTATGACTAGTCAAAACTGATTTATGACTAGTACGGGAAGGAGTATTTAAAGCTAAACCGGCTTGCCATAAGCGCCGACTTTGACATCAGAAGTTGTAATCATGACATGAAACTTTTGAAAGAAGAAACGTTTTAAAATACAGGCAAGTTCATAAAGATTTATATTGTGTGCCTAGATTGCAGTTATCTTTTGCATTTATCTGCGCAGTATAACGTCATAACAAAAACATTCGAAAAAATCCCTTGGCAACAGGCCAACGCGTTCGACTAATTGTGACGTCACAGGCCGAGTCGCGCCTATATATATGGAGCTCTGCTCAGGTTTGGTTCAGTTGCTTCCCATCGATCGATCTGACTAGTACTGTAGTGCATCTGTGCTGAAATATTGTTCAAATTGTGTTATATCCTTGATATGTTTTGTATCCCTTGATGTGTCATTCTTCAGCAAGCCCTGTCCCAGAGACTGCAGAAAAGAAGAAAGGTAGCTTCTTTACATGGGGGTTTTCTCGGAAATCCAAGAAAACTACCATCGAAGCCCAACAGAGTCTGTGCAGAACTGACAGCAGACTACCGCCTCAGAGATGCTTTGATGGTGAAGATCATCGATTTGTTTGCGTCTGTTGCTCCTTATCGCTTTGTTTTGAATCTAATTATTGTCATTGGTTGTTGTCTACTTTATCATCCCTATCTCATATTGTCTAATATTGCCTATCACATTAATCTGACGTCGCTAGTTTTTAATCTGTTAATCTAAATCACTATCACAACGCGTTAGCATTTCGCTAGTTTGTTTGTAAACTTGTTATGTGTGCCCACCGTCATTTCTGTCACGCTCTCCTTTTGTGTAGTAGAAATTTGTGTATGTCCAAATGCAGTAGGGCAGTCCAGGTACCGCCCTATTAAATGTCAGTGTCACCTGAGTGACATGTGCGACAGTCTATCGGCTGCTGTTTTGGGTCTATTCAAGGCGGAGCTTGTCACCTGGGTGCGCATCGTGCAATCGTTGTTGTGTGTGGGTGTGCGCGCAGTGTAATGTTTCTTTATCCAGTGAAAAAACTGCTTTATAGTAGAAACATCTCTTTATTATATTGCAGATCGCGTGCAGGAACAGCAACAACACTCTCAGTGATTGTGATTCACTTGACTGACTACCCTACAGGTAAGTGTGACGCTACTGACACTTAGTGGTTAGTCTCGGTACTCACATCTACAAATACACTATCACTACATCCCCTTTCCTTTAACCGTAAAGAACAAGTTATTACAATCTCAAGAATTATTTACATTGCAATCACTGTAATAATAAACAACGGATTACATTTCTCTTTTTTTTTTTCATCTTATGAACATTCAAATGCTTATGGTATGTTTAAGCACTATTCACAGGTTAAGTCTATCAGGAGGCTTTACTGTGCGCTTCGATCTTCTCAGTACAGGAGAATGAAAGTCTGAAAGCATTTCTTTAGCTGGCTCTTTGTTATCCAGTACTGGAAGTGTTTAAGATGTTGTCGTTGAGTCTGCACAGTCTGTGTCACCTGCATATGTATCCACCAGTACTGTCTCTTTCGTTTTCAACAGACTCCTCCGATTTCTCCTCAGGATTTGACCATCTTCAGTCCGGACAGTATAAGATCTTGGGTTCATCTCCTCCAGGACTGTGGCTCTTTTAGTCCAGGTACTGCAATCCTCAAGTCTTACTGTGTCCTTATTGGAGAGTGGCTCTAGGCTTTTTGATGCCTTGTCATAATTCGCTTTTTGTCTCTGTTTCAGGTGCTTTTGTTTTCTTTTCAGGTATTTGTTCTTGCTTGGTGTTGCTAAGCAAGGAAGTGTGGTTTGCAATCTGCGTCCCATCAGGATTTCTGCAGGAGACACACCGTGTTCAAGTGGAGAAGCACGGTAATTCAGCAGGGCTAAGTAAGGATCTGAATGACTCTCCACTGCTTTCTTGAGTAGTAGCTTCACTATGTGTACTCCTTTCTCTGCTTTTCCATTTGACTGCGGATATAATGGGCTCGATGTCACATGTTGAAACCCATATTCCTCAGCAAACTTCTGAAAGTCTTTGCAACTGTAGCACGGCCCATTATCACTGCACACCACCTGCGGGATGCCGTGTCTCGCAAAGATAGATTTCATGTGCGTTATCACACAAGCAGCAGATGTGTTGGGAAGCAATGCAATCTCTGGATAGTTTGACAGATAATCTATCACAAGCAAATAGTTTCGTCCATCCAGGAAGAATAAGTCAGTCCCAACTTTCTGCCATGGTTCATCTGGTGGATCAGTGATGATCATCGGCTCCTTCTGTTGCTTTGCATGATGCTTCAAACAAGTATCACAGGTTGACACCATCCTGTCAATGTCTGCGTTTATTCCAGGCCAATAGATGGCAGTTCTAGCCCTTCTTTTACATTTTTCCGCTCTGAGGTGTCCCTCGTGCAGTTTTGTCAACATCTCATTTCGCAGTGACTGAGGGATGATGATCCTGTTCTGTCTCAGCAGAAGTCCCTTGACCACACTCAGCTCTGTTCTGATGTTGTAGTACTGGGCACATTCTCCTCTAGGCCAGCCCCCATTCAGATGTGTAATGACCAATTGCAGACATTTATCTTTCTCAGTCTCCACTACAATTTGTTTAAGCTTTGCGTCTGTGACTGGAAGAGCTTCAGCTACCATGTTCACGTGTTGAGTCATGTTTCATGTGATTTTTAGTTTGAAGCTTGATTGTTTGTTTTCATTTGTATTGTTAGCTCCATTCCTCCTTTTGGTTTTGTTCTTCTCTTTAACCTGTTGCTGCTCCATGATATGTCTAGGTGCATGAGCCTTTGGTACCAACCTAGATGAGTATTTATATCCCTCTGTTTTCCCTGTATGGTTTGAACCTATTTTAATATGTTGTTGGGTTGAAATGTGAGTGGATTCATTGTTTTTATTTGCTTTTTGCTGTTTATTTCAGGAGCTGAAGGCCCCCAGTGAGGGAAGCTAGCTGTCTTGGCCCTGTGGTGGTGGTGTTTCTCTCACAGAGTGTTTTTGCCATTTGACAACTGTGTCTCCCTCACTTAGAGTGTGTGTAGTGTGAGTGTTTGTGCGGAACATATTCGGGTGAGTGGGGTGTCTTCGGATACTCACTGTTCAGCTAGCCGCCCTACTGGTAAGCCTCAGCCTGAAAGTCTCTTGTTTCCTTATTTTCTTCTCCCTTTATTTGGTCAACCATTTTCTACATTTTAATTCATTAGTATGAAATAAAAGTATTTTGTATTTACATCCACGTCTCCTGTGTTTAGTGGAAACGAATCTGCGTGCCCTATTTTGGGTATACATTTCCCCGTTCATAGAGACGGGGTGGCGTAGTCTGCTCTATTTTGGTTTTAGTTGTACACTAGTGGTAGTAACACAGAAACTTTAAAGCCCTTGCATTCTTACTATCCTCAATTAGATACTGTTTTGGATGCGACTAGCTTGGTGAACTCTGTACATTGTTCGATTCCGGCTGTAGAGCCTGTGCAGCAGGGCAATTGGGTGACCATGAGGCGGCCTAGTCGTGGGAAAAAACGGCGCAGTTCCGTTTAGAACATCAAACAGGTTCTCCCCACTCAGTGACGCACCCACTGAGAATCCTGTTGAAAGTGCCCTAGTTATTGGCGACTCTATTAGACGGAACGTGAAAACCGAGACGCCAGAGTGCCTGACATCAAAGCAAATTTAAAAGTGCTGGCTAATGCCAATCATAAATGCTCTAAGATTATTATTCACGTCGGCACTAATGATGTTCGACTTCACCAGTCGGAGATCACCAAAATTAACATTAAAGAGGTGTGTGCACTCGCACGTACAATGTCAGACACTGTAATTTGTCCTGGACTCTTCCTGAGATAATTAGCAGACTATCATCACTATTGCAATGGCTGGCTGTCTTAAGTGGTGTCCACAGAATAATATAGGTTACATAGACAATTGGAAAGGTTTTTGGGGCAGACCTGACCTTTTGAAAAGAGATGGTATTCATCCCTCCTGGGGTGGTGCCGCTCTTCTCTCTAGTAATATGGCCTGTGGTCTTAGTGCTGAACCTTGACTAACTGGGGCCCAGGTCAGGAAGCAGACAGACTGGCTAAACCGACCGTCTGCTAGCTGTCTCAAGTCACAGAAGTCCGATAAATCCCAACACATTCAGAGACTCTTTCACCTAGATATCATCACATAGAGACTGGGTCTGTACCCCGAATTAATAAATACAAAAAACTTCCAAACCCATTTAAGGGTAAAAATTTAATTGATGTTCAACAAGTAAAAAACAGATAATAAAGAGAAACAAACGATAAAGCTTGGGTTGCTGAATATTCTACCCCTTTCTTCTAAAGCACTCATTGTAAATGATACTATCACAGAAAATAATCTAGATGTGCTGTGTTTGACAGAAACCTGGCTAAAACCAGAGGATTACATTACTTTAAATGAGTCTAGCCATCAAGGTTACTATTATCGACACGAACCTCGTCGGAAAGGTAAACGGGGAGGTGTTGCTGTAATCTATAGTAATATCTTCAGTATTACACATCCCGTATTAAGTGACACATCCCATTTGACATTTGTGCTGGTGGCTACTGTATACAGGCCACCAGGGCACCATACAGACTTTATCAAAGAATTTGCTCATTTTCTATCGGAGTTAGTACTGGCTGTGGATAAAGTCCTTATTGTTGGTGATTTTAATAATGTCAGATAATGAAAAAGACGCTTTGGGATTGGCATTAACAGATATTCTAAACTCTATTGGAATATTATTTCCAAACAGCACAGCAGTAATGACTTTATGAACTTCTTTACTTGCAAGATTGACAATATTAGAGAGAAAAGTATAGCCATGCAACTGTCTACTGCAGTATCATATCAGACAGTGCATTGTAGTATCCCTGAGGAAAAATTCCATTCATTTGCTGCTATAGGAGAGGAAGAATTGTCTAAATTTGTTAAATTATCGAAATCAGCAACATGTATGTTAGACCCTATACCGACTAAGCTTTTGAAAGAGATGCTTCCAGAGGTCATAGATCCTCTACTTAAGGATGCATTAATGATCTTATCACTAGGTTATGTACTGAAATCTTTTAAGATGGCTATTATCAAACCTCTTATTAAAAGGTTTAACGTGATTGGCTGGATCCGGGCCGTGTCCCGGTCGGATGAGGAACCTGCGCCTGTGCGCGGCAGCAGCGTGGCCCTGGGGTGTCGGCGGAGACTGTGTCAACTAGCTCATCCCTTGTGAAGGCCTTACTGACACATCAGCCAGTGGCACAGATCCCCAACAAACCGTCCCAAAAGATCCTAAAATAGATGGAACTGGATTCAATATTTTGACTGTTGCGATTCCAAATCGGACTTATGACCTGTAACTCTGCCTGAGTATCAAGCAGGTGTTCACTGTTGGCCAGAGGAGAACAGGCCCCCGACTAAGCCTGGTTTGTCCCGAGGGTTTTTTCTCCATTTTGTTGGGAGTTTTGGTTCCTTGCCTCTGTTTTAATGTAAAGCTGCTTTGCCACAATTTGCATTGTAAAAAGCGCTACATAAGTAAAGGTGACTTGACGTGACTTGACTACGCAGACGTGTGTTTACATGCAGATGTGCATTTTGCCTGAGTGGGGCACAAATAATTAAATGCAATAAATTTTAGTCCGAGGATATTTTTTCAAGTTTTACATAAATATAAGTGTTACACTGAATGACAATGAGCTTATATGAATACTTCTTATTGTGCTGAAATACTTCTTATGAATACGGCTTATTGTGCTGCTTAACTCTTTTTAATGTCAAACTAGTCACACTAGCAGTCGAATACCCAGTCTATTTCCTGCTATAAGCATTGGCCAAAAACTATGACCTTTTACAAACTTTTTGAAGTAGCCAAATAAAATCATTCAGATATGAAAAGCTGTAATGCCGAAGCACATCAAGTTACAGGAAGAAGTTAGCAGGTGCACATAGAGCAAATGGAGGCATCAAACCAAAAGGGGTAGTCAAGAAAATAGACACCAAGGTCGTACAAAGAAAATCTAAAGAAAAGAGAGACTTCTAATAAAATTCTGTCCTATATAATAGAGTTAGAGTGAGACATAGGAAGGACTGATAACTGGATGAATAAAGGGAAGGAAGCTCTGAGAAACAAGCAGGCAAAAATGGATTTCAGAGAAAGCAACAGACAGACAATCAAAGGTTAAAATACAAGGCAAGAACACCAAAGAGTTAAGTAAATGATTGTGAGCTAATGTATACTGGTTGGGAGGTTTAGGGAAAAGAGAAAACAATTATCAAATGAGGAAAGTGCATAAAAGAGCAACTCCATGACCCATGTATGCCAAAAACTGACTTCCATTCAATGTAAAACATTTGGGACCTCTCTACGTTAGGGGTTTCTGGTGAATGGTCACATCTGTGTTTTTCCGTTGGCCTGGTCGAATGTTTCAAATGTGGCAGCGGTCTCTTGATGGGCTCTGACGGAGGTGGTATGTTGAGCTGACGGAAAGGTTTGGTTTGCCAAGCCGTGTTGTCAGTCTGGTTGGATGTTTTGAATTGTGCTGAAAATCTTGCTGTCCAAAAGGCAAAAAACGTCTTTTGTCTTTTGGACTTGTTCAGCCAACACAGATTTTTCACCTCGGCTTGATGGATTGACTGTGGACATTTGGAGAGGGTAAATTTTGGATTTTGTACGAGTACCTTGAGCTGTTATTGGTGCAATGCATCTTTTTGTGCATGCATGGTTGTTTGGAGGTCATCTGTTGAGAAAAACTGTCGTTTGTAAGTTTCCACCGTTTTTCAAAATTAAATTTCTTCGGAGCATTGTGTAATTATATATATACGATTTAGTTATGGACCCAGAACTCGAAAAGAAGAGGCTAAATGACACAAACGGGCCAGGAAGTCCTGTTAATTCCATAGTACAAAATAATAGTAATTTGGGAAGCCATAGGCAAACTGCTCAAAAACTGAATTCAAAAACAGCTGAAGTACTTAGAGAAATGGAAAAACAACTACATAATATAGGATTGAAGAAAAAGACTGTTTCATTATCAAGATGTTTTATTAAAGAGGATTTTCCTTTACACACATCATTTAAACATTAAAAAAACGAATTGTACTGCTTAACCACAAAAAGTTTATACAGACATTTTAAAAACGTTGCCAGAAGAAATGTAAAAACAAGTATTTCCACTGCATTAAAAACGTTGAAAACAAAAGTCAATTTAAAAAACGTAATCAGAAAAAAGTAAAACAAGTAACAGAAAGCTTTTCCATCACATCAAAAATGTTAAAAAAGTCAATGTTCAGTCATTTAAAAATGTAAAACAAGTTTTTTCACATACAGTTTTTAAAAAACTGTAAAAAAACAACAAAAAAATCAGTTACCAGGACGTTATAAGAAAAAAAAAGTGCTTTAAGCTTTTAAAAAAGGTAAAACAAGCTAGAGAGCGTTTTTCACATACATTTGAAGAAACTAGTATAATTTGACTAGTAATAAATTATTTAAAAGATATCTACATATTTATTTTTGGATATCTTAAAAAACGATGAATTAAAGATATCTCCAATTTGATTATGACTAGACAAAACCCAGTTAGAGATATCTCTAATTATGATTTGCACTAGTGGCAATTCAATTGAAGATATCTCTAATTTAATTGCCACTAGTGCAAATTATAATTTGAGATATCTCTAACTAAGTTTTGTCTAGTCATAATCAAATTGGAGATATCTTTAATTACAATTTCTACTAGTCAAAACTCATTTGTAGATATCTGAAAATATTTTCCAATTGAAGTCAATGGAAGAATTTGACTAGTCATAAAAGCATTGTAGATATCTGTAATGTATATTACGACTAGTCAAATTAACATTGTAGATATCTTCAATGCATATTATGACTAGTCACAATGACATTGTAGATATCTCAATTGCAATTACGACGAGTCAAAATTGCAGAAGAGATATCTGGAAATGGAATTATGACTAGTCAAAACTGATTTATGACTAGTACGGGAAGGAGTATTTAAAGCTAAACCGGCTTGCCATAAGCGCCGACTTTGACATCAGAAGTTGTAATCATGACATGAAACTTTTGAAAGAAGAAACGTTTTAAAATACAGGCAAGTTCATAAAGATTTATATTGTGTGCCTAGATTGCAGTTATCTTTTGCATTTATCTGCGCAGTATAACGTCATAACAAAAACATTCGAAAAAATCCCTTGGCAACAGGCCAACGCGTTCGACTAATTGTGACGTCACAGGCCGAGTCGCGCCTATATATATGGAGCTCTGCTCAGGTTTGGTTCAGTTGCTTCCCATCGATCGATCTGACTAGTACTGTAG
Source organism: Zacco platypus (assembly GCA_038088235.1). NCBI lineage: Eukaryota > Metazoa > Chordata > Actinopteri > Cypriniformes > Xenocyprididae > Zacco > Zacco platypus. The sequence continues at coordinate 22,550,893 of CM076086.1, read as the reverse complement.
TGCATCTGTGCTGAAATATTGTTCAAATTGTGTTATATCCTTGATATGTTTTGTATCCCTTGATGTGTCATTCTTCAGCAAGCCCTGTCCCAGAGACTGCAGAAAAGAAGAAAGGTAGCTTCTTTACATGGGGGTTTTCTCGGAAATCCAAGAAAACTACCATCGAAGCCCAACAGAGTCTGTGCAGAACTGACAGCAGACTACCGCCTCAGAGATGCTTTGATGGTGAAGATCATCGATTTGTTTGCGTCTGTTGCTCCTTATCGCTTTGTTTTGAATCTAATTATTGTCATTGGTTGTTGTCTACTTTATCATCCCTATCTCATATTGTCTAATATTGCCTATCACATTAATCTGACGTCGCTAGTTTTTAATCTGTTAATCTAAATCACTATCACAACGCGTTAGCATTTCGCTAGTTTGTTTGTAAACTTGTTATGTGTGCCCACCGTCATTTCTGTCACGCTCTCCTTTTGTGTAGTAGAAATTTGTGTATGTCCAAATGCAGTAGGGCAGTCCAGGTACCGCCCTATTAAATGTCAGTGTCACCTGAGTGACATGTGCGACAGTCTATCGGCTGCTGTTTTGGGTCTATTCAAGGCGGAGCTTGTCACCTGGGTGCGCATCGTGCAATCGTTGTTGTGTGTGGGTGTGCGCGCAGTGTAATGTTTCTTTATCCAGTGAAAAAACTGCTTTATAGTAGAAACATCTCTTTATTATATTGCAGATCGCGTGCAGGAACAGCAACAACACTCTCAGTGATTGTGATTCACTTGACTGACTACCCTACAGGTAAGTGTGACGCTACTGACACTTAGTGGTTAGTCTCGGTACTCACATCTACAAATACACTATCACTACATCCCCTTTCCTTTAACCGTAAAGAACAAGTTATTACAATCTCAAGAATTATTTACATTGCAATCACTGTAATAATAAACAACGGATTACATTTCTCTTTTTTTTTTTCATCTTATGAACATTCAAATGCTTATGGTATGTTTAAGCACTATTCACAGGTTAAGTCTATCAGGAGGCTTTACTGTGCGCTTCGATCTTCTCAGTACAGGAGAATGAAAGTCTGAAAGCATTTCTTTAGCTGGCTCTTTGTTATCCAGTACTGGAAGTGTTTAAGATGTTGTCGTTGAGTCTGCACAGTCTGTGTCACCTGCATATGTATCCACCAGTACTGTCTCTTTCGTTTTCAACAGACTCCTCCGATTTCTCCTCAGGATTTGACCATCTTCAGTCCGGACAGTATAAGATCTTGGGTTCATCTCCTCCAGGACTGTGGCTCTTTTAGTCCAGGTACTGCAATCCTCAAGTCTTACTGTGTCCTTATTGGAGAGTGGCTCTAGGCTTTTTGATGCCTTGTCATAATTCGCTTTTTGTCTCTGTTTCAGGTGCTTTTGTTTTCTTTTCAGGTATTTGTTCTTGCTTGGTGTTGCTAAGCAAGGAAGTGTGGTTTGCAATCTGCGTCCCATCAGGATTTCTGCAGGAGACACACCGTGTTCAAGTGGAGAAGCACGGTAATTCAGCAGGGCTAAGTAAGGATCTGAATGACTCTCCACTGCTTTCTTGAGTAGTAGCTTCACTATGTGTACTCCTTTCTCTGCTTTTCCATTTGACTGCGGATATAATGGGCTCGATGTCACATGTTGAAACCCATATTCCTCAGCAAACTTCTGAAAGTCTTTGCAACTGTAGCACGGCCCATTATCACTGCACACCACCTGCGGGATGCCGTGTCTCGCAAAGATAGATTTCATGTGCGTTATCACACAAGCAGCAGATGTGTTGGGAAGCAATGCAATCTCTGGATAGTTTGACAGATAATCTATCACAAGCAAATAGTTTCGTCCATCCAGGAAGAATAAGTCAGTCCCAACTTTCTGCCATGGTTCATCTGGTGGATCAGTGATGATCATCGGCTCCTTCTGTTGCTTTGCATGATGCTTCAAACAAGTATCACAGGTTGACACCATCCTGTCAATGTCTGCGTTTATTCCAGGCCAATAGATGGCAGTTCTAGCCCTTCTTTTACATTTTTCCGCTCTGAGGTGTCCCTCGTGCAGTTTTGTCAACATCTCATTTCGCAGTGACTGAGGGATGATGATCCTGTTCTGTCTCAGCAGAAGTCCCTTGACCACACTCAGCTCTGTTCTGATGTTGTAGTACTGGGCACATTCTCCTCTAGGCCAGCCCCCATTCAGATGTGTAATGACCAATTGCAGACATTTATCTTTCTCAGTCTCCACTACAATTTGTTTAAGCTTTGCGTCTGTGACTGGAAGAGCTTCAGCTACCATGTTCACGTGTTGAGTCATGTTTCATGTGATTTTTAGTTTGAAGCTTGATTGTTTGTTTTCATTTGTATTGTTAGCTCCATTCCTCCTTTTGGTTTTGTTCTTCTCTTTAACCTGTTGCTGCTCCATGATATGTCTAGGTGCATGAGCCTTTGGTACCAACCTAGATGAGTATTTATATCCCTCTGTTTTCCCTGTATGGTTTGAACCTATTTTAATATGTTGTTGGGTTGAAATGTGAGTGGATTCATTGTTTTTATTTGCTTTTTGCTGTTTATTTCAGGAGCTGAAGGCCCCCAGTGAGGGAAGCTAGCTGTCTTGGCCCTGTGGTGGTGGTGTTTCTCTCACAGAGTGTTTTTGCCATTTGACAACTGTGTCTCCCTCACTTAGAGTGTGTGTAGTGTGAGTGTTTGTGCGGAACATATTCGGGTGAGTGGGGTGTCTTCGGATACTCACTGTTCAGCTAGCCGCCCTACTGGTAAGCCTCAGCCTGAAAGTCTCTTGTTTCCTTATTTTCTTCTCCCTTTATTTGGTCAACCATTTTCTACATTTTAATTCATTAGTATGAAATAAAAGTATTTTGTATTTACATCCACGTCTCCTGTGTTTAGTGGAAACGAATCTGCGTGCCCTATTTTGGGTATACATTTCCCCGTTCATAGAGACGGGGTGGCGTAGTCTGCTCTATTTTGGTTTTAGTTGTACACTAGTGGTAGTAACACAGAAACTTTAAAGCCCTTGCATTCTTACTATCCTCAATTAGATACTGTTTTGGATGCGACTAGCTTGGTGAACTCTGTACATTGTTCGATTCCGGCTGTAGAGCCTGTGCAGCAGGGCAATTGGGTGACCATGAGGCGGCCTAGTCGTGGGAAAAAACGGCGCAGTTCCGTTTAGAACATCAAACAGGTTCTCCCCACTCAGTGACGCACCCACTGAGAATCCTGTTGAAAGTGCCCTAGTTATTGGCGACTCTATTAGACGGAACGTGAAAACCGAGACGCCAGAGTGCCTGACATCAAAGCAAATTTAAAAGTGCTGGCTAATGCCAATCATAAATGCTCTAAGATTATTATTCACGTCGGCACTAATGATGTTCGACTTCACCAGTCGGAGATCACCAAAATTAACATTAAAGAGGTGTGTGCACTCGCACGTACAATGTCAGACACTGTAATTTGTCCTGGACTCTTCCTGAGATAATTAGCAGACTATCATCACTATTGCAATGGCTGGCTGTCTTAAGTGGTGTCCACAGAATAATATAGGTTACATAGACAATTGGAAAGGTTTTTGGGGCAGACCTGACCTTTTGAAAAGAGATGGTATTCATCCCTCCTGGGGTGGTGCCGCTCTTCTCTCTAGTAATATGGCCTGTGGTCTTAGTGCTGAACCTTGACTAACTGGGGCCCAGGTCAGGAAGCAGACAGACTGGCTAAACCGACCGTCTGCTAGCTGTCTCAAGTCACAGAAGTCCGATAAATCCCAACACATTCAGAGACTCTTTCACCTAGATATCATCACATAGAGACTGGGTCTGTACCCCGAATTAATAAATACAAAAAACTTCCAAACCCATTTAAGGGTAAAAATTTAATTGATGTTCAACAAGTAAAAAACAGATAATAAAGAGAAACAAACGATAAAGCTTGGGTTGCTGAATATTCTACCCCTTTCTTCTAAAGCACTCATTGTAAATGATACTATCACAGAAAATAATCTAGATGTGCTGTGTTTGACAGAAACCTGGCTAAAACCAGAGGATTACATTACTTTAAATGAGTCTAGCCATCAAGGTTACTATTATCGACACGAACCTCGTCGGAAAGGTAAACGGGGAGGTGTTGCTGTAATCTATAGTAATATCTTCAGTATTACACATCCCGTATTAAGTGACACATCCCATTTGACATTTGTGCTGGTGGCTACTGTATACAGGCCACCAGGGCACCATACAGACTTTATCAAAGAATTTGCTCATTTTCTATCGGAGTTAGTACTGGCTGTGGATAAAGTCCTTATTGTTGGTGATTTTAATAATGTCAGATAATGAAAAAGACGCTTTGGGATTGGCATTAACAGATATTCTAAACTCTATTGGAATATTATTTCCAAACAGCACAGCAGTAATGACTTTATGAACTTCTTTACTTGCAAGATTGACAATATTAGAGAGAAAAGTATAGCCATGCAACTGTCTACTGCAGTATCATATCAGACAGTGCATTGTAGTATCCCTGAGGAAAAATTCCATTCATTTGCTGCTATAGGAGAGGAAGAATTGTCTAAATTTGTTAAATTATCGAAATCAGCAACATGTATGTTAGACCCTATACCGACTAAGCTTTTGAAAGAGATGCTTCCAGAGGTCATAGATCCTCTACTTAAGGATGCATTAATGATCTTATCACTAGGTTATGTACTGAAATCTTTTAAGATGGCTATTATCAAACCTCTTATTAAAAGGTTTAACGTGATTGGCTGGATCCGGGCCGTGTCCCGGTCGGATGAGGAACCTGCGCCTGTGCGCGGCAGCAGCGTGGCCCTGGGGTGTCGGCGGAGACTGTGTCAACTAGCTCATCCCTTGTGAAGGCCTTACTGACACATCAGCCAGTGGCACAGATCCCCAACAAACCGTCCCAAAAGATCCTAAAATAGATGGAACTGGATTCAATATTTTGACTGTTGCGATTCCAAATCGGACTTATGACCTGTAACTCTGCCTGAGTATCAAGCAGGTGTTCACTGTTGGCCAGAGGAGAACAGGCCCCCGACTAAGCCTGGTTTGTCCCGAGGGTTTTTTCTCCATTTTGTTGGGAGTTTTGGTTCCTTGCCTCTGTTTTAATGTAAAGCTGCTTTGCCACAATTTGCATTGTAAAAAGCGCTACATAAGTAAAGGTGACTTGACGTGACTTGACTACGCAGACGTGTGTTTACATGCAGATGTGCATTTTGCCTGAGTGGGGCACAAATAATTAAATGCAATAAATTTTAGTCCGAGGATATTTTTTCAAGTTTTACATAAATATAAGTGTTACACTGAATGACAATGAGCTTATATGAATACTTCTTATTGTGCTGAAATACTTCTTATGAATACGGCTTATTGTGCTGCTTAACTCTTTTTAATGTCAAACTAGTCACACTAGCAGTCGAATACCCAGTCTATTTCCTGCTATAAGCATTGGCCAAAAACTATGACCTTTTACAAACTTTTTGAAGTAGCCAAATAAAATCATTCAGATATGAAAAGCTGTAATGCCGAAGCACATCAAGTTACAGGAAGAAGTTAGCAGGTGCACATAGAGCAAATGGAGGCATCAAACCAAAAGGGGTAGTCAAGAAAATAGACACCAAGGTCGTACAAAGAAAATCTAAAGAAAAGAGAGACTTCTAATAAAATTCTGTCCTATATAATAGAGTTAGAGTGAGACATAGGAAGGACTGATAACTGGATGAATAAAGGGAAGGAAGCTCTGAGAAACAAGCAGGCAAAAATGGATTTCAGAGAAAGCAACAGACAGACAATCAAAGGTTAAAATACAAGGCAAGAACACCAAAGAGTTAAGTAAATGATTGTGAGCTAATGTATACTGGTTGGGAGGTTTAGGGAAAAGAGAAAACAATTATCAAATGAGGAAAGTGCATAAAAGAGCAACTCCATGACCCATGTATGCCAAAAACTGACTTCCATTCAATGTAAAACATTTGGGACCTCTCTACGTTAGGGGTTTCTGGTGAATGGTCACATCTGTGTTTTTCCGTTGGCCTGGTCGAATGTTTCAAATGTGGCAGCGGTCTCTTGATGGGCTCTGACGGAGGTGGTATGTTGAGCTGACGGAAAGGTTTGGTTTGCCAAGCCGTGTTGTCAGTCTGGTTGGATGTTTTGAATTGTGCTGAAAATCTTGCTGTCCAAAAGGCAAAAAACGTCTTTTGTCTTTTGGACTTGTTCAGCCAACACAGATTTTTCACCTCGGCTTGATGGATTGACTGTGGACATTTGGAGAGGGTAAATTTTGGATTTTGTACGAGTACCTTGAGCTGTTATTGGTGCAATGCATCTTTTTGTGCATGCATGGTTGTTTGGAGGTCATCTGTTGAGAAAAACTGTCGTTTGTAAGTTTCCACCGTTTTTCAAAATTAAATTTCTTCGGAGCATTGTGTAATTATATATATACGATTTAGTTATGGACCCAGAACTCGAAAAGAAGAGGCTAAATGACACAAACGGGCCAGGAAGTCCTGTTAATTCCATAGTACAAAATAATAGTAATTTGGGAAGCCATAGGCAAACTGCTCAAAAACTGAATTCAAAAACAGCTGAAGTACTTAGAGAAATGGAAAAACAACTACATAATATAGGATTGAAGAAAAAGACTGTTTCATTATCAAGATGTTTTATTAAAGAGGATTTTCCTTTACACACATCATTTAAACATTAAAAAAACGAATTGTACTGCTTAACCACAAAAAGTTTATACAGACATTTTAAAAACGTTGCCAGAAGAAATGTAAAAACAAGTATTTCCACTGCATTAAAAACGTTGAAAACAAAAGTCAATTTAAAAAACGTAATCAGAAAAAAGTAAAACAAGTAACAGAAAGCTTTTCCATCACATCAAAAATGTTAAAAAAGTCAATGTTCAGTCATTTAAAAATGTAAAACAAGTTTTTTCACATACAGTTTTTAAAAAACTGTAAAAAAACAACAAAAAAATCAGTTACCAGGACGTTATAAGAAAAAAAAAGTGCTTTAAGCTTTTAAAAAAGGTAAAACAAGCTAGAGAGCGTTTTTCACATACATTTGAAGAAACTAGTATAATTTGACTAGTAATAAATTATTTAAAAGATATCTACATATTTATTTTTGGATATCTTAAAAAACGATGAATTAAAGATATCTCCAATTTGATTATGACTAGACAAAACCCAGTTAGAGATATCTCTAATTATGATTTGCACTAGTGGCAATTCAATTGAAGATATCTCTAATTTAATTGCCACTAGTGCAAATTATAATTTGAGATATCTCTAACTAAGTTTTGTCTAGTCATAATCAAATTGGAGATATCTTTAATTACAATTTCTACTAGTCAAAACTCATTTGTAGATATCTGAAAATATTTTCCAATTGAAGTCAATGGAAGAATTTGACTAGTCATAAAAGCATTGTTAGATATCTGTAATGTATATTACGACTAGTCAAATTAACATTGTAGATATCTTCAATGCATATTATGACTAGTCACAATGACATTGTAGATATCTCAATTGCAATTACGACGAGTCAAAATTGCAGAAGAGATATCTGGAAATGGAATTATGACTAGTCAAAACTGATTCATGACTAGTACGGGAAGGAGTATTTAAAGCTAAACCGGCTTGCCATAAGCGCCGACTTTGACATCAGAAGTTGTAATCATGACATGAAACTTTTGAAAGAAGAAACGTTTTAAAATACAGGCAAGTTCATAAAGATTTATATTGTGTGCCTAGATTGCAGTTATCTTTTGCATTTATCTGCGCAGTATAACGTCATAACAAAAACATTCGAAAAAATCCCTTGGCAACAGGCCAACGCGTTCGACTAATTGTGACGTCACAGGCCGAGTCGCGCCTATATATATGGAGCTCTGCTCAGGTTTGGTTCAGTTGCTTCCCATCGATCGATCTGACTAGTACTGTAGTGCATCTGTGCTGAAATATTGTTCAAATTGTGTTATATCCTTGATATGTTTTGTATCCCTTGATGTGTCATTCTTCAGCAAGCCCTGTCCCAGAGACTGCAGAAAAGAAGAAAGGTAGCTTCTTTACATGGGGGTTTTCTCGGAAATCCAAGAAAACTACCATCGAAGCCCAACAGAGTCTGTGCAGAACTGACAGCAGACTACCGCCTCAGAGATGCTTTGATGGTGAAGATCATCGATTTGTTTGCGTCTGTTGCTCCTTATCGCTTTGTTTTGAATCTAATTATTGTCATTGGTTGTTGTCTACTTTATCATCCCTATCTCATATTGTCTAATATTGCCTATCACATTAATCTGACGTCGCTAGTTTTTAATCTGTTAATCTAAATCACTATCACAACGCGTTAGCATTTCGCTAGTTTGTTTGTAAACTTGTTATGTGTGCCCACCGTCATTTCTGTCACGCTCTCCTTTTGTGTAGTAGAAATTTGTGTATGTCCAAATGCAGTAGGGCAGTCCAGGTACCGCCCTATTAAATGTCAGTGTCACCTGAGTGACATGTGCGACAGTCTATCGGCTGCTGTTTTGGGTCTATTCAAGGCGGAGCTTGTCACCTGGGTGCGCATCGTGCAATCGTTGTTGTGTGTGGGTGTGCGCGCAGTGTAATGTTTCTTTATCCAGTGAAAAAACTGCTTTATAGTAGAAACATCTCTTTATTATATTGCAGATCGCGTGCAGGAACAGCAACAACACTCTCAGTGATTGTGATTCACTTGACTGACTACCCTACAGGTAAGTGTGACGCTACTGACACTTAGTGGTTAGTCTCGGTACTCACATCTACAAATACACTATCACTACATCCCCTTTCCTTTAACCGTAAAGAACAAGTTATTACAATCTCAAGAATTATTTACATTGCAATCACTGTAATAATAAACAACGGATTACATTTCTCTTTTTTTTTTTCATCTTATGAACATTCAAATGCTTATGGTATGTTTAAGCACTATTCACAGGTTAAGTCTATCAGGAGGCTTTACTGTGCGCTTCGATCTTCTCAGTACAGGAGAATGAAAGTCTGAAAGCATTTCTTTAGCTGGCTCTTTGTTATCCAGTACTGGAAGTGTTTAAGATGTTGTCGTTGAGTCTGCACAGTCTGTGTCACCTGCATATGTATCCACCAGTACTGTCTCTTTCGTTTTCAACAGACTCCTCCGATTTCTCCTCAGGATTTGACCATCTTCAGTCCGGACAGTATAAGATCTTGGGTTCATCTCCTCCAGGACTGTGGCTCTTTTAGTCCAGGTACTGCAATCCTCAAGTCTTACTGTGTCCTTATTGGAGAGTGGCTCTAGGCTTTTTGATGCCTTGTCATAATTCGCTTTTTGTCTCTGTTTCAGGTGCTTTTGTTTTCTTTTCAGGTATTTGTTCTTGCTTGGTGTTGCTAAGCAAGGAAGTGTGGTTTGCAATCTGCGTCCCATCAGGATTTCTGCAGGAGACACACCGTGTTCAAGTGGAGAAGCACGGTAATTCAGCAGGGCTAAGTAAGGATCTGAATGACTCTCCACTGCTTTCTTGAGTAGTAGCTTCACTATGTGTACTCCTTTCTCTGCTTTTCCATTTGACTGCGGATATAATGGGCTCGATGTCACATGTTGAAACCCATATTCCTCAGCAAACTTCTGAAAGTCTTTGCAACTGTAGCACGGCCCATTATCACTGCACACCACCTGCGGGATGCCGTGTCTCGCAAAGATAGATTTCATGTGCGTTATCACACAAGCAGCAGATGTGTTGGGAAGCAATGCAATCTCTGGATAGTTTGACAGATAATCTATCACAAGCAAATAGTTTCGTCCATCCAGGAAGAATAAGTCAGTCCCAACTTTCTGCCATGGTTCATCTGGTGGATCAGTGATGATCATCGGCTCCTTCTGTTGCTTTGCATGATGCTTCAAACAAGTATCACAGGTTGACACCATCCTGTCAATGTCTGCGTTTATTCCAGGCCAATAGATGGCAGTTCTAGCCCTTCTTTTACATTTTTCCGCTCTGAGGTGTCCCTCGTGCAGTTTTGTCAACATCTCATTTCGCAGTGACTGAGGGATGATGATCCTGTTCTGTCTCAGCGGAAGTCCCTTGACCACACTCAGCTCTGTTCTGATGTTGTAGTACTGGGCACATTCTCCTCTAGGCCAGCCCCCATTCAGATGTGTAATGACCAATTGCAGACATTTATCTTTCTCAGTCTCCACTACAATTTGTTTAAGCTTTGCGTCTGTGACTGGAAGAGCTTCAGCTACCATGTTCACGTGTTGAGTCATGTTTCATGTGATTTTTAGTTTGAAGCTTGATTGTTTGTTTTCATTTGTATTGTTAGCTCCATTCCTCCTTTTGGTTTTGTTCTTCTCTTTAACCTGTTGCTGCTCCATGATATGTCTAGGTGCATGAGCCTTTGGTACCAACCTAGATGAGTATTTATATCCCTCTGTTTTCCCTGTATGGTTTGAACCTATTTTAATATGTTGTTGGGTTGAAATGTGAGTGGATTCATTGTTTTTATTTGCTTTTTGCTGTTTATTTCAGGAGCTGAAGGCCCCCAGTGAGGGAAGCTAGCTGTCTTGGCCCTGTGGTGGTGGTGTTTCTCTCACAGAGTGTTTTTGCCATTTGACAACTGTGTCTCCCTCACTTAGAGTGTGTGTAGTGTGAGTGTTTGTGCGGAACATATTCGGGTGAGTGGGGTGTCTTCGGATACTCACTGTTCAGCTAGCCGCCCTACTGGTAAGCCTCAGCCTGAAAGTCTCTTGTTTCCTTATTTTCTTCTCCCTTTATTTGGTCAACCATTTTCTACATTTTAATTCATTAGTATGAAATAAAAGTATTTTGTATTTACATCCACGTCTCCTGTGTTTAGTGGAAACGAATCTGCGTGCCCTATTTTGGGTATACATTTCCCCGTTCATAGAGACGGGGTGGCGTAGTCTGCTCTATTTTGGTTTTAGTTGTACACTAGTGGTAGTAACACAGAAACTTTAAAGCCCTTGCATTCTTACTATCCTCAATTAGATACTGTTTTGGATGCGACTAGCTTGGTGAACTCTGTACATTGTTCGATTCCGGCTGTAGAGCCTGTGCAGCAGGGCAATTGGGTGACCATGAGGCGGCCTAGTCGTGGGAAAAAACGGCGCAGTTCCGTTTAGAACATCAAACAGGTTCTCCCCACTCAGTGACGCACCCACTGAGAATCCTGTTGAAAGTGCCCTAGTTATTGGCGACTCTATTAGACGGAACGTGAAAACCGAGACGCCAGAGTGCCTGACATCAAAGCAAATTTAAAAGTGCTGGCTAATGCCAATCATAAATGCTCTAAGATTATTATTCACGTCGGCACTAATGATGTTCGACTTCACCAGTCGGAGATCACCAAAATTAACATTAAAGAGGTGTGTGCACTCGCACGTACAATGTCAGACACTGTAATTTGTCCTGGACTCTTCCTGAGATAATTAGCAGACTATCATCACTATTGCAATGGCTGGCTGTCTTAAGTGGTGTCCACAGAATAATATAGGTTACATAGACAATTGGAAAGGTTTTTGGGGCAGACCTGACCTTTTGAAAAGAGATGGTATTCATCCCTCCTGGGGTGGTGCCGCTCTTCTCTCTAGTAATATGGCCTGTGGTCTTAGTGCTGAACCTTGACTAACTGGGGCCCAGGTCAGGAAGCAGACAGACTGGCTAAACCGACCGTCTGCTAGCTGTCTCAAGTCACAGAAGTCCGATAAATCCCAACACATTCAGAGACTCTTTCACCTAGATATCATCACATAGAGACTGGGTCTGTACCCCGAATTAATAAATACAAAAAACTTCCAAACCCATTTAAGGGTAAAAATTTAATTGATGTTCAACAAGTAAAAAACAGATAATAAAGAGAAACAAACGATAAAGCTCGGGTTGCTGAATATTCTACCCCTTTCTTCTAAAGCACTCATTGTAAATGATACTATCACAGAAAATAATCTAGATGTGCTGTGTTTGACAGAAACCTGGCTAAAACCAGAGGATTACATTACTTTAAATGAGTCTAGCCATCAAGGTTACTATTATCGACACGAACCTCGTCGGAAAGGTAAACGGGGAGGTGTTGCTGTAATCTATAGTAATATCTTCAGTATTACACATCCCGTATTAAGTGACACATCCCATTTGACATTTGTGCTGGTGGCTACTGTATACAGGCCACCAGGGCACCATACAGACTTTATCAAAGAATTTGCTCATTTTCTATCGGAGTTAGTACTGGCTGTGGATAAAGTCCTTATTGTTGGTGATTTTAATAATGTCAGATAATGAAAAAGACGCTTTGGGATTGGCATTAACAGATATTCTAAACTCTATTGGAATATTATTTCCAAACAGCACAGCAGTAATGACTTTATGAACTTCTTTACTTGCAAGATTGACAATATTAGAGAGAAAAGTATAGCCATGCAACTGTCTACTGCAGTATCATATCAGACAGTGCATTGTAGTATCCCTGAGGAAAAATTCCATTCATTTGCTGCTATAGGAGAGGAAGAATTGTCTAAATTTGTTAAATTATCGAAATCAGCAACATGTATGTTAGACCCTATACCGACTAAGCTTTTGAAAGAGATGCTTCCAGAGGTCATAGATCCTCTACTTAAGGATGCATTAATGATCTTATCACTAGGTTATGTACTGAAATCTTTTAAGATGGCTATTATCAAACCTCTTATTAAAAGGTTTAACGTGATTGGCTGGATCCGGGCCGTGTCCCGGTCGGATGAGGAACCTGCGCCTGTGCGCGGCAGCAGCGTGGCCCTGGGGTGTCGGCGGAGACTGTGTCAACTAGCTCATCCCTTGTGAAGGCCTTACTGACACATCAGCCAGTGGCACAGATCCCCAACAAACCGTCCCAAAAGATCCTAAAATAGATGGAACTGGATTCAATATTTTGACTGTTGCGATTCCAAATCGGACTTATGACCTGTAACTCTGCCTGAGTATCAAGCAGGTGTTCACTGTTGGCCAGAGGAGAACAGGCCCCCGACTAAGCCTGGTTTGTCCCGAGGGTTTTTTCTCCATTTTGTTGGGAGTTTTGGTTCCTTGCCTCTGTTTTAATGTAAAGCTGCTTTGCCACAATTTGCATTGTAAAAAGCGCTACATAAGTAAAGGTGACTTGACGTGACTTGACTACGCAGACGTGTGTTTACATGCAGATGTGCATTTTGCCTGAGTGGGGCACAAATAATTAAATGCAATAAATTTTAGTCCGAGGATATTTTTTCAAGTTTTACATAAATATAAGTGTTACACTGAATGACAATGAGCTTATATGAATACTTCTTATTGTGCTGAAATACTTCTTATGAATACGGCTTATTGTGCTGCTTAACTCTTTTTAATGTCAAACTAGTCACACTAGCAGTCGAATACCCAGTCTATTTCCTGCTATAAGCATTGGCCAAAAACTATGACCTTTTACAAACTTTTTGAAGTAGCCAAATAAAATCATTCAGATATGAAAAGCTGTAATGCCGAAGCACATCAAGTTACAGGAAGAAGTTAGCAGGTGCACATAGAGCAAATGGAGGCATCAAACCAAAAGGGGTAGTCAAGAAAATAGACACCAAGGTCGTACAAAGAAAATCTAAAGAAAAGAGAGACTTCTAATAAAATTCTGTCCTATATAATAGAGTTAGAGTGAGACATAGGAAGGACTGATAACTGGATGAATAAAGGGAAGGAAGCTCTGAGAAACAAGCAGGCAAAAATGGATTTCAGAGAAAGCAACAGACAGACAATCAAAGGTTAAAATACAAGGCAAGAACACCAAAGAGTTAAGTAAATGATTGTGAGCTAATGTATACTGGTTGGGAGGTTTAGGGAAAAGAGAAAACAATTATCAAATGAGGAAAGTGCATAAAAGAGCAACTCCATGACCCATGTATGCCAAAAACTGACTTCCATTCAATGTAAAACATTTGGGACCTCTCTACGTTAGGGGTTTCTGGTGAATGGTCACATCTGTGTTTTTCCGTTGGCCTGGTCGAATGTTTCAAATGTGGCAGCGGTCTCTTGATGGGCTCTGACGGAGGTGGTATGTTGAGCTGACGGAAAGGTTTGGTTTGCCAAGCCGTGTTGTCAGTCTGGTTGGATGTTTTGAATTGTGCTGAAAATCTTGCTGTCCAAAAGGCAAAAAACGTCTTTTGTCTTTTGGACTTGTTCAGCCAACACAGATTTTTCACCTCGGCTTGATGGATTGACTGTGGACATTTGGAGAGGGTAAATTTTGGATTTTGTACGAGTACCTTGAGCTGTTATTGGTGCAATGCATCTTTTTGTGCATGCATGGTTGTTTGGAGGTCATCTGTTGAGAAAAACTGTCGTTTGTAAGTTTCCACCGTTTTTCAAAATTAAATTTCTTCGGAGCATTGTGTAATTATATATATACGATTTAGTTATGGACCCAGAACTCGAAAAGAAGAGGCTAAATGACACAAACGGGCCAGGAAGTCCTGTTAATTCCATAGTACAAAATAATAGTAATTTGGGAAGCCATAGGCAAACTGCTCAAAAACTGAATTCAAAAACAGCTGAAGTACTTAGAGAAATGGAAAAACAACTACATAATATAGGATTGAAGAAAAAGACTGTTTCATTATCAAGATGTTTTATTAAAGAGGATTTTCCTTTACACACATCATTTAAACATTAAAAAAACGAATTGTACTGCTTAACCACAAAAAGTTTATACAGACATTTTAAAAACGTTGCCAGAAGAAATGTAAAAACAAGTATTTCCACTGCATTAAAAACGTTGAAAACAAAAGTCAATTTAAAAAACGTAATCAGAAAAAAGTAAAACAAGTAACAGAAAGCTTTTCCATCACATCAAAAATGTTAAAAAAGTCAATGTTCAGTCATTTAAAAATGTAAAACAAGTTTTTTCACATACAGTTTTTAAAAAACTGTAAAAAAACAACAAAAAAATCAGTTACCAGGACGTTATAAGAAAAAAAAAGTGCTTTAAGCTTTTAAAAAAGGTAAAACAAGCTAGAGAGCGTTTTTCACATACATTTGAAGAAACTAGTATAATTTGACTAGTAATAAATTATTTAAAAGATATCTACATATTTATTTTTGGATATCTTAAAAAACAATGAATTAAAGATATCTCCAATTTGATTATGACTAGACAAAACCCAGTTAGAGATATCTCTAATTATGATTTGCACTAGTGGCAATTCAATTGAAGATATCTCTAATTTAATTGCCACTAGTGCAAATTATAATTTGAGATATCTCTAACTAAGTTTTGTCTAGTCATAATCAAATTGGAGATATCTTTAATTACAATTTCTACTAGTCAAAACTCATTTGTAGATATCTGAAAATATTTTCCAATTGAAGTCAATGGAAGAATTTGACTAGTCATAAAAGCATTGTTAGATATCTGTAATGTATATTACGACTAGTCAAATTAACATTGTAGATATCTTCAATGCATATTATGACTAGTCACAATGACATTGTAGATATCTCAATTGCAATTACGACGAGTCAAAATTGCAGAAGAGATATCTGGAAATGGAATTATGACTAGTCAAAACTGATTTATGACTAGTACGGGAAGGAGTATTTAAAGCTAAACCGGCTTGCCATAAGCGCCGACTTTGACATCAGAAGTTGTAATCATGACATGAAACTTTTGAAAGAAGAAACGTTTTAAAATACAGGCAAGTTCATAAAGATTTATATTGTGTGCCTAGATTGCAGTTATCTTTTGCATTTATCTGCGCAGTATAACGTCATAACAAAAACATTCGAAAAAATCCCTTGGCAACAGGCCAACGCGTTCGACTAATTGTGACGTCACAGGCCGAGTCGCGCCTATATATATGGAGCTCTGCTCAGGTTTGGTTCAGTTGCTTCCCATCGATCGATCTGACTAGTACTGTAGTGCATCTGTGCTGAAATATTGTTCAAATTGTGTTATATCCTTGATATGTTTTGTATCCCTTGATGTGTCATTCTTCAGCAAGCCCTGTCCCAGAGACTGCAGAAAAGAAGAAAGGTAGCTTCTTTACATGGGGGTTTTCTCGGAAATCCAAGAAAACTACCATCGAAGCCCAACAGAGTCTGTGCAGAACTGACAGCAGACTACCGCCTCAGAGATGCTTTGATGGTGAAGATCATCGATTTGTTTGCGTCTGTTGCTCCTTATCGCTTTGTTTTGAATCTAATTATTGTCATTGGTTGTTGTCTACTTTATCATCCCTATCTCATATTGTCTAATATTGCCTATCACATTAATCTGACGTCGCTAGTTTTTAATCTGTTAATCTAAATCACTATCACAACGCGTTAGCATTTCGCTAGTTTGTTTGTAAACTTGTTATGTGTGCCCACCGTCATTTCTGTCACGCTCTCCTTTTGTGTAGTAGAAATTTGTGTATGTCCAAATGCAGTAGGGCAGTCCAGGTACCGCCCTATTAAATGTCAGTGTCACCTGAGTGACATGTGCGACAGTCTATCGGCTGCTGTTTTGGGTCTATTCAAGGCGGAGCTTGTCACCTGGGTGCGCATCGTGCAATCGTTGTTGTGTGTGGGTGTGCGCGCAGTGTAATGTTTCTTTATCCAGTGAAAAAACTGCTTTATAGTAGAAACATCTCTTTATTATATTGCAGATCGCGTGCAGGAACAGCAACAACACTCTCAGTGATTGTGATTCACTTGACTGACTACCCTACAGGTAAGTGTGACGCTACTGACACTTAGTGGTTAGTCTCGGTACTCACATCTACAAATACACTATCACTACATCCCCTTTCCTTTAACCGTAAAGAACAAGTTATTACAATCTCAAGAATTATTTACATTGCAATCACTGTAATAATAAACAACGGATTACATTTCTCTTTTTTTTTTTCATCTTATGAACATTCAAATGCTTATGGTATGTTTAAGCACTATTCACAGGTTAAGTCTATCAGGAGGCTTTACTGTGCGCTTCGATCTTCTCAGTACAGGAGAATGAAAGTCTGAAAGCATTTCTTTAGCTGGCTCTTTGTTATCCAGTACTGGAAGTGTTTAAGATGTTGTCGTTGAGTCTGCACAGTCTGTGTCACCTGCATATGTATCCACCAGTACTGTCTCTTTCGTTTTCAACAGACTCCTCCGATTTCTCCTCAGGATTTGACCATCTTCAGTCCGGACAGTATAAGATCTTGGGTTCATCTCCTCCAGGACTGTGGCTCTTTTAGTCCAGGTACTGCAATCCTCAAGTCTTACTGTGTCCTTATTGGAGAGTGGCTCTAGGCTTTTTGATGCCTTGTCATAATTCGCTTTTTGTCTCTGTTTCAGGTGCTTTTGTTTTCTTTTCAGGTATTTGTTCTTGCTTGGTGTTGCTAAGCAAGGAAGTGTGGTTTGCAATCTGCGTCCCATCAGGATTTCTGCAGGAGACACACCGTGTTCAAGTGGAGAAGCACGGTAATTCAGCAGGGCTAAGTAAGGATCTGAATGACTCTCCACTGCTTTCTTGAGTAGTAGCTTCACTATGTGTACTCCTTTCTCTGCTTTTCCATTTGACTGCGGATATAATGGGCTCGATGTCACATGTTGAAACCCATATTCCTCAGCAAACTTCTGAAAGTCTTTGCAACTGTAGCACGGCCCATTATCACTGCACACCACCTGCGGGATGCCGTGTCTCGCAAAGATAGATTTCATGTGCGTTATCACACAAGCAGCAGATGTGTTGGGAAGCAATGCAATCTCTGGATAGTTTGACAGATAATCTATCACAAGCAAATAGTTTCGTCCATCCAGGAAGAATAAGTCAGTCCCAACTTTCTGCCATGGTTCATCTGGTGGATCAGTGATGATCATCGGCTCCTTCTGTTGCTTTGCATGATGCTTCAAACAAGTATCACAGGTTGACACCATCCTGTCAATGTCTGCGTTTATTCCAGGCCAATAGATGGCAGTTCTAGCCCTTCTTTTACATTTTTCCGCTCTGAGGTGTCCCTCGTGCAGTTTTGTCAACATCTCATTTCGCAGTGACTGAGGGATGATGATCCTGTTCTGTCTCAGCAGAAGTCCCTTGACCACACTCAGCTCTGTTCTGATGTTGTAGTACTGGGCACATTCTCCTCTAGGCCAGCCCCCATTCAGATGTGTAATGACCAATTGCAGACATTTATCTTTCTCAGTCTCCACTACAATTTGTTTAAGCTTTGCGTCTGTGACTGGAAGAGCTTCAGCTACCATGTTCACGTGTTGAGTCATGTTTCATGTGATTTTTAGTTTGAAGCTTGATTGTTTGTTTTCATTTGTATTGTTAGCTCCATTCCTCCTTTTGGTTTTGTTCTTCTCTTTAACCTGTTGCTGCTCCATGATATGTCTAGGTGCATGAGCCTTTGGTACCAACCTAGATGAGTATTTATATCCCTCTGTTTTCCCTGTATGGTTTGAACCTATTTTAATATGTTGTTGGGTTGAAATGTGAGTGGATTCATTGTTTTTATTTGCTTTTTGCTGTTTATTTCAGGAGCTGAAGGCCCCCAGTGAGGGAAGCTAGCTGTCTTGGCCCTGTGGTGGTGGTGTTTCTCTCACAGAGTGTTTTTGCCATTTGACAACTGTGTCTCCCTCACTTAGAGTGTGTGTAGTGTGAGTGTTTGTGCGGAACATATTCGGGTGAGTGGGGTGTCTTCGGATACTCACTGTTCAGCTAGCCGCCCTACTGGTAAGCCTCAGCCTGAAAGTCTCTTGTTTCCTTATTTTCTTCTCCCTTTATTTGGTCAACCATTTTCTACATTTTAATTCATTAGTATGAAATAAAAGTATTTTGTATTTACATCCACGTCTCCTGTGTTTAGTGGAAACGAATCTGCGTGCCCTATTTTGGGTATACATTTCCCCGTTCATAGAGACGGGGTGGCGTAGTCTGCTCTATTTTGGTTTTAGTTGTACACTAGTGGTAGTAACACAGAAACTTTAAAGCCCTTGCATTCTTACTATCCTCAATTAGATACTGTTTTGGATGCGACTAGCTTGGTGAACTCTGTACATTGTTCGATTCCGGCTGTAGAGCCTGTGCAGCAGGGCAATTGGGTGACCATGAGGCGGCCTAGTCGTGGGAAAAAACGGCGCAGTTCCGTTTAGAACATCAAACAGGTTCTCCCCACTCAGTGACGCACCCACTGAGAATCCTGTTGAAAGTGCCCTAGTTATTGGCGACTCTATTAGACGGAACGTGAAAACCGAGACGCCAGAGTGCCTGACATCAAAGCAAATTTAAAAGTGCTGGCTAATGCCAATCATAAATGCTCTAAGATTATTATTCACGTCGGCACTAATGATGTTCGACTTCACCAGTCGGAGATCACCAAAATTAACATTAAAGAGGTGTGTGCACTCGCACGTACAATGTCAGACACTGTAATTTGTCCTGGACTCTTCCTGAGATAATTAGCAGACTATCATCACTATTGCAATGGCTGGCTGTCTTAAGTGGTGTCCACAGAATAATATAGGTTACATAGACAATTGGAAAGGTTTTTGGGGCAGACCTGACCTTTTGAAAAGAGATGGTATTCATCCCTCCTGGGGTGGTGCCGCTCTTCTCTCTAGTAATATGGCCTGTGGTCTTAGTGCTGAACCTTGACTAACTGGGGCCCAGGTCAGGAAGCAGACAGACTGGCTAAACCGACCGTCTGCTAGCTGTCTCAAGTCACAGAAGTCCGATAAATCCCAACACATTCAGAGACTCTTTCACCTAGATATCATCACATAGAGACTGGGTCTGTACCCCGAATTAATAAATACAAAAAACTTCCAAACCCATTTAAGGGTAAAAATTTAATTGATGTTCAACAAGTAAAAAACAGATAATAAAGAGAAACAAACGATAAAGCTTGGGTTGCTGAATATTCTACCCCTTTCTTCTAAAGCACTCATTGTAAATGATACTATCACAGAAAATAATCTAGATGTGCTGTGTTTGACAGAAACCTGGCTAAAACCAGAGGATTACATTACTTTAAATGAGTCTAGCCATCAAGGTTACTATTATCGACACGAACCTCGTCGGAAAGGTAAACGGGGAGGTGTTGCTGTAATCTATAGTAATATCTTCAGTATTACACATCCCGTATTAAGTGACACATCCCATTTGACATTTGTGCTGGTGGCTACTGTATACAGGCCACCAGGGCACCATACAGACTTTATCAAAGAATTTGCTCATTTTCTATCGGAGTTAGTACTGGCTGTGGATAAAGTCCTTATTGTTGGTGATTTTAATAATGTCAGATAATGAAAAAGACGCTTTGGGATTGGCATTAACAGATATTCTAAACTCTATTGGAATATTATTTCCAAACAGCACAGCAGTAATGACTTTATGAACTTCTTTACTTGCAAGATTGACAATATTAGAGAGAAAAGTATAGCCATGCAACTGTCTACTGCAGTATCATATCAGACAGTGCATTGTAGTATCCCTGAGGAAAAATTCCATTCATTTGCTGCTATAGGAGAGGAAGAATTGTCTAAATTTGTTAAATTATCGAAATCAACAACATGTATGTTAGACCCTATACCGACTAAGCTTTTGAAAGAGATGCTTCCAGAGGTCATAGATCCTCTACTTAAGGATGCATTAATGATCTTATCACTAGGTTATGTACTGAAATCTTTTAAGATGGCTATTATCAAACCTCTTATTAAAAGGTTTAACGTGATTGGCTGGATCCGGGCCGTGTCCCGGTCGGATGAGGAACCTGCGCCTGTGCGCGGCAGCAGCGTGGCCCTGGGGTGTCGGCGGAGACTGTGTCAACTAGCTCATCCCTTGTGAAGGCCTTACTGACACATCAGCCAGTGGCACAGATCCCCAACAAACCGTCCCAAAAGATCCTAAAATAGATGGAACTGGATTCAATATTTTGACTGTTGCGATTCCAAATCGGACTTATGACCTGTAACTCTGCCTGAGTATCAAGCAGGTGTTCACTGTTGGCCAGAGGAGAACAGGCCCCCGACTAAGCCTGGTTTGTCCCGAGGGTTTTTTCTCCATTTTGTTGGGAGTTTTGGTTCCTTGCCTCTGTTTTAATGTAAAGCTGCTTTGCCACAATTTGCATTGTAAAAAGCGCTACATAAGTAAAGGTGACTTGACGTGACTTGACTACGCAGACGTGTGTTTACATGCAGATGTGCATTTTGCCTGAGTGGGGCACAAATAATTAAATGCAATAAATTTTAGTCCGAGGATATTTTTTCAAGTTTTACATAAATATAAGTGTTACACTGAATGACAATGAGCTTATATGAATACTTCTTATTGTGCTGAAATACTTCTTATGAATACGGCTTATTGTGCTGCTTAACTCTTTTTAATGTCAAACTAGTCACACTAGCAGTCGAATACCCAGTCTATTTCCTGCTATAAGCATTGGCCAAAAACTATGACCTTTTACAAACTTTTTGAAGTAGCCAAATAAAATCATTCAGATATGAAAAGCTGTAATGCCGAAGCACATCAAGTTACAGGAAGAAGTTAGCAGGTGCACATAGAGCAAATGGAGGCATCAAACCAAAAGGGGTAGTCAAGAAAATAGACACCAAGGTCGTACAAAGAAAATCTAAAGAAAAGAGAGACTTCTAATAAAATTCTGTCCTATATAATAGAGTTAGAGTGAGACATAGGAAGGACTGATAACTGGATGAATAAAGGGAAGGAAGCTCTGAGAAACAAGCAGGCAAAAATGGATTTCAGAGAAAGCAACAGACAGACAATCAAAGGTTAAAATACAAGGCAAGAACACCAAAGAGTTAAGTAAATGATTGTGAGCTAATGTATACTGGTTGGGAGGTTTAGGGAAAAGAGAAAACAATTATCAAATGAGGAAAGTGCATAAAAGAGCAACTCCATGACCCATGTATGCCAAAAACTGACTTCCATTCAATGTAAAACATTTGGGACCTCTCTACGTTAGGGGTTTCTGGTGAATGGTCACATCTGTGTTTTTCCGTTGGCCTGGTCGAATGTTTCAAATGTGGCAGCGGTCTCTTGATGGGCTCTGACGGAGGTGGTATGTTGAGCTGACGGAAAGGTTTGGTTTGCCAAGCCGTGTTGTCAGTCTGGTTGGATGTTTTGAATTGTGCTGAAAATCTTGCTGTCCAAAAGGCAAAAAACGTCTTTTGTCTTTTGGACTTGTTCAGCCAACACAGATTTTTCACCTCGGCTTGATGGATTGACTGTGGACATTTGGAGAGGGTAAATTTTGGATTTTGTACGAGTACCTTGAGCTGTTATTGGTGCAATGCATCTTTTTGTGCATGCATGGTTGTTTGGAGGTCATCTGTTGAGAAAAACTGTCGTTTGTAAGTTTCCACCGTTTTTCAAAATTAAATTTCTTCGGAGCATTGTGTAATTATATATATACGATTTAGTTATGGACCCAGAACTCGAAAAGAAGAGGCTAAATGACACAAACGGGCCAGGAAGTCCTGTTAATTCCATAGTACAAAATAATAGTAATTTGGGAAGCCATAGGCAAACTGCTCAAAAACTGAATTCAAAAACAGCTGAAGTACTTAGAGAAATGGAAAAACAACTACATAATATAGGATTGAAGAAAAAGACTGTTTCATTATCAAGATGTTTTATTAAAGAGGATTTTCCTTTACACACATCATTTAAACATTAAAAAAACGAATTGTACTGCTTAACCACAAAAAGTTTATACAGACATTTTAAAAACGTTGCCAGAAGAAATGTAAAAACAAGTATTTCCACTGCATTAAAAACGTTGAAAACAAAAGTCAATTTAAAAAACGTAATCAGAAAAAAGTAAAACAAGTAACAGAAAGCTTTTCCATCACATCAAAAATGTTAAAAAAGTCAATGTTCAGTCATTTAAAAATGTAAAACAAGTTTTTTCACATACAGTTTTTAAAAAACTGTAAAAAAACAACAAAAAAATCAGTTACCAGGACGTTATAAGAAAAAAAAAGTGCTTTAAGCTTTTAAAAAAGGTAAAACAAGCTAGAGAGCGTTTTTCACATACATTTGAAGAAACTAGTATAATTTGACTAGTAATAAATTATTTAAAAGATATCTACATATTTATTTTTGGATATCTTAAAAAACAATGAATTAAAGATATCTCCAATTTGATTATGACTAGACAAAACCCAGTTAGAGATATCTCTAATTATGATTTGCACTAGTGGCAATTCAATTGAAGATATCTCTAATTTAATTGCCACTAGTGCAAATTATAATTTGAGATATCTCTAACTAAGTTTTGTCTAGTCATAATCAAATTGGAGATATCTTTAATTACAATTTCTACTAGTCAAAACTCATTTGTAGATATCTGAAAATATTTTCCAATTGAAGTCAATGGAAGAATTTGACTAGTCATAAAAGCATTGTTAGATATCTGTAATGTATATTACGACTAGTCAAATTAACATTGTAGATATCTTCAATGCATATTATGACTAGTCACAATGACATTGTAGATATCTCAATTGCAATTACGACGAGTCAAAATTGCAGAAGAGATATCTGGAAATGGAATTATGACTAGTCAAAACTGATTTATGACTAGTACGGGAAGGAGTATTTAAAGCTAAACCGGCTTGCCATAAGCGCCGACTTTGACATCAGAAGTTGTAATCATGACATGAAACTTTTGAAAGAAGAAACGTTTTAAAATACAGGCAAGTTCATAAAGATTTATATTGTGTGCCTAGATTGCAGTTATCTTTTGCATTTATCTGCGCAGTATAACGTCATAACAAAAACATTCGAAAAAATCCCTTGGCAACAGGCCAACGCGTTCGACTAATTGTGACGTCACAGGCCGAGTCGCGCCTATATATATGGAGCTCTGCTCAGGTTTGGTTCAGTTGCTTCCCATCGATCGATCTGACTAGTACTGTAGTGCATCTGTGCTGAAATATTGTTCAAATTGTGTTATATCCTTGATATGTTTTGTATCCCTTGATGTGTCATTCTTCAGCAAGCCCTGTCCCAGAGACTGCAGAAAAGAAGAAAGGTAGCTTCTTTACATGGGGGTTTTCTCGGAAATCCAAGAAAACTACCATCGAAGCCCAACAGAGTCTGTGCAGAACTGACAGCAGACTACCGCCTCAGAGATGCTTTGATGGTGAAGATCATCGATTTGTTTGCGTCTGTTGCTCCTTATCGCTTTGTTTTGAATCTAATTATTGTCATTGGTTGTTGTCTACTTTATCATCCCTATCTCATATTGTCTAATATTGCCTATCACATTAATCTGACGTCGCTAGTTTTTAATCTGTTAATCTAAATCACTATCACAACGCGTTAGCATTTCGCTAGTTTGTTTGTAAACTTGTTATGTGTGCCCACCGTCATTTCTGTCACGCTCTCCTTTTGTGTAGTAGAAATTTGTGTATGTCCAAATGCAGTAGGGCAGTCCAGGTACCGCCCTATTAAATGTCAGTGTCACCTGAGTGACATGTGCGACAGTCTATCGGCTGCTGTTTTGGGTCTATTCAAGGCGGAGCTTGTCACCTGGGTGCGCATCGTGCAATCGTTGTTGTGTGTGGGTGTGCGCGCAGTGTAATGTTTCTTTATCCAGTGAAAAAACTGCTTTATAGTAGAAACATCTCTTTATTATATTGCAGATCGCGTGCAGGAACAGCAACAACACTCTCAGTGATTGTGATTCACTTGACTGACTACCCTACAGGTAAGTGTGACGCTACTGACACTTAGTGGTTAGTCTCGGTACTCACATCTACAAATACACTATCACTACATCCCCTTTCCTTTAACCGTAAAGAACAAGTTATTACAATCTCAAGAATTATTTACATTGCAATCACTGTAATAATAAACAACGGATTACATTTCTCTTTTTTTTTTTCATCTTATGAACATTCAAATGCTTATGGTATGTTTAAGCACTATTCACAGGTTAAGTCTATCAGGAGGCTTTACTGTGCGCTTCGATCTTCTCAGTACAGGAGAATGAAAGTCTGAAAGCATTTCTTTAGCTGGCTCTTTGTTATCCAGTACTGGAAGTGTTTAAGATGTTGTCGTTGAGTCTGCACAGTCTGTGTCACCTGCATATGTATCCACCAGTACTGTCTCTTTCGTTTTCAACAGACTCCTCCGATTTCTCCTCAGGATTTGACCATCTTCAGTCCGGACAGTATAAGATCTTGGGTTCATCTCCTCCAGGACTGTGGCTCTTTTAGTCCAGGTACTGCAATCCTCAAGTCTTACTGTGTCCTTATTGGAGAGTGGCTCTAGGCTTTTTGATGCCTTGTCATAATTCGCTTTTTGTCTCTGTTTCAGGTGCTTTTGTTTTCTTTTCAGGTATTTGTTCTTGCTTGGTGTTGCTAAGCAAGGAAGTGTGGTTTGCAATCTGCGTCCCATCAGGATTTCTGCAGGAGACACACCGTGTTCAAGTGGAGAAGCACGGTAATTCAGCAGGGCTAAGTAAGGATCTGAATGACTCTCCACTGCTTTCTTGAGTAGTAGCTTCACTATGTGTACTCCTTTCTCTGCTTTTCCATTTGACTGCGGATATAATGGGCTCGATGTCACATGTTGAAACCCATATTCCTCAGCAAACTTCTGAAAGTCTTTGCAACTGTAGCACGGCCCATTATCACTGCACACCACCTGCGGGATGCCGTGTCTCGCAAAGATAGATTTCATGTGCGTTATCACACAAGCAGCAGATGTGTTGGGAAGCAATGCAATCTCTGGATAGTTTGACAGATAATCTATCACAAGCAAATAGTTTCGTCCATCCAGGAAGAATAAGTCAGTCCCAACTTTCTGCCATGGTTCATCTGGTGGATCAGTGATGATCATCGGCTCCTTCTGTTGCTTTGCATGATGCTTCAAACAAGTATCACAGGTTGACACCATCCTGTCAATGTCTGCGTTTATTCCAGGCCAATAGATGGCAGTTCTAGCCCTTCTTTTACATTTTTCCGCTCTGAGGTGTCCCTCGTGCAGTTTTGTCAACATCTCATTTCGCAGTGACTGAGGGATGATGATCCTGTTCTGTCTCAGCAGAAGTCCCTTGACCACACTCAGCTCTGTTCTGATGTTGTAGTACTGGGCACATTCTCCTCTAGGCCAGCCCCCATTCAGATGTGTAATGACCAATTGCAGACATTTATCTTTCTCAGTCTCCACTACAATTTGTTTAAGCTTTGCGTCTGTGACTGGAAGAGCTTCAGCTACCATGTTCACGTGTTGAGTCATGTTTCATGTGATTTTTAGTTTGAAGCTTGATTGTTTGTTTTCATTTGTATTGTTAGCTCCATTCCTCCTTTTGGTTTTGTTCTTCTCTTTAACCTGTTGCTGCTCCATGATATGTCTAGGTGCATGAGCCTTTGGTACCAACCTAGATGAGTATTTATATCCCTCTGTTTTCCCTGTATGGTTTGAACCTATTTTAATATGTTGTTGGGTTGAAATGTGAGTGGATTCATTGTTTTTATTTGCTTTTTGCTGTTTATTTCAGGAGCTGAAGGCCCCCAGTGAGGGAAGCTAGCTGTCTTGGCCCTGTGGTGGTGGTGTTTCTCTCACAGAGTGTTTTTGCCATTTGACAACTGTGTCTCCCTCACTTAGAGTGTGTGTAGTGTGAGTGTTTGTGCGGAACATATTCGGGTGAGTGGGGTGTCTTCGGATACTCACTGTTCAGCTAGCCGCCCTACTGGTAAGCCTCAGCCTGAAAGTCTCTTGTTTCCTTATTTTCTTCTCCCTTTATTTGGTCAACCATTTTCTACATTTTAATTCATTAGTATGAAATAAAAGTATTTTGTATTTACATCCACGTCTCCTGTGTTTAGTGGAAACGAATCTGCGTGCCCTATTTTGGGTATACATTTCCCCGTTCATAGAGACGGGGTGGCGTAGTCTGCTCTATTTTGGTTTTAGTTGTACACTAGTGGTAGTAACACAGAAACTTTAAAGCCCTTGCATTCTTACTATCCTCAATTAGATACTGTTTTGGATGCGACTAGCTTGGTGAACTCTGTACATTGTTCGATTCCGGCTGTAGAGCCTGTGCAGCAGGGCAATTGGGTGACCATGAGGCGGCCTAGTCGTGGGAAAAAACGGCGCAGTTCCGTTTAGAACATCAAACAGGTTCTCCCCACTCAGTGACGCACCCACTGAGAATCCTGTTGAAAGTGCCCTAGTTATTGGCGACTCTATTAGACGGAACGTGAAAACCGAGACGCCAGAGTGCCTGACATCAAAGCAAATTTAAAAGTGCTGGCTAATGCCAATCATAAATGCTCTAAGATTATTATTCACGTCGGCACTAATGATGTTCGACTTCACCAGTCGGAGATCACCAAAATTAACATTAAAGAGGTGTGTGCACTCGCACGTACAATGTCAGACACTGTAATTTGTCCTGGACTCTTCCTGAGATAATTAGCAGACTATCATCACTATTGCAATGGCTGGCTGTCTTAAGTGGTGTCCACAGAATAATATAGGTTACATAGACAATTGGAAAGGTTTTTGGGGCAGACCTGACCTTTTGAAAAGAGATGGTATTCATCCCTCCTGGGGTGGTGCCGCTCTTCTCTCTAGTAATATGGCCTGTGGTCTTAGTGCTGAACCTTGACTAACTGGGGCCCAGGTCAGGAAGCAGACAGACTGGCTAAACCGACCGTCTGCTAGCTGTCTCAAGTCACAGAAGTCCGATAAATCCCAACACATTCAGAGACTCTTTCACCTAGATATCATCACATAGAGACTGGGTCTGTACCCCGAATTAATAAATACAAAAAACTTCCAAACCCATTTAAGGGTAAAAATTTAATTGATGTTCAACAAGTAAAAAACAGATAATAAAGAGAAACAAACGATAAAGCTTGGGTTGCTGAATATTCTACCCCTTTCTTCTAAAGCACTCATTGTAAATGATACTATCACAGAAAATAATCTAGATGTGCTGTGTTTGACAGAAACCTGGCTAAAACCAGAGGATTACATTACTTTAAATGAGTCTAGCCATCAAGGTTACTATTATCGACACGAACCTCGTCGGAAAGGTAAACGGGGAGGTGTTGCTGTAATCTATAGTAATATCTTCAGTATTACACATCCCGTATTAAGTGACACATCCCATTTGACATTTGTGCTGGTGGCTACTGTATACAGGCCACCAGGGCACCATACAGACTTTATCAAAGAATTTGCTCATTTTCTATCGGAGTTAGTACTGGCTGTGGATAAAGTCCTTATTGTTGGTGATTTTAATAATGTCAGATAATGAAAAAGACGCTTTGGGATTGGCATTAACAGATATTCTAAACTCTATTGGAATATTATTTCCAAACAGCACAGCAGTAATGACTTTATGAACTTCTTTACTTGCAAGATTGACAATATTAGAGAGAAAAGTATAGCCATGCAACTGTCTACTGCAGTATCATATCAGACAGTGCATTGTAGTATCCCTGAGGAAAAATTCCATTCATTTGCTGCTATAGGAGAGGAAGAATTGTCTAAATTTGTTAAATTATCGAAATCAACAACATGTATGTTAGACCCTATACCGACTAAGCTTTTGAAAGAGATGCTTCCAGAGGTCATAGATCCTCTACTTAAGGATGCATTAATGATCTTATCACTAGGTTATGTACTGAAATCTTTTAAGATGGCTATTATCAAACCTCTTATTAAAAGGTTTAACGTGATTGGCTGGATCCGGGCCGTGTCCCGGTCGGATGAGGAACCTGCGCCTGTGCGCGGCAGCAGCGTGGCCCTGGGGTGTCGGCGGAGACTGTGTCAACTAGCTCATCCCTTGTGAAGGCCTTACTGACACATCAGCCAGTGGCACAGATCCCCAACAAACCGTCCCAAAAGATCCTAAAATAGATGGAACTGGATTCAATATTTTGACTGTTGCGATTCCAAATCGGACTTATGACCTGTAACTCTGCCTGAGTATCAAGCAGGTGTTCACTGTTGGCCAGAGGAGAACAGGCCCCCGACTAAGCCTGGTTTGTCCCGAGGGTTTTTTCTCCATTTTGTTGGGAGTTTTGGTTCCTTGCCTCTGTTTTAATGTAAAGCTGCTTTGCCACAATTTGCATTGTAAAAAGCGCTACATAAGTAAAGGTGACTTGACGTGACTTGACTACGCAGACGTGTGTTTACATGCAGATGTGCATTTTGCCTGAGTGGGGCACAAATAATTAAATGCAATAAATTTTAGTCCGAGGATATTTTTTCAAGTTTTACATAAATATAAGTGTTACACTGAATGACAATGAGCTTATATGAATACTTCTTATTGTGCTGAAATACTTCTTATGAATACGGCTTATTGTGCTGCTTAACTCTTTTTAATGTCAAACTAGTCACACTAGCAGTCGAATACCCAGTCTATTTCCTGCTATAAGCATTGGCCAAAAACTATGACCTTTTACAAACTTTTTGAAGTAGCCAAATAAAATCATTCAGATATGAAAAGCTGTAATGCCGAAGCACATCAAGTTACAGGAAGAAGTTAGCAGGTGCACATAGAGCAAATGGAGGCATCAAACCAAAAGGGGTAGTCAAGAAAATAGACACCAAGGTCGTACAAAGAAAATCTAAAGAAAAGAGAGACTTCTAATAAAATTCTGTCCTATATAATAGAGTTAGAGTGAGACATAGGAAGGACTGATAACTGGATGAATAAAGGGAAGGAAGCTCTGAGAAACAAGCAGGCAAAAATGGATTTCAGAGAAAGCAACAGACAGACAATCAAAGGTTAAAATACAAGGCAAGAACACCAAAGAGTTAAGTAAATGATTGTGAGCTAATGTATACTGGTTGGGAGGTTTAGGGAAAAGAGAAAACAATTATCAAATGAGGAAAGTGCATAAAAGAGCAACTCCATGACCCATGTATGCCAAAAACTGACTTCCATTCAATGTAAAACATTTGGGACCTCTCTACGTTAGGGGTTTCTGGTGAATGGTCACATCTGTGTTTTTCCGTTGGCCTGGTCGAATGTTTCAAATGTGGCAGCGGTCTCTTGATGGGCTCTGACGGAGGTGGTATGTTGAGCTGACGGAAAGGTTTGGTTTGCCAAGCCGTGTTGTCAGTCTGGTTGGATGTTTTGAATTGTGCTGAAAATCTTGCTGTCCAAAAGGCAAAAAACGTCTTTTGTCTTTTGGACTTGTTCAGCCAACACAGATTTTTCACCTCGGCTTGATGGATTGACTGTGGACATTTGGAGAGGGTAAATTTTGGATTTTGTACGAGTACCTTGAGCTGTTATTGGTGCAATGCATCTTTTTGTGCATGCATGGTTGTTTGGAGGTCATCTGTTGAGAAAAACTGTCGTTTGTAAGTTTCCACCGTTTTTCAAAATTAAATTTCTTCGGAGCATTGTGTAATTATATATATACGATTTAGTTATGGACCCAGAACTCGAAAAGAAGAGGCTAAATGACACAAACGGGCCAGGAAGTCCTGTTAATTCCATAGTACAAAATAATAGTAATTTGGGAAGCCATAGGCAAACTGCTCAAAAACTGAATTCAAAAACAGCTGAAGTACTTAGAGAAATGGAAAAACAACTACATAATATAGGATTGAAGAAAAAGACTGTTTCATTATCAAGATGTTTTATTAAAGAGGATTTTCCTTTACACACATCATTTAAACATTAAAAAAACGAATTGTACTGCTTAACCACAAAAAGTTTATACAGACATTTTAAAAACGTTGCCAGAAGAAATGTAAAAACAAGTATTTCCACTGCATTAAAAACGTTGAAAACAAAAGTCAATTTAAAAAACGTAATCAGAAAAAAGTAAAACAAGTAACAGAAAGCTTTTCCATCACATCAAAAATGTTAAAAAAGTCAATGTTCAGTCATTTAAAAATGTAAAACAAGTTTTTTCACATACAGTTTTTAAAAAACTGTAAAAAAACAACAAAAAAATCAGTTACCAGGACGTTATAAGAAAAAAAAAGTGCTTTAAGCTTTTAAAAAAGGTAAAACAAGCTAGAGAGCGTTTTTCACATACATTTGAAGAAACTAGTATAATTTGACTAGTAATAAATTATTTAAAAGATATCTACATATTTATTTTTGGATATCTTAAAAAACGATGAATTAAAGATATCTCCAATTTGATTATGACTAGACAAAACCCAGTTAGAGATATCTCTAATTATGATTTGCACTAGTGGCAATTCAATTGAAGATATCTCTAATTTAATTGCCACTAGTGCAAATTATAATTTGAGATATCTCTAACTAAGTTTTGTCTAGTCATAATCAAATTGGAGATATCTTTAATTACAATTTCTACTAGTCAAAACTCATTTGTAGATATCTGAAAATATTTTCCAATTGAAGTCAATGGAAGAATTTGACTAGTCATAAAAGCATTGTAGATATCTGTAATGTATATTACGACTAGTCAAATTAACATTGTAGATATCTTCAATGCATATTATGACTAGTCACAATGACATTGTAGATATCTCAATTGCAATTACGACGAGTCAAAATTGCAGAAGAGATATCTGGAAATGGAATTATGACTAGTCAAAACTGATTTATGACTAGTACGGGAAGGAGTATTTAAAGCTAAACCGGCTTGCCATAAGCGCCGACTTTGACATCAGAAGTTGTAATCATGACATGAAACTTTTGAAAGAAGAAACGTTTTAAAATACAGGCAAGTTCATAAAGATTTATATTGTGTGCCTAGATTGCAGTTATCTTTTGCATTTATCTGCGCAGTATAACGTCATAACAAAAACATTCGAAAAAATCCCTTGGCAACAGGCCAACGCGTTCGACTAATTGTGACGTCACAGGCCGAGTCGCGCCTATATATATGGAGCTCTGCTCAGGTTTGGTTCAGTTGCTTCCCATCGATCGATCTGACTAGTACTGTAGTGCATCTGTGCTGAAATATTGTTCAAATTGTGTTATATCCTTGATATGTTTTGTATCCCTTGATGTGTCATTCTTCAGCAAGCCCTGTCCCAGAGACTGCAGAAAAGAAGAAAGGTAGCTTCTTTACATGGGGGTTTTCTCGGAAATCCAAGAAAACTACCATCGAAGCCCAACAGAGTCTGTGCAGAACTGACAGCAGACTACCGCCTCAGAGATGCTTTGATGGTGAAGATCATCGATTTGTTTGCGTCTGTTGCTCCTTATCGCTTTGTTTTGAATCTAATTATTGTCATTGGTTGTTGTCTACTTTATCATCCCTATCTCATATTGTCTAATATTGCCTATCACATTAATCTGACGTCGCTAGTTTTTAATCTGTTAATCTAAATCACTATCACAACGCGTTAGCATTTCGCTAGTTTGTTTGTAAACTTGTTATGTGTGCCCACCGTCATTTCTGTCACGCTCTCCTTTTGTGTAGTAGAAATTTGTGTATGTCCAAATGCAGTAGGGCAGTCCAGGTACCGCCCTATTAAATGTCAGTGTCACCTGAGTGACATGTGCGACAGTCTATCGGCTGCTGTTTTGGGTCTATTCAAGGCGGAGCTTGTCACCTGGGTGCGCATCGTGCAATCGTTGTTGTGTGTGGGTGTGCGCGCAGTGTAATGTTTCTTTATCCAGTGAAAAAACTGCTTTATAGTAGAAACATCTCTTTATTATATTGCAGATCGCGTGCAGGAACAGCAACAACACTCTCAGTGATTGTGATTCACTTGACTGACTACCCTACAGGTAAGTGTGACGCTACTGACACTTAGTGGTTAGTCTCGGTACTCACATCTACAAATACACTATCACTACATCCCCTTTCCTTTAACCGTAAAGAACAAGTTATTACAATCTCAAGAATTATTTACATTGCAATCACTGTAATAATAAACAACGGATTACATTTCTCTTTTTTTTTTTCATCTTATGAACATTCAAATGCTTATGGTATGTTTAAGCACTATTCACAGGTTAAGTCTATCAGGAGGCTTTACTGTGCGCTTCGATCTTCTCAGTACAGGAGAATGAAAGTCTGAAAGCATTTCTTTAGCTGGCTCTTTGTTATCCAGTACTGGAAGTGTTTAAGATGTTGTCGTTGAGTCTGCACAGTCTGTGTCACCTGCATATGTATCCACCAGTACTGTCTCTTTCGTTTTCAACAGACTCCTCCGATTTCTCCTCAGGATTTGACCATCTTCAGTCCGGACAGTATAAGATCTTGGGTTCATCTCCTCCAGGACTGTGGCTCTTTTAGTCCAGGTACTGCAATCCTCAAGTCTTACTGTGTCCTTATTGGAGAGTGGCTCTAGGCTTTTTGATGCCTTGTCATAATTCGCTTTTTGTCTCTGTTTCAGGTGCTTTTGTTTTCTTTTCAGGTATTTGTTCTTGCTTGGTGTTGCTAAGCAAGGAAGTGTGGTTTGCAATCTGCGTCCCATCAGGATTTCTGCAGGAGACACACCGTGTTCAAGTGGAGAAGCACGGTAATTCAGCAGGGCTAAGTAAGGATCTGAATGACTCTCCACTGCTTTCTTGAGTAGTAGCTTCACTATGTGTACTCCTTTCTCTGCTTTTCCATTTGACTGCGGATATAATGGGCTCGATGTCACATGTTGAAACCCATATTCCTCAGCAAACTTCTGAAAGTCTTTGCAACTGTAGCACGGCCCATTATCACTGCACACCACCTGCGGGATGCCGTGTCTCGCAAAGATAGATTTCATGTGCGTTATCACACAAGCAGCAGATGTGTTGGGAAGCAATGCAATCTCTGGATAGTTTGACAGATAATCTATCACAAGCAAATAGTTTCGTCCATCCAGGAAGAATAAGTCAGTCCCAACTTTCTGCCATGGTTCATCTGGTGGATCAGTGATGATCATCGGCTCCTTCTGTTGCTTTGCATGATGCTTCAAACAAGTATCACAGGTTGACACCATCCTGTCAATGTCTGCGTTTATTCCAGGCCAATAGATGGCAGTTCTAGCCCTTCTTTTACATTTTTCCGCTCTGAGGTGTCCCTCGTGCAGTTTTGTCAACATCTCATTTCGCAGTGACTGAGGGATGATGATCCTGTTCTGTCTCAGCGGAAGTCCCTTGACCACACTCAGCTCTGTTCTGATGTTGTAGTACTGGGCACATTCTCCTCTAGGCCAGCCCCCATTCAGATGTGTAATGACCAATTGCAGACATTTATCTTTCTCAGTCTCCACTACAATTTGTTTAAGCTTTGCGTCTGTGACTGGAAGAGCTTCAGCTACCATGTTCACGTGTTGAGTCATGTTTCATGTGATTTTTAGTTTGAAGCTTGATTGTTTGTTTTCATTTGTATTGTTAGCTCCATTCCTCCTTTTGGTTTTGTTCTTCTCTTTAACCTGTTGCTGCTCCATGATATGTCTAGGTGCATGAGCCTTTGGTACCAACCTAGATGAGTATTTATATCCCTCTGTTTTCCCTGTATGGTTTGAACCTATTTTAATATGTTGTTGGGTTGAAATGTGAGTGGATTCATTGTTTTTATTTGCTTTTTGCTGTTTATTTCAGGAGCTGAAGGCCCCCAGTGAGGGAAGCTAGCTGTCTTGGCCCTGTGGTGGTGGTGTTTCTCTCACAGAGTGTTTTTGCCATTTGACAACTGTGTCTCCCTCACTTAGAGTGTGTGTAGTGTGAGTGTTTGTGCGGAACATATTCGGGTGAGTGGGGTGTCTTCGGATACTCACTGTTCAGCTAGCCGCCCTACTGGTAAGCCTCAGCCTGAAAGTCTCTTGTTTCCTTATTTTCTTCTCCCTTTATTTGGTCAACCATTTTCTACATTTTAATTCATTAGTATGAAATAAAAGTATTTTGTATTTACATCCACGTCTCCTGTGTTTAGTGGAAACGAATCTGCGTGCCCTATTTTGGGTATACATTTCCCCGTTCATAGAGACGGGGTGGCGTAGTCTGCTCTATTTTGGTTTTAGTTGTACACTAGTGGTAGTAACACAGAAACTTTAAAGCCCTTGCATTCTTACTATCCTCAATTAGATACTGTTTTGGATGCGACTAGCTTGGTGAACTCTGTACATTGTTCGATTCCGGCTGTAGAGCCTGTGCAGCAGGGCAATTGGGTGACCATGAGGCGGCCTAGTCGTGGGAAAAAACGGCGCAGTTCCGTTTAGAACATCAAACAGGTTCTCCCCACTCAGTGACGCACCCACTGAGAATCCTGTTGAAAGTGCCCTAGTTATTGGCGACTCTATTAGACGGAACGTGAAAACCGAGACGCCAGAGTGCCTGACATCAAAGCAAATTTAAAAGTGCTGGCTAATGCCAATCATAAATGCTCTAAGATTATTATTCACGTCGGCACTAATGATGTTCGACTTCACCAGTCGGAGATCACCAAAATTAACATTAAAGAGGTGTGTGCACTCGCACGTACAATGTCAGACACTGTAATTTGTCCTGGACTCTTCCTGAGATAATTAGCAGACTATCATCACTATTGCAATGGCTGGCTGTCTTAAGTGGTGTCCACAGAATAATATAGGTTACATAGACAATTGGAAAGGTTTTTGGGGCAGACCTGACCTTTTGAAAAGAGATGGTATTCATCCCTCCTGGGGTGGTGCCGCTCTTCTCTCTAGTAATATGGCCTGTGGTCTTAGTGCTGAACCTTGACTAACTGGGGCCCAGGTCAGGAAGCAGACAGACTGGCTAAACCGACCGTCTGCTAGCTGTCTCAAGTCACAGAAGTCCGATAAATCCCAACACATTCAGAGACTCTTTCACCTAGATATCATCACATAGAGACTGGGTCTGTACCCCGAATTAATAAATACAAAAAACTTCCAAACCCATTTAAGGGTAAAAATTTAATTGATGTTCAACAAGTAAAAAACAGATAATAAAGAGAAACAAACGATAAAGCTCGGGTTGCTGAATATTCTACCCCTTTCTTCTAAAGCACTCATTGTAAATGATACTATCACAGAAAATAATCTAGATGTGCTGTGTTTGACAGAAACCTGGCTAAAACCAGAGGATTACATTACTTTAAATGAGTCTAGCCATCAAGGTTACTATTATCGACACGAACCTCGTCGGAAAGGTAAACGGGGAGGTGTTGCTGTAATCTATAGTAATATCTTCAGTATTACACATCCCGTATTAAGTGACACATCCCATTTGACATTTGTGCTGGTGGCTACTGTATACAGGCCACCAGGGCACCATACAGACTTTATCAAAGAATTTGCTCATTTTCTATCGGAGTTAGTACTGGCTGTGGATAAAGTCCTTATTGTTGGTGATTTTAATAATGTCAGATAATGAAAAAGACGCTTTGGGATTGGCATTAACAGATATTCTAAACTCTATTGGAATATTATTTCCAAACAGCACAGCAGTAATGACTTTATGAACTTCTTTACTTGCAAGATTGACAATATTAGAGAGAAAAGTATAGCCATGCAACTGTCTACTGCAGTATCATATCAGACAGTGCATTGTAGTATCCCTGAGGAAAAATTCCATTCATTTGCTGCTATAGGAGAGGAAGAATTGTCTAAATTTGTTAAATTATCGAAATCAGCAACATGTATGTTAGACCCTATACCGACTAAGCTTTTGAAAGAGATGCTTCCAGAGGTCATAGATCCTCTACTTAAGGATGCATTAATGATCTTATCACTAGGTTATGTACTGAAATCTTTTAAGATGGCTATTATCAAACCTCTTATTAAAAGGTTTAACGTGATTGGCTGGATCCGGGCCGTGTCCCGGTCGGATGAGGAACCTGCGCCTGTGCGCGGCAGCAGCGTGGCCCTGGGGTGTCGGCGGAGACTGTGTCAACTAGCTCATCCCTTGTGAAGGCCTTACTGACACATCAGCCAGTGGCACAGATCCCCAACAAACCGTCCCAAAAGATCCTAAAATAGATGGAACTGGATTCAATATTTTGACTGTTGCGATTCCAAATCGGACTTATGACCTGTAACTCTGCCTGAGTATCAAGCAGGTGTTCACTGTTGGCCAGAGGAGAACAGGCCCCCGACTAAGCCTGGTTTGTCCCGAGGGTTTTTTCTCCATTTTGTTGGGAGTTTTGGTTCCTTGCCTCTGTTTTAATGTAAAGCTGCTTTGCCACAATTTGCATTGTAAAAAGCGCTACATAAGTAAAGGTGACTTGACGTGACTTGACTACGCAGACGTGTGTTTACATGCAGATGTGCATTTTGCCTGAGTGGGGCACAAATAATTAAATGCAATAAATTTTAGTCCGAGGATATTTTTTCAAGTTTTACATAAATATAAGTGTTACACTGAATGACAATGAGCTTATATGAATACTTCTTATTGTGCTGAAATACTTCTTATGAATACGGCTTATTGTGCTGCTTAACTCTTTTTAATGTCAAACTAGTCACACTAGCAGTCGAATACCCAGTCTATTTCCTGCTATAAGCATTGGCCAAAAACTATGACCTTTTACAAACTTTTTGAAGTAGCCAAATAAAATCATTCAGATATGAAAAGCTGTAATGCCGAAGCACATCAAGTTACAGGAAGAAGTTAGCAGGTGCACATAGAGCAAATGGAGGCATCAAACCAAAAGGGGTAGTCAAGAAAATAGACACCAAGGTCGTACAAAGAAAATCTAAAGAAAAGAGAGACTTCTAATAAAATTCTGTCCTATATAATAGAGTTAGAGTGAGACATAGGAAGGACTGATAACTGGATGAATAAAGGGAAGGAAGCTCTGAGAAACAAGCAGGCAAAAATGGATTTCAGAGAAAGCAACAGACAGACAATCAAAGGTTAAAATACAAGGCAAGAACACCAAAGAGTTAAGTAAATGATTGTGAGCTAATGTATACTGGTTGGGAGGTTTAGGGAAAAGAGAAAACAATTATCAAATGAGGAAAGTGCATAAAAGAGCAACTCCATGACCCATGTATGCCAAAAACTGACTTCCATTCAATGTAAAACATTTGGGACCTCTCTACGTTAGGGGTTTCTGGTGAATGGTCACATCTGTGTTTTTCCGTTGGCCTGGTCGAATGTTTCAAATGTGGCAGCGGTCTCTTGATGGGCTCTGACGGAGGTGGTATGTTGAGCTGACGGAAAGGTTTGGTTTGCCAAGCCGTGTTGTCAGTCTGGTTGGATGTTTTGAATTGTGCTGAAAATCTTGCTGTCCAAAAGGCAAAAAACGTCTTTTGTCTTTTGGACTTGTTCAGCCAACACAGATTTTTCACCTCGGCTTGATGGATTGACTGTGGACATTTGGAGAGGGTAAATTTTGGATTTTGTACGAGTACCTTGAGCTGTTATTGGTGCAATGCATCTTTTTGTGCATGCATGGTTGTTTGGAGGTCATCTGTTGAGAAAAACTGTCGTTTGTAAGTTTCCACCGTTTTTCAAAATTAAATTTCTTCGGAGCATTGTGTAATTATATATATACGATTTAGTTATGGACCCAGAACTCGAAAAGAAGAGGCTAAATGACACAAACGGGCCAGGAAGTCCTGTTAATTCCATAGTACAAAATAATAGTAATTTGGGAAGCCATAGGCAAACTGCTCAAAAACTGAATTCAAAAACAGCTGAAGTACTTAGAGAAATGGAAAAACAACTACATAATATAGGATTGAAGAAAAAGACTGTTTCATTATCAAGATGTTTTATTAAAGAGGATTTTCCTTTACACACATCATTTAAACATTAAAAAAACGAATTGTACTGCTTAACCACAAAAAGTTTATACAGACATTTTAAAAACGTTGCCAGAAGAAATGTAAAAACAAGTATTTCCACTGCATTAAAAACGTTGAAAACAAAAGTCAATTTAAAAAACGTAATCAGAAAAAAGTAAAACAAGTAACAGAAAGCTTTTCCATCACATCAAAAATGTTAAAAAAGTCAATGTTCAGTCATTTAAAAATGTAAAACAAGTTTTTTCACATACAGTTTTTAAAAAACTGTAAAAAAACAACAAAAAAATCAGTTACCAGGACGTTATAAGAAAAAAAAAGTGCTTTAAGCTTTTAAAAAAGGTAAAACAAGCTAGAGAGCGTTTTTCACATACATTTGAAGAAACTAGTATAATTTGACTAGTAATAAATTATTTAAAAGATATCTACATATTTATTTTTGGATATCTTAAAAAACGATGAATTAAAGATATCTCCAATTTGATTATGACTAGACAAAACCCAGTTAGAGATATCTCTAATTATGATTTGCACTAGTGGCAATTCAATTGAAGATATCTCTAATTTAATTGCCACTAGTGCAAATTATAATTTGAGATATCTCTAACTAAGTTTTGTCTAGTCATAATCAAATTGGAGATATCTTTAATTACAATTTCTACTAGTCAAAACTCATTTGTAGATATCTGAAAATATTTTCCAATTGAAGTCAATGGAAGAATTTGACTAGTCATAAAAGCATTGTAGATATCTGTAATGTATATTACGACTAGTCAAATTAACATTGTAGATATCTTCAATGCATATTATGACTAGTCACAATGACATTGTAGATATCTCAATTGCAATTACGACGAGTCAAAATTGCAGAAGAGATATCTGGAAATGGAATTATGACTAGTCAAAACTGATTTATTGACTAGTACGGGAAGGAGTATTTAAAGCTAAACCGGCTTGCCATAAGCGCCGACTTTGACATCAGAAGTTGTAATCATGACATGAAACTTTTGAAAGAAGAAACGTTTTAAAATACAGGCAAGTTCATAAAGATTTATATTGTGTGCCTAGATTGCAGTTATCTTTTGCATTTATCTGCGCAGTATAACGTCATAACAAAAACATTCGAAAAAATCCCTTGGCAACAGGCCAACGCGTTCGACTAATTGTGACGTCACAGGCCGAGTCGCGCCTATATATATGGAGCTCTGCTCAGGTTTGGTTCAGTTGCTTCCCATCGATCGATCTGACTAGTACTGTAGTGCATCTGTGCTGAAATATTGTTCAAATTGTGTTATATCCTTGATATGTTTTGTATCCCTTGATGTGTCATTCTTCAGCAAGCCCTGTCCCAGAGACTGCAGAAAAGAAGAAAGGTAGCTTCTTTACATGGGGGTTTTCTCGGAAATCCAAGAAAACTACCATCGAAGCCCAACAGAGTCTGTGCAGAACTGACAGCAGACTACCGCCTCAGAGATGCTTTGATGGTGAAGATCATCGATTTGTTTGCGTCTGTTGCTCCTTATCGCTTTGTTTTGAATCTAATTATTGTCATTGGTTGTTGTCTACTTTATCATCCCTATCTCATATTGTCTAATATTGCCTATCACATTAATCTGACGTCGCTAGTTTTTAATCTGTTAATCTAAATCACTATCACAACGCGTTAGCATTTCGCTAGTTTGTTTGTAAACTTGTTATGTGTGCCCACCGTCATTTCTGTCACGCTCTCCTTTTGTGTAGTAGAAATTTGTGTATGTCCAAATGCAGTAGGGCAGTCCAGGTACCGCCCTATTAAATGTCAGTGTCACCTGAGTGACATGTGCGACAGTCTATCGGCTGCTGTTTTGGGTCTATTCAAGGCGGAGCTTGTCACCTGGGTGCGCATCGTGCAATCGTTGTTGTGTGTGGGTGTGCGCGCAGTGTAATGTTTCTTTATCCAGTGAAAAAACTGCTTTATAGTAGAAACATCTCTTTATTATATTGCAGATCGCGTGCAGGAACAGCAACAACACTCTCAGTGATTGTGATTCACTTGACTGACTACCCTACAGGTAAGTGTGACGCTACTGACACTTAGTGGTTAGTCTCGGTACTCACATCTACAAATACACTATCACTACATCCCCTTTCCTTTAACCGTAAAGAACAAGTT
Organism: Zacco platypus; assembly: GCA_038088235.1. NCBI lineage: Eukaryota > Metazoa > Chordata > Actinopteri > Cypriniformes > Xenocyprididae > Zacco > Zacco platypus. The sequence goes on along the minus strand of CM076086.1, from coordinate 22,510,036 downwards.
ATTACAATCTCAAGAATTATTTACATTGCAATCACTGTAATAATAAACAACGGATTACATTTCTCTTTTTTTTTTTCATCTTATGAACATTCAAATGCTTATGGTATGTTTAAGCACTATTCACAGGTTAAGTCTATCAGGAGGCTTTACTGTGCGCTTCGATCTTCTCAGTACAGGAGAATGAAAGTCTGAAAGCATTTCTTTAGCTGGCTCTTTGTTATCCAGTACTGGAAGTGTTTAAGATGTTGTCGTTGAGTCTGCACAGTCTGTGTCACCTGCATATGTATCCACCAGTACTGTCTCTTTCGTTTTCAACAGACTCCTCCGATTTCTCCTCAGGATTTGACCATCTTCAGTCCGGACAGTATAAGATCTTGGGTTCATCTCCTCCAGGACTGTGGCTCTTTTAGTCCAGGTACTGCAATCCTCAAGTCTTACTGTGTCCTTATTGGAGAGTGGCTCTAGGCTTTTTGATGCCTTGTCATAATTCGCTTTTTGTCTCTGTTTCAGGTGCTTTTGTTTTCTTTTCAGGTATTTGTTCTTGCTTGGTGTTGCTAAGCAAGGAAGTGTGGTTTGCAATCTGCGTCCCATCAGGATTTCTGCAGGAGACACACCGTGTTCAAGTGGAGAAGCACGGTAATTCAGCAGGGCTAAGTAAGGATCTGAATGACTCTCCACTGCTTTCTTGAGTAGTAGCTTCACTATGTGTACTCCTTTCTCTGCTTTTCCATTTGACTGCGGATATAATGGGCTCGATGTCACATGTTGAAACCCATATTCCTCAGCAAACTTCTGAAAGTCTTTGCAACTGTAGCACGGCCCATTATCACTGCACACCACCTGCGGGATGCCGTGTCTCGCAAAGATAGATTTCATGTGCGTTATCACACAAGCAGCAGATGTGTTGGGAAGCAATGCAATCTCTGGATAGTTTGACAGATAATCTATCACAAGCAAATAGTTTCGTCCATCCAGGAAGAATAAGTCAGTCCCAACTTTCTGCCATGGTTCATCTGGTGGATCAGTGATGATCATCGGCTCCTTCTGTTGCTTTGCATGATGCTTCAAACAAGTATCACAGGTTGACACCATCCTGTCAATGTCTGCGTTTATTCCAGGCCAATAGATGGCAGTTCTAGCCCTTCTTTTACATTTTTCCGCTCTGAGGTGTCCCTCGTGCAGTTTTGTCAACATCTCATTTCGCAGTGACTGAGGGATGATGATCCTGTTCTGTCTCAGCAGAAGTCCCTTGACCACACTCAGCTCTGTTCTGATGTTGTAGTACTGGGCACATTCTCCTCTAGGCCAGCCCCCATTCAGATGTGTAATGACCAATTGCAGACATTTATCTTTCTCAGTCTCCACTACAATTTGTTTAAGCTTTGCGTCTGTGACTGGAAGAGCTTCAGCTACCATGTTCACGTGTTGAGTCATGTTTCATGTGATTTTTAGTTTGAAGCTTGATTGTTTGTTTTCATTTGTATTGTTAGCTCCATTCCTCCTTTTGGTTTTGTTCTTCTCTTTAACCTGTTGCTGCTCCATGATATGTCTAGGTGCATGAGCCTTTGGTACCAACCTAGATGAGTATTTATATCCCTCTGTTTTCCCTGTATGGTTTGAACCTATTTTAATATGTTGTTGGGTTGAAATGTGAGTGGATTCATTGTTTTTATTTGCTTTTTGCTGTTTATTTCAGGAGCTGAAGGCCCCCAGTGAGGGAAGCTAGCTGTCTTGGCCCTGTGGTGGTGGTGTTTCTCTCACAGAGTGTTTTTGCCATTTGACAACTGTGTCTCCCTCACTTAGAGTGTGTGTAGTGTGAGTGTTTGTGCGGAACATATTCGGGTGAGTGGGGTGTCTTCGGATACTCACTGTTCAGCTAGCCGCCCTACTGGTAAGCCTCAGCCTGAAAGTCTCTTGTTTCCTTATTTTCTTCTCCCTTTATTTGGTCAACCATTTTCTACATTTTAATTCATTAGTATGAAATAAAAGTATTTTGTATTTACATCCACGTCTCCTGTGTTTAGTGGAAAGGAATCTGCGTGCCCTATTTTGGGTATACATTTCCCCGTTCATAGAGACGGGGTGGCGTAGTCTGCTCTATTTTGGTTTTAGTTGTACACTAGTGGTAGTAACACAGAAACTTTAAAGCCCTTGCATTCTTACTATCCTCAATTAGATACTGTTTTGGATGCGACTAGCTTGGTGAACTCTGTACATTGTTCGATTCCGGCTGTAGAGCCTGTGCAGCAGGGCAATTGGGTGACCATGAGGCGGCCTAGTCGTGGGAAAAAACGGCGCAGTTCCGTTTAGAACATCAAACAGGTTCTCCCCACTCAGTGACGCACCCACTGAGAATCCTGTTGAAAGTGCCCTAGTTATTGGCGACTCTATTAGACGGAACGTGAAAACCGAGACGCCAGAGTGCCTGACATCAAAGCAAATTTAAAAGTGCTGGCTAATGCCAATCATAAATGCTCTAAGATTATTATTCACGTCGGCACTAATGATGTTCGACTTCACCAGTCGGAGATCACCAAAATTAACATTAAAGAGGTGTGTGCACTCGCACGTACAATGTCAGACACTGTAATTTGTCCTGGACTCTTCCTGATATAATTAGCAGACTATCATCACTATTGCAATGGCTGGCTGTCTTAAGTGGTGTCCACAGAATAATATAGGTTACATAGACAATTGGAAAGGTTTTTGGGGCAGACCTGACCTTTTGAAAAGAGATGGTATTCATCCCTCCTGGGGTGGTGCCGCTCTTCTCTCTAGTAATATGGCCTGTGGTCTTAGTGCTGAACCTTGACTAACTGGGGCCCAGGTCAGGAAGCAGACAGACTGGCTAAACCGACCGTCTGCTAGCTGTCTCAAGTCACAGAAGTCCGATAAATCCCAACACATTCAGAGACTCTTTCACCTAGATATCATCACATAGAGACTGGGTCTGTACCCCGAATTAATAAATACAAAAAACTTCCAAACCCATTTAAGGGTAAAAATTTAATTGATGTTCAACAAGTAAAAAACAGATAATAAAGAGAAACAAACGATAAAGCTCGGGTTGCTGAATATTCTACCCCTTTCTTCTAAAGCACTCATTGTAAATGATACTATCACAGAAAATAATCTAGATGTGCTGTGTTTGACAGAAACCTGGCTAAAACCAGAGGATTACATTACTTTAAATGAGTCTAGCCATCAAGGTTACTATTATCGACACGAACCTCGTCGGAAAGGTAAACGGGGAGGTGTTGCTGTAATCTATAGTAATATCTTCAGTATTACACATCCCGTATTAAGTGACACATCCCATTTGACATTTGTGCTGGTGGCTACTGTATACAGGCCACCAGGGCACCATACAGACTTTATCAAAGAATTTGCTCATTTTCTATCGGAGTTAGTACTGGCTGTGGATAAAGTCCTTATTGTTGGTGATTTTAATAATGTCAGATAATGAAAAAGACGCTTTGGGATTGGCATTAACAGATATTCTAAACTCTATTGGAATATTATTTCCAAACAGCACAGCAGTAATGACTTTATGAACTTCTTTACTTGCAAGATTGACAATATTAGAGAGAAAAGTATAGCCATGCAACTGTCTACTGCAGTATCATATCAGACAGTGCATTGTAGTATCCCTGAGGAAAAATTCCATTCATTTGCTGCTATAGGAGAGGAAGAATTGTCTAAATTTGTTAAATTATCGAAATCAGCAACATGTATGTTAGACCCTATACCGACTAAGCTTTTGAAAGAGATGCTTCCAGAGGTCATAGATCCTCTACTTAAGGATGCATTAATGATCTTATCACTAGGTTATGTACTGAAATCTTTTAAGATGGCTATTATCAAACCTCTTATTAAAAGGTTTAACGTGATTGGCTGGATCCGGGCCGTGTCCCGGTCGGATGAGGAACCTGCGCCTGTGCGCGGCAGCAGCGTGGCCCTGGGGTGTCGGCGGAGACTGTGTCAACTAGCTCATCCCTTGTGAAGGCCTTACTGACACATCAGCCAGTGGCACAGATCCCCAACAAACCGTCCCAAAAGATCCTAAAATAGATGGAACTGGATTCAATATTTTGACTGTTGCGATTCCAAATCGGACTTATGACCTGTAACTCTGCCTGAGTATCAAGCAGGTGTTCACTGTTGGCCAGAGGAGAACAGGCCCCCGACTAAGCCTGGTTTGTCCCGAGGGTTTTTTCTCCATTTTGTTGGGAGTTTTGGTTCCTTGCCTCTGTTTTAATGTAAAGCTGCTTTGCCACAATTTGCATTGTAAAAAGCGCTACATAAGTAAAGGTGACTTGACGTGACTTGACTACGCAGACGTGTGTTTACATGCAGATGTGCATTTTGCCTGAGTGGGGCACAAATAATTAAATGCAATAAATTTTAGTCCGAGGATATTTTTTCAAGTTTTACATAAATATAAGTGTTACACTGAATGACAATGAGCTTATATGAATACTTCTTATTGTGCTGAAATACTTCTTATGAATACGGCTTATTGTGCTGCTTAACTCTTTTTAATGTCAAACTAGTCACACTAGCAGTCGAATACCCAGTCTATTTCCTGCTATAAGCATTGGCCAAAAACTATGACCTTTTACAAACTTTTTGAAGTAGCCAAATAAAATCATTCAGATATGAAAAGCTGTAATGCCGAAGCACATCAAGTTACAGGAAGAAGTTAGCAGGTGCACATAGAGCAAATGGAGGCATCAAACCAAAAGGGGTAGTCAAGAAAATAGACACCAAGGTCGTACAAAGAAAATCTAAAGAAAAGAGAGACTTCTAATAAAATTCTGTCCTATATAATAGAGTTAGAGTGAGACATAGGAAGGACTGATAACTGGATGAATAAAGGGAAGGAAGCTCTGAGAAACAAGCAGGCAAAAATGGATTTCAGAGAAAGCAACAGACAGACAATCAAAGGTTAAAATACAAGGCAAGAACACCAAAGAGTTAAGTAAATGATTGTGAGCTAATGTATACTGGTTGGGAGGTTTAGGGAAAAGAGAAAACAATTATCAAATGAGGAAAGTGCATAAAAGAGCAACTCCATGACCCATGTATGCCAAAAACTGACTTCCATTCAATGTAAAACATTTGGGACCTCTCTACGTTAGGGGTTTCTGGTGAATGGTCACATCTGTGTTTTTCCGTTGGCCTGGTCGAATGTTTCAAATGTGGCAGCGGTCTCTTGATGGGCTCTGACGGAGGTGGTATGTTGAGCTGACGGAAAGGTTTGGTTTGCCAAGCCGTGTTGTCAGTCTGGTTGGATGTTTTGAATTGTGCTGAAAATCTTGCTGTCCAAAAGGCAAAAAACGTCTTTTGTCTTTTGGACTTGTTCAGCCAACACAGATTTTTCACCTCGGCTTGATGGATTGACTGTGGACATTTGGAGAGGGTAAATTTTGGATTTTGTACGAGTACCTTGAGCTGTTATTGGTGCAATGCATCTTTTTGTGCATGCATGGTTGTTTGGAGGTCATCTGTTGAGAAAAACTGTCGTTTGTAAGTTTCCACCGTTTTTCAAAATTAAATTTCTTCGGAGCATTGTGTAATTATATATATACGATTTAGTTATGGACCCAGAACTCGAAAAGAAGAGGCTAAATGACACAAACGGGCCAGGAAGTCCTGTTAATTCCATAGTACAAAATAATAGTAATTTGGGAAGCCATAGGCAAACTGCTCAAAAACTGAATTCAAAAACAGCTGAAGTACTTAGAGAAATGGAAAAACAACTACATAATATAGGATTGAAGAAAAAGACTGTTTCATTATCAAGATGTTTTATTAAAGAGGATTTTCCTTTACACACATCATTTAAACATTAAAAAAACGAATTGTACTGCTTAACCACAAAAAGTTTATACAGACATTTTAAAAACGTTGCCAGAAGAAATGTAAAAACAAGTATTTCCACTGCATTAAAAACGTTGAAAACAAAAGTCAATTTAAAAAACGTAATCAGAAAAAAGTAAAACAAGTAACAGAAAGCTTTTCCATCACATCAAAAATGTTAAAAAAGTCAATGTTCAGTCATTTAAAAATGTAAAACAAGTTTTTTCACATACAGTTTTTAAAAAACTGTAAAAAAACAACAAAAAAATCAGTTACCAGGACGTTATAAGAAAAAAAAAGTGCTTTAAGCTTTTAAAAAAGGTAAAACAAGCTAGAGAGCGTTTTTCACATACATTTGAAGAAACTAGTATAATTTGACTAGTAATAAATTATTTAAAAGATATCTACATATTTATTTTTGGATATCTTAAAAAACGATGAATTAAAGATATCTCCAATTTGATTATGACTAGACAAAACCCAGTTAGAGATATCTCTAATTATGATTTGCACTAGTGGCAATTCAATTGAAGATATCTCTAATTTAATTGCCACTAGTGCAAATTATAATTTGAGATATCTCTAACTAAGTTTTGTCTAGTCATAATCAAATTGGAGATATCTTTAATTACAATTTCTACTAGTCAAAACTCATTTGTAGATATCTGAAAATATTTTCCAATTGAAGTCAATGGAAGAATTTGACTAGTCATAAAAGCATTGTAGATATCTGTAATGTATATTACGACTAGTCAAATTAACATTGTAGATATCTTCAATGCATATTATGACTAGTCACAATGACATTGTAGATATCTCAATTGCAATTACGACGAGTCAAAATTGCAGAAGAGATATCTGGAAATGGAATTATGACTAGTCAAAACTGATTTATGACTAGTACGGGAAGGAGTATTTAAAGCTAAACCGGCTTGCCATAAGCGCCGACTTTGACATCAGAAGTTGTAATCATGACATGAAACTTTTGAAAGAAGAAACGTTTTAAAATACAGGCAAGTTCATAAAGATTTATATTGTGTGCCTAGATTGCAGTTATCTTTTGCATTTATCTGCGCAGTATAACGTCATAACAAAAACATTCGAAAAAATCCCTTGGCAACAGGCCAACGCGTTCGACTAATTGTGACGTCACAGGCCGAGTCGCGCCTATATATATGGAGCTCTGCTCAGGTTTGGTTCAGTTGCTTCCCATCGATCGATCTGACTAGTACTGTAGTGCATCTGTGCTGAAATATTGTTCAAATTGTGTTATATCCTTGATATGTTTTGTATCCCTTGATGTGTCATTCTTCAGCAAGCCCTGTCCCAGAGACTGCAGAAAAGAAGAAAGGTAGCTTCTTTACATGGGGGTTTTCTCGGAAATCCAAGAAAACTACCATCGAAGCCCAACAGAGTCTGTGCAGAACTGACAGCAGACTACCGCCTCAGAGATGCTTTGATGGTGAAGATCATCGATTTGTTTGCGTCTGTTGCTCCTTATCGCTTTGTTTTGAATCTAATTATTGTCATTGGTTGTTGTCTACTTTATCATCCCTATCTCATATTGTCTAATATTGCCTATCACATTAATCTGACGTCGCTAGTTTTTAATCTGTTAATCTAAATCACTATCACAACGCGTTAGCATTTCGCTAGTTTGTTTGTAAACTTGTTATGTGTGCCCACCGTCATTTCTGTCACGCTCTCCTTTTGTGTAGTAGAAATTTGTGTATGTCCAAATGCAGTAGGGCAGTCCAGGTACCGCCCTATTAAATGTCAGTGTCACCTGAGTGACATGTGCGACAGTCTATCGGCTGCTGTTTTGGGTCTATTCAAGGCGGAGCTTGTCACCTGGGTGCGCATCGTGCAATCGTTGTTGTGTGTGGGTGTGCGCGCAGTGTAATGTTTCTTTATCCAGTGAAAAAACTGCTTTATAGTAGAAACATCTCTTTATTATATTGCAGATCGCGTGCAGGAACAGCAACAACACTCTCAGTGATTGTGATTCACTTGACTGACTACCCTACAGGTAAGTGTGACGCTACTGACACTTAGTGGTTAGTCTCGGTACTCACATCTACAAATACACTATCACTACATCCCCTTTCCTTTAACCGTAAAGAACAAGTTATTACAATCTCAAGAATTATTTACATTGCAATCACTGTAATAATAAACAACGGATTACATTTCTCTTTTTTTTTTTCATCTTATGAACATTCAAATGCTTATGGTATGTTTAAGCACTATTCACAGGTTAAGTCTATCAGGAGGCTTTACTGTGCGCTTCGATCTTCTCAGTACAGGAGAATGAAAGTCTGAAAGCATTTCTTTAGCTGGCTCTTTGTTATCCAGTACTGGAAGTGTTTAAGATGTTGTCGTTGAGTCTGCACAGTCTGTGTCACCTGCATATGTATCCACCAGTACTGTCTCTTTCGTTTTCAACAGACTCCTCCGATTTCTCCTCAGGATTTGACCATCTTCAGTCCGGACAGTATAAGATCTTGGGTTCATCTCCTCCAGGACTGTGGCTCTTTTAGTCCAGGTACTGCAATCCTCAAGTCTTACTGTGTCCTTATTGGAGAGTGGCTCTAGGCTTTTTGATGCCTTGTCATAATTCGCTTTTTGTCTCTGTTTCAGGTGCTTTTGTTTTCTTTTCAGGTATTTGTTCTTGCTTGGTGTTGCTAAGCAAGGAAGTGTGGTTTGCAATCTGCGTCCCATCAGGATTTCTGCAGGAGACACACCGTGTTCAAGTGGAGAAGCACGGTAATTCAGCAGGGCTAAGTAAGGATCTGAATGACTCTCCACTGCTTTCTTGAGTAGTAGCTTCACTATGTGTACTCCTTTCTCTGCTTTTCCATTTGACTGCGGATATAATGGGCTCGATGTCACATGTTGAAACCCATATTCCTCAGCAAACTTCTGAAAGTCTTTGCAACTGTAGCACGGCCCATTATCACTGCACACCACCTGCGGGATGCCGTGTCTCGCAAAGATAGATTTCATGTGCGTTATCACACAAGCAGCAGATGTGTTGGGAAGCAATGCAATCTCTGGATAGTTTGACAGATAATCTATCACAAGCAAATAGTTTCGTCCATCCAGGAAGAATAAGTCAGTCCCAACTTTCTGCCATGGTTCATCTGGTGGATCAGTGATGATCATCGGCTCCTTCTGTTGCTTTGCATGATGCTTCAAACAAGTATCACAGGTTGACACCATCCTGTCAATGTCTGCGTTTATTCCAGGCCAATAGATGGCAGTTCTAGCCCTTCTTTTACATTTTTCCGCTCTGAGGTGTCCCTCGTGCAGTTTTGTCAACATCTCATTTCGCAGTGACTGAGGGATGATGATCCTGTTCTGTCTCAGCGGAAGTCCCTTGACCACACTCAGCTCTGTTCTGATGTTGTAGTACTGGGCACATTCTCCTCTAGGCCAGCCCCCATTCAGATGTGTAATGACCAATTGCAGACATTTATCTTTCTCAGTCTCCACTACAATTTGTTTAAGCTTTGCGTCTGTGACTGGAAGAGCTTCAGCTACCATGTTCACGTGTTGAGTCATGTTTCATGTGATTTTTAGTTTGAAGCTTGATTGTTTGTTTTCATTTGTATTGTTAGCTCCATTCCTCCTTTTGGTTTTGTTCTTCTCTTTAACCTGTTGCTGCTCCATGATATGTCTAGGTGCATGAGCCTTTGGTACCAACCTAGATGAGTATTTATATCCCTCTGTTTTCCCTGTATGGTTTGAACCTATTTTAATATGTTGTTGGGTTGAAATGTGAGTGGATTCATTGTTTTTATTTGCTTTTTGCTGTTTATTTCAGGAGCTGAAGGCCCCCAGTGAGGGAAGCTAGCTGTCTTGGCCCTGTGGTGGTGGTGTTTCTCTCACAGAGTGTTTTTGCCATTTGACAACTGTGTCTCCCTCACTTAGAGTGTGTGTAGTGTGAGTGTTTGTGCGGAACATATTCGGGTGAGTGGGGTGTCTTCGGATACTCACTGTTCAGCTAGCCGCCCCTACTGGTAAGCCTCAGCCTGAAAGTCTCTTGTTTCCTTATTTTCTTCTCCCTTTATTTGGTCAACCATTTTCTACATTTTAATTCATTAGTATGAAATAAAAGTATTTTGTATTTACATCCACGTCTCCTGTGTTTAGTGGAAAGGAATCTGCGTGCCCTATTTTGGGTATACATTTCCCCGTTCATAGAGACGGGGTGGCGTAGTCTGCTCTATTTTGGTTTTAGTTGTACACTAGTGGTAGTAACACAGAAACTTTAAAGCCCTTGCATTCTTACTATCCTCAATTAGATACTGTTTTGGATGCGACTAGCTTGGTGAACTCTGTACATTGTTCGATTCCGGCTGTAGAGCCTGTGCAGCAGGGCAATTGGGTGACCATGAGGCGGCCTAGTCGTGGGAAAAAACGGCGCAGTTCCGTTTAGAACATCAAACAGGTTCTCCCCACTCAGTGACGCACCCACTGAGAATCCTGTTGAAAGTGCCCTAGTTATTGGCGACTCTATTAGACGGAACGTGAAAACCGAGACGCCAGAGTGCCTGACATCAAAGCAAATTTAAAAGTGCTGGCTAATGCCAATCATAAATGCTCTAAGATTATTATTCACGTCGGCACTAATGATGTTCGACTTCACCAGTCGGAGATCACCAAAATTAACATTAAAGAGGTGTGTGCACTCGCACGTACAATGTCAGACACTGTAATTTGTCCTGGACTCTTCCTGATATAATTAGCAGACTATCATCACTATTGCAATGGCTGGCTGTCTTAAGTGGTGTCCACAGAATAATATAGGTTACATAGACAATTGGAAAGGTTTTTGGGGCAGACCTGACCTTTTGAAAAGAGATGGTATTCATCCCTCCTGGGGTGGTGCCGCTCTTCTCTCTAGTAATATGGCCTGTGGTCTTAGTGCTGAACCTTGACTAACTGGGGCCCAGGTCAGGAAGCAGACAGACTGGCTAAACCGACCGTCTGCTAGCTGTCTCAAGTCACAGAAGTCCGATAAATCCCAACACATTCAGAGACTCTTTCACCTAGATATCATCACATAGAGACTGGGTCTGTACCCCGAATTAATAAATACAAAAAACTTCCAAACCCATTTAAGGGTAAAAATTTAATTGATGTTCAACAAGTAAAAAACAGATAATAAAGAGAAACAAACGATAAAGCTCGGGTTGCTGAATATTCTACCCCTTTCTTCTAAAGCACTCATTGTAAATGATACTATCACAGAAAATAATCTAGATGTGCTGTGTTTGACAGAAACCTGGCTAAAACCAGAGGATTACATTACTTTAAATGAGTCTAGCCATCAAGGTTACTATTATCGACACGAACCTCGTCGGAAAGGTAAACGGGGAGGTGTTGCTGTAATCTATAGTAATATCTTCAGTATTACACATCCCGTATTAAGTGACACATCCCATTTGACATTTGTGCTGGTGGCTACTGTATACAGGCCACCAGGGCACCATACAGACTTTATCAAAGAATTTGCTCATTTTCTATCGGAGTTAGTACTGGCTGTGGATAAAGTCCTTATTGTTGGTGATTTTAATAATGTCAGATAATGAAAAAGACGCTTTGGGATTGGCATTAACAGATATTCTAAACTCTATTGGAATATTATTTCCAAACAGCACAGCAGTAATGACTTTATGAACTTCTTTACTTGCAAGATTGACAATATTAGAGAGAAAAGTATAGCCATGCAACTGTCTACTGCAGTATCATATCAGACAGTGCATTGTAGTATCCCTGAGGAAAAATTCCATTCATTTGCTGCTATAGGAGAGGAAGAATTGTCTAAATTTGTTAAATTATCGAAATCAGCAACATGTATGTTAGACCCTATACCGACTAAGCTTTTGAAAGAGATGCTTCCAGAGGTCATAGATCCTCTACTTAAGGATGCATTAATGATCTTATCACTAGGTTATGTACTGAAATCTTTTAAGATGGCTATTATCAAACCTCTTATTAAAAGGTTTAACGTGATTGGCTGGATCCGGGCCGTGTCCCGGTCGGATGAGGAACCTGCGCCTGTGCGCGGCAGCAGCGTGGCCCTGGGGTGTCGGCGGAGACTGTGTCAACTAGCTCATCCCTTGTGAAGGCCTTACTGACACATCAGCCAGTGGCACAGATCCCCAACAAACCGTCCCAAAAGATCCTAAAATAGATGGAACTGGATTCAATATTTTGACTGTTGCGATTCCAAATCGGACTTATGACCTGTAACTCTGCCTGAGTATCAAGCAGGTGTTCACTGTTGGCCAGAGGAGAACAGGCCCCCGACTAAGCCTGGTTTGTCCCGAGGGTTTTTTCTCCATTTTGTTGGGAGTTTTGGTTCCTTGCCTCTGTTTTAATGTAAAGCTGCTTTGCCACAATTTGCATTGTAAAAAGCGCTACATAAGTAAAGGTGACTTGACGTGACTTGACTACGCAGACGTGTGTTTACATGCAGATGTGCATTTTGCCTGAGTGGGGCACAAATAATTAAATGCAATAAATTTTAGTCCGAGGATATTTTTTCAAGTTTTACATAAATATAAGTGTTACACTGAATGACAATGAGCTTATATGAATACTTCTTATTGTGCTGAAATACTTCTTATGAATACGGCTTATTGTGCTGCTTAACTCTTTTTAATGTCAAACTAGTCACACTAGCAGTCGAATACCCAGTCTATTTCCTGCTATAAGCATTGGCCAAAAACTATGACCTTTTACAAACTTTTTGAAGTAGCCAAATAAAATCATTCAGATATGAAAAGCTGTAATGCCGAAGCACATCAAGTTACAGGAAGAAGTTAGCAGGTGCACATAGAGCAAATGGAGGCATCAAACCAAAAGGGGTAGTCAAGAAAATAGACACCAAGGTCGTACAAAGAAAATCTAAAGAAAAGAGAGACTTCTAATAAAATTCTGTCCTATATAATAGAGTTAGAGTGAGACATAGGAAGGACTGATAACTGGATGAATAAAGGGAAGGAAGCTCTGAGAAACAAGCAGGCAAAAATGGATTTCAGAGAAAGCAACAGACAGACAATCAAAGGTTAAAATACAAGGCAAGAACACCAAAGAGTTAAGTAAATGATTGTGAGCTAATGTATACTGGTTGGGAGGTTTAGGGAAAAGAGAAAACAATTATCAAATGAGGAAAGTGCATAAAAGAGCAACTCCATGACCCATGTATGCCAAAAACTGACTTCCATTCAATGTAAAACATTTGGGACCTCTCTACGTTAGGGGTTTCTGGTGAATGGTCACATCTGTGTTTTTCCGTTGGCCTGGTCGAATGTTTCAAATGTGGCAGCGGTCTCTTGATGGGCTCTGACGGAGGTGGTATGTTGAGCTGACGGAAAGGTTTGGTTTGCCAAGCCGTGTTGTCAGTCTGGTTGGATGTTTTGAATTGTGCTGAAAATCTTGCTGTCCAAAAGGCAAAAAACGTCTTTTGTCTTTTGGACTTGTTCAGCCAACACAGATTTTTCACCTCGGCTTGATGGATTGACTGTGGACATTTGGAGAGGGTAAATTTTGGATTTTGTACGAGTACCTTGAGCTGTTATTGGTGCAATGCATCTTTTTGTGCATGCATGGTTGTTTGGAGGTCATCTGTTGAGAAAAACTGTCGTTTGTAAGTTTCCACCGTTTTTCAAAATTAAATTTCTTCGGAGCATTGTGTAATTATATATATACGATTTAGTTATGGACCCAGAACTCGAAAAGAAGAGGCTAAATGACACAAACGGGCCAGGAAGTCCTGTTAATTCCATAGTACAAAATAATAGTAATTTGGGAAGCCATAGGCAAACTGCTCAAAAACTGAATTCAAAAACAGCTGAAGTACTTAGAGAAATGGAAAAACAACTACATAATATAGGATTGAAGAAAAAGACTGTTTCATTATCAAGATGTTTTATTAAAGAGGATTTTCCTTTACACACATCATTTAAACATTAAAAAAACGAATTGTACTGCTTAACCACAAAAAGTTTATACAGACATTTTAAAAACGTTGCCAGAAGAAATGTAAAAACAAGTATTTCCACTGCATTAAAAACGTTGAAAACAAAAGTCAATTTAAAAAACGTAATCAGAAAAAAGTAAAACAAGTAACAGAAAGCTTTTCCATCACATCAAAAATGTTAAAAAAGTCAATGTTCAGTCATTTAAAAATGTAAAACAAGTTTTTTCACATACAGTTTTTAAAAAACTGTAAAAAAACAACAAAAAAATCAGTTACCAGGACGTTATAAGAAAAAAAAAGTGCTTTAAGCTTTTAAAAAAGGTAAAACAAGCTAGAGAGCGTTTTTCACATACATTTGAAGAAACTAGTATAATTTGACTAGTAATAAATTATTTAAAAGATATCTACATATTTATTTTTGGATATCTTAAAAAACGATGAATTAAAGATATCTCCAATTTGATTATGACTAGACAAAACCCAGTTAGAGATATCTCTAATTATGATTTGCACTAGTGGCAATTCAATTGAAGATATCTCTAATTTAATTGCCACTAGTGCAAATTATAATTTGAGATATCTCTAACTAAGTTTTGTCTAGTCATAATCAAATTGGAGATATCTTTAATTACAATTTCTACTAGTCAAAACTCATTTGTAGATATCTGAAAATATTTTCCAATTGAAGTCAATGGAAGAATTTGACTAGTCATAAAAGCATTGTAGATATCTGTAATGTATATTACGACTAGTCAAATTAACATTGTAGATATCTTCAATGCATATTATGACTAGTCACAATGACATTGTAGATATCTCAATTGCAATTACGACGAGTCAAAATTGCAGAAGAGATATCTGGAAATGGAATTATGACTAGTCAAAACTGATTTATGACTAGTACGGGAAGGAGTATTTAAAGCTAAACCGGCTTGCCATAAGCGCCGACTTTGACATCAGAAGTTGTAATCATGACATGAAACTTTTGAAAGAAGAAACGTTTTAAAATACAGGCAAGTTCATAAAGATTTATATTGTGTGCCTAGATTGCAGTTATCTTTTGCATTTATCTGCGCAGTATAACGTCATAACAAAAACATTCGAAAAAATCCCTTGGCAACAGGCCAACGCGTTCGACTAATTGTGACGTCACAGGCCGAGTCGCGCCTATATATATGGAGCTCTGCTCAGGTTTGGTTCAGTTGCTTCCCATCGATCGATCTGACTAGTACTGTAGTGCATCTGTGCTGAAATATTGTTCAAATTGTGTTATATCCTTGATATGTTTTGTATCCCTTGATGTGTCATTCTTCAGCAAGCCCTGTCCCAGAGACTGCAGAAAAGAAGAAAGGTAGCTTCTTTACATGGGGGTTTTCTCGGAAATCCAAGAAAACTACCATCGAAGCCCAACAGAGTCTGTGCAGAACTGACAGCAGACTACCGCCTCAGAGATGCTTTGATGGTGAAGATCATCGATTTGTTTGCGTCTGTTGCTCCTTATCGCTTTGTTTTGAATCTAATTATTGTCATTGGTTGTTGTCTACTTTATCATCCCTATCTCATATTGTCTAATATTGCCTATCACATTAATCTGACGTCGCTAGTTTTTAATCTGTTAATCTAAATCACTATCACAACGCGTTAGCATTTCGCTAGTTTGTTTGTAAACTTGTTATGTGTGCCCACCGTCATTTCTGTCACGCTCTCCTTTTGTGTAGTAGAAATTTGTGTATGTCCAAATGCAGTAGGGCAGTCCAGGTACCGCCCTATTAAATGTCAGTGTCACCTGAGTGACATGTGCGACAGTCTATCGGCTGCTGTTTTGGGTCTATTCAAGGCGGAGCTTGTCACCTGGGTGCGCATCGTGCAATCGTTGTTGTGTGTGGGTGTGCGCGCAGTGTAATGTTTCTTTATCCAGTGAAAAAACTGCTTTATAGTAGAAACATCTCTTTATTATATTGCAGATCGCGTGCAGGAACAGCAACAACACTCTCAGTGATTGTGATTCACTTGACTGACTACCCTACAGGTAAGTGTGACGCTACTGACACTTAGTGGTTAGTCTCGGTACTCACATCTACAAATACACTATCACTACATCCCCTTTCCTTTAACCGTAAAGAACAAGTTATTACAATCTCAAGAATTATTTACATTGCAATCACTGTAATAATAAACAACGGATTACATTTCTCTTTTTTTTTTTCATCTTATGAACATTCAAATGCTTATGGTATGTTTAAGCACTATTCACAGGTTAAGTCTATCAGGAGGCTTTACTGTGCGCTTCGATCTTCTCAGTACAGGAGAATGAAAGTCTGAAAGCATTTCTTTAGCTGGCTCTTTGTTATCCAGTACTGGAAGTGTTTAAGATGTTGTCGTTGAGTCTGCACAGTCTGTGTCACCTGCATATGTATCCACCAGTACTGTCTCTTTCGTTTTCAACAGACTCCTCCGATTTCTCCTCAGGATTTGACCATCTTCAGTCCGGACAGTATAAGATCTTGGGTTCATCTCCTCCAGGACTGTGGCTCTTTTAGTCCAGGTACTGCAATCCTCAAGTCTTACTGTGTCCTTATTGGAGAGTGGCTCTAGGCTTTTTGATGCCTTGTCATAATTCGCTTTTTGTCTCTGTTTCAGGTGCTTTTGTTTTCTTTTCAGGTATTTGTTCTTGCTTGGTGTTGCTAAGCAAGGAAGTGTGGTTTGCAATCTGCGTCCCATCAGGATTTCTGCAGGAGACACACCGTGTTCAAGTGGAGAAGCACGGTAATTCAGCAGGGCTAAGTAAGGATCTGAATGACTCTCCACTGCTTTCTTGAGTAGTAGCTTCACTATGTGTACTCCTTTCTCTGCTTTTCCATTTGACTGCGGATATAATGGGCTCGATGTCACATGTTGAAACCCATATTCCTCAGCAAACTTCTGAAAGTCTTTGCAACTGTAGCACGGCCCATTATCACTGCACACCACCTGCGGGATGCCGTGTCTCGCAAAGATAGATTTCATGTGCGTTATCACACAAGCAGCAGATGTGTTGGGAAGCAATGCAATCTCTGGATAGTTTGACAGATAATCTATCACAAGCAAATAGTTTCGTCCATCCAGGAAGAATAAGTCAGTCCCAACTTTCTGCCATGGTTCATCTGGTGGATCAGTGATGATCATCGGCTCCTTCTGTTGCTTTGCATGATGCTTCAAACAAGTATCACAGGTTGACACCATCCTGTCAATGTCTGCGTTTATTCCAGGCCAATAGATGGCAGTTCTAGCCCTTCTTTTACATTTTTCCGCTCTGAGGTGTCCCTCGTGCAGTTTTGTCAACATCTCATTTCGCAGTGACTGAGGGATGATGATCCTGTTCTGTCTCAGCGGAAGTCCCTTGACCACACTCAGCTCTGTTCTGATGTTGTAGTACTGGGCACATTCTCCTCTAGGCCAGCCCCCATTCAGATGTGTAATGACCAATTGCAGACATTTATCTTTCTCAGTCTCCACTACAATTTGTTTAAGCTTTGCGTCTGTGACTGGAAGAGCTTCAGCTACCATGTTCACGTGTTGAGTCATGTTTCATGTGATTTTTAGTTTGAAGCTTGATTGTTTGTTTTCATTTGTATTGTTAGCTCCATTCCTCCTTTTGGTTTTGTTCTTCTCTTTAACCTGTTGCTGCTCCATGATATGTCTAGGTGCATGAGCCTTTGGTACCAACCTAGATGAGTATTTATATCCCTCTGTTTTCCCTGTATGGTTTGAACCTATTTTAATATGTTGTTGGGTTGAAATGTGAGTGGATTCATTGTTTTTATTTGCTTTTTGCTGTTTATTTCAGGAGCTGAAGGCCCCCAGTGAGGGAAGCTAGCTGTCTTGGCCCTGTGGTGGTGGTGTTTCTCTCACAGAGTGTTTTTGCCATTTGACAACTGTGTCTCCCTCACTTAGAGTGTGTGTAGTGTGAGTGTTTGTGCGGAACATATTCGGGTGAGTGGGGTGTCTTCGGATACTCACTGTTCAGCTAGCCGCCCCTACTGGTAAGCCTCAGCCTGAAAGTCTCTTGTTTCCTTATTTTCTTCTCCCTTTATTTGGTCAACCATTTTCTACATTTTAATTCATTAGTATGAAATAAAAGTATTTTGTATTTACATCCACGTCTCCTGTGTTTAGTGGAAAGGAATCTGCGTGCCCTATTTTGGGTATACATTTCCCCGTTCATAGAGACGGGGTGGCGTAGTCTGCTCTATTTTGGTTTTAGTTGTACACTAGTGGTAGTAACACAGAAACTTTAAAGCCCTTGCATTCTTACTATCCTCAATTAGATACTGTTTTGGATGCGACTAGCTTGGTGAACTCTGTACATTGTTCGATTCCGGCTGTAGAGCCTGTGCAGCAGGGCAATTGGGTGACCATGAGGCGGCCTAGTCGTGGGAAAAAACGGCGCAGTTCCGTTTAGAACATCAAACAGGTTCTCCCCACTCAGTGACGCACCCACTGAGAATCCTGTTGAAAGTGCCCTAGTTATTGGCGACTCTATTAGACGGAACGTGAAAACCGAGACGCCAGAGTGCCTGACATCAAAGCAAATTTAAAAGTGCTGGCTAATGCCAATCATAAATGCTCTAAGATTATTATTCACGTCGGCACTAATGATGTTCGACTTCACCAGTCGGAGATCACCAAAATTAACATTAAAGAGGTGTGTGCACTCGCACGTACAATGTCAGACACTGTAATTTGTCCTGGACTCTTCCTGATATAATTAGCAGACTATCATCACTATTGCAATGGCTGGCTGTCTTAAGTGGTGTCCACAGAATAATATAGGTTACATAGACAATTGGAAAGGTTTTTGGGGCAGACCTGACCTTTTGAAAAGAGATGGTATTCATCCCTCCTGGGGTGGTGCCGCTCTTCTCTCTAGTAATATGGCCTGTGGTCTTAGTGCTGAACCTTGACTAACTGGGGCCCAGGTCAGGAAGCAGACAGACTGGCTAAACCGACCGTCTGCTAGCTGTCTCAAGTCACAGAAGTCCGATAAATCCCAACACATTCAGAGACTCTTTCACCTAGATATCATCACATAGAGACTGGGTCTGTACCCCGAATTAATAAATACAAAAAACTTCCAAACCCATTTAAGGGTAAAAATTTAATTGATGTTCAACAAGTAAAAAACAGATAATAAAGAGAAACAAACGATAAAGCTTGGGTTGCTGAATATTCTACCCCTTTCTTCTAAAGCACTCATTGTAAATGATACTATCACAGAAAATAATCTAGATGTGCTGTGTTTGACAGAAACCTGGCTAAAACCAGAGGATTACATTACTTTAAATGAGTCTAGCCATCAAGGTTACTATTATCGACACGAACCTCGTCGGAAAGGTAAACGGGGAGGTGTTGCTGTAATCTATAGTAATATCTTCAGTATTACACATCCCGTATTAAGTGACACATCCCATTTGACATTTGTGCTGGTGGCTACTGTATACAGGCCACCAGGGCACCATACAGACTTTATCAAAGAATTTGCTCATTTTCTATCGGAGTTAGTACTGGCTGTGGATAAAGTCCTTATTGTTGGTGATTTTAATAATGTCAGATAATGAAAAAGACGCTTTGGGATTGGCATTAACAGATATTCTAAACTCTATTGGAATATTATTTCCAAACAGCACAGCAGTAATGACTTTATGAACTTCTTTACTTGCAAGATTGACAATATTAGAGAGAAAAGTATAGCCATGCAACTGTCTACTGCAGTATCATATCAGACAGTGCATTGTAGTATCCCTGAGGAAAAATTCCATTCATTTGCTGCTATAGGAGAGGAAGAATTGTCTAAATTTGTTAAATTATCGAAATCAGCAACATGTATGTTAGACCCTATACCGACTAAGCTTTTGAAAGAGATGCTTCCAGAGGTCATAGATCCTCTACTTAAGGATGCATTAATGATCTTATCACTAGGTTATGTACTGAAATCTTTTAAGATGGCTATTATCAAACCTCTTATTAAAAGGTTTAACGTGATTGGCTGGATCCGGGCCGTGTCCCGGTCGGATGAGGAACCTGCGCCTGTGCGCGGCAGCAGCGTGGCCCTGGGGTGTCGGCGGAGACTGTGTCAACTAGCTCATCCCTTGTGAAGGCCTTACTGACACATCAGCCAGTGGCACAGATCCCCAACAAACCGTCCCAAAAGATCCTAAAATAGATGGAACTGGATTCAATATTTTGACTGTTGCGATTCCAAATCGGACTTATGACCTGTAACTCTGCCTGAGTATCAAGCAGGTGTTCACTGTTGGCCAGAGGAGAACAGGCCCCCGACTAAGCCTGGTTTGTCCCGAGGGTTTTTTCTCCATTTTGTTGGGAGTTTTGGTTCCTTGCCTCTGTTTTAATGTAAAGCTGCTTTGCCACAATTTGCATTGTAAAAAGCGCTACATAAGTAAAGGTGACTTGACGTGACTTGACTACGCAGACGTGTGTTTACATGCAGATGTGCATTTTGCCTGAGTGGGGCACAAATAATTAAATGCAATAAATTTTAGTCCGAGGATATTTTTTCAAGTTTTACATAAATATAAGTGTTACACTGAATGACAATGAGCTTATATGAATACTTCTTATTGTGCTGAAATACTTCTTATGAATACGGCTTATTGTGCTGCTTAACTCTTTTTAATGTCAAACTAGTCACACTAGCAGTCGAATACCCAGTCTATTTCCTGCTATAAGCATTGGCCAAAAACTATGACCTTTTACAAACTTTTTGAAGTAGCCAAATAAAATCATTCAGATATGAAAAGCTGTAATGCCGAAGCACATCAAGTTACAGGAAGAAGTTAGCAGGTGCACATAGAGCAAATGGAGGCATCAAACCAAAAGGGGTAGTCAAGAAAATAGACACCAAGGTCGTACAAAGAAAATCTAAAGAAAAGAGAGACTTCTAATAAAATTCTGTCCTATATAATAGAGTTAGAGTGAGACATAGGAAGGACTGATAACTGGATGAATAAAGGGAAGGAAGCTCTGAGAAACAAGCAGGCAAAAATGGATTTCAGAGAAAGCAACAGACAGACAATCTGTAGCGGAGGCTTGTGGTGCTACTTTATAATACGCTGATTGAGGCGGCCGAATATGGACAGGATTCCGGTCAGAGAATCAGGGGTCGGAGAAGAGATACTTCACAAAGATGTATTTATTTGACAGTCTTTAGGTTGTCATCTGAACCAGTTATTCTGAAGCAATGACATCTGTATCAATGGTCTAAAGGGAACAATAAAGAAATATAATTATAAAGAAATATTCTGAGAATCATTTATACACTGGCATGATATTGAACAAATGCAATAAACAATGATTCACCCTCAAATCTGCATCCTTAACAGTAATAACAGCCTTATCAATGCAAATAGTCGTTATAAATTGTACTATGGAGAAATATTAATGTAAACACATTGCTGACACAGTTTAGAATACTGCCGATGCTAATACTGATTAGCGCATTTCACTCGCGGCAAATTACAGCCGCTACGGCGCTCCAAACGCGCCGATGGTAACCGCAGAACGATCGCGGGACATCAATAACATACATTCTATTTATATACCTAAACAGATGTACTTACATTAAGGCATAAACGCATTCATACAGAACATAAACAAGCGTGCAGAGATGAACATTCTCCACACCGTCTTCCTGGGTGTTCCACTATAAAACAGTCCGTGTGGCAACAACTTTGGTTCCTAGGACAGGCTTTCGTACACAGCCGCCCCCAATTATCTGACAGGATAATTGTAAACACCAAGAAAGTCTGTCTACAGGGTCTAAGGCTCTTCCTCAAAGTGAGGAAGTGGAATCAACCTAACCACTGGGCGAGTGTAGAACTTCTCATTAACTTTCACACGAGCAGTGCGAATTTTCCCATCAGGTCCAGCAAACGTTTCAGTCATTGTGCCCACAGGCCAGAGAGCACGAGGAAGTTGGGGATCAACAATGAGAACTACTTGACCCACAGTTAACTCTTTGCCATCCTTTCTCCACTTATGCCGGTTCTGTAAACTTGGGAGGTAATCTCGGATGAAGGCAGTCCAGAAATGATCCGCCAACACCTGGCTATGTCTCCATCTGCGTCTTCCGAGCAGGTTAGTAGAGTCAAAAAAGACTTGAGGTAAGGAGGCATCACGACGGCCCATAAGGAGTAGGTTTGGAGTCACTGGGTCAACGTCTGCCACGTCCGAAGATACATAGCCGAGAGGCTTGGAATTTAGAATACCCTCAACCTCTGCTAATAACGTCAGTAGCACTGGCTCTGGCAACGTTTGCTCTCGCAGAATGACCCGTAGTGCAGTCTTCACAGATTTGACTTCACGCTCCCAGGTTCCTCCGAAATGAGGAGCATTAGGTGGAATGTGGCGGAATCTGATCTTCTGTGGAGCAAGCAGCTCCTGAAGCTTGGGTGCCATGGCAGCAAAAGCGTCACGTAGTTCTCTGTCTCCTCCTACAAAGTTGGTGCCGTTGTCGCAGAGCAATTCCATGGGCTTACCTCGCCTTGCTATAAAGCGACGCAGAGAGAGCAAGAATGCATCAGTGTCTATGTGCTCTAACAGATCAAGGTGCACACATCGGGTTGTCATGCACTTATAAAGAATGCCCCATCTTTTCTCTTGGCGGCGACCAATTTTGACTGACAGGGGGCCGAAACAATCTACTCCAGTAGAATAAAACGGCGGTTGGTGAAGTTGCAGTCTGCAGGATGGAAGATCGGCCATTTGGGGGACTTCAGGCTTGGCTCGCCAGAACTGACAATCTTGGCAGTTGCGTTGATGCTTACGGACGGCTTCCCTGCCCCGAAGTATCCAATACTGGCGACGCAATTCCGCTAGCACCCTTTCAGAACCAGGATGTAGAAGTCGGCGATCCGTCTCTTTAATTAACAGCTTCGTTGTAGAATGACCAGGGTCCAACAGTATAGGGTGGATGGCATCAAGGTCAAGATCACTAGCTCTACGTAACCGTCCCCCTACTCTGATAAGTCCTGTGTCCTTATCATACTCTGGTGCAAGGGATGCCAAACGGCTAGTAGCTGGAACCGGCTGTCCAGTTTTCAAAACTTGGACTTCTAGTGGGAACGAGTCCTGTTGAGCTTGGGCCAGGATGAGTTTCTCTGCTTCAACATAGTCATCAGCTTGCAGTGAAGAGTCCCTGTCTGCGGCGGCCGCCCCGTGTAGGGACCTGACTGTGGCCTCAACAAGCTCTAGCCATGTGTGGGATTGATCAGGGTCCACAAGTAAATTATTGGAGACTTTGACAGCGCCGATGAATGCAGATTTCCTCAACTCACTGATCTCCGATTCTAACTTAGTGACGGGTGTAGATGGCCACTGGTCAGAAGGTTGGAGGAGGAAGTCTGGTCCTGAACTCCACTGGTGGGGTCCAGCTATCTGAGTCAGTGTCAGTCCTCTTGTGATGTGGTCAGCAGGGTTGTGAGGTGAATCAATGTACCGCCATTCAGCTGTGTCTGTGAGGGTCTGAATTTCTGCTATGCGTGTCCCTACAAATACCTTGTAGCGACAGGACTCAGAGGTGATCCAGTTCAGCACAGTCATTGAGTCAGACCAGAGGGTGACTGTCTGGAGATTGAGAGACAACTCAGTCTGGATCACTTTGGCTAGCTGGGCGCCAGTCAGGGCTGCACTCAGTTCCAAACGAGGCATGGAGAGGCATTTTCTGGGAGCCACTCTGGATCTGGCCAGAACAAAGGCGACATGGATGTGGCCTTGATCATCCGTAGTACGCAAATAGGCCACTGAGCCGTATGCCCTTTCTGATGCGTCACAAAACACGTGGAGTTCCCGGATGGCACTAGGGTAATCCGCACAGGCTGGGGCATAAGGTCGAGGAAATTGCAGCTGAAGGAGATTAGGAATCTCTCGTATCCATGATAGCCACTTCTCTCTTAGTTGTAAAGGGGTTATTGGATCGTCCCAGCCCAGATTCTGCTTCCAGAGGTCTTGGATGAGAACCTTGGCCCGGGTGGTAAACGGGATGATATAGCCCAGCGGGTCATACTGGCTGGCCAAGGTCTTGTACATGTTTCTCATGGTAGGTTCTAGAGGCTCGGTTGATCGCAAATTATATCCTAGGGTGTCACTGAGACAGTCCCACCGTAGGCCCAGAGTGGGTTCTTGTAGGTCTGTACTGGCTTTTGTCAACCACAATTCACTGTTAGCAGAGCGGGCTTCTGCAGGAAGATGTTCGATGACAGAGGGTACGTTGCAGGCCCACTGTCTCAGGTCAAAGCCTCCCTCAGACAGTATTTGACGAAGTCCATCAACTACCTCCTTAGCTTCACCAGAATTCGAAGTGCTGTGCAGGCAGTTATCAACATAGAAGGAATTCTCAACTACGTTAACCAGACTGACCTGGTCGTTCTGGTGGTTCTGTGCACTGCGTTGGAGGGCGTAAATGGCGCAACATGGGCTACACGTAGTTCCAAACGGAAGCACCTGCCATTCATAGATCTTAGGCTCCTGGTCTCTGCACATGTCCCTCCAAAGAAATCGCAACACTGGCTTGTCCCTGGGCAATAAGCGTACCTGATGGAACATAGCCTTTATGTCCCCGCTCACAGCCACTGTGTGTTGTCGGAACCTCAGGAGCACACCTAACAAGGAGGATCCCAGCATCGGGCCAGGAAGCAGCTGACTGTTCAAGGACTGACCCTGATGTTGGAATGAACAGTTAAAGACAATCCTGTTCTTGCCATTGTGTTGTACGATATGGTGCGGAATGAACCAGGACTCCGAGGTATTGTGTGCTTCTTCGGCGGTTATCTTGGCTACATATCCAGCAGATTCCAGCTTGCGGATTTCCTGGCAGTAGGCTTTTGCTAGTTCAGGATCTCGTGCCAATCTGCGCTCTGTACTTCGAAGACTAGGAAGAACAGCATTCTTATCTGTATGGAATATAGTCATGGGCATGCGTCGTAGCAATGGTGTGGCATAACGTTGAACACCATCTACGTTCACACTGGTTGTGGCGTTCTGGAGCATCGCAAGAGCGTCTTTGTCCTGCTTAGACCTGGTGACCATCTTCTCATTGTATGGGAAAGTGTCAACTTGCCAGAGACGTTCGACATGCCGAATCAGATCATCATGTTGCGGAATGGTGGTGATATGAAGGCACTGCTGATAACACCGTGAGGGCTGTTTAGGGCTCATGGGACCCTGGAGAGACCATCCCAGCTGTGTTCTGATGGCTATTGGACCTCCATCTGGTCCTCTGCATGCAGGCTGTAATGGCATTAAGAGGTGTGGCATGTCAGAACCAATGAGGAGTAGTGGTTTGACTCTGTCAACAGGTGGAAGAGGAAGATCTCTCAGATGACGATAAGCTCGTTGGAGCGCAGCCACTGGATAGTTATGTTCCGCAAGACTCAAACCAGTCGCAGTAAAGGCATTGGGAATAGTGAACCTCTGCATGGGTTTGGTAACTGCTGAGACCTCGAAGGAAACAGACGAACCTTTGAGTTCTGTATGAGATTGCTGAACAGTCTGTAAATGAAGTAACTCTGGGGTACAGGTAAGCTTGAGCTGCTGCACGACTGGGAAAAGCACGAGTGTTCTCTCTGACCCATCGTCAAGAACAGCGTGTGCCTCCATTGTGTGGTGTCCATTGTGAAGAAGAACCTTGACAACCTTCAGCATGACTCTGGGTGTACGGTTCGGTCTGTCCAAGTAAACCCGTGTCGATGGGAGGCTGACGGTGAGGACAGCACTGGTGATGTCTTTGATGGACTCGTGAAGAACTGTGAGATGTAGCTCTTTACAGATTCTACATGGACGTTTTAGGTTGCAAGACTCCACAGCATGGGACCGTCCACATCTCCAACATCGTTTGCCATCTTTAATCCAAGACGTAATCTGGGATGTAGTCAACTTCTTGAATGCCTCACAAGAGTTAAGGTAGTGTTCCCTGTTGTCACAATGGGGACAGTATGGCTTGGGCTTGGAGCTGGACTTAGGGGCTGTCGACTCAGGAGTCTTAGCTACACTCTCACGTGTCAGGAGAACTGGCCTTGGCTGCCCTCTTGAATAAGGTACTCCTCTAACTCTACCAGGGGGCTTCAAAGCTTCACTCTGGAACATAGCCACTGCTCTGCTAGAGATACGTTTAGCTTGGGACTTGACATGGAGCCAGTCTGCGAAATCAGGTAGCGTGTAGGTCTTGTCTGTGCCGGTTTGGAGGATACCCCGACTTAGGCAGTGTTCGACAAAACCGTCACGGTAGGCTGGTGGTAGTTTACTCAAGAGACGGTCCACATGCGAGCCACACAAAAGCTCGTAACCATTTTGGCCTTCAAGAGTTCTCAGCATACCCACTAAAGACTGTACTGACAATGCAAATGAATCGAAGGCATTAGCGTCACCCAATTTAAGAGGTGGCGTGCTCATGATGGCACCCAACTCGGACTGAACAAGCTGTCTTGGTTGTCCATATTTGTCCTGAAGTGCCTGCAGAGCAGCAGTGTAAGGCTGAGGATGATACATGAAGGATTTAGCTAGCTGATGGGCACTAGGAAGTTCCAAATGAGTTAAAAGAACATGGTATTTATACTGTTCACCGATATGATGGTGATTACTCAGCAAATTGTCCAATGCTAACTTAAACAAAGCAAAGTCACTCTCAGCACCGCTCTCAAATACGGGTAACGTGGGTCGTGGAATGCCATAGGCTGATGCGAGCAGAGGCTCTGGACTCGTTTGAGGTGAGTAGGCAGTTGGGGGGTGAGGCACAGCTGCTTTAACGTAACCAGGAGCATTAAGTGTCGTCGCCGATGCTTGGTAGCTGAAGACAGGGAGCTGCGCAGGACCTGGAAGTGTTGTCACCGGCGTTGTTGCTGTCTGTTGTAGCCTGTAGCGAGGGGTAGGTAATGTGGCAGTAACAGGCTGCTGTACTACACGCGGCATACTGCTACCTATGGGGTACGCAGCGGGGGTCGGAGTGGTGAACCCTACTGTAGACTGAGGAGCCACATTCGGCGGTAATGACACACAGTGTACTGGAACGGCAGTAGGAGCCAATGGTGTAATGTCAGGGACTGGCGGTGAGAATGGTTGTGGCCCTAGGTCACATACAGCGGACATAGGTGCATCAGTGGAGGGTGGAGCAGGTGGCGGTCTAGATGGATCTGCAGTTACATCAGAATCAGGCAGTGCTGTAAGACAGGGCAGCAGTGTTGACGTCACAGCAGGCGACTGGAAGGGGAGCTGCTGAGGTTCGGATGACAGGAGCTGTGGTAAACAAGCCTGGCTGCGCTGTGATGCAAGCTGTTGAGCATTTGAAGAACCAGAGTCTGTAGGGACTGGAGTGGTCGCTCTAGAATCTACAGTGAGTATAGAGGATACAAGCTTAGCTACTTCGAGTTCAGTTTCTGCTTCTTCAAGCTGACGCTGTCGTTCTAGTCTTTTCGTCAGGGCCTCCTTTGCGGCTAGTGCTTCCTCTTGCATGCGCTGGGCTTCTTTAGCTTGTATCTGCAGTCTTTGGTATTCCAGATCAATCAGCGAGTCCTCTACTACTTGCTGCCTTATGCTGTCATACTGTCTCTGTTTGATCTTCTCCTCCAACATAGCAGTCTGGACGCTAGTGAGCTCTGGTGGGATGTAAACGCCTGCGGACTTAATGGAACGTCTACTTGTCCTGGAATGAGAGCTGACACCACTGCGAGACGTTTTTCTCGAGCTGCTTCGTGGCTGACTGGAACAGTGGGATGAAGCCGTTGGAGGAAGGTCACTAGCAGGGTGGTAGCCAACATCATAATCATCCAGATGTGTAGGCAGATTAATCTTGCGTCGAGGTCTGGATGTTGTCTCAGATAGGTCACTTTCTGCTTTGTCCATATTGGTTCAATCTTGCTCTCAATCCGGCTCGAAGGACCAATTTATGTAGCGGAGGCTTGTGGTGCTACTTTATAATACGCTGATTGAGGCGGCCGAATATGGACAGGATTCCGGTCAGAGAATCAGGGGTCGGAGAAGAGATACTTCACAAAGATGTATTTATTTGACAGTCTTTAGGTTGTCATCTGAACCAGTTATTCTGAAGCAATGACATCTGTATCAATGGTCTAAAGGGAACAATAAAGAAATATAATTATAAAGAAATATTCTGAGAATCATTTATACACTGGCATGATATTGAACAAATGCAATAAACAATGATTCACCCTCAAATCTGCATCCTTAACAGTAATAACAGCCTTATCAATGCAAATAGTCGTTATAAATTGTACTATGGAGAAATATTAATGTAAACACATTGCTGACACAGTTTAGAATACTGCCGATGCTAATACTGATTAGCGCATTTCACTCGCGGCAAATTACAGCCGCTACGGCGCTCCAAACGCGCCGATGGTAACCGCAGAACGATCGCGGGACATCAATAACATACATTCTATTTATATACCTAAACAGATGTACTTACATTAAGGCATAAACGCATTCATACAGAACATAAACAAGCGTGCAGAGATGAACATTCTCCACACCGTCTTCCTGGGTGTTCCACTATAAAACAGTCCGTGTGGCAACAACTTTGGTTCCTAGGACAGGCTTTCGTACACAATCAAAGGTTAAAATACAAGGCAAGAACACCAAAGAGTTAAGTAAATGATTGTGAGCTAATGTATACTGGTTGGGAGGTTTAGGGAAAAGAGAAAACAATTATCAAATGAGGAAAGTGCATAAAAGAGCAACTCCATGACCCATGTATGCCAAAAACTGACTTCCATTCAATGTAAAACATTTGGGACCTCTCTACGTTAGGGGTTTCTGGTGAATGGTCACATCTGTGTTTTTCCGTTGGCCTGGTCGAATGTTTCAAATGTGGCAGCGGTCTCTTGATGGGCTCTGACGGAGGTGGTATGTTGAGCTGACGGAAAGGTTTGGTTTGCCAAGCCGTGTTGTCAGTCTGGTTGGATGTTTTGAATTGTGCTGAAAATCTTGCTGTCCAAAAGGCAAAAAACGTCTTTTGTCTTTTGGACTTGTTCAGCCAACACAGATTTTTCACCTCGGCTTGATGGATTGACTGTGGACATTTGGAGAGGGTAAATTTTGGATTTTGTACGAGTACCTTGAGCTGTTATTGGTGCAATGCATCTTTTTGTGCATGCATGGTTGTTTGGAGGTCATCTGTTGAGAAAAACTGTCGTTTGTAAGTTTCCACCGTTTTTCAAAATTAAATTTCTTCGGAGCATTGTGTAATTATATATATACGATTTAGTTATGGACCCAGAACTCGAAAAGAAGAGGCTAAATGACACAAACGGGCCAGGAAGTCCTGTTAATTCCATAGTACAAAATAATAGTAATTTGGGAAGCCATAGGCAAACTGCTCAAAAACTGAATTCAAAAACAGCTGAAGTACTTAGAGAAATGGAAAAACAACTACATAATATAGGATTGAAGAAAAAGACTGTTTCATTATCAAGATGTTTTATTAAAGAGGATTTTCCTTTACACACATCATTTAAACATTAAAAAAACGAATTGTACTGCTTAACCACAAAAAGTTTATACAGACATTTTAAAAACGTTGCCAGAAGAAATGTAAAAACAAGTATTTCCACTGCATTAAAAACGTTGAAAACAAAAGTCAATTTAAAAAACGTAATCAGAAAAAAGTAAAACAAGTAACAGAAAGCTTTTCCATCACATCAAAAATGTTAAAAAAGTCAATGTTCAGTCATTTAAAAATGTAAAACAAGTTTTTTCACATACAGTTTTTAAAAAACTGTAAAAAAACAACAAAAAAATCAGTTACCAGGACGTTATAAGAAAAAAAAAGTGCTTTAAGCTTTTAAAAAAGGTAAAACAAGCTAGAGAGCGTTTTTCACATACATTTGAAGAAACTAGTATAATTTGACTAGTAATAAATTATTTAAAAGATATCTACATATTTATTTTTGGATATCTTAAAAAACGATGAATTAAAGATATCTCCAATTTGATTATGACTAGACAAAACCCAGTTAGAGATATCTCTAATTATGATTTGCACTAGTGGCAATTCAATTGAAGATATCTCTAATTTAATTGCCACTAGTGCAAATTATAATTTGAGATATCTCTAACTAAGTTTTGTCTAGTCATAATCAAATTGGAGATATCTTTAATTACAATTTCTACTAGTCAAAACTCATTTGTAGATATCTGAAAATATTTTCCAATTGAAGTCAATGGAAGAATTTGACTAGTCATAAAAGCATTGTAGATATCTGTAATGTATATTACGACTAGTCAAATTAACATTGTAGATATCTTCAATGCATATTATGACTAGTCACAATGACATTGTAGATATCTCAATTGCAATTACGACGAGTCAAAATTGCAGAAGAGATATCTGGAAATGGAATTATGACTAGTCAAAACTGATTTATGACTAGTACGGGAAGGAGTATTTAAAGCTAAACCGGCTTGCCATAAGCGCCGACTTTGACATCAGAAGTTGTAATCATGACATGAAACTTTTGAAAGAAGAAACGTTTTAAAATACAGGCAAGTTCATAAAGATTTATATTGTGTGCCTAGATTGCAGTTATCTTTTGCATTTATCTGCGCAGTATAACGTCATAACAAAAACATTCGAAAAAATCCCTTGGCAACAGGCCAACGCGTTCGACTAATTGTGACGTCACAGGCCGAGTCGCGCCTATATATATGGAGCTCTGCTCAGGTTTGGTTCAGTTGCTTCCCATCGATCGATCTGACTAGTACTGTAGTGCATCTGTGCTGAAATATTGTTCAAATTGTGTTATATCCTTGATATGTTTTGTATCCCTTGATGTGTCATTCTTCAGCAAGCCCTGTCCCAGAGACTGCAGAAAAGAAGAAAGGTAGCTTCTTTACATGGGGGTTTTCTCGGAAATCCAAGAAAACTACCATCGAAGCCCAACAGAGTCTGTGCAGAACTGACAGCAGACTACCGCCTCAGAGATGCTTTGATGGTGAAGATCATCGATTTGTTTGCGTCTGTTGCTCCTTATCGCTTTGTTTTGAATCTAATTATTGTCATTGGTTGTTGTCTACTTTATCATCCCTATCTCATATTGTCTAATATTGCCTATCACATTAATCTGACGTCGCTAGTTTTTAATCTGTTAATCTAAATCACTATCACAACGCGTTAGCATTTCGCTAGTTTGTTTGTAAACTTGTTATGTGTGCCCACCGTCATTTCTGTCACGCTCTCCTTTTGTGTAGTAGAAATTTGTGTATGTCCAAATGCAGTAGGGCAGTCCAGGTACCGCCCTATTAAATGTCAGTGTCACCTGAGTGACATGTGCGACAGTCTATCGGCTGCTGTTTTGGGTCTATTCAAGGCAGAGCTTGTCACCTGGGTGCGCATCGTGCAATCGTTGTTGTGTGTGGGTGTGCGCGCAGTGTAATGTTTCTTTATCCAGTGAAAAAACTGCTTTATAGTAGAAACATCTCTTTATTATATTGCAGATCGCGTGCAGGAACAGCAACAACACTCTCAGTGATTGTGATTCACTTGACTGACTACCCTACAGGTAAGTGTGACGCTACTGACACTTAGTGGTTAGTCTCGGTACTCACATCTACAAATACACTATCACTACATCCCCTTTCCTTTAACCGTAAAGAACAAGTTATTACAATCTCAAGAATTATTTACATTGCAATCACTGTAATAATAAACAACGGATTACATTTCTCTTTTTTTTTTTCATCTTATGAACATTCAAATGCTTATGGTATGTTTAAGCACTATTCACAGGTTAAGTCTATCAGGAGGCTTTACTGTGCGCTTCGATCTTCTCAGTACAGGAGAATGAAAGTCTGAAAGCATTTCTTTAGCTGGCTCTTTGTTATCCAGTACTGGAAGTGTTTAAGATGTTGTCGTTGAGTCTGCACAGTCTGTGTCACCTGCATATGTATCCACCAGTACTGTCTCTTTCGTTTTCAACAGACTCCTCCGATTTCTCCTCAGGATTTGACCATCTTCAGTCCGGACAGTATAAGATCTTGGGTTCATCTCCTCCAGGACTGTGGCTCTTTTAGTCCAGGTACTGCAATCCTCAAGTCTTACTGTGTCCTTATTGGAGAGTGGCTCTAGGCTTTTTGATGCCTTGTCATAATTCGCTTTTTGTCTCTGTTTCAGGTGCTTTTGTTTTCTTTTCAGGTATTTGTTCTTGCTTGGTGTTGCTAAGCAAGGAAGTGTGGTTTGCAATCTGCGTCCCATCAGGATTTCTGCAGGAGACACACCGTGTTCAAGTGGAGAAGCACGGTAATTCAGCAGGGCTAAGTAAGGATCTGAATGACTCTCCACTGCTTTCTTGAGTAGTAGCTTCACTATGTGTACTCCTTTCTCTGCTTTTCCATTTGACTGCGGATATAATGGGCTCGATGTCACATGTTGAAACCCATATTCCTCAGCAAACTTCTGAAAGTCTTTGCAACTGTAGCACGG
The DNA here is from genome assembly GCA_038088235.1 of Zacco platypus. Taxonomy (NCBI): domain Eukaryota; kingdom Metazoa; phylum Chordata; class Actinopteri; order Cypriniformes; family Xenocyprididae; genus Zacco; species Zacco platypus. Next base: position 22,477,694 of record CM076086.1, on the reverse strand, counting down.
CCCATTATCACTGCACACCACCTGCGGGATGCCGTGTCTCGCAAAGATAGATTTCATGTGCGTTATCACACAAGCAGCAGATGTGTTGGGAAGCAATGCAATCTCTGGATAGTTTGACAGATAATCTATCACAAGCAAATAGTTTCGTCCATCCAGGAAGAATAAGTCAGTCCCAACTTTCTGCCATGGTTCATCTGGTGGATCAGTGATGATCATCGGCTCCTTCTGTTGCTTTGCATGATGCTTCAAACAAGTATCACAGGTTGACACCATCCTGTCAATGTCTGCGTTTATTCCAGGCCAATAGATGGCAGTTCTAGCCCTTCTTTTACATTTTTCCGCTCTGAGGTGTCCCTCGTGCAGTTTTGTCAACATCTCATTTCGCAGTGACTGAGGGATGATGATCCTGTTCTGTCTCAGCAGAAGTCCCTTGACCACACTCAGCTCTGTTCTGATGTTGTAGTACTGGGCACATTCTCCTCTAGGCCAGCCCCCATTCAGATGTGTAATGACCAATTGCAGACATTTATCTTTCTCAGTCTCCACTACAATTTGTTTAAGCTTTGCGTCTGTGACTGGAAGAGCTTCAGCTACCATGTTCACGTGTTGAGTCATGTTTCATGTGATTTTTAGTTTGAAGCTTGATTGTTTGTTTTCATTTGTATTGTTAGCTCCATTCCTCCTTTTGGTTTTGTTCTTCTCTTTAACCTGTTGCTGCTCCATGATATGTCTAGGTGCATGAGCCTTTGGTACCAACCTAGATGAGTATTTATATCCCTCTGTTTTCCCTGTATGGTTTGAACCTATTTTAATATGTTGTTGGGTTGAAATGTGAGTGGATTCATTGTTTTTATTTGCTTTTTGCTGTTTATTTCAGGAGCTGAAGGCCCCCAGTGAGGGAAGCTAGCTGTCTTGGCCCTGTGGTGGTGGTGTTTCTCTCACAGAGTGTTTTTGCCATTTGACAACTGTCTCCCTCACTTAGAGTGTGTGTAGTGTGAGTGTTTGTGCGGAACATATTCGGGTGAGTGGGGTGTCTTCGGATACTCACTGTTCAGCTAGCCGCCCTACTGGTAAGCCTCAGCCTGAAAGTCTCTTGTTTCCTTATTTTCTTCTCCCTTTATTTGGTCAACCATTTTCTACATTTTAATTCATTAGTATGAAATAAAAGTATTTTGTATTTACATCCACGTCTCCTGTGTTTAGTGGAAACGAATCTGCGTGCCCTATTTTGGGTATACATTTCCCCGTTCATAGAGACGGGGTGGCGTAGTCTGCTCTATTTTGGTTTTAGTTGTACACTAGTGGTAGTAACACAGAAACTTTAAAGCCCTTGCATTCTTACTATCCTCAATTAGATACTGTTTTGGATGCGACTAGCTTGGTGAACTCTGTACATTGTTCGATTCCGGCTGTAGAGCCTGTGCAGCAGGGCAATTGGGTGACCATGAGGCGGCCTAGTCGTGGGAAAAAACGGCGCAGTTCCGTTTAGAACATCAAACAGGTTCTCCCCACTCAGTGACGCACCCACTGAGAATCCTGTTGAAAGTGCCCTAGTTATTGGCGACTCTATTAGACGGAACGTGAAAACCGAGACGCCAGAGTGCCTGACATCAAAGCAAATTTAAAAGTGCTGGCTAATGCCAATCATAAATGCTCTAAGATTATTATTCACGTCGGCACTAATGATGTTCGACTTCACCAGTCGGAGATCACCAAAATTAACATTAAAGAGGTGTGTGCACTCGCACGTACAATGTCAGACACTGTAATTTGTCCTGGACTCTTCCTGAGATAATTAGCAGACTATCATCACTATTGCAATGGCTGGCTGTCTTAAGTGGTGTCCACAGAATAATATAGGTTACATAGACAATTGGAAAGGTTTTTGGGGCAGACCTGACCTTTTGAAAAGAGATGGTATTCATCCCTCCTGGGGTGGTGCCGCTCTTCTCTCTAGTAATATGGCCTGTGGTCTTAGTGCTGAACCTTGACTAACTGGGGCCCAGGTCAGGAAGCAGACAGACTGGCTAAACCGACCGTCTGCTAGCTGTCTCAAGTCACAGAAGTCCGATAAATCCCAACACATTCAGAGACTCTTTCACCTAGATATCATCACATAGAGACTGGGTCTGTACCCCGAATTAATAAATACAAAAAACTTCCAAACCCATTTAAGGGTAAAAATTTAATTGATGTTCAACAAGTAAAAAACAGATAATAAAGAGAAACAAACGATAAAGCTTGGGTTGCTGAATATTCTACCCCTTTCTTCTAAAGCACTCATTGTAAATGATACTATCACAGAAAATAATCTAGATGTGCTGTGTTTGACAGAAACCTGGCTAAAACCAGAGGATTACATTACTTTAAATGAGTCTAGCCATCAAGGTTACTATTATCGACACGAACCTCGTCGGAAAGGTAAACGGGGAGGTGTTGCTGTAATCTATAGTAATATCTTCAGTATTACACATCCCGTATTAAGTGACACATCCCATTTGACATTTGTGCTGGTGGCTACTGTATACAGGCCACCAGGGCACCATACAGACTTTATCAAAGAATTTGCTCATTTTCTATCGGAGTTAGTACTGGCTGTGGATAAAGTCCTTATTGTTGGTGATTTTAATAATGTCAGATAATGAAAAAGACGCTTTGGGATTGGCATTAACAGATATTCTAAACTCTATTGGAATATTATTTCCAAACAGCACAGCAGTAATGACTTTATGAACTTCTTTACTTGCAAGATTGACAATATTAGAGAGAAAAGTATAGCCATGCAACTGTCTACTGCAGTATCATATCAGACAGTGCATTGTAGTATCCCTGAGGAAAAATTCCATTCATTTGCTGCTATAGGAGAGGAAGAATTGTCTAAATTTGTTAAATTATCGAAATCAGCAACATGTATGTTAGACCCTATACCGACTAAGCTTTTGAAAGAGATGCTTCCAGAGGTCATAGATCCTCTACTTAAGGATGCATTAATGATCTTATCACTAGGTTATGTACTGAAATCTTTTAAGATGGCTATTATCAAACCTCTTATTAAAAGGTTTAACGTGATTGGCTGGATCCGGGCCGTGTCCCGGTCGGATGAGGAACCTGCGCCTGTGCGCGGCAGCAGCGTGGCCCTGGGGTGTCGGCGGAGACTGTGTCAACTAGCTCATCCCTTGTGAAGGCCTTACTGACACATCAGCCAGTGGCACAGATCCCCAACAAACCGTCCCAAAAGATCCTAAAATAGATGGAACTGGATTCAATATTTTGACTGTTGCGATTCCAAATCGGACTTATGACCTGTAACTCTGCCTGAGTATCAAGCAGGTGTTCACTGTTGGCCAGAGGAGAACAGGCCCCCGACTAAGCCTGGTTTGTCCCGAGGGTTTTTTCTCCATTTTGTTGGGAGTTTTGGTTCCTTGCCTCTGTTTTAATGTAAAGCTGCTTTGCCACAATTTGCATTGTAAAAAGCGCTACATAAGTAAAGGTGACTTGACGTGACTTGACTACGCAGACGTGTGTTTACATGCAGATGTGCATTTTGCCTGAGTGGGGCACAAATAATTAAATGCAATAAATTTTAGTCCGAGGATATTTTTTCAAGTTTTACATAAATATAAGTGTTACACTGAATGACAATGAGCTTATATGAATACTTCTTATTGTGCTGAAATACTTCTTATGAATACGGCTTATTGTGCTGCTTAACTCTTTTTAATGTCAAACTAGTCACACTAGCAGTCGAATACCCAGTCTATTTCCTGCTATAAGCATTGGCCAAAAACTATGACCTTTTACAAACTTTTTGAAGTAGCCAAATAAAATCATTCAGATATGAAAAGCTGTAATGCCGAAGCACATCAAGTTACAGGAAGAAGTTAGCAGGTGCACATAGAGCAAATGGAGGCATCAAACCAAAAGGGGTAGTCAAGAAAATAGACACCAAGGTCGTACAAAGAAAATCTAAAGAAAAGAGAGACTTCTAATAAAATTCTGTCCTATATAATAGAGTTAGAGTGAGACATAGGAAGGACTGATAACTGGATGAATAAAGGGAAGGAAGCTCTGAGAAACAAGCAGGCAAAAATGGATTTCAGAGAAAGCAACAGACAGACAATCAAAGGTTAAAATACAAGGCAAGAACACCAAAGAGTTAAGTAAATGATTGTGAGCTAATGTATACTGGTTGGGAGGTTTAGGGAAAAGAGAAAACAATTATCAAATGAGGAAAGTGCATAAAAGAGCAACTCCATGACCCATGTATGCCAAAAACTGACTTCCATTCAATGTAAAACATTTGGGACCTCTCTACGTTAGGGGTTTCTGGTGAATGGTCACATCTGTGTTTTTCCGTTGGCCTGGTCGAATGTTTCAAATGTGGCAGCGGTCTCTTGATGGGCTCTGACGGAGGTGGTATGTTGAGCTGACGGAAAGGTTTGGTTTGCCAAGCCGTGTTGTCAGTCTGGTTGGATGTTTTGAATTGTGCTGAAAATCTTGCTGTCCAAAAGGCAAAAAACGTCTTTTGTCTTTTGGACTTGTTCAGCCAACACAGATTTTTCACCTCGGCTTGATGGATTGACTGTGGACATTTGGAGAGGGTAAATTTTGGATTTTGTACGAGTACCTTGAGCTGTTATTGGTGCAATGCATCTTTTTGTGCATGCATGGTTGTTTGGAGGTCATCTGTTGAGAAAAACTGTCGTTTGTAAGTTTCCACCGTTTTTCAAAATTAAATTTCTTCGGAGCATTGTGTAATTATATATATACGATTTAGTTATGGACCCAGAACTCGAAAAGAAGAGGCTAAATGACACAAACGGGCCAGGAAGTCCTGTTAATTCCATAGTACAAAATAATAGTAATTTGGGAAGCCATAGGCAAACTGCTCAAAAACTGAATTCAAAAACAGCTGAAGTACTTAGAGAAATGGAAAAACAACTACATAATATAGGATTGAAGAAAAAGACTGTTTCATTATCAAGATGTTTTATTAAAGAGGATTTTCCTTTACACACATCATTTAAACATTAAAAAAACGAATTGTACTGCTTAACCACAAAAAGTTTATACAGACATTTTAAAAACGTTGCCAGAAGAAATGTAAAAACAAGTATTTCCACTGCATTAAAAACGTTGAAAACAAAAGTCAATTTAAAAAACGTAATCAGAAAAAAGTAAAACAAGTAACAGAAAGCTTTTCCATCACATCAAAAATGTTAAAAAAGTCAATGTTCAGTCATTTAAAAATGTAAAACAAGTTTTTTCACATACAGTTTTTAAAAAACTGTAAAAAAACAACAAAAAAATCAGTTACCAGGACGTTATAAGAAAAAAAAAGTGCTTTAAGCTTTTAAAAAAGGTAAAACAAGCTAGAGAGCGTTTTTCACATACATTTGAAGAAACTAGTATAATTTGACTAGTAATAAATTATTTAAAAGATATCTACATATTTATTTTTGGATATCTTAAAAAACGATGAATTAAAGATATCTCCAATTTGATTATGACTAGACAAAACCCAGTTAGAGATATCTCTAATTATGATTTGCACTAGTGGCAATTCAATTGAAGATATCTCTAATTTAATTGCCACTAGTGCAAATTATAATTTGAGATATCTCTAACTAAGTTTTGTCTAGTCATAATCAAATTGGAGATATCTTTAATTACAATTTCTACTAGTCAAAACTCATTTGTAGATATCTGAAAATATTTTCCAATTGAAGTCAATGGAAGAATTTGACTAGTCATAAAAGCATTGTTAGATATCTGTAATGTATATTACGACTAGTCAAATTAACATTGTAGATATCTTCAATGCATATTATGACTAGTCACAATGACATTGTAGATATCTCAATTGCAATTACGACGAGTCAAAATTGCAGAAGAGATATCTGGAAATGGAATTATGACTAGTCAAAACTGATTCATGACTAGTACGGGAAGGAGTATTTAAAGCTAAACCGGCTTGCCATAAGCGCCGACTTTGACATCAGAAGTTGTAATCATGACATGAAACTTTTGAAAGAAGAAACGTTTTAAAATACAGGCAAGTTCATAAAGATTTATATTGTGTGCCTAGATTGCAGTTATCTTTTGCATTTATCTGCGCAGTATAACGTCATAACAAAAACATTCGAAAAAATCCCTTGGCAACAGGCCAACGCGTTCGACTAATTGTGACGTCACAGGCCGAGTCGCGCCTATATATATGGAGCTCTGCTCAGGTTTGGTTCAGTTGCTTCCCATCGATCGATCTGACTAGTACTGTAGTGCATCTGTGCTGAAATATTGTTCAAATTGTGTTATATCCTTGATATGTTTTGTATCCCTTGATGTGTCATTCTTCAGCAAGCCCTGTCCCAGAGACTGCAGAAAAGAAGAAAGGTAGCTTCTTTACATGGGGGTTTTCTCGGAAATCCAAGAAAACTACCATCGAAGCCCAACAGAGTCTGTGCAGAACTGACAGCAGACTACCGCCTCAGAGATGCTTTGATGGTGAAGATCATCGATTTGTTTGCGTCTGTTGCTCCTTATCGCTTTGTTTTGAATCTAATTATTGTCATTGGTTGTTGTCTACTTTATCATCCCTATCTCATATTGTCTAATATTGCCTATCACATTAATCTGACGTCGCTAGTTTTTAATCTGTTAATCTAAATCACTATCACAACGCGTTAGCATTTCGCTAGTTTGTTTGTAAACTTGTTATGTGTGCCCACCGTCATTTCTGTCACGCTCTCCTTTTGTGTAGTAGAAATTTGTGTATGTCCAAATGCAGTAGGGCAGTCCAGGTACCGCCCTATTAAATGTCAGTGTCACCTGAGTGACATGTGCGACAGTCTATCGGCTGCTGTTTTGGGTCTATTCAAGGCGGAGCTTGTCACCTGGGTGCGCATCGTGCAATCGTTGTTGTGTGTGGGTGTGCGCGCAGTGTAATGTTTCTTTATCCAGTGAAAAAACTGCTTTATAGTAGAAACATCTCTTTATTATATTGCAGATCGCGTGCAGGAACAGCAACAACACTCTCAGTGATTGTGATTCACTTGACTGACTACCCTACAGGTAAGTGTGACGCTACTGACACTTAGTGGTTAGTCTCGGTACTCACATCTACAAATACACTATCACTACATCCCCTTTCCTTTAACCGTAAAGAACAAGTTATTACAATCTCAAGAATTATTTACATTGCAATCACTGTAATAATAAACAACGGATTACATTTCTCTTTTTTTTTTTCATCTTATGAACATTCAAATGCTTATGGTATGTTTAAGCACTATTCACAGGTTAAGTCTATCAGGAGGCTTTACTGTGCGCTTCGATCTTCTCAGTACAGGAGAATGAAAGTCTGAAAGCATTTCTTTAGCTGGCTCTTTGTTATCCAGTACTGGAAGTGTTTAAGATGTTGTCGTTGAGTCTGCACAGTCTGTGTCACCTGCATATGTATCCACCAGTACTGTCTCTTTCGTTTTCAACAGACTCCTCCGATTTCTCCTCAGGATTTGACCATCTTCAGTCCGGACAGTATAAGATCTTGGGTTCATCTCCTCCAGGACTGTGGCTCTTTTAGTCCAGGTACTGCAATCCTCAAGTCTTACTGTGTCCTTATTGGAGAGTGGCTCTAGGCTTTTTGATGCCTTGTCATAATTCGCTTTTTGTCTCTGTTTCAGGTGCTTTTGTTTTCTTTTCAGGTATTTGTTCTTGCTTGGTGTTGCTAAGCAAGGAAGTGTGGTTTGCAATCTGCGTCCCATCAGGATTTCTGCAGGAGACACACCGTGTTCAAGTGGAGAAGCACGGTAATTCAGCAGGGCTAAGTAAGGATCTGAATGACTCTCCACTGCTTTCTTGAGTAGTAGCTTCACTATGTGTACTCCTTTCTCTGCTTTTCCATTTGACTGCGGATATAATGGGCTCGATGTCACATGTTGAAACCCATATTCCTCAGCAAACTTCTGAAAGTCTTTGCAACTGTAGCACGGCCCATTATCACTGCACACCACCTGCGGGATGCCGTGTCTCGCAAAGATAGATTTCATGTGCGTTATCACACAAGCAGCAGATGTGTTGGGAAGCAATGCAATCTCTGGATAGTTTGACAGATAATCTATCACAAGCAAATAGTTTCGTCCATCCAGGAAGAATAAGTCAGTCCCAACTTTCTGCCATGGTTCATCTGGTGGATCAGTGATGATCATCGGCTCCTTCTGTTGCTTTGCATGATGCTTCAAACAAGTATCACAGGTTGACACCATCCTGTCAATGTCTGCGTTTATTCCAGGCCAATAGATGGCAGTTCTAGCCCTTCTTTTACATTTTTCCGCTCTGAGGTGTCCCTCGTGCAGTTTTGTCAACATCTCATTTCGCAGTGACTGAGGGATGATGATCCTGTTCTGTCTCAGCAGAAGTCCCTTGACCACACTCAGCTCTGTTCTGATGTTGTAGTACTGGGCACATTCTCCTCTAGGCCAGCCCCCATTCAGATGTGTAATGACCAATTGCAGACATTTATCTTTCTCAGTCTCCACTACAATTTGTTTAAGCTTTGCGTCTGTGACTGGAAGAGCTTCAGCTACCATGTTCACGTGTTGAGTCATGTTTCATGTGATTTTTAGTTTGAAGCTTGATTGTTTGTTTTCATTTGTATTGTTAGCTCCATTCCTCCTTTTGGTTTTGTTCTTCTCTTTAACCTGTTGCTGCTCCATGATATGTCTAGGTGCATGAGCCTTTGGTACCAACCTAGATGAGTATTTATATCCCTCTGTTTTCCCTGTATGGTTTGAACCTATTTTAATATGTTGTTGGGTTGAAATGTGAGTGGATTCATTGTTTTTATTTGCTTTTTGCTGTTTATTTCAGGAGCTGAAGGCCCCCAGTGAGGGAAGCTAGCTGTCTTGGCCCTGTGGTGGTGGTGTTTCTCTCACAGAGTGTTTTTGCCATTTGACAACTGTGTCTCCCTCACTTAGAGTGTGTGTAGTGTGAGTGTTTGTGCGGAACATATTCGGGTGAGTGGGGTGTCTTCGGATACTCACTGTTCAGCTAGCCGCCCTACTGGTAAGCCTCAGCCTGAAAGTCTCTTGTTTCCTTATTTTCTTCTCCCTTTATTTGGTCAACCATTTTCTACATTTTAATTCATTAGTATGAAATAAAAGTATTTTGTATTTACATCCACGTCTCCTGTGTTTAGTGGAAAGGAATCTGCGTGCCCTATTTTGGGTATACATTTCCCCGTTCATAGAGACGGGGTGGCGTAGTCTGCTCTATTTTGGTTTTAGTTGTACACTAGTGGTAGTAACACAGAAACTTTAAAGCCCTTGCATTCTTACTATCCTCAATTAGATACTGTTTTGGATGCGACTAGCTTGGTGAACTCTGTACATTGTTCGATTCCGGCTGTAGAGCCTGTGCAGCAGGGCAATTGGGTGACCATGAGGCGGCCTAGTCGTGGGAAAAAACGGCGCAGTTCCGTTTAGAACATCAAACAGGTTCTCCCCACTCAGTGACGCACCCACTGAGAATCCTGTTGAAAGTGCCCTAGTTATTGGCGACTCTATTAGACGGAACGTGAAAACCGAGACGCCAGAGTGCCTGACATCAAAGCAAATTTAAAAGTGCTGGCTAATGCCAATCATAAATGCTCTAAGATTATTATTCACGTCGGCACTAATGATGTTCGACTTCACCAGTCGGAGATCACCAAAATTAACATTAAAGAGGTGTGTGCACTCGCACGTACAATGTCAGACACTGTAATTTGTCCTGGACTCTTCCTGAGATAATTAGCAGACTATCATCACTATTGCAATGGCTGGCTGTCTTAAGTGGTGTCCACAGAATAATATAGGTTACATAGACAATTGGAAAGGTTTTTGGGGCAGACCTGACCTTTTGAAAAGAGATGGTATTCATCCCTCCTGGGGTGGTGCCGCTCTTCTCTCTAGTAATATGGCCTGTGGTCTTAGTGCTGAACCTTGACTAACTGGGGCCCAGGTCAGGAAGCAGACAGACTGGCTAAACCGACCGTCTGCTAGCTGTCTCAAGTCACAGAAGTCCGATAAATCCCAACACATTCAGAGACTCTTTCACCTAGATATCATCACATAGAGACTGGGTCTGTACCCCGAATTAATAAATACAAAAAACTTCCAAACCCATTTAAGGGTAAAAATTTAATTGATGTTCAACAAGTAAAAAACAGATAATAAAGAGAAACAAACGATAAAGCTTGGGTTGCTGAATATTCTACCCCTTTCTTCTAAAGCACTCATTGTAAATGATACTATCACAGAAAATAATCTAGATGTGCTGTGTTTGACAGAAACCTGGCTAAAACCAGAGGATTACATTACTTTAAATGAGTCTAGCCATCAAGGTTACTATTATCGACACGAACCTCGTCGGAAAGGTAAACGGGGAGGTGTTGCTGTAATCTATAGTAATATCTTCAGTATTACACATCCCGTATTAAGTGACACATCCCATTTGACATTTGTGCTGGTGGCTACTGTATACAGGCCACCAGGGCACCATACAGACTTTATCAAAGAATTTGCTCATTTTCTATCGGAGTTAGTACTGGCTGTGGATAAAGTCCTTATTGTTGGTGATTTTAATAATGTCAGATAATGAAAAAGACGCTTTGGGATTGGCATTAACAGATATTCTAAACTCTATTGGAATATTATTTCCAAACAGCACAGCAGTAATGACTTTATGAACTTCTTTACTTGCAAGATTGACAATATTAGAGAGAAAAGTATAGCCATGCAACTGTCTACTGCAGTATCATATCAGACAGTGCATTGTAGTATCCCTGAGGAAAAATTCCATTCATTTGCTGCTATAGGAGAGGAAGAATTGTCTAAATTTGTTAAATTATCGAAATCAGCAACATGTATGTTAGACCCTATACCGACTAAGCTTTTGAAAGAGATGCTTCCAGAGGTCATAGATCCTCTACTTAAGGATGCATTAATGATCTTATCACTAGGTTATGTACTGAAATCTTTTAAGATGGCTATTATCAAACCTCTTATTAAAAGGTTTAACGTGATTGGCTGGATCCGGGCCGTGTCCCGGTCGGATGAGGAACCTGCGCCTGTGCGCGGCAGCAGCGTGGCCCTGGGGTGTCGGCGGAGACTGTGTCAACTAGCTCATCCCTTGTGAAGGCCAATCCCTTCCTTGCCTCTGTTTTAATGTAAAGCTGCTTTGCCACAATTTGCATTGTAAAAAGCGCTACATAAGTAAAGGTGACTTGACGTGACTTGACTACGCAGACGTGTGTTTACATGCAGATGTGCATTTTGCCTGAGTGGGGCACAAATAATTAAATGCAATAAATTTTAGTCCGAGGATATTTTTTCAAGTTTTACATAAATATAAGTGTTACACTGAATGACAATGAGCTTATATGAATACTTCTTATTGTGCTGAAATACTTCTTATGAATACGGCTTATTGTGCTGCTTAACTCTTTTTAATGTCAAACTAGTCACACTAGCAGTCGAATACCCAGTCTATTTCCTGCTATAAGCATTGGCCAAAAACTATGACCTTTTACAAACTTTTTGAAGTAGCCAAATAAAATCATTCAGATATGAAAAGCTGTAATGCCGAAGCACATCAAGTTACAGGAAGAAGTTAGCAGGTGCACATAGAGCAAATGGAGGCATCAAACCAAAAGGGGTAGTCAAGAAAATAGACACCAAGGTCGTACAAAGAAAATCTAAAGAAAAGAGAGACTTCTAATAAAATTCTGTCCTATATAATAGAGTTAGAGTGAGACATAGGAAGGACTGATAACTGGATGAATAAAGGGAAGGAAGCTCTGAGAAACAAGCAGGCAAAAATGGATTTCAGAGAAAGCAACAGACAGACAATCAAAGGTTAAAATACAAGGCAAGAACACCAAAGAGTTAAGTAAATGATTGTGAGCTAATGTATACTGGTTGGGAGGTTTAGGGAAAAGAGAAAACAATTATCAAATGAGGAAAGTGCATAAAAGAGCAACTCCATGACCCATGTATGCCAAAAACTGACTTCCATTCAATGTAAAACATTTGGGACCTCTCTACGTTAGGGGTTTCTGGTGAATGGTCACATCTGTGTTTTTCCGTTGGCCTGGTCGAATGTTTCAAATGTGGCAGCGGTCTCTTGATGGGCTCTGACGGAGGTGGTATGTTGAGCTGACGGAAAGGTTTGGTTTGCCAAGCCGTGTTGTCAGTCTGGTTGGATGTTTTGAATTGTGCTGAAAATCTTGCTGTCCAAAAGGCAAAAAACGTCTTTTGTCTTTTGGACTTGTTCAGCCAACACAGATTTTTCACCTCGGCTTGATGGATTGACTGTGGACATTTGGAGAGGGTAAATTTTGGATTTTGTACGAGTACCTTGAGCTGTTATTGGTGCAATGCATCTTTTTGTGCATGCATGGTTGTTTGGAGGTCATCTGTTGAGAAAAACTGTCGTTTGTAAGTTTCCACCGTTTTTCAAAATTAAATTTCTTCGGAGCATTGTGTAATTATATATATACGATTTAGTTATGGACCCAGAACTCGAAAAGAAGAGGCTAAATGACACAAACGGGCCAGGAAGTCCTGTTAATTCCATAGTACAAAATAATAGTAATTTGGGAAGCCATAGGCAAACTGCTCAAAAACTGAATTCAAAAACAGCTGAAGTACTTAGAGAAATGGAAAAACAACTACATAATATAGGATTGAAGAAAAAGACTGTTTCATTATCAAGATGTTTTATTAAAGAGGATTTTCCTTTACACACATCATTTAAACATTAAAAAAACGAATTGTACTGCTTAACCACAAAAAGTTTATACAGACATTTTAAAAACGTTGCCAGAAGAAATGTAAAAACAAGTATTTCCACTGCATTAAAAACGTTGAAAACAAAAGTCAATTTAAAAAACGTAATCAGAAAAAAGTAAAACAAGTAACAGAAAGCTTTTCCATCACATCAAAAATGTTAAAAAAGTCAATGTTCAGTCATTTAAAAATGTAAAACAAGTTTTTTCACATACAGTTTTTAAAAAACTGTAAAAAAACAACAAAAAAATCAGTTACCAGGACGTTATAAGAAAAAAAAAGTGCTTTAAGCTTTTAAAAAAGGTAAAACAAGCTAGAGAGCGTTTTTCACATACATTTGAAGAAACTAGTATAATTTGACTAGTAATAAATTATTTAAAAGATATCTACATATTTATTTTTGGATATCTTAAAAAACGATGAATTAAAGATATCTCCAATTTGATTATGACTAGACAAAACCCAGTTAGAGATATCTCTAATTATGATTTGCACTAGTGGCAATTCAATTGAAGATATCTCTAATTTAATTGCCACTAGTGCAAATTATAATTTGAGATATCTCTAACTAAGTTTTGTCTAGTCATAATCAAATTGGAGATATCTTTAATTACAATTTCTACTAGTCAAGACTCATTTGTAGATATCTGAAAATATTTTCCAATTGAAGTCAATGGAAGAATTTGACTAGTCATAAAAGCATTGTTAGATATCTGTAATGTATATTACGACTAGTCAAATTAACATTGTAGATATCTTCAATGCATATTATGACTAGTCACAATGACATTGTAGATATCTCAATTGCAATTACGACGAGTCAAAATTGCAGAAGAGATATCTGGAAATGGAATTATGACTAGTCAAAACTGATTCATGACTAGTACGGGAAGGAGTATTTAAAGCTAAAACAGCTTGCCATAAGCGCCGACTTTGACATCAGAAGTTGTAATCATGACATGAAACTTTTGAAAGAAGAAACGTTTTAAAATACAGGCAAGTTCATAAAGATTTATATTGTGTGCCTAGATTGCAGTTATCTTTTGCATTTATCTGCGCAGTATAACGTCATAACAAAAACATTCGAAAAAATCCCTTGGCAACAGGCCAACGCGTTCGACTAATTGTGACGTCACAGGCCGAGTCGCGCCTATATATATGGAGCTCTGCTCAGGTTTGGTTCAGTTGCTTCCCATCGATCGATCTGACTAGTACTGTAGTGCATCTGTGCTGAAATATTGTTCAAATTGTGTTATATCCTTGATATGTTTTGTATCCCTTGATGTGTCATTCTTCAGCAAGCCCTGTCCCAGAGACTGCAGAAAAGAAGAAAGGTAGCTTCTTTACATGGGGGTTTTCTCGGAAATCCAAGAAAACTACCATCGAAGCCCAACAGAGTCTGTGCAGAACTGACAGCAGACTACCGCCTCAGAGATGCTTTGATGGTGAAGATCATCGATTTGTTTGCGTCTGTTGCTCCTTATCGCTTTGTTTTGAATCTAATTATTGTCATTGGTTGTTGTCTACTTTATCATCCCTATCTCATATTGTCTAATATTGCCTATCACATTAATCTGACGTCGCTAGTTTTTAATCTGTTAATCTAAATCACTATCACAACGCGTTAGCATTTCGCTAGTTTGTTTGTAAACTTGTTATGTGTGCCCACCGTCATTTCTGTCACGCTCTCCTTTTGTGTAGTAGAAATTTGTGTATGTCCAAATGCAGTAGGGCAGTCCAGGTACCGCCCTATTAAATGTCAGTGTCACCTGAGTGACATGTGCGACAGTCTATCGGCTGCTGTTTTGGGTCTATTCAAGGCGGAGCTTGTCACCTGGGTGCGCATCGTGCAATCGTTGTTGTGTGTGGGTGTGCGCGCAGTGTAATGTTTCTTTATCCAGTGAAAAAACTGCTTTATAGTAGAAACATCTCTTTATTATATTGCAGATCGCGTGCAGGAACAGCAACAACACTCTCAGTGATTGTGATTCACTTGACTGACTACCCTACAGGTAAGTGTGACGCTACTGACACTTAGTGGTTAGTCTCGGTACTCACATCTACAAATACACTATCACTACATCCCCTTTCCTTTAACCGTAAAGAACAAGTTATTACAATCTCAAGAATTATTTACATTGCAATCACTGTAATAATAAACAACGGATTACATTTCTCTTTTTTTTTTTCATCTTATGAACATTCAAATGCTTATGGTATGTTTAAGCACTATTCACAGGTTAAGTCTATCAGGAGGCTTTACTGTGCGCTTCGATCTTCTCAGTACAGGAGAATGAAAGTCTGAAAGCATTTCTTTAGCTGGCTCTTTGTTATCCAGTACTGGAAGTGTTTAAGATGTTGTCGTTGAGTCTGCACAGTCTGTGTCACCTGCATATGTATCCACCAGTACTGTCTCTTTCGTTTTCAACAGACTCCTCCGATTTCTCCTCAGGATTTGACCATCTTCAGTCCGGACAGTATAAGATCTTGGGTTCATCTCCTCCAGGACTGTGGCTCTTTTAGTCCAGGTACTGCAATCCTCAAGTCTTACTGTGTCCTTATTGGAGAGTGGCTCTAGGCTTTTTGATGCCTTGTCATAATTCGCTTTTTGTCTCTGTTTCAGGTGCTTTTGTTTTCTTTTCAGGTATTTGTTCTTGCTTGGTGTTGCTAAGCAAGGAAGTGTGGTTTGCAATCTGCGTCCCATCAGGATTTCTGCAGGAGACACACCGTGTTCAAGTGGAGAAGCACGGTAATTCAGCAGGGCTAAGTAAGGATCTGAATGACTCTCCACTGCTTTCTTGAGTAGTAGCTTCACTATGTGTACTCCTTTCTCTGCTTTTCCATTTGACTGCGGATATAATGGGCTCGATGTCACATGTTGAAACCCATATTCCTCAGCAAACTTCTGAAAGTCTTTGCAACTGTAGCACGGCCCATTATCACTGCACACCACCTGCGGGATGCCGTGTCTCGCAAAGATAGATTTCATGTGCGTTATCACACAAGCAGCAGATGTGTTGGGAAGCAATGCAATCTCTGGATAGTTTGACAGATAATCTATCACAAGCAAATAGTTTCGTCCATCCAGGAAGAATAAGTCAGTCCCAACTTTCTGCCATGGTTCATCTGGTGGATCAGTGATGATCATCGGCTCCTTCTGTTGCTTTGCATGATGCTTCAAACAAGTATCACAGGTTGACACCATCCTGTCAATGTCTGCGTTTATTCCAGGCCAATAGATGGCAGTTCTAGCCCTTCTTTTACATTTTTCCGCTCTGAGGTGTCCCTCGTGCAGTTTTGTCAACATCTCATTTCGCAGTGACTGAGGGATGATGATCCTGTTCTGTCTCAGCAGAAGTCCCTTGACCACACTCAGCTCTGTTCTGATGTTGTAGTACTGGGCACATTCTCCTCTAGGCCAGCCCCCATTCAGATGTGTAATGACCAATTGCAGACATTTATCTTTCTCAGTCTCCACTACAATTTGTTTAAGCTTTGCGTCTGTGACTGGAAGAGCTTCAGCTACCATGTTCACGTGTTGAGTCATGTTTCATGTGATTTTTAGTTTGAAGCTTGATTGTTTGTTTTCATTTGTATTGTTAGCTCCATTCCTCCTTTTGGTTTTGTTCTTCTCTTTAACCTGTTGCTGCTCCATGATATGTCTAGGTGCATGAGCCTTTGGTACCAACCTAGATGAGTATTTATATCCCTCTGTTTTCCCTGTATGGTTTGAACCTATTTTAATATGTTGTTGGGTTGAAATGTGAGTGGATTCATTGTTTTTATTTGCTTTTTGCTGTTTATTTCAGGAGCTGAAGGCCCCCAGTGAGGGAAGCTAGCTGTCTTGGCCCTGTGGTGGTGGTGTTTCTCTCACAGAGTGTTTTTGCCATTTGACAACTGTGTCTCCCTCACTTAGAGTGTGTGTAGTGTGAGTGTTTGTGCGGAACATATTCGGGTGAGTGGGGTGTCTTCGGATACTCACTGTTCAGCTAGCCGCCCTACTGGTAAGCCTCAGCCTGAAAGTCTCTTGTTTCCTTATTTTCTTCTCCCTTTATTTGGTCAACCATTTTCTACATTTTAATTCATTAGTATGAAATAAAAGTATTTTGTATTTACATCCACGTCTCCTGTGTTTAGTGGAAAGGAATCTGCGTGCCCTATTTTGGGTATACATTTCCCCGTTCATAGAGACGGGGTGGCGTAGTCTGCTCTATTTTGGTTTTAGTTGTACACTAGTGGTAGTAACACAGAAACTTTAAAGCCCTTGCATTCTTACTATCCTCAATTAGATACTGTTTTGGATGCGACTAGCTTGGTGAACTCTGTACATTGTTCGATTCCGGCTGTAGAGCCTGTGCAGCAGGGCAATTGGGTGACCATGAGGCGGCCTAGTCGTGGGAAAAAACGGCGCAGTTCCGTTTAGAACATCAAACAGGTTCTCCCCACTCAGTGACGCACCCACTGAGAATCCTGTTGAAAGTGCCCTAGTTATTGGCGACTCTATTAGACGGAACGTGAAAACCGAGACGCCAGAGTGCCTGACATCAAAGCAAATTTAAAAGTGCTGGCTAATGCCAATCATAAATGCTCTAAGATTATTATTCACGTCGGCACTAATGATGTTCGACTTCACCAGTCGGAGATCACCAAAATTAACATTAAAGAGGTGTGTGCACTCGCACGTACAATGTCAGACACTGTAATTTGTCCTGGACTCTTCCTGAGATAATTAGCAGACTATCATCACTATTGCAATGGCTGGCTGTCTTAAGTGGTGTCCACAGAATAATATAGGTTACATAGACAATTGGAAAGGTTTTTGGGGCAGACCTGACCTTTTGAAAAGAGATGGTATTCATCCCTCCTGGGGTGGTGCCGCTCTTCTCTCTAGTAATATGGCCTGTGGTCTTAGTGCTGAACCTTGACTAACTGGGGCCCAGGTCAGGAAGCAGACAGACTGGCTAAACCGACCGTCTGCTAGCTGTCTCAAGTCACAGAAGTCCGATAAATCCCAACACATTCAGAGACTCTTTCACCTAGATATCATCACATAGAGACTGGGTCTGTACCCCGAATTAATAAATACAAAAAACTTCCAAACCCATTTAAGGGTAAAAATTTAATTGATGTTCAACAAGTAAAAAACAGATAATAAAGAGAAACAAACGATAAAGCTTGGGTTGCTGAATATTCTACCCCTTTCTTCTAAAGCACTCATTGTAAATGATACTATCACAGAAAATAATCTAGATGTGCTGTGTTTGACAGAAACCTGGCTAAAACCAGAGGATTACATTACTTTAAATGAGTCTAGCCATCAAGGTTACTATTATCGACACGAACCTCGTCGGAAAGGTAAACGGGGAGGTGTTGCTGTAATCTATAGTAATATCTTCAGTATTACACATCCCGTATTAAGTGACACATCCCATTTGACATTTGTGCTGGTGGCTACTGTATACAGGCCACCAGGGCACCATACAGACTTTATCAAAGAATTTGCTCATTTTCTATCGGAGTTAGTACTGGCTGTGGATAAAGTCCTTATTGTTGGTGATTTTAATAATGTCAGATAATGAAAAAGACGCTTTGGGATTGGCATTAACAGATATTCTAAACTCTATTGGAATATTATTTCCAAACAGCACAGCAGTAATGACTTTATGAACTTCTTTACTTGCAAGATTGACAATATTAGAGAGAAAAGTATAGCCATGCAACTGTCTACTGCAGTATCATATCAGACAGTGCATTGTAGTATCCCTGAGGAAAAATTCCATTCATTTGCTGCTATAGGAGAGGAAGAATTGTCTAAATTTGTTAAATTATCGAAATCAGCAACATGTATGTTAGACCCTATACCGACTAAGCTTTTGAAAGAGATGCTTCCAGAGGTCATAGATCCTCTACTTAAGGATGCATTAATGATCTTATCACTAGGTTATGTACTGAAATCTTTTAAGATGGCTATTATCAAACCTCTTATTAAAAGGTTTAACGTGATTGGCTGGATCCGGGCCGTGTCCCGGTCGGATGAGGAACCTGCGCCTGTGCGCGGCAGCAGCGTGGCCCTGGGGTGTCGGCGGAGACTGTGTCAACTAGCTCATCCCTTGTGAAGGCCTTACTGACACATCAGCCAGTGGCACAGATCCCCAACAAACCGTCCCAAAAGATCCTAAAATAGATGGAACTGGATTCAATATTTTGACTGTTGCGATTCCAAATCGGACTTATGACCTGTAACTCTGCCTGAGTATCAAGCAGGTGTTCACTGTTGGCCAGAGGAGAACAGGCCCCCGACTAAGCCTGGTTTGTCCCGAGGGTTTTTTCTCCATTTTGTTGGGAGTTTTGGTTCCTTGCCTCTGTTTTAATGTAAAGCTGCTTTGCCACAATTTGCATTGTAAAAAGCGCTACATAAGTAAAGGTGACTTGACGTGACTTGACTACGCAGACGTGTGTTTACATGCAGATGTGCATTTTGCCTGAGTGGGGCACAAATAATTAAATGCAATAAATTTTAGTCCGAGGATATTTTTTCAAGTTTTACATAAATATAAGTGTTACACTGAATGACAATGAGCTTATATGAATACTTCTTATTGTGCTGAAATACTTCTTATGAATACGGCTTATTGTGCTGCTTAACTCTTTTTAATGTCAAACTAGTCACACTAGCAGTCGAATACCCAGTCTATTTCCTGCTATAAGCATTGGCCAAAAACTATGACCTTTTACAAACTTTTTGAAGTAGCCAAATAAAATCATTCAGATATGAAAAGCTGTAATGCCGAAGCACATCAAGTTACAGGAAGAAGTTAGCAGGTGCACATAGAGCAAATGGAGGCATCAAACCAAAAGGGGTAGTCAAGAAAATAGACACCAAGGTCGTACAAAGAAAATCTAAAGAAAAGAGAGACTTCTAATAAAATTCTGTCCTATATAATAGAGTTAGAGTGAGACATAGGAAGGACTGATAACTGGATGAATAAAGGGAAGGAAGCTCTGAGAAACAAGCAGGCAAAAATGGATTTCAGAGAAAGCAACAGACAGACAATCAAAGGTTAAAATACAAGGCAAGAACACCAAAGAGTTAAGTAAATGATTGTGAGCTAATGTATACTGGTTGGGAGGTTTAGGGAAAAGAGAAAACAATTATCAAATGAGGAAAGTGCATAAAAGAGCAACTCCATGACCCATGTATGCCAAAAACTGACTTCCATTCAATGTAAAACATTTGGGACCTCTCTACGTTAGGGGTTTCTGGTGAATGGTCACATCTGTGTTTTTCCGTTGGCCTGGTCGAATGTTTCAAATGTGGCAGCGGTCTCTTGATGGGCTCTGACGGAGGTGGTATGTTGAGCTGACGGAAAGGTTTGGTTTGCCAAGCCGTGTTGTCAGTCTGGTTGGATGTTTTGAATTGTGCTGAAAATCTTGCTGTCCAAAAGGCAAAAAACGTCTTTTGTCTTTTGGACTTGTTCAGCCAACACAGATTTTTCACCTCGGCTTGATGGATTGACTGTGGACATTTGGAGAGGGTAAATTTTGGATTTTGTACGAGTACCTTGAGCTGTTATTGGTGCAATGCATCTTTTTGTGCATGCATGGTTGTTTGGAGGTCATCTGTTGAGAAAAACTGTCGTTTGTAAGTTTCCACCGTTTTTCAAAATTAAATTTCTTCGGAGCATTGTGTAATTATATATATACGATTTAGTTATGGACCCAGAACTCGAAAAGAAGAGGCTAAATGACACAAACGGGCCAGGAAGTCCTGTTAATTCCATAGTACAAAATAATAGTAATTTGGGAAGCCATAGGCAAACTGCTCAAAAACTGAATTCAAAAACAGCTGAAGTACTTAGAGAAATGGAAAAACAACTACATAATATAGGATTGAAGAAAAAGACTGTTTCATTATCAAGATGTTTTATTAAAGAGGATTTTCCTTTACACACATCATTTAAACATTAAAAAAACGAATTGTACTGCTTAACCACAAAAAGTTTATACAGACATTTTAAAAACGTTGCCAGAAGAAATGTAAAAACAAGTATTTCCACTGCATTAAAAACGTTGAAAACAAAAGTCAATTTAAAAAACGTAATCAGAAAAAAGTAAAACAAGTAACAGAAAGCTTTTCCATCACATCAAAAATGTTAAAAAAGTCAATGTTCAGTCATTTAAAAATGTAAAACAAGTTTTTTCACATACAGTTTTTAAAAAACTGTAAAAAAACAACAAAAAAATCAGTTACCAGGACGTTATAAGAAAAAAAAAGTGCTTTAAGCTTTTAAAAAAGGTAAAACAAGCTAGAGAGCGTTTTTCACATACATTTGAAGAAACTAGTATAATTTGACTAGTAATAAATTATTTAAAAGATATCTACATATTTATTTTTGGATATCTTAAAAAACGATGAATTAAAGATATCTCCAATTTGATTATGACTAGACAAAACCCAGTTAGAGATATCTCTAATTATGATTTGCACTAGTGGCAATTCAATTGAAGATATCTCTAATTTAATTGCCACTAGTGCAAATTATAATTTGAGATATCTCTAACTAAGTTTTGTCTAGTCATAATCAAATTGGAGATATCTTTAATTACAATTTCTACTAGTCAAAACTCATTTGTAGATATCTGAAAATATTTTCCAATTGAAGTCAATGGAAGAATTTGACTAGTCATAAAAGCATTGTTAGATATCTGTAATGTATATTACGACTAGTCAAATTAACATTGTAGATATCTTCAATGCATATTATGACTAGTCACAATGACATTGTAGATATCTCAATTGCAATTACGACGAGTCAAAATTGCAGAAGAGATATCTGGAAATGGAATTATGACTAGTCAAAACTGATTCATGACTAGTACGGGAAGGAGTATTTAAAGCTAAAACAGCTTGCCATAAGCGCCGACTTTGACATCAGAAGTTGTAATCATGACATGAAACTTTTGAAAGAAGAAACGTTTTAAAATACAGGCAAGTTCATAAAGATTTATATTGTGTGCCTAGATTGCAGTTATCTTTTGCATTTATCTGCGCAGTATAACGTCATAACAAAAACATTCGAAAAAATCCCTTGGCAACAGGCCAACGCGTTCGACTAATTGTGACGTCACAGGCCGAGTCGCGCCTATATATATGGAGCTCTGCTCAGGTTTGGTTCAGTTGCTTCCCATCGATCGATCTGACTAGTACTGTAGTGCATCTGTGCTGAAATATTGTTCAAATTGTGTTATATCCTTGATATGTTTTGTATCCCTTGATGTGTCATTCTTCAGCAAGCCCTGTCCCAGAGACTGCAGAAAAGAAGAAAGGTAGCTTCTTTACATGGGGGTTTTCTCGGAAATCCAAGAAAACTACCATCGAAGCCCAACAGAGTCTGTGCAGAACTGACAGCAGACTACCGCCTCAGAGATGCTTTGATGGTGAAGATCATCGATTTGTTTGCGTCTGTTGCTCCTTATCGCTTTGTTTTGAATCTAATTATTGTCATTGGTTGTTGTCTACTTTATCATCCCTATCTCATATTGTCTAATATTGCCTATCACATTAATCTGACGTCGCTAGTTTTTAATCTGTTAATCTAAATCACTATCACAACGCGTTAGCATTTCGCTAGTTTGTTTGTAAACTTGTTATGTGTGCCCACCGTCATTTCTGTCACGCTCTCCTTTTGTGTAGTAGAAATTTGTGTATGTCCAAATGCAGTAGGGCAGTCCAGGTACCGCCCTATTAAATGTCAGTGTCACCTGAGTGACATGTGCGACAGTCTATCGGCTGCTGTTTTGGGTCTATTCAAGGCGGAGCTTGTCACCTGGGTGCGCATCGTGCAATCGTTGTTGTGTGTGGGTGTGCGCGCAGTGTAATGTTTCTTTATCCAGTGAAAAAACTGCTTTATAGTAGAAACATCTCTTTATTATATTGCAGATCGCGTGCAGGAACAGCAACAACACTCTCAGTGATTGTGATTCACTTGACTGACTACCCTACAGGTAAGTGTGACGCTACTGACACTTAGTGGTTAGTCTCGGTACTCACATCTACAAATACACTATCACTACATCCCCTTTCCTTTAACCGTAAAGAACAAGTTATTACAATCTCAAGAATTATTTACATTGCAATCACTGTAATAATAAACAACGGATTACATTTCTCTTTTTTTTTTTCATCTTATGAACATTCAAATGCTTATGGTATGTTTAAGCACTATTCACAGGTTAAGTCTATCAGGAGGCTTTACTGTGCGCTTCGATCTTCTCAGTACAGGAGAATGAAAGTCTGAAAGCATTTCTTTAGCTGGCTCTTTGTTATCCAGTACTGGAAGTGTTTAAGATGTTGTCGTTGAGTCTGCACAGTCTGTGTCACCTGCATATGTATCCACCAGTACTGTCTCTTTCGTTTTCAACAGACTCCTCCGATTTCTCCTCAGGATTTGACCATCTTCAGTCCGGACAGTATAAGATCTTGGGTTCATCTCCTCCAGGACTGTGGCTCTTTTAGTCCAGGTACTGCAATCCTCAAGTCTTACTGTGTCCTTATTGGAGAGTGGCTCTAGGCTTTTTGATGCCTTGTCATAATTCGCTTTTTGTCTCTGTTTCAGGTGCTTTTGTTTTCTTTTCAGGTATTTGTTCTTGCTTGGTGTTGCTAAGCAAGGAAGTGTGGTTTGCAATCTGCGTCCCATCAGGATTTCTGCAGGAGACACACCGTGTTCAAGTGGAGAAGCACGGTAATTCAGCAGGGCTAAGTAAGGATCTGAATGACTCTCCACTGCTTTCTTGAGTAGTAGCTTCACTATGTGTACTCCTTTCTCTGCTTTTCCATTTGACTGCGGATATAATGGGCTCGATGTCACATGTTGAAACCCATATTCCTCAGCAAACTTCTGAAAGTCTTTGCAACTGTAGCACGGCCCATTATCACTGCACACCACCTGCGGGATGCCGTGTCTCGCAAAGATAGATTTCATGTGCGTTATCACACAAGCAGCAGATGTGTTGGGAAGCAATGCAATCTCTGGATAGTTTGACAGATAATCTATCACAAGCAAATAGTTTCGTCCATCCAGGAAGAATAAGTCAGTCCCAACTTTCTGCCATGGTTCATCTGGTGGATCAGTGATGATCATCGGCTCCTTCTGTTGCTTTGCATGATGCTTCAAACAAGTATCACAGGTTGACACCATCCTGTCAATGTCTGCGTTTATTCCAGGCCAATAGATGGCAGTTCTAGCCCTTCTTTTACATTTTTCCGCTCTGAGGTGTCCCTCGTGCAGTTTTGTCAACATCTCATTTCGCAGTGACTGAGGGATGATGATCCTGTTCTGTCTCAGCAGAAGTCCCTTGACCACACTCAGCTCTGTTCTGATGTTGTAGTACTGGGCACATTCTCCTCTAGGCCAGCCCCCATTCAGATGTGTAATGACCAATTGCAGACATTTATCTTTCTCAGTCTCCACTACAATTTGTTTAAGCTTTGCGTCTGTGACTGGAAGAGCTTCAGCTACCATGTTCACGTGTTGAGTCATGTTTCATGTGATTTTTAGTTTGAAGCTTGATTGTTTGTTTTCATTTGTATTGTTAGCTCCATTCCTCCTTTTGGTTTTGTTCTTCTCTTTAACCTGTTGCTGCTCCATGATATGTCTAGGTGCATGAGCCTTTGGTACCAACCTAGATGAGTATTTATATCCCTCTGTTTTCCCTGTATGGTTTGAACCTATTTTAATATGTTGTTGGGTTGAAATGTGAGTGGATTCATTGTTTTTATTTGCTTTTTGCTGTTTATTTCAGGAGCTGAAGGCCCCCAGTGAGGGAAGCTAGCTGTCTTGGCCCTGTGGTGGTGGTGTTTCTCTCACAGAGTGTTTTTGCCATTTGACAACTGTGTCTCCCTCACTTAGAGTGTGTGTAGTGTGAGTGTTTGTGCGGAACATATTCGGGTGAGTGGGGTGTCTTCGGATACTCACTGTTCAGCTAGCCGCCCTACTGGTAAGCCTCAGCCTGAAAGTCTCTTGTTTCCTTATTTTCTTCTCCCTTTATTTGGTCAACCATTTTCTACATTTTAATTCATTAGTATGAAATAAAAGTATTTTGTATTTACATCCACGTCTCCTGTGTTTAGTGGAAAGGAATCTGCGTGCCCTATTTTGGGTATACATTTCCCCGTTCATAGAGACGGGGTGGCGTAGTCTGCTCTATTTTGGTTTTAGTTGTACACTAGTGGTAGTAACACAGAAACTTTAAAGCCCTTGCATTCTTACTATCCTCAATTAGATACTGTTTTGGATGCGACTAGCTTGGTGAACTCTGTACATTGTTCGATTCCGGCTGTAGAGCCTGTGCAGCAGGGCAATTGGGTGACCATGAGGCGGCCTAGTCGTGGGAAAAAACGGCGCAGTTCCGTTTAGAACATCAAACAGGTTCTCCCCACTCAGTGACGCACCCACTGAGAATCCTGTTGAAAGTGCCCTAGTTATTGGCGACTCTATTAGACGGAACGTGAAAACCGAGACGCCAGAGTGCCTGACATCAAAGCAAATTTAAAAGTGCTGGTTAATGCCAATCATAAATGCTCTAAGATTATTATTCACGTCGGCACTAATGATGTTCGACTTCACCAGTCGGAGATCACCAAAATTAACATTAAAGAGGTGTGTGCACTCGCACGTACAATGTCAGACACTGTAATTTGTCCTGGACTCTTCCTGAGATAATTAGCAGACTATCATCACTATTGCAATGGCTGGCTGTCTTAAGTGGTGTCCACAGAATAATATAGGTTACATAGACAATTGGAAAGGTTTTTGGGGCAGACCTGACCTTTTGAAAAGAGATGGTATTCATCCCTCCTGGGGTGGTGCCGCTCTTCTCTCTAGTAATATGGCCTGTGGTCTTAGTGCTGAACCTTGACTAACTGGGGCCCAGGTCAGGAAGCAGACAGACTGGCTAAACCGACCGTCTGCTAGCTGTCTCAAGTCACAGAAGTCCGATAAATCCCAACACATTCAGAGACTCTTTCACCTAGATATCATCACATAGAGACTGGGTCTGTACCCCGAATTAATAAATACAAAAAACTTCCAAACCCATTTAAGGGTAAAAATTTAATTGATGTTCAACAAGTAAAAAACAGATAATAAAGAGAAACAAACGATAAAGCTTGGGTTGCTGAATATTCTACCCCTTTCTTCTAAAGCACTCATTGTAAATGATACTATCACAGAAAATAATCTAGATGTGCTGTGTTTGACAGAAACCTGGCTAAAACCAGAGGATTACATTACTTTAAATGAGTCTAGCCATCAAGGTTACTATTATCGACACGAACCTCGTCGGAAAGGTAAACGGGGAGGTGTTGCTGTAATCTATAGTAATATCTTCAGTATTACACATCCCGTATTAAGTGACACATCCCATTTGACATTTGTGCTGGTGGCTACTGTATACAGGCCACCAGGGCACCATACAGACTTTATCAAAGAATTTGCTCATTTTCTATCGGAGTTAGTACTGGCTGTGGATAAAGTCCTTATTGTTGGTGATTTTAATAATGTCAGATAATGAAAAAGACGCTTTGGGATTGGCATTAACAGATATTCTAAACTCTATTGGAATATTATTTCCAAACAGCACAGCAGTAATGACTTTATGAACTTCTTTACTTGCAAGATTGACAATATTAGAGAGAAAAGTATAGCCATGCAACTGTCTACTGCAGTATCATATCAGACAGTGCATTGTAGTATCCCTGAGGAAAAATTCCATTCATTTGCTGCTATAGGAGAGGAAGAATTGTCTAAATTTGTTAAATTATCGAAATCAGCAACATGTATGTTAGACCCTATACCGACTAAGCTTTTGAAAGAGATGCTTCCAGAGGTCATAGATCCTCTACTTAAGGATGCATTAATGATCTTATCACTAGGTTATGTACTGAAATCTTTTAAGATGGCTATTATCAAACCTCTTATTAAAAGGTTTAACGTGATTGGCTGGATCCGGGCCGTGTCCCGGTCGGATGAGGAACCTGCGCCTGTGCGCGGCAGCAGCGTGGCCCTGGGGTGTCGGCGGAGACTGTGTCAACTAGCTCATCCCTTGTGAAGGCCTTACTGACACATCAGCCAGTGGCACAGATCCCCAACAAACCGTCCCAAAAGATCCTAAAATAGATGGAACTGGATTCAATATTTTGACTGTTGCGATTCCAAATCGGACTTATGACCTGTAACTCTGCCTGAGTATCAAGCAGGTGTTCACTGTTGGCCAGAGGAGAACAGGCCCCCGACTAAGCCTGGTTTGTCCCGAGGGTTTTTTCTCCATTTTGTTGGGAGTTTTGGTTCCTTGCCTCTGTTTTAATGTAAAGCTGCTTTGCCACAATTTGCATTGTAAAAAGCGCTACATAAGTAAAGGTGACTTGACGTGACTTGACTACGCAGACGTGTGTTTACATGCAGATGTGCATTTTGCCTGAGTGGGGCACAAATAATTAAATGCAATAAATTTTAGTCCGAGGATATTTTTTCAAGTTTTACATAAATATAAGTGTTACACTGAATGACAATGAGCTTATATGAATACTTCTTATTGTGCTGAAATACTTCTTATGAATACGGCTTATTGTGCTGCTTAACTCTTTTTAATGTCAAACTAGTCACACTAGCAGTCGAATACCCAGTCTATTTCCTGCTATAAGCATTGGCCAAAAACTATGACCTTTTACAAACTTTTTGAAGTAGCCAAATAAAATCATTCAGATATGAAAAGCTGTAATGCCGAAGCACATCAAGTTACAGGAAGAAGTTAGCAGGTGCACATAGAGCAAATGGAGGCATCAAACCAAAAGGGGTAGTCAAGAAAATAGACACCAAGGTCGTACAAAGAAAATCTAAAGAAAAGAGAGACTTCTAATAAAATTCTGTCCTATATAATAGAGTTAGAGTGAGACATAGGAAGGACTGATAACTGGATGAATAAAGGGAAGGAAGCTCTGAGAAACAAGCAGGCAAAAATGGATTTCAGAGAAAGCAACAGACAGACAATCAAAGGTTAAAATACAAGGCAAGAACACCAAAGAGTTAAGTAAATGATTGTGAGCTAATGTATACTGGTTGGGAGGTTTAGGGAAAAGAGAAAACAATTATCAAATGAGGAAAGTGCATAAAAGAGCAACTCCATGACCCATGTATGCCAAAAACTGACTTCCATTCAATGTAAAACATTTGGGACCTCTCTACGTTAGGGGTTTCTGGTGAATGGTCACATCTGTGTTTTTCCGTTGGCCTGGTCGAATGTTTCAAATGTGGCAGCGGTCTCTTGATGGGCTCTGACGGAGGTGGTATGTTGAGCTGACGGAAAGGTTTGGTTTGCCAAGCCGTGTTGTCAGTCTGGTTGGATGTTTTGAATTGTGCTGAAAATCTTGCTGTCCAAAAGGCAAAAAACGTCTTTTGTCTTTTGGACTTGTTCAGCCAACACAGATTTTTCACCTCGGCTTGATGGATTGACTGTGGACATTTGGAGAGGGTAAATTTTGGATTTTGTACGAGTACCTTGAGCTGTTATTGGTGCAATGCATCTTTTTGTGCATGCATGGTTGTTTGGAGGTCATCTGTTGAGAAAAACTGTCGTTTGTAAGTTTCCACCGTTTTTCAAAATTAAATTTCTTCGGAGCATTGTGTAATTATATATATACGATTTAGTTATGGACCCAGAACTCGAAAAGAAGAGGCTAAATGACACAAACGGGCCAGGAAGTCCTGTTAATTCCATAGTACAAAATAATAGTAATTTGGGAAGCCATAGGCAAACTGCTCAAAAACTGAATTCAAAAACAGCTGAAGTACTTAGAGAAATGGAAAAACAACTACATAATATAGGATTGAAGAAAAAGACTGTTTCATTATCAAGATGTTTTATTAAAGAGGATTTTCCTTTACACACATCATTTAAACATTAAAAAAACGAATTGTACTGCTTAACCACAAAAAGTTTATACAGACATTTTAAAAACGTTGCCAGAAGAAATGTAAAAACAAGTATTTCCACTGCATTAAAAACGTTGAAAACAAAAGTCAATTTAAAAAACGTAATCAGAAAAAAGTAAAACAAGTAACAGAAAGCTTTTCCATCACATCAAAAATGTTAAAAAAGTCAATGTTCAGTCATTTAAAAATGTAAAACAAGTTTTTTCACATACAGTTTTTAAAAAACTGTAAAAAAACAACAAAAAAATCAGTTACCAGGACGTTATAAGAAAAAAAAAGTGCTTTAAGCTTTTAAAAAAGGTAAAACAAGCTAGAGAGCGTTTTTCACATACATTTGAAGAAACTAGTATAATTTGACTAGTAATAAATTATTTAAAAGATATCTACATATTTATTTTTGGATATCTTAAAAAACGATGAATTAAAGATATCTCCAATTTGATTATGACTAGACAAAACCCAGTTAGAGATATCTCTAATTATGATTTGCACTAGTGGCAATTCAATTGAAGATATCTCTAATTTAATTGCCACTAGTGCAAATTATAATTTGAGATATCTCTAACTAAGTTTTGTCTAGTCATAATCAAATTGGAGATATCTTTAATTACAATTTCTACTAGTCAAAACTCATTTGTAGATATCTGAAAATATTTTCCAATTGAAGTCAATGGAAGAATTTGACTAGTCATAAAAGCATTGTTAGATATCTGTAATGTATATTACGACTAGTCAAATTAACATTGTAGATATCTTCAATGCATATTATGACTAGTCACAATGACATTGTAGATATCTCAATTGCAATTACGACGAGTCAAAATTGCAGAAGAGATATCTGGAAATGGAATTATGACTAGTCAAAACTGATTCATGACTAGTACGGGAAGGAGTATTTAAAGCTAAACCGGCTTGCCATAAGCGCCGACTTTGACATCAGAAGTTGTAATCATGACATGAAACTTTTGAAAGAAGAAACGTTTTAAAATACAGGCAAGTTCATAAAGATTTATATTGTGTGCCTAGATTGCAGTTATCTTTTGCATTTATCTGCGCAGTATAACGTCATAACAAAAACATTCGAAAAAATCCCTTGGCAACAGGCCAACGCGTTCGACTAATTGTGACGTCACAGGCCGAGTCGCGCCTATATATATGGAGCTCTGCTCAGGTTTGGTTCAGTTGCTTCCCATCGATCGATCTGACTAGTACTGTAGTGCATCTGTGCTGAAATATTGTTCAAATTGTGTTATATCCTTGATATGTTTTGTATCCCTTGATGTGTCATTCTTCAGCAAGCCCTGTCCCAGAGACTGCAGAAAAGAAGAAAGGTAGCTTCATTACATGGGGGTTTTCTCGGAAATCCAAGAAAACTACCATCGAAGCCCAACAGAGTCTGTGCAGAACTGACAGCAGACTACCGCCTCAGAGATGCTTTGATGGTGAAGATCATCGATTTGTTTGCGTCTGTTGCTCCTTATCGCTTTGTTTTGAATCTAATTATTGTCATTGGTTGTTGTCTACTTTATCATCCCTATCTCATATTGTCTAATATTGCCTATCACATTAATCTGACGTCGCTAGTTTTTAATCTGTTAATCTAAATCACTATCACAACGCGTTAGCATTTCGCTAGTTTGTTTGTAAACTTGTTATGTGTGCCCACCGTCATTTCTGTCACGCTCTCCTTTTGTGTAGTAGAAATTTGTGTATGTCCAAATGCAGTAGGGCAGTCCAGGTACCGCCCTATTAAATGTCAGTGTCACCTGAGTGACATGTGCGACAGTCTATCGGCTGCTGTTTTGGGTCTATTCAAGGCGGAGCTTGTCACCTGGGTGCGCATCGTGCAATCGTTGTTGTGTGTGGGTGTGCGCGCAGTGTAATGTTTCTTTATCCAGTGAAAAAACTGCTTTATAGTAGAAACATCTCTTTATTATATTGCAGATCGCGTGCAGGAACAGCAACAACACTCTCAGTGATTGTGATTCACTTGACTGACTACCCTACAGGTAAGTGTGACGCTACTGACACTTAGTGGTTAGTCTCGGTACTCACATCTACAAATACACTATCACTACATCCCCTTTCCTTTAACCGTAAAGAACAAGTTATTACAATCTCAAGAATTATTTACATTGCAATCACTGTAATAATAAACAACGGATTACATTTCTCTTTTTTTTTTTCATCTTATGAACATTCAAATGCTTATGGTATGTTTAAGCACTATTCACAGGTTAAGTCTATCAGGAGGCTTTACTGTGCGCTTCGATCTTCTCAGTACAGGAGAATGAAAGTCTGAAAGCATTTCTTTAGCTGGCTCTTTGTTATCCAGTACTGGAAGTGTTTAAGATGTTGTCGTTGAGTCTGCACAGTCTGTGTCACCTGCATATGTATCCACCAGTACTGTCTCTTTCGTTTTCAACAGACTCCTCCGATTTCTCCTCAGGATTTGACCATCTTCAGTCCG
Source organism: Zacco platypus (assembly GCA_038088235.1). Taxonomy (NCBI): domain Eukaryota; kingdom Metazoa; phylum Chordata; class Actinopteri; order Cypriniformes; family Xenocyprididae; genus Zacco; species Zacco platypus. Next base: position 22,446,408 of record CM076086.1, on the reverse strand, counting down.
GACAGTATAAGATCTTGGGTTCATCTCCTCCAGGACTGTGGCTCTTTTAGTCCAGGTACTGCAATCCTCAAGTCTTACTGTGTCCTTATTGGAGAGTGGCTCTAGGCTTTTTGATGCCTTGTCATAATTCGCTTTTTGTCTCTGTTTCAGGTGCTTTTGTTTTCTTTTCAGGTATTTGTTCTTGCTTGGTGTTGCTAAGCAAGGAAGTGTGGTTTGCAATCTGCGTCCCATCAGGATTTCTGCAGGAGACACACCGTGTTCAAGTGGAGAAGCACGGTAATTCAGCAGGGCTAAGTAAGGATCTGAATGACTCTCCACTGCTTTCTTGAGTAGTAGCTTCACTATGTGTACTCCTTTCTCTGCTTTTCCATTTGACTGCGGATATAATGGGCTCGATGTCACATGTTGAAACCCATATTCCTCAGCAAACTTCTGAAAGTCTTTGCAACTGTAGCACGGCCCATTATCACTGCACACCACCTGCGGGATGCCGTGTCTCGCAAAGATAGATTTCATGTGCGTTATCACACAAGCAGCAGATGTGTTGGGAAGCAATGCAATCTCTGGATAGTTTGACAGATAATCTATCACAAGCAAATAGTTTCGTCCATCCAGGAAGAATAAGTCAGTCCCAACTTTCTGCCATGGTTCATCTGGTGGATCAGTGATGATCATCGGCTCCTTCTGTTGCTTTGCATGATGCTTCAAACAAGTATCACAGGTTGACACCATCCTGTCAATGTCTGCGTTTATTCCAGGCCAATAGATGGCAGTTCTAGCCCTTCTTTTACATTTTTCCGCTCTGAGGTGTCCCTCGTGCAGTTTTGTCAACATCTCATTTCGCAGTGACTGAGGGATGATGATCCTGTTCTGTCTCAGCAGAAGTCCCTTGACCACACTCAGCTCTGTTCTGATGTTGTAGTACTGGGCACATTCTCCTCTAGGCCAGCCCCCATTCAGATGTGTAATGACCAATTGCAGACATTTATCTTTCTCAGTCTCCACTACAATTTGTTTAAGCTTTGCGTCTGTGACTGGAAGAGCTTCAGCTACCATGTTCACGTGTTGAGTCATGTTTCATGTGATTTTTAGTTTGAAGCTTGATTGTTTGTTTTCATTTGTATTGTTAGCTCCATTCCTCCTTTTGGTTTTGTTCTTCTCTTTAACCTGTTGCTGCTCCATGATATGTCTAGGTGCATGAGCCTTTGGTACCAACCTAGATGAGTATTTATATCCCTCTGTTTTCCCTGTATGGTTTGAACCTATTTTAATATGTTGTTGGGTTGAAATGTGAGTGGATTCATTGTTTTTATTTGCTTTTTGCTGTTTATTTCAGGAGCTGAAGGCCCCCAGTGAGGGAAGCTAGCTGTCTTGGCCCTGTGGTGGTGGTGTTTCTCTCACAGAGTGTTTTTGCCATTTGACAACTGTGTCTCCCTCACTTAGAGTGTGTGTAGTGTGAGTGTTTGTGCGGAACATATTCGGGTGAGTGGGGTGTCTTCGGATACTCACTGTTCAGCTAGCCGCCCTACTGGTAAGCCTCAGCCTGAAAGTCTCTTGTTTCCTTATTTTCTTCTCCCTTTATTTGGTCAACCATTTTCTACATTTTAATTCATTAGTATGAAATAAAAGTATTTTGTATTTACATCCACGTCTCCTGTGTTTAGTGGAAAGGAATCTGCGTGCCCTATTTTGGGTATACATTTCCCCGTTCATAGAGACGGGGTGGCGTAGTCTGCTCTATTTTGGTTTTAGTTGTACACTAGTGGTAGTAACACAGAAACTTTAAAGCCCTTGCATTCTTACTATCCTCAATTAGATACTGTTTTGGATGCGACTAGCTTGGTGAACTCTGTACATTGTTCGATTCCGGCTGTAGAGCCTGTGCAGCAGGGCAATTGGGTGACCATGAGGCGGCCTAGTCGTGGGAAAAAACGGCGCAGTTCCGTTTAGAACATCAAACAGGTTCTCCCCACTCAGTGAAGCACCCACTGAGAATCCTGTTGAAAGTGCCCTAGTTATTGGCGACTCTATTAGACGGAACGTGAAAACCGAGACGCCAGAGTGCCTGACATCAAAGCAAATTTAAAAGTGCTGGCTAATGCCAATCATAAATGCTCTAAGATTATTATTCACGTCGGCACTAATGATGTTCGACTTCACCAGTCGGAGATCACCAAAATTAACATTAAAGAGGTGTGTGCACTCGCACGTACAATGTCAGACACTGTAATTTGTCCTGGACTCTTCCTGAGATAATTAGCAGACTATCATCACTATTGCAATGGCTGGCTGTCTTAAGTGGTGTCCACAGAATAATATAGGTTACATAGACAATTGGAAAGGTTTTTGGGGCAGACCTGACCTTTTGAAAAGAGATGGTATTCATCCCTCCTGGGGTGGTGCCGCTCTTCTCTCTAGTAATATGGCCTGTGGTCTTAGTGCTGAACCTTGACTAACTGGGGCCCAGGTCAGGAAGCAGACAGACTGGCTAAACCGACCGTCTGCTAGCTGTCTCAAGTCACAGAAGTCCGATAAATCCCAACACATTCAGAGACTCTTTCACCTAGATATCATCACATAGAGACTGGGTCTGTACCCCGAATTAATAAATACAAAAAACTTCCAAACCCATTTAAGGGTAAAAATTTAATTGATGTTCAACAAGTAAAAAACAGATAATAAAGAGAAACAAACGATAAAGCTTGGGTTGCTGAATATTCTACCCCTTTCTTCTAAAGCACTCATTGTATTACAAAATCCAAAATTTACCCTCTCCAAATGTCCACAGTCAATCCATCAAGCCGAGGTGAAAAATCTGTGTTGGCTGAACAAGTCCAAAAGACAAAAGACGTTTTTTGCCTTTTGGACTTGTTCAGCCAACACAGATTTTTCACCTCGGCTTGATGGATTGACTGTGGACATTTGGAGAGGGTAAATTTTGGATTTTGTACGAGTACCTTGAGCTGTTATTGGTGCAATGCATCTTTTTGTGCATGCATGGTTGTTTGGAGGTCATCTGTTGAGAAAAACTGTCGTTTGTAAGTTTCCACCGTTTTTCAAAATTAAATTTCTTCGGAGCATTGTGTAATTATATATATACGATTTAGTTATGGACCCAGAACTCGAAAAGAAGAGGCTAAATGACACAAACGGGCCAGGAAGTCCTGTTAATTCCATAGTACAAAATAATAGTAATTTGGGAAGCCATAGGCAAACTGCTCAAAAACTGAATTCAAAAACAGCTGAAGTACTTAGAGAAATGGAAAAACAACTACATAATATAGGATAGAAGAAAAAGACTGTTTCATTATCAAGATGTTTTATTAAAGAGGATTTTCCTTTACACACATCATTTAAACATTAAAAAAACGAATTGTACTGCTTAACCACAAAAAGTTTATACAGACATTTTAAAAACGTTGCCAGAAGAAATGTAAAAACAAGTATTTCCACTGCATTAAAAACGTTGAAAACAAAAGTCAATTTAAAAAACGTAATCAGAAAAAAGTAAAACAAGTAACAGAAAGCTTTTCCATCACATCAAAAATGTTAAAAAAGTCAATGTTCAGTCATTTAAAAATGTAAAACAAGTTTTTTCACATACAGTTTTTAAAAAACTGTAAAAAAACAACAAAAAAATCAGTTACCAGGACGTTATAAGAAAAAAAAAGTGCTTTAAGCCTTTAAAAAAGGTAAAACAAGCTAGAGAGCGTTTTTCACATACATTTGAAGAAACTAGTATAATTTGACTAGTAATAAATTATTTAAAAGATATCTACATATTTATTTTTGGATATCTTAAAAAACGATGAATTAAAGATATCTCCAATTTGATTATGACTAGACAAAACCCAGTTAGAGATATCTCTAATTATGATTTGCACTAGTGGCAATTCAATTGAAGATATCTCTAATTTAATTGCCACTAGTGCAAATTATAATTTGAGATATCTCTTAACTAAGTTTTGTCTAGTCATAATCAAATTGGAGATATCTTTAATTACAATTTCTACTAGTCAAAACTCATTTGTAGATATCTGAAAATATTTTCCAATTGAAGTCAATGGAAGAATTTGACTAGTCATAAAAGCATTGTAGATATCTGTAATGTATATTACGACTAGTCAAATTAACATTGTAGATATCTTCAATGCATATTATGACTAGTCACAATGACATTGTAGATATCTCAATTGCAATTACGACGAGTCAAAATTGCAGAAGAGATATCTGGAAATGGAATTATGACTAGTCAAAACTGATTTATGACTAGTACGGGAAGGAGTATTTAAAGCTAAACCGGCTTGCCATAAGCGCCGACTTTGACATCAGAAGTTGTAATCATGACATGAAACTTTTGAAAGAAGAAACGTTTTAAAATACAGGCAAGTTCATAAAGATTTATATTGTGTGCCTAGATTGCAGTTATCTTTTGCATTTATCTGCGCAGTATAACGTCATAACAAAAACATTCGAAAAAATCCCTTGGCAACAGGCCAACGCGTTCGACTAATTGTGACGTCACAGGCCGAGTCGCGCCTATATATATGGAGCTCTGCTCAGGTTTGGTTCAGTTGCTTCCCATCGATCGATCTGACTAGTACTGTAGTGCATCTGTGCTGAAATATTGTTCAAATTGTGTTATATCCTTGATATGTTTTGTATCCCTTGATGTGTCATTCTTCAGCAAGCCCTGTCCCAGAGACTGCAGAAAAGAAGAAAGGTAGCTTCTTTACATGGGGGTTTTCTCGGAAATCCAAGAAAACTACCATCGAAGCCCAACAGAGTCTGTGCAGAACTGACAGCAGACTACCGCCTCAGAGATGCTTTGATGGTGAAGATCATCGATTTGTTTGCGTCTGTTGCTCCTTATCGCTTTGTTTTGAATCTAATTATTGTCATTGGTTGTTGTCTACTTTATCATCCCTATCTCATATTGTCTAATATTGCCTATCACATTAATCTGACGTCGCTAGTTTTTAATCTGTTAATCTAAATCACTATCACAACGCGTTAGCATTTCGCTAGTTTGTTTGTAAACTTGTTATGTGTGCCCACCGTCATTTCTGTCACGCTCTCCTTTTGTGTAGTAGAAATTTGTGTATGTCCAAATGCAGTAGGGCAGTCCAGGTACCGCCCTATTAAATGTCAGTGTCACCTGAGTGACATGTGCGACAGTCTATCGGCTGCTGTTTTGGGTCTATTCAAGGCGGAGCTTGTCACCTGGGTGCGCATCGTGCAATCGTTGTTGTGTGTGGGTGTGCGCGCAGTGTAATGTTTCTTTATCCAGTGAAAAAACTGCTTTATAGTAGAAACATCTCTTTATTATATTGCAGATCGCGTGCAGGAACAGCAACAACACTCTCAGTGATTGTGATTCACTTGACTGACTACCCTACAGGTAAGTGTGACGCTACTGACACTTAGTGGTTAGTCTCGGTACTCACATCTACAAATACACTATCACTACATCCCCTTTCCTTTAACCGTAAAGAACAAGTTATTACAATCTCAAGAATTATTTACATTGCAATCACTGTAATAATAAACAACGGATTACATTTCTCTTTTTTTTTTTCATCTTATGAACATTCAAATGCTTATGGTATGTTTAAGCACTATTCACAGGTTAAGTCTATCAGGAGGCTTTACTGTGCGCTTCGATCTTCTCAGTACAGGAGAATGAAAGTCTGAAAGCATTTCTTTAGCTGGCTCTTTGTTATCCAGTACTGGAAGTGTTTAAGATGTTGTCGTTGAGTCTGCACAGTCTGTGTCACCTGCATATGTATCCACCAGTACTGTCTCTTTCGTTTTCAACAGACTCCTCCGATTTCTCCTCAGGATTTGACCATCTTCAGTCCGGACAGTATAAGATCTTGGGTTCATCTCCTCCAGGACTGTGGCTCTTTTAGTCCAGGTACTGCAATCCTCAAGTCTTACTGTGTCCTTATTGGAGAGTGGCTCTAGGCTTTTTGATGCCTTGTCATAATTCGCTTTTTGTCTCTGTTTCAGGTGCTTTTGTTTTCTTTTCAGGTATTTGTTCTTGCTTGGTGTTGCTAAGCAAGGAAGTGTGGTTTGCAATCTGCGTCCCATCAGGATTTCTGCAGGAGACACACCGTGTTCAAGTGGAGAAGCACGGTAATTCAGCAGGGCTAAGTAAGGATCTGAATGACTCTCCACTGCTTTCTTGAGTAGTAGCTTCACTATGTGTACTCCTTTCTCTGCTTTTCCATTTGACTGCGGATATAATGGGCTCGATGTCACATGTTGAAACCCATATTCCTCAGCAAACTTCTGAAAGTCTTTGCAACTGTAGCACGGCCCATTATCACTGCACACCACCTGCGGGATGCCGTGTCTCGCAAAGATAGATTTCATGTGCGTTATCACACAAGCAGCAGATGTGTTGGGAAGCAATGCAATCTCTGGATAGTTTGACAGATAATCTATCACAAGCAAATAGTTTCGTCCATCCAGGAAGAATAAGTCAGTCCCAACTTTCTGCCATGGTTCATCTGGTGGATCAGTGATGATCATCGGCTCCTTCTGTTGCTTTGCATGATGCTTCAAACAAGTATCACAGGTTGACACCATCCTGTCAATGTCTGCGTTTATTCCAGGCCAATAGATGGCAGTTCTAGCCCTTCTTTTACATTTTTCCGCTCTGAGGTGTCCCTCGTGCAGTTTTGTCAACATCTCATTTCGCAGTGACTGAGGGATGATGATCCTGTTCTGTCTCAGCAGAAGTCCCTTGACCACACTCAGCTCTGTTCTGATGTTGTAGTACTGGGCACATTCTCCTCTAGGCCAGCCCCCATTCAGATGTGTAATGACCAATTGCAGACATTTATCTTTCTCAGTCTCCACTACAATTTGTTTAAGCTTTGCGTCTGTGACTGGAAGAGCTTCAGCTACCATGTTCACGTGTTGAGTCATGTTTCATGTGATTTTTAGTTTGAAGCTTGATTGTTTGTTTTCATTTGTATTGTTAGCTCCATTCCTCCTTTTGGTTTTGTTCTTCTCTTTAACCTGTTGCTGCTCCATGATATGTCTAGGTGCATGAGCCTTTGGTACCAACCTAGATGAGTATTTATATCCCTCTGTTTTCCCTGTATGGTTTGAACCTATTTTAATATGTTGTTGGGTTGAAATGTGAGTGGATTCATTGTTTTTATTTGCTTTTTGCTGTTTATTTCAGGAGCTGAAGGCCCCCAGTGAGGGAAGCTAGCTGTCTTGGCCCTGTGGTGGTGGTGTTTCTCTCACAGAGTGTTTTTGCCATTTGACAACTGTGTCTCCCTCACTTAGAGTGTGTGTAGTGTGAGTGTTTGTGCGGAACATATTCGGGTGAGTGGGGTGTCTTCGGATACTCACTGTTCAGCTAGCCGCCCTACTGGTAAGCCTCAGCCTGAAAGTCTCTTGTTTCCTTATTTTCTTCTCCCTTTATTTGGTCAACCATTTTCTACATTTTAATTCATTAGTATGAAATAAAAGTATTTTGTATTTACATCCACGTCTCCTGTGTTTAGTGGAAACGAATCTGCGTGCCCTATTTTGGGTATACATTTCCCCGTTCATAGAGACGGGGTGGCGTAGTCTGCTCTATTTTGGTTTTAGTTGTACACTAGTGGTAGTAACACAGAAACTTTAAAGCCCTTGCATTCTTACTATCCTCAATTAGATACTGTTTTGGATGCGACTAGCTTGGTGAACTCTGTACATTGTTCGATTCCGGCTGTAGAGCCTGTGCAGCAGGGCAATTGGGTGACCATGAGGCGGCCTAGTCGTGGGAAAAAACGGCGCAGTTCCGTTTAGAACATCAAACAGGTTCTCCCCACTCAGTGACGCACCCACTGAGAATCCTGTTGAAAGTGCCCTAGTTATTGGCGACTCTATTAGACGGAACGTGAAAACCGAGACGCCAGAGTGCCTGACATCAAAGCAAATTTAAAAGTGCTGGCTAATGCCAATCATAAATGCTCTAAGATTATTATTCACGTCGGCACTAATGATGTTCGACTTCACCAGTCGGAGATCACCAAAATTAACATTAAAGAGGTGTGTGCACTCGCACGTACAATGTCAGACACTGTAATTTGTCCTGGACTCTTCCTGAGATAATTAGCAGACTATCATCACTATTGCAATGGCTGGCTGTCTTAAGTGGTGTCCACAGAATAATATAGGTTACATAGACAATTGGAAAGGTTTTTGGGGCAGACCTGACCTTTTGAAAAGAGATGGTATTCATCCCTCCTGGGGTGGTGCCGCTCTTCTCTCTAGTAATATGGCCTGTGGTCTTAGTGCTGAACCTTGACTAACTGGGGCCCAGGTCAGGAAGCAGACAGACTGGCTAAACCGACCGTCTGCTAGCTGTCTCAAGTCACAGAAGTCCGATAAATCCCAACACATTCAGAGACTCTTTCACCTAGATATCATCACATAGAGACTGGGTCTGTACCCCGAATTAATAAATACAAAAAACTTCCAAACCCATTTAAGGGTAAAAATTTAATTGATGTTCAACAAGTAAAAAACAGATAATAAAGAGAAACAAACGATAAAGCTTGGGTTGCTGAATATTCTACCCCTTTCTTCTAAAGCACTCATTGTAAATGATACTATCACAGAAAATAATCTAGATGTGCTGTGTTTGACAGAAACCTGGCTAAAACCAGAGGATTACATTACTTTAAATGAGTCTAGCCATCAAGGTTACTATTATCGACACGAACCTCGTCGGAAAGGTAAACGGGGAGGTGTTGCTGTAATCTATAGTAATATCTTCAGTATTACACATCCCGTATTAAGTGACACATCCCATTTGACATTTGTGCTGGTGGCTACTGTATACAGGCCACCAGGGCACCATACAGACTTTATCAAAGAATTTGCTCATTTTCTATCGGAGTTAGTACTGGCTGTGGATAAAGTCCTTATTGTTGGTGATTTTAATAATGTCAGATAATGAAAAAGACGCTTTGGGATTGGCATTAACAGATATTCTAAACTCTATTGGAATATTATTTCCAAACAGCACAGCAGTAATGACTTTATGAACTTCTTTACTTGCAAGATTGACAATATTAGAGAGAAAAGTATAGCCATGCAACTGTCTACTGCAGTATCATATCAGACAGTGCATTGTAGTATCCCTGAGGAAAAATTCCATTCATTTGCTGCTATAGGAGAGGAAGAATTGTCTAAATTTGTTAAATTATCGAAATCAGCAACATGTATGTTAGACCCTATACCGACTAAGCTTTTGAAAGAGATGCTTCCAGAGGTCATAGATCCTCTACTTAAGGATGCATTAATGATCTTATCACTAGGTTATGTACTGAAATCTTTTAAGATGGCTATTATCAAACCTCTTATTAAAAGGTTTAACGTGATTGGCTGGATCCGGGCCGTGTCCCGGTCGGATGAGGAACCTGCGCCTGTGCGCGGCAGCAGCGTGGCCCTGGGGTGTCGGCGGAGACTGTGTCAACTAGCTCATCCCTTGTGAAGGCCTTACTGACACATCAGCCAGTGGCACAGATCCCCAACAAACCGTCCCAAAAGATCCTAAAATAGATGGAACTGGATTCAATATTTTGACTGTTGCGATTCCAAATCGGACTTATGACCTGTAACTCTGCCTGAGTATCAAGCAGGTGTTCACTGTTGGCCAGAGGAGAACAGGCCCCCGACTAAGCCTGGTTTGTCCCGAGGGTTTTTTCTCCATTTTGTTGGGAGTTTTGGTTCCTTGCCTCTGTTTTAATGTAAAGCTGCTTTGCCACAATTTGCATTGTAAAAAGCGCTACATAAGTAAAGGTGACTTGACGTGACTTGACTACGCAGACGTGTGTTTACATGCAGATGTGCATTTTGCCTGAGTGGGGCACAAATAATTAAATGCAATAAATTTTAGTCCGAGGATATTTTTTCAAGTTTTACATAAATATAAGTGTTACACTGAATGACAATGAGCTTATATGAATACTTCTTATTGTGCTGAAATACTTCTTATGAATACGGCTTATTGTGCTGCTTAACTCTTTTTAATGTCAAACTAGTCACACTAGCAGTCGAATACCCAGTCTATTTCCTGCTATAAGCATTGGCCAAAAACTATGACCTTTTACAAACTTTTTGAAGTAGCCAAATAAAATCATTCAGATATGAAAAGCTGTAATGCCGAAGCACATCAAGTTACAGGAAGAAGTTAGCAGGTGCACATAGAGCAAATGGAGGCATCAAACCAAAAGGGGTAGTCAAGAAAATAGACACCAAGGTCGTACAAAGAAAATCTAAAGAAAAGAGAGACTTCTAATAAAATTCTGTCCTATATAATAGAGTTAGAGTGAGACATAGGAAGGACTGATAACTGGATGAATAAAGGGAAGGAAGCTCTGAGAAACAAGCAGGCAAAAATGGATTTCAGAGAAAGCAACAGACAGACAATCAAAGGTTAAAATACAAGGCAAGAACACCAAAGAGTTAAGTAAATGATTGTGAGCTAATGTATACTGGTTGGGAGGTTTAGGGAAAAGAGAAAACAATTATCAAATGAGGAAAGTGCATAAAAGAGCAACTCCATGACCCATGTATGCCAAAAACTGACTTCCATTCAATGTAAAACATTTGGGACCTCTCTACGTTAGGGGTTTCTGGTGAATGGTCACATCTGTGTTTTTCCGTTGGCCTGGTCGAATGTTTCAAATGTGGCAGCGGTCTCTTGATGGGCTCTGACGGAGGTGGTATGTTGAGCTGACGGAAAGGTTTGGTTTGCCAAGCCGTGTTGTCAGTCTGGTTGGATGTTTTGAATTGTGCTGAAAATCTTGCTGTCCAAAAGGCAAAAAACGTCTTTTGTCTTTTGGACTTGTTCAGCCAACACAGATTTTTCACCTCGGCTTGATGGATTGACTGTGGACATTTGGAGAGGGTAAATTTTGGATTTTGTACGAGTACCTTGAGCTGTTATTGGTGCAATGCATCTTTTTGTGCATGCATGGTTGTTTGGAGGTCATCTGTTGAGAAAAACTGTCGTTTGTAAGTTTCCACCGTTTTTCAAAATTAAATTTCTTCGGAGCATTGTGTAATTATATATATACGATTTAGTTATGGACCCAGAACTCGAAAAGAAGAGGCTAAATGACACAAACGGGCCAGGAAGTCCTGTTAATTCCATAGTACAAAATAATAGTAATTTGGGAAGCCATAGGCAAACTGCTCAAAAACTGAATTCAAAAACAGCTGAAGTACTTAGAGAAATGGAAAAACAACTACATAATATAGGATTGAAGAAAAAGACTGTTTCATTATCAAGATGTTTTATTAAAGAGGATTTTCCTTTACACACATCATTTAAACATTAAAAAAACGAATTGTACTGCTTAACCACAAAAAGTTTATACAGACATTTTAAAAACGTTGCCAGAAGAAATGTAAAAACAAGTATTTCCACTGCATTAAAAACGTTGAAAACAAAAGTCAATTTAAAAAACGTAATCAGAAAAAAGTAAAACAAGTAACAGAAAGCTTTTCCATCACATCAAAAATGTTAAAAAAGTCAATGTTCAGTCATTTAAAAATGTAAAACAAGTTTTTTCACATACAGTTTTTAAAAAACTGTAAAAAAACAACAAAAAAATCAGTTACCAGGACGTTATAAGAAAAAAAAAGTGCTTTAAGCTTTTAAAAAAGGTAAAACAAGCTAGAGAGCGTTTTTCACATACATTTGAAGAAACTAGTATAATTTGACTAGTAATAAATTATTTAAAAGATATCTACATATTTATTTTTGGATATCTTAAAAAACGATGAATTAAAGATATCTCCAATTTGATTATGACTAGACAAAACCCAGTTAGAGATATCTCTAATTATGATTTGCACTAGTGGCAATTCAATTGAAGATATCTCTAATTTAATTGCCACTAGTGCAAATTATAATTTGAGATATCTCTAACTAAGTTTTGTCTAGTCATAATCAAATTGGAGATATCTTTAATTACAATTTCTACTAGTCAAAACTCATTTGTAGATATCTGAAAATATTTTCCAATTGAAGTCAATGGAAGAATTTGACTAGTCATAAAAGCATTGTTAGATATCTGTAATGTATATTACGACTAGTCAAATTAACATTGTAGATATCTTCAATGCATATTATGACTAGTCACAATGACATTGTAGATATCTCAATTGCAATTACGACGAGTCAAAATTGCAGAAGAGATATCTGGAAATGGAATTATGACTAGTCAAAACTGATTCATGACTAGTACGGGAAGGAGTATTTAAAGCTAAAACAGCTTGCCATAAGCGCCGACTTTGACATCAGAAGTTGTAATCATGACATGAAACTTTTGAAAGAAGAAACGTTTTAAAATACAGGCAAGTTCATAAAGATTTATATTGTGTGCCTAGATTGCAGTTATCTTTTGCATTTATCTGCGCAGTATAACGTCATAACAAAAACATTCGAAAAAATCCCTTGGCAACAGGCCAACGCGTTCGACTAATTGTGACGTCACAGGCCGAGTCGCGCCTATATATATGGAGCTCTGCTCAGGTTTGGTTCAGTTGCTTCCCATCGATCGATCTGACTAGTACTGTAGTGCATCTGTGCTGAAATATTGTTCAAATTGTGTTATATCCTTGATATGTTTTGTATCCCTTGATGTGTCATTCTTCAGCAAGCCCTGTCCCAGAGACTGCAGAAAAGAAGAAAGGTAGCTTCATTACATGGGGGTTTTCTCGGAAATCCAAGAAAACTACCATCGAAGCCCAACAGAGTCTGTGCAGAACTGACAGCAGACTACCGCCTCAGAGATGCTTTGATGGTGAAGATCATCGATTTGTTTGCGTCTGTTGCTCCTTATCGCTTTGTTTTGAATCTAATTATTGTCATTGGTTGTTGTCTACTTTATCATCCCTATCTCATATTGTCTAATATTGCCTATCACATTAATCTGACGTCGCTAGTTTTTAATCTGTTAATCTAAATCACTATCACAACGCGTTAGCATTTCGCTAGTTTGTTTGTAAACTTGTTATGTGTGCCCACCGTCATTTCTGTCACGCTCTCCTTTTGTGTAGTAGAAATTTGTGTATGTCCAAATGCAGTAGGGCAGTCCAGGTACCGCCCTATTAAATGTCAGTGTCACCTGAGTGACATGTGCGACAGTCTATCGGCTGCTGTTTTGGGTCTATTCAAGGCGGAGCTTGTCACCTGGGTGCGCATCGTGCAATCGTTGTTGTGTGTGGGTGTGCGCGCAGTGTAATGTTTCTTTATCCAGTGAAAAAACTGCTTTATAGTAGAAACATCTCTTTATTATATTGCAGATCGCGTGCAGGAACAGCAACAACACTCTCAGTGATTGTGATTCACTTGACTGACTACCCTACAGGTAAGTGTGACGCTACTGACACTTAGTGGTTAGTCTCGGTACTCACATCTACAAATACACTATCACTACATCCCCTTTCCTTTAACCGTAAAGAACAAGTTATTACAATCTCAAGAATTATTTACATTGCAATCACTGTAATAATAAACAACGGATTACATTTCTCTTTTTTTTTTTCATCTTATGAACATTCAAATGCTTATGGTATGTTTAAGCACTATTCACAGGTTAAGTCTATCAGGAGGCTTTACTGTGCGCTTCGATCTTCTCAGTACAGGAGAATGAAAGTCTGAAAGCATTTCTTTAGCTGGCTCTTTGTTATCCAGTACTGGAAGTGTTTAAGATGTTGTCGTTGAGTCTGCACAGTCTGTGTCACCTGCATATGTATCCACCAGTACTGTCTCTTTCGTTTTCAACAGACTCCTCCGATTTCTCCTCAGGATTTGACCATCTTCAGTCCGGACAGTATAAGATCTTGGGTTCATCTCCTCCAGGACTGTGGCTCTTTTAGTCCAGGTACTGCAATCCTCAAGTCTTACTGTGTCCTTATTGGAGAGTGGCTCTAGGCTTTTTGATGCCTTGTCATAATTCGCTTTTTGTCTCTGTTTCAGGTGCTTTTGTTTTCTTTTCAGGTATTTGTTCTTGCTTGGTGTTGCTAAGCAAGGAAGTGTGGTTTGCAATCTGCGTCCCATCAGGATTTCTGCAGGAGACACACCGTGTTCAAGTGGAGAAGCACGGTAATTCAGCAGGGCTAAGTAAGGATCTGAATGACTCTCCACTGCTTTCTTGAGTAGTAGCTTCACTATGTGTACTCCTTTCTCTGCTTTTCCATTTGACTGCGGATATAATGGGCTCGATGTCACATGTTGAAACCCATATTCCTCAGCAAACTTCTGAAAGTCTTTGCAACTGTAGCACGGCCCATTATCACTGCACACCACCTGCGGGATGCCGTGTCTCGCAAAGATAGATTTCATGTGCGTTATCACACAAGCAGCAGATGTGTTGGGAAGCAATGCAATCTCTGGATAGTTTGACAGATAATCTATCACAAGCAAATAGTTTCGTCCATCCAGGAAGAATAAGTCAGTCCCAACTTTCTGCCATGGTTCATCTGGTGGATCAGTGATGATCATCGGCTCCTTCTGTTGCTTTGCATGATGCTTCAAACAAGTATCACAGGTTGACACCATCCTGTCAATGTCTGCGTTTATTCCAGGCCAATAGATGGCAGTTCTAGCCCTTCTTTTACATTTTTCCGCTCTGAGGTGTCCCTCGTGCAGTTTTGTCAACATCTCATTTCGCAGTGACTGAGGGATGATGATCCTGTTCTGTCTCAGCAGAAGTCCCTTGACCACACTCAGCTCTGTTCTGATGTTGTAGTACTGGGCACATTCTCCTCTAGGCCAGCCCCCATTCAGATGTGTAATGACCAATTGCAGACATTTATCTTTCTCAGTCTCCACTACAATTTGTTTAAGCTTTGCGTCTGTGACTGGAAGAGCTTCAGCTACCATGTTCACGTGTTGAGTCATGTTTCATGTGATTTTTAGTTTGAAGCTTGATTGTTTGTTTTCATTTGTATTGTTAGCTCCATTCCTCCTTTTGGTTTTGTTCTTCTCTTTAACCTGTTGCTGCTCCATGATATGTCTAGGTGCATGAGCCTTTGGTACCAACCTAGATGAGTATTTATATCCCTCTGTTTTCCCTGTATGGTTTGAACCTATTTTAATATGTTGTTGGGTTGAAATGTGAGTGGATTCATTGTTTTTATTTGCTTTTTGCTGTTTATTTCAGGAGCTGAAGGCCCCCAGTGAGGGAAGCTAGCTGTCTTGGCCCTGTGGTGGTGGTGTTTCTCTCACAGAGTGTTTTTGCCATTTGACAACTGTGTCTCCCTCACTTAGAGTGTGTGTAGTGTGAGTGTTTGTGCGGAACATATTCGGGTGAGTGGGGTGTCTTCGGATACTCACTGTTCAGCTAGCCGCCCTACTGGTAAGCCTCAGCCTGAAAGTCTCTTGTTTCCTGATTTTCTTCTCCCTTTATTTGGTCAACCATTTTCTACATTTTAATTCATTAGTATGAAATAAAAGTATTTTGTATTTACATCCACGTCTCCTGTGTTTAGTGGAAACGAATCTGCGTGCCCTATTTTGGGTATACATTTCCCCGTTCATAGAGACGGGGTGGCGTAGTCTGCTCTATTTTGGTTTTAGTTGTACACTAGTGGTAGTAACACAGAAACTTTAAAGCCCTTGCATTCTTACTATCCTCAATTAGATACTGTTTTGGATGCGACTAGCTTGGTGAACTCTGTACATTGTTCGATTCCGGCTGTAGAGCCTGTGCAGCAGGGCAATTGGGTGACCATGAGGCGGCCTAGTCGTGGGAAAAAACGGCGCAGTTCCGTTTAGAACATCAAACAGGTTCTCCCCACTCAGTGACGCACCCACTGAGAATCCTGTTGAAAGTGCCCTAGTTATTGGCGACTCTATTAGACGGAACGTGAAAACCGAGACGCCAGAGTGCCTGACATCAAAGCAAATTTAAAAGTGCTGGCTAATGCCAATCATAAATGCTCTAAGATTATTATTCACGTCGGCACTAATGATGTTCGACTTCACCAGTCGGAGATCACCAAAATTAACATTAAAGAGGTGTGTGCACTCGCACGTACAATGTCAGACACTGTAATTTGTCCTGGACTCTTCCTGAGATAATTAGCAGACTATCATCACTATTGCAATGGCTGGCTGTCTTAAGTGGTGTCCACAGAATAATATAGGTTACATAGACAATTGGAAAGGTTTTTGGGGCAGACCTGACCTTTTGAAAAGAGATGGTATTCATCCCTCCTGGGGTGGTGCCGCTCTTCTCTCTAGTAATATGGCCTGTGGTCTTAGTGCTGAACCTTGACTAACTGGGGCCCAGGTCAGGAAGCAGACAGACTGGCTAAACCGACCGTCTGCTAGCTGTCTCAAGTCACAGAAGTCCGATAAATCCCAACACATTCAGAGACTCTTTCACCTAGATATCATCACATAGAGACTGGGTCTGTACCCCGAATTAATAAATACAAAAAACTTCCAAACCCATTTAAGGGTAAAAATTTAATTGATGTTCAACAAGTAAAAAACAGATAATAAAGAGAAACAAACGATAAAGCTTGGGTTGCTGAATATTCTACCCCTTTCTTCTAAAGCACTCATTGTAAATGATACTATCACAGAAAATAATCTAGATGTGCTGTGTTTGACAGAAACCTGGCTAAAACCAGAGGATTACATTACTTTAAATGAGTCTAGCCATCAAGGTTACTATTATCGACACGAACCTCGTCGGAAAGGTAAACGGGGAGGTGTTGCTGTAATCTATAGTAATATCTTCAGTATTACACATCCCGTATTAAGTGACACATCCCATTTGACATTTGTGCTGGTGGCTACTGTATACAGGCCACCAGGGCACCATACAGACTTTATCAAAGAATTTGCTCATTTTCTATCGGAGTTAGTACTGGCTGTGGATAAAGTCCTTATTGTTGGTGATTTTAATAATGTCAGATAATGAAAAAGACGCTTTGGGATTGGCATTAACAGATATTCTAAACTCTATTGGAATATTATTTCCAAACAGCACAGCAGTAATGACTTTATGAACTTCTTTACTTGCAAGATTGACAATATTAGAGAGAAAAGTATAGCCATGCAACTGTCTACTGCAGTATCATATCAGACAGTGCATTGTAGTATCCCTGAGGAAAAATTCCATTCATTTGCTGCTATAGGAGAGGAAGAATTGTCTAAATTTGTTAAATTATCGAAATCAGCAACATGTATGTTAGACCCTATACCGACTAAGCTTTTGAAAGAGATGCTTCCAGAGGTCATAGATCCTCTACTTAAGGATGCATTAATGATCTTATCACTAGGTTATGTACTGAAATCTTTTAAGATGGCTATTATCAAACCTCTTATTAAAAGGTTTAACGTGATTGGCTGGATCCGGGCCGTGTCCCGGTCGGATGAGGAACCTGCGCCTGTGCGCGGCAGCAGCGTGGCCCTGGGGTGTCGGCGGAGACTGTGTCAACTAGCTCATCCCTTGTGAAGGCCTTACTGACACATCAGCCAGTGGCACAGATCCCCAACAAACCGTCCCAAAAGATCCTAAAATAGATGGAACTGGATTCAATATTTTGACTGTTGCGATTCCAAATCGGACTTATGACCTGTAACTCTGCCTGAGTATCAAGCAGGTGTTCACTGTTGGCCAGAGGAGAACAGGCCCCCGACTAAGCCTGGTTTGTCCCGAGGGTTTTTTCTCCATTTTGTTGGGAGTTTTGGTTCCTTGCCTCTGTTTTAATGTAAAGCTGCTTTGCCACAATTTGCATTGTAAAAAGCGCTACATAAGTAAAGGTGACTTGACGTGACTTGACTACGCAGACGTGTGTTTACATGCAGATGTGCATTTTGCCTGAGTGGGGCACAAATAATTAAATGCAATAAATTTTAGTCCGAGGATATTTTTTCAAGTTTTACATAAATATAAGTGTTACACTGAATGACAATGAGCTTATATGAATACTTCTTATTGTGCTGAAATACTTCTTATGAATACGGCTTATTGTGCTGCTTAACTCTTTTTAATGTCAAACTAGTCACACTAGCAGTCGAATACCCAGTCTATTTCCTGCTATAAGCATTGGCCAAAAACTATGACCTTTTACAAACTTTTTGAAGTAGCCAAATAAAATCATTCAGATATGAAAAGCTGTAATGCCGAAGCACATCAAGTTACAGGAAGAAGTTAGCAGGTGCACATAGAGCAAATGGAGGCATCAAACCAAAAGGGGTAGTCAAGAAAATAGACACCAAGGTCGTACAAAGAAAATCTAAAGAAAAGAGAGACTTCTAATAAAATTCTGTCCTATATAATAGAGTTAGAGTGAGACATAGGAAGGACTGATAACTGGATGAATAAAGGGAAGGAAGCTCTGAGAAACAAGCAGGCAAAAATGGATTTCAGAGAAAGCAACAGACAGACAATCAAAGGTTAAAATACAAGGCAAGAACACCAAAGAGTTAAGTAAATGATTGTGAGCTAATGTATACTGGTTGGGAGGTTTAGGGAAAAGAGAAAACAATTATCAAATGAGGAAAGTGCATAAAAGAGCAACTCCATGACCCATGTATGCCAAAAACTGACTTCCATTCAATGTAAAACATTTGGGACCTCTCTACGTTAGGGGTTTCTGGTGAATGGTCACATCTGTGTTTTTCCGTTGGCCTGGTCGAATGTTTCAAATGTGGCAGCGGTCTCTTGATGGGCTCTGACGGAGGTGGTATGTTGAGCTGACGGAAAGGTTTGGTTTGCCAAGCCGTGTTGTCAGTCTGGTTGGATGTTTTGAATTGTGCTGAAAATCTTGCTGTCCAAAAGGCAAAAAACGTCTTTTGTCTTTTGGACTTGTTCAGCCAACACAGATTTTTCACCTCGGCTTGATGGATTGACTGTGGACATTTGGAGAGGGTAAATTTTGGATTTTGTACGAGTACCTTGAGCTGTTATTGGTGCAATGCATCTTTTTGTGCATGCATGGTTGTTTGGAGGTCATCTGTTGAGAAAAACTGTCGTTTGTAAGTTTCCACCGTTTTTCAAAATTAAATTTCTTCGGAGCATTGTGTAATTATATATATACGATTTAGTTATGGACCCAGAACTCGAAAAGAAGAGGCTAAATGACACAAACGGGCCAGGAAGTCCTGTTAATTCCATAGTACAAAATAATAGTAATTTGGGAAGCCATAGGCAAACTGCTCAAAAACTGAATTCAAAAACAGCTGAAGTACTTAGAGAAATGGAAAAACAACTACATAATATAGGATTGAAGAAAAAGACTGTTTCATTATCAAGATGTTTTATTAAAGAGGATTTTCCTTTACACACATCATTTAAACATTAAAAAAACGAATTGTACTGCTTAACCACAAAAAGTTTATACAGACATTTTAAAAACGTTGCCAGAAGAAATGTAAAAACAAGTATTTCCACTGCATTAAAAACGTTGAAAACAAAAGTCAATTTAAAAAACGTAATCAGAAAAAAGTAAAACAAGTAACAGAAAGCTTTTCCATCACATCAAAAATGTTAAAAAAGTCAATGTTCAGTCATTTAAAAATGTAAAACAAGTTTTTTCACATACAGTTTTTAAAAAACTGTAAAAAAACAACAAAAAAATCAGTTACCAGGACGTTATAAGAAAAAAAAAGTGCTTTAAGCTTTTAAAAAAGGTAAAACAAGCTAGAGAGCGTTTTTCACATACATTTGAAGAAACTAGTATAATTTGACTAGTAATAAATTATTTAAAAGATATCTACATATTTATTTTTGGATATCTTAAAAAACGATGAATTAAAGATATCTCCAATTTGATTATGACTAGACAAAACCCAGTTAGAGATATCTCTAATTATGATTTGCACTAGTGGCAATTCAATTGAAGATATCTCTAATTTAATTGCCACTAGTGCAAATTATAATTTGAGATATCTCTAACTAAGTTTTGTCTAGTCATAATCAAATTGGAGATATCTTTAATTACAATTTCTACTAGTCAAAACTCATTTGTAGATATCTGAAAATATTTTCCAATTGAAGTCAATGGAAGAATTTGACTAGTCATAAAAGCATTGTTAGATATCTGTAATGTATATTACGACTAGTCAAATTAACATTGTAGATATCTTCAATGCATATTATGACTAGTCACAATGACATTGTAGATATCTCAATTGCAATTACGACGAGTCAAAATTGCAGAAGAGATATCTGGAAATGGAATTATGACTAGTCAAAACTGATTCATGACTAGTACGGGAAGGAGTATTTAAAGCTAAAACAGCTTGCCATAAGCGCCGACTTTGACATCAGAAGTTGTAATCATGACATGAAACTTTTGAAAGAAGAAACGTTTTAAAATACAGGCAAGTTCATAAAGATTTATATTGTGTGCCTAGATTGCAGTTATCTTTTGCATTTATCTGCGCAGTATAACGTCATAACAAAAACATTCGAAAAAATCCCTTGGCAACAGGCCAACGCGTTCGACTAATTGTGACGTCACAGGCCGAGTCGCGCCTATATATATGGAGCTCTGCTCAGGTTTGGTTCAGTTGCTTCCCATCGATCGATCTGACTAGTACTGTAGTGCATCTGTGCTGAAATATTGTTCAAATTGTGTTATATCCTTGATATGTTTTGTATCCCTTGATGTGTCATTCTTCAGCAAGCCCTGTCCCAGAGACTGCAGAAAAGAAGAAAGGTAGCTTCTTTACATGGGGGTTTTCTCGGAAATCCAAGAAAACTACCATCGAAGCCCAACAGAGTCTGTGCAGAACTGACAGCAGACTACCGCCTCAGAGATGCTTTGATGGTGAAGATCATCGATTTGTTTGCGTCTGTTGCTCCTTATCGCTTTGTTTTGAATCTAATTATTGTCATTGGTTGTTGTCTACTTTATCATCCCTATCTCATATTGTCTAATATTGCCTATCACATTAATCTGACGTCGCTAGTTTTTAATCTGTTAATCTAAATCACTATCACAACGCGTTAGCATTTCGCTAGTTTGTTTGTAAACTTGTTATGTGTGCCCACCGTCATTTCTGTCACGCTCTCCTTTTGTGTAGTAGAAATTTGTGTATGTCCAAATGCAGTAGGGCAGTCCAGGTACCGCCCTATTAAATGTCAGTGTCACCTGAGTGACATGTGCGACAGTCTATCGGCTGCTGTTTTGGGTCTATTCAAGGCGGAGCTTGTCACCTGGGTGCGCATCGTGCAATCGTTGTTGTGTGTGGGTGTGCGCGCAGTGTAATGTTTCTTTATCCAGTGAAAAAACTGCTTTATAGTAGAAACATCTCTTTATTATATTGCAGATCGCGTGCAGGAACAGCAACAACACTCTCAGTGATTGTGATTCACTTGACTGACTACCCTACAGGTAAGTGTGACGCTACTGACACTTAGTGGTTAGTCTCGGTACTCACATCTACAAATACACTATCACTACATCCCCTTTCCTTTAACCGTAAAGAACAAGTTATTACAATCTCAAGAATTATTTACATTGCAATCACTGTAATAATAAACAACGGATTACATTTCTCTTTTTTTTTTTCATCTTATGAACATTCAAATGCTTATGGTATGTTTAAGCACTATTCACAGGTTAAGTCTATCAGGAGGCTTTACTGTGCGCTTCGATCTTCTCAGTACAGGAGAATGAAAGTCTGAAAGCATTTCTTTAGCTGGCTCTTTGTTATCCAGTACTGGAAGTGTTTAAGATGTTGTCGTTGAGTCTGCACAGTCTGTGTCACCTGCATATGTATCCACCAGTACTGTCTCTTTCGTTTTCAACAGACTCCTCCGATTTCTCCTCAGGATTTGACCATCTTCAGTCCGGACAGTATAAGATCTTGGGTTCATCTCCTCCAGGACTGTGGCTCTTTTAGTCCAGGTACTGCAATCCTCAAGTCTTACTGTGTCCTTATTGGAGAGTGGCTCTAGGCTTTTTGATGCCTTGTCATAATTCGCTTTTTGTCTCTGTTTCAGGTGCTTTTGTTTTCTTTTCAGGTATTTGTTCTTGCTTGGTGTTGCTAAGCAAGGAAGTGTGGTTTGCAATCTGCGTCCCATCAGGATTTCTGCAGGAGACACACCGTGTTCAAGTGGAGAAGCACGGTAATTCAGCAGGGCTAAGTAAGGATCTGAATGACTCTCCACTGCTTTCTTGAGTAGTAGCTTCACTATGTGTACTCCTTTCTCTGCTTTTCCATTTGACTGCGGATATAATGGGCTCGATGTCACATGTTGAAACCCATATTCCTCAGCAAACTTCTGAAAGTCTTTGCAACTGTAGCACGGCCCATTATCACTGCACACCACCTGCGGGATGCCGTGTCTCGCAAAGATAGATTTCATGTGCGTTATCACACAAGCAGCAGATGTGTTGGGAAGCAATGCAATCTCTGGATAGTTTGACAGATAATCTATCACAAGCAAATAGTTTCGTCCATCCAGGAAGAATAAGTCAGTCCCAACTTTCTGCCATGGTTCATCTGGTGGATCAGTGATGATCATCGGCTCCTTCTGTTGCTTTGCATGATGCTTCAAACAAGTATCACAGGTTGACACCATCCTGTCAATGTCTGCGTTTATTCCAGGCCAATAGATGGCAGTTCTAGCCCTTCTTTTACATTTTTCCGCTCTGAGGTGTCCCTCGTGCAGTTTTGTCAACATCTCATTTCGCAGTGACTGAGGGATGATGATCCTGTTCTGTCTCAGCAGAAGTCCCTTGACCACACTCAGCTCTGTTCTGATGTTGTAGTACTGGGCACATTCTCCTCTAGGCCAGCCCCCATTCAGATGTGTAATGACCAATTGCAGACATTTATCTTTCTCAGTCTCCACTACAATTTGTTTAAGCTTTGCGTCTGTGACTGGAAGAGCTTCAGCTACCATGTTCACGTGTTGAGTCATGTTTCATGTGATTTTTAGTTTGAAGCTTGATTGTTTGTTTTCATTTGTATTGTTAGCTCCATTCCTCCTTTTGGTTTTGTTCTTCTCTTTAACCTGTTGCTGCTCCATGATATGTCTAGGTGCATGAGCCTTTGGTACCAACCTAGATGAGTATTTATATCCCTCTGTTTTCCCTGTATGGTTTGAACCTATTTTAATATGTTGTTGGGTTGAAATGTGAGTGGATTCATTGTTTTTATTTGCTTTTTGCTGTTTATTTCAGGAGCTGAAGGCCCCCAGTGAGGGAAGCTAGCTGTCTTGGCCCTGTGGTGGTGGTGTTTCTCTCACAGAGTGTTTTTGCCATTTGACAACTGTGTCTCCCTCACTTAGAGTGTGTGTAGTGTGAGTGTTTGTGCGGAACATATTCGGGTGAGTGGGGTGTCTTCGGATACTCACTGTTCAGCTAGCCGCCCTACTGGTAAGCCTCAGCCTGAAAGTCTCTTGTTTCCTTATTTTCTTCTCCCTTTATTTGGTCAACCATTTTCTACATTTTAATTCATTAGTATGAAATAAAAGTATTTTGTATTTACATCCACGTCTCCTGTGTTTAGTGGAAAGGAATCTGCGTGCCCTATTTTGGGTATACATTTCCCCGTTCATAGAGACGGGGTGGCGTAGTCTGCTCTATTTTGGTTTTAGTTGTACACTAGTGGTAGTAACACAGAAACTTTAAAGCCCTTGCATTCTTACTATCCTCAATTAGATACTGTTTTGGATGCGACTAGCTTGGTGAACTCTGTACATTGTTCGATTCCGGCTGTAGAGCCTGTGCAGCAGGGCAATTGGGTGACCATGAGGCGGCCTAGTCGTGGGAAAAAACGGCGCAGTTCCGTTTAGAACATCAAACAGGTTCTCCCCACTCAGTGACGCACCCACTGAGAATCCTGTTGAAAGTGCCCTAGTTATTGGCGACTCTATTAGACGGAACGTGAAAACCGAGACGCCAGAGTGCCTGACATCAAAGCAAATTTAAAAGTGCTGGCTAATGCCAATCATAAATGCTCTAAGATTATTATTCACGTCGGCACTAATGATGTTCGACTTCACCAGTCGGAGATCACCAAAATTAACATTAAAGAGGTGTGTGCACTCGCACGTACAATGTCAGACACTGTAATTTGTCCTGGACTCTTCCTGAGATAATTAGCAGACTATCATCACTATTGCAATGGCTGGCTGTCTTAAGTGGTGTCCACAGAATAATATAGGTTACATAGACAATTGGAAAGGTTTTTGGGGCAGACCTGACCTTTTGAAAAGAGATGGTATTCATCCCTCCTGGGGTGGTGCCGCTCTTCTCTCTAGTAATATGGCCTGTGGTCTTAGTGCTGAACCTTGACTAACTGGGGCCCAGGTCAGGAAGCAGACAGACTGGCTAAACCGACCGTCTGCTAGCTGTCTCAAGTCACAGAAGTCCGATAAATCCCAACACATTCAGAGACTCTTTCACCTAGATATCATCACATAGAGACTGGGTCTGTACCCCGAATTAATAAATACAAAAAACTTCCAAACCCATTTAAGGGTAAAAATTTAATTGATGTTCAACAAGTAAAAAACAGATAATAAAGAGAAACAAACGATAAAGCTTGGGTTGCTGAATATTCTACCCCTTTCTTCTAAAGCACTCATTGTAAATGATACTATCACAGAAAATAATCTAGATGTGCTGTGTTTGACAGAAACCTGGCTAAAACCAGAGGATTACATTACTTTAAATGAGTCTAGCCATCAAGGTTACTATTATCGACACGAACCTCGTCGGAAAGGTAAACGGGGAGGTGTTGCTGTAATCTATAGTAATATCTTCAGTATTACACATCCCGTATTAAGTGACACATCCCATTTGACATTTGTGCTGGTGGCTACTGTATACAGGCCACCAGGGCACCATACAGACTTTATCAAAGAATTTGCTCATTTTCTATCGGAGTTAGTACTGGCTGTGGATAAAGTCCTTATTGTTGGTGATTTTAATAATGTCAGATAATGAAAAAGACGCTTTGGGATTGGCATTAACAGATATTCTAAACTCTATTGGAATATTATTTCCAAACAGCACAGCAGTAATGACTTTATGAACTTCTTTACTTGCAAGATTGACAATATTAGAGAGAAAAGTATAGCCATGCAACTGTCTACTGCAGTATCATATCAGACAGTGCATTGTAGTATCCCTGAGGAAAAATTCCATTCATTTGCTGCTATAGGAGAGGAAGAATTGTCTAAATTTGTTAAATTATCGAAATCAGCAACATGTATGTTAGACCCTATACCGACTAAGCTTTTGAAAGAGATGCTTCCAGAGGTCATAGATCCTCTACTTAAGGATGCATTAATGATCTTATCACTAGGTTATGTACTGAAATCTTTTAAGATGGCTATTATCAAACCTCTTATTAAAAGGTTTAACGTGATTGGCTGGATCCGGGCCGTGTCCCGGTCGGATGAGGAACCTGCGCCTGTGCGCGGCAGCAGCGTGGCCCTGGGGTGTCGGCGGAGACTGTGTCAACTAGCTCATCCCTTGTGAAGGCCTTACTGACACATCAGCCAGTGGCACAGATCCCCAACAAACCGTCCCAAAAGATCCTAAAATAGATGGAACTGGATTCAATATTTTGACTGTTGCGATTCCAAATCGGACTTATGACCTGTAACTCTGCCTGAGTATCAAGCAGGTGTTCACTGTTGGCCAGAGGAGAACAGGCCCCCGACTAAGCCTGGTTTGTCCCGAGGGTTTTTTCTCCATTTTGTTGGGAGTTTTGGTTCCTTGCCTCTGTTTTAATGTAAAGCTGCTTTGCCACAATTTGCATTGTAAAAAGCGCTACATAAGTAAAGGTGACTTGACGTGACTTGACTACGCAGACGTGTGTTTACATGCAGATGTGCATTTTGCCTGAGTGGGGCACAAATAATTAAATGCAATAAATTTTAGTCCGAGGATATTTTTTCAAGTTTTACATAAATATAAGTGTTACACTGAATGACAATGAGCTTATATGAATACTTCTTATTGTGCTGAAATACTTCTTATGAATACGGCTTATTGTGCTGCTTAACTCTTTTTAATGTCAAACTAGTCACACTAGCAGTCGAATACCCAGTCTATTTCCTGCTATAAGCATTGGCCAAAAACTATGACCTTTTACAAACTTTTTGAAGTAGCCAAATAAAATCATTCAGATATGAAAAGCTGTAATGCCGAAGCACATCAAGTTACAGGAAGAAGTTAGCAGGTGCACATAGAGCAAATGGAGGCATCAAACCAAAAGGGGTAGTCAAGAAAATAGACACCAAGGTCGTACAAAGAAAATCTAAAGAAAAGAGAGACTTCTAATAAAATTCTGTCCTATATAATAGAGTTAGAGTGAGACATAGGAAGGACTGATAACTGGATGAATAAAGGGAAGGAAGCTCTGAGAAACAAGCAGGCAAAAATGGATTTCAGAGAAAGCAACAGACAGACAATCAAAGGTTAAAATACAAGGCAAGAACACCAAAGAGTTAAGTAAATGATTGTGAGCTAATGTATACTGGTTGGGAGGTTTAGGGAAAAGAGAAAACAATTATCAAATGAGGAAAGTGCATAAAAGAGCAACTCCATGACCCATGTATGCCAAAAACTGACTTCCATTCAATGTAAAACATTTGGGACCTCTCTACGTTAGGGGTTTCTGGTGAATGGTCACATCTGTGTTTTTCCGTTGGCCTGGTCGAATGTTTCAAATGTGGCAGCGGTCTCTTGATGGGCTCTGACGGAGGTGGTATGTTGAGCTGACGGAAAGGTTTGGTTTGCCAAGCCGTGTTGTCAGTCTGGTTGGATGTTTTGAATTGTGCTGAAAATCTTGCTGTCCAAAAGGCAAAAAACGTCTTTTGTCTTTTGGACTTGTTCAGCCAACACAGATTTTTCACCTCGGCTTGATGGATTGACTGTGGACATTTGGAGAGGGTAAATTTTGGATTTTGTACGAGTACCTTGAGCTGTTATTGGTGCAATGCATCTTTTTGTGCATGCATGGTTGTTTGGAGGTCATCTGTTGAGAAAAACTGTCGTTTGTAAGTTTCCACCGTTTTTCAAAATTAAATTTCTTCGGAGCATTGTGTAATTATATATATACGATTTAGTTATGGACCCAGAACTCGAAAAGAAGAGGCTAAATGACACAAACGGGCCAGGAAGTCCTGTTAATTCCATAGTACAAAATAATAGTAATTTGGGAAGCCATAGGCAAACTGCTCAAAAACTGAATTCAAAAACAGCTGAAGTACTTAGAGAAATGGAAAAACAACTACATAATATAGGATTGAAGAAAAAGACTGTTTCATTATCAAGATGTTTTATTAAAGAGGATTTTCCTTTACACACATCATTTAAACATTAAAAAAACGAATTGTACTGCTTAACCACAAAAAGTTTATACAGACATTTTAAAAACGTTGCCAGAAGAAATGTAAAAACAAGTATTTCCACTGCATTAAAAACGTTGAAAACAAAAGTCAATTTAAAAAACGTAATCAGAAAAAAGTAAAACAAGTAACAGAAAGCTTTTCCATCACATCAAAAATGTAAAAAAAGTCAATGTTCAGTCATTTAAAAATGTAAAACAAGTTTTTTCACATACAGTTTTTAAAAAACTGTAAAAAAACAACAAAAAAATCAGTTACCAGGACGTTATAAGAAAAAAAAAGTGCTTTAAGCTTTTAAAAAAGGTAAAACAAGCTAGAGAGCGTTTTTCACATACATTTGAAGAAACTAGTATAATTTGACTAGTAATAAATTATTTAAAAGATATCTACATATTTATTTTTGGATATCTTAAAAAACGATGAATTAAAGATATCTCCAATTTGATTATGACTAGACAAAACCCAGTTAGAGATATCTCTAATTATGATTTGCACTAGTGGCAATTCAATTGAAGATATCTCTAATTTAATTGCCACTAGTGCAAATTATAATTTGAGATATCTCTAACTAAGTTTTGTCTAGTCATAATCAAATTGGAGATATCTTTAATTACAATTTCTACTAGTCAAAACTCATTTGTAGATATCTGAAAATATTTTCCAATTGAAGTCAATGGAAGAATTTGACTAGTCATAAAAGCATTGTTAGATATCTGTAATGTATATTACGACTAGTCAAATTAACATTGTAGATATCTTCAATGCATATTATGACTAGTCACAATGACATTGTAGATATCTCAATTGCAATTACGACGAGTCAAAATTGCAGAAGAGATATCTGGAAATGGAATTATGACTAGTCAAAACTGATTCATGACTAGTACGGGAAGGAGTATTTAAAGCTAAACCGGCTTGCCATAAGCGCCGACTTTGACATCAGAAGTTGTAATCATGACATGAAACTTTTGAAAGAAGAAACGTTTTAAAATACAGGCAAGTTCATAAAGATTTATATTGTGTGCCTAGATTGCAGTTATCTTTTGCATTTATCTGCGCAGTATAACGTCATAACAAAAACATTCGAAAAAATCCCTTGGCAACAGGCCAACGCGTTCGACTAATTGTGACGTCACAGGCCGAGTCGCGCCTATATATATGGAGCTCTGCTCAGGTTTGGTTCAGTTGCTTCCCATCGATCGATCTGACTAGTACTGTAGTGCATCTGTGCTGAAATATTGTTCAAATTGTGTTATATCCTTGATATGTTTTGTATCCCTTGATGTGTCATTCTTCAGCAAGCCCTGTCCCAGAGACTGCAGAAAAGAAGAAAGGTAGCTTCTTTACATGGGGGTTTTCTCGGAAATCCAAGAAAACTACCATCGAAGCCCAACAGAGTCTGTGCAGAACTGACAGCAGACTACCGCCTCAGAGATGCTTTGATGGTGAAGATCATCGATTTGTTTGCGTCTGTTGCTCCTTATCGCTTTGTTTTGAATCTAATTATTGTCATTGGTTGTTGTCTACTTTATCATCCCTATCTCATATTGTCTAATATTGCCTATCACATTAATCTGACGTCGCTAGTTTTTAATCTGTTAATCTAAATCACTATCACAACGCGTTAGCATTTCGCTAGTTTGTTTGTAAACTTGTTATGTGTGCCCACCGTCATTTCTGTCACGCTCTCCTTTTGTGTAGTAGAAATTTGTGTATGTCCAAATGCAGTAGGGCAGTCCAGGTACCGCCCTATTAAATGTCAGTGTCACCTGAGTGACATGTGCGACAGTCTATCGGCTGCTGTTTTGGGTCTATTCAAGGCGGAGCTTGTCACCTGGGTGCGCATCGTGCAATCGTTGTTGTGTGTGGGTGTGCGCGCAGTGTAATGTTTCTTTATCCAGTGAAAAAACTGCTTTATAGTAGAAACATCTCTTTATTATATTGCAGATCGCGTGCAGGAACAGCAACAACACTCTCAGTGATTGTGATTCACTTGACTGACTACCCTACAGGTAAGTGTGACGCTACTGACACTTAGTGGTTAGTCTCGGTACTCACATCTACAAATACACTATCACTACATCCCCTTTCCTTTAACCGTAAAGAACAAGTTATTACAATCTCAAGAATTATTTACATTGCAATCACTGTAATAATAAACAACGGATTACATTTCTCTTTTTTTTTTCATCTTATGAACATTCAAATGCTTATGGTATGTTTAAGCACTATTCACAGGTTAAGTCTATCAGGAGGCTTTACTGTGCGCTTCGATCTTCTCAGTACAGGAGAATGAAAGTCTGAAAGCATTTCTTTAGCTGGCTCTTTGTTATCCAGTACTTGAAGTGTTTAAGATGTTGTCGTTGAGTCTGCACAGTCTGTGTCACCTGCATATGTATCCACCAGTACTGTCTCTTTCGTTTTCAACAGACTCCTCCGATTTCTCCTCAGGATTTGACCATCTTCAGTCCGGACAGTATAAGATCTTGGGTTCATCTCCTCCAGGACTGTGGCTCTTTTAGTCCAGGTACTGCAATCCTCAAGTCTTACTGTGTCCTTATTGGAGAGTGGCTCTAGGCTTTTTGATGCCTTGTCATAATTCGCTTTTTGTCTCTGTTTCAGGTGCTTTTGTTTTCTTTTCAGGTATTTGTTCTTGCTTGGTGTTGCTAAGCAAGGAAGTGTGGTTTGCAATCTGCGTCCCATCAGGATTTCTGCAGGAGACACACCGTGTTCAAGTGGAGAAGCACGGTAATTCAGCAGGGCTAAGTAAGGATCTGAATGACTCTCCACTGCTTTCTTGAGTAGTAGCTTCACTATGTGTACTCCTTTCTCTGCTTTTCCATTTGACTGCGGATATAATGGGCTCGATGTCACATGTTGAAACCCATATTCCTCAGCAAACTTCTGAAAGTCTTTGCAACTGTAGCACGGCCCATTATCACTGCACACCACCTGCGGGATGCCGTGTCTCGCAAAGATAGATTTCATGTGCGTTATCACACAAGCAGCAGATGTGTTGGGAAGCAATGCAATCTCTGGATAGTTTGACAGATAATCTATCACAAGCAAATAGTTTCGTCCATCCAGGAAGAATAAGTCAGTCCCAACTTTCTGCCATGGTTCATCTGGTGGATCAGTGATGATCATCGGCTCCTTCTGTTGCTTTGCATGATGCTTCAAACAAGTATCACAGGTTGACACCATCCTGTCAATGTCTGCGTTTATTCCAGGCCAATAGATGGCAGTTCTAGCCCTTCTTTTACATTTTTCCGCTCTGAGGTGTCCCTCGTGCAGTTTTGTCAACATCTCATTTCGCAGTGACTGAGGGATGATGATCCTGTTCTGTCTCAGCAGAAGTCCCTTGACCACACTCAGCTCTGTTCTGATGTTGTAGTACTGGGCACATTCTCCTCTAGGCCAGCCCCCATTCAGATGTGTAATGACCAATTGCAGACATTTATCTTTCTCAGTCTCCACTACAATTTGTTTAAGCTTTGCGTCTGTGACTGGAAGAGCTTCAGCTACCATGTTCACGTGTTGAGTCATGTTTCATGTGATTTTTAGTTTGAAGCTTGATTGTTTGTTTTCATTTGTATTGTTAGCTCCATTCCTCCTTTTGGTTTTGTTCTTCTCTTTAACCTGTTGCTGCTCCATGATATGTCTAGGTGCATGAGCCTTTGGTACCAACCTAGATGAGTATTTATATCCCTCTGTTTTCCCTGTATGGTTTGAACCTATTTTAATATGTTGTTGGGTTGAAATGTGAGTGGATTCATTGTTTTTATTTGCTTTTTGCTGTTTATTTCAGGAGCTGAAGGCCCCCAGTGAGGGAAGCTAGCTGTCTTGGCCCTGTGGTGGTGGTGTTTCTCTCACAGAGTGTTTTTGCCATTTGACAACTGTGTCTCCCTCACTTAGAGTGTGTGTAGTGTGAGTGTTTGTGCGGAACATATTCGGGTGAGTGGGGTGTCTTCGGATACTCACTGTTCAGCTAGCCGCCCTACTGGTAAGCCTCAGCCTGAAAGTCTCTTGTTTCCTTATTTTCTTCTCCCTTTATTTGGTCAACCATTTTCTACATTTTAATTCATTAGTATGAAATAAAAGTATTTTGTATTTACATCCACGTCTCCTGTGTTTAGTGGAAAGGAATCTGCGTGCCCTATTTTGGGTATACATTTCCCCGTTCATAGAGACGGGGTGGCGTAGTCTGCTCTATTTTGGTTTTAGTTGTACACTAGTGGTAGTAACACAGAAACTTTAAAGCCCTTGCATTCTTACTATCCTCAATTAGATACTGTTTTGGATGCGACTAGCTTGGTGAACTCTGTACATTGTTCGATTCCGGCTGTAGAGCCTGTGCAGCAGGGCAATTGGGTGACCATGAGGCGGCCTAGTCGTGGGAAAAAACGGCGCAGTTCCGTTTAGAACATCAAACAGGTTCTCCCCACTCAGTGACGCACCCACTGAGAATCCTGTTGAAAGTGCCCTAGTTATTGGCGACTCTATTAGACGGAACGTGAAAACCGAGACGCCAGAGTGCCTGACATCAAAGCAAATTTAAAAGTGCTGGCTAATGCCAATCATAAATGCTCTAAGATTATTATTCACGTCGGCACTAATGATGTTCGACTTCACCAGTCGGAGATCACCAAAATTAACATTAAAGAGGTGTGTGCACTCGCACGTACAATGTCAGACACTGTAATTTGTCCTGGACTCTTCCTGAGATAATTAGCAGACTATCATCACTATTGCAATGGCTGGCTGTCTTAAGTGGTGTCCACAGAATAATATAGGTTACATAGACAATTGGAAAGGTTTTTGGGGCAGACCTGACCTTTTGAAAAGAGATGGTATTCATCCCTCCTGGGGTGGTGCCGCTCTTCTCTCTAGTAATATGGCCTGTGGTCTTAGTGCTGAACCTTGACTAACTGGGGCCCAGGTCAGGAAGCAGACAGACTGGCTAAACCGACCGTCTGCTAGCTGTCTCAAGTCACAGAAGTCCGATAAATCCCAACACATTCAGAGACTCTTTCACCTAGATATCATCACATAGAGACTGGGTCTGTACCCCGAATTAATAAATACAAAAAACTTCCAAACCCATTTAAGGGTAAAAATTTAATTGATGTTCAACAAGTAAAAAACAGATAATAAAGAGAAACAAACGATAAAGCTTGGGTTGCTGAATATTCTACCCCTTTCTTCTAAAGCACTCATTGTAAATGATACTATCACAGAAAATAATCTAGATGTGCTGTGTTTGACAGAAACCTGGCTAAAACCAGAGGATTACATTACTTTAAATGAGTCTAGCCATCAAGGTTACTATTATCGACACGAACCTCGTCGGAAAGGTAAACGGGGAGGTGTTGCTGTAATCTATAGTAATATCTTCAGTATTACACATCCCGTATTAAGTGACACATCCCATTTGACATTTGTGCTGGTGGCTACTGTATACAGGCCACCAGGGCACCATACAGACTTTATCAAAGAATTTGCTCATTTTCTATCGGAGTTAGTACTGGCTGTGGATAAAGTCCTTATTGTTGGTGATTTTAATAATGTCAGATAATGAAAAAGACGCTTTGGGATTGGCATTAACAGATATTCTAAACTCTATTGGAATATTATTTCCAAACAGCACAGCAGTAATGACTTTATGAACTTCTTTACTTGCAAGATTGACAATATTAGAGAGAAAAGTATAGCCATGCAACTGTCTACTGTAGTATCATATCAGACAGTGCATTGTAGTATCCCTGAGGAAAAATTCCATTCATTTGCTGCTATAGGAGAGGAAGAATTGTCTAAATTTGTTAAATTATCGAAATCAGCAACATGTATGTTAGACCCTATACCGACTAAGCTTTTGAAAGAGATGCTTCCAGAGGTCATAGATCCTCTACTTAAGGATGCATTAATGATCTTATCACTAGGTTATGTACTGAAATCTTTTAAGATGGCTATTATCAAACCTCTTATTAAAAGGTTTAACGTGATTGGCTGGATCCGGGCCGTGTCCCGGTCGGATGAGGAACCTGCGCCTGTGCGCGGCAGCAGCGTGGCCCTGGGGTGTCGGCGGAGACTGTGTCAACTAGCTCATCCCTTGTGAAGGCCTTACTGACACATCAGCCAGTGGCACAGATCCCCAACAAACCGTCCCAAAAGATCCTAAAATAGATGGAACTGGGTTCAATATTTTGACTGTTGCGATTCCAAATCGGACTTATGACCTGTAACTCTGCCTGAGTATCAAGCAGGTGTTCACTGTTGGCCAGAGGAGAACAGGCCCCCGACTAAGCCTGGTTTGTCCCGAGGGTTTTTTCTCCATTTTGTTGGGAGTTTTGGTTCCTTGCCTCTGTTTTAATGTAAAGCTGCTTTGCCACAATTTGCATTGTAAAAAGCGCTACATAAGTAAAGGTGACTTGACGTGACTTGACTACGCAGACGTGTGTTTACATGCAGATGTGCATTTTGCCTGAGTGGGGCACAAATAATTAAATGCAATAAATTTTAGTCCGAGGATATTTTTTCAAGTTTTACATAAATATAAGTGTTACACTGAATGACAATGAGCTTATATGAATACTTCTTATTGTGCTGAAATACTTCTTATGAATACGGCTTATTGTGCTGCTTAACTCTTTTTAATGTCAAACTAGTCACACTAGCAGTCGAATACCCAGTCTATTTCCTGCTATAAGCATTGGCCAAAAACTATGACCTTTTACAAACTTTTTGAAGTAGCCAAATAAAATCATTCAGATATGAAAAGCTGTAATGCCGAAGCACATCAAGTTACAGGAAGAAGTTAGCAGGTGCACATAGAGCAAATGGAGGCATCAAACCAAAAGGGGTAGTCAAGAAAATAGACACCAAGGTCGTACAAAGAAAATCTAAAGAAAAGAGAGACTTCTAATAAAATTCTGTCCTATATAATAGAGTTAGAGTGAGACATAGGAAGGACTGATAACTGGATGAATAAAGGGAAGGAAGCTCTGAGAAACAAGCAGGCAAAAATGGATTTCAGAGAAAGCAACAGACAGACAATCAAAGGTTAAAATACAAGGCAAGAACACCAAAGAGTTAAGTAAATGATTGTGAGCTAATGTATACTGGTTGGGAGGTTTAGGGAAAAGAGAAAACAATTATCAAATGAGGAAAGTGCATAAAAGAGCAACTCCATGACCCATGTATGCCAAAAACTGACTTCCATTCAATGTAAAACATTTGGGACCTCTCTACGTTAGGGGTTTCTGGTGAATGGTCACATCTGTGTTTTTCCGTTGGCCTGGTCGAATGTTTCAAATGTGGCAGCGGTCTCTTGATGGGCTCTGACGGAGGTGGTATGTTGAGCTGACGGAAAGGTTTGGTTTGCCAAGCCGTGTTGTCAGTCTGGTTGGATGTTTTGAATTGTGCTGAAAATCTTGCTGTCCAAAAGGCAAAAAACGTCTTTTGTCTTTTGGACTTGTTCAGCCAACACAGATTTTTCACCTCGGCTTGATGGATTGACTGTGGACATTTGGAGAGGGTAAATTTTGGATTTTGTACGAGTACCTTGAGCTGTTATTGGTGCAATGCATCTTTTTGTGCATGCATGGTTGTTTGGAGGTCATCTGTTGAGAAAAACTGTCGTTTGTAAGTTTCCACCGTTTTTCAAAATTAAATTTCTTCGGAGCATTGTGTAATTATATATATACGATTTAGTTATGGACCCAGAACTCGAAAAGAAGAGGCTAAATGACACAAACGGGCCAGGAAGTCCTGTTAATTCCATAGTACAAAATAATAGTAATTTGGGAAGCCATAGGCAAACTGCTCAAAAACTGAATTCAAAAACAGCTGAAGTACTTAGAGAAATGGAAAAACAACTACATAATATAGGATTGAAGAAAAAGACTGTTTCATTATCAAGATGTTTTATTAAAGAGGATTTTCCTTTACACACATCATTTAAACATTAAAAAAACGAATTGTACTGCTTAACCACAAAAAGTTTATACAGACATTTTAAAAACGTTGCCAGAAGAAATGTAAAAACAAGTATTTCCACTGCATTAAAAACGTTGAAAACAAAAGTCAATTTAAAAAACGTAATCAGAAAAAAGTAAAACAAGTAACAGAAAGCTTTTCCATCACATCAAAAATGTTAAAAAAGTCAATGTTCAGTCATTTAAAAATGTAAAACAAGTTTTTTCACATACAGTTTTTAAAAAACTGTAAAAAAACAACAAAAAAATCAGTTACCAGGACGTTATAAGAAAAAAAAAGTGCTTTAAGCTTTTAAAAAAGGTAAAACAAGCTAGAGAGCGTTTTTCACATACATTTGAAGAAACTAGTATAATTTGACTAGTAATAAATTATTTAAAAGATATCTACATATTTATTTTTGGATATCTTAAAAAACGATGAATTAAAGATATCTCCAATTTGATTATGACTAGACAAAACCCAGTTAGAGATATCTCTAATTATGATTTGCACTAGTGGCAATTCAATTGAAGATATCTCTAATTTAATTGCCACTAGTGCAAATTATAATTTGAGATATCTCTAACTAAGTTTTGTCTAGTCATAATCAAATTGGAGATATCTTTAATTACAATTTCTACTAGTCAAAACTCATTTGTAGATATCTGAAAATATTTTCCAATTGAAGTCAATGGAAGAATTTGACTAGTCATAAAAGCATTGTTAGATATCTGTAATGTATATTACGACTAGTCAAATTAACATTGTAGATATCTTCAATGCATATTATGACTAGTCACAATGACATTGTAGATATCTCAATTGCAATTACGACGAGTCAAAATTGCAGAAGAGATATCTGGAAATGGAATTATGACTAGTCAAAACTGATTTATGACTAGTACGGGAAGGAGTATTTAAAGCTAAACCGGCTTGCCATAAGCGCCGACTTTGACATCAGAAGTTGTAATCATGACATGAAACTTTTGAAAGAAGAAACGTTTTAAAATACAGGCAAGTTCATAAAGATTTATATTGTGTGCCTAGATTGCAGTTATCTTTTGCATTTATCTGCGCAGTATAACGTCATAACAAAAACATTCGAAAAAATCCCTTGGCAACAGGCCAACGCGTTCGACTAATTGTGACGTCACAGGCCGAGTCGCGCCTATATATATGGAGCTCTGCTCAGGTTTGGTTCAGTTGCTTCCCATCGATCGATCTGACTAGTACTGTAGTGCATCTGTGCTGAAATATTGTTCAAATTGTGTTATATCCTTGATATGTTTTGTATCCCTTGATGTGTCATTCTTCAGCAAGCCCTGTCCCAGAGACTGCAGAAAAGAAGAAAGGTAGCTTCTTTACATGGGGGTTTTCTCGGAAATCCAAGAAAACTACCATCGAAGCCCAACAGAGTCTGTGCAGAACTGACAGCAGACTACCGCCTCAGAGATGCTTTGATGGTGAAGATCATCGATTTGTTTGCGTCTGTTGCTCCTTATCGCTTTGTTTTGAATCTAATTATTGTCATTGGTTGTTGTCTACTTTATCATCCCTATCTCATATTGTCTAATATTGCCTATCACATTAATCTGACGTCGCTAGTTTTTAATCTGTTAATCTAAATCACTATCACAACGCGTTAGCATTTCGCTAGTTTGTTTGTAAACTTGTTATGTGTGCCCACCGTCATTTCTGTCACGCTCTCCTTTTGTGTAGTAGAAATTTGTGTATGTCCAAATGCAGTAGGGCAGTCCAGGTACCGCCCTATTAAATGTCAGTGTCACCTGAGTGACATGTGCGACAGTCTATCGGCTGCTGTTTTGGGTCTATTCAAGGCGGAGCTTGTCACCTGGGTGCGCATCGTGCAATCGTTGTTGTGTGTGGGTGTGCGCGCAGTGTAATGTTTCTTTATCCAGTGAAAAAACTGCTTTATAGTAGAAACATCTCTTTATTATATTGCAGATCGCGTGCAGGAACAGCAACAACACTCTCAGTGATTGTGATTCACTTGACTGACTACCCTACAGGTAAGTGTGACGCTACTGACACTTAGTGGTTAGTCTCGGTACTCACATCTACAAATACACTATCACTACATCCCCTTTCCTTTAACCGTAAAGAACAAGTTATTACAATCTCAAGAATTATTTACATTGCAATCACTGTAATAATAAACAACGGATTACATTTCTCTTTTTTTTTTTCATCTTATGAACATTCAAATGCTTATGGTATGTTTAAGCACTATTCACAGGTTAAGTCTATCAGGAGGCTTTACTGTGCGCTTCGATCTTCTCAGTACAGGAGAATGAAAGTCTGAAAGCATTTCTTTAGCTGGCTCTTTGTTATCCAGTACTGGAAGTGTTTAAGATGTTGTCGTTGAGTCTGCACAGTCTGTGTCACCTGCATATGTATCCACCAGTACTGTCTCTTTCGTTTTCAACAGACTCCTCCGATTTCTCCTCAGGATTTGACCATCTTCAGTCCGGACAGTATAAGATCTTGGGTTCATCTCCTCCAGGACTGTGGCTCTTTTAGTCCAGGTACTGCAATCCTCAAGTCTTACTGTGTCCTTATTGGAGAGTGGCTCTAGGCTTTTTGATGCCTTGTCATAATTCGCTTTTTGTCTCTGTTTCAGGTGCTTTTGTTTTCTTTTCAGGTATTTGTTCTTGCTTGGTGTTGCTAAGCAAGGAAGTGTGGTTTGCAATCTGCGTCCCATCAGGATTTCTGCAGGAGACACACCGTGTTCAAGTGGAGAAGCACGGTAATTCAGCAGGGCTAAGTAAGGATCTGAATGACTCTCCACTGCTTTCTTGAGTAGTAGCTTCACTATGTGTACTCCTTTCTCTGCTTTTCCATTTGACTGCGGATATAATGGGCTCGATGTCACATGTTGAAACCCATATTCCTCAGCAAACTTCTGAAAGTCTTTGCAACTGTAGCACGGCCCATTATCACTGCACACCACCTGCGGGATGCCGTGTCTCGCAAAGATAGATTTCATGTGCGTTATCACACAAGCAGCAGATGTGTTGGGAAGCAATGCAATCTCTGGATAGTTTGACAGATAATCTATCACAAGCAAATAGTTTCGTCCATCCAGGAAGAATAAGTCAGTCCCAACTTTCTGCCATGGTTCATCTGGTGGATCAGTGATGATCATCGGCTCCTTCTGTTGCTTTGCATGATGCTTCAAACAAGTATCACAGGTTGACACCATCCTGTCAATGTCTGCGTTTATTCCAGGCCAATAGATGGCAGTTCTAGCCCTTCTTTTACATTTTTCCGCTCTGAGGTGTCCCTCGTGCAGTTTTGTCAACATCTCATTTCGCAGTGACTGAGGGATGATGATCCTGTTCTGTCTCAGCAGAAGTCCCTTGACCACACTCAGCTCTGTTCTGATGTTGTAGTACTGGGCACATTCTCCTCTAGGCCAGCCCCCATTCAGATGTGTAATGACCAATTGCAGACATTTATCTTTCTCAGTCTCCACTACAATTTGTTTAAGCTTTGCGTCTGTGACTGGAAGAGCTTCAGCTACCATGTTCACGTGTTGAGTCATGTTTCATGTGATTTTTAGTTTGAAGCTTGATTGTTTGTTTTCATTTGTATTGTTAGCTCCATTCCTCCTTTTGGTTTTGTTCTTCTCTTTAACCTGTTGCTGCTCCATGATATGTCTAGGTGCATGAGCCTTTGGTACCAACCTAGATGAGTATTTATATCCCTCTGTTTTCCCTGTATGGTTTGAACCTATTTTAATATGTTGTTGGGTTGAAATGTGAGTGGATTCATTGTTTTTATTTGCTTTTTGCTGTTTATTTCAGGAGCTGAAGGCCCCCAGTGAGGGAAGCTAGCTGTCTTGGCCCTGTGGTGGTGGTGTTTCTCTCACAGAGTGTTTTTGCCATTTGACAACTGTGTCTCCCTCACTTAGAGTGTGTGTAGTGTGAGTGTTTGTGCGGAACATATTCGGGTGAGTGGGGTGTCTTCGGATACTCACTGTTCAGCTAGCCGCCCTACTGGTAAGCCTCAGCCTGAAAGTCTCTTGTTTCCTTATTTTCTTCTCCCTTTATTTGGTCAACCATTTTCTACATTTTAATTCATTAGTATGAAATAAAAGTATTTTGTATTTACATCCACGTCTCCTGTGTTTAGTGGAAAGGAATCTGCGTGCCCTATTTTGGGTATACATTTCCCCGTTCATAGAGACGGGGTGGCGTAGTCTGCTCTATTTTGGTTTTAGTTGTACACTAGTGGTAGTAACACAGAAACTTTAAAGCCCTTGCATTCTTACTATCCTCAATTAGATACTGTTTTGGATGCGACTAGCTTGGTGAACTCTGTACATTGTTCGATTCCGGCTGTAGAGCCTGTGCAGCAGGGCAATTGGGTGACCATGAGGCGGCCTAGTCGTGGGAAAAAACGGCGCAGTTCCGTTTAGAACATCAAACAGGTTCTCCCCACTCAGTGACGCACCCACTGAGAATCCTGTTGAAAGTGCCCTAGTTATTGGCGACTCTATTAGACGGAACGTGAAAACCGAGACGCCAGAGTGCCTGACATCAAAGCAAATTTAAAAGTGCTGGCTAATGCCAATCATAAATGCTCTAAGATTATTATTCACGTCGGCACTAATGATGTTCGACTTCACCAGTCGGAGATCACCAAAATTAACATTAAAGAGGTGTGTGCACTCGCACGTACAATGTCAGACACTGTAATTTGTCCTGGACTCTTCCTGAGATAATTAGCAGACTATCATCACTATTGCAATGGCTGGCTGTCTTAAGTGGTGTCCACAGAATAATATAGGTTACATAGACAATTGGAAAGGTTTTTGGGGCAGACCTGACCTTTTGAAAAGAGATGGTATTCATCCCTCCTGGGGTGGTGCCGCTCTTCTCTCTAGTAATATGGCCTGTGGTCTTAGTGC
Source organism: Zacco platypus (assembly GCA_038088235.1). NCBI lineage: Eukaryota > Metazoa > Chordata > Actinopteri > Cypriniformes > Xenocyprididae > Zacco > Zacco platypus. The sequence goes on along the minus strand of CM076086.1, from coordinate 22,406,133 downwards.
TGAACCTTGACTAACTGGGGCCCAGGTCAGGAAGCAGACAGACTGGCTAAACCGACCGTCTGCTAGCTGTCTCAAGTCACAGAAGTCCGATAAATCCCAACACATTCAGAGACTCTTTCACCTAGATATCATCACATAGAGACTGGGTCTGTACCCCGAATTAATAAATACAAAAAACTTCCAAACCCATTTAAGGGTAAAAATTTAATTGATGTTCAACAAGTAAAAAACAGATAATAAAGAGAAACAAACGATAAAGCTTGGGTTGCTGAATATTCTACCCCTTTCTTCTAAAGCACTCATTGTAAATGATACTATCACAGAAAATAATCTAGATGTGCTGTGTTTGACAGAAACCTGGCTAAAACCAGAGGATTACATTACTTTAAATGAGTCTAGCCATCAAGGTTACTATTATCGACACGAACCTCGTCGGAAAGGTAAACGGGGAGGTGTTGCTGTAATCTATAGTAATATCTTCAGTATTACACATCCCGTATTAAGTGACACATCCCATTTGACATTTGTGCTGGTGGCTACTGTATACAGGCCACCAGGGCACCATACAGACTTTATCAAAGAATTTGCTCATTTTCTATCGGAGTTAGTACTGGCTGTGGATAAAGTCCTTATTGTTGGTGATTTTAATAATGTCAGATAATGAAAAAGACGCTTTGGGATTGGCATTAACAGATATTCTAAACTCTATTGGAATATTATTTCCAAACAGCACAGCAGTAATGACTTTATGAACTTCTTTACTTGCAAGATTGACAATATTAGAGAGAAAAGTATAGCCATGCAACTGTCTACTGCAGTATCATATCAGACAGTGCATTGTAGTATCCCTGAGGAAAAATTCCATTCATTTGCTGCTATAGGAGAGGAAGAATTGTCTAAATTTGTTAAATTATCGAAATCAGCAACATGTATGTTAGACCCTATACCGACTAAGCTTTTGAAAGAGATGCTTCCAGAGGTCATAGATCCTCTACTTAAGGATGCATTAATGATCTTATCACTAGGTTATGTACTGAAATCTTTTAAGATGGCTATTATCAAACCTCTTATTAAAAGGTTTAACGTGATTGGCTGGATCCGGGCCGTGTCCCGGTCGGATGAGGAACCTGCGCCTGTGCGCGGCAGCAGCGTGGCCCTGGGGTGTCGGCGGAGACTGTGTCAACTAGCTCATCCCTTGTGAAGGCCTTACTGACACATCAGCCAGTGGCACAGATCCCCAACAAACCGTCCCAAAAGATCCTAAAATAGATGGAACTGGATTCAATATTTTGACTGTTGCGATTCCAAATCGGACTTATGACCTGTAACTCTGCCTGAGTATCAAGCAGGTGTTCACTGTTGGCCAGAGGAGAACAGGCCCCCGACTAAGCCTGGTTTGTCCCGAGGGTTTTTTCTCCATTTTGTTGGGAGTTTTGGTTCCTTGCCTCTGTTTTAATGTAAAGCTGCTTTGCCACAATTTGCATTGTAAAAAGCGCTACATAAGTAAAGGTGACTTGACGTGACTTGACTACGCAGACGTGTGTTTACATGCAGATGTGCATTTTGCCTGAGTGGGGCACAAATAATTAAATGCAATAAATTTTAGTCCGAGGATATTTTTTCAAGTTTTACATAAATATAAGTGTTACACTGAATGACAATGAGCTTATATGAATACTTCTTATTGTGCTGAAATACTTCTTATGAATACGGCTTATTGTGCTGCTTAACTCTTTTTAATGTCAAACTAGTCACACTAGCAGTCGAATACCCAGTCTATTTCCTGCTATAAGCATTGGCCAAAAACTATGACCTTTTACAAACTTTTTGAAGTAGCCAAATAAAATCATTCAGATATGAAAAGCTGTAATGCCGAAGCACATCAAGTTACAGGAAGAAGTTAGCAGGTGCACATAGAGCAAATGGAGGCATCAAACCAAAAGGGGTAGTCAAGAAAATAGACACCAAGGTCGTACAAAGAAAATCTAAAGAAAAGAGAGACTTCTAATAAAATTCTGTCCTATATAATAGAGTTAGAGTGAGACATAGGAAGGACTGATAACTGGATGAATAAAGGGAAGGAAGCTCTGAGAAACAAGCAGGCAAAAATGGATTTCAGAGAAAGCAACAGACAGACAATCAAAGGTTAAAATACAAGGCAAGAACACCAAAGAGTTAAGTAAATGATTGTGAGCTAATGTATACTGGTTGGGAGGTTTAGGGAAAAGAGAAAACAATTATCAAATGAGGAAAGTGCATAAAAGAGCAACTCCATGACCCATGTATGCCAAAAACTGACTTCCATTCAATGTAAAACATTTGGGACCTCTCTACGTTAGGGGTTTCTGGTGAATGGTCACATCTGTGTTTTTCCGTTGGCCTGGTCGAATGTTTCAAATGTGGCAGCGGTCTCTTGATGGGCTCTGACGGAGGTGGTATGTTGAGCTGACGGAAAGGTTTGGTTTGCCAAGCCGTGTTGTCAGTCTGGTTGGATGTTTTGAATTGTGCTGAAAATCTTGCTGTCCAAAAGGCAAAAAACGTCTTTTGTCTTTTGGACTTGTTCAGCCAACACAGATTTTTCACCTCGGCTTGATGGATTGACTGTGGACATTTGGAGAGGGTAAATTTTGGATTTTGTACGAGTACCTTGAGCTGTTATTGGTGCAATGCATCTTTTTGTGCATGCATGGTTGTTTGGAGGTCATCTGTTGAGAAAAACTGTCGTTTGTAAGTTTCCACCGTTTTTCAAAATTAAATTTCTTCGGAGCATTGTGTAATTATATATATACGATTTAGTTATGGACCCAGAACTCGAAAAGAAGAGGCTAAATGACACAAACGGGCCAGGAAGTCCTGTTAATTCCATAGTACAAAATAATAGTAATTTGGGAAGCCATAGGCAAACTGCTCAAAAACTGAATTCAAAAACAGCTGAAGTACTTAGAGAAATGGAAAAACAACTACATAATATAGGATTGAAGAAAAAGACTGTTTCATTATCAAGATGTTTTATTAAAGAGGATTTTCCTTTACACACATCATTTAAACATTAAAAAAACGAATTGTACTGCTTAACCACAAAAAGTTTATACAGACATTTTAAAAACGTTGCCAGAAGAAATGTAAAAACAAGTATTTCCACTGCATTAAAAACGTTGAAAACAAAAGTCAATTTAAAAAACGTAATCAGAAAAAAGTAAAACAAGTAACAGAAAGCTTTTCCATCACATCAAAAATGTTAAAAAAGTCAATGTTCAGTCATTTAAAAATGTAAAACAAGTTTTTTCACATACAGTTTTTAAAAAACTGTAAAAAAACAACAAAAAAATCAGTTACCAGGACGTTATAAGAAAAAAAAAGTGCTTTAAGCTTTTAAAAAAGGTAAAACAAGCTAGAGAGCGTTTTTCACATACATTTGAAGAAACTAGTATAATTTGACTAGTAATAAATTATTTAAAAGATATCTACATATTTATTTTTGGATATCTTAAAAAACGATGAATTAAAGATATCTCCAATTTGATTATGACTAGACAAAACCCAGTTAGAGATATCTCTAATTATGATTTGCACTAGTGGCAATTCAATTGAAGATATCTCTAATTTAATTGCCACTAGTGCAAATTATAATTTGAGATATCTCTAACTAAGTTTTGTCTAGTCATAATCAAATTGGAGATATCTTTAATTACAATTTCTACTAGTCAAAACTCATTTGTAGATATCTGAAAATATTTTCCAATTGAAGTCAATGGAAGAATTTGACTAGTCATAAAAGCATTGTTAGATATCTGTAATGTATATTACGACTAGTCAAATTAACATTGTAGATATCTTCAATGCATATTATGACTAGTCACAATGACATTGTAGATATCTCAATTGCAATTACGACGAGTCAAAATTGCAGAAGAGATATCTGGAAATGGAATTATGACTAGTCAAAACTGATTTATGACTAGTACGGGAAGGAGTATTTAAAGCTAAACCGGCTTGCCATAAGCGCCGACTTTGACATCAGAAGTTGTAATCATGACATGAAACTTTTGAAAGAAGAAACGTTTTAAAATACAGGCAAGTTCATAAAGATTTATATTGTGTGCCTAGATTGCAGTTATCTTTTGCATTTATCTGCGCAGTATAACGTCATAACAAAAACATTCGAAAAAATCCCTTGGCAACAGGCCAACGCGTTCGACTAATTGTGACGTCACAGGCCGAGTCGCGCCTATATATATGGAGCTCTGCTCAGGTTTGGTTCAGTTGCTTCCCATCGATCGATCTGACTAGTACTGTAGTGCATCTGTGCTGAAATATTGTTCAAATTGTGTTATATCCTTGATATGTTTTGTATCCCTTGATGTGTCATTCTTCAGCAAGCCCTGTCCCAGAGACTGCAGAAAAGAAGAAAGGTAGCTTCTTTACATGGGGGTTTTCTCGGAAATCCAAGAAAACTACCATCGAAGCCCAACAGAGTCTGTGCAGAACTGACAGCAGACTACCGCCTCAGAGATGCTTTGATGGTGAAGATCATCGATTTGTTTGCGTCTGTTGCTCCTTATCGCTTTGTTTTGAATCTAATTATTGTCATTGGTTGTTGTCTACTTTATCATCCCTATCTCATATTGTCTAATATTGCCTATCACATTAATCTGACGTCGCTAGTTTTTAATCTGTTAATCTAAATCACTATCACAACGCGTTAGCATTTCGCTAGTTTGTTTGTAAACTTGTTATGTGTGCCCACCGTCATTTCTGTCACGCTCTCCTTTTGTGTAGTAGAAATTTGTGTATGTCCAAATGCAGTAGGGCAGTCCAGGTACCGCCCTATTAAATGTCAGTGTCACCTGAGTGACATGTGCGACAGTCTATCGGCTGCTGTTTTGGGTCTATTCAAGGCGGAGCTTGTCACCTGGGTGCGCATCGTGCAATCGTTGTTGTGTGTGGGTGTGCGCGCAGTGTAATGTTTCTTTATCCAGTGAAAAAACTGCTTTATAGTAGAAACATCTCTTTATTATATTGCAGATCGCGTGCAGGAACAGCAACAACACTCTCAGTGATTGTGATTCACTTGACTGACTACCCTACAGGTAAGTGTGACGCTACTGACACTTAGTGGTTAGTCTCGGTACTCACATCTACAAATACACTATCACTACATCCCCTTTCCTTTAACCGTAAAGAACAAGTTATTACAATCTCAAGAATTATTTACATTGCAATCACTGTAATAATAAACAACGGATTACATTTCTCTTTTTTTTTTTCATCTTATGAACATTCAAATGCTTATGGTATGTTTAAGCACTATTCACAGGTTAAGTCTATCAGGAGGCTTTACTGTGCGCTTCGATCTTCTCAGTACAGGAGAATGAAAGTCTGAAAGCATTTCTTTAGCTGGCTCTTTGTTATCCAGTACTGGAAGTGTTTAAGATGTTGTCGTTGAGTCTGCACAGTCTGTGTCACCTGCATATGTATCCACCAGTACTGTCTCTTTCGTTTTCAACAGACTCCTCCGATTTCTCCTCAGGATTTGACCATCTTCAGTCCGGACAGTATAAGATCTTGGGTTCATCTCCTCCAGGACTGTGGCTCTTTTAGTCCAGGTACTGCAATCCTCAAGTCTTACTGTGTCCTTATTGGAGAGTGGCTCTAGGCTTTTTGATGCCTTGTCATAATTCGCTTTTTGTCTCTGTTTCAGGTGCTTTTGTTTTCTTTTCAGGTATTTGTTCTTGCTTGGTGTTGCTAAGCAAGGAAGTGTGGTTTGCAATCTGCGTCCCATCAGGATTTCTGCAGGAGACACACCGTGTTCAAGTGGAGAAGCACGGTAATTCAGCAGGGCTAAGTAAGGATCTGAATGACTCTCCACTGCTTTCTTGAGTAGTAGCTTCACTATGTGTACTCCTTTCTCTGCTTTTCCATTTGACTGCGGATATAATGGGCTCGATGTCACATGTTGAAACCCATATTCCTCAGCAAACTTCTGAAAGTCTTTGCAACTGTAGCACGGCCCATTATCACTGCACACCACCTGCGGGATGCCGTGTCTCGCAAAGATAGATTTCATGTGCGTTATCACACAAGCAGCAGATGTGTTGGGAAGCAATGCAATCTCTGGATAGTTTGACAGATAATCTATCACAAGCAAATAGTTTCGTCCATCCAGGAAGAATAAGTCAGTCCCAACTTTCTGCCATGGTTCATCTGGTGGATCAGTGATGATCATCGGCTCCTTCTGTTGCTTTGCATGATGCTTCAAACAAGTATCACAGGTTGACACCATCCTGTCAATGTCTGCGTTTATTCCAGGCCAATAGATGGCAGTTCTAGCCCTTCTTTTACATTTTTCCGCTCTGAGGTGTCCCTCGTGCAGTTTTGTCAACATCTCATTTCGCAGTGACTGAGGGATGATGATCCTGTTCTGTCTCAGCAGAAGTCCCTTGACCACACTCAGCTCTGTTCTGATGTTGTAGTACTGGGCACATTCTCCTCTAGGCCAGCCCCCATTCAGATGTGTAATGACCAATTGCAGACATTTATCTTTCTCAGTCTCCACTACAATTTGTTTAAGCTTTGCGTCTGTGACTGGAAGAGCTTCAGCTACCATGTTCACGTGTTGAGTCATGTTTCATGTGATTTTTAGTTTGAAGCTTGATTGTTTGTTTTCATTTGTATTGTTAGCTCCATTCCTCCTTTTGGTTTTGTTCTTCTCTTTAACCTGTTGCTGCTCCATGATATGTCTAGGTGCATGAGCCTTTGGTACCAACCTAGATGAGTATTTATATCCCTCTGTTTTCCCTGTATGGTTTGAACCTATTTTAATATGTTGTTGGGTTGAAATGTGAGTGGATTCATTGTTTTTATTTGCTTTTTGCTGTTTATTTCAGGAGCTGAAGGCCCCCAGTGAGGGAAGCTAGCTGTCTTGGCCCTGTGGTGGTGGTGTTTCTCTCACAGAGTGTTTTTGCCATTTGACAACTGTGTCTCCCTCACTTAGAGTGTGTGTAGTGTGAGTGTTTGTGCGGAACATATTCGGGTGAGTGGGGTGTCTTCGGATACTCACTGTTCAGCTAGCCGCCCTACTGGTAAGCCTCAGCCTGAAAGTCTCTTGTTTCCTTATTTTCTTCTCCCTTTATTTGGTCAACCATTTTCTACATTTTAATTCATTAGTATGAAATAAAAGTATTTTGTATTTACATCCACGTCTCCTGTGTTTAGTGGAAACGAATCTGCGTGCCCTATTTTGGGTATACATTTCCCCGTTCATAGAGACGGGGTGGCGTAGTCTGCTCTATTTTGGTTTTAGTTGTACACTAGTGGTAGTAACACAGAAACTTTAAAGCCCTTGCATTCTTACTATCCTCAATTAGATACTGTTTTGGATGCGACTAGCTTGGTGAACTCTGTACATTGTTCGATTCCGGCTGTAGAGCCTGTGCAGCAGGGCAATTGGGTGACCATGAGGCGGCCTAGTCGTGGGAAAAAACGGCGCAGTTCCGTTTAGAACATCAAACAGGTTCTCCCCACTCAGTGACGCACCCACTGAGAATCCTGTTGAAAGTGCCCTAGTTATTGGCGACTCTATTAGACGGAACGTGAAAACCGAGACGCCAGAGTGCCTGACATCAAAGCAAATTTAAAAGTGCTGGCTAATGCCAATCATAAATGCTCTAAGATTATTATTCACGTCGGCACTAATGATGTTCGACTTCACCAGTCGGAGATCACCAAAATTAACATTAAAGAGGTGTGTGCACTCGCACGTACAATGTCAGACACTGTAATTTGTCCTGGACTCTTCCTGAGATAATTAGCAGACTATCATCACTATTGCAATGGCTGGCTGTCTTAAGTGGTGTCCACAGAATAATATAGGTTACATAGACAATTGGAAAGGTTTTTGGGGCAGACCTGACCTTTTGAAAAGAGATGGTATTCATCCCTCCTGGGGTGGTGCCGCTCTTCTCTCTAGTAATATGGCCTGTGGTCTTAGTGCTGAACCTTGACTAACTGGGGCCCAGGTCAGGAAGCAGACAGACTGGCTAAACCGACCGTCTGCTAGCTGTCTCAAGTCACAGAAGTCCGATAAATCCCAACACATTCAGAGACTCTTTCACCTAGATATCATCACATAGAGACTGGGTCTGTACCCCGAATTAATAAATACAAAAAACTTCCAAACCCATTTAAGGGTAAAAATTTAATTGATGTTCAACAAGTAAAAAACAGATAATAAAGAGAAACAAACGATAAAGCTTGGGTTGCTGAATATTCTACCCCTTTCTTCTAAAGCACTCATTGTATTACAAAATCCAAAATTTACCCTCTCCAAATGTCCACAGTCAATCCATCAAGCCGAGGTGAAAAATCTGTGTTGGCTGAACAAGTCCAAAAGACAAAAGACGTTTTTTGCCTTTTGGACTTGTTCAGCCAACACAGATTTTTCACCTCGGCTTGATGGATTGACTGTGGACATTTGGAGAGGGTAAATTTTGGATTTTGTACGAGTACCTTGAGCTGTTATTGGTGCAATGCATCTTTTTGTGCATGCATGGTTGTTTGGAGGTCATCTGTTGAGAAAAACTGTCGTTTGTAAGTTTCCACCGTTTTTCAAAATTAAATTTCTTCGGAGCATTGTGTAATTATATATATACGATTTAGTTATGGACCCAGAACTCGAAAAGAAGAGGCTAAATGACACAAACGGGCCAGGAAGTCCTGTTAATTCCATAGTACAAAATAATAGTAATTTGGGAAGCCATAGGCAAACTGCTCAAAAACTGAATTCAAAAACAGCTGAAGTACTTAGAGAAATGGAAAAACAACTACATAATATAGGATAGAAGAAAAAGACTGTTTCATTATCAAGATGTTTTATTAAAGAGGATTTTCCTTTACACACATCATTTAAACATTAAAAAAACGAATTGTACTGCTTAACCACAAAAAGTTTATACAGACATTTTAAAAACGTTGCCAGAAGAAATGTAAAAACAAGTATTTCCACTGCATTAAAAACGTTGAAAACAAAAGTCAATTTAAAAAACGTAATCAGAAAAAAGTAAAACAAGTAACAGAAAGCTTTTCCATCACATCAAAAATGTTAAAAAAGTCAATGTTCAGTCATTTAAAAATGTAAAACAAGTTTTTTCACATACAGTTTTTAAAAAACTGTAAAAAAACAACAAAAAAATCAGTTACCAGGACGTTATAAGAAAAAAAAAGTGCTTTAAGCCTTTAAAAAAGGTAAAACAAGCTAGAGAGCGTTTTTCACATACATTTGAAGAAACTAGTATAATTTGACTAGTAATAAATTATTTAAAAGATATCTACATATTTATTTTTGGATATCTTAAAAAACGATGAATTAAAGATATCTCCAATTTGATTATGACTAGACAAAACCCAGTTAGAGATATCTCTAATTATGATTTGCACTAGTGGCAATTCAATTGAAGATATCTCTAATTTAATTGCCACTAGTGCAAATTATAATTTGAGATATCTCTTAACTAAGTTTTGTCTAGTCATAATCAAATTGGAGATATCTTTAATTACAATTTCTACTAGTCAAAACTCATTTGTAGATATCTGAAAATATTTTCCAATTGAAGTCAATGGAAGAATTTGACTAGTCATAAAAGCATTGTAGATATCTGTAATGTATATTACGACTAGTCAAATTAACATTGTAGATATCTTCAATGCATATTATGACTAGTCACAATGACATTGTAGATATCTCAATTGCAATTACGACGAGTCAAAATTGCAGAAGAGATATCTGGAAATGGAATTATGACTAGTCAAAACTGATTTATGACTAGTACGGGAAGGAGTATTTAAAGCTAAACCGGCTTGCCATAAGCGCCGACTTTGACATCAGAAGTTGTAATCATGACATGAAACTTTTGAAAGAAGAAACGTTTTAAAATACAGGCAAGTTCATAAAGATTTATATTGTGTGCCTAGATTGCAGTTATCTTTTGCATTTATCTGCGCAGTATAACGTCATAACAAAAACATTCGAAAAAATCCCTTGGCAACAGGCCAACGCGTTCGACTAATTGTGACGTCACAGGCCGAGTCGCGCCTATATATATGGAGCTCTGCTCAGGTTTGGTTCAGTTGCTTCCCATCGATCGATCTGACTAGTACTGTAGTGCATCTGTGCTGAAATATTGTTCAAATTGTGTTATATCCTTGATATGTTTTGTATCCCTTGATGTGTCATTCTTCAGCAAGCCCTGTCCCAGAGACTGCAGAAAAGAAGAAAGGTAGCTTCTTTACATGGGGGTTTTCTCGGAAATCCAAGAAAACTACCATCGAAGCCCAACAGAGTCTGTGCAGAACTGACAGCAGACTACCGCCTCAGAGATGCTTTGATGGTGAAGATCATCGATTTGTTTGCGTCTGTTGCTCCTTATCGCTTTGTTTTGAATCTAATTATTGTCATTGGTTGTTGTCTACTTTATCATCCCTATCTCATATTGTCTAATATTGCCTATCACATTAATCTGACGTCGCTAGTTTTTAATCTGTTAATCTAAATCACTATCACAACGCGTTAGCATTTCGCTAGTTTGTTTGTAAACTTGTTATGTGTGCCCACCGTCATTTCTGTCACGCTCTCCTTTTGTGTAGTAGAAATTTGTGTATGTCCAAATGCAGTAGGGCAGTCCAGGTACCGCCCTATTAAATGTCAGTGTCACCTGAGTGACATGTGCGACAGTCTATCGGCTGCTGTTTTGGGTCTATTCAAGGCGGAGCTTGTCACCTGGGTGCGCATCGTGCAATCGTTGTTGTGTGTGGGTGTGCGCGCAGTGTAATGTTTCTTTATCCAGTGAAAAAACTGCTTTATAGTAGAAACATCTCTTTATTATATTGCAGATCGCGTGCAGGAACAGCAACAACACTCTCAGTGATTGTGATTCACTTGACTGACTACCCTACAGGTAAGTGTGACGCTACTGACACTTAGTGGTTAGTCTCGGTACTCACATCTACAAATACACTATCACTACATCCCCTTTCCTTTAACCGTAAAGAACAAGTTATTACAATCTCAAGAATTATTTACATTGCAATCACTGTAATAATAAACAACGGATTACATTTCTCTTTTTTTTTTCATCTTATGAACATTCAAATGCTTATGGTATGTTTAAGCACTATTCACAGGTTAAGTCTATCAGGAGGCTTTACTGTGCGCTTCGATCTTCTCAGTACAGGAGAATGAAAGTCTGAAAGCATTTCTTTAGCTGGCTCTTTGTTATCCAGTACTGGAAGTGTTTAAGATGTTGTCGTTGAGTCTGCACAGTCTGTGTCACCTGCATATGTATCCACCAGTACTGTCTCTTTCGTTTTCAACAGACTCCTCCGATTTCTCCTCAGGATTTGACCATCTTCAGTCCGGACAGTATAAGATCTTGGGTTCATCTCCTCCAGGACTGTGGCTCTTTTAGTCCAGGTACTGCAATCCTCAAGTCTTACTGTGTCCTTATTGGAGAGTGGCTCTAGGCTTTTTGATGCCTTGTCATAATTCGCTTTTTGTCTCTGTTTCAGGTGCTTTTGTTTTCTTTTCAGGTATTTGTTCTTGCTTGGTGTTGCTAAGCAAGGAAGTGTGGTTTGCAATCTGCGTCCCATCAGGATTTCTGCAGGAGACACACCGTGTTCAAGTGGAGAAGCACGGTAATTCAGCAGGGCTAAGTAAGGATCTGAATGACTCTCCACTGCTTTCTTGAGTAGTAGCTTCACTATGTGTACTCCTTTCTCTGCTTTTCCATTTGACTGCGGATATAATGGGCTCGATGTCACATGTTGAAACCCATATTCCTCAGCAAACTTCTGAAAGTCTTTGCAACTGTAGCACGGCCCATTATCACTGCACACCACCTGCGGGATGCCGTGTCTCGCAAAGATAGATTTCATGTGCGTTATCACACAAGCAGCAGATGTGTTGGGAAGCAATGCAATCTCTGGATAGTTTGACAGATAATCTATCACAAGCAAATAGTTTCGTCCATCCAGGAAGAATAAGTCAGTCCCAACTTTCTGCCATGGTTCATCTGGTGGATCAGTGATGATCATCGGCTCCTTCTGTTGCTTTGCATGATGCTTCAAACAAGTATCACAGGTTGACACCATCCTGTCAATGTCTGCGTTTATTCCAGGCCAATAGATGGCAGTTCTAGCCCTTCTTTTACATTTTTCCGCTCTGAGGTGTCCCTCGTGCAGTTTTGTCAACATCTCATTTCGCAGTGACTGAGGGATGATGATCCTGTTCTGTCTCAGCAGAAGTCCCTTGACCACACTCAGCTCTGTTCTGATGTTGTAGTACTGGGCACATTCTCCTCTAGGCCAGCCCCCATTCAGATGTGTAATGACCAATTGCAGACATTTATCTTTCTCAGTCTCCACTACAATTTGTTTAAGCTTTGCGTCTGTGACTGGAAGAGCTTCAGCTACCATGTTCACGTGTTGAGTCATGTTTCATGTGATTTTTAGTTTGAAGCTTGATTGTTTGTTTTCATTTGTATTGTTAGCTCCATTCCTCCTTTTGGTTTTGTTCTTCTCTTTAACCTGTTGCTGCTCCATGATATGTCTAGGTGCATGAGCCTTTGGTACCAACCTAGATGAGTATTTATATCCCTCTGTTTTCCCTGTATGGTTTGAACCTATTTTAATATGTTGTTGGGTTGAAATGTGAGTGGATTCATTGTTTTTATTTGCTTTTTGCTGTTTATTTCAGGAGCTGAAGGCCCCCAGTGAGGGAAGCTAGCTGTCTTGGCCCTGTGGTGGTGGTGTTTCTCTCACAGAGTGTTTTTGCCATTTGACAACTGTGTCTCCCTCACTTAGAGTGTGTGTAGTGTGAGTGTTTGTGCGGAACATATTCGGGTGAGTGGGGTGTCTTCGGATACTCACTGTTCAGCTAGCCGCCCTACTGGTAAGCCTCAGCCTGAAAGTCTCTTGTTTCCTTATTTTCTTCTCCCTTTATTTGGTCAACCATTTTCTACATTTTAATTCATTAGTATGAAATAAAAGTATTTTGTATTTACATCCACGTCTCCTGTGTTTAGTGGAAACGAATCTGCGTGCCCTATTTTGGGTATACATTTCCCCGTTCATAGAGACGGGGTGGCGTAGTCTGCTCTATTTTGGTTTTAGTTGTACACTAGTGGTAGTAACACAGAAACTTTAAAGCCCTTGCATTCTTACTATCCTCAATTAGATACTGTTTTGGATGCGACTAGCTTGGTGAACTCTGTACATTGTTCGATTCCGGCTGTAGAGCCTGTGCAGCAGGGCAATTGGGTGACCATGAGGCGGCCTAGTCGTGGGAAAAAACGGCGCAGTTCCGTTTAGAACATCAAACAGGTTCTCCCCACTCAGTGACGCACCCACTGAGAATCCTGTTGAAAGTGCCCTAGTTATTGGCGACTCTATTAGACGGAACGTGAAAACCGAGACGCCAGAGTGCCTGACATCAAAGCAAATTTAAAAGTGCTGGCTAATGCCAATCATAAATGCTCTAAGATTATTATTCACGTCGGCACTAATGATGTTCGACTTCACCAGTCGGAGATCACCAAAATTAACATTAAAGAGGTGTGTGCACTCGCACGTACAATGTCAGACACTGTAATTTGTCCTGGACTCTTCCTGAGATAATTAGCAGACTATCATCACTATTGCAATGGCTGGCTGTCTTAAGTGGTGTCCACAGAATAATATAGGTTACATAGACAATTGGAAAGGTTTTTGGGGCAGACCTGACCTTTTGAAAAGAGATGGTATTCATCCCTCCTGGGGTGGTGCCGCTCTTCTCTCTAGTAATATGGCCTGTGGTCTTAGTGCTGAACCTTGACTAACTGGGGCCCAGGTCAGGAAGCAGACAGACTGGCTAAACCGACCGTCTGCTAGCTGTCTCAAGTCACAGAAGTCCGATAAATCCCAACACATTCAGAGACTCTTTCACCTAGATATCATCACATAGAGACTGGGTCTGTACCCCGAATTAATAAATACAAAAAACTTCCAAACCCATTTAAGGGTAAAAATTTAATTGATGTTCAACAAGTAAAAAACAGATAATAAAGAGAAACAAACGATAAAGCTTGGGTTGCTGAATATTCTACCCCTTTCTTCTAAAGCACTCATTGTAAATGATACTATCACAGAAAATAATCTAGATGTGCTGTGTTTGACAGGAACCTGGCTAAAACCAGAGGATTACATTACTTTAAATGAGTCTAGCCATCAAGGTTACTATTATCGACACGAACCTCGTCGGAAAGGTAAACGGGGAGGTGTTGCTGTAATCTATAGTAATATCTTCAGTATTACACATCCCGTATTAAGTGACACATCCCATTTGACATTTGTGCTGGTGGCTACTGTATACAGGCCACCAGGGCACCATACAGACTTTATCAAAGAATTTGCTCATTTTCTATCGGAGTTAGTACTGGCTGTGGATAAAGTCCTTATTGTTGGTGATTTTAATAATGTCAGATAATGAAAAAGACGCTTTGGGATTGGCATTAACAGATATTCTAAACTCTATTGGAATATTATTTCCAAACAGCACAGCAGTAATGACTTTATGAACTTCTTTACTTGCAAGATTGACAATATTAGAGAGAAAAGTATAGCCATGCAACTGTCTACTGCAGTATCATATCAGACAGTGCATTGTAGTATCCCTGAGGAAAAATTCCATTCATTTGCTGCTATAGGAGAGGAAGAATTGTCTAAATTTGTTAAATTATCGAAATCAGCAACATGTATGTTAGACCCTATACCGACTAAGCTTTTGAAAGAGATGCTTCCAGAGGTCATAGATCCTCTACTTAAGGATGCATTAATGATCTTATCACTAGGTTATGTACTGAAATCTTTTAAGATGGCTATTATCAAACCTCTTATTAAAAGGTTTAACGTGATTGGCTGGATCCGGGCCGTGTCCCGGTCGGATGAGGAACCTGCGCCTGTGCGCGGCAGCAGCGTGGCCCTGGGGTGTCGGCGGAGACTGTGTCAACTAGCTCATCCCTTGTGAAGGCCTTACTGACACATCAGCCAGTGGCACAGATCCCCAACAAACCGTCCCAAAAGATCCTAAAATAGATGGAACTGGATTCAATATTTTGACTGTTGCGATTCCAAATCGGACTTATGACCTGTAACTCTGCCTGAGTATCAAGCAGGTGTTCACTGTTGGCCAGAGGAGAACAGGCCCCCGACTAAGCCTGGTTTGTCCCGAGGGTTTTTTCTCCATTTTGTTGGGAGTTTTGGTTCCTTGCCTCTGTTTTAATGTAAAGCTGCTTTGCCACAATTTGCATTGTAAAAAGCGCTACATAAGTAAAGGTGACTTGACGTGACTTGACTACGCAGACGTGTGTTTACATGCAGATGTGCATTTTGCCTGAGTGGGGCACAAATAATTAAATGCAATAAATTTTAGTCCGAGGATATTTTTTCAAGTTTTACATAAATATAAGTGTTACACTGAATGACAATGAGCTTATATGAATACTTCTTATTGTGCTGAAATACTTCTTATGAATACGGCTTATTGTGCTGCTTAACTCTTTTTAATGTCAAACTAGTCACACTAGCAGTCGAATACCCAGTCTATTTCCTGCTATAAGCATTGGCCAAAAACTATGACCTTTTACAAACTTTTTGAAGTAGCCAAATAAAATCATT
This sequence comes from Zacco platypus, assembly GCA_038088235.1. Taxonomy (NCBI): domain Eukaryota; kingdom Metazoa; phylum Chordata; class Actinopteri; order Cypriniformes; family Xenocyprididae; genus Zacco; species Zacco platypus. The sequence continues at coordinate 22,390,428 of CM076086.1, read as the reverse complement.
CAGATATGAAAAGCTGTAATGCCGAAGCACATCAAGTTACAGGAAGAAGTTAGCAGGTGCACATAGAGCAAATGGAGGCATCAAACCAAAAGGGGTAGTCAAGAAAATAGACACCAAGGTCGTACAAAGAAAATCTAAAGAAAAGAGAGACTTCTAATAAAATTCTGTCCTATATAATAGAGTTAGAGTGAGACATAGGAAGGACTGATAACTGGATGAATAAAGGGAAGGAAGCTCTGAGAAACAAGCAGGCAAAAATGGATTTCAGAGAAAGCAACAGACAGACAATCAAAGGTTAAAATACAAGGCAAGAACACCAAAGAGTTAAGTAAATGATTGTGAGCTAATGTATACTGGTTGGGAGGTTTAGGGAAAAGAGAAAACAATTATCAAATGAGGAAAGTGCATAAAAGAGCAACTCCATGACCCATGTATGCCAAAAACTGACTTCCATTCAATGTAAAACATTTGGGACCTCTCTACGTTAGGGGTTTCTGGTGAATGGTCACATCTGTGTTTTTCCGTTGGCCTGGTCGAATGTTTCAAATGTGGCAGCGGTCTCTTGATGGGCTCTGACGGAGGTGGTATGTTGAGCTGACGGAAAGGTTTGGTTTGCCAAGCCGTGTTGTCAGTCTGGTTGGATGTTTTGAATTGTGCTGAAAATCTTGCTGTCCAAAAGGCAAAAAACGTCTTTTGTCTTTTGGACTTGTTCAGCCAACACAGATTTTTCACCTCGGCTTGATGGATTGACTGTGGACATTTGGAGAGGGTAAATTTTGGATTTTGTACGAGTACCTTGAGCTGTTATTGGTGCAATGCATCTTTTTGTGCATGCATGGTTGTTTGGAGGTCATCTGTTGAGAAAAACTGTCGTTTGTAAGTTTCCACCGTTTTTCAAAATTAAATTTCTTCGGAGCATTGTGTAATTATATATATACGATTTAGTTATGGACCCAGAACTCGAAAAGAAGAGGCTAAATGACACAAACGGGCCAGGAAGTCCTGTTAATTCCATAGTACATAATAATAGTAATTTGGGAAGCCATAGGCAAACTGCTCAAAAACTGAATTCAAAAACAGCTGAAGTACTTAGAGAAATGGAAAAACAACTACATAATATAGGATTGAAGAAAAAGACTGTTTCATTATCAAGATGTTTTATTAAAGAGGATTTTCCTTTACACACATCATTTAAACATTAAAAAAACGAATTGTACTGCTTAACCACAAAAAGTTTATACAGACATTTTAAAATCGTTACCAGAAGAAATGTAAAAACAAGTATTTCCACTGCATTAAAAACGTTGAAAACAAAAGTCAATTTAAAAAACGTAATCAGAAAAAAGTAAAACAAGTAACAGAAAGCTTTTCCATCACATCAAAAATGTTAAAAAAGTCAATGTTCAGTCATTTAAAAATGTAAAACAAGTTTTTTCACATAGTGTTTTTAAAAAACTGTAAAAAAACAACAAAAAAATCAGTTACCAGGACGTTATAAGAAAAAAAAAGTGCTTTAAGCTTTTAAAAAAGGTAAAACAAGCTAGAGAGCGTTTTTCACATACATTTGAAGAAAGTAGGAACTACGTAGGGTTTACAACTTTAATAACATTTAAAATTATATATACATCTTTAAAACACAAAGGCATATCCATTTGTTTTTAAGTCATCCTTTTTAATTTGGGGCAATTATCAGGCACCACAGAAACTTTTTTTTCAATCATTATTGAAACATTAATGTTTGTGAATGACTGTAGACCTACCCTTTATAACTGGAGTCGATTAAGAACACCGAGCGCCTATGGCAAGCCGTTTTAGCTTTTAAACTTTGTTCTGACTGTCTATAAGTATATTTAAAGATAGTAACAATTGTATTTTGACGAGTGATAATTATAATTCGACTAGTCAGAATGACAATTAGAGATATCTGCAATTATAATTGCACTAGTAAGAAATCCGATTTGAGATATCTGTAATATATATTTGACTAGTCAAAACTCCATTTAAGATATCTGTATTGATGTCATAGATGTCTTTAAAAGACGTGTCATTTATCCGCAAAGGTAATAGAGATATCTGTAATTCGGTTTCGACTAGTCACAATTATATTTTAAGATATCTGAATTTTAATTGCTCCTAGTCGAATCCGTCGTGCGTGATGTGAAACTTACATTTCCTCAGCACCACCCACAGGCGCTATCTCGACAACTATATTACCTTAGAAAACGGTTGACAACGCAAAACAAGCCCGCGATTTGCAAATAATGCAGTTACTATTCCAGTGTTAATAACATACACAGTTACTTTTCCAGTAATTTTATTACCTGAAAACCAGGTCAGGCCGTTGAGATTTTTTGGCGTGCAGACAATGGTTAGAAAAGGCGGGGCTTAGCAAAGGGTTGGTTTGAGAACGCAATTAAGATATCTATAAAATAATTTCGACTAGTCAGAATGTTCATTCAAGATATCTACTCTGAAATTCTTCCTAGTCACGAAGCTGAATGCAGATATCTCCAAAGAAAGATCCTCCTAGTCAAAAAACAGACTGAGATATCTATAATTAAGTTGAAGATATCTTTAAATGAGTTTTGACTAGGACGAATTCCAATTCAAGATATCTCTAATTAAGTGTTGCCTAGTCAAAAATCCAGTTCAAGATATCTACAACTGTAATTTGACTAGTAATAAATTATTTAAAGATATCTACATATTTATTTTTGGATATCTTAAAAAACGATGAATTAAAGATATCTCCAATTTGATTATGACTAGACAAAACCCAGTTAGAGATATCTCTAATTATGATTTGCACTAGTGGCAATTCAATTGAAGATATCTCTAATTTAATTGCCACTAGTGCAAATTATAATTTGAGATATCTCTAACTAAGTTTTGTCTAGTCATAATCAAATTGGAGATATCTTTAATTACAATTTCTACTAGTCAAAACTCATTTGTAGATATCTGAAAATATTTTCCAATTGAAGTCAATGGAAGAATTTGACTAGTCATAAAAGCATTGTAGATATCTGTAATGTATATTACGACTAGTCAAATTAACATTGTAGATATCTTCAATGCATATTATGACTAGTCACAATGACATTGTAGATATCTCAATTGCAATTACGACGAGTCAAAATTGCAGAAGAGATATCTGGAAATGGAATTATGACTAGTCAAAACTGATTCATGACTAGTACGGGAAGGAGTATTTAAAGCTAAACCGGCTTGCCATAAGCGCCGACTTTGACATCAGAAGTTGTAATCATGACATGAAACTTTTGAAAGAAGAAACGTTTTAAAATACAGGCAAGTTCATAAAGATTTATATTGTGTGCCTAGATTGCAGTTATCTTTTGCATTTATCTGCGCAGTATAACGTCATAACAAAAACATTCGAAAAAATCCCTTGGCAACAGGCCAACGCGTTCGACTAATTGTGACGTCACAGGCCGAGTCGCGCCTATATATATGGAGCTCTGCTCAGGTTTGGTTCAGTTGCTTCCCATCGATCGATCTGACTAGTACTGTAGTGCATCTGTGCTGAAATATTGTTCAAATTGTGTTATATCCTTGATATGTTTTGTATCCCTTGATGTGTCATTCTTCAGCAAGCCCTGTCCCAGAGACTGCAGAAAAGAAGAAAGGTAGCTTCTTTACATGGGGGTTTTCTCGGAAATCCAAGAAAACTACCATCGAAGCCCAACAGAGTCTGTGCAGAACTGACAGCAGACTACCGCCTCAGAGATGCTTTGATGGTGAAGATCATCGATTTGTTTGCGTCTGTTGCTCCTTATCGCTTTGTTTTGAATCTAATTATTGTCATTGGTTGTTGTCTACTTTATCATCCCTATCTCATATTGTCTAATATTGCCTATCACATTAATCTGACGTCGCTAGTTTTTAATCTGTTAATCTAAATCACTATCACAACGCGTTAGCATTTCGCTAGTTTGTTTGTAAACTTGTTATGAGTGCCCACCGTCATTTCTGTCACGCTCTCCTTTTGTGTAGTAGAAATTTGTGTATGTCCAAATGCAGTAGGGCAGTCCAGGTACCGCCCTATTAAATGTCAGTGTCACTTGAGTGACATGTGCGACAGTCTATCAGCTGCTGTTTTGGGTCTATTCAAGGCGAAGCTTGTCACCTGGGTGCGCATCGTGCAATCGTTGTTGTGTGTGGGTGTGCGCGCAGTGTAATGTTTCTTTATCCAGTGAAAAAACTGCTTTATAGTAGAAACATCTCTTTATTATATTGCAGATCGCGTGCAGGAACAGCAACAACACTCTCAGTGATTGTGATTCACTTGACTGACTACCCTACAGGTAAGTGTGACGCTATTGACACCTAGTGGTTAGTCTCGGTACTCACATCTACAAATACACTATCACTACATCCCCTTTCCTTTAACCTTAAAGAACAAGTTATTACAATCTCAAGAATTATTTACATTGCAATCACTGTAATAATAAACAACAGATTACATTTCTCTTTTTTTTTTTCATCTTATGAACATTCAAATGCTTATGGTATGTTTAAGCACTATTCACAGGTTAAGTCTATCAGGAGGCTTTACTGTGCGCTTCGATCTTCTCAGTACAGGAGAATGAAAGTCTGAAAGCATTTCTTTAGCTGGCTCTTTGTTATCCAGTACTGGAAGTGTTTCAGATGTTGTCGTTGAGTCTGCACAGTCTGTGTCACCTGCATATGTATCCACCAGTACTGTCTCTTTCGTTTTCAACAGACTCCTCCGATTTCTCCTCAGGATTTGACCATCTTCAGTCCGGACATTATAAGATCTTGGGTTCATCTCCTCCAGGACTGTGGCTCTTTTAGTCCAGGTACTGCAATCCTCAAGTCTTACTGTGTCCTTATTGGAGAGTGGCTCTAGGCTTTTTGATGCCTTGTCATAATTCGCTTTTTGTCTCCGTTTCAGGTGCTTTTGTTTTCTTTTCAGGTATTTGTTCTTGCTTGGTGTTGCTAAGCAAGGAAGTGTGGTTTGCAATCTGCGTCCCATCAGGATTTCTGCAGGAGACACACCGTGTTCAAGTGGAGAAGCACGGTAATTCAGCAGGGCTAAGTAAGGATCTGAATGACTCTCCACTGCTTTCTTGAGTAGTAGCTTCACTATGTGTACTCCTTTCTCTGCTTTTCCATTTGACTGCGGATATAATGGGCTCGATGTCACATGTTGAAACCCATATTCCTCAGCAAACTTCTGAAAGTCTTTGCAACTGTAGCACGGCCCATTATCACTGCACACCACCTGCGGGATGCCGTGTCTCGCAAAGATAGATTTCATGTGCGTTATCACACAAGCAGCAGATGTGTTGGGAAGCAATGCAATCTCTGGATAGTTTGACAGATAATCTATCACAAGCAAATAGTTTCGTCCATCCAGGAAGAATAAGTCAGTCCCAACTTTCTGCCATGGTTCATCTGGTGGATCAGTGATGATCATCGGCTCCTTCTGTTGCTTTGCATGATGCTTCAAACAAGTATCACAGGTTGACACCATCCTGTCAATGTCTGCGTTTATTCCAGGCCAATAGATGGCAGTTCTAGCCCTTCTTTTACATTTTTCCGCTCTGAGGTGTCCCTCGTGCAGTTTTATCAACATCTCATTTCGCAGTGACTGAGGGATGATGATCCTGTTCTGTCTCAGCAGAAGTCCCTTGACCACACTCAGCTCTGTTCTGATGTTGTAGTACTGGGCACATTCTCCTCTAGGCCAGCCCCCATTCAGATGTGTAATGACCAATTGCAGACATTTATCTTTCTCAGTCTCCACTACAATTTGTTTAAGCTTTGCGTCTGTGACTGGAAGAGCTTCAGCTACCATGTTCACGTGTTGAGTCATGTTTCATGTGATTTTTAGTTTGAAGCTTGATTGTTTGTTTTCATTTGTATTGTTAGCTCCATTCCTCCTTTTGGTTTTGTTCTTCTCTTTAACCTGTTGCTGCTCCATGGTATGTCTAGGTGCATGAGCCTTTGGTACCAACCTAGATGAGTATTTATATCCCTCTGTTTTCCCTGTATGGTTTGAACCTATTTTAATATGTTGTTGGGTTGAAATGTGAGTGGATTCATTGTGTTTTTATTTGCTTTTTGCTGTTTATTTCAGGAGCTGAAGGCCCCCAGTGAGGGAAGCTAGCTGTCTTGGCCCTGTGGTGGTGGTGTTTCTCTCACAGAGTGTTTTTGCCATTTGACAACTGTGTCTCCCTCACTTAGAGTGTGTGTAGTGTGAGTGTTTGTGCGGAACATATTCGGGTGAGTGGGGTGTCTTCGGATACTCACTGTTCAGCTAGCCGCCCTACTGGTAAGCCTCAGCCTGAAAGTCTCTTGTTTCCTTATTTTCTTCTCCCTTTATTTGGTCAACCATTTTCTACATTTTAATTCATTAGTATGAAATAAAAGTATTTTGTATTTACATCCACGTCTCCTGTGTTTAGTGGAAAGGAATCTGCGTGCCCTATTTTGGGTATACATTTCCCCGTTCATAGAGACGGGGTGGCGTAGTCTGCTCTATTTTGGTTTTAGTTGTACACTAGTGGTAGTAACACAGAAACTTTAAAGCTCTTGCATTCTTACTATCCTCAATTAGATACTGTTTTGATAACTAATGATTAACTCCATGCTTAATCATTCACTAAGGTTTAATATAAATCTTAATAAACACAAGAAAAAAAAAATAAAATAAAAAAAATATAAAGCAAATTTAAGTCATTACATCACATTTATACTCTCCTTTCACAAATTTAAGAGGGATCATTTATATGGATGAAGTAAGATAAAAAACACTAAGGCTATTTTTTGTGGGGAAAGACCCTAATACAAGCAAGCAAAAAGAATCATAGACATAGACAGACTTACTCCTGGATCTAATACCCTTAATTTCAAACACAAAATATTGTTGTTCTTAATTCTCTTAACACATTTTACTGTAACTTCCACGACTGGTCATTTCTTTGTCAATTTTGGCTAATACGGTTTATCATCAAATTCATTGATTACCAAACAAGTACATACTTATCCTCTGGAAACCGGGCTAAACGAGTAAACACTGTTACTGCATTCCTGGCATGGGCTAGACTCTGTCACCTCTCAGACGATAAGTATAGACATTGCTCGTAATCATAAATACCACGATGTACACTGATTTTTACAAAAATCCTTTCCAATTCATCATATTATAAAAGAAGAGAGATTGTAAATCCACTCTTTTCACTATACTCTTTTAGATCCTGTTTACGATTCAAAACGATTCTAACTCAATATAAACAACGAAAAAATTCCTAACACCCATGATAATTCCTTTAAATCTCTATAAAAATCATCCCCTATCCTTTTTCATATTTCTGTAACTCGCATGTTTTTGGAATCATTATCTATAATTTTACTTCAACTTGTATTTGCTCATCCCCTATAAAACTTACTTTTTTATCTTTTCTTCAAAAGCAATTATTTAAGACTTCAATTTTATGACCTTATCTTCACCCAAGTCAAAAACATTTCTTCAATTTAAACATATTTTTTAAACATTTGAAGTGACTCATTAGACTTCACCAGTCTCTGTACTGAACTGGATACACACTGAAAAATACATTGTAAACACATCAACATCAGTAATCCTACTACTTCAATTGGTAAAACAGTTTTACATAACCAATATTCCCACAAATCTGTCAACCTTTCAATCCATAAGTCATTAACCCTTTCAGGCGCTTTTACGGCCTTTCTCATTTTAACATGTTCTCCCTGTAATCTGAAATATGGAAACAACAACATTCAATAACATTCAAACTCCCCGTTCTCCTCCTGGGATGTAGATGGGACTTTTCTGCAGCGACTGAAGTGGATCCAAGTGGCCCTTTCAGCTACCTTCATGGCCCTGTGAATAGTCAGAAGCACCTGGGACGGTCCCAGCCACCTTTTTGCTTTTCATAATCTTTTCCAGATCTTGTTCTACCACGAAATCTCCTGGTTTGATGTCGTCCGATACGATTTCAGCTTTCCCCTGAGCGGCTTTTACCTGCGTACAGACATTAGACACCACAGAATCTCCACATCTCTTTTTGCAATAACTCAACATGTCATGCTCACACAACCCTGTTGATGGCAGCTGTTGTTTACCCCCCTCTATTCCCATGAATGGTGGTCTACTAAAGAGAATCTTGAATGGCTCAAATTCACTCTAAATCTTTTTTTCTCATTCTCATGTGCATTAGAACAACTGAAAACACTCTAACCCATGTGAACCCAGTTTCCTCACAGCACTTAGCCAATTTATTTATTTTCTTATCTCAAAATTTTGACGTTCTACCGTCCCACCTGATTCATCACCTCATTGACAAAATGTGTTCCATTGTCAGAACTGATTTTCCATGGAATAACCCATCTTTGGACTATTTCAGTCAGCAGAGCCTTTGCTGCTGCTGCTGCTGAGTCCTGCTTTTACATTGGGAAACTTCCACCCATTTAGACCACATGTCAACCAACACCAAGCAGTACCTCTTCCCTTCACAAGGGCAAAAGGACCTGCTGGCGCTGGCTGAGATGCTTGAGGCTTTTTTATACATTTGGCCACATTGTGGGTAGTGCAAATTACTCGTTTTTCACAATCTTCATTACCAAAAATTTGACAAATATCGTGAACCCCTTTGTAAACCACAATTCTTTCATCTTTTCAATCAACCATTCCCCCTTTCGATGCTGGCTTTTCCCATGCATCGTCTTAACATAATGAGGAAAGAAGTGTCGAGATAAACAAGGCTTGCCATCACAGCTCATCCGCACCATTTTCCATCTTGCAGCCAGAATGCTTCCACGCGTTTTTCTCCACCCCTATGGCAAAAGTCTGCATACTCTGTAAAGAAGATGAAACGTCAGGGTTATTCTCAGATAACAAAGTACACTCAGTTTCTTTTGTCTGCTGCACTGCCGCAGCCTTCGCAACCGCGTCTGCTCTCACGTTTTCCTGTTGACACAAAAATGTTATCCTATATTTACAATCTACAATCAACAAAATATCATCCAAAAGGCCTTGTATTGGGCGCCCACCTGTCTTCAAAAAAATTTCTTTGCTTAATAATTTGACGGCAATGAGCCAGAAGTCACAACTTCAAATTCGGTTGTCACAGCCAAACCGACCTTGTTTTGGCCTGTTTGTGGATCTTTGAAAGCCAAACCATCCACAGAGAGGACCTTCTCACAGTTTTCGAACGGCGTATCTAAAAGGCCAGGTCGCGGTGTACAGACAATTTCAAATTCGGTCAAACAACAATGATGTTCCTCCCCATCCTCCTCCTTCGGAAGGAGGCTGGCAGGATTCAAGACTATACAACGCTTAACAATAATATCCTTGCAATATCAAGCGAGATATTGTGGCTTCGTAGCCATCGAGCTGTCGATAAATTCAATATTTTCTGTTCTTGCAACATCATGGACACTGCGTGTGTCCACAGGTCGCAGTTGGTCACCATGATGCTGCAACAACACAGAAGTCATAAACCTATTTTTTTTCTCATCTACCATCTGAACAAAAGGTTTTGTTGGTACCACTTTTATAACTCGGACCCTTTGTCAGACATAGACTTATTATTACGGATTATGACCTTAGCCAAAAATTTAACTTGTTGTTTCACAAACTGCAGTTTCAACAAGCTGAACTTGTAACCCTCCTGAGCCAAGTGCTTCAGGAGAGTCACAGTGTCAGTTACACATGTAGACTCATCACAAACACACACACACAAATCATCACATACTGAAGCAAAGCTATTCCAGCTGTCAGGGTCAGAGGTTCCAGGCTCCTTCTCAATACCTTATTATAAATTGTCGGAGACTCACAATATCCCTGACAAAGTCTTGTAAATGTATATAAAACTTTCCCCTTAAATTTGAATACAAACCAGAATTCCCTCTCTATCTATCTCTCAATAAAATGTTTCATCTTGTGTACTTTGACAAGATTTTGTATGAATTTGGAATAGTAGGAGCCCTGTTTGCCTGACAGCTGCATTCACTACTGGTAAATTTCGGACAAACCGCCACTCTATTGGTTGTCCCTTGTTTCTTACCTTTTTCACAGGAAAAATTAGAGTTCAAACAGCAGAATCATTGCATGGCCTTATGACACCCTACTCAAAAACTGGTGTGATATTCAGTATTGCCTCTGTTTTGAGAGAATACTGCCCTTGACACGGTCTGTAATCTGATTTTGCAGTGACTACAACTGGCTCACACTCCCTTATCAATCCCACATCATATTTGTGCTTTAGTCCATAACTCAGGGACCACCTCTGCCAAGGCAGTGTCTGAAGCACAAATATCTGCCATGCAATAAGTCTCCTTTTTGTGACATTGTCAATTGCATTTATATCTCTTTCCCCCTCAGCTTCCTGCTTGCACTCTGACATAAATGCCCATAATCTCTCACTGTACTTCAAATCATCTTTTTCTCTCCCTCCAAACTGTTGCTTCAACACATTTTCTCACAAACTTCCCTACTTCAGCCATGGAAACAGATAAGTGAGGCACAGCCCCCCGTCCCCCCGTCCCCCCCCCAAAGATAATATTTTTCTGTCAGACGGAGCTGAAGCCGCACACACATTCTCTGTCCAATACAGTTTGTCAAACTTCAATGTCTCTCTCTTTTCCCCTTTGAACCAGTCATTTTCATATTTTCACTAATCTCTTTCAATTACGACATGTGATGTGCAGTGTACATTGTCAGGCATCATAACTTCTGTATTGAGTGGCTTAGTTCGGTTCGTAGCAATTTCACATATCCTCTTAGCCCACTCACCATCTGTTATGTGCCACTCATATGCCCACTGTGGTTCTAATTGCAAACAACAAATTTGTTCGTCCTCTATTACCTTGACACCAGAGGAGTCTGCAACAAGCATTAAATTTAGTTTGCAAATCAAATCTCGACCCATAAGGGGCACAGGGCATTTCATTGAATAGATGAATTGATGTTTTAATTTTCGACCCCCTTCTGTCTCACAAGATAAGGGTACAGTAAATTTTTCAGAAATTTGATGCCCCGATGCAGAAATAGATTCATTTATACTGTTTGTCATTGACTGTTGACATGGCAGGTCACATGGTCACACAGAGGATCTGTTTGCTCCAGAATCCATTAAAAATAAAATCTTTGTTCCCTCCACTAACATGGGGCATGGTCAAAAACCCCTCACTTTCATACATCACTAAACATTTATCAGACATATCACATTTTTCGTCAGACACACAGAGAAATGCAAGCGTTTTCTTCATTGCAGAGAGCAGTATATAAATCAGCGTATGTGTTTGTGTATGTGGTTAAAAAATGTTCACTTCCCTTTTCAGTAGCTGTCGGCTGCTCGCCCAGGGCCCCTCCTCTCTGCTCTCCGCTCTCCTCACTTCAGTCTTTCTTGCGCTGGTCTTCTCGGCATTCTCTGGCCCAATGACCATCTTTCTTACACAGTTTGCATTTGATACAGTCTCTCGTCGCATGGTCATCAGTTCCACAGATCCAGCATTTCCACCTCCTTGCAGTTTCCCTCACTCCTCTCAAGTAGCCTCTGCTGCGTCCTCTTCCTTTTCTTGCCTTCACCTACTCAGGCCAGGATGCAGACTGACCCTCGGGTCTTGACTCAGCATTCACTTGGGTCAGCTGCCAGTCTTTGTCACCCCTGACTTTACCTCTTTCTTTTCTTGCAAGCTGCCGTTCTTCTGCATGCAAAGTATGTTCCAAGATATCAATTAACCGTCCGTTCCACCATTCAGTGCAGCTGGATTTTACCTCTTGCACAATTTCTGGTCTCAGTCCATTCAAGAACCAGCTCCGCAAATAACACTCCCAGATTCCCCTTTCTTTCGGTTCTGGCACACCACTGTATTTGTTGAACACCTCATACAGTCGGTGATAAAAGTCTCGAACAGACTCTACTCTGGTCTGGCAGCAGTTGCCAATCTTTACTGTGTCTATGCGTGCTGGAAATGCCACTCTTATGACTTCAGACAGTTCTGAAGCAGCTGCGGTACTCCCTGTTCTATCGATGTTTCCAGTCACTGTGTCCTCTCTGACAATCCTCTTCTTTCACTTGTTGTCTTGTCTTTCTTTTTGTTGGGGGAGCTCTGCGCGCTGTCTCTTCCTCTTCATTCTGGGTTTCAGGGATGACATCAAGATCTTCGTCTGGCCCCTGTGCGAAGGGTTGAGAGGTGTTTCTTGCTCCTCTCTCCACACTGCCTCTGCCCACGGTGCTGTTGGTCTTCTCGGCGGAGAGCGATCGAGGTCGGGGTCCACTTTCAGGGCTCGCAACTCAGCCACAGGACAGTGATGGTATGGCGGTTGTGCATGTGAAGAGACACAGACAAAAGGATTAGTAAATTCATGTGGTGCAGTTACTTTTCTTTCATCTCGTTTACTTTCTTTTTCTTTTCCATCCTTACATGCTAATTCCCTCTGTTTTGCCCTTCTTTCCCCCTTATCTGCCTCCTCCAACCAACAATTCATTGTTTGCTCACAGTTCTCACACATATGCTTCTCACAACACCCTTTCTGCCTTTTGCTTCCCTCTTCCACTGCTTCCTTCTCAACACTCAATCTTGCAACACTCATTGTCCCCTCTTCTGGAAAATCATGATACTTCTCTAGCTTTCCTATATTTTGCATGCATTTCTGGCCATACAATTTTCTCATTTGACAGAACACCGTGTATCAAATTTTGCGAGTTTACTTTGGGACTTCCCCATTTTGGTTATCTTTCTCTGTGGCGTTTTTCGACGCGTCTACTAATCTATTGGACGTCTCCAATAGATCCGATTTATCTGTAATTGGAACAGGTAAGCTCTCGCACAATGTCAAAATTCTTTTGTTTCCTCAAATTTGACCCTGCATTTATAAACGTAACCTCAAGTTTACTCCTATCTCGATCCCTCTGACCTGACAGTGTGTTCTCAAGTTTCTAAGCTGTCTTGACCACACTGCCTCGGCTCGGGCGATCTCAAGTGTATCTCTCTTGATTACCCTGCCACAGAGTCAGATAACCACTATGGTTTATCCCCTTTTTTACATAAACCTCAATTTTTAATTTCAAAATCTCAAAAACCCCTTTTTTCTATGAAGTTTTGATTTGTCTCTTACCAGCAAAATTTCTGATGCCACCCAGATTCTTTTCTAATTCCAGTGGTGTCCCCTCTGGGCCCCGGCGGTCGGCCCCTCGTCCCTCAAACTTTGTTCGGGGTAGGGCTGTGACTCAGAGTCCAGGATGATCAGTCACCGTTCGCTCTCGGGTCCAAAAGGCACATCCAAGGAATCCTCACTTCTGACACCAATTGTTGTGGCAGAAATTTAACTCATACTACATAAGAGACAAACTCAGTGAAAATTGTCTTTATAAGAATTTATTCCTTGCAAGGAAGGTCAAACAGTCATACAGAAACACAGGCTACTGCAGAGTGCGACCTAGAAGGCCGGGTTTCCTCCGCTTTTATACCCCCCCCCCTGTACCTTTCAAGGTTACATCTCTTCACATCAGTACTTTTCCACACATGGTAAAAAGAAAAGACACTGTTCCATGACATAAGGCCTATACCTAATACAAGATGACCGTTTCACAATTGCTCACAACTTGATTTTGTGTGTTTATTATAAACCGCATCGCAGCGGTGTGCCATAGCTATGACAAAATATGTCGGCGTGTGCAAATATGATTTTAGCACTATTTAAGAACATTCAAAGTAGGAGAATCTCTATCTATACATTGTATCACTTTGAACGTTCCATTACTTGTTTGTGTCCAAATAAGATCCTTAGCTCATTCATCTCTTTAATTTGAAATGGATGTTGAAGTGTTAGTTGAAAAGCGTTAGTAAATAACAAACAAAAACCTTTAAAGCAACATGACACCATAATATTCATTTTGAAAATATCGTATAACATGTTGAAGTACACTCGCAGTTTGAAAATGACTTCCATAATATTTTCTCTTAGTATGAAGCTTTAATTGTCTGGATCATCCAACGCAAAGTTTTGTGTTCTGTGTGAGAGCCCACAAAGATTACACCAAGATGACCTTGGGCAGTGCATGAACTACGCCTGTAGTGTTCAACATTTTACAAAATAAAAGGAGTAACTACATGGCTAACTGGGAAAAATAACTATTCTTTTTATCTTGTTTCAGTAAAATAACAGTACTTTATAAAGTAAAAGTTGCATTAATGTTACTGTTTTCACAAATTTCTTGTAGATAAGACCTTACAATACCAAACAAAGTTCACGATGCCATCAAGAGTTCACAATGCCAGATTCGCCAGTGCTGTTATAAAACGGCCTGAAACATCCTTGGGTGTTCCCTTTTGAGAGCAGTCACTTCGACACTGCGTAAAACGCTGCGGGAAAATCCCTTTCTTCCAAAATGTTGAAATATAATAGGCTAAAGCCAGTTAGAAAAACTGGCCAATTGCTGCTCTATACGCAAAACGCGTGCCTTACTGGCATAATAGGCAGTATAAAAGGCGAAAAGAGCGGCAATTACCTCAGAATCTCTTCCTTCACGCTCATCGTTGAAAGTTGCTAACGCTGATTTACTTCTCCAAGGCGTGCGATGACTTCAACTTGCAGCATCTGCGCGGGTCCCATCGACCCGCCCGATAACCACCCGCACTGTGTGGCTTGCCTGGGCCTGGCCCACGCCGAAGCAGCCTTCAAAAAAAGATTGGGCGGCTTCCGAGCCCGACCGCCCAGAGGCCCAAGGCCCTGTAGACCTCCAGGAGGAGTTTATGAGGGTGCTTGAAAAGGCGGTGACGGAGTTGGACCTCACGTGGAAGGCCCCAGTCGAACCAACTAAAAGTAAGCTGGACTCCTGGTATCTCCAATCGGGCCGCCGTCAGGCCGCTCCGAAAAGGAGGAACCCATTTTTTCCCGACGTCCATGCCCATGTGGTGAAGTTGTGGTCTGCACCCCAGTCGGCGCGCGTCCATGCTTCCACTCACGCCTTCTTCTCCCACGTGGACGACGCGGAGGCCCACGGCTACGTGCGCACTCCCCCCGTCGAGGAAACGGTCGCCGCTCACCTGTGCCCATCAGCCGCCTCCCTAGGATCAGATCTGGGCCTGCTATCCAAACCGTGCAGGTTCACGGCTCATCTTGCCGACAAGGCCTACGCTTCCGCGCTCCACTCCATGGCAGTGCTGCAGGTTTTTCAGGCGAAGCGGCTGCAGTCTCTTGATGACGCCGGTCTCGAAGCGGAGGTGGTTAGAGACGACGAATGGCGAACGACGAAGCGCTCTGCTCAGGCCATTGGCCGCGCTATGGGGTTAATGGTAGTCCTCCACAGGCACCTATGGCTCACCCTAGCTGACCTGAAGGACGCGGACCGTAAGACCCTCCTCAACGCTCCCATCACTCCCTCCGGCCTCTTTGGCGACGCCGTTGAGTCCGTCGTCGAGCGTTTTGCTGAGGCACAAAAGCGATGAGCCACATGATGCCCCGTCGCTCATTCCAGCCGCAGCCCAGCGTCAGATCACGCTCTTCATCAGCTCACCGCACGGATCGGAGGATTGTGAAGCAGCCGTCTGCCCCAGCTACAGCTACGCGCCCTGAGCCCGTCGTTCGGCGGAAACAATGGCCGGCACCTGGCAGGAAGCGTCACGGCCCAAGGAGAAGCCCTCACCGCGATGGCGGATCGTCTGCGGCGCCTAAGCCGTCATCCTGACAGCCCGGTCGTGAGGAGAAGAACTCCCGTGGAGGAACCCGCCCCCAAGAAAAGGCGACTCTGTTCCCCAGTCCCCGCCGTTCCTGCAGGAGACTGTGGTGTTGTTTGTCAACGAGAAAAGTGTGTCAATGTAAATGTTAATAAAAATGCATATCTCCTCACAAAAAGAGCTTTCTTCCCCTCGTGTTCTCTTCCCCGTGCATCGCGCCCTGTCTCAGAACAGTGCGACGCTGCAGCGCATCATCATTTCAAAAGAACTCGACCCACGGCAGCTAATCACAGCGCGCCCAGTTTCGCCAGAATTAGACTGCAATCTAATACGGCCGTTGTCTCTCTTCCTGCATGCTTGGAGGGCCATTCCAGGTATTTCTCGTTGGCTAATAGACATTATACGCAACGGGTATTCTCTTCAGTTCAGACGCAGACCACCCGCTTCAACGGTGTAGTTCCGTCAGTTTGCTCACGAAAGGAGCGATATAGCGCGTCCCTCCGAGCAAACGGGAATCGGGATTCTACAGCCGTTATTTTGTTGTCCCCAAAAAAGACGCCGGCCTCCGCCCCATTCTCGATCTGAGACCTATAAACCGAGCCCTGCACAAGCGTACGTTCAGAATGACTACGTTGAAACAGATCCTAGCCCAAATTTGCCCGGGGGATTGGTTTGTGTCGGTGGATTTAAGAGACGCTTATTTTCACATTCAAATAGCGGCGCGTCACAGACGCTTCCTGAGATTTGCGTTCGAGGGCCAAGCATACCAGTACACGGTACTTCCGTTTGGCCTGGCGTTGGCCCCCCGCACCTTTTCTCTCAGAGAGAGCGGCATGCGGATCCTAAATTACTTGGACGACTGGCTGATTTTAGCTCATTCGCGAGATGTGCTGGTAGGCCACACGGAAGCGCTGTTGCGCCACCTGGAAAGTCTGGGGTTACGGGTGAATGCTCAGAAGAGTGTGTTCACCCCATGTCAGTCGATAACCTATCTCGGGGTACGTTTCGACTCGGTAGCAATGAAGGCCAGCCTCTCTCCTCAGCGCGTGGACACCATAATTTCTACTTTGCTCCGCTTCAAACCGGGCAGATCTGTTCCGCTGAGGAAGCTTCTGGGATTGATGGCATCAGCTTCCTCGGTCTACCATCTGGGCCTCCTACACATGCGCCCGCTCCAGTTTTGGCTCGAGGCTCGAGTCCCGTGGAGATCGTGGGCATCAGGCCATGTGCTCATCCCGGTCGATCACAGCTGCATCAGGGCTCTGAGGCCGTGGCGCAACATGGACATGTACAGACGGGGCGTTCCCCTGGGCTTAGTGACGAGACGCATTGTTGTCACGACGGACGCGTCTACCTCAGGATGGGGTGCGGTTTGTGTGGGCTCACCGGTGTCAGGCCTCTGGTCAGAGTCGCTGAAAGAGTGGCACATAAACAGGCTGGAGTTACGTGCGGTCTTCCTGGCGCTGGAAGCTTTTCTGCCTCAACTGGAATGGCAGCACGTTCTGATTCGCACCGACAACAGGTCTGTGGTATCGTACATAAATCGCCAGGGCGGCATCAGATCCAGAATTCTCTTCAAGCAGGCGAAACGCCTCCTTTTGTGGTCAGATCGGCATCTTCTCTCCATCAGAGCGACCTACATCCCTGGCCGTCTAAACTACGGGGCGGATTTAATTTCGAGGAGCGGTATTCCTCAGGGAGAGTGGAGACTTCACCCCGGCGTGGTGAGGAAGATCTGGTCCCGGTTCGGGACAGCAGAAGTGGATCTGTTTGCAACGAGCGAGAACGCGTATTGCCCGCTGTTCTTCTCAATGTCCCACTCCCCGCTTGAGGGAGATGCTCTGACATCGAGCTGGCCGAGAGCCAAGCTCTATGCGTTCCCTCCGGTGAAAATTCTACCCTTAGTGCTATGCAAAATCAGGGAGGAGAAAGCGTCAGTGATCCTTGTCGCCTCAAACTGGCCGAACCAGCCATGGTTTCCGGATCTCAGAGAAATGCTGACAGCCGCTCCATGGCGGATCCCGCTCAGGGCGGATCTGCTATCGCAAGCGAACGGTGTGATCTGGTATCCCAACCCGGAGCTGTGGAAACTTCACGTGTGGATGCTTCAGGGCCGTTAGAGGATTTGAGCGTCTTGCCTCCTTGTGTCCTCGCTACACTCACGGAGTCCCGTGCACCATCCACTAGACACCTTTACACTCTAAAATGGCAAGTGTTTGTAAAATGGTGCTGTGAGCTTCTCATCGACCCGGTTAACTGCCCAGTGTCGGATGTTTTAAGTTTCCTGCAGCACAGTTTGGACAGTGGCAGTCCTCCCCCCACTCTGAAGGTTTATATAGCTGCTATCGCTTTGTTTCATGCACCAGTGGCTGGTCATTCGATAAGTAGACACGACTTAGTGGCCAGATTTCTTAAAGGAGCGAGGAGACCGTTTCCTTCACGGCCGCCTTCCGTGCCGCCGTGGGATCTAGCGCTGGTTCTGAAAGCCCTCTCTCTTCCTCCGTTTGAGCCTTTGGAGTCTGCGGCTGTTAAAGAGCTCTCACTGAAAACCGCCCTCCTTCTGGCCCTCGCTTCAGCAAAGCGCGTCGGGACTTGCACGTGCTATCTGTCAGTGAGGATTGTATGTGTTTTGGTCCCGGAGACTGTAGTATCACTCTCCGGCCGAGACAGGGCTATGTGCCGAAATCGTTGTCTACACCCTTTAGATCACAGGTGATCTCTTTATCTGCCTTATCTGCTGAACCGTCAACCTCTCCGGACGCTGACGCTCGCAGCGCTGTCTGCCCGGTCAGGGCGCTCAGGGTTTACGTTGATCGCTCCGCCGCTTTTCGGCAGTCGGACCAGCTCTTTGTGTGCTTCGGGGGACGCTCTAAGCGACGGGCTGTTTCTAAACAAAGGCTCTCCCACTGGATAGTGGACGCGATTACTCTGGCTTACGTCACTATGGGCCAGGACTGTCCCTTCCAAATCAGGGCTCATTCTACGAGAGCAAAGGCTTCATCCTGGGCATGGTCTAAAGGTACATCCATTCAGGATTTATGTTTTGCCCCTGGCTGGTCTTCCTCGAAACCTTCGCCAGGTTTTACAAACTGGACATGCCATCAGTGGCTTCTCAAGTGCTCTCGGTGAGTTAATCTCATTTTTTCATGTGACATACACAGTTAGTTGCCGCTTGCTGTTAACGCTGTGTACGTTCGTTCCTATGCTTAGAGGTTGCATTACTGTGTTGTTCTGCACTTATCAGCATGGGCATACTCTCCCTTTACTGTTAAAAAGCACTTATGTGTTCCTAAGTCTGCACTGTTGGTTACCGCTCTGCTGTTGACACTGTGCCCACCCATGTTGTGTGATTCCACTTATATTGGTATTGTTCTGCCCTTATCAGCGCAGCCTGCATTTCTCTCTCTTTCGTATGCAAATTTGGTATAGGCTTCAGCTCGTCTCTCATTGGCCTTGCTTCACCTATCATACTTGAGCGTCTGTTAGCACCGCCCCTTGTGGCTTGTTGCCATGGGCGATTGGGTGTCTCTTGTTCCTCGCTCTCACGGCGGGATTTTATTTGGTTCCCGCAGCGTTTTACGCAGTGTCGAAGTGACCGCTCTCGAAAGGGAGCATCTCCGGTTACTATCGTAACCTCCGTTCCCTGAGAGGCGGGAACGAGACACTGCGTAAGCCGCCGTGCTCGCGCTCTCTCAGTTTTGCGTTCAGTCGTGATTCTGAGGTGATTGCCGCTCTCTTCGCCTTTTATACTGCCTATTACGCCAGTAAGGCATGCGTTTTGCGTATAGAGCAGCAATTGGCCAGTTTTTCTAACTGCCGTTAGCCTATTATATTTCAACATTTTGGAAGAAAGGGATTTTCCCGCAGCGTTTTACGCAGTGTCTCGTTCCTGCCTCTCAGGGAACGGACCCAGCCAGCAATGACATGTGGGGCCCAGATGGGTTAAGTACGGGTTCCATGGTTACCATGTGGGCATGGGCTTTGGCTGGGTGAAATCAGTGGGTCCCATGTAGGTTTTTTAGTATGAGTCCCACATAGGAAGCCCATATGAGCTGATTGCATGGGCCCCATAAGGGACAGGCATGGGCCAATTAGGCATGGGTTTGAACTGGGAACACATATATGGGTCCTGCAAAGTATATTTATGAGCCAAGTGGGCATGGGTTTGAACTGGGAACGCATATATGGGTCCTGTATGGTTTATTTATGGGCCAAGTGGGCATGGGTTTGATCTGGGAAATCATATATGGGTCCTGCATGGCATCGTTATGGGCCAAGTGGCCATGGGTTTGAACTGGGAACACATATATGGGTCCTGCATGGCATTGTTATGGGCCAAGTGGGCATGGGTTTGAACTGGGAACACATATATAGGTCCTATATGGTTTATTTATGGGCCAAGTGGGCATGGGTTTGAACTGGGAATGCATATATGGGTCCTGCATAGAATTTTTATGAGCCAAGTGGGCATGGGTTTGAACTGGGAACGCATATATGGGTCCTGTATGGTTTATTTATGGGCCAAGTGGCCATGGGTTTGAACTGGGAACACATATATGGGTCCTGCATGACATATTTATGTGCAGAGTGGGCATGGGTTTGATCTGGGAACACATATATGGGTCTTGAATGGCACATTTATGGGCCGAGTGGGCATGGGTTTGAACTGGGAACACATATATGGGTCCTGCATAAAATTTGTAATGGGCCAAGTGCTCATGGGTTTGAACTGGGAACACATATATGGGTCCTGCATAGAATTTGTATGGGCCAAGTGGCCATGGGTTTGATCTGTGAACATATAAATGGGTCTTGCATGGCATATTTATGGGCCAAGTGGCCATGGGTTTGAACTGGGAAAACATATATGGGTCCTGCATGGCATATTTATGGGCCAAGTGGCCATGGGTTTGAACTGGGAACACATATTATGGGTCCTGCATGGTGCATTTATGGGCCAAGTGGCCATGGGTTTGAACTGGGAACACATATTATGGGTACTGCATGGTGCATTTATGGGCAAAGTGGGCATGGGTTTGAACTGGGAACACATATTAGTTAACGTTATACACATATTAGTTACATAGCAGTTAACGTTTGTTAATTCTCTCACATATCCTTTAATTTACGAATTTTACTGTATTTAATTGTTATTTGGTCAGGCAGTTCTTAGGACATCTATAGGGGCCTGTATGCAAAGACAGTTTCGCGCTCAAAACGTTAACTGCTCATTCGGAAAGCACTGTGACTGCTGCCAGCTGTGACTTCGAGGAGAACTTCATAACAGACATTCACAAATTGAGGTAAGTTGAAATGTTATGTTGCCAGAAAAATAACACTGCATATTGTACAGTGGTCTGTATTTTTGGTTTGTGCTGTTTAATCTGATGTAGAATCTAACCAAAAGGAAAATCAGCGGGAGAGCTTGGACAATAAAATATATCACTATAGACTTTTATTCAATAACGGTGATATGAGTTTTAAACACATTTCCGATATTTCGATATAGCAGCTACACATTAGTATATTACAGCGTTTCGTTGACTGGCGGAAATTAAGCATTGGACAATATTGGTATATCGGATATCAGTACAAAATCAATGTCAAGCATCCCTACAAATAACTGTGGTGTATGTCATACACATAATTCCGTAACAGTAACTAATAATCTGAGTAGTATATATATATTTTTTCCTGTCTCCAGTCTGTACATCAGTGCGACTGGATCCGCATGTCATTGGACATGATCTGATGTCTTAAAGTGACAGTGGGTAATAAACCTAATGCGGTCTGTGTCCTTAATATTGATCAAGCAACAAAAGAAAAAGAGAAAAGCATTCACTGCTTGTTAATAGCTTTAATAAGGATTCATTATATGTAATTCATACAAATAAATATGTCTTCTGCTTGAAATAATACAGAGTGATAGTTATAAAGAATGCATATATAATTCATTGAAAAGAAGACTGTTCTACTTTAGGAATAGTGGTTTTATTTAATTTTAAGATATTTAAGTCACAGTAGTAATCTGTATCTGTATTGCATGTTCAAACTTTAAATCATTCTTATTAACCGGTTAATAGATGTTTTCTCCGTAAGTATGTGGGTTTGGAAATTCCCCCAAATTCTGTGTTCTAGAGAAGTCTATATTACACTTTTTAAAGCCCTTTCTCTTAATAACACGCGCATGAATATAGTTTTTTTTAAACTGTTTACAGATAACTACTTTGAAGGAAATAAATGAGTAACTCCATGGTAAATGTCACCCTAGGGCAAACATTTTAGCTTACCACATGTGGAAATGTGTTTTACTTGACTGAATGATTTGAAGAGTTGCAAGTTGGAACAATTAAGAACATTGCTAAATTAACTTATGCTCCTTTGTTTTTAGGTGCACTGAAGAGTAATGCAATCACTCAAAACGTGAACCGCAAAGAAGTGGAAATGGCGCTGGGGAAGTGGTTTATCGGCGCACGTGACCATGGAGGGGAGAGGGCTGCAAGAGCCCATAGAGAAAAAGGAGCGTCCACCACACAGACGCCATGAGTGTATTTTTTTGGAGAGGATTTTTTTTCAGAGTATTTTTTTTTTAAAGTATATTATTGATTTATTTACCGGTATGTTGTGACTTTTAAAGATTATGTTTGTTGTTCAATGTAACAATTTTGTATTAATGTATTTTTTGGAGAGATGTTTTTTTTATATATTTTTGATTTGTTTACATGTGACATTTAAATAATTTTTTAAAGATCATTTTTGTTGTTCAATTTGACAATAAATTTCTTGCAGTTCTTATATTCATTCTTCGTTTTTAGTTTTTTTTAGATTGTTTCCTTAAACCATTTGGCATGGTTGGGCTTAGATAGGCCTTGCATTAATTGCCCAGTTAGGACCCACATAAGACTCATACAGAGCCCACTTTAAGCCCATAGGGGCATTCACGGTTGAATCCTGGTGCAAGCCCACTTTAAACCCCTTTAGGCAGGTGGGGCCCAAATGGGTCTGACATGAATTACCCAGTTAAGACCCTTACAGGTCCCACTTAAAACCCACCTGGGCATCCATGGCTGGCCCCCGTGTGGATCCCGGGTGCAAGCCCATTTTAAACGCCGTTTAAGCAGGTGGGGCCCAAATGGGTCTGTCATGAATTGCCCGGTTAATATCCCACATAACACCCTTATAGATCCCCTTTAAAGCCCATCTGGGCATCCACGGCTGGATCCTGGGTGCAAACCCACTTTAAATCCCTTTGGGCAGGTGGGGCCCCAATGGGTCTGGCATGACCCACATAAGACTCATACAGAGCCCATTTAAAGCCCATCTGGGTAGCCATGGTTGGATCCCGGGTGCAAACCCACTTTAGACCCATTTGGGCAGGTGGGGCCCAAATGGGTCTGACATGAATTGCCCAATTAAGACCCATGCAGTACCCTTACAGGTCACACTTTTAGTACGTCTGGGCTTCCACGGCTTGCCCCAATGTGGATCCCGGGTGCAAGCCCATAATGGGGCCCACATTTGCCGCCCATGAAGCCCTCATCTGGGCCCCACATGTCATTGCTGGCTGGGGAGGTTACGATAGTAACCGGAGACGTTTTACAGCTCATATCTACAGTCGTGGCCAAAAGTTTTGAGAATTACATAAATATTGGAAATTGGAAAAGTTGCTGCTTAAGTTTTTATAATAGCAATTTGCATATACTCCAGAATGTTATGAAGAGTGATCAGATGAATTGCATAGTCCGTCTTTGCCATGAAAATTAACTTAATCCCAAAAAAACCTTTCCACAGCATTTCATTGCTGTCATTAAAGGACCTGCTGAGATCATTTCAGTAATCGTCTTGTTAACTCAGGTGAGAATGTTGACGAGCACAAGGCTGGAGATCATTATGTCAGGCTGATTGGGTTAGAATGGCAGACTTGACATGTTAAAAGGAGGGTGATGCTTGAAATCATTGTTCTTCCATTGTTAACCATGGTGACCTGCAAAGAAACGCGTGCAGCCATCATTGCGTTGCATAAAAATGGCTTCACAGGCAAGGATATTGTGGCTACTAAGATTGCACCTAAATCAACAATTTATAGGATCATCAGCAAGTTCAAGGAAAGAGGTTCAATGCTTGTAAAGAAGGCTTCAGGGCGTCCAAGAAAGTCCAGCAAGTGCCAGGATCGTCTCCTAAAGAGGATTCAGCTGCGGGATCGGAGTGCCACCAGTGCAGAGCTTGCTCAGGAATGGCAGCAGGCAGGTGTGAGCGCATCTGCACGCACAGTGAGGCGAAGACTTTTGGAAGATGGCCTGGTGTCAAGAAGGGCAGCAAAGAAGCCACTTCTCTCCAAAAAAAACATCAGGGACAGATTGATCTTCTGCAGAAAGTATCGTGAATGGACTGCTGAGGACTGGGGCAAAGTCATATTCTCTGATGAAGCCCCTTTCAGATTGTTTGGGGCATCTGGAAAAAGGCTTGTCAGGAGAAGAAAAGGTGAGCGCTACCATCAGTCCTGTGTCATGCCAACAGTAAAGCATTCTGAGACCATTCATGTGTGGGGTTGCTTCTCATCCAAGGGAGTGGGCTCACTCACAATTCTGCCCAAAAACACAGCCATTATTAAAGAATGGTACCAAAACACCCTCCAACAGCAACTTCTTCCAACAATCCAACAACAGTTTGGTGAAGAACAATGCATTTTCCAGCACGATGGAGCACCGTGCCATAAGGCAAAAGTGATAACTAAGTGGCTCGGGGACCAGAACGTTGAAATTTTGGGTCCATGGCCTGGAAACTTCCAAGATCTTAATCCCATTGAGAACTTGTGGTCAATCCTCAAGAGGCGGGTGGACAAACAAAAACCCACTAATTCTGACAAACTCCAAGAAGTGATTATGAAAGAATGGGTTGCTATCAGTCAGAATTTGGCCCAGAAGTTGATTGAGAGCATGCCCAGTCGAATTGCAGAGGTCCTGAAAAAGAACGGCCAGCACTGCAAATACTGACTCTTTGCATAAATATCATGTAATTGTCGATAAAAGCCTTTGAAACGTATGAAGTGCTTGTAATTATATTTCAGTACATCACAGAAACAACTGAAACAAAGATCTAAAAGCAGTTTAGCAGCAAACTTTGTGAAAACTAATATTTATGGAATTCTCAAAACTTTTGGCCACGACTGTACGCGTCACTGATTCTGCGTTCCGACCAGACCTCCTTTCTCATTATCTAACAGCGTGATACAATCACTCGATGTCGTAAAAGTTTAGACTTTCAACTATTTGTGTGTGTAGTGTATTAGGTTTTGAAAAAATACATAATTAAATTAACTAAAATGAACAAAAAACATATTGTTACGTTATTGTTTTGTGTGTATGCGTACCTTTCCTTTGGACGCACGTGCTGCTTTACATACGATCCTCTTTCAAAACGTTTGTCGTTTGCGAGTGATGAGGTCTCAAGCAGAAAAGAGTAAGCTGCTTGATGTGAAATGTTAAAAACGGGTGTAACACAGTTCTTAAGAACGGGAAGAAGGAGGCGGGAACCGGCGAATGTTCAACATAATTTTAATCAAATAAATAAACAAACAATAAAACGAAAGTAAAATGGCGGCAGTTCCTCACGGATACTGCCGCCCACACAAACATCATAAAAACACAACATAAAATCCAGGCCTGGTCCTCTCTCGTCCTTCACTGTAATCGCTCCTCTTTTATGCTTCCGGAGCTCCTCCATGAGAGATACGAGACCGGTGCGCAGCTGACACTCATTATCTCTCGCGTCACCGGCCTCGCGCCGTTCCCTTTATTTTATTATTTATTTTTTTATTTATATAGCGCTTTTTACAATGCAAATTGTGGCAAAGCAGCTTTACATTAATAAGAAAATGGTGTCATTGTCCAGCTTATTCTATATATTATTGATTCATTCCGTTGCAAAGATCAATAGTTATTAGTCTAGGTAATTTAGGTATAGCAGCACTGGAGAAAACAGTGACGTAATCGAGAAAACAGTGACGTAATCGTGACGTTCCCTCACGGCTCTCGCCCGCCCTGCTCGTCACAACGGGGAAAGTTGTCGTTGGACATATTTTAACCACTGTTGCGTGTTATGTTTAATGCTTTACACATTGTAACGGACATATTCGCTTTGAGTCAGAATGACAACTGCACATGTGCATAGAGGGTGTGTCTGTAGGAGATGTAACGTTAGCCGGTGAGCAGCAGAAGCGATGGCCGAGTCTCTTGCTTTAATTTTCCTCTTTTTGTTTGAGATCTGAGTTGAATGTTTTCTTTGAACTTTTTTTTCTCACTTAATCCCCGTGTATGCGGACGAGTGTGATGGCGTTCAAGTTTAGCTATCAAACCTCTGGGAGAATACGACATCATCTTTTCATACGGTACAAACACTGTTTTTCTCTCTGGACTATGGAACATTTGTCATAACACCACCAGCACAAATGTCAAATGGGATTTGTCACTTACATTATATAACATTACATAAAGCACCATCACGTCGAAAGAATTATGTTTTAAAGACTTTTGAGTAATACTGAAGATATTACTATAGATTACAGCAACACCTCCCCGTTTACCTTTCCGACGAGGTTCGTGTCGATAATAGTAACCTTGATGGCTAGACTCATTTAAAGTAATGTAATCCTCTGGTTTTAGCCAGGTTCCTGTCAAACACAGCACATCTAGATTATTTTCTGTGATAGTATCATTTACAATGAGTGCTTTAGAAGAAAGGGATAGAATATTCAGCAACCCAAGCTTTATCATTTGTTTCTCTTTATTATCTGTTTTTTACTTGTTGAACATCAATTAAATTTTTACCCTTAAATGGGTTTGGAAGTTTTTTGTATTTATTAATTCGGGGTACAGACCCAGTCTCTATGTGATGATATCTAGGTGAAAGAGTCTCTGAATGTGTTGGGATTTATCGGACTTCTGTGACTTGAGACAGCTAGCAGACGGTCGGTTTAGCCAGTCTGCTTCCTGACCTGGGCCCCAGTTAGTCAAGGTTCAGCTCTAAGACTACATGCCATATTACTAGAGAGAAGAGCGGCACCACCCCAGGAGGGATGAATACCATCTCTTTTCAAAAGGTCAGGTCTGCCCCAAAAACCTTTCCAATTGTCTATGTAACCTATATTATTCTGTGGACACCACTTAAGACAGCCAGCCATTGAGTGATGATAGTCTGCTAATTATCTCAGGAAGAGTCCAGGACAAATTACAGTGTCTGACATTGTACGTGCGAGTTCACACACCTCTTTAATGTTAATTTTGGTGATCTCCGACTGGCGAAGTCGAACATCATTAGTGTCGACGTGAATAATAATCTTAGAGCATTTATGATTGGCATTAGCCAGCACTTTTAAATTTGCTTTGATGTCAGGCACTCTGGCGTCTCGGTTTTCACGTTCCGTCTAATAGAGTCGCCAATAACTAGGGCACTTTCAACTGGATTCTCAGTGGGTGCGTCACTGAGTGGGGAGAACCTGTTTGATGTTCTAAACGGAACTGCGCCATTTTTTTCCCAAGACTAGGCCGCCTCATGGTCACCCAATTGCCCTGCTGCACAGGCTCTACAGCCGGAATCGAACAATGTACAGAGTTCACTAAGCTAGTCGCATCCAAAACAGTATCTAATTGAGGATAGTAAGAATGCAAGGGCTTTAAAGTTTCTGTGTTACTACCACTAGTGTACAACTAAAACCAAAATAGAGCAGACTACGCCACCCCGTCTCTATGAACGGGGAAATGTACACTGTTACGTCCTGTGACGTTTTTGTACTGATTTGGGGGCAGTTGTCTGTTTTTGTTTTTCTCTCCCTTTCCTGCGCTGCTGCTCTCAGGTGCTGATTGCTGGCACCTGACGCTCGTTTCCCAGAATCACCTACTAGAAACCAGCTACAAAGCAGTCAGGAATGGACAGAGAGGGCAGAGGAGAGAGACAGAGCCACTTTTCTCCCCATGGATCTTCCCTACAGCCCCAGACATTTGTTGCCAGTTTGATCTACGAGTTAATAGTTGCTGTAGATACTGAAACCTGTGATAGAGGTCCAATTGATACTGCTGTTGTACTTGTGCCTAAACAGTTAACGTCAACTCTCAGTGTTGCTGACACCATTCATAGTCTTTTTCTTTTTTTTTCCCTTTTCTGTTAAATATTCTTTATTTTTAGGGAGGAGGGTGTCATTTTTTCTTTAATCCTTTTTCTCCTGTTTTTGGGTAAGTTAGGGAGTTAAGGAAGTTTCTTTTGTCTTTTTGTTCCTTTTGTTTTCATGACAGGTAAGTTAGTCTTAAAATTGAGTTAGTTGTGTTTTGTTTGTTATGTTGGCTATGCCCCCTCCTGAAGTCTTTCTTTTGTGTTTGTAACAGCATTCTTGGTAAAAATAATAAAACATTCTGGAATAAATCGCAGATTGACAGATTATTTAGTGCTGGGACTGGGAAAGGGAAGCTCCATGTGGTCTCACCTCTCATCTTTCTTTTTTTTTTGTCACGTTTTCCTCGATCCCCTAGACCGAGTTGACACGGGGAACGTGACAATACCCAAAATAGGGCACGCAGATTTGTTTCCACTAAACACAGGAAACGTAGATGTAAATACAAAATACTTTTATTTCATACTAATGAATTTAAATGTAGAAAATGGTTGACCAAATAAAGGGAGAAGAAAATAAGGAAACAAGAGACTTTCAGGCTGAGGCTTACCAGTAGGGCGGCTAGCTGAACAGTGAGTATCCGAAGACACCCCACTCACCCGAATATGTTCCGCACAAACACTCACACTACACACACTCTAAGTGAGGGAGACACAGTTGTCAAATGGCAAAAACACTCTGTGAGAGAAACACCACCACCACAGGGCCAAGACAGCTAGCTTCCCTCACTGGGGGCCTTCAGCTCCTGAAATAAACAGCAAAAAGCAAATAAAAACACAATGAATCCACTCACATTTCAACCCAACAACATATTAAAATAGGTTCAAACCATACAGGGAAAACAGAGGGATATAAATACTCATCTAGGTTGGTACCAAAGGCTCATGCACCTAGACATATCATGGAGCAGCAACAGGTTAAAGAGAAGAACAAAACCAAAAGGAGGAATGGAGCAAACAATACAAATGAAAACAAACAATCAAGCTTCAAACTAAAAATCACATGAAACATAAAAACAAAACAAAAAAAACTTACAGCTGGAAGGCCTTTCAATAAATACTCCAGCATAAGCGTAAAGCAACAACAAAAAAAACCGAAATCAGACAATATTAAATCAAACACCAATGGTCACACAGTCGCCAAAATAGCAGCAGAACAAACAGTGCAGTCTTAACGTCGTCCAAGGAGCGTTTGCCCTGCAGTCCACAGGAACGAAGTGCTTACGAGCAATTGCCCCACCATGAGTAGATCGCGAAACACACGTGTTCAGTTACTCGCAGCTTTATCCGAAATCGACGAACTGCAAATATGCAGGCGTTCCATTGAAACACACGCAAACTGCACCGGGATGAAAGACAGCAGCTGCGTCCGAAATCGCCTCCTCCTTTACTGTATAGTAATATAGTAAGTAATATAAATAAACAAATGTACAAGTAACTCGACATTAGTTATCTGTTTTATTTTACCGTTTGTACTGTTGATAAATTAAGGAACATTTGTATTGTACAAGAAGTCAGTTAACACGAGTGACTTGCTCAAGGATACATTGGTGGTGACGCTGCAGAGATCGAACCAGCAATTATAAGCCTGATGACTGAAACGAATTTTTAAATTGAAAGAAGAAGATTTAACTCACTTTTGCTTGTGGATGAAAATGTTTGCATATAAAATAAATTAACATATTCAAGAGATTGCGATTTTGGGTTTTTATAATAATAAAAAAATATCTTTAAGGATAAAACTGGGTCACATTAGGGTTGAAAATACAAGAACTGAAATTAACCGCAAATTTATTGCTACAATCACAAAATAAATGGGGAGCCGTTTCTTCAGCAAGACCAGAAAATGAGCAAGTTTAATCAATATCAAGATATTTACAGATAGATGAATTAAACCTGTCACTCATATCTTTAAAGTTGTTGCGCTTGAGATAACGTTGTAGGTCACATGATAACGTCAACATGGCGGATGATTTCCGGGGCGGTATTCCAGAAAGCAAGGTTAACTTACCGTCACATATACCCTGAACTCAAGGTTGATTAACTCAAACCTCTCTTACTCCAGGTATGCTGGTTCCAAAAACGCATCAGGGAGTAAGTTCAGCCAACCCAGAGTATGTTCCCGGTTAACACACAAGACATTCTCAACCGAGCGACGAATCGATGATTCACCATGGAAACAGACGCTGAGAAAAAGCGCGCCATTCCACTTCCTCCTTCTTCTTTTGTTTAATGGCGATTTACAAAACCTACTTAGTACACATCGCCACCTATTTGGTGATTGTGTTATAATTTTTTCAATCTTTTTATTGAATAAGTAATCTTTATTCACTGAGAATAAGACTTATATTGTTTGTTTGATGCTAAATATTTAATAAGATATTACACATGTATTTTATTATAGAAATTATAGAATAGAAAACGTCCTGTTGTAAAAAGGAAAAAAAGCACATCAGATGTGTGTGATTACAATTAAATAATTACATATATTATATTATATATAAATTGAATAAACATTTAAACATTATAATAGTGCTTTATACTTTATACATATATGTACGTATGTATTGTATAATATATATATATATATATATATATATATATATATATATATATATATATATAACAGTAACTATGTACAAATTTAGAAATGTAGTTACTATAGTGATAAAACTATATTAATTAAATAACACACATCTGAATACCTCTTAAGAAAACTAACCCTCAAACTTAACCTGCTCCGGAGCAGGTTATGTTCAGAGAGTAAGTTGCTATGGTTACTTACATACCCTGAAAGTTACCTCAGTTTTTGGAACCGAAAGTTGAGGTTATCAGCTTACTTACTCTTAAACATACCTGGGTATGTCACATAACTTGCTTTCTGGAATACCCCCCGGATCGCATTCATACTCAACGAGATTTCATTCATACTCTTTTAGCAATCGTTAAGTACCTACTCATTGAAATTAAGTACCTACTCACTGAGTAGGCGATTGCGGACGCAGCCAGCCTGTACCCAACAGCAACGTCGTACCAAAGCTGACCACAACCGGGGTTCCGCAGAGCTGCGCGCGCACACCCACACACAACAACGATTGCAAGATGCGCACCCAGGTGACAAGCTCCGCCTTGAATAGACCCAAAACAGCAGCCGATAGACTGTCGCTCACGTCACTCAGGTGACACTGACATTTAATAGGGCGGTACCAGGACTGCTCTACTGCATTTAGACATACACAAATTTCTACTACACAAAAGGAGAGCGTGATAGAAATGACGGTGGGCACACATAACAAGTTTACAAACTACAAACTAGCGAAATGCTAACGCGTTGTGATAGTGATTTAGATTAACAGATTAAAAACTAGCGACGTCAGATTAATGTGATAGGCAATATTAGACAATATGAGATAGGGATGATAAAGTAGACAACAACCAATGACAATAATTAGATTCAAAACAAAGCGATAAGGAGCAACAGACGCAAACAAATCGATGATCTTCACCATCAAAGCATCTCTGAGGCGGTAGTCTGCTGTCAGTTCTGCACAGACTCTGTTGGGCTTCGATGGTAGTTTTCTTGGATTTCCGAGAAAACCCCCATGTAAAGAAGCTACCTTTCTTCTTTTCTGCAGTCTCTGGGACAGGGCTTGCTGAAGAATGACAAATCAAGGGATACAAAACATATCAAGGATATAACACAATTTGAACAATTTTTCAGCACAGATGTACTACAGTACTAGTCAGATCGATCGATGGGAAGCAACTGAACCAAACCTGAGCAGAGCTCCATATATATATAGGCGCGACTCGGCCTGTGACGTCACAATTAGTCGAACGCGTTGGCCTGTTGCCAAGGGATTTTTTCGAATGTTTTTGTTATGACGTTATACTGCGCAGATAAATGCAAAAGATAACTGCAATCTAGGCACAAAATATAAATCTTTGTGAACTTGCCTGTATTTTAAAACGTTTCTTCTTTCAAAAGTTTCATGTCATGATTACAACTTCTGATGTCAAAGTCGGCGCTCGGTGTTCTTAATCGACTCCAGTTATAAAGGGTAGGTCTACTGTCATTCACAAACATTAATGTTTCAATAATGATTGAAAAAACAGTTTCTGTGGTGCCTGATAATTGCCCAAAATAAAAAATAATGACTAAAAAAAATCGATAAAAGTAATAGATATTATGATGTTGTCATGAAGCTTGAAATCCTTGCCCGAATTTGGAATGGCAAGTTGGCAACAGTTTTCTTGTCCAACCTTGCATGCGTATCACTAAAATTAATCTCATTTCAACATATTTATTGAATCGTTATGCTGTTATTAATCTAAACCTTGACATTTCATCTGAAAATTTGTGAAATTTATTTTGTTTGTTTTTATTCTATATAGGCATAACTACACTGCAATCCATATAGCCTATACGTCTCGTGTTAGAAGCTAGAACAGTAACGTTACCTCATACATACTGAAATGTATCCTCTTTTTAAAATATTTGAGTTTTTTTTTTAATTTTATGTAGTTTTTTTGTTTGTTTGTTTCATAAACCGATTTCCCTATAACGTTATTTGATGGTTTCGCTCCAAAAGTACTATCTTCCACAAGCGCATAGAACTAGAACTAAACTCTCGGTGCCAGGAAAAAAATAAAAAAATATTGTACTTATTTTTTAATGTTTGCAATTTCATGGACATGTGTAATTTGTTGGTTTTAATCCTTTCAGTTATTATAATATGGTGACTTCAATAATAAAAATCTTGAATGATTGAATAACTGAACATTGATATTTTATTTCGGTGTAAAAAGTATTACTTTGTGGTCCCTTTGTGGAAGTAAACATCTACCACAGCAAAAATATCAAAATGAATAAACAAATCCTGCACACCAGCACGGACTAAAGTAAACATCACAATGCCTATTCCTGATGCTAAATTAATGCTAGCATGAACTGAACAGTATAAAATGAACCTAAAATTAAATTGAATGCAAGAATCAAATGTGGCATGCAGGGACTTCTGAAGCTCTTTTTTCCACCGTATATCTTAAGGTGTAAGAATTAGACATTTTTTACGCGACTACAAAGACAAAACAATATTGTTTCATTGAATGTAGATTTTCACTAATCATATTATTAAAATTACGTAAGCTTTTTTGCGCTAACAGTACAAACTTCATCCTAGTGTAACAGGGGTCTAGCAATCGTTTTATAGCCAATGTGATGTGAATGCTTGTTATATTTACGCAAGGGCCTGAAATACTGATCACTGAAAAAGTCCAAATTGCTTTATCTAAGCGGTAATGATGGTTACAATCGTTCCCAAAAGTTGACTTGACATGAACGTTCCAGAATGAGCTTTAAACACTAGTGAAGTTTTCCCCCCCAATAATCACTTTATTATTATTATTAATGCTATAAAACAGGAACAATACAATGAGAAATGTTCAAAAAATAAATAAACCAGTGCCAAAGTTGGCAGCAGTAATACAAATATAAATAATAAACAAATGGAAGAGGGTACGCTTTATGCAATAGCTAAAAACGTAGCCCAGCTTTAAATGCCTTTTTAGCTGTGCAATGGCGTAAAACTCAATAAAGCTTGAAAGTGGGAAAAATTGATTTGGACTCAGACCATGTAATTGTATGAATATGAAACTTAGTATGAATTATGCCTCAAGCGCAAATGCATTAAACAGCACAAATATTTTCTGTTTCTGGTGGATTGATATGTTATCTCTATGAATGAAAATGAAATGTAGATATTCTTTAAATTTAATTTTACTGCACAAATGTAGAGTTAAAATAAATAAATAAGACACTACCCCACAGTTCCACAGACAAGTCCCAGACTAAAAGAGAGGGTGCTCGCTGCAGAGCCAAATGAGAGGAGCTAGAGCTCTTGCTCCCCGTGGCTGGAGCTCGAGGTCCCCCTCGCTGGATCTAATGGGCGGAGTTCGCTGCAGAGCCAGATGGGAGGAGCTAGAGCTCCAATGTGCGGGGCTTGAAGCGCTATCGAGCCTGTTAATGTTAGTGCGAGTTCAACCGTAATTAAAAAGGAAATGTTTTGATGCGCAAGATGCTGGCATAGACAATAATGCCTTATTTTCATTCGTCATGATTATGATTAATTATTTTCAGCATGATCAGTATCGTTTCCGTGACAAACGACATTATGTAACACTTAAGAACATTGCTAACATGTGCGTTTCTAATAACTATTGAAACTTTCTATCTTTGTCAGCTTGTCATATTATTTTCGCCTTATTAGAATTAATAGTTTCGTTGTTTTCTTCACTTTTGAAGTCGCTTTGGATAAAAGCATGTGCTATACGATTATGTAAATTACAAGACTTAGTAGGCAATGTGAAAGCTTACTATTCTTTGCACCTCTTTATTTTTTGTCCACTGCATTAACATGTCAAGTCAAGTCAAGTCATCTTTATTTATATAGCGCTTTTTACAATGCAAATTGTGGCAAAGCAGCTTTACATTAATAAGAAAATGGTGTCATTGTGCAGCTTATTCTATATATTATTGATTCATTCCGTTGCAAAGATCAATAGTTATTAGTCTAGGTAATTTAGGTATAGCAGCACTGGAGAAAACAGTGACGTAATCGTCCGGCTCAGATCAGTTCGCATACAACGGCGCCAATGCAGGCATATCAAAAACACTGCTGAATGTCAAGCAAGTGTCCCCAACTTAAGCAAGCCAAAGGCAACAGCGGCAAGGAACCAAAACTCCAACAAATGGAGAAAAAAACCTTGGGAGAAACCAGGCTTAGTTGGGGGGCCAGTTCTCCTCTGGCCAACAGTGAACACTTGTCCGATACTCAGGCAGAGTTACAGGTCATTAAACCGATTTGGAATCGCAACAGTCAAAATATTTAATCTAGTTCCATCTAGTTTAAGATCTTTTGATCACGCCGGTATGGGACGGTTTGTTGGGATAATGTGGTTTATTTGTGAACTAATCTAAGTCATCTGATTAATTCAATAACAAATAATATTAATAATAAGACTAGGTTGCCATCTGCCCTTTTTGTACATAAATGTGGAAGCATGTACTCTAACAGGCTAGTTGTAATTTTATATATATATTTATATATTTTATATATATTGTAAATTTAAATGTAATATTGACTGTAAGTTTGGATAGACACAACCTTCATGTGATAAGCCACGCATTATGCTATTTTAATGAAATGGAAATAAGTAAGCAGACCAGTAGTCTTCAACCAGACATGTGACTTCCCACACTGGAGAAAATAAGATAACAAATGTGTTCTGAGATGAGTGAGGCATCCACTCCAACAACATTTGGGAGAACATAAATGTAATTTAATAGTCACATACTGCACTGTCCTACAAGTTATTTGTTTCTATTAACCTAAATTATCAAAATGTGCATCTAACATAAAATAAATCTTAAATCTACATAAAATGTTAAAATAAGAAGATATAAAATAATGAATATATTTGAAGAACACAACACTTCTTTTCACAGAAAATTTTACTGGTATTTTACAAAACAAAACTCAATCAATATTTGTTTTATAGTACCCCACTGGTAGATTCACAAGTGAGGGTTGTGAAAACAAGACACATGGATATTTCTTTTGTCACGTATTTCCTGCATGAATAATTCAATGTCCTCTACTCTCTGAAAAATGAAAAGGAAGGGAGCCCAAATTTCTTCTTCACTCATTTCACATTCATAAAACATGGTGTCTATAAACAAGTCCCGCCTTGTGATAGCCAACAAGGCATCATCCTTCTTCATCCTTAAGATCTTTGGCAGATCAATCTTCCCAGCAAAGTGGTGTTGGTTCTCCTCCACCCATTCACAGGCCAGCTGGATGTTCCTCATCACCGCTGAGTCCTGTGTGCAATATAAGAATTCCAATAATGGTGCAGCTCATAAACACCTTCATGAAACAGGAAAGGTAAATGCATAAATAAACAATTCAAGCAATACATAAACATTCCCTCAACATACATAGATTTCTGGTGTTGGGGTGATGTCCATGACATCTGACTCAGGTGGAGTGACTTCCATGTCATCTGGATTTGGTAGCTTTTGTTCCTGGGTGAGTAGTTGTGGGACTTGACTGTGGGAAGTGACAAACATCAGAATGTTTTAGGCATGCATTGCTTATATATATATGGAGGTTTTATTCAAACGTATAGTTATCAGTATTATACCTTGTCAGAGGAAATGTCTGAATTAACTGATAGCACCACCACTTCCTGATTTTAGGTATGTCAGACTGGTAAAAGATGGCAATTGAAAATCTTAATAGTTTTATATATATATATATATATTTTATTGATCGTGTTCTCACAGTCAGTTTTTTCGTTTTGTTTTTTCATTGCAAACTCACCGCAGCAAAATCAAATGGCTTTGAGAGCACAAGTCAAGTCAAGTCAAGTCATCTTTATTTATATAGCGCTTTTTACAATGCAAATTGTGGCAAAGCAGCTTTACATTAATAAGAAAATGGTGTCATTGTCCAGCTTATTCTATATATTATTGATTCATTCCGTTGCAAAGATCAATAGTTATTAGTCTAGGTAATTTAGGTATAGCAGCACTGGAGAAAACAGTGACGTAATCGTCCGGCTCAGATCAGTTCGCATACAACGGCGCCAATGCAGGCATATCAAAAACACTGCTGAATATCAAGCAAGTGTCCCCAACTTAAGCAAGCCAAAGGCAACAGCGGCAAGGAACCAAAACTCCAACAAATGGAGAAAAAAACCTTGGGAGAAACCAGGCTTAGTTGGGGGGCCAGTTCTCCTCTGGCCAACAGTGAACACTTGTCCGATACTCAGGCAGAGTTACAGGTCATTAAACTGATTTGGAATCGCAACAGTCAAAATATTTAATCTAGTTCCATCTAATTTAAGATCTTTTTGATCACGCCGATATGGGACGGTTTGTTGGGATATGTGCCGCTGGCTGATGAGTCGGTAAGGTCTTCACAAAGGATGAGCTCGTTCACACGGTCTCCGCCGACACCACAGGGCCACACTGCTGCCGCACACAGGCACAGGTTCCCCGTCCGACCCGGACACAGCCCGGATCCAGCCAATCATGTTAATTGGTAAACCTCGGGATAAGCAGAGAGACAAAAAATTAGCGTAGACGCCATTCTTCTTCCGATGTAACGAGTACATCTGGTGTTATAGGAAGTGTTCCCGGTTCCGGCTGACCTGATCTATGCAGCCTAACAATCCTTTAACGGATATGAGGACAAGAGTTTATAGTGCGTCATGTGTATGCCAGGTTAAATAGATGCGTTTTTAGTCTAGATTTAAACTGACAAAGTGTGTCTGCTTCCCGAACAATGCTAGGAAGATTGTTCCAGAGTTTAGGTGCCAAATAGGAAAAGGATCTACCGCCCGCGGTTGATTTTGATATTCTAGGTATTAACAACTGGCCAGAATTCTGAGATCGTAATAGACGCGAAGGACTATAATGCATTAAAAGCTCACTCAGGTACTGGGGAGCCATTTAGTGCTTTGTAAGTAATTAGCAAGATTTTAAAATCTATACGATGTTTAATAGGGAGCCAGTGCAGTTTTGACAGAACCGGACTAATATGTTCATAGTTCCTGGTTCTAGTAAAGACTCTAGCAGCTGCGTTTTGGACCAGCTGTAATTTGTTTATCACGCGAGCAGGGCAACCACCCAGTAGAGCATTACAGTAATCTAGTCTCGAGGTCATAAACGCATGAACTAGCTGTTCCGCATTTGTCATTGAGAGCATATGTCGCAATTTAGATATATTTTTAAGATGGAAGAATGCGGTTTTACATATGCTAGAAATGTGGCATTCAAATGAAAGATTGGTATCAAAGAGCACACCCAGGTTCCTAACTGACGAAGACGACTTAACAGAGCAGCCATCAAGTGTTAGACAGTATTCTAGGTTATTATGTGCAGAAGTTTTTGGTCCAATAATTAGAATCTCTGTTTTTTCTGAATTTAGTAGTAGGAAATTACTAGTCATCCAATTTTTTATATCAGCTACGCATTCTGTTAATTTTGAGAATTGGTCGGTTTCGTCAGGGCGCGAGGAAATATAGAGCTGAGTATCATCAGCGTAACAGTGAAAGCTAATGCCATGCTTCCTAATGACATCTCCCAAGGGTAGCATGTACAGAGTGAAAAGCAACGGTCCTAGAACTGAGCCTTGTGGTACTCCATGTTTAACTTGTGATCGAAATGACATCTCTTCGTTTACTACTACAAACTGATAACGGTCAGATAAGTATGATTTGAACCATGCCAATGCATTTCCACTAATTCCAGCATAATTTTCTAGTCTATTCAAAAGAATATTGTGGTCGATAGTGTTAAAAGCAGCACTGAGGTCTAGTAACACTAATAGAGAGATACAACCACGATCTGATGATAAGAGCAAATCATTTGTAACTCTAATGAGAGCAGTCTCAGTACTATGGTACGGTCTAAATCCTGACTGGAAATCCTCACAGATACCATTTCTTTCCAAGTAGGAACTAAGTTGAGATGATACTGCCTTTTCTAGTATTTTTGACAGAAAAGGTAGATTGGAAATCGGTCTGTAATTGACTAATTCACCAGGATCAAGTTGTGGTTTTTTAATAAGAGGTTTGATAATAGCCTGCTTAAAATTTTTCGGTACGTAACCTAGTAATAAAGATGAATTAATGATCTTAAGAAGAGGATCTATGACCTCTGGAAGCATCTCTTTCAATAGCTTAGTCGGTATAGGGTCTAACATACATGTTGTTGATTTTGATGATTTAATAAGTTTAGACAATTCTTCCTTTCCTATAACAGCGAATGAATGGAATTTTTCCTCAGGGATACTACAATCCACTGTCTGATGTGATACTGTAGTAGACAGTTGCAT
The DNA here is from genome assembly GCA_038088235.1 of Zacco platypus. Classification (NCBI taxonomy): domain Eukaryota; kingdom Metazoa; phylum Chordata; class Actinopteri; order Cypriniformes; family Xenocyprididae; genus Zacco; species Zacco platypus. The sequence continues at coordinate 22,351,669 of CM076086.1, read as the reverse complement.
GGCTATAATTTTCTCTCTAATGTTGTCAATCTTGCAAGTAAAGAAGTTCATAAAGTCATTACTGCTGTGCTGTTTGGAAACATCAGAAGTTGAGGCTGTATTTCTCGTTAATTTAGCCACTGTATTAAATAAATACTTAGGGTTGTGTTTATTATCTTCTAAAAGATTTGAAAAATAAGCAGATCTAGCGGTTTTTATGGCCTTTCTGTACTCTATCATTTTCTCTCTCCATGAAATCCGAAAAACTTCTAGTTTTGAATTCTTCCAGCTGCGCTCCATTTTTCTTGCTGCTCTCTTAAGGGCCCGAGTGTGCTCGTTATACCATGGTGTTGGACTAATATCCTTAATCTTTTTTAAGCGCAAAGGAGCAACAGAGTCTAGAGTGTTGGAAAAGAGAGCGTCAATACTTTCTGTTGCAACATCGAGTTCTTCTAAGCTGTCTGGTTTGCTAAGTTGATGAAACTGATCAGGAAGATTATTTATAAAGCAGTTTTTAGTGGTGGAAGTGATGGTTCTAACATATTTATGGCAGACAGGCGGTTTTGCAGCCTTGGTTAAATGTAGCACGCATGAGACTAGATAATGATCTGAGACGTCATCGCTCTGCTGCAGAATTTCAACGGCATCAATATCGATTCCATGTGACAATATTAGATCTAGAGTATGATTACGACAATGAGTTGGTCCTGACACGTGTTGTCTAACTCCAATAGAGCTTAAAATATCTGTTAATGCCAATCCCAAAGCGTCTTTTTCATTATCTGACATTATTAAAATCACCAACAATAAGGACTTTATCCACAGCCAGTACTAACTCCGATAGAAAATGAGCAAATTCTTTGATAAAGTCTGTATGGTGCCCTGGTGGCCTGTATACAGTAGCCAACACAAATTTCAAATGAGATTTGTCACTTACATTATATAACGTTACATAGAGCACCATCACTTCAAACGAGATATATTTGAAAGACTTTTGAGTAATACTGAAGATATTACTATAGATTACAGCAACACCTCCCCCTTTACCTTTCTGACGAGGTTCGTGTCGATAATAGTAACCTTGAGGGCTAGATTCATTTAAAGTAATGTAATCGTCTGGTTTTAGCCAGGTTTCTGTCAAACACAGCACATCTAGATTATTTTCTGTGATAATATCATTTACTATAAGTGCTTTTGAAGAAAGGGATCGAATATTCAGCAACCCAAGCTTTATCATTTGTTTATCTTTATAATCTCTGTTTACTACTTGTTGAACATCAATTAAATTATCACCCGTAAATGCCCACAACATCGAGTGCATACTAAAAAACAAAAACTATATTAACAAATGCAGTTGTTGGAAATCTTTTTCCTTGTCGAAGTAAAGACCAGGAGATCTTGGGATATCTTTTAAGCAGAGGTTGCTCTTTATTGAGAGAACATTGCGTTGCGTTGCTGTAGTCATCCAAGTCTCTTTAAGCTAGTGTTCATTGCAGTTTTAAATACATTCAACAGTATAGGTGGAGACAGTGGGTGGAGACAAGATGTCTGTTCCCGTCATTTCCCCAGCCTTGATTTAATCAGCATAACAGTGTCATTCAAAGGGGAATGCTAATCAGATCAGTCTGAAGGGGGTGCTAATCAAATCACTCTGACAGGTATAGCCCATACCTTTAACATTATCATAGAGACAAAAGGGTTAGCTGTTCCTGAAACTCGTCATGCCAAATAAACAGGAAGATACCCACAGACCAAAGGTTAATGTCTGCCTGAATTAATCCCCTTAGACTGTAACACAAAATGTAAAATAAAACCACCATGTACATAACTTTTTATAAATTTGTAATCCCACACAGTGTTTAGCACACAGACACAGTTGTACTGCAAATGTAAGACCACTTACCATCAACATGAATACCCCACAGTCAATTCCTCCTAGCTGAAGAGGGGCACCATTTTCTTTGGGAGCTGCTGAGCAGCCAAAAATTTGCCAATTGTTAATGTAAAGCTGCTTTGCCACAATTTGCATTGTAAAAAGTGCTATACAAGTAAAGGTGACTTCATTTGACTATCTTTTACAATGATTCAAACTAAGTAATGTTACATACTCCCCATCTAGGGCTGGGAAGTTAGTAACAAAAAACAAAAAATAAATTATATATACATATATATAAAAAAAGAAGTTTGGAGAGAGAACCTGGGCAATCCAACGTCCCACCCCAGAGTCAACACAAACACCAGTTCAAATTAATCTTTTTTAATTTGAAAGTCATAATATCAAAACGTCATGAACAAAAGAATTGTTAACAAACATAAAAAAACTTCAGGGGAGAACTACACCAAAACAACAAACAAAAGCAAACTAACTAACCCCAAATAAATAAATAAATTACCTAGACTCCAAACTATAAATTAAATACAAAGCACTTCCCTCTCTCCCTGTCTGCCACAAACCAGGAGAAAACAGAAGTAAAACAAATGAATGCATCCTCCCCCTACAGATTCTTACTACAAGAAAAGTGTAACCATAATAATCATAACTAATTTAACACAGAAGAAAATAAACAAAAAGAGATAAATTTACATGACTCCAGTTCTTTCCGGTCAAAGCACACACCACAGCCCTGAGTTCCCTTACTCAGGTACAGACTACACAGTCAACTTTTCATGAGTCTGAGCAAAAGGAGGAAGGGTTGCACCAGGTAATAGAAAAGTCTCTCTCTCCGCTTTCATGGATCCTCCCCCTCTTATCTCCACTCGTTCCTGTCAGTATCCAATCATCTCAGACATCACCAGATTGAATTATTGGACACCGCTGATTGGCACACCTGTTTCGACGTGAAGGAGAGACAGAAAGAGAGAGAGAAAAAGAACACCCAGGCACACCAGTACTATACATTGAATACGTCCTTGGACGTAACAGTAATGTAATGCAGAAAAACTATAACAACAATAACTGAAATGAAGTATTTGAAATTCAGACACAAGGTTTCAGAACACAAGAAAATATTAAACAAACAATATGTTTTGTTTTAAATGATGCTGAAATGATTATGACATGCAAAAACAAAGTTTCAACAAACATGATATTTTTCACACAGTATAATTAAAATAATTCACACACACATACCCTCTTGCTCAACTGCATTTCGCATGTGATTATTTACATGATTCTGGAGCTAGGTTGTACACTAGAACGGACTATACCTGCGTCTGCGCGGCCCCGCCCACTTAATTCAGCGAAGCGAAGTGCATTTGGCTCTGCAGCGAGTACCACTTGGACTAAAATGCACGTTTGAGCCGTTTTACCTGGAAAAACAACCTGCACTGATACTTCAAATATGACAGTGCCGTTGTTTAGTCTCAAGATGCACACCAGCAATGTTTTTCTCAAAGGCATGTTTATAAAAGATACTGAAATTCCCTAATTGAACTAATGCCTAATCCTGGCTTAATCTTAGTCCTTTCTGTGAAACCAGGCCTATGTGTATTGAAAAAAATATACATTTAAAATTATATATATTTAACCCACATATTGCCAATTACAGTAATATGTTTGTCTATATTCTTAATTAATATTATCTAGTAAAGCTATATTAGCTATAAATTTATAAGAAATTATTTCAATATTCAGGGATTGATTTGATAGGTAGTGCAGAAACTTCTGTATTGTTCATGCCTATCCTACAAACATATATAAGCACAGACACACACAGAAAGGTAGAGTGCCCATGTTAAATATGTAAATATTTATAATACATGTTACTCTGGCCCTGCAGTAATTCAGTGGATGCAAAACATTGAAATCCAACCTCCATGAGGGTCAAAGAATAAACAGAGATGTCAGCAAATTAACATTTAATATTCAGTTCATATATTCCCATGTACAGTTGTGACACATTGTCTATTCAGCTTGTTTTCTACAAGCTGCATCTGATCAGATACCAATTTTTGTCCATCTACAAATATAAGTTAGTACTGTACATTACTTACCAATTATTGGTATGAACTGATCTCAGGGAAACCTCTTGTAAACATTGGCTGTTTCAAGTTATATCTTTACAGTCAACATGTCCTGGCAGCAAAATGAAAAGAAAGAAAAATACCTCTATACAGTTTTCAGAATATACCCTTTTGTGTTTTGTACATTATTAGAATAAGGCTTCTCAAAGTAGATGGATATGCAGCTGGAGCAGAAGTGCTTTTTTTATTCAGATGATAACATGGACCCACAGATTGAAGGATGTTCTGGAAGGAAATGCTATCTTGCTTTCAGCGTTTGTGCAATTAAGCATAATCTCTTTCTGAAAATATCTCCTCTTCGCTTTTAGTCTATAATATCTGCCTTAAGAACTTTAACATCAAGGTTTTAAGGTGCAAACTTTTACAATTTTGTATTATTATTATTATTATTAATAATAATAATATTGCTCCTCTCCTCCCACAAATCTCTGAAACCGCTGCATCATTACTGGGAAGTGCTCTGTGGTTTGGAACAATCAAAGGTCAAACATTTGATCACTTGAGCTCATGTCAATATGAAATCATGTCATTTTGCAATTTCTCAACAGATCAAGGATGTGAATGTTAGGGTGAGTTGTGATTTACAAGTCACTCGCTTCTCACTTCAAAACCTAAAACTGTCTGTTGTCCAAATTGAATTTGTCATTACCAGTGTGACTGATTACATTTGACGTGTTCATCAAGCTTTATCCTCTAACAATAATCATGACTTTACTTCCTGGTCTGCGTTCGTATAAATGAACACCATCTACTTATGTCCTTCAAAATGCTTCTCATTTCAAAGAACATAAATACCAGTTAAGCAGCGACTAAATAATTATTACTATATAATTTAATGTAATTAAAACTTTAAATTTATAGCTCATATATGTGACCCAGGCACATTTCCCTGACATGGCCATGGTGATAAGACTGACTAGAAAGAGTTCTATAAAAAGAACAATTTAGCAAAAACAGAAATCCTGACAGCTGTCAGTTGATGAGGACAATACAGTTATGAGAGTGAAAATGGAAGCTTTTAGATCGATTAAAAACATCCAGGATCGACAACACGGTGCTTGTGAAATGCCAACAGGTAGATATTTGAACTTAAAAGGATTAAAGAAGTCAGGATATCTGCATAGGTGACTGAGCAGCAGTTTGTGGGAGAAACCTTCCCGTGTACAACACTTCATGTTTTAACTACCCCTCTGCCATCTTCAACACAGTGACGGTCAAACCAATTCTCTTCTGGAACATTTAAAAAGCTTTCAGTTGGAGTTTCATATCACAAGTGATACAGCTGCAGAAGTCCTGGGGCCCTTTTTAGCTTTATTCTTTTAAAGATCATGTGATCTGCCATTACGTGCACCTCACAGAGGTAAATTAATGATCCCCGTTACTAATGACGACCACCTCAGGACCAGCTGTGGTAGTTGGGATACGAGGCATCTTCTTGAGTGGGCTGGGAATATGCTGAGAAGGACAGAAAAACACAATCAGCCAAACACAAAACACTAGAATTGTTTTACTACTGAAAAATCTGTGAGCTGTGGCAAGACTAGAGCGTTTGTTTCAAAACCTGTTTCTGTTGGTCAGTGTGACGAATGTGTGTAACCAACTTGAATGTGAGCATTGTAAAACTCTCATTCAAGGCTTGTTTATTTCTATTAGGGCAGTTTTCAGAGAAATTAAGCCTAAAGTGTACTTCAGTTTAGCCATTTGAAGTTTGACAACATCTTTGTCTAGTGTCTGAGCCATTTCTCTCCAGAAGTTATGAGCACTAAAATGTCTTTGTACTCATTTAAACTAGAGCTGCGATATCTCTCAATGCAGGTGTCTATTATTGTTGGTCGCTCCAGAAGATTGTTGTTGTTGTTCTGTCTCTTCTGTTTCTTTTTCGACTATGAAACAACAGACTGGGCTTTTGTCAGGTCAGGACTGTTAGTGCAAAAATTCAAGGCACATGTGCGAGCTGAGCGTAAAGAGTATGCAGAATTAGAATAATCTGGCTGTGCGTGTACAGTAAAGTACTGTGATGATGGTAAAATGTACATTATGTGCTGTACACATACCCTAGTGTACACATAGAAGCTGAAATATAATTTGGCCTTTACTTATAGCTGAAATGTACATGTTTAACTGCTACTGAAGTATTTTAACAATGAAAAAAAGAGAGCATACCTCAGCTGCAATGCTGGAAGTGACCAGTCCAGCCTCCAGAGGTCTGTCATCGTTCATAGAGCGCCTGGCGTACTGCCTACGATGCTTCTCGTCCACACGAGTGAGGTACCATGTTCCTGGGGAAAGTTCATCTACTGGGCCTTGAGGGATGTAGTTTGCTGTGGGAATATGTGAAACATCACATGGTCAGATGGATCCAAAAGATTTTCATAAAGACAAAATCAATGAGAGAAGAACAGGATTCAAAAGCTCAATTACCTAAATGGTGGGTTTCTTCTCTGAGCTTCATGTTCTCAGCAAAAACACCCGGTGAAACCTTCTTTCTAGAGTCCAGTCTGGCCTGCAGGTCACACAGGCTGGAGACCAACTTATCCAGAGCAGAGCCTTAAAATAAAGATGTGCGTTAGCACAACTGACTGACTGTCAATCTACCTTGAGTTAACAATGGCTGAGTGATACGACTCGCCTCTTGTGTAACTTCAGGCAGCTTTGTTGATTATGAAAACATTGCATGCAGTTTGTGTCCAAAGTGTAATTGCAATGTTGCAATTACTATTTGGTTAGTTCCAAATAAAGATAACTTACTTATTTAATTCCCCCTTTAAAAAATATAGCCATTACTACATTGTTATGTATTACATAATGATACAATATAACTAAAAACATTTGGTGTTGAAATTCTAGATAACATCATTTCACTGACATAAAATGTCTTATACCGTGACCAGCTTCTGTGTTTGTGTGTGCGCGCGTACGTACGTACCAGGTGTGGCATCTTGTGTGACTCTGATGGAGTAGAGTGTGGCAGCAAAGCCTGAGCCATAAGAAAACACACCGACTCTCTGCCCTGCCAACTGCTGTGGTGAATGTCTGTAGAGATTTGAAAAAATAATATATAAAATAATAATCACTAGTGTATCACATTTATAGTGACTTTGAATAACCATGAATGCTGTAATGTACACTCAAGAAAAAAAGACGAGGCACCCGTGACACTTACTGTGCGAGAACTGAAGCCAAGCAGCCGTACACTGATGGTGTGTACATATTGCCATTCTGGTTCGATATGAGGAGAGACGCCTTGGTTTTATTGTCAAACAGTTCTGAACTGGCTTTCATAAAGGCCTTCTCCACATCTCGATCAAAATAAGTGTCTTCAATCTTGACATCTCTGCAAAAAATGGGAAATTAAAACATTTGGTTTCCAAGATGTGGTCACCATGAACTGCTTTTTTTTTTTTTTTTTTTTGTGTGTGTTCCACAATAATAAAAAAAAAAAACCTGCATGCGTGACCCTGGACCACAAAAACAGTCATAAGGATAATTGTTTTGAAATTGAGATTTAAGTTTCCACTGATGTTTGGTTTGTTATGATAGGACAATATTTGGCCAAGATATAACTATTTGAAAATCTGGATTCTGAGGATGCAAAAAAAAAAAAAAAAAAAATTAAAATATTGAGAAACATGATCTTTACTTAATATCCTAATGATTTTTGGCATAAAGAAAAAAATTGATAATTTTGACTCATACAATGTACTGTTGACTACTCCTACAAATATACCCGTGCAACTTATGAGTGGTTTTGAGGTCCAGGGTCACATATGGGTTTGGAAAAACATGAGTAACTAATTTTTCACCTTTCTGGTGAACTTTCGCTTTAAATAAAAATCCAGAGGGATTAGTAGTGTGAGCCGTGTTATTACAGTCTGTTGTGTGACACTCATTTGGTGCTACCCTTTTTAACGCCAACATAAGGAGGATATTAACCTGAAAGCTTCCAGTCCGCTGAAGGGGCCGCTCTCTGTGTTTGGATTGGAATGACAGAGGAAATCATTGAGCATTAGGCGAGCCAAAGACTTCTGGACCAGTTTGCAGTAAGGAGAGTGGAACACCATGAAGCCAAAGTCTTCAAGACTACAGCGCCTTTCAAGACCCTCTGAAACACAAGAGAAGCCCTTACTTCACTAAATGAGCAATAACTGAAAATCCTCTAAAGTTCTTCACAAGTGTTTGCTCTGTTGGGATGTGCATTTATGGATCCTGAAGATGGAACCTAAACTTCAGTCTGTTCCTTGTAGAGGTAAATAGCTTTAGAAGATCTTGACAATGGGCATAAGTCGTATTTATTGAAGATGCATTGAAAGTTTAGCCAGAGAATATTGAAAGAGGACATTTTGGCTGATAATAACAAATCTTTACACCAACATTCAGTGATTTGTTTAAATGCAAGTACATAGTATAAAAGTGAGTAAATAGAATTTGTGTCTGGGATTTTTTTTAATGATCATTTGTGCTATCTGGCAGCCCTCGATCACCATTTACATTCACATTAAGGCAGAATAACACAAATAAATAGAGACTCACGAAAATAAATGATTGTTTTATACTGTTTGAGAATATGTGGAGAGATTTGCCAACCTCTTTGCCACTGGGCATGGATCTTGTTCTTGTAGACGGCGTAGCATCGATCTAAAGCACTGAGGTAACACTGGATGGAAAGCTTGCCGTCCACCACTGGATACTCGGACACCATATCTGGCTTATAGAAATCATATGCATGCTGCATATGTGTCCCACGAAGCCCTGTTGAAATATGTGATTACATTTCAATTACTTCATGAAATAAAGAATACAGAGCATAACTAGATATAAATCACATTTTCTGCGTAAACATAGTGTGGACTTTAACCTCGGTATCACAAAGACAACAAACCCTGTTTAGTTAGAGCTCTCTATGTCAGTATGGCAAAGGTCATGACAGCTGGCTGTTACAGCAGGCCTCATACCTCTCTCAAAGGCCAGAGGCGCGTTGGGTCCAACTAGCATGGCCACGGCTCCGGCTCCCCCTGTAGGCCTGGCGCTGCCCGTGGCATAAACGGCAATATCACCAGCAACAACCAGAGCATAGCGACCTGCGCCATCAAAAACTATTAGTTAGTCAATGCTCAATAGGCAAACAACTCAACTCAAAATGAAGCAGCAATATTTGAGTCCTCTTTAAAGTGTATGTGGAAACATGCCATGGTCAGGTCACAGTTCACCCTAAAATAAGAGCCGAAATAAAAACTAACCCAAATAAGACGTATTCTGCATAGAAGGTAATGAAGCATTTTTTAGGACTGCTATGATCTTTTGCACTTTGATATTATTCCTTAATTATTAAAAGATCCCCCCTCCCTAGATTTTAAATCTCTTACTTTTTTGAGATTTTCACTTATTTAAGAATTGTGATTCTCACTACTGTAATAAAAATTTTATTAATTAAATTAAAGGTAGTATTTCAAATACTACCATGATATATTTATAGAAAACTAATGTAACATAACATTTATGTATTTCAAACAGTTGAGCATGGCACTAGAAACACCACTGTCATGGATTCGACTCCCAGTGAAAAAAAATTGAATGCAATGCACGGATAAATGCAAAAATGTAAAACATCCTTTCAAATAATAAGAGCTATTAATAAAGCTTTTGAATTACAATTTTTTTAACGGTCCTAAAAAAAAAAAAAAAGTGTCACAATACAAAAATCACATTGTCCTACTGTTCTTCAAGCAAAACGTAATTATACATTTTTTTTTTTTTTCATTTTGGGGTGAAACGTGATCGCATGTGTTGACAGTTTACAGATACATTTGGTTCTCTTCTGTAAACTATGACTGAGAAGCGCACCGTCCCAGGAGCTGGACTCCACCCAGTTTACGGCGTTGAAGAGCGCGGCGGTTCCTCCATAGCACGCGTTAGTGGTGTCCACTCCCTCCACATCAGTGTTGCCCGACTCTTCGAACAGCTGCATCAGGACAGTCTTGGTAGATTTGGACTTATCAATGATGGTTTCCGTGCCCACCTCCAGCCTACCCACACTGTCATAAGACAGGCCGTTCCTCTCCATTAATCGCTGCACCACCGTCAGGCACAGAGAGTTAATGTCCTCCCGGTCCGAGCAGAAACCCATGCGCGCCTGTCCCAGCCCAACGGTGTATTTACCGGCCCCGACGCCATCGTACTCTTCCAGCTCTGCTTGGTCCACGTACTGAGAGGGCACGTACACCTCCATGGCGATGATTCCAACATCTTTAGGCCATGTGGCCTCACAACTTGCAGGGAGTGATCCAGGCATTCTAAATGGACTGAGACAAAAGTGTACAGGTACACTACCGGTCAAAAGTTTGGAATTATTTAGATTTTTAATGTTTTTGAAAGAAGTCTCCTGCTCACTAAGGTTAAACTAAAGTAAACATGTATTCCTGTGATTAAAGCATCATTACTCTGCAGTGTCCTTCAGAAATTATTCTAATATGCTGATTTGATGCTCAAGAAACATTTCTGGTTGTGCTGCTTCATATCTGTGGAAAACAGGATTTTTTTCAGGATTCACTGATGAATAGAAAGTTCAAAAGAACAGTATTAATTTGAAATACTGAAAGTCGTGAAACGTGAAAGTCTTTACTGTTACTTTTGATCAATTTAATGTGTCCTTACCAAATAAAACTATTAATTTCTTTTAAAAATGTTTCTTGAGCAGCGGCAAATAAGAATGATCTCTGAAGACACTGAAAACTGGAGTAATAATGCTGAAAATTCAGCTTTGATCACAGGAATACATTACATTTTAAAATATATTCAAATAGAAAACCGCTATTTTAAACTGTAATAAAAGTCGAAAACAAATGTATCTGTGCAACATCATAAGGAAAGAGCCATTAGGAAGTGAAAGAGGCACATGGCAAAGCCTGTTAGCCACCGGAGCTCTGATGTCCCCTCCTAATGAGATTAACCCTTTAACTGGGTAAAGGACATTACCTTTAACCTACATAGATATGGCTCTGCAGAGCAGCTTGTCTTGTTCCATGTCAAGTAAACAGAACTTGATCAGTCAATATAAAAAACAAAACAAACAAAAGCAAAAAAAAAACAACAACAAGTAAACACTTTCGGTAGTTATTTATTTACACACAGAGCATGTGCACAAGAGTTCATCAGAAATGACCGGCATCACGTGACCTTAAGTCGTAGACAGGTTAAAAACAGCTTACTTGTCAAGTTTCTTTAGTCAGGATGATATACATCAGTACAAATTGTCGTTCTGGTTTGATTCGCATGATCTAATCATCCTCTGTAATAATAGTTGCCTCTTAACCATCCCATCTGCACTGATGTGATCATTTCACTAATTCTACACGAGATTAGGTAAATAACGCGCTATTCATCAGCGTTCTGGTTTGTCGTGTCGCGAACAGATTTGTGGAAACGCTTTTATTGCTGCTCACTGATGCTTCTCTTGGAAATAATTTATTTTTATTAGTAACTAACAAACGCAAAACCACAGTCACATTAAACATACATTCGACAAGCTGTAGTGTTGTAAGACTTCTGGAAAGGATCGAACTTGTGACCGCACCTACATGTGACACTAGCAGCCCGAAAACACCAGTCATCACAAACATATATGACCGCAAACAGGAGACTTTCTTCTTACCTTACAATCATATATTAGTTTCTATAACTGGACTGCTTTATTCGGAGACCCGCGGCGTCCGGAGATCTCATAAGGTCAGATGTTTAAGGAGTGTGTAGTCGAGCAGTATTTGCGAACGGACCGCCTTCCGTTGACGGAGGAGTGTCTCAATTCACAGACGCCTACTACGTACTACAAAGTGCGTACATTTAAACATGTACTAAACAAGAGTTCTCGGTGTAGACTCCACTATTTCTAATCCTAATATTCAAGCCGCGTACATACGAACATGTAATGAATGCGTTTTAAAACCAATGTTATGTTTTGTTTTGGTTTAATTTTATTTTATTTAGTAAACGCCATTTGAATATGTGAATTTTTAAAACAAATAACGACTCTAAATTTATGTTTACGTTACCCTATAAATGTATAAATTGGCGCGAGGCATGTTTTAAAAGAATATATTTTAAAACATGCCTCGCGCCAATTTATACATTTACAATTTACAAGATTTCTACTCTTTTAGTATTTAACAGAAGTAGTCATGATAGTAAATGAGATTGGAGGATCAACTTGTTGCAGGGACAGAATTTAGCTGCGCAATCAGAGGAAATGTTTTTATCTGTAAAGTTATACAAAGTTTAATCTTAAGCGCTACTATATTAAATTTCATTCCGAAAGTTGGTCAAGGTGATTTTATTAGTGCTGAGCCGATATTATATTTCACTTTCTTTCTTATGTATTTTATAATAATTATTATTCATTAATAAAAGAGTTTGTCAAGTGCACTCACTGAACTACTGAGAGAAAGACATTCACTCATCAGTCATTATGGAATTAATGAAGTGCAGCTGGAAACTTTATAAGACATAACATTAATTTAGATTAAGGTTACCTCAGAATTAAGTACATTATTGTTGAGAATAATTTTTGACTGCACTTACCTTTATAACTGAGTTCAGTTGCCGGGTGGTAATAGTCTCTTGTCATTGAGTGAAACGGTATGAAAAGACATACTATTTATACATGGCAAGAGGACGATACCTGTGCAGTGCGCGCGTCTGTTTCTGGAGCGCTTTTCAAACAGCCAATCAAAACACAGATGCGTTCTGAAGGTCCTCATCTTCCCGCCCCTTGAAGTTCTCAACCAATGAGCGCTTCGGACAGGAGGGTCGCTAGACGAGGTGCGGATAGTGGTTCAATGGTGTGAGTGAATGACGGTATATGGTGAGAGAGCAGCAGCCAATCACAGCGTACGTCTGATTTACTCGCCATTTCTGCGCGAATCGGCAAGGAAGCATAATATCGTTTCCATGACTACAAGAGGTAAAACGATGAAATACATTATATCAGAAGATCAGCACATCTCATGTCGCTAAACTGGTGATTGGAAACTGGTATTCATAGAAATGACATCGTGTAATCCATTTGAAAATGTTTTAATGTAAGATTTAGAAAATTCATGACATTATAACAATGTCGAATTTCGTATTCTTAACAGTTATTAAATTTATATGACTAAGATGACATGTATAGCGATCATAGGAGAGACTGACTGATACAGAGAAACTAAACCAATAAAGAAAATCTGTTACATATGACTCATTTTAGATAATATAACTACTTCTTTATAACTTTTAAATGACTTTTTACCTTAATTTGTTAATTTGGTTAATTTGTTAACTTTAATGTATTAACTAACATGAACTAACCATGAGCAACACATTTGTTACTGTATTTACTAATCTTCGTTAATGTTAGTTAATAAATATACAGTTGTTCATCATTTGTTCATGTTAGTTTACAGTGTATTAACTAAAGTTAACAAGATTTTAATCATGTATTAGTAAATGTTGAAATTAACATTAACAAATATTAATAAATGTTGTAGAAGTGCAGTTCATTATTAGTTCATGTTAACTGATGTGTTTTTGAACCTTACTGTAAAGTGTTGCCAGATATCTAGAAAAGAGGTTCAGCTGACAAAAATGTTTGGGAATTAAAAAAAAAAAACACAATGGGAATACATTACATTTAAATATGACATTACATGAATATTACATGAATGATACATGAATTTGTGCATTTTAAGAAAAGAAAAATTAGGGAGAATCAATAAATTATGGATAATTTACTGCCATTGGGTGAATAATATATAATCAATAAGTAAAAAAAAGTATTTTAAAACGTAATATAATCTAATTACAAGTACTTATTTTTTGGAATCTGATTACATAATCCAGATTACATGTAGGTCTGATCAGGTACTGCTCAGCACTATATATACATAGAAGATATTTCTCCTTCATTTTCTCCAAAACATAATTAAGGTTTTTATTGGGAAAAAAACACCTTCCAGGTGACTTACTAACTTGCATTAGCCTACAAACGTTTCACTTTATGTAATTATGTGAATATTCTATTATATAGAATTTTGTTATCCACCCCTTTTGTTTTATTTTTGTTTCATTTTACATACTGCACAGATTTCTGTTATATGAAGGGTCTGTTTGTCTGTTATTGTCTGTCTTTGGTGTTTGAAAAACCATAATAAAAATAGTATTTAAAAAAAAGAAGCTTTTTTTTTTCAAACTTGATCTGAGAATGACAGAAAAGACAAGTCCAGTGTTGTAAAGTCACCATGAAATCAAAATTGACAAGTCCTATTTTTTATGCAATATTGAAGTATTTTAAATGATTTATCTGTGTACATCATTATTTTTTTTAATGCACATGTCTTCATAATCCTTAAAGGGATTGCTGATAATGGTTTCGCTTTTCTTTTTTTTTTTTTAAACTTTAGTTACTGTGTAATGTTGCTGTTTGAGCATAAACAACATCTTCAAAGTTACAACGTTCAAAGTTCAATGCAACGGGAGATATTTTCTTTTACAGAATCCTCTGTTTAAGGACTACAATGAGCTTCTTCAAGGTATAGTGACATCACTAACCGAAACATTTACATAAACAAAGAAGATGCAAGGGGGAGAGGGATAGTTCACCCAAAAGTGAAAATTATCCCATGATTTACTCACCCTCAAACCATCCTAGATACATAACTATCTTCTTTCAGACGAACACAATCTGTGATGTATTTAAACATATGCTTTCTCCTCAAAGCTTTATAATGGTTATGAACACGGGACACATTTTGAAGCAAAAATAAAATGCATCCATCCATAATAAAAATAATCCATACTGCTCCAGGGGGTTAATAAAGGCCTTTTGAAGTGAAGGGATGGGTTTTTGTAAGAAAACTATCCATATTTAACATTTTATCAATTCAAATAACTAACTTCTGCCGGATAACCATTTGCATACTGTGAAAGTTGAGTTGCGCCGAACGAATAACCCGTGACGCGATGTATGACGTAAGATGTAGGAGTAGAGTAAGTTTAGACGCCTCTCGCGGTTCTAACAAATAGGACTGGGCAACAAACTCAAGCTCCTCTTCTCTTATATCACAATCCTCCGACATTTCTCTGTAAAATTTGTCATTTTAGACTTCTAATAAGTGACTGGTGTTTTGTTTTGCTCTCTCCTCTGCGCTTCCACATTTGTCATTGCATCGGGTCAGAGGTTACTCTTCCACTGCAAATCGATGAGTACAGCCGTCTGTCTGAAGCTACTACAGTTGATACATTTTTAAATATGGATATTTTTCTAACAAAAACCCATCGTTTGACTTCAGAAGACCTTTATTAAGCTACTGGAGACGTATGTATTACTTTTATTATGGAATGGATGTGTTTTTTTGGCTTCAAAATGTGGCCGTCCATTCACAACCATTGTAACACTTGAAGAGCAAAGCGTTTTTTATAATTTTTTTTTTTTTTTTTAACAATTTTATAACATAACTTCCGTTGTGTTCATCTGAAAGAAGATAGTCATATACACCTGTGGCTTGAGGGTGAGTAAATCATGGGATAATTTTCATTTTTGTGTGAACTATCCCTTTAATTTAATGCTGGATTTGTACAAAATATTAACATGATGGCATATGCTAGTTGAATCAACTCAACAGCAACTACATAAATTTATTTGAAGAAGTTGTAACTTCTTCCTGAGTCTCTCCATCAGTGTCCGACTCCGGTTTGAACAATGTGAGTCTTGAACTGTTCCTGACAATTTTGAGCTGTTAAAGCTCCGCCCTCTTTTGAAAAGAAAACCGGGAGAAGGAGCCAATTTGCATTTAAAGGGACACACAAAACGGCGTGATTTTGCTCACACCCAAATAGGGGCAAATTTGACAAGATACAATAAATTATCTGTGGGGTATTTTGAGTTGAAACTTCACAGACACATTCTGGGGACACCAGAGACTTGTATTAAATCTTGTAAAAAGGGTATTAAGGTAATCTTAAATAAAATCATTTCCCTCTTGCAGCTCATCTCTTCTCTGTGTTTACTGGTACGAGTGTGGGGCAACCTGTCACTCAAACTCCAACCATCCAATCAATTCCCCACAAAATCAAGCCCCGCCCTACATTTATTCTTGTTCCAGAAACTGCTTCTAAGTAGTTGAACAATTTTCAAGACCCTATTGATATATGTGCATAGATAAGTATGAAACAATCTATTTTACATTTAAAAATATACAAATATGTAAGAAGTTTGAGTGTATCGAGTGAAGACTCACTCGATTACGTCATTAGCAGTGTTTTGGCAGGAGCTCCAGTTTATTACGATTCACGGGTGAAAACAAATTGCTCTATAAACGGATATCTACTAATATTGATTAAACTCATAGCATTCAGTGAATCTGGTTGTGATCAATACAAGTGTTGCAATGTCTACACAAGGATAGTGCGGGTGAAAAGAAACATGGGTATTTTGACCTCCTCACACATCCATTGTTTTCAATTTATTAAACATCTATTCACCTAACTCTGGATTTCTAGTACCACTAAGGTGTATAGGTTTTTACTGGTTTTCATCACCACAGTAACGAACACTGGTTATGTTCTCGTTCAGTGATATCAGATCGGCAGTGAATAACTGAGCAAGGAAGTTACAGCAATGAATGTTGAAAAATGGCCGTCTTAACATTGTCATTTCAAATTTCATAGATTGATCAAACCAAATGTAATCAGCACATCCAGTGCTGCTGAATGTTGTCAGAAATGACAGATGAAAAGGTCAAAACATGAAAAGAAAGAAAGAAAAGACAAGGAACAAAGAGATTTTCCTATACGTTTTATTTGCTATAAAGACCAAAATAGGTAGATTTCATTATAAAATGTTTCAAATGGGGTAAAAACCTAATAATTAAAACATTTTTGACAAAAGCTACACAGGATTAAAAGATACAGCTTTAGCCAATTTTATTTTATTTAGCTGAACCCAGAGATTTATTTGCACAAAAAAGGCGCTAATATAAGTTAGCCCTTAAGCCCTGGAGATCTTTGAGGAAAAAAAACAAAACGAAAAAAAAAAAACAGAATGAGATATAAAATTATAATAAAAGAATATATATTTTTATATTTTATATATATATATATATATATATATATATATATATATATATATATATATATATAATTATTTATATTTATATATATATATATAGAGAAAGTGAACTTTGGTAGAAGAAAACTCTAGAGGACACCTGAGGTAGAAAAGACTGGAATAAAACAGCAATAGACAATCTTCACATAAAGTACCACCAAGTGACAAGAAACAGCATCATTTCATACAGGTCAGTTCAGCCCAGATCAAAAAGCCCATGAACTAACAGAACAACAATACACAGTGAGATGAGAACTGAAGAGAAATGACAGAAGATGTGAAAAACTCAAGTAATACTGATTAGATTTTATGAAGCTGATTGAAGCAGACACCGTTCCAGTATATAAAAAGACAGAGTGCATAACTTTAAAGCTTTCATAAAGGACCGGAAAAAAACAACAACACCCAATGCAGGAACAAAAATATGTATTTAGAATGAGAAGTGTGGCTTAAAAAAATGCAGGAGTCAAGTAAAATACATTTAGCTACCAAAATTCATATTTACATCTTAACTCTTCAAGCTTGATCAGCCTGTATTCCACTAAGTAGGAAAATTTGCATTAAATAACTTTATTTTTAAAAATAGTTGAAATTGTCACGTTTAAAACTCCTTGAGATTTGTGTGAACGGAGTCCAAATAAGGTTATGAATATTCTTTTAAAACGGTTTAAAAAGATTTCAGAAAACCAAAACAGCAACAACGCTTGAAGAGCTACAGTTCACACACCTGACATGTTTTCAGAACATGCATAATGTTAATGGTTTTGGGGGAAACAGTGTTTACGAGCACTAAAATCATTAGCTAAATATGATCCCTCCACCGAAATGTTCAACAGCATGAACGCTTGCAATAGAGTAAATAACACGTAAGGAAATATTCAGTTACACGTGTTGAATATTCCTTTAGGAAGCTTAATCGTTTACAAAACGTCTGTTGGATTTTCGTGAACGTGAACAGAACAGCACCAATAACATGGCTGAGTAAATAACAGCTGAAAAGGAAATGAGTCAACACCCAAAATAATGAAATAAGTCAAATCACAACATATATACTGAATAGAGTTGGAGATCAGAAATAATGTTCCAGTGAGACTTTCAAACATGAAAAACAAGATTTACAGACACACATCACAGTCTAAAATTGGGTGATAGCTTTGAAAAGATTCCCAATTATACCCATTAAGCTAAAACATGTAAAACCAGACATTTATACAGATGATCTCCATTTAGAAATGAAATGAAATGAAAAGCGAACCATACCGGCATCATAAGCGTTCACATTCAGCGGTGCGCTAGTTCAACTAGCAAAGATTTGTCTTTCACCAAAACACATTCATGGTGTAAAACACCACATGAGGCCTGACATGCACTGACTTGGGATCAGTCTAAAATCAAATGTGTTAACTGTGAGGGGATTCAACGGATGAGAAACTGTTCTTTACTAAAGATGACCTGATTTTCAGCCTTCCAGAAGGTAAATGGACTTAACTTAAAAACAGAAATAGCACTTTTACGCAGACTCTCTTAGTACTAAGACTTTGTGTTTTTTGCATCATATTTTGAGGATACAGCATTTAGGGCCCTCTTCAATGACTGTGTTTTGTTTGTTTAGGCAAGTGAAAGACAGAAAGTGGCTAAACAAGCACTAAGAACATGGCAGCAGTATGAGGCACAGGCCAGACGCGGCCTTCAGTAGTACGACGTCTCTGCAGCTGCAGGTGAGTGAGAGGTCTCTACCAGCTGTGGCGGAAGATGGGATGCTTCAACAGCTCTCTGGAGGGCGGCCGGTCCGAGGGCTGAAGCTCAAGGCAACGCAGGGTGACGTCCCGCAGGCCTGGGGACAGGTGGGTTGGGATGGTTGGTGCTGTGGTAGCGCTGGCAATCTGAGGGAGGAGACAACGATTAGACAGTTAACCAAACAACACTTCAAATACACACAGTAGGGCTGGGCGTATAACTATACTCATTTCAGGGGAAAAGAATGCACCGATTTCTGAGATTAATTACATGGTAACAAAAAATTATGCAATTAAAAGGGTAATTCACCGCTGCTAACTCGGCTGTCTGTGTTTTTAAATCGGTGTCACATGACTGGAGAAAAAGAGCTGTGATGTTCCCTTTTGCCCCCATAATTCACTTTTGATTTTGGAGCTGCATGAGTTGGAATTCAAAAAAAGTTTGATCTGTAGTTTTAATAAAAGCCCTGGAGCGTTCCAGTCAATATGACTCGCTTCATGTTTGCTGGTGGACTTCTGCCGACAAACAATTAGGGACATCTGGGTGCGGGTAACAGAATACATCGTCCATTTACACATCCTACTGACATGGAAACGATACAAAGATGGTTAAAACTGTGAACTTACCCTTTAAGTATATGCTTTTTCACTTCCTGAAGCTATTGAGTACTGATACTACGTTTAAACTGGTAATTTTATTACTTGTACAGCATGAAAATGTGCAAAAAAGCTTTGAAGGAAATGTCAAGTATGTCATGAATATAATTCACCTGAAGTCATAGACATTAACTCTTGATGACATGTATATATGGGTTATGTTTTCAGCAAACATGACTAGCTCATAAAGCCCCAATATGTGCACACATACAGCTCAATCCTCACCTTGAAAATGAGTGCCAGGTGGTTAGAGTGTTTCTCAGCATTCCAGGGAGGCTTAGCACAAGACATCTCTATAATAGCACAGCCCACACTCCAGACGTCACAGCTGCGACCGTACTGCTGCCCTCTCAGCACCTGGAGTCACACACAAACATGAATGACACCAGTTCATAATCACAAACTCTCCAAGACCATTAATTCAAGCTGCGATCAAATATACAAAAATGAACTGCTGTCATTAACTGAAATAAAGTGTCTGAATTTTTACATTTTTGTTTCATAGTGTTTTTTTTATTGTCGTGCAATACTTTCCACATTTATTTGATAATGCCCTTTGAGTGCAAAATGGAAACATATTTTGCATTCAGCGGTTACTTTTATTATACGAGTAGATTGAAATAAGGAAACAGCGGGTGTGTGCAGTGGCTCATTGGGCACATACTACCATGTATTGGTGTGGGATGTTTTAAATGGTTCAATGAAATAAAATATTCCATACAATCCATTTTCCTTGTTCCATGGTTGCGGGGATGCTGGAGTCTATTCAAGAGTCTATGTCCATCGGATACACTAATCCCTACAGTCTCCAATTCAACTATCCTGCTTGTCTTTGGACTGCGGGGGAACCCAGAGCACCCGGAGGAAACGCACGCCAGCACGGGGAGAACATGCTCCACACAAAAATGCGTCCCGACTCAGCTGGGACCGGGGACCTTCTGATTGCGAGTGGTGGGGGTGTATGGCGGCAGCTATACCTTGGCTGCCTGTTATGTGTCTGTTAAGTTATGTGAAGTACTTGAAAAGTTTCTTATAAGAGTGGTCTATGACTCTAATTTGCTGGGTTATGATCAATATGTGATTCATCTTTGGACACCACACACACGTCGCATTTTAAGGTCGTTGTTTTTTTTAATCTGCTATCAGCTGGCATGAATTTCAGTTTCATGCACTTCAATTTGTATGTGCTTGTTGTCATATTTGAGGATGGCTGCAGTAGCAGCACGTTTAGGGCCAGGAACGGAACAAAAAGTGAAAGTGTCACGTTGAGGGAGTAAGATTGGATGAGTCTGCCATACATTGGCTTTTGGTGAACTGACGCCATATGGGGGGGTCCCTCGGTTTGAGAAGCACTGCCCTTGTCCCATTGTCATTATAAGTATATGTAGAGGGCCACAAAATTATGGACTGGATGTGGCTTACAGGCCACATTTTAAGTACTCTGACTATATACAATAGCTACAATATATATTATATACTAAAATGTTGTTCCTGTTGCACTTATTGACGCTACTGTTGTGCCAGTTGACAAGCTAAAGAACTGACTTACTAATAGAGCCAATTCAAATATTTTATTTCTGCAGTGACTCCAGGTTTTTTTTTTTTTTTAATTATTTTGGTATTGTGTTGTACATGCCATGTATTTTGAAGTGAGGATGCATAGGTGCAAAACGTTCCTTGCTCCTCTAAGCTTTGGACATTTAAATATCACAGTGTTTTCACAATAGTGGGGTCAAGTCTGGTGACCTCTCTGTGTGGTGTTCAGAGTTACATGGCCAGTCAGGAAAATAGGACAAAGTGGATTTAGATCTCTGAGTAACTTGAAATGAAAGTAAACTGCAGTTCTTTTGAGGAAGCCACAATTGGCTGACCCCTTAATTCGTTGTTGTTATTGTGTGCCCAAACTCTGTTTAATTAGGAAGCGGTTCAGCTTGCCCTGCCTCCCCCGGCTGGGTATTCATTACTGGAACCTCTTCAAAATGAACAAGCTTTCTTTTGTCTGGGAAAGTCTCTTTCTCTCAATCTCTCAATTTCCAACCAAACCACCAAAGCTTTAAGCAGAGTCTGAGCAGGCTAACTTCTTTGTCTCCCTTAAGTAGTTGAATTAAATGGACCCAAGTGACTAGTGTTTGTCTCAGTTTAAAACCAATCAGATGTATATTTTGGCTGTACTGTTTTGCATTTAATACATCATTACATATATTGCAAACAAAAAAAACGTTGCCATTGCCACAATATCCTATTTGAATGCAAGTAATAAAAAGTAATTTTGATATTAGCATCTCATTTCGAAGGCCGCATCCTCCAGAGGTCGCATTTAAAGGCTGCATATGTCATCGAGGCAGTCTCATTTAAGAAAAGTAACCATTAGATTGCAAAGTAAGAAAGAAATTAATGTATTTTACACCTCACGAGGAACAACAGTCATGACATTATGGCACTTTTCTTAAATAAGACGTCCTTGATGACATATGCAGCCTTTAAATGCGACTTCCAGAGGACACAGCCTCCGAAATGAGAAGCCGCTATAGTGTCTGACTGTAAACCACAGTGCTATACCACAGGGATGCTCATGGAACACAGAAGTTAAACAGTGGCCCATTTAAATATTTCAGGGTGAACACTTCCATCTCAACAATGTTTCATGTAGTGAAGAGGCAGGTTTTGCATTTTTAGGTTCAAATGTTACCTCAGGAGCCATGAAGGCAATGGTTCCCAGGAGCTGACCCTGGAACTCCCCTGCACCTGTGCCTTTGGAAGCCAAACGAGCTGCTGCCCCAAAATCAGCTATCCGCAACCTCTGGCCTGTGCTGTCAATTAGTAGATTGGCACCTACACAGATTAAAAGGAGACCATAAAACATAAGAACACATCCTAAAGCTCTGCTCCACAACCTAGTGAGCTGCCTTGCTGTCTACTGCTTACGTAGAGAGCTACCATCCAAGGCAGCAGAACTGAAATTAAATGTCACACCTGGACAACAACTCCACGTTACACAAATAGAGCTCCATTGAATTCTAAATAGAGTTGAAAAAAAGAGTTGGGAAGGCACCTACAGTATGATGCTGTCTCAGTAGGCAATAAGTACCTAATTAGGTTTGGAAAAGAGCTTAAAACACACACAAACACACACACGTTGTGTTTTCATGTTTTATGGGGACATTCCATAGCCGTAATGGTTTTTATACTGTACAAACTGTACATTCTGTCCCCCTACACTACTCCTACCCCTAAACCTACCCATCACAGAAAATGTTCTGCTATTTTACATTTTCAAAAAAGATATTTCTGTATGATTTATGAGCTTGTTTCCTCATGGGGACCAACAAAAGGTCCCCACAATGTCAAGATTTACTGGTTTTACTTGCGTTGTGGGGACATTTGGTCCCCACAATGTAAGGAATACAAGTACACACACACACACACACACAACTAAACTGAAAAAGTCACTGCCTTCTTTATCCATCAAACCAACATGTAAAGGACACAAGAGTATGCTGGAAACCTTTCCTCCCAGTTTGAGACAATAGCAGTGCTTTCTGTATCCATGTTTCAGTAGCTTACCTTTGATGTCACGGTGTATGATCTGATTCTCGTGGAGGTAGGCGAGACCTCGTAGGAGCTGTTCAGTGTAGTTGATGACCACACCCTCCTTAAAGGCACCATACTTATTTAAGAGATGAGATACAGAGCCACCTGAAGAAAACAGAGTTGTTCAAGTATGACTTTTATGGACTAGGACAGATCTGGTAAAACAGTAACACTGAAAAGTGTTGCTTATAAAGAAGAAAATAATTTTTTCATTTTCCCGCACAATTGGGCTTATTTTGAAAATGCAGTTAAAAGTTTTTCCCGTAGACACAAATTAAATTGGACCCTTTTACAAATATGTATTGATCCTCAGAAAGAATACCTGGCAACCTAAGGACTGCTGAAAGAGAAGTGAGATGGCACATTTGATGTCACTTCACAAAAGGAGATTATATGAGTTACAGAATTTTAAGGTGGTTTAACTGTGTTTGGCATTGCAGATAAACTACACATTGATGCTTGAGTGCAAAAAAATAAGAGTGAATGTGGAGAGAATTAGAGTGAATGAAGAGAAGACTATGTAGGCTATTATTAATAAGTCTTAACTAGGGTTGCCAACGTTACAAATAATACAGAATCATCCCATTATTTATTCATAACTATGGATACAAGCATTTGAAGTTTAAGACATCAAGGTTGTGTTCCATATTAAACCTAGTTTGTCCTCTATACTGTAGCCCATAATGTAGTCTAAGGTATACTAAGGTATACGCAGACAAACGGTGTATGACGACCTAGTTTTAAAGGGATTTTGCGTGTGCCCATCCAGCCACATGAAACCTGCAATCTACCTGAGGGCAGAAGTGATCAAAAAGGGAAGTCATCTATCGCTACTATAAGGTAATGTTAAATGGAGAAAAATTTCAATAGGAATCCAAGCCAATGGCAATTTCGCGCTGGCGCAGATTTCGCAACAGTTTCAAGTTCAAGTCACACAGATTCACTACCTTGACCAACAAAAAGCAGCTTGGTTTGAAAGTAATACTGGACCGATTTTGTTTGTGAAATTTCACTAATATGACCAGACCTTTACTCTCTGCATGTTTGTGATAACCCACCTGCCATCCACTCCACAAAAAGGTTGTAGTTGTTCTTCTCACAGGTTGCCCCGAGCATCCGGATGATGTTTGGATGGTTAAGGAGACCCATCATGCGAATTTCCTCTCGTAGTGCCTCCACTACCTCCTCCTGCTCTGAGGAGGTGTTCCTCACATACGTCACCTAAATAATTAAATCACAATCAAAAATTATGTCTGTATATTGTATGTTTGTTTGTTTTGGCATCTGTCATCGCTGGCACTTCTGTTATGTAACTAGTCAACATTTTCAGATCATTTTCATAAATCTGCATTTACAACCATCAGAGATTCCCCATAAAGTTTTAGGGGGAAAAAAACAAATGTTTGTCTGAAAAAATGGTGGACATCAAGCGTTGTTAGAGTAGGTATCGGGTGGTGTGTGCAACAGATATTCTCACCTGTTTGACAGCCATCAGAGTACCAGTGCCAACATCCTGAGCCTGGTAACATGACGAAAATGCACCCAGGCCAATTTGTTGCCCTTTTAGCCATTCCATGCCCTCCCTGTATGGCTGCTTTGCTTTGGTATGACCAGGCAGAGTCTCTGGTGTCTGACCATGAAATGGAAAAAAGGCAGGGGAAAATTAAGCCAAACAAACTTTTTGATCTTTAATCATTCTGCCTTATGCAAGCACTGCTCATGTATAATTTTAACAAACACCTAAATATTAGTGGTATCAAATCTCTTTCTACATTCTCAGAAAACCTTAAGGGGTAACAACAGCTTGTCACTGGGGCAGTGCCCTTAATGGGACATCTTTGTACCTTATTTACACCACACCTTACCTCATTGTATTGTATTTCATAGTAGCACCTTAAGGGTGTGTATTACTATTCTAAGCTACTAATATGCACCATTTTTGGGGTAGAAGAGGTACCAAGACGTCCTTTTAAGGTACTGCCCCAGTGACAAGTTGTTGTTTCTGACAGTGTACAGGAGTCACCCTTATTTTTGAGCAAACTTTACAATGATATTAACAAAGTCATGCACTTACATCCACCTGAATAATGATCACGTCCTCTCCTTTCTCCACCTGTAACTGCGGGATGATAGGCAGGGCATCTTGTGACTCAGACATCGCCATGACCACAGCCAGCGCCTCCTCTTCCTCAGCCTCCATCTTCTCCTTGCACTTCTGGTTCTTGGTCATGTCTTCGCTGTACGCATCATCGTTTGTGATGGCCTGCTCTGGTGACAGCACTGCCACTTCAGACTGGAAGGTGACCGTGCTGTCTGCCGCTGGTATAGAGGCTTCCAAAAGGTCCTCCATGCTGGAGCTGAGATCGGCCGAAGCGTCTATACCATGGAATTTCTCCTCTACAGGTGTGAAGACTGTGTCCTCACTGGGGATGAGAGCAGAACCACCACTACAGCCCATGTCGTCTCTGGACCTGAGCTCCTGAAGGTCCAGTTTCATGTTGCTCTTTGTCCCTGGGCTTAAAGCTTTAGCTCCATCAGATGAGGCAGTGGGAGAGGGTCGAGAGGGTCTGGGCCAGTGGATCTGACTCGAGGGCAGCGGCCGAGCTTGGGTAAACACAGGGGAGGGCAGCTTCTCAGTCTCCTTACCGCTACAGGCAGCTCCACTTAATCCCTTGTGCAGTGGCAACTTGCGCTGGGTACTCAGTGAGGACTGGGCGAGTTTGTTGGGCATAAAATTCTGTGGCAGGGCTTTGGGGCTTTCTGGAGGGAAGGCTGAGGCATTGGCCATGGACAGAGAAGGAAGGCTCGGGGGTTGACTGGATGAGGGGGAGTTCAAACATTGACTCATAGGTCTGTTTCGAGCCTGAACGGGGGGCTTTGGAAATTCAGCAGGGCTTGTGACGATGTTTGAGAGTCTCTCTGTTATATCATCTACAGTAGTTGAACTGGCTTGACCTGAAAGTGCCACCTTGGCGGTTGGCTGCTGTAGACCATGGGTGGGAGAGTTCCTTTCAGTCATACATGGGGAGTTATGGGGGGCTGTGGGCTCGAGGAAAGCATTGGAGTGCGAACTGTGCCCAGTCTGTAGGTCATCTAGTCCCAGATGGATGGCTTCCAGGATGTCCATCTCCTCAGCGATGGCCAGAAGACGCCGGCGCATGCGGGCGTAGTGAGTGGAACTGGTGACGTTGAGCATGTCCAGTAGCTTAACGAAGACATGAGGCACACGAGCTACCATACGGGCAGCGCTCAGGAAGACGCGACGGGAAAGTTTACCCACCATGGAGTGAGAGTTATCGATGGACTGCAGAGCGAAACTTAGAAGAGGCAGCAGCTTCTGGTACCTACAAAGGCAAAATAATGGCGTTAAAACCCACAATACAGCAATTCCCTGTCCTTTATCAAAAAACAAATGAATATTGAGCTATGCTTTGCCTGCAAACCTGGTAAAACGCACAAAATGTCTCTAAATGGGGTCTATGACGCAATCAATTGTATCCATTTCTGGGAAGGTGTGACTCAAATGGCCCATACAATTAGTGAGACAATGTCATTTGTTACCAGATAGAAAGGTCTGGTTGCACAAATAAGAACCTTGGGCTAAGATTTTAAGATGGACGAGACATGGGGGGGGGGGAACAAACAAACAAACAAACAAAAAAAACAACCACTTTCAATAATTTACACAAGCACAAGTTGTTGGGTGGCTTACCACAGAAAAAGAAAACATACCAACCTAGCAAGCTCTTATTCAGTGATAGGCATCACTACAGATTTCTCAATTCAATTTGATTTTGATTTGGATTCAGTTTAATTAGATCCTGATTCATTAGAGTTATAATGTCTTACATAAGCTTACATATGAAAGAAATGATCCCAGGTTAAATCTACATTACTAATACTTGTTCTGGCATGCATTTACTTTAACTGTACAATTTTATGCTTATTTAAATTGTATCATTAGAAAATAATGATATCACACAATCATCCTAAAAAATATTTACAGGGTTGAAAAAAATGCTAAACTTCTATAAAAGGTTCATATTTCATAAAACGAGAACAGACTCAAGACAAGCAAGCATTTCTGTACCTCTCCACAATGTTTTGGGCCTGGTTGCAGTCTCCACCTGACACAATATGAGGGTAGAATTCAGCAGGAAACTCCAGTAAGAGCCTGTCGATCAGACACAGCCGACCCAGCAGTGCTTGCCAGTTATTGGCCTCCGTTTTAGAGCCCAGGATACAATTCAGGACATAGTCAACTCCACCAATTCCAATAGAGCCTAATGGAAAATCATAGATGAACACGTTTCTACTGAAATGCAAACATATATCAGTCAGTAACAGTGTAATTTTCCTGTTCCTCACACAAAGCTAAAATATAGTTGCATCCCAAATCTCGTACTTATGCTCTATTCTATGCCGTTTTGTAGTATGAAGTGTGAGTAGGGTGTTCATACGGAAAATTTCAAAGTTTAACTAACAAAAGGGGGGGGGGGGATTGTAGCATATTACTGCTGTAAGGCATATGAGGAAAAGACGGCCGCAGGAACATCTCAAAACTACCCCTCTCTCCTCCGAAAAGGATGAAGGTCCGTAGTAATAATACACAGTTCTATAAATGTATTTAATATACGTGTCGTTTTAGCTTTACTCCAGTTTGATTTTTCCGCCTTCAACTTTGCATTCTGACGACCCACGACCTCTTGACGTGATGACGTAGACGCAAAGTAATTGGTTTAATGCCTTTATATGGCATATGGCCATTTATATGGTATATGGTATAAATTCTGCCATTATATGGCTTTTTTTACAATTTCATTCGGTTTGGGCATTTTTATTCCGATTGAAGGGTTTATATGAGGGATTTATATGGAGCATTTTCATTCGGATTGGACTTTTAAACCAATTACAATGCTCCATGTAAACGTGCCTAAAGATGGATGTCAAAATAACCTTTTAATCTTTATACACTAGACCAGGGGTGCAAAATTCTAGCTTGAACCCTAATCAAGCACTTTAGGTTTATTTGAAAACTTCAGGCATGCGTGTTGGAGAAGAGTTAAATAAACTCTGAAGGGCTGTGGCTCGCCAGGAAGTGTTGCATCCAGGCACTAGACAGTTAAATACATATTGTATAGTTTGTCCTTTAGGTCATAACATAAATAACCTCAAACATGGAATATAACGCACAATCAACTGGACTACTTTTATGGTGCTTTTCTTGAAGATTGACAGCCACAAAAACTAAGTTTGCCTTTCTGGGTAAAATTAATCGTATAAAGCGTTTAGGATTTTACTCACATAAACATTGATTATAGAACAAAAACAGAAGCTTAAACGAACCTGCTTGATGTGCAAGAACAAATCTATTGCGGAAGCTCAAACGGGCTGAGCAACATACAAGAACGTTGGTTCTCGTACGTCAAGCAAACATGCTTGAGCTTCCGTTTCCCACAACTGATGAGTGAGATAATGAATGTCTGAATAAAAGCCAAAATTCAACATCATATAAAGATGTTCAGAAAATTTGGACTAAACCACTCAATACATATGGATTAGTTTTACAATCCCTTTATGAACTTTTTGAATCGTCAAAGTGTCAGTTGCGTCACTGTTTATGGAGGGACAGAAAGCCCCCAGATTTCATCAAAAAGATTTTCATTTTTGTCTTTTTTTCATTAGTCTTACAAGTTTGGAACAACATGAGGGCGAGTAATGACAGATTTTTCTTTTTTTTTTTGGGTGAACTAACCCTTTAAGTTAAATTGCTGCATGGCGGCTGTACAAAACATTAACCAACAGCCAACTTAAGGATATTTCATTATAAATTTGTACCTGCTTTGAGGATTTCTCTGCCCACAGCAAGTTCCCCCATTTGACCTTTGCACAGCTCCAGTAGAGTGGACACAGACAGCTGACTGGTGCGACTACGAGCGCAAAAAGACAAACATGTACACTTAGAAAACCCACTTCAAAAGAGCATTGAAAGTGAACAGGAAAATGTGAGGTATTTCTGAGCAAACGAGACACGAAATAAAGAAATAAAACACAAGATTATCTGTCAAGAATTGAATGGATGGGGAAGAGAGGATGTCAGCAAAAATGTTTCAGTTACTACATTGTGATGAAAGATTGTTTCTTCAAAATAACATGCACCAATGAATCCTTCACAATAAGACCAGGGTAGTGGTGGAGTAAACAGTAACATTTGATTTCATACTGACAACTCTTTTAAACAAAATGACAATATCATCACTCTTTAACCAACACCAGCAATAATTGGTGTTTGTTACAGAGTCTGTCCACTAGGTGGCATTAGCCTGTTAATTTCAAGACAGCCTGAGATATGATCAGAGATCTACTGATTTGGATCATTCCTTTTTGGCTAGCTTTGAATAATGGAGGAATCCTGAATCAGGTCAAATCACAATCAATTACAACCAAGCAACTCATTTATCCACTATGCATGATGAACAGGCCCAATCAGAGATGTTCTTAAGTTGTACCTGTTAGCATCTGCACACTTGACCAGTATGGTTTCCACCACGGGCCGCAGTAGCTGCTGTAATCGAGTCCGCTCTGACACAGAGTGACAGGGGGTGTAGACAAGCATCGCTCGCAGGGTTTTCTGAAACAAAGCACAAAGATTGACACTTAATGCAGATCTACACAAAAGCACAAACAATGATGCCAAATTCAGGACTGTGTTTTGTATTGTGGATTATCTAGTCCTGTGTTGAGACAGGTTTGATTCAGGACCAGAGAGGGCTGCAAGATTAATTGAAATATTTACCCCAGGTTTCACAGACTAGGCTTAAGCCTTGTCCCAAACTAAAATACATGTTTGAGTGGTCTAAACTGAAAGCAATTTGCACTGATTATCTTAAAATACGTCAGAGCCATTGTTTTACCTCAAGATAATGTTTTTTTAAAGCACGTTTGTAAAAGCTACTTAAATGTCCTAATTGGACAAAGGTTTAATCCTGGCTTAATATAAGCCCTGTCTGTGAAACCAGGCCTGGAAGTGCTTGTTGAAAATAAATGAAAATTTAAGAGTATTCCCTCAAAATAAAAACTTGATTGTTAAGCAATAAATATTAGAATAACAATATATATTAATATTGGAAATTCAGTTGTACTATAAAACAAAATTCTTATTTGTCTTAACATTCACTTTTTATTTTACAGTAAATTATAATAGCAATTTTTTTTTTGTTTAGTATATTAGTTATAATAATAATAACTATAAATATAAAATTAATGCGTAGTAATAACAGCAACCAAAATAATACAATATTTTGATAATAATAATAATAATAATAATAATAATAATAATAATAATAATAATAATAATAATAGCACTACTACTACTACTAATAATAACATTATATTATTATTATTATTATTATCAGCATTCTGGTGTAGACATGGTAGCTCTGCACAGCATTCACCGAATCAAAAGCATAAGAGATTTTTGTTTTGTTTTTGCGCACAAAAGTATTCTTGTTGCTTCACAACATTAA
Organism: Zacco platypus; assembly: GCA_038088235.1. Taxonomy (NCBI): domain Eukaryota; kingdom Metazoa; phylum Chordata; class Actinopteri; order Cypriniformes; family Xenocyprididae; genus Zacco; species Zacco platypus. The sequence goes on along the minus strand of CM076086.1, from coordinate 22,321,022 downwards.
GGTTAAACCACTGTAATCACATTGACTGTTTTAACGATGTATTTACTACTTTTCTGGACCTTGAATGTGGTAATTTCTTTGCTTTCTATCGGAGATAAAAAAACCTCTTGGATTTCATCAAAATATCTTAATTTGTGTTCTGAAGGTGGATGAGTGATTAATGACAAATTTCATTTTTGGGTGAATTAATCCTTTAACATTTAAATGTGGATTTTTTTTTAGTGTTTTGAGTTTAAAAAAAGGTCTCTTAATCTTGAACCTGTCCATGATAGCATCAGCGTAACATGGCTAGCTTCTACAAAGTGACCGAGTTTGATTGGATGTACAGCCTCTGACGTCAACAGCAAAAGAAATGGGATGCGTATTCTCCTCCATTTTAAAGTTTGATAAGCCTTTTTATTTTACTAGCCTATATACACAAACAAGTATATGATTAGCTGCATTTTATTATTTTAACAATCCTGTGATCCGCTGGTTGAGAACCACTGGACAACAGTACACTAACAGTGCTACACAGTGTGTGTTTGTGTGCGTGTGTGAGAAAGAGTTCACCCTGACCCTGACTCCCAGAGAAAGCTGGGAGTGGTGACTGACAGCACAGTGCACTGGAGCACGGCCCAGCATTGATTAACCCACCATGCACTCCCCTCCCGAAAACAAACAAAACACACACACGCACGTATGAAATAACGCTCTTCAGCATGCAAAAAATAACTACACATCAAGTATAAATGGTGAAACACAAATGACATTTAAACTGCCACATTTAGCTCACAAGCAGACTTTAGATCAGCCAAACAACCGCTACCAAACTTCACTACAATGCAGTTTTTACAGAGCAGTCTAACACAAGGTAACATCCTGAAAGCTTTTGTCTGTATTATTTTTAGTTCAGAGACAGCCCTGTTTCTGGTGCGTGTTCGAAGAATATAGAAAAACTGCTGGAAAGCCCCGAACAGACAAAACGCTTGTTGTTTTCATAAAGGCGGCTCACTGGAGCACAGAGCCTGAGGGAAAGGCACCATCCCAGAAGTCCAAGCAGCAAGAGCTATTGTTTTGTTTGTTTGTTTTTAAAGGAAGAGAAATAGGTTGTGAGAATGAAAAAAAGAAACCTTTCTTTTCCAGCTTCAGTCTCAGGATCCCTGCTGCTTCCAGACTTCCTGGTTTGTAGTGAACTTTAAAACTAGCCAGCGTGGTTCGTTGCACTTTAGTACTCTGGCCCGGTTCAGATAACCACAGATCAAAGTTGACAAAAGGAAAAGAAACACCTAGACATTGTATTCAACTGAAGAGGTTTTTGCAGACAATGGCAAGTGAAAAGCATTAAGGGCCATGAAACGGTATTTTGCTTTAATTCCGTTTTATTTTTTGGGATTTTTTTTTGACAGAACAATTTATAGGAGTAGGTTTGGGTGATCAAATATTACTGGTATTATTGCATTTTTTCTAGTATTATTGCATCATTTTGCTTGCAATATAAAATTAGAGAAAGAGTATGTGTGTAAGTACTGTATGTTTTCTATTTAAAAAGGTACACTAACTTTTGGGCCTCTAGCGTTTTAAAAAAATATATATATATATATATATTCATTTTGCAAATGAACTTTGTGCTACGGCTCTGCATACTACTCATAAAACATTCACTATTAGGCTTAGGAGATATAACCAGTTTAGATGGAAAGGATCTCTAACTGACGATGTTACTGTAACTTTACCCATTAATAGACACGGCACTTCCATGAAAAATTCCAAAATGTTCTTACTCCTTATAACAACTAACCTATGCCACTCCACACCAGCCCAAGCAACTTTTCTGCATTTACAGATCTAACAAGACACGCATGGGTGAGAGACGAAAGTACACAATTGCCTTCCTGTCCGGTCTAAAATATAAACGCTTATAAAGTGACACGACATGTAGCCATACTCTGAATTCACGTACACAGCAGTGAGTATTGAACACACACGCGCAACTGGAGAAGTGGGCAGCCATTTTTTGCCTCGGCGCCCAGGTAGCAATTGGGGGTTAGATGCCTTGCTCAAGGGCAAAAAAAAACCCCTACATTTCCTGCTGGTACTAAGGCTGAGGTTGAGCAATGCAGCCAATCACAGACATGTCTGTTGATCGCATGAACACCAAGGAAAATCAGAGATGTTTAAGGTACACAGAATCCACTCAATCTAATTTGTTGATGGCAAGGCACAAGCTCATTGAGCTCATGCAGCGTAGACAGCTTTTTTTCAATACAACAGGAGTTTTCGCATGAGCGTGGAACTCAGTCAGTCAGTGAGCTTACACTGAACTGAAGTGACTGGCAGCCTTTATTAAATCCAGTCACAATTTGAACAAAAGTTAGATTTTTCACAATGTGAACACACTGGAAAGTTCCTGGATTGACAACCAGCTTTAAATGAGGGATTAAATCCCAAACTGAGATGATTTGACAGTGACCATAGCTAAATTAAAAATATCTCATACTGCATGTCAAAATAGATCTGTGCTTCAAGTCCTGGATTGTAAATACAGACTAAAAGAACTGCCACTTGTTTTATGTAATGTGTAATTAGTTTCATTGTTCTTCAAAGAACTTTTGCTGTGACAACCACACATTTTTTTAATAAATCCCTTTTATTTTTTATAGGTACCAATACAAAAATATAGTTCATTTTGTGTTCATTCAGTAAAAAGTAGTTAGTAGATTACTAGAACTTTTTATTTTCTAGATTTTGCAGGAAACTTTATTACTATATATTACTGCGGAAAAATATTGAGATTTTTAGCTATAATCGCCCAGTCTAATTTGGCATAATGGAGGAAACTGAACAGCCAATAGATCAGTGAAGTGATCACATCTTCCTCAATTTACAAAAAAAACAAACTGTATTCTATCGGGCAGGGCTTCTCTGAATGCGGCTCAGTTGAGGAGCATCACCCCTTCACACCAGGTCATGTGAACATTCTCCTTTGAGCAGAAAATCTGAATTGTGGTGTGAATGAAGATAAGAGTTCAAATCTTAGGAGTTTCACAGTCCCAAATGAAAGAGCAAAGGCCATCAAGCCAACATTCTGACCCAATACACAGGTCTCAGTTTAACCTGCCCTGATGACTGTAGGAGCTCTTGGTTGGTGCAGTATTGTGCAACTTCCTATTGCTGTGCCACACTGTTCTTATTCATATGATCTTAACAGAAACATCACACGCTGTGAACACTTCATGTGACTGAAGTGTTCACATGATAAAAGCAGTGGGTCAGGCATGTGAAAGAGTGGTTAAGTAAGTTCACATGCAACAGCACTTCACCATTCTGAATGCACAACACTTGGACATAAGGACTGTATTATTTGAATAATAAAGAGCTTTGCTTCACATACAAATGCTTAAGGGACCTAAAAGAAAGATGCATGCAACCCAGAGGTTCCCAAACTGGGAGGCGCAATCCCCATGGTTATAAAAACGGAGGCACGGCAAGGCTAGAAACCTTTTCAGGACCTCACAGTGAAATCCCACTTATGCCACATAACTAAATAATTGAAAAAAATATTAATTTGACATTAATACCTCAAGATCACTCATATTACACCTGAGCAAAACCATGCATCATCCATTTATATTTTTACACGACTAATTGCAATACGCAAGTCTGATTGTTGAATTGCGCCATCTAGCGGTCTTATTGCACGACAACCACTACAACTGATTACAGATCACTAGATGGCGCAATTCAAGATTCAGGCTTGAGTATAAGAGTATGAGAGTCGTGTAAAAATATAAATGGATGATGCATGGTTTTGCACCAAGCATGGACAAGTTTATGAAAGGTCTGCCAGTGCCGGGTAAACTTAAAGCTGACGATGAGTTTACTTCGAACGTCAAACCTACCAAAATCACCATGTCTACACCAGATGTGAACAGCGTGAAGCGTCAAAAGCAAACCGAACCCATTATAATAAGTGATGCTGTCTGCACTGGATATGACAACACGACAAATCCCAGACAGTAAACATCTTGCCTTTGGTTCCACAGTACAACCACAGTGTGTTGTGTGCCTCTGACAGTATGACGTTAAGAGGGCACTTAGAGACTCATCACGAGCATAAAGAGAAGCCCACTGAAGTCGAGTAGTTGTAGTGCTGTATTAATTAGAATGTTTTAAATGAATCCTATAGGATTGTGTAAGCATGTAGGTGAGGGGTTTGAAAATATATCCCTCTACAAAAAGGGGACCCAGACGAAAATATCTGGGAACCATTATTAACCTGTGCAGTCAAGTGAAGAAGCAAAGCACTTATTCATTGTCATGTCTAACAGATATTAAACTACTGACAGTATTGTTAAAATGATGTTGTTTTGTGCCTTAATAATGCTGAATGATAACCCTATATCTTCAGATGCTGTATCAGTGGCAAGAGTGAGTGTTTTTAAAACAGAGGTAAAGCATCTCACCAGTGCTGCCACATAGACTTTGTAGACGGGGTCTGCGCACACCATGGAGAGCACACTACAGCAGGACTCCACCACCACGTCTCCGGACACCTCCCCAGCAGCTGCGCCCAGCCCCGCCCCCGCCCCGACCAATGAATGCTCTCCATTGGCCAACAGGAGGGCTCCGCTCACATCATGCGATAGCCGGCGAAGGGCCATTTCCCTGATGTTCCAGTTCCGGGAAAAGAGACAGCCTACCAGCTCCAAACCAAACACCTGAAAGGGAGCATGAACACAAAACCATGAAGTCAGAAAGACAGTTTATGTAAGTTAATATAACATTAAGAAACAGCAAGGTCATATTTTTTACTCCAATTTCAAAAATAAATAAATCAATAAGAGGAAAATTTTATTAAAATATAAATTAAATGTAAAAGAATACCGCGATGATGTATACTTACGGCTGCACTTGCAGTAATGACAATTTAGATGGAAAATGTGTCATTTATTTGAGATTCCCCAAAATATAATGATATATGAATACTGATGAATATGATAGCCAACAATAATTTTTATGATATTGAAGGCCAACATTTAAATGTATTCTGTTCTGCACATTTTTAAAGGCTTGGTTCACTCAAAAATTAAACTTCAGTCATTATTTACTCGCTCATGTGACTTTCTTTTGCAGAACACAATAGATGATATCTTGAAGTTCTGTGTTCCATAGAAGTAAGTAAGTCACACAGGTTTGAAACTGCGTGAGAGTAAGTGAATGACAGAATTTAAATTTTTGGGTGGACTATCCCTTTAAATTACAGAACATTATGACACAAAGGGAAGAAAAGAAGGCTGTCTGAAGACCTTCACAAAAAAGTTGAACTTTATCAGTCTGGAAAAGGTTACAAAGCTATTTCTAAGTCTCTTTGGCTCCAATGAACCACAATTAGAGCCCGAGTATCCAAATGGAGAAAATTTGGAATTGTTGCTAATCATCCTGTCAAAATCTCTCCAACTTCAAGGTACAAAAGTTACAAAATGCAGAAGTCTACAAATGTCACTAATCTACAGCCGTTTGTTTTTGGGTTTTTTCACTTGAATCCTTTCACAGTGGTGTGAAACTACAGCAAGCATTTTCTGTTATTGCTGCTAACAGGAGTGTGGTCAGTTATTGTCTGAGGGAGAAAATCATTTTCTCACACATGGACAACTGGTTCTTATTTAGGTTTAAGAATACATGAAAGCCTTGTAATTTTGTTCATGAATGGGCACTTTAATGAGTTTTGTCTGACGACCTGATACACAATCTTGCATCTTAATATTTTTGTGTCTTTGTGTATTCAAGTTGAGCGCACCTTGATCCAGGGTTCGGCCAGCTCTGCATATGTCTGGGGGATGTGCTGCACTCCATACTGTGGAAGAGAGAAGTCGCCCTCCTGCCCCGCTCTAGAGCTCTCAGCCTGAAGAGATGAAGATGACGAAGTAGTAGTAGCCGTTTGACTCTGAGAGCGATTTGTTGTGCTTTCCACTGTAGATGATGCCTCATAACTACAAATACAAAAACACAAAGACACAGTTCAAGACAACATCCACTGTAGGCTACTATTCAAAACAGTGTGATTTTTAATTAATACTTTTACTTTTAAGAATGCATTAAATTGATAAAATTGCAGTGATACCAAACATTTGAAATGTAGTTACTGAAGTTACTGAAATACTGGCCAATGCATGGCAGCAGAGTGGCTCCGCGGGAAAAACTAAACGTGTTCTTTCACTACAATTGGTGACTGACTGCAGATGACAGTTTGTACTAATGGCTGCCATTGACTCATATAACACAACAAAACACATGCATGTTTAAGGTCTAATAGCTCACAAAAACATCACAAAAAGCAACAAAACAAAGCCCTGGTTTGTGTTCTCATAAGCTGAGATGATAAGACCAACCTCTCAAAAGTCATGCCATCTTACATTCAGCTAAGACAAATGAAGGGGATTTACTTCATGAAATTAGAATAATTGCAGTTTCCTAAAGAAGAAAAAGCAGGGTTTGGTTTCGGGAATCTTTGTGTGTGGGGCAAATCTCTGGAGGGTTTGCGGGGAGCTGGAAATCACCAAAAACAGACTAGCCACTAGCATGTCAATCCCAGCCAGACACAAAAACATGGCTGGTGCCGGGCTGTCTCGCTTACCTAACCACCAGAAAGAAGTTCGACATCTGCCTACCCTGACCTCTACATGACCTCATCTCAGTCTCAAATCCTAAGAGCAAATACAAACAGGAGAAATCCCACAGGCATATGTCCTGAATGAACACACGACTTCATCTGAAGCATCAGCACTGGGTTTGGGCTGAGAGCTTGCCAGCTTCATCAGTTACTGCCGTCTGCTGCTCTGACAGATTTAGGTTTGATGATGGCAGCATTCTCAACCTACATCTGTGTTTGTGCTTGCTGGGTCCCATTAGCATCTGCCTGCTTTTGTTTATGCAAGACTCTCTTCCTATGGGTCAGTTAGTCATAAATAGGTGTGTAACGGTACATGTATTCGTACGAGTTTCGGTACGAGTACTTCGGTTCAGTACATGTGCACAGACTAATAGATATATATATATATATATATATATGTATAGCCCATTAACCACTTTTAAATCGCAATAATCTCGGTGTTACTTTTGATAAGAAACAAAGTCTCATCCCTCAAATTCTGTCCATTTTATCATGAAATTAAAACAATAAACGTCATTTTGACACTCTTTGTGGGATTCAGATCACTGTACAGGCGCCTCATTTCAAGTGGTAGAGCGGAGCACGAATGAGTGTTGATTATTATATCTAAAAATAAATAGCAACTTAATTTAGGAATTTGGGCTTGGTTGTTAATTGTGACCTTTAATATTATAGTAATGTGCAAGAAAGTGCTCCCTATATATTGGTTATAGCATTAGCAGAGATAGATTTTTTTTATTCTCAAGATTTTATTTTATTTATTTAAAGACAGACACAATTTGTTCAGTTTGTTCAAATTTATGTTTAGTTTTCTCCCTCCTGCTGTACCGAATCCATACCGAACTTCAATACTGATACATTCCAAACTGTCATTTTTGTGTACTGTCACACCCCTAGTCATTAAACATCTGTAACTGACGCTTTCAGCGTCAGAAAGTGACTTTAAACATGAACTGTTGAATTCTCCAGGCTTTAATTACACTTCTACATCTTTACCTGTAAAAATCATGAGACTTCCACTTGGCTCTACACAGAGGGCAGATTAATGTATCGTGATTTCTCCGGCACTCCTCGGCCCCTGGAAAAAAAACAGGACACAAGAGATGTTCACAAAACTCATCATTACATAAAGGCTGTCAGGAGATATAGATGTAGCGCTAGAAATGGGTCAAGGAAGCTCCTTCAACAAACAACAAATAGTAAGACTTCAAATCATCTCTTATGATCATTTCCTTTTATTAGATCTAATTGGTCTTTTGTGGGTATTATGACAGATTTGTACAATATTTAGCCTATTTACTTCTTCTAGGGGTGTTCATACATGAAACAATTTTGTAATCCTTTTGCATTATTACAGCATTTTTATTTTCATTTGTCAGTCAGCAACAATCTCTGGTTGTTGGCCGTTTTCAGTATTTTTAGCATGAGGGGAGATCATTAGAAGAGCTCTGTAATTTAAACAACAAATGAGGATTTATCTTTTTCAAAACTGAGAGAAGATCTTCCAAAGCCTTGATTTTTAACACTCTCTTTATATATATGCATATACACACTATACATCTCTATCTCTATATATACACATATATATACACACACATACATATATATATATATATATATATATTTAACGACTAACAATATCTAGTGATGGCCGATTTTAAAACACTGCTTTGAAGCAGTGGTTTCGAAGCGCCAAAGTCACGTGGATTTCAGTAACCGAGGCTTCGTTACATGAAAAGTATTTTGAAATTTCAATAGTTCACATGACTTTGGCAGTTTCATACGTGAACCGAACTACTGATTCGAAACAAAAGATTTGTAAAGCTTCGAAGCAGTGTTTTGAAATCGGTCATCACTAGATATTGTTGAAAAGCTATTTTGTTTTTTTGGCACACAAAGAGTATTATTTCATCAAAAATATCTTAATTTGTGTTACGAAGATGAACAAAGGTCTTACAGGGGTAGAACAACTTGAGGGCAAGTAACGAATGACAATTTTCATTTTTGGGAGAACCAATCCTTTAAGTCTATATACAGAATATTAAGTCTGCTTTTTAAAACCAAGAAAAGGAGAATGGTTTGTATGCGCAAGCAGCGGGAAACGGTATATTAGTGCAGTGAGCGCATGTCAAAAGATCAATTTGAAGCTTGTGACATAAAAGCGCACATCAGCCTGATGACTTCAGCGTTCATGTAAACACTACGTTCAAATTCATCAACTGAAACAAAAGGTGTCCATGTAGATGTAGTTAATGTCTTTATTAGCAGGTGCAATCAAATATGTGGCATCTAAATGGCTGATTTATGTTTAGAGCACTAGGGTAGGGTAAAGTAAAATGGGCAGAAAATTCTCAATCCGGACCAGAAATGAAGTGTTCTGTCCCGCGAGGGATTCTATGAATTCTCTGCTGTCCTTGAGCGCTCCTGTATGAACTTGCACAGTGACTAGAGTGAAATCAATCTAAAGGCCTTCCCTCTTATTTGTATATGAAATGTTTCATGATCCCTTAAGACAGACTAGTAAAGATCACGTCCTTTGTATGGGCTCTATATACTAGCCCTTTGTAAAAGTGTCTGTACCCATAAAAAGGCTCTTAAAGTCCCCTCCTGAGATGTGGACAGACTCAGAAGTAAATTCTAGTTCCTGTGACTACTCTAAATATCATTGTAGGTGATGTGGGATAATCTGGGATATAACCATTGATTTTTTTCTTGGTACTTACATATAGACATGCAGTGATGGTGGAGTTTGTTTCTGCAGCCCTCTTCACACACCGTCAGACTTTCCTCATCTAGCATGTCCAACAGACAGATAGGACACATCTGTTCCTCCTCATCCTTCATACTGCTCACAAGAGTAGACACACAAGTACGGTTTTAATAGTAGAAAAAAAAGACTAGTAAAAGACACAAATGTTATCTTTAAGAGATTGTACAATGAAAACATACCATAACATTTTTATAACTCAGACATTACTTGTTCTGACTTCACACACTGCATCAACATCACTGTGTAAATCTACACAACAACACCTTTTTGGAGTAATACGTGAGGTAATACGGAGAAAGTAAGACAGCATAATACAGAGTTTTAGTCATTTCGCAGATCTGTGTAAATGTGGATCATTTTAGCAACATTGTTGTCTTGATGTCGTGTAAACGTACCCTAAATCTAACTCACTGAATTATTACATATTAACCAAATGAATTTTAATGATTACATTAGAGACAAACATCAGCATCACAATGCCAATGGGAAGCCCTTATTATGGGCTTCAAAATAAAAACAGTAGTTGTATTCACAGTGTTACTGTGCATACAAATCATAAAATAAATATACAGATTATAATTATCAAATGATATTGCAGTCTGACCTTCACAGTTTGAACTGCGCATTTTAGTGTAGGCTTTTCAATGTGAATGTAATGCGCTTTGCAAAAAGGCTGTTATTGAAGAAAAACTACTGATCACAGACAAGACATCAAACTTGCAGCTTGTGTATCAGCAAACAGGAGAAAAAAAAAAAAAGTGTTGTTACTCATTTCACATGAAGGTGTTTGCGTGGATATACATTTTATAGATGCAACCACTACATTTCTTTAAAGGGATAGTTCACCCAAAAATGAAAATTCTGTCATCATTTACTCACCCTCAGATTGTTCCAAACCTGTATAAATTTCTTTGTTCTGTTGAAAACACAGGAAGATATTTTGAAAAATTTGTAACCAGGCCGCTTTGGGCCACCATTGACTTCAGTACTATTTTCTTCCTACTATGGAAGTCTATGGTGGCCCAAAGCAGCCTGGTTACAAACTTTTCAAAATATCTTCTTTTGCGTTCAGCAGTACAAAGAAATGAACACAGGTCTGGAACAACCTGAGGGTGAGTAAATGAAAACAGAATTTTAATTTTTAGGTGAACTATCCCTTTAATTCCAATTATAGAGCCATAATTGGTTTCACTGTTATTTACTAAAGGACAGATTACCTAAAAAACTGAATGATGTCATCCTTTACTCACTGATATGGTGTTTCATACCTGTATGAATGATTTTTTTCCTTTTCTTTTGACCTTGTGGAACAAAATGATTTATTTTTTTTGGTCCATACCATGAAAGCCATTGTGGTCTACTATTGCTTTGGATTCTATTGACTTCGATTGTATGGACAAAAATAGTTGAAAATTTCTTCAAAATATATTTTTTGTGTTGTGAGGGTGAGTGATTTTTAACTATCCTTTTTTAAGTGTCTTAATGTGGTGCACATGGTGCAAGGTGCTGAAAAACAAACAAGACTCTTCATTTAGGACTTTTCTTAAATACGTGATTAACTGCAATTAAAACTTTAAATCCATTGGCAGCCCTAAAACAATGGATGATAGGACCAGAAAGAAAAGAAAAATACTAGACTCAGTCAGGGATAGCCAGTTTAACAAGATAAGTGGCTCTCAAGCATCACAAACCTGCTTTCATTGCTGGATGGGGAGGCACTGGAGGTACATGACGTGTGAGAGTTGGACATGCGGGACACAAACTTTTGGATGGTGCTACGTGACGGAGCTTTGATGCGTGAGCTGCGGCGATTGTGATACTTCTGAAACAAGCTCTCCACCTGAATGAAAACAAACCATCAATGTACTCTGAGCGTGAGGAATGCCACAGTGTTTGCTGTGGGGCTTTGGCTGGATTACAGTCATCTCACCTCAAAGTTCTTGAGGGTCTTGCGCCACAGCAGAGGGTCTGAGGGCTCCAGCTGGAAAACTCTGAGCATGACGAAGAGCACGTGGATGCAGAACGTCCCTCGGCCACAGCTACAGGTCTGATCACAAACGACACAATGGAAATCTTATGAGTAATAACCAAATATTATGTAAGTGACACAATTATGTTAAAGCATATATAATATATTGGGCAGTAGGGAAACTGAACAGTGGCATTTGATTTTACAGTTTTTTTTCCCATTAGGCTACTGATTTTCATAAATACCATGGTTTGATTCACAGAAACAAACCACAGTAAATGGCAGGGCAAATATGGTTTACACACTTCTGACCCATGAAATCAGTTGACAATCTCTTTCTTTACTGTACTCATGTATAACAACACTAAAATATGTCCCAGGCAACCAATTTCCTATTAGCTGTTCTAGTTCCATGCCAAGTTTCTTCTCACATAATACAATCAATTTCCACTATCGATATCATTTATTTATATGGCAATTGATGTATGAGGGGCCTGATAACCTTTAAGGGTTTTTCTTTGACTAGTACTTTGTTCAGGACTTGACATAAGGACATAGCATACCTGTGGACCAATGAACACCCGGAATTTGTTGTCAGGACTGTCTCCGCCAATCAAGAAAGAATTGGGTCCTATTTGCTGCAGCAGATAGAGGCGGGCTCTCATGACCTTGTTGACCCTGCGGTTGGTCTCCTCTGGACTATATGGGGAAAAGCCATCAGGGGATGGTGCTCTGCGAGGAGGCGTCACCCTGCCACTCTGTAACGACACATTTGGACTAACACTTCAGCTCCACGGCAAAACAGATGTTGAGACCTTTTTTAAATCAACCTAAATGGAAAATATAACAAACTCCCAGAAATATTCTCATTTTTTTATAATTTATCTTTGTTATTATTAAACACAATGTCAGCAACAAGGCTATCTTCATGGCAAGAACAGAATGAATAACAAAAGTCAAACAATTAACAAAAGGCTACATACAACTTTCAAGATTAGATTACACATTCTATCCTATTCTATTCTATTCATGATGACTTTTTGGGTGACTTGCCGAAACCCTGTCAAATGAAATTTTCATAACACTCATCTACACGACAACAAAATTCATGCCACCAGAAGACAATAGAAATGTGACAAACTCACAGGCACTGGGGACCCTCTCCGTCTGCGCAGACCAGGAGAATCTGGCTTCCCAGCAGTCTTTGTGGAGGACGATGAAGAGGAGGAGGCGGCTGAGAAAGAGGAAGGTCCAGGTGAAGGGCTGCGATGGCCTCTGCTTTGAGAGGAAGACGAGCTGTGACTGTCGCTTCCAGCTTCAGTGCCGTCTGCTCTCAGAGGAATGGGCTTCACTACCTGAGGTACGACGAAAGAAGAAAAATCAAAAACTATTTCCAACCTGTTGCCTTGATTCGCTTTTATTTTCTCATATCGGACAATATTTGAACCCTGTGATTATGCTTTGTATTACTATAAATTGTTATTCCCAATTAAAAAAAAACCATTAGTTCAGGGTAAGTTTACATGACAACAATGTACTAAAAATGGAAAGGTTTTCTTTTGCGTTTTTCACATACAGACAACAACGTTGTCAAAATGTTCCCTGTTCACATGGATCTGTAAATGAAAGGCCAAAATGCATAAAATGTTTTACGTTTTTAGCTGAAAAGTGTCGTGTAAATGGCCCCTTAGTGTCTAGCCGCAGTGAAACTGCAGCGAAGCGTTCAAGCAGACAGTGTGAAAGTCCATCAACAGGGTCAGTTGTTCTAATGGTTACGTAAGGAAAGCCTGCTGCTCTCAGAAGGAGATGTTCCACTTCAAAACTTCTCATTTCCCATTTCTTACTCCAACCGTTTTTCAGCTATTTTTGGTAACGGGCATCTGATCCAATGATTTAACCATTAACAGTAGTTGGCAATAGTTAACTAGTAAATTAATCCAGTGATTTAATTGTTAACAGTAGTAAGGTAGAAAATCGGTATTGTGAAGAATCGGTAATGATACCATATGAATAAATTGGAAGACAATTTTGACAATGTTTTGTCTGAACAGAAATTAGTCTGTTATTTTAAACCATTTATACAAAATACAAAAAAATCTTTGTAAAATTAACTAAAATTAACAAGCTAAAACAAAACAATTAAAACTATAATACAAAGAATTTGATTTTTTTGCAATTTTTTTTTAAAAAAGAGCTGTTCATAAGCCATGTATGGGAGGCCAGAACCAATATTTTGTTTGTGTGTGTTAAGACTACCCTTATAATTACATAAATTCTATTAATAATATAATGGTAACACTTTTTTTTCTCATTTGTTAACATTAGTTAATACATTAGACTAATAAAGATTAAAACATTGCAAAAAATAATTATTGTTGGTTTATTTATTGTGTGTTAGTTTATAAAATACAATTGTTCCTGATGTTCATGGTGCATTAACTAATATTAACAAACTTAGACAAACTTTTGATTTTAAAATTGTATTAGTAATGTTGAAATTAACATTACGATTAATAAATACTATATTCTTACCAATTTAATTTTATTAACCTTTTGACACTATTGCAGAAAAATACTAATAATGAACAAAATAAACTGAATCTTGACAAACATGAGCACAACAGCAATGTGCAAAACTACATTTCACCATTGGATTCCCTGAACTACTAGTTGACTAATATTAAAAGGTATATGTAAAATTTTTATATTAAAACCTCCAAAAACCACTTGCACAGTGTTATATATTTCGTTCAGCTGTGTTCAACTTACATTATCCTAAATGTTTCCAAGAATTTGTAAATTCAGAGAAAAATCACAATTTTAAATAGTGCCCCGTCCCTCGTCACTTGCGCCTGTCAATGACGTAATATCTGCACGCTGTTGTTGTTTCTTTCAAACATTATGTACCATGGCAAGCAAACTTTGGGACATAAGGAGAAATAAAACGAGGATCGATATCGGCGTGATGTTTCCGAGATGGCGAGAGCTTTGCAACAAACTTTGACTTAACAGAGACGGCGCTCTTGCACGTTAGACAAGGTAAGCAAATGTAGGCTATAAGACTAATCAATGTTATATAGCTCAACACGACGAAGTGTTAGAATATCATCAGTATGATACTGTAATGTTGATCTATCTTACTGTTAAGTCTCAGAGTCAACAAACTAATACTAAACATTACAACTTTCAACACAATCAAATACAGTTTAGTATGATAGTGAAACAGCGCTGCGTTACCTCACAGTTTTAATTCGTCAAATAAACTGACCTGTATGAGTAGTATTTCAGCACTAATAAGTAGTTCGTTAGAATGAAATGTCCTCGTTTCTTTATATCCCACTGGACTCGTGTGACACTGATATCGTTCTCTCATTAGTAATCACATCTGTGATTCTCGGCCAGGCCCAGCTTCAAACCACAGTCATGTTAAAAACATGCATTCACTCATCCATAAAGATTATTTCCACATAAATATTATTAGATCCATCGGCATGACGACAAGTTCCATGATTCCATGTTCACTGCGTCATCAATCTATGCCTTTGTTATTGTTTTGAATTGTTTAGCGACCCCTAGCGGACAAAAAAACTACATGGTGCACCTTTAATGTCCCAAGCAAGCCCTGTATACTTAACCTGGTTACGGGTTCACCCGTCCGTCATGGGACACGTTCTCGCATTTAAATAATATACATTCTTGTGTTCAAAAACATTCTGGACGTAGCACAAGGCTGTTAGAATGCCTTTTTAAATACTGGTCTATTTTTGACACGGTGCCCTGAAAGTGTGCTTGTGGTGAGATGTGCAATATGCCAATGGCTATGGTTTCATTGTCTCGTACCATTGGGCCTCTTCTGCTCCGCCTCTCCAGCCACTCGCTCTTCCAGGTGGGCATACAGGTGGCCTTGAGCTTTTCTCGGATCAAACGCTCCTCCGGCCGGTCCTCCATCTTCTGCAGCCCGCGCAGAGTTTCCTTGTTCTCCATGTCCCGGCTGCAGAAAGACAAGAAATTATGATCGTAAGTCTGAGTGTTAATAAGCATGTACATGACCTTGTATTTCACCATATTTGTCCCTTTCCACAGACATTGTTCAACAGACATTTCCCTGCAAGCAGCACAGATACTAGTGGTCGACTAAATAACATGCAAATAAATGTATATTTATTTTATATAAAATATATTTAAAAAAAAGAATGAGAATTAGGAGAAAGCAGCAAAATGCATAGTGTCTCTCGCCTCATTTTTACAGTTTAACATTTGTTTAATAATTTATTGTACATAACTGTAAAACAAAAGACTGTAAACTAATGAAGTAGGAGAATGGGCGCTCCTGTGCGTCTGTGCTGGCTCTGCACTTCCATTTCCCAACACTTACCAGCTGATGCAATAATTAAAAATGCTAAATATCAGCCGACTACTAATGTGTACAGTGTGCAAATTCAGTGTAATCTTTGTTAGGACTACAAGAAAGATGCTTTTTCTACAGTCACATAGCAAAAGAAATATTCACACGTAAAAAGTGTTTGTTTGAAGCCAAAAGTTGAATGTGATGACTTATAAAGGCTGCTTACAACAAAATTAAAAGACAAAGCAACAACACACTGGCTTCAGTAGCTGTTAGCAGCAGTGAATTTATTCATTTAGCACACTCTTTAAACCAAAGCGACTTACAAATCAGCAACATGCAATTTATCATGTGAACATTGGAGATGCTTTGCAAAGAAATTGATCCACTGGTTAGTCCAGTTATCCAATCACATAATCTGCTGAGGCAAAGTCATGCGAGTTTGTTGTTGCATATCACATGGATTTATTTGGTAAATATGTGTCCATCGTGTAAGCATTTCCATCCTGCTTTTTTTTTTTATGCGATATCCAAAAAGGTGCATAAAAATGGGTGGATGGAAAGCGCTAATGGTAACTGAATTAATCTGACTGACTGAATTATTACTGAATAGTAACCAAATTAATACTGACTGACGTAAATCAGACATTTCACTACAAGACATTCATTCTCATCTGTACAATATTCGCTGATAGCTCAAAACATGCCACAATGCGATTATGATTTAATTAGATTCAAGGGCCTGCGGTTGACATCAATATTATTATGATGTTATGTGCCTATTTTACAAAACCAGTTACATTTTTTAACTGACAAATGCAACCAACTCTGAAACTCATGCATCCCAATTGGAACATTCAGGAAAAAATACTTAAGTTTCTTAAATAAAAAAACAGATATATATATACATAGGTGTTCAACGGACACGCTGAATCGACATCATTTGACTGATGAATTGATCCATGATCCATATTATTATCCTTACACCCCAGCTAAACGATTGCATGTTTGTGTAACAGAGTGAGGTAAAACAAATGTGCAGAAGAGAGTTGTTTTAAACAAAAAGATTTCATGTTACAAAAAATAATTTGTTGTAGTATATAGTGAACGGAGGAAACACTGCATCAAGAACTGCAAACTTACCCGTCACGCTTCAATTTACACAAGATGAAAATCACAACCGAGGGTCTCATTAAACATCATTAAAGTGAATGGTGGAAAAGCCCCTAAACTGACATAGACCAAGATTAAGACTGAGAAAGACAGATACAGAGAGACAGTCAGTTAGAGTCTAAGCACCCATTTAGCGCTGTGTGTCCACATGCAGGATCAGGAAGGAGAGGTGGGCAGCTGTGGAGCATCTCCATCTGTAATGAGCAGCAGGATGGCTGGTGTCCTATCGCCTCTTTTGGGTTCCTCAATAAGAAGCAGCGAGCGCTGCATAACAATAACAACCATGGGCCGGAAAGCCAGATTTCCTGTGCTCCCCCAGTCACATCAAATGAGGAAGTTGAATGACGTCAAAAACAGCTATTCTTTTGCAGAAGCGTTATCTTCTGACCAACTGACTGTTGAGGCTCAAGCAAAAACTGTAGTGCTAATACTGATAAACTGACATCAAAACTATGTTCAAGCATGGTTCTAAAATTTCAAAAATTAACATTAGCAGTTTTCTACACTCTCAGTAATGCAGAATACAAGCTCTGAATACGGTCTAAATATTGACAGTTAGGTTAGCTGCGATAAAATGTTGCTTAAGGTATATTGTGTCTAATGAAAATGACAGGAAGAGCAGAAATGTGTTTTCACTAGACTGACCAGCAGCTCTTGTAGGCTAGTTTATCAGCGGTTAACTGACAGCCTAAAAAACGCATGTGTCATTGTCCTGTTTGGAGAATGAAAAATGATTAATCAAAATCAGTTAACTGTCGTTAATAATGGAGGATGAGCACAGGACGTGCATTCGAAAGTGACACTAATGGTCGACCATGAAAACCAAACGAGGGGCCTTTCTGTGATTCTTACAGTTCGATTCATTAGAGAGCAACACAAACACAGAGTGACTTTCAGTTCAATGCAGAAACAACATTCAACTCTTTGTTCCTTTTCTTCCCTCAAACTGCTAGAGACTAGTAACTGAATGTAAAAGAGCGTAGAATCTCGACATATGCACTTAACTGTTTTAACTTGACATGCTGTATTAAAAAAAAAAAAACAAGGCCAGCCGTTGTTTCAAAACAGAATGTCAAGCCAACAGGACGACAATAGTGATGGGTTAAAGATGATTATGGTAATCTGCAGAAGGGCGTAGATACGCTTTCTGAGAGTTTTTTTTTTTTTTTGACCGAGTTGTGCAGAGTTGGTCAGAGTTCACTAGATGACAAAACATGATGCCTTATGGTTCGAGTTTTGTAACAGGGCTTAACAAGAAAATGGAAGAGACAAAGATGTTGCATAAATTAAAATAATAACTATTAACCCCTCTCACCAGCACTCAAGTACTATTAGTAGTGTTGTAGTTCTCAAGACCATTTTTGGGGTCTTAGTCCGAGTCTTGGTCTCAGACTAAAAGGACTCGGGATTTTATTTCAAAACTGGTCAAGACCACAACTGTGGGGATATTGATAAAATGCCGTTGAATTGTCTGATTTCTTTGTTAACATCATTCATTTGATTGGATGTAGAACTTCCTGCTTCAAATGCAATCAATAACTTATTTCTAATTTCATTTATTTTGTTGTTGCACTGGGTCAGAAATCTATATATATATATAGAGAGAGAGAGAGAGAGAGAGAGAGAGAGAGAGAGAGAGAGATAGATATAGAGAGAGAGAGAGAGAGAGAGATTGTATTTGATATACAGTGGGTACAGAAAGTATTCAGACCCCCTTAAATTTTTCACTCTTTGTTATATTGCAGCCATTTGCTAAAATCATTTAAGTTAATTTTTTCCCTCATTAAAATGTACACTCAGCACCCCATATTGACAGAAAAACACTGAATTCTTGACATTTTTGCACATTTATTAAAAAAGAAAAACTGAAATATCACATGGTCCTAAGTATTCAGACCCTTTGCTCAGTATTTAGTAGAAGCACCTTTTGATCTAATACAGCCATGAGTCTTTTTGGGAAAGATGCAACAAGTTTTTCACACCTGGATTTGGTGACCATCTGCCATTCCTCCTTGCAGATCCTCTCCAGTTCTGTCAGGTTGGATGATAAACGTTGGTGGACAGCCATTTTTAGGTCTCTTCAGAGATGCTCAATTGGGTTTAAGTCAGGGCTCTGGCTGGACCATTGAAGAACAGTCACAGTTGTTGTGAAGCCATTCCATTATTTTAGCTGTGTGCTTAGGGTCATTGTCTTGTTGGAAGGTAAAGCTTCGGCCCAGTCTGAGGTCCTGAGCACTCTGGAGAAGGTTTTCGTCCAGCATATCCCTGTACTTGGCCGCATTCATTCATCAATCCCTCAAATTTCGTCCTGTCCCTGCAGCTGAAAAACACCCCCACAGCATGATGCTGCCACCACCATGCTTCACTCTTGGGACTGTATTAGACAGGTGATGAGCAGTGCCTGGTTTTCTCCACACATACCGCTTAGAATTAAGGCCAAAAAGTTCTATGTTGGTCTCATCAGAGCAGAGGATCTAATTTCTCACCATTTTGGAGTCCTTCAGGCGTTTTTTTAGCAAACTCCATGCGGGCTTTCATGTGTCTTGCACTGAGGAGAGGCTTCCGTCGGGCCACTCTGCCAAAAAGCCCCGACTGGTGGAGGGCTGCAGTGATGGCTGACTTTCTACAACTTTCTCCCATCTCCTGACTGCATCTCTGGAGCTCAGCCACAGTGATCTTTGGGTTCTTCTTTACCTCTCTCACCAAGGCTCTTCTCCCCCGATAGCTCAGTTTGGCCAGACGGCCAGCTCTATGAAGGGTTCTGGTCGTCCCAAATGTCTTCCATTTAAGGATTATGGAGGCCACTGTGCTCTTAGGAACCTTAAGTGCAGTAGAATTATTTTTTGTGCCTTGCCACAATTCTGTCTCTGAGCTCTTCAGGCAGTTCCTTTGACCTCATGATTCTCATTTGCTCTGGCATGCACTGTGAGCTGTATGGTCTTATATAGACAGGTGTGTGGCTTTCCTAATCAAGTCCAATCAGTATAAATCAAACACTGCTGGACTCAAATGAATGTGTAGAACCATCTCAAGGATGATCAGAAGAAATGGACAGCACCTGAGTTAAATATATGATTGTCACAGCAAAGGGTAGGAATACCCTTTGGACCATGTGATATTTCAGTTTTTCTTTTTTAATAAATCTGCAAAAATGTCAACACGTCTGTGTTTTTCAGTCAGTATGGAGTGCTGTGTGTACATTAATGAGGAAAAAAAAATGTATGCAATATAACAAAGTAAAAAATTTAAGGGGGTCTGAATACTTTCCTTACCCACTGTACGTCACGATACTGAATTCACGATAAGATATTGCAATACTCCAAGACATGGTAAAAAGGGTCATAAAAATGCTATATTTGGTATTACATTGGGGGTGAAAATGAACAGGCTTGGACTTGGTGCTGGTAACCCAATGCACAGGGCAATGGTGACATTCATATTCTGAAGGTAAAAATACAGAATTATTTTAGAATATGTTTGCAATCCGACTAGATACATTTAAAATAATGTGGGGCAATTTTTACTGGTAACAAGACATTTGGCATTATCATGACCCATAAACTTTCCGCCATTGCATTATTATACATCATATTCAACATTATATATAGTAGTTTAATATAGTATTGAAACTAAAACTTGAATTTTCATTTTGGGTGAACTATGCACAACACCTATTCTCACAATCAGACTGTCATTTATAAACAACAATTACAAGACATGATGAACCCAACCTTTTAATTTAAATGAACACCACATAATAATGCCTACATAAATTGTCACATTTAGTTTTAGCAGTTTTCGTTCTTTTTATAATACCATAATTATTTTCCAAGATTAGCATGTTTATTTGAATATTTAATGCAGCTGTTACTAAATGCATGAAAAACTTCAAGCATCATCACATTTTTTGAATTTCATTTGAATCCTTTTTCTGACAAGTTTATTTGTACTATTTATTACAATGTTTCTTTTTGTTATTACTATTATTTATCATTTACTTTATCTTTAATAGGTACTTTGAAAAAAGTCATAACAGCTAAATACTTGGTTACATGCCATTTTGTAATTTCATTTGTTAATATTTACATTTATCTTTTAAAATAAGTATGTGTGTTCATTAGCATGTGGTGACAGCACTGGTATGGAGAATCCTGAAATGCAAAACCCAGTGTTTGAGAATAAACTTCATTTCACTTTGGTAAGGAATTGATCTTACTGCTCAAGAAAGTTCTGATTAATGTTACATTATCAAACTGCAGACGGTGTCAAGTTTTCCATTGTATGGACACATTGCTTGTAGTGGCAAACGCTAATTCTCGCACTCAATGTTCTGGACGAGAACTGCCCGGCTTTAACGTGACCGCAAACGGCAACACTGTAAGCGTGCAAGTACACAACAGAGCACCTCACTCCCACACTTGGAAAAAGGAGCTCTCACGAGCCTGAGCCAGCCACAACGAAACTGGATAGCAGGAATTCACCATCTTTACTTTGAATGGGAAAGTCGGTGGTGGCCAGCCCCTGCCTCTCAGATAACAGCTATCCCACAGTGCCATAGGGCAGGAACAAAGAGGCATTGTTGGCCATGCAGGTGGGATGTGGAAGAGCCAGTGGCTGGGAATCCATTTCAAGCCTCCACGTAAGCCTAGACTGCAGGCCTGTAGCTGTGCACACCCTTTCTCATGGGCCGCAGCGCTCTCAGCGATCGGGTTACTGCCAACACAATGAGCGTGTCTCTGCTGGAGGGGCCGAGCACTCAGACGCTAAATCGAGACTCCAAATATGTGCTGAACTAACCAGCAATCAGCACAGGTAACTAATCCAGCAATCAAAAACAAAGAACAAGCCACAAACTATGAAACAAAGCAAAATAACTGATAACCAGTGACAACAGGGTTATTGTGAAACGCTCAGAGCGTTACTCATCACCCAACATATAGCAAAGCCTTCGTTTAGATTCCAGCTCTGCACAGGCTGGACGTTCAGCATCATGACGTGCATCCTGAGATGTAGAGATGTACCGGCCAGCCGGCCATAAATCAAAACTACACTGTTTTTGCTCCAAACACACGATCAGTTTTATTTAGCCAAATCTCCCTTTTGGACTTGCACACACAGTGCATTGCAATCACTTCCCAAAAAATAATTTGTGTGGAAATTGGGGCTGGGTGATTTTTTCAGATTTTTTAGATTAATTCAAATTTAATGTTCTGCCACGTTTTATTATTTTTAAATCAAGAAATCGCGGTTCTGAATAAAAATGTTATCAAACGTTACAAATAAGACGTTGACGATTCAGCAATGATAACAGTTAAGACAAGAAAATCTGACCACCTGATGAATATAGGCCTGATTAACCGCTCTCGTGATGTAGAACACGTCGCTAGTCTTAGGCAAAAAAACAATTACGCATTTCTGAGTGAAAAAACGCTTTTGATCTGCCCACGTCTCGTCACGTCTCCAATGCAAAGTTATTAAACGTGAGTTGAATTTTCTTTAACCTGAACTCCACATATAGAATGCATTTAGAATGCAGTTTCACGGTTGAGACGCTGCAAAAGGTGCGAGACACGAGTGCAACAGCAAAACATGTCCACAAACCCAAAACAATAGAAAAAATAACGCAATGGAAAGAAAGGCTGAAAGGTGCTGTTGTTTTTTCTGTTTTTACAAAGCATTTGCTGTTAATAGTCCATTACTGGTGTCATTTATTGCCATTACTTTTTGGCTAAGAAATATTTACTATGTTTTTATTTTATATTATTTCTGAGTATATAGAATGGTGTTTAAGATAAATTTGTACAATATTTGCCTTAAAATATTTTCCAGAAAATATGCATAAAATATAAAGTCATTTTACATTTACACCACGCTGATCACTTCAGGTGTGCAGCACTTGAAATAGAACTTTTTTTATTTAACCAGATTGTTAATAAAGAGAATGTTACTTGAATCATATTTTTATTTAAATATCAGTGCATCAATATGATTTATTTAAACAGCATTCAGTGAGTTCAGATGATGGACACTTGTTGGCTGGGCTGTGTTCTACTTCAGGCATGGGCAACTTCCAATGTCCTGCAGAGTTTAGCTCCAGCCCTGATTAAAACTCACCTGCTGGCAACTTTCTAGTAATCCTGAAGCACTTGATTAGCAGGTTCAGGTGTGTGAGATTAGGGTTGGAGCTGAACTCTGCAGGACAGTGGCCTTTCAGGACTAAAGTTGCCCATCCCTTACAGAATATGACGACTTTTTTTTTTTTTTTAAAGCAAAATAATGCCAAAAAGCATTCATAAAAACAAACAAACAAACAAACAGACTATGGCTGTGTTCAAAATATTCTCATTCGATCAACTGATATTGAACAGAAGAATTGATCTTTTACTCCGTGCTGATTCCCAGGGAGGTGCATCAGTGCCAAAAAAAACAAAAAAAAACAAAAAAAAAAACATATGTATCCTACCAAGTCCTACAACATGACATGCAAGGGGAAAAAAAAGAATAATAATTTGTGCACACGATTTAGCCTACTATTTTTTTTCTGCACGTCATTTCCAGGGCTCCATAGTATCCAGATACGGGTCTGCACTAAATATCACATCAGCAGAATTTGATTTAGAATTTAGACTTTGAGTTTATTAAACACTGCATACTATAGGACCATTTATCTATAGGCAGAGCAGGCAGTTCCATTATGAAGGGTCTCTGTAGCACGGTCTCACAGTATAGGTAAAAGCATAGGTTTCATGTCAACACTGCGCACTCTTCACCAGGTACAATATTCTAATTATTTTCTTGTTTTGACTAATAAATGTAAGTCATAATGTAGTCATTCTAATATTTAATAAAATCATCTTTAAATTGCTTTAAATCGCATTGTATAATAAAAAAATAATTTATAAAAATTAAAATTGACAGCTAACAAATTTATAAAGAAATTTGAGACCAGAAACGCATCAAATGGCCGAAAGAGTTAAAAAAATAAAAATAAATAACTATGCGATTGTTTGTAAGGAAGATTGCAAATTATTAATTCACAGGATGAACAAAACTCGGACCAAGATATAAAACAATAATTTCTGTTTCCTTGAGGTGAATGGCTTTTAAAGTTAAAATATTTAAGTGCTGATCAAATTGACGTAAAAGCTAAAACCAAAGTTATCCAGCATTATTAGCTAGATATGCTAATAGACAATAGCATAATACCCTCAGTGTTGTCGATCTAACTTGAAATGTTTAATATCCTTCTCCATTTTACAGGGCGTTGTGACAGCTAACAGTTTCCCTATTCTCAACACTGCCCTGCAATTTCTATCACTAAAATGGTTTCACCACTGAAGAGCAACAATAACTTTCTCAGCAAGAAGTTGGTAACACCACTGTTTTTGAATCAATTAAACCCACCACTTCACTGTTAGAGACACGCAGCACAGACTGAGGTAATTCATACATGCACAATCTCTCTCTCTCAGGCCTGTAAATGAACACACGTAAATGCATTACACTTTTCTGTGAATGGAATATCGAACCGGAGATCACTAAACTGCAAGCTTACCCGTGTTTTCAGAAAGCCAGGGCTTTTATCCACAGTGGAGAAAAAAAAAGAAAAAAGTAAAACACTAAGCAGATATTTCGTATTGCGCATAGGGATATACCATGATTTTACTCATTTCGGTATATGCTACTTACATACAACATAGCCTTAAAATTATATAACGATATTTCAAGAATATTTGCGATAACGACATTTATCAAAATATAGAGAAAAATATATGGAAAAACTTTTATTGGTGATTGAAGTTGGCAGGCAGCATCATTTATTAGTGCTAACACAATGAAGGGTGTTTTCCATCCTTTTCCAATGAGTTACTGTAATTGATGACAATACCTAAGTAAATACATAAATATTCAAGTGAGAAATACTACAGAAATTAAAGTAATCAATCATTAAATTCTGTAGTCTTCATTGTAAAAATTAAATACAGATTAATACTTACCAATAAAGTTATAAAACATATTCAGTCAAGAGCAGAAAGTGATTTTCTTTGTCTTTTGTTCTTTGATTAACATGACAGACAGCATCAGGAATATTGGGCTGCTGTCACTTTAAGAGTTTATGCACGGACTGTAATATACTGTTACAAAACATGCTTTCCAAAACTGACTGGTTTTAACTGGACACTCGCCAAGACATTGACATAATTTTGTATGTATTTGAACGATTTAGTGCAGTACGCCACTCATTTTAGTTACTCAGAAGTGGCTCGTGTGCTCCACTTGAGCGTGAAACATGCGGGAATGACTAAAGTAATGTACAATACAAGCACTATTAAACCGGAGCGAAAGAGACGAGTGAGAAAAGGAAACGGCCATCGGAGAGAAGAGAGCAAGAACGCGCGGCTGACATTACTGCCTGTGCCGCAGGTAAAACACATCAGCTCAGAATCGTAAAGATGTGACGCTGACCGGCCGATCTCCTATCCGGGAGGGTCATGAAGAAAATCGGCCGAGTGGTGAAACAAGTTTGTTGTGTTTCCACCTTTAATAATAACGGTTCTCTTACATATTTTGCAAAATATTGTACTTAATTGTTGGAGGTCTGACCTCTTGTAATCAAACCACTTCCATACTATAGAAGCAGCTCCCTGTTTAGGAACTAAATCGTCAGGCCGATATGCTGCTCTTACTCTCAGACAGGTGTTGTTCTTCTGCGTGCTAGTGAGCGTAAATGCGCCATACGTCTTTACGTCGCTATATCATTGATATCGCGATTTGACACTTATCATCATACGATAATACCGGTATAAATTTTTGCATATGATCTTTTGTTCCAAAGTTCACTGCTTAGAGGCAGTGTCTTACCCAAACTGATGTGAAACCGGAAAACGTGACAACATAGAAAATAAGGATGGCCGATTTTAATTTATTAATTTACTAAGAGTAAAATGAGTAATGATACCACCTTAATAATTTTGAAAAGCATTTTATCCTTCAATATGCCTTAATTTCAACTTATTAGATAATATTTTTGTTTACACATGGTTAAAATATGTTTACTGTAGTGGTAACCACAGAAATATACAAATACAATAGTCTAAACTATGGTCACTGTAGTAAAACCATGGTTTATTTTCTTAACTGTCAGTGACAGGCAAAAATGCAACCTTTTTATTCTGACAGTGTATAATTTATATTATTTAATTGCACAAACTATATATGCTACAATTTAGATTTGTTTATTGTGAAATAAGTGAAACAATGTTTGTCTGTCCTCTGATAAGCATTATTCTGGGCCTCGTTTTAGATTGACAGGTCAGTGCATCGTTCAAACGAGCCAATCTAGACATTTATTTTCTCAGAACACAGATCAACGAACGTAGAAGTAGTTCAGATAACAAAAGCTACAGCATGCGTTTCTATCTCATAATATTAAGTTTAGGTAGGTCAGTAGTATTCAGGTACAGAAATATTACAGAAATTGAATAAAGTAAATCGAATGTAAAAATAACAGTGGATAGTCACTGGGTATCTAATCCGAACGAAAATGCTCCATATAAACACCTCAATCAGAATAAAAATGCCTAAACTGAATGAAATTTTAATCCGTTTGAGAGGGGTGGGATAAACCTTTCTATAAACTTAAAAATTCTGCCATGTAAATGCATTACACCAATTACTTTGCGTCTACGTCATCAAGTCAAAAGGTTGGGGGTCATCAGAATGCACATGCACACACGGTGGCAAAATCAAACTGTAGAGTAAAACTAATACACCACATTTATTAAATACACTGAAGTAACCCAGTGTATCATTACTACATCACTACTACCTTCATCCACACGCTTAAGTGGGGTAGTATTGAGATGCTCCTTTGAGATGTACCGCCACAAAAAGCTCAGCTTCCTTCCTCATACCTTACAGCAGTAATATGCTACAAATGAATGCTGTTGCTTTAGAGCAACACTTTACATAAAAATAGCACGCATAAGAAATAATGGAACTCCATGTTGGCAGGAATAAAAAGGTGGCAAACAGGACATATGCTAATGAAAAATAAATGAAGCTGCATCCGATTATGATATTTTAGCAAACGTTACTTGACAATAGTGTCTTTCTTAGAGGTATGGTATTCGCAAAAAAAGAAAGAAAATTAGATTTAAACAAGAGTAAACACGTTGAGCTAGCTATATAACGATTATTAGTTTTCTGTCTATAAATGTATCAAAACAGATGTTCCCTTGTCTAATAAAACATGTAATATATTAAAACGTCTTTGGTGTTTCCATGGTTTCTGCAAAATAAAACCAAAAACAGAGTTTATCGCGGATATGACGACATTAATAGGTGATTCACTCACACGTGCCGGGTCCTTGCTATTTTAACCAATTTTCTCAAGATTTGCAAATACTTGGAAACATTTGGAAGTACTGAACTGAACATAATAAATAACACTGGTCTAGGGGTCTTTGGATATTTCACTGCTAAAATCTTACCTATTGCAGCTTTAATTTTAATTTACTAATGAATATTTGCGGCAATTTACCGCTTCATAAACGCGAAACCTGCGAGAATGAGAAAAATTATGCACAATACCCGCGCCAAAATTCAGACCCTGTAGGGTATCGATTTAATATTGATATTTCGTTATTAGATTGTGGTACCATGGCAAAGCCAAAATTGTAGTATAGAGCCATAATTGTGCATGTCTCTTAACCCCAGTTATGTTCCTCTGCAGGGCAGATTAAACCTTTTTCTAGCCTTTATATTAAATTCATTAATTTCAGCCCATTTCCACTCTGTTTTAAATGCTGTTCTTGTATTAAAATTAAGACGTCCACTGCTGCGCACATGCTGTCGATACTGTAACGATTCCACAAGTAGTATGTGATACATCGTCGTATCGAACACAGCCCTGTTTTCAGATGATGCGTGAAACAAAACTTCACTAAACATAACATGTAGCACACCTTCCATCCAATAATAAACCAAAAATGCTTCGTGCTTTATTACTTTTGATATGGAAAAGACTCAACTTTCAAATTATAATGCAACTCTAATTAGCTCTAAACTCTAATGAAACAATTACCGTTTTGGTGCTCTTTAATGTGGTGTGACCGATCGCTGTAGCGCCTCAGTTCAAGACTAGTTACAGCATAAACATGAATGAACATGAGAGAACATCAGAAGGAATGTTGAAAGATACTGTATAACTTCCTGTAATGTATCATGCCTCATGCAATCGATCAATCAGTTTTAAACATCAGCTTGAGAACATTTACCTCAGGAAAGCCTTTCAATGTCCATAAACTTAAGTTATCAAGAAAAACTCTAGAGAGGAGCACTTATTTTAATATAGTGTATTAATATTTTAAAATACACTATATTTAATATGCACTATATTTAATATGCGTTATATTTTTTCCTAACCTTGTTCAATATTTAATGTTTGAATAAATCCATCGTGAAAAGTATTTATGACAACCACGGTTTAAAAAGTTTATATTTCAGAAAAATAGAAACACAATAACAATTAAAAAGTTACTATAGAATTGTTAAAGTTGCCTTATGTGCAGTTAAAAGGTTTTAATACAAATCAGCCTTGGAAAAATGTCTGTTACATGTTTTGTTTCTGAAACCACCCACGACTGTCCTGTCAACATCTCTAACAACCACATTTAAGGAGCTAGGACAGGCATGCAGTATTAGTGTCTACTGCTATAATGAAGTTAATCAGGTTTCCTTGCCTTTAAAGCATGACGGAGGCGTTACAGAGACCAAACTTTGTCACGCTTGTCCACTAGGTTCCGGCTGTAATGTGAACTAGCACATGGAAAGAGCTGCTAACGGCCGCTGACATGAGTGTTACCACGATATCATCACACTCAGTCAAACTGGGTCACACCGTAAAACTAGTAGTGCTTTCAATCACTGCACAAACTGGCTTACTGTACACCTGAGGCGCATTGAGGGGAGAAAAACCCCCGCTCACAAAATGGAATACTTCTATTATGTAGTTTCACAAAAAAAAAATACCATCTAGGAAACGTAATATATCTGTGATATTACTGGTACCAGCCATAACTAGACATTGTTTAAGAGAGTCGTATGATGCCATTTTTAAAGCTTGAAATTTTCAAATAATCAATAGAATAGGTTAACACATTTTTCACATACTGTAGATTACTGCTGCTCCTCTATTCCCTGTCTCTCTGAAATGCGCCAACTTCTACAAAGCCTCTTTTTCCCGAAAATATCAGAGTGCCCTGATTGGCTAGCTTGGAAACCTTGCATTTTCTACTTGTGTATGCCTTTGGGTGGGCATTATGCTAATATTTCACATTGTGACAGACATTTGTAGACTACAAATTTTCTTGGCCGATTTAGATTTTTTTTTGTTAGTGTGACCTGCTTGAATATAACTGAATTCTTCAACGCAAGTAAAAAGTCATTAATAAAATAAGAACAAAAACAAATTGTATATAGTACACAAATAAATGAAATGGAATAAAGAGAGCTATGAAACTTCTGAAAAGTTTCTCAGGTAAAACAGGTTTTTTTTTTTTCCATTTCACTACAGATATTAAATCAAACGTAAAATAACAGTGGATGGTCATCATTGTAAAAGACAGATTAATGCTTGAAATTAAAGTTATAATACTTATTCAGTCAAGAGCAGAAAGTGATTTTTTTTTTGTCTTTTGTTCTTTGATTAACTTGACAAAACAGGAGGAATATTTGGCTACTGTCACTTTAAGAGTTTATGCATGGACCCAATATACTGTTACACAACATGCGTTCTCTTAACTATTTAACTGTCCAAAACTGTGTTTAACCGAATTTGACCGTTGAACTGTATATGACCGTTTAAGCGCAGTAAGTCGCTCATTTTGGTACTTGTAAAGAGAAGTGGCTTGTGTGCTCCACTAAAATATGCTGACTTCAGGCCACCACGTAATTACAGTAATCTTGAGACGACAACACGTGACGTTATATGTTTGTGTTCTCAGACTGGGAATTATGCATTATGGCACCACTATCAACGCCTAAATGAATCTACAGCAGTCAGGTGGTACACGTAGAAGCTTTCAGAAAGCTCCCAGCTTACAAACTGTAATAACGAGCTCTACGAGGATGTGAACGCTTTTACGAGCCAGAATCTCCTAGTTACAGTAATTACGATATGGCGTCTGACACTTTTGTATAAAGTGGTGCGCGTGCTTTTGTCGTGATAAAAATTGTGCAATACAAGCATTATTTAACAAGAGCGAATGAGACGAGTGAGAGTGAGGGGGCGCCCATGGGGGTGTGCGTCACTTCGCCATCAGAGAGAAGAGCGCGAGAACGTGTACTGCCTGTGCCACTGGCAACAAAACGGAAACAACAAAACAAACAAACAAAAAAACATGCTTCATGTGCCCGCTCATTCATACACATGATCCCTGCCCAAAAATTGCATCCACGTGAATTACAAGTACAGGAATACCGTCTCAGGTTATGTCTTATGAAAAAGTGTGACCAACTAGCAGTTAGGGGTAATTGGTCTTTTTGATATCAAATTAGACCAATCTAAGTTATGAACATTCTTAAATTAACTGCCTTAAGATTAGTCCTAGCGGTTTATGTTTCACATTTAATTAACTAAATGGTTAATTAATTTTGTCATCATATATAATTATGGTAAATAGTGTTATCAAAATGCAGTCATCAATTTGAATAAAACACCAAAACTTTAAAAATACAAACATGAATTTGAACAATTTAAACAATTCTTGTGTTTCAAACCTCAAAAACAAACCTTTTGACCAATGCAAACAGATCTGAGAATACACAAAGAACAAAAGGCTTATCTATTTCTATTTAAAAAGGAAAGCTGGTTATTTAGTAATCGAAGCCCCTATGGCTTTTACCATACAGGCTGGTTTAAATTGCAACAACTGCAAATTTAAGCCGTTTTTCCTCAAGAATCATCCAACAGCATCCAGCTTTTAATCAAGTAGTCATTTCACACGCACACCGCTTTTTTTCCTCCATATGAAAAATACTCTAACTGGACGCTAAAATAACAGTTTCACATTTAGTTTTAGCCAAGACTTTGAAGAGTTAAATGTTCATCTGAGTGTGCATCTGTATATTAGATTTATGTTCCATTTAAATAGTATTTCTCTATACCAAACATCTTTTTTTTCCTACTGTACATTACTTAAATTTTTGCATGTAGCAGCCACTAGAGGTCCTCATGGGTCCACTTGGACCCAAAAACCTGAGGTCCGACTCAAGACCCAAGTGGGTTTGGGTCCAAAGGTGGCCTCGGACACAGGTCAGGTTCGGTATTAGTTGCCTCGGGTCTCTGTTAACTTAAAATAAATGTGCTTTTTCCGAAAGGACTCAAGATGTGAATTCTTTTAAGCCGTCAAGCGTTTAAAAATGTTATTATTTAAAACTATTCTATGACAATGTTCTAATAAAGACATTATTATAAGTTCTCTGAATCCACGCTTCTACATGCAATGAACTCAACGCGAGATTGCTTCCACATTTAGACTCCGTTGCTTCACATTTTGGTCTCCGTCAGCATTTTAGAGTCGGTACTTGCAAGATCTTCCGCAGATTACGGTGAACGATGTCGATTGAAGTGTCATCTCTCACACCCTCTAGTAAGGAGGTGAAGAGCATTAAATAGTTAATTATTTCAAGTTATGTCAACATCAGGGCAAGTTTTCTTAAGCTAACAAGCTAGCTTTTTTTATGACAGTTCATACGGTAACACTTTACTTGAAGGGGTGTGCATAAGACTGACATGACACCTTCATAATCGTTACATGACACGTCATGAATATGAAGGAAGGTTTATGACAACTAACATGAAGTGTCATTCGCTCAATTATATCATTTTTAATGCAAAGATGACATTGTTTGAGATGTCTTTGTTATGACAACTTGACATAAACCAATACATTTAACAGCGTCATGAATATTTTTCTTGACCTAAACAACAGTGGTACTTAAAGAAATTATGAAATGAAAAATATTCATGACACCGCTATAAAATTAACAACACTTAATGACATTTAAATGACATTTTAAATTTGTACCACTGAAAAAAAGTGGTCAGAAAAATATTCATGACAGTTATAATGGTCTCATGACAGCGAGTGTCAAAACCAACATGACAGTTTAAGTTTTATAATTAATCTGTTCTGTCATATTTATGACAAATGTATGACAGGTTATGATGATTTGGATGATGTCAAGTTGTCATAACAAAGACATCTCAAACAATGTCATCTTTGCATTAAAAGTGACATAATTGAGCGAATCACACTTCATGTCAAATGACATAAACCCTCCTTCATATTCATGACATGTGTCATATCACGATTATTAAGGTGTCATGTCAGTCTCATGCACACCCCTTCAAGTAAAGTGTCACCGTTCAAACTTTTATACATTTAGTTTTCCATTTAATCTTTTTAGATCTTTGGTTTTTATAGTTTCACAAATGTTATGTATTATTTTAGTATAATAAAATAATACATAACGGGATATATGCATAATACATCTTTATGCATATATCCCATCATTATTTTTCCAATCCACTGATCACAATCGAAAGCCGAACTCAGAAATAACTTGTATCCTTTGGGCAGGCAATAATATAAAGCAATAATAAGTAAGTAAATAAAATTAATTAAAGTAATGGCCAAATCAGTCAGCAGGACACCGGGATTTTTCCTGACTGACTGTGGGGCTGCAGGCAGTGCACATATTTACATTCAGGTCCAATCGGGTTCGAAAATAAATGCCGTTGGGTTGGGTCTAATTTTCTGTCTCAGGTTTTTTCTATTAAAAAAGTAATTATGCGCTTTGTGTGAAGGCAAGAATTTGTTGATTTGGGTCGGGTACAGATTTTAGGACCCGAGAAGACCTCTAGCAGACACTTATCTAAAGCGACTTACATTATATAAGAAATACAGATGTCCTCAGTTCATGCATTTCCTGAAACTTGAACCCATGATCTTGGCATTTCTATCACCACACTCTGCTGTTTGTCTGTAGTTAATGGTGTGTGACCCAAGCATGAGCGCACTTCATCAGTATGTATTTTCACATGGCCAGCTTTGTGGATCAAGTGCTTTGACAAAGTGTTTATGCTGTTCAATGTAGTTCAGAGATTTTTCATCAATGCAAAAATTCCATTTTTAGTAATATTTAATATTACTATGATTCTCTCTCTCTCTATATAGGCCTGGGAATGTGTGTTACCATATACATCTCAGTTGTTTACACATTTTAGGTTTTGTTTCTTCTAATGCACCTGCTATTTTGATGCACTTTATTGTAATGTTTGCATTTTAAACCCGTTTCATTTTGTTGTATAGCTTGCCGTTCACACTCTTTTAAATAGCATAGATTTATCAGATCAAAACAGTTGTTGGCTGCAGAGGTCCATTCAGACTGTTAGCTGAATGTGAGAGAGGAACCATGTTTTTATTACTGAAAGTCATCTGAGATGTTAAACTTATAATAAATTTCCTAATATAGAATGCACCAAGAAAGAGATCAGCACTATATACACAGGTTTGTGCTAATGGAGACCGCGACTAGCGCAAATAATCCTCCAGCAGAAAAATTCAAACATTGCTGGACATAATATCCAATGAAAATACCAAGTCTAATTTTTGCTTTGTACATTAGTAAACTCCCAGAGAAAGGACATTAAAGATGATGAAACTGAACACATTGTGTCCTGTGAACAATTTTCCTCTTATGTGGTACACTTCAAACATTTGTAAATATTACAGGCTAGCATACAAAATTCAAACAAACAGACATGTCAAAGCAAATTCCTTTAACTGTTTGGAAAGGACCAAACAGAAAGTGTTGTGTGCATGAAGGCACCTCATTAGAAACCTACACACAAGCTTTCAAGGAACCATAACTCTATTTTATAACAAATTCAAGTGCGCTTTAGAAAGAGAAAAAAAAAGGATGAACACACTACACAACTTTTGCCCCAATTTGCAGTCTGGACTCATCCAAGCTAAAAAGACAATCACATAGTATACAGGTGGTGGTCATATAATTAGAAAATCATCAAAAAGTTGATTTCACTAATTCCATGCATGAAGTGCTCTAAAACTTCCTGGTATACAGCTGCGTTGACCTTGGACCTCAGAAAACACAGTGGACCAACACCAGCAGATGACATGGCACCCCAAACCACCACTGACTGTGGAAACTTTACACTGGACCTCAAGCAACGTGGATTGTGTGCCTCTCCTCTCTTCCTCCAGACTCGGGGAACCTGATTTCCAAAGGAAATGCAAAATTTACTTTCATCAGAGAACATAACTTTGGACCACTCAGCAGCAGTCCAGTCCTTTTTGTCTTTAGCCCAGGCGAGACGCTTCTGACGCTGTCTGTTGTTCAGGAGTGGCTTGACACAAGGAATGCGACAGCTGAAACCCATGTCTTGCATACGTCTGTGCGTAGTGGTTCTTGAAGCACTGACTCCAGCTGTAGTCCACTCTTTGTGAATCTCCCCCACATTTTTGAATGGGTTTTGTTTCACTATCCTCTGCAGGGTGCGGTTATCCCCATTGCTTTTACACTTTTTTCTACAATATCTTTTCCTTCCCTTCGCCTCTCTATTAATGTGCTTGGACACAGAGCTCTGTGAACAGTCAGCCTCTTTTGCAATGACCTTTTGTGTCTTGCCCTCCTTGTGCAAGGTGTCAATGGTTGTCTTTTGGACAACTGTCAAGTCAGCAGTCTTCCCCATGACTGTGTAGCCTACAGAACTAGACCGAGAGACCATTTAAAGGCCTTTGCAGGTGTTTTGAGTTAATTAGCTGATTAGAGTGTGGCACCAGGTGTCTTCAATATTGAACCTTTTCACAATATTTTAATTTTCTGAGATACTGAATTTGGGATTTTCCTTAGTTGTCAGTTATAATCATCAAAATAAAAATAAATAAACATTTGAAATATATCAGTCTGTGTGTAATGAATGAATATAATATAAGTTTCACTTTTTGAATGGAATTAGTGAAATAAATCAACTTTCATGATATTCTAATTGGCCAGAGGAGAACTGGCCCCCTGACTAAGTCTGGTTTCTCCCAAGGTTTTTTTCTCCATTTGTTGGAGTTTTGGTTCCTTGCCGCTGTTGCCTTTGCTTGCTTAAGTTGGGGACACTTGCTTGATATTCAGCAGTGTTTTTGATATGCCTGCATTGGTGCTGTTGTATGCGAACTGAGCTGAGCCGGACGATTACGTCACGGTTTTCTCCAGTGCTGATATACATAAATTAACTAGACTAATAACCATTGATCTTTGCAATGGAATGAATCAATAATATATTTAATAAGCTAGACAATGACACCATTTTCTTTGGGAGCTGCTGTGCAGTCAAAATCATTTGCCAATTATTAATGTAAAGCTGCTTTGCCACAATTTGCATTGTAAAAAGCACTATATAAGTAAAGGTGACTTGACTTGACTAATTATATGACCAGCACCTGTATAATGAGCACAGATTTACCTAGACTATAACTCATCCATTCTAAGGGTATCAAACATGTGATATTCTGAGCCTATTGTAGAACCCATATGATATGACTCTCCTTATAACTGCAACTCACCTCCAACTCCCACTGCAATCTGTACAGGCCATACTGACTGCGTCTACCCATCCAAGACCACATCCAAATGTGCTTGGCTCATTTTTTTGCAACTCAGAACACAGAGTCGCAACAACCACTGCCGTCAGCTCCTGTACATCCATGTTTGTTTTCATCCGTCATGCATCTCCAAGCAACAAGGCCCATGCTTCTCTGTGAGTTTATGGTTTCTCAATCGCTTACTGTACAATACCCAGTTTGTCTGTAACCGTTTACAAAGTCAGCAATTGTATAATGCCTAGTGTTTTAAAATCTGAGTAGATTTTAAGAAGTTGTATAAGGCATGCCAGCCTTCAGTGACAATTTCTCTCTAGAAGAGTCAAAAGTAAGTTTAAAAACATAAACAGGGCATTCTTTAAGATGTCATTGCATTACAGAAAGCAAAGAATGCAAAGGTTTTGATGTTCTACAGTACAAAAGCACTCCAGACAGTAGAAATGCAAATAACCCAAGAAGAGAACATTCAATTGGCTACAGGTAAAGCGACAAACTATTGTATTTAAAGGCTTGTTGTAGTGTTTGAGGAGAATGTGAGGCCATTTGTAAAAAAAGTTGAAGCTGAACCTTCCAACATGATAAGTGGATCTTCAACACAATGGACCAAAATATTTAAGCGTGGCAAAGTCAGAGCCCAGATATATCATTACAATCCAAATTAAGGGATGTGGGGGACTAGAAGTGATATATGCAAGTATATGCAAGAACCCCTCCAATATCACACAGTGAAAGAAATTATACATGAAAGAATGCGGAAATTTCTACTAGTCTAAGTAAGAGACTCATAAAGAAGCAACAGCAAAAAAAATGTTGATTTATAGATGGAGCAGTGAAAGTAATGACTATATGGGAATATATGGGAACTCTCCCAGCAGTGTTTCCCATTAGGTACCCAGACTCTGGCGGTCAGTGCCGCCAGTTTCATAATGACCCGAAAACTTTAAAACTACACTCATAATACCAAAAGCTGAATCGCAATTGACCCTTCTCAAAGACTCGCCCCCTTTAGTTACTGTTGCTATATCTGACAAGCCTGCATTCATGCATTCTCACGCCACACTTCATGTTCTCACGGAGTGAAAAATACATTACAAAGCAAAGGAGACACTGACAACACGTCAACAGACAAGACAGAGCAAGTTACTTTCATATTTTATATTTAAAATATTGTAATTTTTTAAAGAAGGTTAAACAAATACCTCTTTAATGTGGCTCTTTAATGTGTCCCGACAGATCACTGTAGCTCGTTCAAGTGGCTCGTGAACCGATCATCTCTACATACTAGTTCATTTATAGTATCAAATAAACATGAATGGACATTAGAAGGAATGTAGTTTCAAGACGCAAGTACCATTTTTCCATACACCATTTTTCAAGTTCTCCAACGTTAATCTACTAACTCCCCTGACTGCTTTAGACAAAATGGCGGATTCAGGATTACGATTGGTTAGATCGCCTGTCAATCAAACTGCTGGTGAAGGGTCAATTCCGAGGCTGCATCCCTCAAAGGCTGCATGAGTCACAGCAGCCCAACGAAGGCTGTCCCAGTTTAAAGGCTCCTTCGAAAGTGCCCTTTGAAGTCTGCATCCTTCGAAGGAAGCCTCTGCCAAAGCAATAGCGCAAAACATCAATAGAGACCTTAGCTTTGTCTCAATTCAAAGTATGTCCAAAAAAAAAAAAATAATAATAATAAAAAAGGTTCTGTTTAAGTGCAATATGGCTTTATGCCCTAATCAAATCGCATAAGACTGCGAAACTATATAGTCATAGGAATAATTATTAAGGAAAATTATTATTATTATCACTATTAGCTTCTTAAAACACCAGTGTGAACATAATGAAGACAGACTTTTACAACTAAAAGAGGTTTGAGTCCACTTTAAAGTCCAGGTACAAATCAATGCACAATTTAATCAATTTAATCAATTTTTACTGTTCAGTTTGGACACAGAACATGGGTTGAAGCTCTAAATTCTCACCAAATTCTAAGTGCACCAGATTGATGCATTTAACTTGGGTACACCCACCACAGTCTCACAAAATGGTGTGGGAAACCATGGATCCACCTCATGAAATTGGTTGCAAGATTGGTGTACAGAGATGTAAGCAAGACTAAGAATCTAAAATAAGGGTTTTATATGGTTTCACATTTTTGATTACATAGTTGACATTTCTATTTGTGCTGGTTTATTGTTTTTGACAACACTCTAAAATGTGGAATAAACCAAAGTGTTACATTTTAGGTACTAATATGTAAATTTAAGCTACTACAATACCACCCTTTGGAGATAATGAACATAATGAAGGGTATTTAGAAGGGTAACTATGAAAAGCTTTTGTACTTTGAGTGTACCATTCAAAAATGTGGTCATTCGTCTGCTCACCAATGCTGCATTTTTTGATCAAAAAAAGTAAAGACAATAATAAGGCAAAATATTAATACGATTTAAAATAGCCGTTTTCTATGCGAGTTTATTGTAAAACAATTTATTCCTGTGATCAAAGTTTATTTTTCAGCATCATTAATCAGATACTTCAGTATCACATAATCCTTCAGATATCATTCTATTATGCAGATTTGATCAAGAAACATTTCTGATAATCATCAATTATGGAAAGAGTTTTGCGGCTTCATATTTTTGTGGAAATCGTGGTGCATGTTTTTCAGGATTCTTTGAATAGAAAGTTTAAAAGAACAGTGTTTATTTGAAATAAATATTTTGTAACATTATAAATGACTTTAGTCACTTGATCAATTTAATGTGTTTGCTGAATAAATGTATTAATTTCTTAAGAATTATTTGGATTAAAAAGTGAAATTTTTATTTTCTTAATCTAAAGAATATAAAATGAAAATCGTCTTAATGTAATCAATAAATAGCATAATTACCATTTTAAAGAATTAAAAAATGTATTAACATGCATTAAAAAACAAAACAGTATTGTGGGAATAATGCATACATATGGGAGTAGGCTTGTTTGTGCTGTAAGTGGGAGAGAGACTGCATAAAAACATCTTTTTGTGTGTGTGTGTGTGTGTGCGCGCGTGCGTGTGTACATTTGTAACTTGAGGACACAGATTTGTATAATAACATGGGTATTACGACGTAAACATGAAATATAAGGACATTTCATGAGTCCTCATTTAAAATAGCTTTAAAAACATACTAAATGTTTTATTAAAAATGTAAAACTGGAGAATGTTTTCTGTGATGGGTAGGTTTAGGAGTAGGGTTGGTGTAGGGGGATAGAATGAACAGTATAAAACCATTACGCCTATGGAATGTCCTCACTTTGAAAGCAAAACAAATGTGTGTGTGTGTGTGTGTGTGTGCGCGTGCGTGCGTGTGCAAACGCTCTGTGCGACTTAGCAAGAGAACAGAAGGAAAAAACTAGGTTGGGAATTATTCACAATAGGATACACACAGTGCAAAACGTCAAAATTCTATACACGTCACTGTATCACAATACCATAACTGGATTGCAACTGAAACTGCAGAAGAGAGTCCCAGCATGTCCACAATAGAAAGGGTTTAGGGTTTCAGTCACTCTCACAACTCTGAGTACAGTAAGAAAAGCAGGTCAGAGTTTGAGCTTACTGTAGGATCGCAGGCGCCAATAAGAAAGCAATATGCAAACAGATGTGTTGATGATGACTGGCTGCCTATATTAGAACTAGTCTACACAGGAAAGTGAATGTGTGTGTATGTGTATGTGTGTGTATGTTTTAACTTAATAGTAGGGCTGTGAAAATTTGGTAGGAAGCAAACTGATTCATTTGTTTGAATCAAAAACAATTTTTTTTAAAAAAAGTTCAGAACAACTCAATTTGATTCACAAAGAGATTTGATTGGATTAATGATTCAATACATATTTTTAAAGTGCTTTCAGTATTCATTAGGGGTGGGTGATATAGCCTCAAAATTATATCACAATATTTCAAGAATATTTGCAATAATATTTATGACGACATGGTGAAAAATATTTGGAACCACGTTTTATTGGTGATTGCAGCTGGCAGGCAGCAGCATTTATTAGTGCAAATAAAGTGAAGAGCATTTTCTATCCTTTTTCATTGATGACAGAATTCCTAAAGTGAGTTCCTGAAGTGTAAATCTATTCCGTCATAAGGTGGCAGCAGCAGCATAACATAGCATTATACACATTCAGTGTTATTTTACATTAGATTACTTTAATTTCTGTAGTCTTCATTATAAAAATTAAATACAGCTTAATGCTTACCATTAAAGTTATAAAACATATTCAGTCAAGAGCAGAAAGTGATTTTTTGTCTTTTGTTCTTTGATTAAATGACAGACAGCATCAGGAATACTGGACTGCTGTCCCTCTTTCTCAACTATTTAATGTGCCAAAAATTACTGTGTTTAACTGAATACTCGCCAAGACGGGCATTTTGACATAATTTTGTATGTATTTGACAGTTTTAGTGCAGTAAGCCACTCATTTTGGTACTTGTGTTGTGACTCAGAAGCTGTTTGAGACTGAGAAGCGGCTTGTGTACGCCACTAATATAGCAGTGGTGGTGCGCGCGCTTTTGGTGTGAGTGCGAAACCTGCAGGAAAGACTAAAATTATGTGAATGAGACAAGTGAGAGAGAGAGAGAGAGGAGGCACCCGCGCAGGTGTGTGTTACTTTGTCGTCAGAGAGAAAAGAGTGAGAACGCACAGATGTTATTGCCTGTGCCGCTGGTAACAAAACGGATCAGCTCAGAATCGGAAAGATGCGACACTACCCAGTCAGTCAACTTCCTGGGATGATCATGAGGAAAATCGGCAGAGTGCAATTACATTTTGACAAAGTGCTGAAACAAGTTTGCTGTGTTTCCACCTTTAACGATAACAGTTCTCTTACATATTTTGCAAAATATTGTACTTCATTGATTACAAGAGGTCAGACCTCCAACAAACCACTTCCATACTATAGAAGCAGCTCCCTGTTTAGGTACTAAATCGTCATTGGAGGCCGATATGCTGCTCTTACTCAGACAGGTGTTGTTCTTGTGCGTACTGGGGAGCGTATGCGTCTTTGCGTCGCTATATCATTGATATCATATCATTGACACTTTTTTTTACCATGTAAAAAATTATAGCAGTGTTATTGTGGACAGTATGATATAGCACACCCCTAGTATTCATACTTAAAGTAGCAGTAGTGATAATAATAATAAAAAATATCTTAAGAAATATAAATTTTTTTCACATTGAATTGTTCAATTTTAATTAGATAACACAAATAAAATTCATTTTATTACCACATTGTTTTAGTCAATTTAAAAAAAATTAAATTAAGGTTTTATGACTTCAATTGATTAGACATGCTTTTCAATTATTTCATTCGGCCCCACACTGTGGTTTTGTTTTTTCTGAATATCAAGGATTTAAACAGACCTGTTGCCTGCAAAAAGTAGACAAAAAGTAGATAAAGTTGACAATTTAAACCTCTTTCACACAATGCACAGCATAGCCTAGATTCATGCATTTCCATGTGTTTTTATAGCCTTCAATCTGCACATTGCTCTGGCATGTAACTCTGGAATGCAGGGAAATTCCTCCCAGGAGAATGCTTCACACTACCCAACTGGAGCAGCATGACCCCCACAATCTCCTCACTGGCCCCTCTCTCAGCAGGACTGCCCGACTAACCCCACTTTCCCACACACACACACACACACGCCATCTACAACAACACACTACAAGAGCACAACATCAGCCCTTTCACTGTGTTGCTGGCAGTTCCAGAACGCATGTGCTCGCAAAAGAGGGCTGCGGGTGTGTTCGGTGTGTAGGGCAGTTGCTAACAGTGTTTCTGATCACATTCCTGCACCCCCGTCATGGGGCACTTGTGTACCTCCCCCTCCACAATCACACACACACAGCTCCAATGTCAGGACGAATGAGCCGCGAGCTTTGACGGGAGCGCTGGAACTGGAGCACAGGCCCTGGAGGGAATGGGTAAAGCCAGGGCTCATGAAACACACAGGTGAAGGGGTGAGAAGCAAGACACACAAACACTGGATGCATGATAAATGCAGCCAGGCATTTAGAAGAATAAGCAAAACATGATGGAACTTTCCATTTAGACCCGTTAGTTTTAGTTATTAAAGCTGTATTAAATGAAACGTATCCCATGATTTACTCCTCCTCAATCATATACCGATACAATCAAGAGAAATATTTGAAGATATCCTTGCTCTTCCAAGCTTTGGGTTGAAGCCCAAAAAAACTCATCTATCCATCATAAAATCTATATGGCTCCAGGGGGTTAATAAAAGGCATTTTGAAGCACACACAATCCTATTATGATGCATCACGATGAAAACTATGAAATCCAACTATGAAATCAAAATGTCAGTGAAAAGGTTAAGTGCAGGTTCTCTCTCTTTATTGATGTCCAAACTGTTAGAAAACAGCGCAAGTCTATAAATTTAGTCTAACATTAAGCAAATTAACATTTTACGCTTATAGCGAGGTTTATCGTTTACCGTAATTAGCTGGATCCGGGCCATATCCAGGTCAGATGGAGAACCTGTGCGCGGCAGCAGCGTGGCCCTGAAGTGTCAGCAGAGACTGTGTCAACTAGCTCATCCCTTGTGAGGGCCTTACTGACACATCAGTCAGTGGCACAGATCCCCAACAAACCGTCCCATACCGGCGTGATTAAAGATCTAAAACTAGATGGAACTGGATTAAATATTTTGACTGTTGCGATTCCAAATCGGATTTATGACCTGACAAGTGTTCACTGTTGGCCAAAGGAGAACTAAGCCTGGTTTCTCCCAAGGTTTTTTTCTCCATTTTGTTGGAGTTTTGTTTCCTTGCTGCTGTTGCCGTTGGCTTGCTTAAGTCGGGGACACTTGCTTGATATTCAGCAGTGTTTTTGGTATGCCTGCATTGGCGCCGTTGTATGCGAACTGAGCTGAGCCGGACGATTACATCACTGTTTTCTCCAGTGCTGATATTCATAAATTAACTAGACTAATAACTACTGATCTTTGCAATGGAATGAATCAATAATATATAGAATAAGCTGCACAATGACACCATTTTCTTTGGGAGCTGCTATGCAGCCAAAAATTATTTGCCAATTATTAAGGTAAAGCTGCTTTGACTATTTGCATTGCAAAAAGAGCTATATAAAGTAAAGTTGACTTGACTATACTTTTTTAAAAGCTTCAACTTTTCTTAGCGTGTAAACTGACACATTTAGTTAACTGCTTATCAAATTGTTTTATATAAATCTGGTACATTTAAAAAATTACTAACCTCTTATTTAAACCTGCATGGGAACATCTCGGCGTTTACCAGCTTCCTTAAAATAAACCTGGGAATAGTGTTGTCAAATGGTACATACACTAAAAAAGTGACGATACCTGCATAGCCTATCATTTTTAGCGTTGTTGAGCCGATTCTTAAACACTTCTGATTAGCCATTGTGTGGTCACAAGCTCAACATATATGTCTTGATTGGCTACAATGATCAATGCGTCAAAAACATTTTAAATAGACGCCCGTTTTCAAACGCTCCCGTGTGAATCTAAGAGCTCAGTGAAGAGCTTCAAAGATGTCTATCAGTGGATCCCTAGTTAGAACTTTTAATTGATTAAAATAGATATTTGGCAAGTGTATCAATTCTCGTATCGCACAGAGGAGGACGAAGATATATCGCCCTATCAATATTTTGCACCACCTCTGAGGGAGCTTGAGGGTGATCATGGGATCATTTTAATTTTTGGGTGAACTATCCCTTTAAACAAGACTGTGATCCACTAAAGTAAAGGAAATATTTTTGCCAGTTAAGTCAGTGTCTTAACATCAAAGCAAAATACTTTACACTGAATCATTGACTTTCTTGAGGTTAAATATTAAAAGACGTCACAGGATTTTTCACCGAGCAGAGATCCTACGACGAACATATAAATACCACAGACAAAAACAAATGTCTAAAACAGACTGACCAGTCATCTAACCATGAAATTAGCTTGCAAAGAGCATCAGCTTTATTTGAAACATTGGATATATTAAGAAACAGCCAGACATGTTTGGTCACAACTAAGCTCACAGAGAAACTTTGGCTAGATTATTTTTGTAATGCATCAGCTAATGGTAATTTCCATCCCCGATAAAGCATACTAAATCAATCACACATTTAGAATGGAAATCCCATTTCAATCCATGACTGATGAGTGCAGATTTGATGTTCTGCTCCACACGTTCTGATCACATGATGACCTACATATTCCTGTGTGCTGGTTTCATATGAATAGCAGCACAAAACATGTTAAACATTGACTTCATGCTTAGACAGAAGCCTTTGGGTCAGTTTTAAATTCAGGTAAAAAGTAACTTTAGAGTCAACATCCTTGTTAATAAATATGTCAGTTAATGATGCTGACAAAGAAAAATTCTCTTGAAACTTAAGTAATGGTAGAAAGCGTTTGATCACTACAGTAGCATAAAAGAGCTCTAGAGTATTTGGGATATATATATCCCAAATACTCTAGAGCTCTTTTATGCTACTGTAGTGATCAAATGCTTTCTAGGCCACAGAAAGTCCAAACATATTTCATGTCTGATGACATTCTGATTTTTAGGATTTCAGAGGATAACGTTCAGTAACAACAAAAATATTTCTATAACATTTCTAAGGTTTAATTATATGATTTCTAAAGTATAATTTATGGTACACAAGACCAATAACAATCTAAACTGTAAGTGCATTATTTATTAATAGGGCTCCAAACAAAATAAATAAAATTCAATTAAGGAGCTTCTATTAGGGGAAAAAAAAAAAAATAGTAGCCAGATTTTAAACACTTAATTTCAGTCATCCCGTCATGTGTGTGCCCTGTATCAGCATTTTCAGTGTCAGAGTCACAGACAATAATTATGTCAGCATCACTTGACCATTGAGTGTAGTTTGGCCTTCTCCTCAATGCATAAACGTTGGTATGTGTCTTACACACATCCAGTCTATTTTTTCTTCATTAGTAATGAGACTGAGGTAAATTTTTTGAAAGGCAGCTCTTCACATACAACCATATAGGCCAAGACTGGGTGATATGGCAATATATATCGTTACCACGGAGAAAAAAAAAAAAGTTATATATATATTTGCTTAAAGTTAGTAGGGCTGTGCAATATGGACAAAATAATCACATTGCGATTTTTTTAA
Organism: Zacco platypus; assembly: GCA_038088235.1. NCBI lineage: Eukaryota > Metazoa > Chordata > Actinopteri > Cypriniformes > Xenocyprididae > Zacco > Zacco platypus. Next base: position 22,276,241 of record CM076086.1, on the reverse strand, counting down.
TGAATATTGAATATCGCCCGCCTTACATTTGTCACACATTTCGGGAATAGCAACTTGTGTGAAATAAGTGCGAGTTGGCAGCTGGTATCTTTTGTCCAGTGTTTGAATCCAAAATTCTCTCAAACAACTGATGTTGAATTTCTCTTTGGTACCAAATCATTTTTATTCTGAACTGCATCCATATTTTTTCTTCTTTCCTCCAGTTTGTCTATTCTGTTCTCCTGCTTTGCTTTGTTCTAATTTGTGCGGTGTGCTGAGTGAGCTCTGATTGGTTAACATCTTAAACATGCGCACAATAACGTTGCAGTATTCTGAATGAAAATATAAATAAATTAACAAATAAAATTGCAGACTTATGCGATTTAGAAATTGCATGTGCTCAAATCGCGATTGTTTTGCGATTGCGATTAATTGCACAGCCCTAGTTATAAGCGCAAAATATCCTGAAAAAGGAACGTGGTGCAGTGCTCATGCTGACTATTTGGTGCTGTAACTAGTAGTAAAGATAAAGTGATTATCGCCTCACACTGAGGCTCTACAGCAATCTGTCACGAAACATTTGAGCCACAAAACACATTTATTGTTTATATTTTACGATAAACCTGACAGAAACAAACATTAAAAATAACATGAAAGCTGATTGCAATTGACAGGTGCGCTAGAAGTAATGTGAAGTTCACGCATCAACAGAAAAGAGTGCACGTATACACACACACAGTAAAGGCCCATTCACACCAAGAACGTCAACTATATAGATAACTATAAATGGTAACTATGTCAGCATCCACACCAACAAACAATCCGTTTATTCCAAGCACGCACTGCATTCTGATTGGCTGTCACGGTTTTTATCGTTCATCAGCTGGATAAAATCCAGAGGGATTTCTTTGTGCCATTATCGTTATAGCAGTGGTGTGAACTCTGCTATTCTGTAATATTGAGAAGAATTTTTAGAACTCTTTATCGTTATTGTCCTTGGTGTGAATGATCTTTCAGGTTTCAAGATCTTTTGATTAAAAGTGAGAATTTTTCTTAGCAATCTCATTAAAAATATCACTCGCAAATTAATATTTTTGGTTGTAAATGGTAAATGTTTTTGGCACAGTCTGGAGCCTTGATTTCCCATCCATGCTCCATCCAGTTTGTCTGTTTTCTCTCACAAAGGAAAACAACGAGACCGAGATCAACTTCTGATTTAGCATAAAGCTAAATGTAATCTAATGCTACCACCACAACAATCCAACAAGCATTAGAGCTGCACGATTCTGGATAAAATGAGAATCACAATTTTTTGGTTTCAAATAGACATCACCATTCTCCCACGATTCTGAATATACAACCAAACAAAACAACATGCAATTTACTAGAGGTTTCTGACAAAATATAAACTGCTGGAAAATGAATGAATTATTTTTGATTATATTATTTTTGATTATTTGAATGAATTCAATAACTCATTAATAAATACTTGTTTCTTTACTGCATGAATCTGTTTTTTAACAAATCTTTTGAATGAACGATTCAATGACAAAACAAAAAAAATTAAGTCACTTGTCATCACCTAGTGGAATAAGATGTAATTGATACAACCATTATTTGATGCGCCATGTTGGTTTCAAAATATATTTTGTTCTATTTTGATATCGTAGATCGCCATCTTAGATATCAGTGTTTATATACCAACTTAAAACTTATCTCAGTACTTCTGTGATACATCTATGAAATCTGAAAATTTGTAATGGAACAAAGAGCGAAACGCTAGTTCTTAGGATTTCGTTTTCGGCCCTGGGTGTGGGCCTGGTAGGTGGTAGTTCTGCTGGAAAGTACAGCTGTGGCAGAGTCCAACTACCACAACAGTCCATCTCCATTAAAAAAAAGCCTCTCCAGACACTAAAGTAGAAAAAAATAAAAGCTTCATTAAGTCTCTGCACTCTCTCCACCAAACAAGGGCAGAGACTCAGGAAAAAAGGTCAATTGAGATTAAATCCAACCTCAAAAGAACAGAGTAAAACAAAAGACAAAGGCGGAACAATGTCCCCGGGGAAGCGCTGGGCCAAGACAGCTGCCCGGATGGACGTTGGGAGGTGGTCGTGTTAGCATTACTCATTTTGAACTTTACTTTAGCTAAAGAGAGGCACGAGAAGGCCAGAGGGATTGCGAGGTGGTCAAGGGACACTTGGCCATTTCCTATTATGGCCCCTTCAGTGCTGAAGCCCAGAGCTGGGATCCTCCTCATTATGACAACAGCGCTGCCGTTTCACAATGCTTCTCTTTGTGTCGCCTTCTAAGCCCATGGATTCAGTGCCTGTCCACAGCGCCAATCAACTGACAGTCACTCCCAATTTACAGGCGGAATCAAGTTTCCCGCTGATGGTCCCCGGAGGCCAACGAGACGCTGGGAAAATCAATGGCCCTTTCCCATGCCGTTACAACACACAGTATGTCAACAGCTCTTATTGGATGTGGACTGTGTACAATCAACACGCTCCAATCCAGAGGGGACGGTGTCACTCAGCCCGGTTTAGATTAGTCTAACTTCCAAATCTCTGAACATGAACACACTGGATTCAGACAGTGATCGGACATGGTTTCCAAGACATACCGCTCGTTTCAGAGGGTGTTTGCTCATATTGTGGGTATCTAGCCCAGGCCTGCTGCAAGACCTGTTGTTTTAACCAGTAATCTGGGCCTTATTAGTCATGCTCCCATGTGTTTACTTTTCACATGTAATCTCTAGCTTGCCTCGTCCTGCTGTTAACTAAACAAAACCTGAGAGGGGGGGACCCCTGTGCCTGCGGACAGGGCCTAATGGGTATAGAAATATCCGGGCCTTTGTGTCCGGTGTCCAGGCGTGATCATTCAGCTAACCCTGGGCTTTAAATATGCAGTTCCTGGTGACCATGGAGAGGCCTCCGCTCATTAGACAAAACATGCTAAAACACTCCACAGAGACAACACAAGCCAAGCCTCAAAGACACAGCACTATATTACTGTGCTGGAAATTGCGTGAAAAATTACATCCCTGGAATTTTTTGAAAAAGGTTTTGCAATGAAGTTCAAGCAATAATTTGCATGTTATTTTACAACTTTTAAAGTAATCGAAAGCCTTTTTTAAGACTCGAAAGCATCTGCAGGGGTATTTACACTTCATAAGCGTAACCGACACTTGGTTGACTTCCATCTTTTCAAGTGGCAAAGTATTCCAGTAACTACACAGCAGACCTGCACAATTGTTAAACACCCTCGCAATCTTATTCCTAAATGAGAACGATTCACCTCCGTCTATTAAACCTTTGACAAGTACAAATCACAGCAAACATTCAGATCTGCGTTTGCGTTGCCAGTGATCCAAAGAGAGAGTTATCATGTGTTGGTATGAAACAGCTTCACAAACAGTCTTTTCAACCACACAAATTATCACACTATCAAACTTTACTAGGATGAAAGATTATAGTTCGTATATAAACACTGATGTTTACGGTAGCGATTAAAATAGAGCAAATCACCTTTTGAATTAACTTGGCACTTCAAATAACGATTGTAAAAATTAAATCGTTACACAAGTAGTGACAGTTAAAAAAAAATGTATTTGACATTGTATCATTCATTCAAGAGATTCATCCAAAATGGGGCTGCTCGATTATGGCAAAAATCATAATCACGATTAGTTTGGACAACACTGGAATCACGATTATTCAAATGATCAGTCTTATTTCATGATGCGAGTAATTTTAAATAATCAATGTAGTTTCACAATTAACACTAGGTTAACTAATGCAAGTAAAAAGTTGCTTTAGGTTTTTCAGGAAAATGAACAGTGGAATTCAGACAACTAATAGCCAAACACAGAAACTGAATAAAGTAATCAAATGTAAAATAACACTGCTGTATACATTAAATGTAGACCAATCCTTATTAAAATCCGCAAAAGTGCAAGAGCAGCGAGTGATTTTATCATTGTCTTTTGATGTTTAACATTGATGATGACAGCAGATTTATAGGCAGTTGTCACATTAAGAGCTGCAAGCATCCAGTATACGGTTACACGTGTTTTCTTTCTCAACTGTTTACATTCATTTAAAATGTAACTGACTGTTTAAGATGATACTTGCCAAAGCAGCATTTTGGCATTTTTTGAGTGTAGGCTATTTGACCATTTAGGCACACATCTGAAGCCCACAGTATATTTTGCTTATGCGTGTTCCACTCTGTCTCAGAGTATCAGCATCTCTTTCATGGCTTAATGTGCTTTTAATAACAGTTTAATATTCAAGCACGTTCCGCAGACGTTTAGAAACAACAGACTGCATTTTGCAACACTCACTTATTCGGCCGATTTGGATGTCAAGTTTGGATGGTGCGCTGGACAGAATGCTGCAGCGGCACAATCAATTTACCTTGATTACCTTGTTTTTATAATCATTGGAATCATCTTAAAAATTGAAGAAAAAAAAAAAAAAAAAAAAAAAAAGATTAATTGCACAGCCCTAGTTCAAAAACATTGAATCATCTAGCAATTTTGAACGAGTGAGTCAATGAATAATTAATTAATCATTTTAAACAGATTCTAGCAATTAGGTTTTTTGTCAGAACCTCTAGTAAATTACGTTACTTAGTTTAGTTATCAGTTCAGAATTGTGATTTGTTTTAAACAAACAAAAAAAAAACAAAAAAAAAATTAAATTTTATCCAGAATTGTACAGATCTACACAGATGTCAACTGAAATACTCAAAATGACTAGGGATGTAAGACCATGGCCATTTTTAAATGCATTGTATGGCCAGATACAAACACAAACACTTTCAAAATGCAGAGATATACAGGCTTCCAGACTGCGACCTTTTTTTGAGTGTGCGAGTTAAAATTTTATGTGGTCGCATTTGTGTGAGTGCATGATCATGTTATTCGCGCGTGTGTAACAGAACGAGGTATCAGCAGCTGCTGCCATCCGTAACTTTTTTGTTTTCAAAATGAACAAAATTTATTAAATGAATGAGTACATCACGAATCCATTTTCCATTTTTGTTTTTGTCTTATCCTGAATCACTACGGATAACGCTATAATAAGTGTTAATATTCTGACTATTTTAGACCGGGCTCGGTTCAGCTCCGCTGCGGAGTATCCCAGTACCTGCATGACTCGTCATAGACATAAACAGAGACAAGTAGTTCCGGCTACAATGTTCTTCCGCAAGACACATGCAGTTCTCTTTATTAACCGCTAGAGAGCGAACGTATACGCGCATTGCTCAATGATGAAACGCGCCGATTAGGAATTCAGGAAATTTAGGAATTAAGCCATATTCAAATGAAAAGGTCAATAGCTGAATAATAATAATAAAAAAAGTTCAAGAAAGTTTGGAGTTCAAGGATGCTGGTGGAAAGGACGAGCCAGCACTCAGACACAAGTGATGATGAGAGCACAGGTAGAAAGAGCAAACGCAGCATCATTGCTTACTTTGCGTAACCACTGGTGCATTGAAAATGCTCGCGCTCCGTGCCAGTGGTCACGCACAGTTAGTCTGTCAGCGACTCAAACTGACTAGGAAAAATAGACTCAAATGTGAATGGAAATTTGAAAATTGAAAATTTGGGGTTTATTTTGTCTGGCCAACAACAACAAAGAAAGAAAGTAAACTGTATATGAGAAAGTATAGTGTTTGCCTTTATATTATTAGTTACAGAAAGACAAACTAAAGGCTAATATTTTCTCATTTACCTTAAACATTCAGCAAATACACATCTATATCATTAAAACAAATCTTTGAATATCTAATTAACATTAATTTCACAGACCTTGCAGACTTATTCGAATACAACAGTGAGATTTTCTGAATAAAATTTAGAATAAAATTTAAAAATGTATATATATTTATATTTTATATATTATATTATCTATTTATATATAATAAATATTATATATTTATAATTTATATATATTTATAATTATATATATATATATATATATATATATATATATTAATTTCATTTTCATACTTCTAATTTATTAAATATGAATTAAAATATGATATAAAATATAAATTACACATATATCAGATTTATATCAGCCATCAGCCACTGATTTAATATTTTTAAGATTAAGACGACCATTCTTCATGCATACATTGATTAAAATTGTTGTAAAAAAAAAGAAAAAAAAAAGGTGCGACCAACTGAGAAAGTTGGTAGCACCAGTGCAACCAGTGGAAAAGTTAGTCTGGAGCCCTGATATATACACAATACTAGCTCAACAACTGGTCCTTTGACATTCATTTGTTCACAAATCACTAGTAGTTTGGGCTGCACCACATAATTACCTAAATAACGCAAATACATATATTGCAAGGGCTTGTGATAATGGAGTATTAATAATTTAATACTCCAGACTGAAGAAAAATGACTAGTGAGCTGCTGGCTCTTCATTTAAATCTTTAGGAGCAAAATTACAGAATAGCTGAACAAAGATAGTTGTTCAGAAGAACTTCAGTTCATGTAGTGCATAGCTTCAAACTCTTGATTTTTAACAACAGTCACATTGTAGCTTGTACTGTAGACCAGACTACAACTACGGCTGGGTATCGAGTTTGATACTTTTTAGGCTCCAACCAAATTGCCTCAATCAAAAAGTATCCTAAGTTCAATGTCAATCTGGTCAACATCATTAAGCCAATGAGCATGCATATGGCTCGAATTTCGGTGCGGGATGTTGGTATTGCTCATATTTTTGCTCATTCATTCCAGCAATAATGTGGGCTGAATGAGGAAATTAATCCACACAGATGATCAGAACAGTACCGTGATCAGTAATTCTTTCCGTGAGACGTAATTTCACAAACAGTGACAAGTGATTCTCTCTTTTAAAACGCGCAAATGGCTTCACAATCACATTGCATCTGTACAAGCGAGCATCGAGCTGCGACATTTGCTCGCATTTCGAGACTATGGAACGTAAAAACTTTGAATCTCAATATCTCAAGCCTGTCCAGAATGCAGATAGAACCTTTTAATTCCAAGGTGGTGCATTCTCAGCCTTTTAGCAATGAATTATGGTTCCCTTTCAGAAATTGTAGAGATACAGTTTTTAATTATATATTTTATCATCCACTTATTATCTTTATATTTCAGATGCTTATCCACTACTTATAAAAGACCAATTCCACAAAACAGGCAATTCATCCATCTCATTCACATCCATAGATAGAAAGCCAAGAAGTGCCACAAAAGAAAGTTCCAACATTGAAGTCTATTCATACCAAATTCAAGATATAAATGCAAGAAGAATCACATCTGAAAGGTCACGTTACATATATTGTTATGAAGAGCAAAAGTCATTCCTGCGAAATATGTGGCAATGATCGACAAACACAAGGAAAAAATGTCACAGGACAGAGACACAGCAAGCTCAAGATTCTGTCCAAACAAGAACAAAAATTTTTTTTTTTTGAGCTGTCAAAGTGAACAGCTCAACAAAATGCTTCTCATTCTGGTAATACAACGGATTCATTCTCTGCTGTGTGATTTCAAAGCACTGCTGCAATTCCAGAGAAATTTAATTCATTGTGCAAGTTAGACGTATAAACACTGCTTCAGAAATATACCAGGACATACATACATATTACAATACAGAAACATATAAAAATATTCAGATATATGATCACACTTTAGGGTACAATTTATTAACTACAACTTTTGCCTCAAACTTCTAATTCCAAATTATTAATAGCTAGTAAGGTAGTATGGTTAAGGGATGCAGAATACGGTCATGCAGAATAAGGCATTAATATTACTAGAATATTGGATGTTTATTAGCTAGTACTTATAAAAGCACATATACATGCTAATAAACAAATAGGTAACTGTGAGAACTGGATCCCAAACTAAAGTATTACAATATAAACCCATATAAGTTTCTACTCAAGTTTCCACGAACGGAACAATTGCATTAGGTGTGAACAGGCCTTCACTCTGACAGAAAAGCATGTGCTGCTAGGACAGAAAATACTACGAGAAAGCTAAATTTATCTATAGGTGAAGCGTAAGGCTGCCATTTTAAGAAGTGTCACATTTCACACTCAAACGCCACCGAGTCACTCCCTCAGCGTACGTTTAGGACACCACAGACGAACATACACCCTAGATCTTTATTTCAGCCTGTCACAGTCTCCCACAAGAGCCTATATTTGTCACAATGAAGCTAAAGAGGACCTCATGAGGTTTTGGGAGTCTTCTTACAAGCATGAGCTTGTCAAGGGTACATTTCCAAAAGGAACAATAGTATTTAAAACTACGTTTGAGAGCAAACGTTTGAGGAGCTCCAGCTCAGCACTGAAGCCATTTTGGCTCCAGATGTTGGTCGGTTAGCTAATTTGAGGGGAGGCCTGGAAAGGTCAGTTTGAGAGATGACTCACATGATCTTTATAGGACATGGACGAAACATTAGATACTTCACAAAACCAGGATGTGCTGCACAATCACACAATGTTTTTTCACCTCATAAGAAAACTGCAGAGATCAGTGCGGATATTCAAGACAGGTTTCAAAAACTCAACCGTCTGTTAGTTCTTAATAGATGGTTTTAAATTTAATGCGCCTTTGTTTTCATACCCAAGCAATTTTCACTGGCGATGCGAAGAGTGAACGTGCAAATTCACTCCCTGACAGTATCAGTGATACTGAGTGATAACGTGCAAATAAACATTTATGAATTAGACATTCTGAATAATTTAAGTAAAACAATAAAAAATACAGATACAAAATGGCAAAGATGGGATATACATGACATAAGGAGATGGTAGTAAGAAACGGTAGTGAAAATAAGTCACAATGACAGTAGTACAAGTGAATGGTAGTGCAAATAGACATTCTCAACTATATTTCCAGGCACGTGAGCAAAAGCGCCAATCTCATTGGTCAGCCAGTTAACACGGCGCGTGAAACCAAAAAAACGAACCAGGTGTTTTTTTATTGTTTTTGTTTTTTTAATTACACTTTTACGTTTTGCGTGTGGGTGTGCACACTCATATTGGCGCCCTCTGTTTAGTCACGAGGCGTTAAACAATGGCGATAAGCACGCACGATAATCGTCCCAGTGTGCACAAGCCTTAAAGTTAAAATGCAACAGTAAATAAAAAAATTAATTGTTAACGCTTAGCTCCATTAATATACATGGGGGGAAAACTAATAAATACAACCTTATATTACAGTAAAATACTGTTTGAAGTAAAAGAACAAATCAGTTAATAATTTACAAAGAAAAAACAAATTCTCTTTCTCAGAATTCCTCGTGCGGCACTTCACATTTAATCGTTTCATTTTAATAATTATGTTTCTTTTTTTTTCTCATCAGTCATGTACATTATGGTTTTATGTTACATCTTATGTTGTTAAATAATGCAATAAACATTCATTTTAGTGTTACCATGATGGTGTTTTGTATGTGTGTATGTGACACCGCGCATCTTTTTACTTACATCAGCTTGTGGAAAAGATACTTGTGATGAACTTTGACTCATGTTTTTATTCTCTTTACGACCAGTGTTATTATGGTGACAGATTTTACAAAACAGATATTAGGAGCAGTGTGTTTATGCCAGTTCTCTAGAAATGTTGGATTTACCTTTTTTAAACTAAATTTAATAGGTAAAGGTATTCTATATGTTTTAATTCTTACTGAATTTAAGCAATATCACAAAATCATCCTGGCCTCTTGCTACTCCAATAATTTCTCTAAAACAGTCCATGCCATTATTGAGAGCTCTAATATGACATTTTAATATTAGTAATGGAGTCTTCTTGGACATCTTCTGGATTCTGAAACCAAGGGGTAAGAAAATAGTTCCACATACACACAAGAGTGTTTGAGATTCTCCTTATGTATTTACTTACATGTTCATTTAGCCAATTACTGTGTAAAAGCAATATCACTCATAAGAGTGTGTTTTACGAGTAATATCACAAGTAGCCGTGAGATATGACTATATCAGCAAGGCTGTGCCTCAGCCATAGGCATATAAATGCCTATCAATATGTGGGGCATTGAAATCACTTTTGAACGTTTGCTCGCTTTTCATTTCACTTTCGAATTCGTGATCACCTGTACTCCGTCTATAGGGAGCAGCGGTGCTGAAGGCACATCTCTCCTTACTCTCTTCACGTGATAAGTGAAATCTGAGTCTATTTTGCGACTCTGCTGCTGTATGGAGCAGAGCGGATACTTTCAGTTTATAACTGAAGCATCTGTCGTCCATTTGAGCTCAATTTTATTTCTGTAAAAAAGTAAAAGAACAGTGGGGCGGTGCTGCGGTGGGCAAGTAATGTAATTGTGTGCCTCCGAACATGGTGTAACACCACTAACACAGACTGCCGCAGCAAGCCTTTATATGAAACAGTCTCAGATTTCAAATTGTCCATTTTATGACGAAATTCAAACAATAAATACCGTTTTGTGGCTCTTTAATGTGGTGTGAGAGATCGCTAGTTACAGCACCAAATAAATATGAATGAACATGATCAGAAGGAATGGGGAAAGCTAAAACTTACCAAAATCTGTATTATGTCTCATGTAGTCACTTTATCAGTGTTACATTTACCTCAGATAAGCAATTCAATGTCCATAGCTCAATACTTTAAAAATGAACTCGAGGAGCATTCTGCTAAATCACCATATTGCAAATTCATTATATTTTTACTTAACCCATTTTCAATAGTCCTTAAGTATGTTTGAATAAATCTGTCATGAAAACAAGTTGACAGCCACTGTTTAGATTTAAAAAAAACGAATTGGAGTAGAAACATATGTAATTATGAAGATAGTACTAAATTCATTATTAAAAAACTGCCATTTTAACCATCAAAACTGACTTGTATAGTTTACAGCATTAGTTGAGAGGTTCTTTCCTTGAGAAAATTTGCCATGTATCGTACATGATCTATATCGAAATTAGTCGATTAAGCCCTAACATACAAAATTTTCCACAATTACATCCACAAACACAGCCATTATGTCAAGAAACTCTTTCCTAACCATGACATAAACCCATTTAACCTTAAGCTCTTGTTTTACCAGATAAAAGGCCTTTTTCTTTTCTAGAGGCATCTTCTCCAGTATTGAACCAGCCATCTATGCGTAAAGAATGGTCAAACCCTGCCACATCCGCTGGAAACCCAAACAAATTAATTACGATTCTGTGGGCTGGGAACACCCAATGGGACCACACCAACTGTGTCAAGCACACAGGAAACTCCATCCCCAACACGGGCACACCGACTGGACAATGCTGGAAAACCACCCCGCTCTTTCACAATGCCAAGCTCCAATTGCAAATCTGCTAAGATATATTGAGCAAGCCAGTCCACATTCACAAATCACATAACAAATGTAATAGTTCACATCCAAAACTTTTACTTTTAAGGTGGCAAGACACCACAGGCATAACATTGCAAAACTAATGCCGGGTTCAGACAACACAATATTTGTGTCCGTTATCCAATAGTCACTGTGTCCAATTATGTGATTTTAACATCTAAATACTTGTCATTACATGGACATAAAAAAAAAAAAACATGTCAGACTACACGTTTCTTCCTGACCAATCATCCCTTGCCATCTTTAACGACGTGTGTGACATCATCGAGAAGGTGGAACTACCATAAACAAACAATGGCTACCGAAACGGCGTGTTTTATACCGGCTGCTTGTCAGAAAAGCTCCCGCCAAAAAAAGGAAAACCAGCAGTGGACATGTCCTTGGAGTGCACAAAGAGGTGTTGTTACCATAGCTCCACGAATCTTTCTTCCATTGCATATTTCCACCTAGCAGCACCGATACCATCTTCTCTCATTCACTTCACAATGCTTGAAAGCAATGTATGGAAGAGCTTCTGTGCTCCTATTAGTCAATGTCACAGATATGATGGAGCCCATCGTGGAGGACTGGAAAAAAAATAAAAAACATCCTAGTCATCCTGTTGGGACATCGTGAAGTCACCCACTATGACAAACAATACGAGAAAACTACAGATTCTTGGGTAAAGATGGCCTTTGTTATTTTATGAATCACAATGATGGCCAACACCAAACAGATTGTGCCAAAATAGGGCTGATTTCGTTGTCTGAACAAGCATTAAAGCTTTTTCTAAGAACTCAACAGGTGTTAAGCCAATATTATCCTTTCTATTTTATAAACCCACAGTAACAAAGGTGAGATATGTCCATTTTTTCCAACTGTCCCACTGAGACAACCAAGTCAGCCAGGCTGATTCCCATGAAAAGTACAAACACTGTGACTCTGAAAACTATCAAAACACTACTCTGTTTGAGAATCCCAACCAGCCAGACAGAGCAACATAAGCTCAACCAAGAGTGTGAGTAAATAGTGTGAGGCAGAAGCATTCAATTCAAAATGTACTCCTATAAAAGACTGGTAGATTGTTTAAAACACAACTATATATTTTTTCAATTTGCCGATAACGGCACAGAGATTCCACATTTCAATTTTTTATTTTCAGCTGTTCCTTTAACAGCTCAAGGGGCGTTGAAAGGAAATTGCTTTGATCTCTCAACAAAACAGTATGAGAGGATGAGTTGTCTTAGTCAAGCAGGAGAACATCTGCTTCAACAGCCATGTCAGAAATGGACACCTGTTGTTCTCATCAGGACTGTTTCTACCTGTAAAGTTCACACCATTAACAAGCACACATGAACTCACAATGTCCGACGCTCTTATTCTGACCTGAGGGGAAACGGCAGTAAATGAATAAGCTCAATGACGTAAAACAAGGTTTGGAATCACAGACTCTGAATACCTGTGTGGCTTATAAACACGCAAGGGAAAGACAACAAAAGTGGGGAAAAAAACACTCTAAAAATATAGCCTGAAAGACACTTGTGTCATATATGGTTTCAATATCAATCTCAAAATTAATATGCAAAAGACTCTGGATACACTTGCATGCGTCACAGCTAGTTATTTATAAAGTAAATAATACATGAAACAATAATTCTTTAGACAAAATCTTATGTAAACATTCTGTGTGCTCAGATGAGACTTTAGAAACTCAACTATTCCCCTGGAAAACAGAGCTCACGAAGGCATGCAGGCTTTTTCCAACAGATTCTTTAGGTTTCAGCTCCATTCATCTCTCATTATCTTTACAGTCTCAAAGCCCGCAGCTCATATTGCATCAAATCCTGCGCTCGCAGTCTTCCTTCTGAAAACAACTGCCATTCAACCTGCAGACGCTGAACTTTCACATATAATAATATTCACACATCATCATCATCATCATCATCATCATCACACATCCCACACTGAGCAGAGTCGCAAGACTCTTTTCAACACCACACTCAAACATGAACAGAATATATACACACATCAGAAATACAAATATTACATATCACAGATCATAATTGTAGCACATCAGCACAACTGACAAATGCGTTTTTTTTAAAAAAAAAAAAAAACAACTAAAATCAAAGAGAAAAAACATACTATGGAGAGGTTTGCTTGCCAGTTCCGGCTTTCACTATTTCGATTGTTAAAAACAAAATAAAAAACAAGTTTGCGGGCATCAGAATAACTAAATCAATCTGAGAGTAGTAATTGTAATTTATAGTTGAACTTTCACTTTAAAAGCGTTCGTTCAGGAGATCAGCAAAGATAAATAAACTGCATGAATGTCTTAAGAAGTTTTCAAATCACCTGCATTATGACTGTCACTTGCAACATATATCCTTAATCTTTCACACATGATGATCTAGCTCTGCCAGAGAGTTCAGATGCATCGCTAATCATTCCAAGTAACGTAAATAAAGTTTCGCCAAACGCATCCACGACAGAAGTACGTTTGAAGCAGTTTTGCAGTTATTTTTACCTGTTGTGTGAAGCGTTCACGTCCACAGCAGCCCCTCCATGTTCAGCGCTCGGACTCTCACTGCCACCCTTTAAAGAGCTTTTCATCCATTCCTGAGCGCTATTACACAGATTATTGCTCGTTTTCTCGCAGAGTGTCGGGTCAGTGAGGCTCTGCTGCAGTAAGGCAGTCTGGATCGAGCCGGGACCGGACACCGTCAGGAAGTGCAGCGCTGCAGTCCCGCTCTCGCATTTATCCAGATCCACACTTCTCACCTTCCGCCTCCACTGAGAACTCTCCCCCGCATTCCTCTTCACTTTCCCGCTGCTGTTCGACAGACTGGAGCCGTTGGAAGTGCCCTGAAGTCCGTTCCCTACGTTTGTGCCGCTACTGGGGTCTAATAATCCGCCTAACGACGACGTCCGGCTCCCCGCCGTCGCCATTTTCTGTCCTGAATTTTTGCCACTTAAAAGATTCTATGTGAGAGGGAGTGGCGGGAATTTGGGGGAGGATGAGAGGGAGTGGCTTCCCGATAGATGGGAGGGGTCATCTGCAATGTGGGAGAGGCCAAGGGACCCCTTTTGGGAACTTGCGTGCACAGTGTCATACAACTTAATGGGGCCATAATACTAGAGAGATCCAATTTTCTTGATCTTTTGAGGTGAAAGTTAAAAAACTACTCTGACTGTTTTCACTTTTTAAAATCGATTTCGAAAATTTCAATCTTAACTTAAATTTCACAATTAATTAAGAGTAAATGAGTATTTTCTTGCAAAACGTACTTCAATAATTTTTGTTTCATTTATAGCTATGGAAATTTTTTTTACAGCGTATGAAAATATACTATAATATAATGTTTCATAACTCAAGATTCCCAGTCCAAAAGATTTATTAGTGGTATTTTTTATACCCTTGGGTGGTCACACTTTATATTAGGTGTTAGGTGCAAAATGTAAAATTATATTTATACGTGCATCGTGTCAAATGATTAATTTAAATGTTGGTACATAGTTGTTAAAGACACTTAATATAAGTGCCCCCCCAAGGGCCCCTAGAATTATCACCATCTTTTGACCCTCTAGCAATGGCCCTGCCCAGTGGGTTAATATTATTAGAATTTCAAAACCCCCTAGAGAAGTAACAATATACTTCTCCTAAACAAGCTTCATGCTTTGATGTGAGGTATTAGACTCACAGTAAAGGAGGGACCCAAAACCAAAATATCATGAAGGCTTGTCAGTGGCCCCTTTTGATCAGAACACTAAAGAAACCAATTAACAACGCACCAAAAACACAAAGAATACTTTGTCATCTGTAGGGGTCTTTGCTAAGTTTCATCTGTTTCACTTGAAACTAGCCTCGCAAACAAACGGGCCCTTTGTACACTTGCGCTTTAAAAAAGAGCCCCACCCCCGCACCATCACAGAAATTAACGGAGGTTTGGGGCAAAAATGCTACCAAAATCAATAAAAATTCCCCCGAAAAAAACAAAAATGTGGGGTAAAAATATCCCTGTTCTTGTTTTTAATATTCATAACAGGATATGGAGTGCTGTTTTTCCGAATATCAGCAAAATTGCAAATGTGATAGCCTCTTGATTTTATACAACAGTTCAATAAACAAGTTAATATTTGGTGACTTTAATTTTATAATTAAAATTAAAATGCTTCTGCTCTATTTTGTAACAAATCCACAGTAGAGCTCTTGTGCATTGAAAGATTGAAAGATTGAAAGACTGTTAAGATTGTTAATTCAATGATTTGCAGCCACCTACTGGCAGTTTTAGTTTCATTATGTTTTTTCCATTATTTCATTTCCTATATGTATATCTCACACTTGCTCCACCATGCTGCAAAAACGACTGTCCGCACTTCACTTGCCCAGATGCCACTTGACACAGATGACACAATATTTAGAGATCGCTGGATAACAAGGATAACTTGTAATTTCTTTTGCAGCTCTCCATTTGAATAGCCAAGTTCTAAACGTCAGAATTGGAGTATGCTTAAAACATTTCCTCTTGATGTAGACCATTCTTTTTCATATTGTAATAAATCACTTCTAATCCCTGTTCTCTAATTTTGATTTATTTGCTCTCGTGGCCTGGTCATTTAACATGATTGGCTGGATCCGGGCCGTGTCCGGGTCAGATGGGGAACCTGCGCCTGTGCGCGGTAGCAGCGTGGCCCTGGGGTGTCATAGCTCATCCCTTGTGAGGGCCTTACGACACATCAGCCAGTGGCACAAATCCCCAACAAACCGTCCCATACCAGCATGATGAAAAAGATCTTAAACTGGAACTGGATTAAATATTTTGACTGTTGCGATCCCAAATCGGACTTATGACCTGACAAGTGTTCACTAAGCCTGGTTTCTCCCAAGGTTTTTTTCTCCATTTTGTTGGAGTTTTGGTTCCTTGCTGCTGTTGCCTTTGGCTTGCTTAGTTGGGGACACTTGCTTGATATTCAGCAGTGTTTTTAGTATGCCTGCATTGGCGCCATTGTATGCGAACTGAGCTGAGCTAGACGATTACATCACTGTTTTCTCCATTGCTGATATACATAAATGACTTGACTTATGGCTGTCCAAGGAGCTCACTGAGGGGCTGAGAGAGTGACCAACTCTACAACGTTTTGTTTGAAATGGGCCTCGGAATTGCAAAAGCCACCTCTGCTATTTTCAAGTGATTTTTCTCAGGAAAAAGGTGTGTTGAGCATATTTAGGACCCAAGCCCTAAGGGGCGAAGGGACCTAATGTTTTCCTCATTTTTTTTGTTTTGTTTTGTTTTTTGTTTTTTTAACTTTCAGCCATTTTGGAGCCCTTAACATGCTCAAAACTTCTTGAAACTTTGAACACACATTAGAATCGAGTGGAATCAAATCGGATGAAACTGATGTGTTCGCTGTAGGAGGCTGATCACATGGATGTGACTATTGTGAGTCAAAGTCAAAACACCACCAAGTAGGACCAGGAAGTGAGTCCCTTTCAAAATGCTTTGAATGCCTCTTTTTTATTACCAAATTAGCTTCATATTTGAATAATGTCAAGACACTGCAGATGTACACCAAGGAAAAGATTCTTTATACCTGAATATTTTTGTCATGGAAACACGTCAGACTTTCTTTTTGGGTGTTATTCTGTTTGCCTGTTTCGAAACAGTCATGTAGGAGGGGCTCAGTAGCGCCACCTTTTGACTAAAACACAACCCTGCCTCTTTTCCTTTTCATTTAAAAAATATGAAACATTAATGTGTGATTCTGGGAATATGTGCATATTTACTCTGATTATTCTTCACTGTCTCTTTTTGTTAAAAGTCAGATTTAATGAGCAATAATAGCCATTATAAATGTATAAGTATAAAGTATAAGAAGCTATTGGCTAAATAAAGACAAAAGAAAACAATTTAGTCAAGTGTAAAGATCACCTGGATCTCGCAACTCTGAAAACATCAGATCAAATTTTAGGTGCTAAAAATAGGTGCTATCTTTATAAATAAACCACAGATATGAGCTTTAAACAACTACATTCTCGCCTGAAAAATATTTAAAAGTATTTTTAAATTACGTGGGTTTTCTCCTCCGCTATTGACGTTTGCTGGTATAGGTGCGAGATGCATTCTGGGATTTGCTGTCTCAAATCCGCGCAAGTCACTTCTCGATGCTCGATTAAAGGGGCAGATCAAGAACACATCTGTGGATTTTAACTGTACTTGGCTAGATGTGAACTTTGAATTGGAACCGTACTTGGGTAGCGAATGATGTCGGTTCACAAATGCAATTAAATGAAAATGTATGGATTTATTAAATAATTATATTAAATGCAACTGGCTGAACTATACAGTGCTCTTTGACCCACTTAAGTAGGCCTTAAGTATGTAATTTCAATTTTACCTCTATTGTCTGAAATATGATTCAAGTGTACTGCTGAATATGTTGATAAGTATTCATGGTAAACTAAAAAATAATTTAATATAATTTCTATTGAACTTTGTACTAAACGTATTTAAATATAGTTGTAATGACACATTTGTAATGATGAATTTGCAATTTAGTACATTTTAAATTAACTTTAAATGACTTATCACATAACATGCAGTTAAAATTATAATCAGGTACTTCACATTTTCATGGTGGGTGAGGCATGCCAGATCTAAGAAGTCCGTCATGTGATCCTCAACGGGGCGATTCCCCTCCGGCACAAAACAAACAGCAGTAATATACATATCTTTCAAGTCCCTTTTGGGGTTATAATCTTATTTTACGTCCTGCTTTCTGTCAGGGTGAGATGTAGCTTAATTCAAAAGAGATGTGAGATGCAGAATGACAATTTACCAAGAGACTTTAATAAACACAGACTAGACATTAAACACTAACCCATAAACGTTAACACAAGGCAACAAAAACAAGAAAACTGAGTACTTAAATACACAGAGGAACAGGGAACAGGTGAGAACTAATTAGAAACTATGCCAACTAATGAATAAACAAGAACAAAGGCAAATGGTGTCAGGTAAAATGAAACAGAACATTACAATGAACCTAAACAGAACATGACACATCAAATTAAGTTAAGTAATTAAAACATAATCAGTTGAAATGTACTTTTAAATAAATCTTTTAAACTGAAATTATTATTATTAAGTGCAATTTTTAAAGTGTATTTAAGTGTGTTACGGAATATAGTCATGAAAGTGTACTTTCTTAGGGGGTCTTTTATTTCATTAATATATTATCTGCAAGTACAGCTTAAAAAAAAATATATATATATATATATATATATATATAATTTTTAGATTTCATGTACACTACAAGTGCATATTCAATAGACATCTTTTTTTCATAAAGAGACAAATGACAATTTTAATGACAGATAAAAAAATTCTCCTCAGAAAAGACCACATTTTAAAGATAAATGTATAGGTATTAAATCTCAAACAGAATTCCTCTTTTTCTTCTCAGTTTAAAATGCATGGTGGTTTGATTGTACGTCTTTGAATTGTAAACAGTCCAGATCAAGAGAGTGGAAAATCACATGAATTGCAATCAGCAAATCCCTGAATCAGCAAAACTGTGTCTTTTAAAGCAGAAGTCCAAAGGTTCAACTTTCTGTTGGTTGAATACAAGTAAGCAGAGTATTCGTTTAGGGGGAGGGCTGCTAGAGGAAGCAATTTCCTGTTAAAGTAGATCCACTTCATCAGTAAGTGCTATTCTTAGCCAGTCAGGCTTCCTGCAGCTTCTGTATTTCCTTCTCACGTTGACCACGACACAAAGCATTTTGGCCCCAACTTGTGTAATGTCAGCACAACTCAATGCAGTTTAATCCCAAATCAGAGTTAAACAAAATGAGTAAGACAAAAAAAAATGTAAGTAATGAATAAAACAGTGATGGAAGAAAAAAAATTAAGCATAACAGTTCTTTTAGAGATTTGTTTGCACTGAATTACAGAGAAAACAGAAATTATTAGTCCTGTTCCAAAAGGTTACATTAAACAGGTTTATATTCAACCCCTCTGATTATTGAGATTTACAGATTATATGACCTCTTTAATGCTAAAAGAAATTAAAGATATTTTTGGTTCAATTTCTAAATTTCTGTGCAAGCAAAGTAAAATGCCATTGCAGAAAAAGAAAGCAAGACTAAAGATATCCTAAACTTCCCACAGTAATGCAAACAAAGAGCTGGCTTGACTGCCATGGTGATCAAATGTATCAAAGCAGGTTCCTTAACAGCACTGCTTGAATATCTATGCATGATTTCTGCAGTTATGCACACACAAACACACATCCTGTATAGAGACTCAATTATGAATATGCAGAAGTGCAAATGACATTTGAAAGCTACAGCAGAAGGAAAAATGGACTTGGCACTGACTTGCTTATTGGTGTCAATTTGTACTACATGAAATAAAAACTGACTCTATTTATTCTCTGAATGCATCATAATCTTATAGTAAACAATTAATCTACTGTTCATTTATACTTTTAGTGTTATCATTATTATTGGACTGTGTAATCTGTAATCAAAATGCCCTAACTTCCTCTTCCTGTGATATGACTTTGCTGATGTATCCGAGGCTCGCTGCAGTTCAGCCAATCACATTCAAATCTGTCACCAACATGCAACACTCAGTTTTCACAATCCAATCAAAACTAATATATAAAACCAAGTCTCCTCCATGAGAGATACGAGACCGGTGCAGTGCACAGCTGACGCTCATTATCAATCACATCACCGGCCTCGCGCCGTTCCCTCACGGCTCTCACCCGCCCTGCTCGTCACAACCACAAACCAACAAACATCTTAACATCTTCACAGCAAACACACATACTCACAAATACACATCTGCTCTCTGAGACAGAAGTCTGCTAACTCATCCTTTCCAGTCACCCTATTACCTGTCCACTTGATCTTATCCCCTTCTCCTTCAAGCCATTTCTTCTTCAGTTGTACATGCACTCAATCACATCATCAACACATCTCTTCACACTGGCACCGTTCCCACAGTATTTAAGCAGACTTGGATAACCCCACTGCTTAAGAAGCACATGGGCTCTAAATCCTGCACTTTTAGAAAACTTGTATCCCTTTTTCCATTTACTGCAAAAACACTTGAGAGAGTCATTAGAGTAAGTCAGAACTACCTCCTGGACAGCAACCAGTCTTGCTCCCTGCTAGTGGTTATTGAAGCTCTGAGACTAGCATGAGCTAGTCACCCTTCATGACAAAAGGCATAAGTAGCAACATCTAGCTACTGGGGTGCCTCAGGACTCAGTACTTGGACCACTTTTCTTCTCATGTATTGTACATGTCATTAGTATCTGTCATACAGAAACATGGCTTTTCCTATCACTGCTGCAGCCAAATGATTTGATGGGAGCTAGTCGCATCTCAGCCTGCCTGACAGATATTTTTTGCTGAATTAAGGACCATCATCTTCACCTCAACCTTGCCAAGACAGAACCATTTCAGATTTCAGCCAACTCGACACTTTCACAACTTCTCCATTCAGCATAGTTTGTCAACTATTGAGATTGATGATCAGTTAAACTTCATAAACCAAATTGCTAGAACTGCCTGAACCTGTAGATCAGGCCCTTCCAATTGGTGCATGTTACACAACTCCTTGTCCAAGCTCTTGTTCTATCTAGACTGGACTATTATAATTCTCTCTTCTCACACTTTCAAACCTTTGCAGCTGATCCAGAATGTAACCGCGAGAGTGGTCTGAAATTAGACAAAAAGAGTGCACACCTCTCTTCATCAAGATGGACTGGTTGCTAATAGTCACTCAAATTCTCATCAAAATCAAGGCGCTGGTGTCTGCCTGCAGAACATGTGCCCTCCAGAAGCTTGTGTTCTGCAAGTGAATGGCACCTTGTGGTGCCATCCCATGAGGCACAAAGTCACTTTCACTGACCTTTACTTTGACTGTTATTTTCTGGTGGAAAGACCTTTGGAGTGAGTCTTTAGTCAGTTTCAAGAAACATCAACACTTCTTTTTCATCAACACTCGATCCATTAATATAAACACATTCTATTCTATTTTTTTTGTATTCATAAAAAAAAACTTGCTACGTGTACTGTGCTAGACTAACTGGGTCTTTTCATAGCATTTACATATGTTTGCCTTTTTGCCGGTTTAACTGCTTCTGTTGTTCATTTGTAAGTCACTTTGGACAAAGCATCTGCTACATGACTACCCAACTTATTAAGGGTTTGTTAATTAAATAATTATGTTTGAAGCAACATGCTATTAAACAAGTTAATTAACAATAAGCAATTATAAAACATCATCAATTAATCATCAAAAATGTTAAATTGCTTCCTTCCACTAGAAGATATAGTCGTCTGCTATCAGTGGTGCGCAGTAATAAGGTGAACAGGTGTACCACATCATAACCACTACTATATTGTAATTTTAACACAACTAGAATGCTGAATTGACCAATCAGAAGCCAGGTCTGGAACTCTTTTTTTACTGTTTTATTTTCACACCATTGGACTGATCACAGAGTATCCCCAGGGTATCCACTTGTTATTATTCGATGTGAAGGTAAATTTCACATGAAAAAAGAAACTGGAAATAAAACAAATGGAAATCTTCCTGTGGAATATCACATAAACAGTGCACCAGTGCACACACACAGTGCCTTTCCATGGTTATTCAACGGAATTGGAGGCCAGTTTGGTCAAAGGCAGGAAACAGCTTTGTGGATAGATGTTATTGTTTCCAACTAATGAAAGGAAAAGTGTGACGCAAAGAGCTGTGACGAGAATCGCGGTGGGTGGTTGTATGTTCATGAATTATCGTTGGATAGTTTTACTTGGATACTCTTCATAAATTAGGTTAAACTGGACCCCTGATGGGTGAATTGTATCTGTAATATCAGAGTAATGAGACTCCTGCAGACTGGTAGCATAACAAAGGGATTCAAATTAAGGCCAATTTAAGTACAACATAGTAGCAATGTAAATATAAAGTAAAACAGTTTCATTAGTAAAATATTAATATCATATCAAGGTTGTGAAGATAATAAAGATAATGACATTGTTGTCAGATAATCATGTTAGTTGAAATAATAATATCATCTGGGCTAGTGTCAGCTTGACTGTAATTCTTAATAATATCACTCGACTATCTTGATTGTAATGTGATTTATCTTATTGGGAGATATCACTTGTGAGACGATGAGACATAGTGTGGGAGAGTGGTGATTAAATAGTGTCCTTGATTACAAAGTGACAGGTGATGAGAATTAGTATTCTGGTGACTGTGATCGGAGAGGAAGAGCTGAGGGATCTGTTGCGTACCTGTGTTGTCGACGACATAGACGGCCTCTACTCTTGGGTGAGGGTTGGTCTGGGGGATTAGTGTGGAATTTGGTTAAAAAGGCTGGGTGAAGGATCTCATCTCGTGGTACCCACACTCAAAAAAATTATATGTTGGATTTACTTTTTTTGTCAACAGGTTCCACATAATTATCCTAAAATCAATATCAAACAAAAATTAAAATAAGTAATCCAGTTTAATTGATTAGTTTATTTAGTGAAAGCATTCAAGAACAATTTTGCAACCTTTACAAATGTTATCTAAGAGTCAAGAGGCATTTATTTATCATTTACATAGTTAACACGGGGGAAAACATTGCATTGAAATGCTTGTGACGAGGCTCAGACATACAGTGTCAAAAAGAGGACCAAACGTAATCCACCAAAAAATAATCAAGAAAAATAAAAACACGAACATACAAAATAATAGACAAATGGAGGGCACTGAAATAAAGTGGCATGTGCTGTTCCATAGGTAGAACAATAAAAACAAATAACTTTTTACAAAATCTTCAATTTGCAAAGATTTTTACTGTTAGCCATTAACTAGAAAATGCTTTGGTTACATCTATGGTATGCTCAAAGTATTTGTTTTTGTATTAATGAAACAACTTTAATTGTTTTTAGCAGGTCCTCACCCCAACCATTTGCTCTATATCACAATGGTAACCTCCAAAAAACACATACGAGAAACTCTTTACAATATAAACATAAAAGAACATTCAACTTTAACAAGTCTCCCAATTTTTTCATCTTGAAAATTTTATTTCAACACTTACTCTTCCTATCCAGCTCTGTGCAAAACATGATGGGAAGGGGAAATCCTGTTCCTAGTTTCTGTAATGCTGTTTTAACACAACTAAAATAATTTATCTCAACTCAAATGGATTAAATAAAGTGGTTGAAAAGAACCATGTTGGATTAACTTTACCCAAGTAAATTGAACAAGCATTAAATGTTAATTTTGGCCTACTTAACTGAAAAATGTTCTTTCAAAATGAAAATACTGAGTTGAGCGAAAATGCAACTGTTTCAAGTCAGTTTAACACAATGCAATTGTGTTTGATTGAGAAACCTAATACAATGGCGTTAAATGAAAATGATTTTTCAAATAAACTGACCAGTCTCGTAAAATCATTTTTTTGAGTGCAAGATCTTTTGTCAGGTGACGGCCGCACCATCGGGAGTCCAAGATGGAACAGACTGTATACACCTATCTTTCTTTCTGCACAAAGGGAGGAGCAAAACTATCATCTCTGCCAGACCTTGCGGGAAGAGGAACAAGAAAAGGGCTTCAGAAGGGTGACAAGAAAGGTAGGTGCAATTCTGTAATGTGAAGGTAAATTTAATCTATAAGTGATTGAACATTAATGTTTTCAACATGTGACATGGCAGCCGAAGGCGAACGTCCCTCGTAGAGAGCCAGACCTTCTGTCCAGGTTGATACACGGGTGTCTCTGATCTTCTGAAGTCAGCCTGGCTATTATGCCTGGGAACTGCCTATTGCAGATGGATGCCCCAGACCCTCTCACTCTCTTTAGTTAACAGTTGATGATTTTGGTTGCTGATTGTCTGTTCTGTACGTTCTCTGCCCAAGGAGGGTATCGGTTCCAGCTGTGCTGATGGTTATATGGCAGTGTGATCTCAGGAAGTGGCTGATTTCTTGAATTTTCTGTTCGGTTTGCTTGTTCGATTGCGGGTAATAGCCAGATGTTAAGCTCACTGATACACCTAGGAGTTTGAAGAACCTCCACACTCTAAAAAATTAAATAGGACCACGATCAGAGACTACATACTCTGGCAGACCATAGTTTTGAAACACTTGATGAAAAAGGGTTTCAGCAGTCTCCAATGCTGTGGATAACCTCTTCAACCTATTGTCACACCCATGGACTGTTGTGTTTAGTTTAGTTATGTCATTCTCTGTTCATTTGCCCTCTGTGTGTAACCTGTTTAGTTAATCACCCGCACCTGTTTCAGTTCTCTCTAATTACGTTCTCCCCTATATATTCTCCTTGTGTTTGTTCAGTCTCTGTCGGTTCTCGTCTATGTTACCTGTTTGTCACCTGCCTGCCCGCCTGCCTGCCTGCCTGCCCGCCCGCCTGCCCGCCCGCCTGCCCGCCTGCCCGCCTGCCTGCCTGCCCGCCTGCCCGCCTGCCCACCTGCCCGCCTGCCCACCTGCCCGCCTGCCCGCCTGCCTGCATGCCTGCCTGCACGTATTCCTGTGGAACTGTTTGGATTAAATCTATGTTTATATGATCTTTGACTTTAGCGTCCTTTATATATACACACAGCCTGACAGAAGAACCGACCCACAAATTGTGATAGTTAGCAGCGTTTTCCTCCGTTTGTTTTTTAGTTTCGTTTTTCCCGGTCCTCATTGATTTCCCCAGTGTTCGTCTCCTACTGTTGGAGCAGGAGGAACAAACGTTGGAGGACCACACGCGGACCCGTCTTCAGCTTGCTCATCAGACACACTTCCCGGACGACTGCCTCTGCACGTTCTACCGGGTGAGCTTGAATGCCACATGCAGAGCGCAGTTGTCCGGAGAGGGTCCGCGTGTGGATTTTGGTGCCTTTGTGGAGTGGGTGCTGGCGAGCTGCAACTCGTCATTCACCGTCTGCCTGGGAGAAGATCTCGCCTGCCCCACTTCCGAGCCATCGCCAAGTGGAACGACAGAGCCAAGGCCCGCCATGGAGTCAGACCAAAGAAGTGAGTGTGACCGGCTTCAGCGCTCATGAGGGAGCCTACGGTGGAGAGCGAGGGCCAGGAGGAAGTCCCCGCCCACTGCACCGCCGCTGAGGGTGAGCATGGACTGTGCTCAGAGGACTCTTTATTAATTTCAATATATTCTGAATCATCTGCCTGTTCTGAATCATCTGAATCATCTGCCTGATCTGAATCATCTGCCTGTCCTGAATCATCTGCCCGTTATGAAATCCCACCCAGCCTCCCTCTCCCACCTCCACTCATCCATCTACCACCATCTCCGCTGCATCCTGTCAGCCCCTCTGCTCACCCTCTGCCCACCATCTGCGGCGTGAGCGTGCAGTGGGCCTGCCAGTCTGCAGCTCCATCGGGGGCAGTGGATCCCCGGTCTTCGCCTCCCACATCCTCGACCAGGACTCCTCCTCGGCCCGTCATTCCACCAGCTCCTCGTTGGCTCCAACCTCCCTCGTCTCCACCGTGGCCCTTCAGTCCACCAGCTACGCCGGGCTCCCTCATCCCTCTGGCTCTGCCTTGGTCATTCGTCGACCTGCCCTCGCCGCGGGACTGCACTCCTCTGGCTGCGCCTCGTCCCTTCGACACTCTGGCTCCGTTGGCGTCCTCACTCCCTCCGACGTCACCTTGGTCTTCTGTCGCTCCGGCTCCACCGCGGCCTTCAGGATCCCCGCCTGCGCCTCAGAGCCGCCTGCGTTGCCGTGGCTTGTTGGCGTTCCAGCTACGCCCTGGTCTCCTCTGCCACCTGCTCTGCCACAGTCAGTCGCCGCCCTGGTGTCGCCAGCCCTTCCTCCACCATGGCTGCTTCCTCCTGCGGCTCCACCATGGGCGGTGGGCGTGACTGCGGCCTGGGTCCAACCATCCTCCTCCTGCTCCAAGTCCCGGTTGTCTCCTCCCTGGCTCCTCCCACCATCGTCTCCACCCTGGTCCCTCCGGTAGTCTGTCTACTGTCCTGTCTGCCATTCGTCTCCTCCTTGTCCTCCACCTGAGCCCCCTCCCTCCCTCCGCAGTTGGTCCATCTACGGCGCGAGGACGCGCCTTCCGGGGAGGGGGTGTACTGTCACACCCATGGACTGTTGTGTTTAGTTTAGTTATGTCATTCTCTGTTCATTTGCCCTCCGTGTGTAACCTGTTTAGTTAATCACCCGCACCTGTTTCAGTTCTCCCTAATTACGTTCTTCCCTATATATTCTCCTTGTGTTTGTTCAGTCTCTGTCGGTTCTCGTCTATGTTACCTGTGTGTCACCTGCCTGCCTGCCTGTATGTATGTATTCCTGTGGAACTGTTTGGATAAAAACTATGTTTATATGATCTTCGACTTTAGCGTCCTTTATATATACACACAGCCTGACACCTGTCCACAGCCACAAAGATTTCTTTGAGAAAAAGGAACATGTACGGAATTTTGGTGGATTGCCCTACCACTGACAGTGACAACATCACTCTTTCCCCGGAGGTTGAAGCGTTCCACCTCCACTACGAAACTTAGTTCAGGATTTGGGTGCACGAATGTGGGAGTGGTGATGAAAGGTTTCCTGAGTTCTTTAAAGGCATTGGTGGGTGTGGGAGACTTGGGGTTAATGTGGAGTAAGGAAGTTAATGGAGAGGCAGTTTGAGTGAAATTCAGGATGAAACAATGCTAAAAGTTAGCAAAGCCTAAGAAGCATTGGAGTTCCTTGACTGTGGATGGAATGGGCAAGGTTATGACTGTGTTTACCTTCCCTGGTCCATCTTGAGACCAGCTGCATAGATGACATAGCCCAGGAACTGAATGGAGGGTTGAAGAAACTCACATTGAGATAAAGTTTGGTCTCATTCTGGGACTAAAGTAGCCTGTACTGCTATTAATAGTGCCCCATTGGTGTTATGAAGGCGGTCTTCACTCATTTCTCCTAGGTATGCAAATGAGATTATACACACTACACAGGTCCAGCTTGGTGAAAATCTTGGCACCCTGAAGTATTTCTGGGGCAGCTGCGACAAGAGTAAATTCACAGCATTTGGCTGATGTAACCCTGGCAAATAGCCTCTTCTATGTCAGGTCAAGTCAAGTCACTTTTACTTATATAGCGCTTTTTACAATGCAAATTGTGGCAAAGCAGCTTTACATTAATAATTGGCAAATAACTTTGGCTGCACAGCAGCTCCCAAAGAAAATGGTGTCATTGTCCAGCTTATTCTATATATTATTGATTCATTCCGTTGCAAAGATCAATAGTTATTAGTCTAGTTAATTTATGTATATCAGCACTGGAGAAAACAGTGACGTAATCGTCCAGCTCAGCTCAGTTCGCATACAACGGCGCCAATGCAGGCATACCAAAAACACTGCTGAATATCAAGCAAGTGTCCCCAACTTAAGCAAGCCAACGGCAACAGCAACAAGGAAACGAAACTCCAACAAAATGGAGAAAAAAACCTTGGGAGAAACCAGGCTTAGTCGGGGGCCAGTTCTCCTCTGGCCAACAGTGAACACTTGCCCGATACTCCGTGCAGAGTTACAGGTCATAAGTCCGATTGGAGTTGCAACAGTCAAAATATTTAATCCAGTTCCATCTAGTTTAAGATCTTTTAATCACGCCGGTATGGGACGGTTTGTTGGGGATCTGTGCCACTGGCTGATGAGTCGGTAAGGTCTTCACAAGGGATGAGCTTGTTAACACAGTCTCCGCCGACACCCCAGGGCCACGCTGCTACCGCGCACAGGCACAGGTTCCCCATCCGACCTGGACACGGCCCGGATCCAGCCAATCACATTAATTGGTAAACCTTGTTACAAGCAGAGAGACAAAAATTAGCGTAGACGCCATTCTTCTTCTGATGTAACTATGTAACTTTTCTATGTACTCCTCCATGGCCTTCTGTTCCAGGATGTACAATGGATAAATGCTGTGATGCAGTTTTGGGAAACAGTTGTGCATCGTACTATGGTAGTTAAGCAGCAAGCTACGTCATTGTACGGGAAAAGCACCTCAGAGTGTTATTGACAGAATGGGAAGAGAGGAGCTGCAACAATGTCAGATATGTAAAAAAAATGTTTTTTTTTTTTTTTTTAACATTCAACCATGAAAACCTATTATAAAAGAGGCCAAAAATAAAATCGATATTTTGTAAAAGGGCATAATATGGCCTATTTAAGAAAACCAATCTCAAATGGATAAATGGATGAGGTGTGATTAAACTTTTCAACAACATAATAACTTGGGGGTGGGTTCCTCTGTTAGTAAGCAACCACAACACTCTAGAAATGCCCTAGCAACTGCACAGCAACCACCCACAACAACCTAGCATCAGATTTCAGGTTTAGCATGGCAATTTACCATTATCATTCTCTTCAGAAAAGTATTCATATGCGTCATTTGCAGTTGAGTAATTTATAATCAAGGAATTCGTCTTGACTTGAACACACCTGACATCGTAATTATGACTTCCCAACTTGTATATAAGAACTTCCCAGGAGGACTTGTGCACACTCTTTGTTACTGGCATATAGGATTCATCCACATTTTACTAATCTAAATGGACAATTGCATTTTCATGAAAACTATTGTATGAGCAGGATGGCCTGTATTGGAAGCAAAAAGTTAATTTCATATTCATTTCATGTCAGAAAGCTTTCTGAGGACATGAGAGACTCTGGCATTTTGTATAATAACAGAAGATTTTCTTTCACTACTCATGGAAATAAGGCCATGATGACAGATGAGGGAAGAGTATATGGAAGGAACCGAACTCCCCCAGAGCAACTTTTCTCCCGTGTGTGTGTGTGTGTGTGTGTGTGTGTGTGTGTGTGTGTCTGTTTACTTATTATCCATCATTCTTACTAGTGAGTTCAACAGTTTTGATTCTGGTTTTATTTGTGTATTTACAGTGCTTGATTTGGTATAGAATCAACTAAGAATGGTGTCAGAAAATTATAGATTCTAGAGTTTTGTAAGACAAACCATACAGCAAAAAATATTTTTTCTGCCCAAAATATATTTCAAAAATATGATAAATATATGCTTTAAAAAGTACATCTTTATAAAATATATATTAATATATTTTTAATGTATTTACTAATAAAATAAATTAAATATATTTTGTTATAAGCAAATGCCAAAATATATTACAAACTTTACAAACTTCTATGGGCATGTAAATAGATTAAAACACATTTTTGGTAAAATATACTCAAATATATTTAGAAAAAAAAAAAAAAAACTTGTGATGCCAATATATAAAAAACAGGAAATATAGGTAACTAAATGTTATCAAAAATACGTTTATATGTTTTTTTAAACATTGGAAATATATTTTTAGCTATTTTTATTTTGATGTATATATATATATATATATATATATATATATATATATATATACATCAAGCCACAAAAGACCCTGGACCACAAAACCAGTCAGAAGGGTGAAATAAATAAGCTTTCCATTGATAGGACAATATTTCGCCGAGATACAACTATTTGAAACTCTGGAATCTGAGGGTACAAAAAAATCTAAATATTGAGAAAATCGCCTATAAATGCATACCCACTCACAAAAATAAATTTTTGATATATTTATGTTAGGAAATTTACAAAATATCTTCATGGAACATGATCTTTATGTATCCTAATGATTTTCGGCATAAAAGAAAAACCGATCATTTTGACCCAAACAATGTTGGCAATGTTGACAAATATACCCATGCGACTTATGACTGGCTTTGTGGTCCAGGATCGCATATAATTTTTGCTGCATGGGAAAGCAGGGAAGGTTAATATCAAAGCACTGGTATGCATCTACTCCCACCCAGGCTTTGCTGAAACGCAGTGCCTGGTACAGCCGAGCCTCATCTACACCCTCCTCCACAAGAGTCTGGTTACCAAAACAACCAGTGAGAGTATGTGAAGGTTTATAGCACATATTATACAGTGGCTACACATCAGTGTGCTATTGCTCTTGTTTTACAGCTTTTGACAATTGCAAAGACGCGATTTCTGGAACTATGGCTCCTTTTCTTTAAACTCTACACACAAAACCCAAAACAAACACATGTGGTGGGGGCTCCTATTATGCATTACATTTACTCATTGTCACACACAACATGCAAAACATCACACATCTTTTCAACAAGACTACAATAAAACTGAGCCAGGAGACCTTTCTGTGCAGAGTTTGCATGTTCTCCCAGAGTCTGCAAAGGTTTACTTCAGGTGCTCCGGGTTCTCTCACCAAAAACATACAGTATAGGTGAATTGGAGATGTTAAATTGTCCGTAGGTGTGAATGTGTGTGTGAGTGCGTGTGTGAGTCCCAAGCCATGTAACCTGGTGACCTACCCCGGAAAAGCCATCGTCAGGAAAATTCATGGACATTCTCTCAATAAATGGAACAACAACAACAACAGCAGCAGCAGAAGCAGCAGCAGCAACCGCAACCGCAACCAGGTACACAAAAGCATGGACCACAGATATTCATTACATTCAACAAATGACAAAGCAACAAGAAGAACACAAGGACTATATATACAGTACATGGGCTAACAAGCTAAAAAAGATAGCAAGGTAGGAAGACACAGCTGGGAAAGACAATTAAGGGGAAAACAACATGAAAAACTACAAAATTACTACAAAGATAGCAGACAAAACAGGAAACAGGAAGGATAACAAATGTTCAAGGACAAACCCAGAGAAATGATGACAATTATAACTCTTCTCAAAATGTTTTTTTTGCATCATAACTCTACACATAAACCATAAATGACGAGCTCTTATATGAGAATATCATCTCAACACATTTGATAACTGGCCATGCTCTTTTTAATTTAACATTAACTGATTTTGTCAGTCAAAATAGTTTTGAATAGTTTTGTGATCTAATTTTGTGTCTCTGGAAAAAAGTGATCATTGACATTGTATTATGTTGAATATTTGTTTCCACAATGAGGTATTTCTAAACACATGAATGATTTTAGATTTGTGGTTTTAATTTAGGCCTATTAGTTGAAAAATTAGCACTGTGTAAGTAATTGTTAAAAGAATTCGTCATTTTGAAAGCCACTATTTTCCAAATTAAACAAATGTTGAATGTTGAACAATGTTGGGTTTCATGTTTTATGGGGCGTTCTATAGAAATATAGATTTTTATACTGTACAGACTTTATATTCTCTCCCCGACCCCTAAACCTACCCATCACAGAAGACTTTCTGAATTGTTACATTTTCAAAAATACATGGTGTTTTTTAATTGCTGTTTTCCTCATGGGGACCAAAAAAGTGTCCCCCCAAGATTACTGGAATTACTATTGTGTGGACATTTGGTCCTCATAACCTAGAGAATTCCTGAAACTACACACACGCACACACAATAGGATGGTTTTCATTGAGATTTGTTTTTTACATATTGAAAAATTTGATCTATATTTCTATATACTGTTCATTATTTAAGACAGGTCAAAATTGCTCTGTTTTCTGTGAACCCTGAAGCAGTTTTAATCTGTCACTGTATGTTTCGTAATTGGACAGGGGAGAATGAATTAGCTCAAGCGCTGGTTGGGTGGGAACTGCAATTAATCGGCTTTAATCACAGCAGTGGGGAGAGTCAAACACATACCTCGCAGACAGCGTGTTCTTTTGACTCAAAAACTAATCTTATCCATACTAATCTTATTTTCTCCCAAAACAAAGGTCATGTATGTCAGGCAGGTTTTAATTCCACAGCAGTCATCAGTGACATCATTGTTTAAGTCAACAAAAGTTGTATTTTTTTTTGTTCGTGAAGGTTTTGTTGATACATGTTTGAACAGGCTGAAATGGGCTTTCTGAAAAAGTGTCAAAATCAGGAGATACAGCAGGGTTTGTATATTCCTGGAGAAGTTGGTCTGGCCTCATATGGACAGCGACAATGTTTTTCAAGACAACTGTGAACCTATTAATTTGATATATGCTGTTGCCTGGGACTGTCCTTCTTATCTGAGTTCCTAACCACTTGCCTTGTGTACAGAACCAGAGAGGCTGAGAAACTTTGAAACAGGAGCCAATATTCTTCTAAGTGGTTCAAAAGGATTTAACACTAATAGACAGCTGGTTCTCCTGACCTCGTCACAGAATATGCGAATAAGAAGTTCACTTAATTTTACTAATTGTGCACTTGTAGTGTAAATCTTAAACATATATTTAAAAAAAGCAGCTGTAACTTATTGTTAATGATAGAAAAGACCACTTAAGTGCACTTAAAAAGCGCTTAAGCACACTTTCATGAGTGTTTCTTAACAGACTTTTAAAGTTTTACTTTAAAAGTACATTTTTAAATTAATATGGTTTAATAATCTTGATGCTTTAAAGAAGTACGCTTATTTCGATGTGTTCACTAACATACTAAAGCACAAGTTAAAGGTAGGGTAGGCAATTTTTTATAAACACTTTTAGTTATACTGGTTGAAACTCTCTTCACATCCTGATGGCAATCAATAGTAGAAGATAGTAGAGAGTAGATGTTCATCCAGTCATTGCATTTGGTCCGAATGCAATGACACGTCCTCAGACTTGGATTTATGTATTTCTGTGTCAACAATGTCAATGGTGAAATGAATCTGCAGCAGTCAGGTGGTACAAGCAAGACCTATGTAAGTTGTTTACGTTCATATATTATTATAATGTTATGTGCTTTGAGACAAGAGGTAATTTAATGCGTCTCTCTTGACGCTTTGCTGACTCTATTCTGGCTGTGTTCTTTCATGTGTTTTGGAGGAGGCATGGCTTTGGAGACACTCAGAAGGGATGGTGGAATCTTGTGCTTTTAAGGCTAGCTTGCTATTCCTAGCCTTTCCGAAATTGCCTGCCTTACCTTTAAGTTCTTGATGATAATTTTCATAGTTTTTTTCAAATAGTTAATTTAATTTCATTTTAAATGAACTATTGCAATGTAACTATTTCAGATATATTTAAATACATGACATACAAGATTTAAATGACAAAAATGTATATTTTGGTTTACCGTTAATTCTTGTCAGTACATGAATACTCCTATATTCCAAATATTGATAAATATTTAAAATAATAATAAAATTAAATAATTAAATAATTAAAAAAACAAATTGTCAATTTATATTTCATGGTGAGTTTAATATAAATTTAAACTATATTATATTTACATTTCATTGCAAATACCACACAATTAAGTGTCTGAAAACATTATATTCTGTCCGTATTTGAGTATATTTTCTTAAAGTATATTATTTAAGTACTATATAAGTACTCTTTTTAATGTATGCTACAGTGTACTTCTTTTTCACAAGTGACAATGAATGAATGCTACTAAAGCTGTTGTATTTTTTTTTTTTTTCAAATTTGGAATAAAGAATAAAAAAAATCTATGAGAACATGAGAACACAGCACACAAGCATCCTCTTTCCATCCAAGTGGATGAAACAGATTAGTGAAAAAGTTTCTGGCAAATAACATCACAGAGCATTTAGCATATAGCATTTTGCAATATGGATAAAGTCAGAACACCATTACGTGTGTGAATATACAACTTTTTATGCAATGGAAAATTTTGTGATATTGAATAAAAAAGTGATGGACAGAAACACCAAGATGTGAATAAAATTTACGTTCACTTGAGGTGGATGCACAAAATGCAACATTCATATTTAAAAAAAAAAAAATTGACTGAATAATTTTCTCAGAATAAAAGAAAATTGGTGTTTGGCATGATCATAAATTCATGTGGAGTGACATGATATTTTGTTACAATTTCAGTTAAGTGCGTACACATTTAGGTATTGTGCGGTTATGCAGTTTGTCTGTAGTTATTCAATTAGATTTACTGTATCATTTGGCAGACACTTAAGAGTGACTCACTCTGCATGGTATGCATTGTTTACAAGCTGTGTGGATTGATGTACAACCTGAAAACATGAAAGTAAACTTTGTATATTAATGTAAATGTCATTCAAGACATGGCATCACACTGTGGTGGTACTGGTGGTTGAAGATGTTGGCTGGTTGTTCTAGCTGTGCCTGCCGAAAGTGAGCTGTAGATTGATAGCATTTACTTGATTGGTTTGCTGAATGCTTCAGTGTCATTGCATGTGAATTAGTATGATAGCATACAAACTATTTTGTATGGAGATCTTCGGCTCAGGGAGTTTTGAAATAGTTGTCCTAGGAGGTTAAGTTACAACATTCATCAATCTACACAGGATTTGAGGATTCTTTGGAATCTTTGAGGATTTGTATTCAAAGACCTTCTTATTTTTGATTTATCAAAGACATTAAAACTTTGAAACGCCAAAGAGGAAAACTCACATAAGAGAAACCTGACAAAGATACTCTGCTTCTTAACAACAGCTGTTGACACCATCATATTTGATTATTTCATGATCTGCAAACATTCGGTGAAATAGTTTTGAAAAAGAACAGATACAGTTGCTTCAATGGTTTTAGTTAAAGGTGAAGTATGTAATTTTCGTTGTGTCATTTATTAGTTCCCTTTCGATTGGGAACTCACGCTGTGTCCCCTAGAGGGCGCAATGGGGAATACCTCCGGCATGACTGGTGTCTGAAACATGAGTGTAAACACAAAAATGTCTTCTGAAATCATGTAATACCAGTCAAGAGCAACACTGGATGCCTGATATGCAGCCTAATTATATTGACTCCCGATATGTTTTAGTTATAGATTTCCAACAACAGTTTAAATGTAGTTCCAAACATAGGTTCGGGAGGAGCCTAAAAATTCAGTCCTGTCAATCATCATTATGAACGTACGTAAGCAGCAATTACTGCGTCATCCCAGCAACAATTCTATCAGCATCCCTCCTCCTCCCCATCTCCTCCTCTAGTTCTCTTATTCTCCCTCTGTGCAGTACTGTTAGCTTGAAGCTCGAGCCAAGCCTCAGGTTTGAGTCTCCTTCAAGGACAGCAAGCCAAGTTTGTTTACCATCACCCACTAAAACTGAATTGGAAGGCAAACTCGTGAAACTGCATTTGTGAGCAACAGTCAAGCATGCGTATTAGTTGTCATATAGTGCACATTCACCTTTATGGTAACACATTATTTCAACTCACCCCATTAAGATTTTCACTAAATATCCAACAACATATTTATCATGATCAAATTCTGTGCTTTATATATGATGAGTCACTCTTGCTACACAGCAATGAATCCCTCAACCTTATCAAAATCACGAGTGACAGCAGAGGAGACCTTTGTAAGGCTGTTATCACCTATTCATTCAGCTGGCCCATACATCACTGTAGCATGCTGAATTATTGCTATGCTGAGATATGTGCTCAAGCTCTGCCTTCTGCTTAAGCAAACTGCTCTGGCCTCCTGTGGCTAAGATAACACCTGTGCTGGTTTTATGGGATGCTGATGAAAAACTGGAAAATGCAGTGTTCTCACTGGCACACAAAACAGCTTTTATTTGTTCAGCTGTGAAATAAGCCACTGCTACAGAAAGACAGTATGGAAGAAAAAGTAAAATGTTTGCAGCAAACCTTCGATGAGCACAAGTGCAAATCAGGTGGGTAACTGCATTGAATGTACAAATGTAGAAGTGTACCTAAAAAGTCTTATATTTTTTTAAAGGGTCATGAAACCCTAAGACATTTTTTTTTCAGATGTGACGGATAGGCAACAGACAGGCAGCACATCACTGAAAACACTAAAAGCAACAAGTGGAAATTGGTTATTATTGAATTTTTCTGAGCAATTTCATTCTTCCGGGTTGAAAAGCAAAGTTGAAGCAACGTCAAGGTATCTGATATAGAATTGTGCTTCTGGAGTGTGTGATTACCAGCTGAGGCTGGAGAGGCACGGTTCTACATTACCCGGTTCTGAGCGCTTCTCTGCATTTATTCTTGAGAATGAACTCTTTTAACCCAATTACTGTGCTGTATTACGCATGAGATCGCATTACAGCGGAGAATTCAAACAACCTAACAACATGCAGAGCGTGCATGAGAGCAGTTTCTGCACGGAACGTTGCGATGAGTTTAACAACGCGGATCAAAGATCATATACGGACTGGATTAAGCATGTTTCAAGTTTTTATGGCCAAAAGTCAATAACATTACAGAATATTAATTGGCACACTTTAACAAATAACTAATTAGTAAAAAGTAATAAGGTATCTTTTTAAAAGTATGCTAAAGTGTACTTCTTGGTGTTCCCCATTTTGGTGCTGATTCAGGGCAGTATATGTTATTTTATATATGCAGTTATATGTATATATTATATACACTATATAATTTGAAAAAAAAAAGATTAATTTTAAATATTTTTAATCAACTGACAGCCGTA
Organism: Zacco platypus; assembly: GCA_038088235.1. Taxonomy (NCBI): domain Eukaryota; kingdom Metazoa; phylum Chordata; class Actinopteri; order Cypriniformes; family Xenocyprididae; genus Zacco; species Zacco platypus. The sequence continues at coordinate 22,239,551 of CM076086.1, read as the reverse complement.
AAAATGAGTAATAATCTGCATTCTCAGTAACAGTGTAATTGTGCTGAACGTTTTTACAGGAAATGTCTGAACCGTAATAAATAGAATGTGGAAGTCTTTTTTTCTGATCAGCATTTTTGTCTGAGCTTCTGAGGATGGCCATGACTATCACACGTGCAAACGATAGCTCTCTTACAATTGCGCTCTAATCTGTTGTAAAATGGACAAACAAGCAGTGATACACCTTTATTTTTGCTTTATTTTCTTTAAGTGTGCCATTTTACTGTATTACTTGTTGGACTTGAAGAAAACTTTTTAGGGGTCTGAATGTTCCAATCTTAATTAAGGCCATGGATTTGATTCCCAGGAAATGCACATTCTAATAAAATGTATATTTTTAGGGGATTTTACAGGGGAGACTGGAATGGACTCCTTCAGACCTCTGTGATCTGTGGTGAAATGATCTTGTATGCTTACCAGCCACTTCTTTCTCAGATCGGTTTGGGATGGATTAAACGTAATATTTTATTGACTTGTTGGACACAGAAATGTTCAAAGTATGTCTCCTCCTGTTTTTGAAAAGGTCATTATTTTTAAATCTTGTGGACACTCATTTTAAGTTGTGTTAAAGGAACTAGGCAACTGAAGGACATCAAAAACATTCATAACTGGAAAATAACAAGTCACATTATTTGAAACCGAAAGCATGTGACAGAGGTCAGTGCAGACCACTGGAATTACAATGTTTAGGATAAATTGGAAAGCCCAGAATCATTGCTTTAGTAAAGTATCGGTAATTCCCACCTTACAAATAAAAGAGCCAATTACTATATGATTTGATACTGCTTATTTGAAATATGTTCATAGTTTCTGAGACTTAAGTATTTCCCCATTCATTTAGATAAAAGATGTACTTTTATCAAGGGGTCCAAGTAGTCCATTTTGGCGCTGCATCTGTATAATGTAACTGACCTTTCAGAATAAACAATCATTTGGCAGCCTTTGTAATGCTGCATAGAATTTTACAACCAGACCTGACCAAACGTCTCCAACAACCAACAACCTATTGGTCCATTCGAAATCTGAAAGTGTCTAGCAATGTCTGGTTGTAATGTACTGTAATGTAAGTAAACAGACATGCCATGTCTTCTCCAAATGTTATCTGCTTTCTAGAATCTATATTCTATATGTTTTTCTTTTACAGAGGCAAAGTTTTCATGCTGCTATTTGTAATATGTGTGCAGCTACTGTAACGATTAATAGAAAAGCATTGGGAAACACTTCATTTCAATGGTTTCGATTAGAGTATTACTGGACTGTCTGCTTAATATCTGCAAACACTTTATTTTGATGCTCCTCAACAGACATTCTACTAATTCGATTAAAAGTAACTTCACAACTACATGCCAACTTGTTCTACTAACCCTAACACCTAACCCTAACCTAACAGTCTACTATACTGTGAGTTAGTTGACATGTAGTTAAAATTTACTTATAGCTAGTAGAATGTCTAAAGTTGACCCTTGAAATAAAGTGTAATCATGCATTCATCCGGAAAATCACTCAGAAATGATAGCCTTTCCTGCATCGATATGACCACTCGTTAAATCTCTGTCTTTCATTGCAGGATTTTGTGCTGCCCTAAGCAGCCTTTGTACTCTGTTGACTGCAAATCATCTCGAGGTTGGCAAAGTTTACTGCAGGGGAAAAGGGCCCTTTTCAAAGCCTCCTTTTGTCTTTTTCTTTCTTTCTCCTCCACGCCCAGCCTACGCTCTCTCCTCCCTCCCTTGCCTTTCTTTCACTGCCACACAAATCACAAAAAAGTGGCAGCTTCAGGTCAGGTCATGTAAAACGAGCAGACATCAGTTTCTTCTTTGTCTTGGGGGAGAATACCACAGGTTGAGGGTACAGCTGCATTTGTGAGATAATGACCCTTCATTGGCCTGAGGGTGATGCTATTGCATTATACAGCAACTATACCATGTCTTCAAGTTGAGATCCTTCCTTAGGAAACTTTTATGGCTCAGAAGTTTAGACTTATTGGAGATCTTGACTTTCTTTTAGATATTTCTCTTCAAATTTCTTATGGGAAATACAAATGGAAATAAATTAGTCACTTGTTGACATAGACAGTATGGGTTTCCAATCCTGCTTCTGGGGGTCCACTTTCCTGCAGAGATTATCTCCAACACACCTGCCTGGATGTTTCTAGTGATCCTGAAGACCTTATTTAGCTGGTTCAGGTGATTAATTAGGGCTAGAGCTAAACTTGGTTACACTTTATTTTGAAGGTCCCCTTCAGGGTGTACTCTCAGTAGGTGATTTTGACCCCCAAAGTCTGGTTCGCCTGACTAGTTTAATCACACCATACCGTGCATTGGCCCGCTTGAAGAGATGGACTCGGGCGCGGTAGGCATGTAAGTGTGATCGCTAACCACGCTGGAGCACTGAACGGCTACTACTCTTTTGTATGCTACTGTCATCATTTATGACAGCAAACATCTTCTCTTACAACTTAGATTGTACACTTTTCAATTAATTCAAGTCTATTTAGCTTTATAACGGGTCTGGTTCTCACCTTATTGATGAACAGGAATGTGGTTTGCAAGTAAAGCTGCAAATTCTTCCATTAACTTCAGCTACCTCTGTATTAACCTTCTGATTGAGAGAAAGTGCTTTTCGTTAAGTGCAATGTAAGTGCAGGCCAGCAGGTGGGGAGGGGGGACAATCACGCCAGGGCAACTGTGCCTAGTGTGAGTACACCCTCAGACATTCTGTTGACTATAAATGCTGCACCTACATGTCAATTAACTCTCCTTAGAGTATTAGTTGAGTGTTAGTAGACTCTAAGGGGTAGGAGTAGTAGAATAAAGGGTTTAGGTAAGCAGAATAAGTTGAGATGTACTTGCAAAGTTATTTATAGTCAGTAGAATGTCGGTTGGGGGAGCAGCACAATAAAGTGCTAGCAGATATTAAGCAAACAGTCTACTCTGCTAGATATAATATAGTAATACTCTGCTAAAACTCTAATAAGATTTGGTTGATTTGAAGGTGCAACATTACTTATATTCAACAGAATGTCTAAAAGGGACTGTTAAAATAAAGTGTCACCTTAAACTCTGCTGAATAGTGACCCTGCAGGAGTAGGACAGCCCTGAGTATGGGTATAGAGCTATTTAATTAATGGAGTTATAAATCAGATCACTTGGTCATATAAGAATTTGACAAAAAAATATGCCAAAACCAGTAGAACAGTGGTTTTCAGCCAGAGGGTCAGGTCCCACTGGGGCCCCAGCCATACCTGTCAACACTCCAGTTTTTGCCGGGAGTCTCCCATATTTCCCGCCCCCGCTCCTGTTTTGCTATTTCTCCCGGTAAACTCCCGTAATGTGTATGGCCCTGTAATGATGAGTGAGTCAGCGAATAAGGTCCAAGTGCAGCTTTATTTACAGACATAGTCAGACAGGCAATGGTCAACTCAACAGCAAACAGAGTGGCAAAGAACAGGCAGGCTCGTAGTGATAATCCACGCAAATGGTCAACAGGCAGGCAGATACACAACAGAATGGGAAACAGGCAGAATCAGGAAACGGGCAGACAAAACAAGGAATAAACGCTCAGAATTGCAATACAGGATTAACAAGACGTCGCAAATAACCTGGGCTACAGAGTAAACTTAAATAGTGACATAGATTGGCTACAGATGGGCAGTAATTAACATGAGGGTAAGGGACTTATGGGAAATGTAGTGTGGATGATGGAGTCCTTGAAATGGGAAGGGGACATCTAGAGGCAAGAGGATGGAAGACAGAGCGGATCCACTACAGGCCCAAACCTCGTTATATGAATAATCACATAAATATATTATTCCAAGGTTGTCCAGTTGCCAAATTTCGTATGCAACGCATATCGGTGCAGTCGACGCGGGAAGTTGTATTAAGGCATTAAGGTTGTATTACCTTGAAAAATTGCACATGAACATAAAAGTTGTATTTACGATAATTATGAGAGCACGTGAAGGCAGCATAAATCACAACGGCACAATCACCCAGCGGGGGTACAGAGGGGCACACCGGGCATTTCCACCTTCAGTGTGACATGTAATATACAGTGTTCAGTGTAATGTACAATGTTAAATACATGAAATACATGTGCTTTTGTTTCATGTTCCACAGTTAAATGCACCACAGTTGTTATCAGGCCATTCACGTAAGTATGTTAGTGGGTGTACAAGCAAGTGGAGTTAGCATCTAACAATCACATAAAAGAAGCACATCTTGTCAATGAAAAGCTTGGCTCAATCAGTTCGCCACTGAAAAGGGAACAAGGACCCAGCTGAAGCAGGGTGATTGAGGGGGTTAAAGAGGGTTACAGAGAGAGTGAACAGCACAAAGGAAATTATGAGTTCTGCCTTGATTTGTTTCCCAAGATCAAATGTTGGGTTCAGCCAAATATTCAGTATTAACTTGAACCCCAGAGTGTCTCCAACTGATTTAAAGTGGAAAAAAGGAACGATTTCCAGAAACACACATTTGGCAGTAGGTTAATAACCTGGGACACAGGAGACTCTTTCCTTTGACTCTTTGCAAGAATTCCACCCACAAAAATGTCCACAATAATGCAAGCCCTATCTGGAGACATGAGGATGTGACTCTTTTGACTTGGGCCAGTAAATAAAGCACGTCCCTAGAAACCACCCCTTACATCATAGCAAGCGCCTAGTTACCATCTAGAACAACACCGTAACAATGGCCAAGCAAATACTAAGAACACTGCAGGAACTGCTTATAGGAACCAGTCAAATCAACTTCACAACATCCCCAGGATAAGAATAGAATACTGCTTAATGGTGTGTGTCCACTGACACAGAGCAGATCAGGTGTTGTTAGGGTGACCACCTGGCTATTGATCTGTTGCAGAGCAGTAGATCTGATTTTGTGGGACAATGCAGGACACGTGTGAGACAGATAAATTTACTACTATTATGCTATGTAAATATTGATTTACATTCATTGACATAGCGATTAATGTTTCTGCCCGTGGGTGCCCACACTATAATGTTGATCTTCTGGCAACATTAAATCCTGGAGAGAAGAGAATTCTAGATTCACTAGTGAGCACGCAGTAGGAGCACGCACATGAGCTAAAACTCTGTCTAGAGTGAATGCGATAGTCTCACTTATTATAAACCCATATATACCAGGTTAATTGGTGACCGCTCGCCACTGATTTATACCCATATGATATTACACTGTACCCACATTGGACCAGCGATTTGGAAAATGTATGGATGATTCAGCTCTGGCCACCATCTTCTGGTCAGACATGGGAATTCATTCAGTGTGCAACTCTCACAGGGCATTATGGGTATTCTCTTGCCGCTGAGCATTCATCGGTTGTACACTTATTATTGCGGTGCATTGTGGGATTGAATGAGTGCCCTCGATAACGTTGGACCAATATAAATGACTGTCCTCTCAAAGCGTGCCCCATAGAGGACACAACCTATGTCATGGATGCTTGCATTCTTATATAGATGCACATCTCCTTTACTGTCATCATCTGTAAGGAACCGTAATAATATATACTTGGATACTTAATGAATGAGTGGTGAAATTTTGTTCATTCTGTTCAAGCGACAGAGCATCCATTAAAGGTGCAATTTTTTGATGTGATAGGATGTCCCAAAACTTGTGTACTCTTCTGCTACATATAGAATAGTTTTTTTCACAAAAAGAATACATACTTTTAGGATGTAAAATATGAAATGAGAGACAAAATAACCCAGGATTCCGTTTTGCACTGGATTCAGAATGTCTCAGGTTTAATATTTCAAGTGTGAAAAGTCCTGATATTTGTCCATCCTCTTTGGAAATACAGCATTTTAGAGAACCTGTCATGGACGATTGCTTGCACTGTAGTCTTTTAGCCATGTAGGCGAGATGGCTGGTGGAGTTACACCCCACCACAAAGACTTCTGACTGCTTTCCAGACAAAGACTGCTTCTGACTTTTTTTTCAATATCATTTTTAACAGCTGGGGGTTCTATTGGGGACTCGATTCAGTCACGACTAACTCCATCCTCCTAAATTGTTATCAGATTACATTACCTTAATATTGTGGTGCTTGGATTATGTTACAGAATCCTTTTTTATGAACTAATTTGTCACTGTAATGGAATACATTTGTGTACATTACTGAGGCTCTCTGAATTCCGGATGAATGCTGGTTATTTGTCACTCGGGATGCACAAAAAAGCCATACCGAGACTGAATGCTCAGCTAATGTGGCTATTACCTTTGAATCATCACTACGTGGTGTTTTTGGTATATTATCTCGACGTTTCTAGCTGCCACTGCAATGATTGATAATACTTAAGTATCACCTCTGGAGGTCATCTGAAATTCACAGAACCACAGCTACAGGAAAAGTTCCCCACTGATATTCAAGTTGGTTGCTGTGCTGACCAACAGAAAGCTGCTTGGTTTAAAAGGGACTTCCAGTGTGAGCTGTGCCTCATACATCTCTACATTATTAACAATAGGCACCTTTTCAAAGTGGCCAAACATTTAGTATTCGTTTAGTAGATGTACATCAAGACTTATGGCCTCTGAAATCTGACTTGATGAACAGTTAGTGAGGTCAGTTGAGAGATCAAAGTCACTTGAGAGATCAAACTTCAACCTCAAATCTGAAACTCATATGGCAAATGAATAGCATAAACATTTCCTTGATAGTGACCTATATGGATGTGCATGCCCTTGTGCAGATAAGAGAGGGGTGTGGAGGGATGTATTAATGAGAAGAGGATGTGTGCTACATCCACCAGCAGGACTTCCCTCCACACACTTCCTGATCAGGAGTTTTCCCCATTTCACTTGGCAGACACTCTGGAAGCTTTTTTGTGATACGCATCCAAAAACGCCCCAGTGGTGCTGGCACTGCCATTTCAAAAAATGCTTAGAGAGGGAATATCAAAGTCATTTCTGAAAAAAAAACAACCCTGGTCTGGTCAGACGCAAAACACTGGAACATTCCTTCCTTGCTCTCTCATGTTCTGTTTTGCATCTGAGAGACCCCAAGGCTATTTTAATAAGTTAAAAATATACTTTACATTTGAAGAATCAGCACTGATTATATTCAAATTTTGTGTGTGTGTGTATGTGTGTGTATATATACATATATATATATATATATATATATATATATATATATATATATATATATATATATATATATATATATATATATATATAATAGCATACAAAAGCACAAGTAAAGTACAGATTTCAATGGAAATTACATTAAGGTATATTTACTTTACCATAAATGTAATTACAGTTTTAAAAAATTAGTTAAGCTTAAATGAAATGATTATCAAATATAAAATTTTCTAAAGGGCTTTTTCAGTGGCTTTTTTTTTAACTAATTGCTGATAAATAAATAATATAAACTAATAAATTTTCATTTTCGTTTCGTATACTGTTTTATATTATATAGTAAATCCTTTTATCTAATATATCATTTTAAGGTATATATTTTAAAAGTATGCTAAAGTGTACTTCTTTGTCACTACGGACACTCCTGTCAGTTGTCTATTTTCATTTATTATCATCATTATTTGTATATTATTTATTATTATTATTATTATTTATAAAGTCAGTTTTAGAATCTCATCATGTAATATTTTTGGCACAGGATGAATGTCCAGTAGAATGGTAAAAGACACATGAGTTTTATCACATAACAATATTAAAAACCTTCTGAATGTCCACAAATGCATGTACTGTATACCCACTGTACCGTCTCTGCTGCTCCCATCCCCCTAAAATTCACCCACCCATGCTCTGTCTGGCATCTGGGAGAAGCCAGACATCTCCCACACAACTGACGTTCCCATTTCAAATTCCAAGGAACAAAAGAGGCTGCCCACAGACAAACAGCCGGCCTGCAGTGCTCCAGTGGACACAGGGCCCTTGGCAGAAAGCCACTCACTGTAAAGAAGGGAAAGAAATAGATCCCCCTTTTTTGACAAAATGAAGAGAACAGGGGTGAGTACCCCCACCTCTCTAAAGGAATGTGTTAATAATTCACTTCATAAAGATGAAAGGGCCTTTGATATGACAAGGAGGGGGGAAAACATTAACATATCTCGAAGTCTCTTTCCTTTCCAGCGCACAGTGCTTATACAGTGTATCTAGTTACTGCTTGTTCGAAAATGTCTTATATTATGACTTATGTTTGATCAAAGTGTAATTCTAACAGTTTATCCAATTACAGTTTATTCAAGACCTAGCAGTCATTTGATTTTTGGTGGATTTGTTGACTCATTTATTACTTATTAAAAATGTTATAATATTTTTATTTATTGATTTCCTTTTAGGATATCTAGATTCACTCAATTTTGGTATTAAAAATGATATGTTTACTGAATGTTCATATCATCCTTCTCTTCTCGTTTTTTTTTTTTTTTTTTGACAACGACTTAATTTTTCGGTACTTTCTGTTTTTCTTTGATTTCATCTGTTTATATAAGAATGTTTATTCACCATAATTGCTTGAACTTCCAGTGAGCTCACAAAGGGTTGAAGGAACTTCAGTCATGTCAGAGTTTCGCATAAATCAAAGAACTATTATACATACGAACAATTCTGAAATGGTGAAAAAAATACTGAATGATTCATTTTTTTAAGGTTGCATAGCCATGTCAGAATATAACATCTACTGACAACTGAAATGATTGGCCTTCATTTATTTGCTTGTGCACTGCGCCATCTGCTGGACCAAAAGGGTTTATGCGGTTTCTAAGATGCACTAAAGCGTTCAAATGTCGTTAAATGATAGCTAAAGTGGCAACAACTTTTACGTAAAGAATTTTTTTTTCTTATCCAGCTACCAAATGTTTAATGAGCTCAGAATTTATTTGACCTTGCACCATCTTAGTACCATAGGCGTATTATAATGGTATTAAGATTGTGTACGATCAAATAAATTCTCATTATAAAAACACATAATACAGTCTAAATCTGTAAGCTGAAATGAAACACACACACACACACACACAGAGGTTTGTTTTGCTATCATAGTGAGGACATTCCATAGGCGTAACGGTTTTTATACTGTACAAAGTGTCCATTCTATCCCTATGTAGCACTCCTGAAAATGAGTGTAGAAAAGTTAATGCAACAACGCTGCCGTGATGTCTTCACGTGTCTGCATTTTACTATAATCAAGCACATCAATGACAGCATGTGTACACAAACAGTAAAGATATACATTTAACACTTTCACTGGTATGACGCCTCAATTACCTATACAACTTTTACAACATGAGACTGACAACGCAAACAGGTACTTACAATTCACACTCAAACAAAACACATGCGGCCCAGTTCGCCGTCCGGCGCATTACATTGAAATGACGAGACACTACCGCATTCACTCAAACCTAACACACAGTTATCAACAATTGCGGCAAACTAATGACCATCGCTTAAGGATTAATGTATACAAACAGATAAACTTATTTAAACAGATTTATATATGTCTGTTCTTCGCGCACCCATGCTAACCATGTGCTTCACTGAACTCATAACACTTTTAATAAGGTATTAAATAACACGTACAACTCGCTATATATATATATATATATATATATATTTGTAGCAGTGTCAAAACTCATATCAACAGGATATTTCGTGCATTCTAACTTTAGTTACCTGAAAATGAGTGTAGAAAAGTTAATGCAACAACGCTGCCGTGATGTCTTCACCTGTCTGCATTTTACTATAATCAAGCACATCACGGGCGCGCACCCCAACCCAGCGCACGATGACGTCATTCAAATATGCCAAATGGGAATAATTAATTAATTTATTGAATGCACAAAATATAGTGTCCTCCTAACAAACACAAAGAAGTAGGAAATACTATTTAACAATGATAGAAAAAAATAACATTAAATGAATTATTAATTGCCTTTGGGGACTTAATCACCATATTACACTTACACTAACCCTAAACCTACCCATCACAGAAAACATTCTGCATTTTTACATTTTTAATAAAACATTGTTTAGTATGTTTTTAAAACTATTTTAAATATAAAAAAAAAAATATTTCATGTTTACGTACCAGTGTAATACCCATGTTATTATACAAATTTGTGTCCTCATAAATCACAAAAACGAATGCACTCTCTCTCTCTCTCTCTCTCTCTCTCTCTCTCTCTCGCTTCTGGAACGCCCCCTTCCACTAGCAGAATGCAGCTGCTGCTGTTATGAATGAAACATTTCATTCTGTTCATTGACGTCACTATCCGAGAGTTTGATTAGAATCACAATTGAATTGGCACCGTGTCAAAATGGCCTTTATTCTACATGTGGCTGAATCTTAAAGAGAATTATGATGTGGAGGACGTGAGATATTTGAGTTTATCTCTGGAATCAGTGCGTGTAGACATGGACTCACTGCTGCACTGCTTCTCATGATGTCCTCTAAGGGTTCCCATGGTGACAGGCTGCATGATACATATGAACGAAATGAAAATATGTGTGAAGGATTTATATAGTGATTCTGTTTTTAACAAGATCATGACAGGTTTAGCCTTGATATTAAGACCTAACAATTCATGAAATTACTACAATGGCACAATAGAATAGAATAGAATAGAATAGAATAACACAAGAATGTAAAAATTAAGATGGGACATATAAAGTAATGTAGAATAGTATAGAGAACAACAGAACAGAACAGAAAAATGTAAAAAATGATGATGGACATTACAGTTTTTTACAATTGCTATAGGAACCATCTCTGAATACTTGGGTCACTTTTTCAAAACTCTTCACACAGTGAGCACAACCACATCTATGTGGGCTAAACTGTGAATCATTTATCATTGCCTTGGCACAAAATGTATTCAGTGACATCTTTCAGAGACTTTCGTTCACACAAATGAAGATCTTTTTAATGAGCTCTGAGAGCTTTCTGTCCCTCCATTGACAGTGTATGCCACTTTCAAACCCCCAAAAGCTAGTAAAAGCATCATAAAAGTAATCCATGTGACTACAGTGGTTTAACCTCAAATTTATAAAGCCACACCAGTACTTTGTTTGTGCAAAAAAAAAAAAAACATAATTTACCACTTTATTTACATAATATTAATCTTCACCAGAACACAACAATCCATGTTGTGTCGTGTCGACGCGAGAGCAGATGTTGTCACGTGAACATGCTTTGGTATTTTGGAAATAAAGAGCTAAATTATCTTTTTTGCACAAACAAAGTACATGCGTCGCTTCATAAAATTGGGGTTAAAACCACTGGAGCCTCATGGATTACTTTAATGATGTCTTATCTTCACCCCCCATCAGGGGCTTGAAAGTGGTAGTTGTCTGGACTGTCAATGGAGGGACGGAAAACTCAGATTTCATTAAAAAGATTTTCATTGGTGTTCCTGGAGATGAACGAAAGTCTTGAACGACATGAGGGTGAGAAACTCATGCCAAAATTTTCATTTTGGGGTGAACTAACCGCTAGAGTGAAGAACACACAGCAGTCTCTACAGCGTTTAGTGTCCTGAACACAATAACACTAGCAATGCCACCAGGCTTCTGCACATGCTCAGTGTGTTTCCCCATCACATCACGCAAAATCAAACGGAGCAGCCCCTCCAGACGCCTCCAGGAACCGATGCTCACGCATCTGCGACACCTGCGGTCGCGCTCTCAGCCTCTCCTGTCCCAGCAGCCGTTTTCTCCTTCCGTATCTATCGCTCTCCCTCTTTTTGCTGTTTCAATGCGAGCGTTTTGAGCCGCTGTGCGCGGACAGTGCAGGAATCAGGAGGGACATCATCATGTCGTGGGCACTAGAGGGATTTCTCTGAAAGCTGCATTTGATAATGGAGTTCAACTCTTCATCCGTATTTGAGCAGCACAAAGGTAAAGCACTGCACACACACACACACACACACACACACACACGCACGAGCTGATAACAAGGAGGTGTTAGTGCCGCTGCCACTGTTGCCATGGTAATGCTTATCAGCAGGCTTTGCCATAGCCCATAATTTGTTTGGGTTGCCATTTGTTTGTGTGTAGGACTGAAGGTAACCCACCAGAATAAAGAGTACTAGCGACCATGGCTATGTTGATTTGTAAGACATGGGGTGAGGGTCACCATAAATGTTTCATGAGAAATCCCAGTGTTTTCTGTTGTAGTTTGATGAGGTCTCTGGTTGAAGCTCTGTCAGCGGATCTTCTGCGTTGTTATGTATGTACACACAACAATATTGTCTAGGGTGCTTGTTGTGTGTACATACATAACAAAGCAGAAGATCCGCTGACAGAGCTTCAACCAGAGACCTCATATATATTGTCTAGGGGAACTCAGGGACATAAGGAACATAATTTGATTTCTCAAGTGGTTGTTCAAGCCGTAATGATTTCTCAGTATATTTCATTTCATCAATGTTCTCTCCATACCTCCTTAGGAGTTCATTCATTTTCCAGTCGTTAACAAAAGCTCAGCATTTAAATCGGGAACATTTTGGCGAGAAACGTTCTGAGTTCATATTGAGATTCCTGACTTTTGATTGTAGCTCTACAGAAAAAACTGGAGTGACATATGAGAAGCAAAATTCTCCATTTGCTGTCTATTTAATCTCATTGGTTTCTTGGAGAACTTAATTCTTTTCTATAGAAATATAGCTTCAAACATTTATAGAAATAGAAATATAATTGTACAGTACGTTGATCACTGAAGCTGTGAAAGTCAGTGATAAGCAAGATGTAAAGATTCTTGTGGCATTGACAACTTCCCCTTATTCTTCCAAGCAGACCTGAAACATTCAAGCAAAAATGTGTCAGTATACAGCATTTTATTTACACCAGGCAGATGTCATTCAGTGATTCATTTCATACGTTTTCCTCTCAGAAGCTGCTGAGGAGGTTGATTTGAATGTGGTGTACCAGGCGGCAGCAAACGGCGACGTCAACACGCTGACCGCCACCATACGAGAGGACCCGTCCATCCTCGAGTGCTGTGATGGGGAAGGTGTTCTTTCACACAACATTCTGCACTACATTTTAACCATATTTCAGAGAAGTAATTATGAAATGACTTATGAGTATATACTTAGTCCTCAGGTCAAAAACTTACAAGTTCATTCAATATTTAATAATATTTTCATTTAATTCCAGTTCCAACATGCAGTTAAGTGTCCGAAAACATCACATTCCATTTGTAATTAAGTGTATTATTTTAAAGTTTATTATTACAGTAATAAGTACTCTTTTAAAAAATACGATAAAGTGTACTTTTTTTCACAAGGCCTTCTGTTGATACTCTGTCCTGACACTAAAGCCTTCGGTATTTCAGATGCAAGTTGCCAATTGTGATTGTGTTATTAGTGGTGTTTCCCAATGTAACTATCACTGTTTCTAATAGTTAGGCTTACCAAAATGAACAAACCCCTAATCCTAAGTATTGAACTGTGACGCATAACTTATTATTGCTACTCAGAAATAGATACATCAAATGACGCAGAATGTTGAAGAGAGGTGTGCTGTACATTGGTGCAATATTTAGAAACCTAAACGTGATTGAGGGTGGGATGTTTTGCTGTGCCAAACAACCACTTAGCAAGGCCTGGCAGCCATCCACAACCCTAATTAGGAAAAGGTATTTCATGAGAGGTTTCATGGTTTCGTCACTCAAAATTTGAAAACCTCTGATCATTGTCATACAATCCGCATATTCAACAAAACTGAGACAGAAATAAGCCATCATCATAAACAGATTACAGAAGAGCTGACCTACATTTTAATTTGAATGAAAACCGCTTTTGAGCGTTTCTGACTGCTTATGTCTCGACGACAGGCTCCACACCTCTGATGCATGCTGTGTCTGGGAGACAGGTGGATACTGTGAAACTGCTGCTGAAGATGGGAGCTTCTATCAACACACAAGATGCCTGTGGACGGACGTCCCTCTCTCTAGCGACTTACCTTGTATGAAAACACTCTCAGGATCACTGATTAGCTGGATTCCTTTAAAGAGGCCATATTATGCCCTTTTAGAAATTCTTGATTTTGGGGCTCTACTAGAATACATTTTCATGGTTGAATGTTCAAAAAAAACCCGTATTTTTCACATATTTGACGTTGTTATAGCTCCTCTTTTCCTGTCTCTATGAAACCCCTCTTTCTGAAAAGTGCTTTGTTCTCTGATTGGTCGGCTGGACCAGTTTGTTGTGATTGGTTAATCGCTTCAGGTGTGTTTGGGAAATGTCACACCCCTTACTATACTGTCAGGTAAATGTCTGCTGTGGAGCTTGCTTCAGTGCAGGCTCGGTAAAAGCGCGCATCGAGGGCACATATTGACTGCTGGGGGCTCGCAAGAACCCCTCTGAAACATAAAATGACAAATGGGACACCCTACGGTCTTGTGGACTTAATGATCCCGTGCACGTGGCGGCCATTGTAAGTACACAAGACCGTAAGTTAGGGTTGGGAATCGAAAATCGATTCCAATTCTGGAATTGGATACTTGTTATAAAATTAAAATTTCATTTCTTCTTATCGATTTCATTTGTGTGCATTTTAATATGACTTTAAACCATCCAAGTGCAAGAAGACTCACACGGTTTTTTGTGCTGCGCACAAATCCAAGAATCTTTGGCATATTTTGGACAATGGGGGGCACCATTTTGTTTAGGTGCACTGTTAATTGTACATCGATGACATCAAATGGTTGCACTAAGGGAGCTACTGATTCTACCCTGTTGCTATTTTTACCACGACACAACTCAGAATATAATATACGATGCCACATCGTCAGGCAACAAGAGAAGCGATGTAAGTCTTCACTGATTTACTAGCGATAAGAAGAGGAGAAAAGTATGGGAAGTGGTGAAGAATGTTGGTGAAAAAACTACTTTTTTATTTGTATACTTTGGGGCAACGGTAATCTAGTAAGACATACAAGTCTTAATACCAGTGGGGTTCTTTTTAAAACAATAATTATTTTCAATTTGAGATCGAGCGCAAAATTAGTGAGAATGAAAACATCGAAGACATTCAACGTCTCTGTGGCTATTCAAACTACTTTTGTATGATTGACGTGTATAATCCGACATGTCACCTGAATGCATTACACAAGATTAAACGGGCTGAAAAGATGTTACTGTTTTATCCTATTACAGATATCAGTCTGTCTCAATCGAGATGTCTTATGGGCTGCCCTCGTCAGTTTTCACGATAGGTACAGCATTTGGTTAAAGCCTCCACTTATATCCATCGCCAACTGTAAGTTCTTTCAGAAGCTGTGGTCTAAAAGCCTCTAAGGCACCTGGGCTAAAGTGGAGAGAACAAAGGGTCTTTAGGAAGTTTTACTCATCCACATTCTTCACAACTTCCCATTCATTTCTCCTCTTATTGCTAGGAAAGCAGTGAAGACTTATCGCTTCTCTTGTTGTCCTTCAACTGAAAATCATACATTATATTCCGAGTTGAGTTGCTGTAAAAATAGCAACAGGGTTGAGTCGACATAGAATGCACTGTGCAACTAAACAAAATGGCGCCCCCAATTGTCCAAAATATGTAATGGATTTTTTTAAAATAATGTAATCTACATATTTCAGTAAGAAACCTCATTTACTTTATGTTAAGCCATACAAGACTTAATAAGCCCAAAGTATGATTTGGCTGTCCACGTCCACACACCACCCGCATGATGTAATTTCCGTCATCAGGAGGGTCCGCAGATGTCCACACACCCCATCTATGTGTAGCACAATTTTTGAGACAGCAGATGGTCCTCGCACAACATCGCATGTGCGAGTGACTTGAGCGCTTGAAAACAGCAGTGTACTTTGAAAGGCTTGCATGCTTAACTGTGTTCGAGACAGAGTGGAATGTGGAAAATGAAGAACCATACCTGGGCCTTTACTCGTCTTTTTGCACTTGAACGGACAAATACATAAAAATATATGTCAAAATATTCTCGTAAACACAGTCGGTTTAGTCTTAAATTTTCATATACAGTTGACAATGAAAGTGCATAACAGAATATTGGATCCGTGCAGCTCATGAAGTAATAATAATAGTCCTGTTGCCATCTCTATAATAATGTTGATCAAACAGCAAAAGACAAAGAGAAAATTCACTCACTGTTCTTGACTGAATAACTTTTGTAACTACATTTGTAAAGTATATTTTATTTATAGAGTGCAGTGTTATTTTACATTTGATTACAATTTCTGTAACTGAATACCTGAAAATTTTAAAACACTGTTTATTTCGATCGTATCTTTGTTCAGTTTTTTTGTGAGATTGCTACTTTGTTTATTTGTTCTTTTTATATATTTATATATTTTTTATAAATTTATATATTTTTAAACCATACACTTGTGTAAGTGTTCTTTAGTCTGTTGATTTTTGTTCATGGTATTCCGCTACAATGAAATGTTTTACAATAAGTCTAAGTGAATGATATCTTAAGTAAGTTTTTTGAGGTTTTTTTTCTTTATCTTATTGGAATTGAAATTAGGAATCGATAAGAACTGGAAATGTTAAAATTCAAACGATACCCAACCCTACCGTAAGTGCATGAATTGTGCCATTTCTGGAAGGAAACTCAAGACTACATTTGAGGGGTTTCAGGGAGTTCAGAAACAGTGCTTACTGATATAGAGCAGAGGTGCCCAGGAACAGGATTGGGCACGCCTGATATAGAGAATAGCTCCATTTGGAGTGACTTTGTGCTTTGTAACTTTGCAGACTTTTTTCATTTTCAAACAGCAACATTACACATTAAAGAAAATTGAACATGCAAAAAAAAAGCATAATAGGTCCTCTTTAAAAATGCACATTTCTGCCTTGTTTGTGTGCACTGTTGTCTGTAGATTGTGATTCTTCAGCATATTTGTGAACTGTCATGTACGACCTTAATTTCATTGACTGAATTAATTGTTTTTTTAATTTTTTTAAAATGACTTTTACTGTAATTTGGTCTGGTGGTTTTTATCTTTTGCAGGGTTGGCTGGAAGGCTGTGTGTGTTTGCTTCGGAATGGGGCAAAACAGAACATTCCTGATAAGAACGGACGCTTGCCAATTCATGCTGCTACTGCTGAAACTGACTTCAGGTAATGAGGAGAATAAATAGAATTTGATATTGCAAATAGATTAATGAGACAAGAAGTAGTGAGTAGTACAGTAAAATTACTGCAAACAATTGCCCATCTTGCATTGTTTTGTAATGAAATCATTGCAGAATTGTGTTTCGCATGTTACACAGCAAAGCCGTTTTTCTTTGATCAGTTGGCTTCATCAGTAGGCTCCTGGAATTCAACCCATGTCAGCTATTAATTTGTGTGAACAACAATAGATGCAGAGTAGTGGAACCAGAGCGGATCAATAGACTGGAAATGGACTAGAAATAATTGTCACAATCATATTGTGTTTAGGTACATTGTCATGTTCTGTTTAGTTTTCTCTTCTATTGCAATTGCCAAAGTTCTTGTTGATAGTTTGTTGTCATGGTGTCTGATTAGTTCACACCTGTTCCCTGTTCCATTGATCATCATTTATTGTGTATTTAAGCGCTCAGTTTTCCTCAGTTCATTGTTCTGCATTGTCGATGTTTAATGTATAGTGTGTATTGGTCTTGGTGTTCATTAAAAACAATCTTTATCGTTCTTTCTGTTACGCATCACCTTTTGTATTTTAAACTACATGCACCATGACAGTAATGTGCTCTGCCTCTGAAACAAATGTTCGCTTTCAGCTGACGTCTCTAATTCCTTCTTTTTTCATCCCCTCCAATCAACATCCAAAACATTTGCTGACTTAGAAAATCAACTTCTGTCGTACATTTTCTCCCCTCATTTTTTATCTGTTTGCGTTCTATTGTGGAATTAAAATGATGCATGCAGCATTTATGGAATAATAAACATGCTTTGTATGTTTGCTTAAGGCTCATGGCTGTGCTTCTACAGCAGTCAACACTGTGTGAAATCAATCATCAAGACAATGAGGTGAGAGCAGTTGCATTCAGTCATTTGAGTTTTAGCTTTGTAAAACACTTGTGAAAGAGAAGTGTGCTTAATTGTATTGATTGTGCACTTGTAGTGTACTTTAAATCTTAAAAATATACATTATTTTGAAAAACTACTTGCAGGTAATATATATTAATGAAATAAAAGACCACTTAAGTGTACTTAAAGAGAGTACACGTGAGTACATGTTTAATAGTACGGTGACTGGGAAGGGACATGTTCGCTTCTCTTAGTTTTGTCGTGGCCATGACACATTAACTCGTGGGAACATGAGTCGTGGCCTCGAGATCCTATGTTCAGGGAACGATATATTTTTTTCGTGGCCATGACTTCTTTATGTTGAGGGAATGACATCTAGTCCTATTTCTCATGGCCACAAGTTAAATGTGTTAACAACCTGTGTGGATACCTGGAATTATCAGAAAATGGATAGCCCTATTTATTTAAGGGCAGAATTAAGAAATTATTATATCAATATACTATAACCTATTATATTGTGCGCAATGTTGCCTATAGACAGCATTCAGATGAAGTTTGTTATTATCAATAAATGATAAAAGAATATGTAAGAATATAGATAATATAGGCCTAAAAGAAAACATTTTTATCCATCCCATCTCACAGCCTTTTAAATTCATTCACTGATTGCCTTTATTTATTATTATTATTATTATTATTATTATTGTTATTATTATTACTATTCTTATTATTCCTACTAAACCTAAATAAAATTAAATATAAGCTAATATGTTAAATTCCTGTAAAGTGAACTTCCCGTAAAATTCCTGTGTGCCTACAGAAGTACAGTCATATAATGAAAGCTTTATTGGCATGGCTGTCAGTCATTTACAGTATTAACAAAACAAAGGCTTCATGGTACCGCAAGTTGGCTTTTAGATAATACATAACGTTAATTGGTTAAAGAGATAATGAGATCAAATGTAAAATATTATATTGTGTAAAATATATCGTGTGTATATATACACATACAAAAAAAGTTAATTAGGTAAAGAAATGCGGGAAATGAAGGGGAAAATGAAGCAAAAACATAATGAATTAAAAATGTAACCAATAATAATAAATAAAACAATAAACGATCAGTGAATGGATTTAAGAGACTGTTGGATGGGATAGATAAAAATGTACAAGGCATTTTCTAGGCAATATGTTATTATAATTATTTTCACACTTTTTCTTAATTAAAAATACGTTATAGATCTATTCATTTCTGGTAATTCCAGGTTGTTTAACTCGTGGCTATGAGGAATAGATGTCATTCCCTCAACATAAAGAAGTCATGTTCCCTGAACATAGGATCTCAAGGCCACAACTTTAAATTGTGTGGCCATGACTGTTACATAACGTGTCGGCGGGAAAGCACAAAGACGAAGGAGTAATGGAAACAAAGTCCTTTTAATGATAATCCAGGTACACTGTACACAAAACACGGCCGAGGACTGAGGGAGATCAGAGGAAATATATACAGCTGGCAAACAAAGGGAAAAACAAGGTAATTGACAAGACACAGCAAAGTAAACACACATAAGTATGTCATTACCTTGACAAAATGATATTGTGGTCACGACTTATTATCACGTTCCCATGAGTTAATATGTTGTGGCCACAAAAAAACTAAGTGAAGCAAACATGTCCCCTCCCCGTCACCGTATAATTGTGTTTCTAATAATGTCAAATTAAACGTTTTACTTTGAAGTGTATTTTAAACCATTATGTTTTAATAATCTTTTGTCGTGCTTCAAAGTGCACTTATTTTGATGTGTTGACTAACATACTAAAGCACATGTAAAACACTTGACAATAAAAAATACTTTTAAAACACTTGCGTCTTATTCACTATTACATGTAAAGGTAATATATTTAAAATGTAAACTCACACTTAATCATTAAAAATGTGTAATTAAAAGTATAATTAAATACATGACTTACACGTTTCAACAGAAAAAGTATTGATAAGATAGAGAGCGATTAGAGAGCAGATGGCTCTGTATGCTTTCAAATCGCTCTCACAGTACTTTGATATCAGTGTAGCGCCACTTCAAGTCGAACACTCCTATTGTCATAAAGGCAAAAAATCTTAACGGCCTATAATAGGCTTCAAATTATTTATATTGATTGTAGGGTGACAGACATAAATGACCTGGTGACATGGTTATTGTCAGGGTTGGGGAGTAACGAAATACAAGTAACTTAGTTACGTATTTAAAATACAAAATTTGAGAAACTGTATTTCATTACAGTTACATTTTAAATGGGTAGTAATCAGATTACAGTTACATCTGAAAAGTATTTTAGATTACCAAAGTGATTACTTTGAACTTTAATGTCATTTAAACAGCAATTGGTGATTCTCTGACTCTGACAGTCTGAAAAAGCGGAGTTAAGTTTCATCAACATTTTAATACTTTTAAGAGGGATCATAAAAATGTTATTTTTATTTAGTACTGTCCTGAACAAGACAAAATGACTTAATTTATAAAAAGAAATTGCCCAACTGTCAACTTAACTTAACTGTCCTGTCATGACCTGATGATCCACAACTGTTTTCATGTTTTGTGATAGTTGTTTGTGAGTCATTTTATAATTCACTGGTCACTGCAACTTTTTCTCACAATTTGTTTTTTTTTTCCCTCACAATTGTGAGTTTGCATTTCAGTATTATGACTTCTTTTTCTCAGAATTGTGAGATTTAAACTTGCAATACTAACTTTTTTTCTTGCAATTGTGAATTACGTGAGTTTATATCTCATAATTTTGACTTTTCTCTATATTGCGAGTTTATATCTCATAATTATGACTTTTCTCAATATTGTGAGTTTATATCTCATAATTCTGACTTTGTAACTCACAATTGCTACTTTATATCACGCAATTCTGAGGGAAAAAGTCAGAATTGTGATAAAAACTTGCGATTACCTTTTTTGTGTTTGTTCCACACTTATTAGTATTCTAAAGTATTCTGAAGTATTTAGATTAAGTTACTAAACTTGAGTAATGTAAAGAAATATGTTACAAATTACTTTTAAAGCATGTATTTTGTAATCTGTAGTGAAATACATTTTAAAAGTAACCTACCCAGCCCTGGTTATTGTATCATGCTGTACTGTCCTTTTGTCCTTTAGATAACAATAGGTTTGTTGTATTTTTGAGTTTGTGCAGCGAAAATTTTCCATTGTGATCTGATGCTCCATTTGCTACTGTAGAGTAAGAGCCATGAACACTTGTGTAACCTGTGTTACCCTCTGATTGTGTTTTGGCAGGGAATGACAGCTCTTCACTGGGCTTCTTTCCATAACCGACCAGAGCATGTCCAGGCCCTGCTGCAGAAAGGAGCTGACCCGACGCTTGTGGACAAAGACTTTAAAACAGCGCTTCACTGGGCTGTGCAGGTACAAATACATAAACATAAACAATGTCATAATTCTGTGTTACTACAATATCGATTTCTGGGGCCCTTCAATCTGGGGCCCTTCAGCAGCCCTTCAATCACGAAAATCATCTTAAGAAAGAAGTTAAGAAAATTCTTGAGATAAAAGTTCGTAAGAATGTAGAACTCTTGGAAAAATTCTTAAAAAGTTCTTAAATATTTTCTTAAGAACATCTTAATTTTTTTCCTAAGAAAAAAGTTTTGGTGTTTTTTTACTTGAAAAGCGGGTATTGCTGAAGACTCGCAGAATGAAAAACACCCCAAAGCCCGTCTTTTTATACTGCCTGCAGATTACCATTGGTATCATAGTAAACATGCAGACTATTTTCGTACGACTGGCTTGACGGGAGTTAATCGCTCAACCTTATGTTTTTAATGCACCTTGTCAAGTTAAAATAGTTATTTTAAAAGAGCCTGCCTCAAGATGAAGCAGACTTTCCCATTCATTTGCAGATTTGCACTCTGTCTTGCTTGCACTCTCTCTAGAGTGAATGTGTCCTGTATCTGTGCTGCCTCGCTTGATCTAACTTAACTCTAAAGGATCCTTCAGGACAAATTTGTGTAAAATCATTTTGTTTTGTATTTTTTAAATAGTTTCCTTAATCTTAGTGATACAAGACTTGGCTACTTTTCCTAAGTTTGCCACCTGAACACAAAAAAATGGACTTGATTCAACAATGTTAAGTGGTTGAAAAAAAAAACTCTTTAATTGTTCCTTCGTGGGAAAAAATGAGCACCCATAGGAAATTAAAGAGAAAGGTACAGAGCCCCACACATGACATGCAGGAAAAAAAATAAATTGTGTGCACGATTTACTATTTTGTTCCCTCTATTTATAAATCATGCGCATGATTTATAAATCAGCAGCCCTGTTAGGTTTATGGTTTATTCTCACCTGTTTTGATTAATCTGTCTCCTACTTTGTCTTTTCCTTATAGCATGGTCAGATTTGTCTGAAAGAATATTTTGGCACCTTCGTATAGTCTCACCCAACGCAAATGTTTTTTTTTTTGTTGTTGTTTTTTTTAAAAAACATTCTAGATTTTTAACTTGTAATAAAATCTAAAACTTAAGAGGTTAAGTTCGTTATACAACAATAGTTTATAGATTTCAGCCTATATGCAACCATTGAGTACTAAAGCCATACAGTGGCTATGGATATTTATGGTATTTTGAATATTTTTACCATCATATGTCACCAGATGTCACCAAAGTCACCAAATTTTTAGGTTTTGGCTGTCTGGAATGATTTTTTTTTTTACTGAAGTAAAATAAATAATAAATTAGAGGTAAATGCCTCTTTTAGAGGTAAATACGTTCCCCAAATCACAAAAAATGATGGATGCAAGGATGCAAATGATCGATCAATGTCACTTCTGACATATATGGTACTAGTATATGGTACTGGTAGTAATATATATTATATTTAGCTAGCTTGTGTTATGTTGTAGTGGTTAATATTTGAAACAACCCAATGAATTTGTTAAAAATCTTACATTTGGGTATTTAAGATAGGTTGAAGTTTTTCTAACTTAATTTAGTTTTTCTAACGTAATTCACAGCGATTCTGTTCGGGAAAATTAATATTTCTTAAATTTTATCTTAAGAACAGTATTAAGATAAAGAAGATAAGAAATTCTGATGAAAAGTTTTTGGGAACACAAAATATTCTTATCTTTTTTCTTAAATTAGAAAAAAAGAAGAAATTGGCTAAGAATGTTTCATGAATCTGACCCCTAGTATGTGTTATATTGTATTGGTTTACTAAAACAAACTAATTCATACTTTGTTTTATATATAATACATTTAGATCTATGTTCCTACATAATTATATTTTTAATTATAATATTAATATTTTTATTTCCTTGTCAGGTAGACATGTCATGTTTCATACTATATGTCTTGAAAATTCATTGTAAAAGATGGTTTATTTACGTACATAGCAAGTTGATTATTAATTAATTTGTCTCATCGTTCTTATGTGGCAGAGTGGCAGCCAGTTAATGTGTTCCCTCATTCTTGACCATAATCTGGGCTCCTCTGTGATCAATTATGATGATGAAAATGGGAAGACCTGCGTCCACATTGCTGCCGCTGCAGGCTTCAGTGACATCATCTATGAACTATCTCGAATTCCTGAGACCAACTTGCAAGCTTTAGACGTGGATGAAAGGTACAGTAAACATGTTTTGTGATATGTGAGTGGAGTGTCACATTAGTTTTTAAGCATGTCTGTGTTCATATGGAGTGTCTTTTTGTTTACCAGAGGGACAACTACAGCAAAACTTGGTTTTGCTAGCAACAATATTTAACAGAGAATTTTGACCATTGCTTTGGAGGACATTATGTATGCACTTATATTTGCAATGGCAGAATGAAACTCTTGTACCTCCATAGAAGTACTGTAGGAGACATTTCCTTAAAGGGGATATATTATGCCCCTTTTCAAAGTCTTGATTTTGTTTTTGGGATCTATGCTTGAATGTTCAAAAAACATATTATTATTCCTATTATTTTACATATTTTACGTTGTTGTAGCTCCTCTCTTCCCAGTCTGTCAGATATGCTCTGTCTAGTTCCTGTCTCTATGAAGCCTTTCTTTCCGAAAAGTGCACTGTGCTCTGATTGGTCAGCTATTTCAAGTGTTTTTGGGAAATGTCATACGCCTTACCTTAACTGCGAGTTTCAACACACTACTAACTCAACCAGGCACTGCCCATTTATTTTGCATATGACTTGGGAGGAGTTTGAGTTTGAGTGAGGAATATTCAGTGCTACAATGGAGGCATTTCAGAGTTCAGAAACTGTGCTTACTGATAAACAGATTAACTCCCTCTGCAGGGACTTTGTGCTTTGGAACATTGCAGATCTTTTTCTCGTTCAAACAACAACATTACATATAAAAGAAAGCCAATAATATTGGACCCCTTTAAAATTAACCCCAAAATTAGTGAGCATAATGCATTGTCTTTTTCAAAAGTTACAGTATATTTAGCTGGCAATACAAATAGTGGCAGTTCTTGAGCCATACTTACTATAATGATGTCATATTTTTTTACCACGAGCAAAACTCCCCCATATTCTTTATTATTATTCAACATAATGTAATGAAGAGTCAACGGAATAGGATCCAATTGCAGAAAACAGAATGGTCGTAACAGGCAGGGTCAAACAGTGGCAAACAGGAATATCAGAAGTAAGCAGGTTCGTGGTCAGTAAACAGGCGAGGGGTCGGTATAGGCGGCAGGCAAACAACAGTCCAGTAATCCAAAGCAGTGAGTCAAACAGGGTAGGCAGAAAACAATCAAAAACCGGGACAGACAGGCAGGAAAACAGAACCAGGAAAACAAGACACGGGAGATAACAATCAGAACTGACAGGGAACCTAATCAAGTTTGTGTTGTGTGAGAATGGTATTAATATGTGGTGTGGGTGATGAGGTGCAGCTGGTGCGGTTATCAGTGACTGGGTACAGGACTTCTGGGAAATGTAGTCTGTGTGAGTGAGTGAGTGAGTGAGTGAGAGAGAGAGAGAGAGAGAGAGAGTGTGAGTGTGTGGTGTATAGTCCAAAGTGAAGTGCCCTCTAGAGGTTGTCCCGGGCACTTCAGCTGACGATCGTTACACATAATATCTGTTTTTCAGGACCCCTCTTCACTGGGCCGCTGCAGCAGGTAAAGATGACTGTGTGCAGGTATTGTTGGAGCTAGGAGTGGAGCCCAACCCTCGAGATATTAACGAGAATACGCCCCTCACATACGCCATGTACTGCGGTCATACTGCATGCATTAAACTCCTCTCCACTGAAAATAGGTTTGTCATTTTGTTTTTTTTCTTCAAATTTTGTTACATTTTTTTGGTAATCAAAAAAAAAAGCCCGGAGAACAGTCCATAAGACAACCAATCCAAAGGGCTAGGCCAGTGTCACATCAAGAGATCGAGAGTGTGTCATAACCAGGGAGAACACTCTGAGTCCCAGGCAGAGCTGGAAAGCGATAGCAGGTACCAAGACAGTTCGAAGGCAAATTGGTATCAGGATGTGGGAGAGAGCATCTGGTTTGGTATTTTTTTAAGCTGGACGATTAGTCAAGTCAAAGACACAAGTCAGATTGCCCATAGGTCCTGTCTCAAATGCAGTCTTTTGGCTGTCCTGATGTATTTGAGGTTCCTGTGATTGGTCCACTCCACAGATGGGACCACAGACCCTTACAACTAGTGGCGCCACTCACTCAGAGCCAGCCGAAGACTCCCTGGTGCCTACACTGCATTTTTGTTTTGTGGGGGACGGTAGGGAGAAGTAGGGGCTTTGGTAACCTTACCTTCCTCTAGGAACCTCTGACAGAAAACTGGCCCAACTCCTACCTGTTACACATCTACTTCTACAATGAACTTCCTGGCTCAGTAGTCCTCAAGACAGTGGCCAAAGTAAGTGTGCTTTAAGACTTGGCAGAGAAGACTTGTGGTGGTGGTGACTTGTAAGCATTGTGGTGGTGCAGCTTCAGTAGTAATTATCTCACCACTGCAAGATCTTGAAGGCTAATGACATAAGAGGTAGGGATACCGGTTCTTAACAGTTCAGTCCTCCAATGTCATTTAGTCTCCAATAATCAGAGCATGGCTGCAAGGAGCAGCCCTTCTTTTACATGGTAAATCGCTGACTAAACTGTTTGCCCATTTGGTGTGATTAATGGAGAGATATCCAAGGATTGGTCTTCGATTGTAGAAATGAATAATGAGTCTAACACACAAAACAGCAGTTCCTCAGTGTGGTTGCCATTTGTGAGACGCAACAGAGCAGTGACCTATGAGACACTGGCCAATGGCAGTCAACTTGAAAGCAAAACTTGAAGCACCACCCCCCTTTCCTTATCCCATGAAGCGACAATACTTCCCCTTCTGTACATCAAATGTACATCGCTTAGTTTTACCCTTTTGATACCCTTTTGTTACCCAATGTCACGTTTGCAGTTGTGTTGGAAAAAGTTGCATTCTTGCTTGTATAATATATTTTGAACATTAAAAACAAGAATTTACAAAGGGTATGTTTTTGTATCGAAGAGAGTTTGAGTCTTAAACCGATCTCTATGCACAGTCTGTGTCTATAGGCTAATTGTTCTTCATAGTAAGTGCTAAATCCCCACTTTACAAAGGTACATAGTCTGGAATGACATTAATGTAGCTCTAAGGCAGCATACTCTGCACACAGTCTATCATACGCATACTGCTTGTGTGGATGCAGTCAGTTTTGACTGCAAAAGTTGAGGTAATTTGATTGGATGTCATGTATTTACACCATTTTGCCTGTTAGAAATACATCTTCAGTTTTAATGTTATTTTAAAGTGGGGTAGAATTAAATTAACGTCAAAACTCAGCATTTTGTGCACATACGCCCTCTGTCACCTCACATACCTCCAGAGGTACGCATACCCCAGTTTGAGAAACACTGCTTTAGACAATGTTCTGCTGGGAAACCTTGGGTCTTGGCATTCATATGGATGATACTTTGACACATACCACCTACCTTGTTATAGACCACATACACCCCTTCATGGCAATGGTGTTCCCTGATGACTGTGGCCACTTCCAGCAGGATAATGCACTCTGCTGCACTGCAAAAATTGTTTGTGAATGGTTTGAGGAACATGACAAGGAGTTCAAGATGTTGCCTCAGCCATCAGATTCCCCAGATCTCAAACTGATTGTCTATGCGATGTGCTGGACCATCAAATCCGATCCATGGAGGATCCACCTCGCCGCTTGCAGGCCTTAAAGTTGCTGCTAATGTCTTGGTGTCAGAAACCACAGGACACATTCAGAGTCCATACCTCTACACATCAGAGCTGTTTTTGCAGCACAGGGGACCTACACAATATTAGGCAGGTGGTTTTTTTAATGTTGTGACTGATCAGTCGTATGATGATCACTTAAATATAGGATGGTCATAGATAGCCTCTCGAGGAACAGTGGCAGTTAATAGGTCATCATTTCAGTGACACTTTGTTAAAAATGGAACAAAAATGTGACTTCAAGTGTGTTTTAAATGCTTCCTAATCAGTTTAAATGTTTATTTATTTCTCATCAAATATGTAGCATAAAAATAAGAAAAGTATTTTTTTCTTGTATCATTCACATGTTAAATGCAGGGAGAGTTCCCATAAAGTATTTATAAACTAAATTAAAGATGGTCAAACTTTTTTTACAGGTCTGATTCAAGCAGGCCACTGCATGCTCAAAACAGTGACTCTTCTATACGCAAGGAGGGGAAATTTCGTATGCTAAATCACATCTTCTGCAAGAAGAAGAAAGAACTGCATCCTTCTCAGCAGATAGACTTGGGTCAAGAATGTCAACTCAAAGAAGAGACATCTGAGGTGGACGACATCATTACTATGTTTGACTGTGTTATTGAACCGTTAGCCAGAGATGAGAGTGAAAACAGCTCTGTCAGAAAACGAAATAATACTTCTGAGAAAGTCCACCTCATTGAGGACACATCCAGCAAAGACTTCCTGAGTCTCCCACCCATACGCACACAGAGTCTTCCTCCAATCACTCTAGGTAAGTCTTTGCTGGCAAATTCTCAGACTTTGACCCACAAAACCAGTGGAGGTCATGTGGTAGGGCATTTAGCGCACAGGTCGCAGAAGAGCAAGAGCGAGCACGACCTGTTTGATGGTAAAAGTAAAGATCAAGCTTTTGGACATGCATGGAAGACTGAATCCAGTCAGATACTGACTCACAAAGCATGGATCTCGACTCCATCTGAACGGCTGCTTGACAAGCTGCTGCATGGAACTTCAAGTCCTTTAGATGTGCTGTGCTCAAATCACTCACCATACATTCAGAGAAATGACCAAGGTAAGGTATTCCATATTGGCACTTATGTTATTCTTCAGTTAGATGAACATTTTTGACCTTTTTCGTTGATTTATAAAGCTGCAATCCGTAACTGGGCAAAATTTATATAATGAGCGAGTACATCATGAATCCATTTTCCAAACTTTGTTTTTGTCTTAACCTGGATCATAATAAGTGTTAATAATAAGTGTAATAACTATAACAAGTGTTTATATTCAGACTATTTTAGACTGGTTGGCTCTTAAACAGATCAAATATAACCCTGACAGTACTTTACAAATTATACTGCTTTAAAAGATGACAAAGAACTATTAAAACATAATTAAGAAATATGTCATCAATATTTTTACAGTTTAAAATGTAAGCCTTGATGAGAACTACAAGTACATGCTTTATCATATGAAACATTATTTTAATAAGTTTCGATTTTCAAAATTTCAAGTAGTCCCTGAAGAACCAGCCAGATATAAATGAGTAAATTAGTGTATAAAATGTATGCTTGCAGAATTCTTGCAGTTTTTTGTGTTTTCTTTAAACAGCTCAAAATCATCTTTTACCTCTGAGGGTTAGAGAAACTGCTCTCACACGCAACAGTCTTGCTCCCATCCGTGACCACTGCACTCACAGATGTAAGTCGAATCCTTATGTCCTAATATAATTTTTTCATGGTTCATAAGATGTTCATGATGCTAAATAAAAACAGATTTATTAGACTATTACGGCGCATTATTGGCTTGTTCAGAAATATAGATAGACACATAATGGCACACATAAAAGTCTCTGTGTAAAAATGTAAAAGATTTGTGATAACAATTTTGAAGGAAAAAAGTAAAAAAATGGTTTGAAAGTAAATGATCAGGTTTGATTTGCAATCATGTTAATGAGTTTAAATGCTGAAGTCTGAAATAGCAGGTTATATTGTTTTATTTGATATATAACATCCGCACAAGTTTTTCATCTAAATGTTTGAAATAAAAATAGAAAAATCACAGCTGACCAGACATCATAGCACTTCACTGTTCTTACTAATATACTTGAATTAGGGGCAGTATATAAGGCTACATCTGGAACAATTGAGAGAGAGACTAATTATAGCATATCTTGATTATATTTGTTCCATATTTACCAGGTATTTGCTGTACATGTTTATTATTAAAATGGTTAAAAATTTAAGTTTAAAAAAAATGTGTTAAACACTTGACGATCTTCCTTGCATGACAAACGTTTACTGTATTAGAATCAAATATGATACATGCCTGGTATTTTTGCTGAACATGAGCATTGTTCACACCTTCGGTTTAATAAAACCAGCTTTCATGTCGTCCACAGTTTCCTTACCACCGGACCAGGTCTCCCAGGGAGTGAAGAAGTCAAAATCCTCTCTAGGAGCAAGTCTGGCTGTACTTCCACCTCCGTTTGCATCCAAACTCCATCGTTCTGGCATTCCCCAAAGCCAGTCGCTCGGCTCCTTCCCGACTCCACTGACAGGAGAACCTTTACGGAACATTCAAGTTCTTCCAGCCATTCCGCCCCAAAGAAAACGCAGCCCATCTCCTCTCACGAGCCAGAGGCTGCAGAATCACTCTGACAGCAGAAACTGATGGAAATTTGCCTAAAATAAGCAACCAATTGAAAATTGTAATACTGTTCAGCTTTTCATGAGTCATTTCGATTCATTTTAATCACGGGGACACTGAAGTATCACTGTTTGATAAAATTACTGAGTCTTAACCGGCTATTTTTTCATGCGATTTTACAACGAGGACCTTTTTCTATGGTATGCATGGTTGAACTTTTAACTGTAACAATTAAACACATGTTTTGAGCTTATTGTTTACTGTTAATAATAAAGGAAATTGTTGAAGCAATAACTTACTATATCTGTATGATAATAGGGTCTTAATTTGATACTTTTAAAAATGAAGGCCTTAAAATAGTCTTAAATGCATAATAATACTAAATGAAATATATGAGGGTAAAAAGCACTCTTTGGCATACAATAACTTTAAGGTCGTTTCTGGACTGTATTTTCAGATAGTCTCACCCCCAAAGTCACGCCATTGGTTGTATCAGAAGTTGACCGCAAAAATGGAAATGCTTTGAAATCATTTGCACTCTTCAGGAAATCAAATTACTAATGGCTTACTTATGGATGGCTGTGGACATTAAACTGGGTTGGGAGAAAGTGATCTGTCAATTGATTTAAAATATTTATTGATGATTCATCTCATTTATAACAGTTAATAATGCATTCAGTTCTGGGTTTAGTTGGCTTGCCAGTTCAGGTCTAGATGAGTCTGCACTGTTCTTGGGCAATGGCCATCCTACCAGTAACCCTAACCTTACTGAGCATTTTAAGCTCCACCCCATCCTCCACCAACCAAAAAGGCCAAAATAAAACAAGATCAAATCAGGTTTTCTTAATAATTGTTCAAGAGATATAGAGTTTCGTTTTATGTCTGCATTTTAACCAACACAATTAGCCTGCATGTATTATTGATTTGTGTTTCTTTGTAAATGGGAATTGAAAACATTCTCCACTTTGACTGATATTTTGCATTTCTGCATTTGGCAGATGGTCTTATCCCAAGCGACTTTCATTCAGGTTCACATTTTATCAGTTCATGCATTCACTGGGAATCAAACCCATGACTTTGATGGAATTGCTAGTGCCATTTTATACTAGTTTGAGCCAAGTACATATTTTTGTACTTCTAATTTCTACATCTAATTATTGCAATTAAATTAACTCTTTTTTAAATTAATATAAAACCTTTTAAATGAATAAGCCATGTTCTTATTGTTGATTTACATATTATTTGCATTTATAATTGCTATATTAGCAATTCATATATTTTGCTCTCTTCTGCAATCCTCTCTAGCTTCGCGCAGCAGTGTTTTCCCTTGCTATGGAAATGTGTTTAAATTATTCATATTCTTCACAATGATCTCTTCAAGTGTTAACTCTCAGCAATCGCATGTTTCACATGAATGGCTGTTCGCTATCACTTTTAAACATCACTTTCATCGTACATACACACTTATGAACAAATCACAACTCAGGATCACAATCTGAGCTGGTAGAGAAAGTGTGTACCAAGTGTAGCGGTACTGCTTAAACCGGGTGAAAAATACTGTTTCAGCAATAGCATCAATATCTGTGTTAGGCTGAAGTTAATAATTGTAATACGCTTTAGAATGACAATAAGCCCCAAAATAGAACTAATTTGTCTGTAATGCATTTTCAATTTGTTTTTATGTAAATACGGTCAGGAAGTTAGATCATTTTACAGTGTTTTCGGGTAGTGGGCAAGGACTAACTGGAAATGTGATGGATTATGAATCACGAGCCTTATTTAAATGACTGACCGCTCTGCCGACCAATCAGGAAAAGAGTTTCGGTACCGAGGACGTATTGGTTCTGCGCATGCTCAGAACTCTTCGATCTATAGAAAAAAGGAACGTCTTCAGTGATCGTGAGCTCGTTTGCTGGTCTTTCCAGATTAATGAGTCATCTGTTCCGTTGAGACAGGAAATAACTTTCACAGGACGTTAAGAACAAACATGTCGACTTGGTCCTCCTCGATGTTTTCTAAGTGTTAAATTAACAGTGAATCATATGATGTAATACGACTCTAAAGGTAGGAATCCGTTAACGACGTTATCATTCTCATTCTCTCTTTTATGTTCCCATGATGTCCTGTAGTATGTTAAGTTGCATTTTCAACGTATGTGTAGTTGACGGGGATCGTGTTACGATTTTTACCTAAAGTAACGTATTGTGTAATTCTAGCCCATTGAACAAAATATACAATTTCTGGGGCTTGTAAAGACATATTGCTGGTTTCCTTGCCTCTGAAATGCGTGTAATGTAATATTATTTGAATAAAATTATATTGTTATAATATTTTGTAGGTATAAGGAGGCCAAAAATGTGATGTGTTTTAATGAATAATGTTTGCAATTTGTATTCAGACAGATAACAAGCCTTTTTGTTTAAATGAACAGAGGTTTTTAGCCTCCCATCTAATAAATGGCAACAAACTTTGTGCGTTATTATTTCTGATATGAAACAAAGTCTCAGCTTTTAAATTCTGTCGATTTTTATTACAAAATTCAAACAATAAATATGCATGAAATATACATTAATGTACATTAAAAGCATGTTGAAAGATACGATACAATATAAGAAGACAACTTACTGAAATCCACATCATGTCTCGTGTAATTACTGCGGAAAGATGCCAAAACACCGTGTGAACAATGTCATGTTAGATTTACCTCAGAAAAGTCTAAATTGTCCAAAAAATCGTTAGTCAGCTTGAAAAATAATCTTACATAGGAGCATTATGATAAATATATGAACAATATTGCATATTCATTGTATGTTTACTTAACCTGTTCTTCAAAATTTAATGTTGGAATAAATCCCTCTTGTTTTTATTGACAGTCAGCCACCATTTAAATGTTTATATTTAAAAAAACGAGTATAAACATAATTATGCCATTCAAATTGTGTTATTATTATAACATTGTTATAAAAGCTTGTAATTTAAATTTAAGTAGCCTACACATCAGTTAAAGGGTTAGTTTACCCAAAAATGAATTATATGTCATTAATACTCACCCTCATGTCGCTCTACACCCGTAAGATCTTCGTTAATTTTCGGAACTCAAATTAAGATATCTTTGATGAAATCTGAGAGGTATATGACTCGTCCATAGACAGCAATATAATCAATACTTTCAAGGTCCAGAAAGGTACTAAAGACATTGTTAAAATAGTTGACGTGACTGCAGTGGTTCAACCTTAATGTTATAAAGCTACAAGAATACTTTTTGTGCACAAAAACAAAACAAAAATAACGACTTTATTCTACAATCGTTGTTGTTATCCTTACGCAGGTGACGTAGTGAACGCAGTTCGTGCTTGTGTGTTTATGTCCGAACGCCGGCTCAGTATTGGCCAAAGCTGCACACGTGAGCAGCGACGACGCATGACGCGAGAGCCAATAATGAGCCGGAGTTCTGACGTAGATCCTGGAAGTGCTGGACGTAAACAATGTATGAGAATGACACAGAAGGGAAGATTTTGTTGAATGAAAGTCATTATTTTTGTTTTGTTTTTGCGCACAAAAAGTATTCTCGTCGCTTTTCTTGCAAAATTAAGGTTGAACTGTTTTAGTCACGTCGGCGGTTTTAGCGATGTCTGTAGTACATTTCTAGACCTTGAAAGTGTTGATTATATTGCTGTCTATGGACGAGTCAGATACCTCTCAGATTTCATCAAAAATATCTTAATTTGTGTTCCGAAGATGAATGAAGGTCTTATGGGTGTGTTCTCATTTTTGGGTGAACTAACCCTTTCATTTTAATCTTTAATATTATACCATGTTGGGTTATAGTTATAGTCCTGTATAGCATTATATTATGGGCTAACTCGGGTATATTTACAGCATGTTGATTAATGTACACTTTCTCCTCTGAACTAAAAAAATAAAAATAAAATTTCTTTAAGAAATTTGCCATGAACTGTACCTGATAGACCCGAGTTAATTAATGTTGAAATGAATCACAAGCTTGTGAATTGAAATTTAATTGAATTGTGAAATTTGTGTAAATGCCCAGCCATAATAAATATATTGATAAATAAATAGATAAATAAAAGTAATAATGGGAAATTAATTAATGGAATAAATTACTTGATAAAACAAATATAATTCATTTTTAAGAAGGCTTGATGACGATGCTGTGAGGAGGGTGCTGTATTCAGCATCGTGCTTCTATTTCTGGAAAACTATGGTCACTACAAAATAACTCTCCATTTGATTTGCCACATCCCTTGTCAAACTCCAATATTTATCACTCATGCTCCTACTTGATGCATGAGCTCTTAACCAATGATGCACTGAAGCTGCAGTGTGCACTGATTATGCACATTTACACGTTGCTCAAAAAAAGTAAAAATAAATAAAAGAATATATAAGAGAAATTTAAAATAAAATGGAATAATATAAAAGTAATAAAATAAATACACAAAGCAATATGAAGGAAAAAATTATACAAAAATAAATTCAGGATTACATTTAATTTGAAAAATTATTGATTTGAGAATTATTTCTTTTGTCAAGTCATTTTTTCCTTTAATTTAGTTTCCTATTGCATTTATGACATTTTCTATATATTTATTTTTAAATTTTATTTTATATTTTAGTTTTGGTCCTCTGTACATAAGAGTCTTGCTTG
This sequence comes from Zacco platypus, assembly GCA_038088235.1. NCBI lineage: Eukaryota > Metazoa > Chordata > Actinopteri > Cypriniformes > Xenocyprididae > Zacco > Zacco platypus. The sequence continues at coordinate 22,204,966 of CM076086.1, read as the reverse complement.
TTAGTAAATATGGTTGTCATATGTAAGACTGTGTTGAAGAACAAAATTTCGGTCCCCATGAGCTTATAATTCATATTAAGTTTTTTTTCTTCTTTTTAATGTAAAATCACAAAATGTATTCTATTGGTTTAGGGTTTGGGGACAGAATGTAAAGTTTGTACAGTGTAACCCATTATTTCTATGGAGAGTCCTCATAAAACACAAAACTCCTACGTGTGTGTGTGTGTGCACATAATGTATATAGGTGTAAATAACGTGACTCTCATTTCTTAATCCAGTTATCCAAAAATATGTTGAAAAAGCTATTCATGCAATGATTTGATTACACCCTTTTCTATGATAAGCATGTTTTTTAATTTCTGAATTTATGTTAATTTTAATTTTTTATGGGTTGGCCTTTAGTAAAAAATATCAAATGATACAAATGTCCAAAATATCAGGTTATTTGACCTTTTTAAAGGAATTTGTTTAGTTTATTGTGGAAAAACTGAAAATGCTTGAGTTGTAATTTAAGCAAGTTGCCTATTTCTTTAACCTCCTGCATTATAATAACCTTATTATTTGCATAATGGCAGGAAAATTAACAGGATGCCTATCAGGATGGAAATATAGAGCTAAAGTTAGCCATTTCTCAGTGAGAGATTGACGGTTAGCTTACATACGTGTGCTGCCTTAGTTTATTTTGATTTAACCTTGTTTTGGAATTTTCATATCGGTGTGATTTCTGTAATTTTATCAGACAAACCAACCAAGAGGCTTGTCTAAGATGCCAAACTGCTGGCAAGACAGGTTTTAAATGAAACATGGCTGTCTATTGAGTAGAAATGTGAAAACAGTGCTACATGACTAGAGAAAACAGAGAAAAAGAGCTGTGGAGTTTGATAAAAACTTCAACAACACCATTCACTTTTGATGTTGGTTCCGCCCCTCTGTTGATCCGATTGTCCGTCGACAGGAATACATAAATGTGCAATTTTGATCTGTAGCTTTCACAAAAGCCCTGGAGCTTTTACATATACAGTACTACCAACGTTGTAATGATTCAAAGCTGCCTAAAATGAGAAAACTGATCGTTTAAATGTAGATTAAATTAGAAGGCTGCAGTAAAGGGAAGGAGTCAAAAGAACTGTCAAGTTGCACAACTCTCACTTCTCACTTCATAGAGCAGCTATCTACATTTTATTTTTCATTTATTACAATACATCGGTTATTGGCTTTCAAACATATAGAATAATGTGTTATCGGTATTTTCATATCGGTGCATCCCTAAATTAAGTGCATCATCTGACTGTTTAAAGTGCACTTTTTCTTTTTGGAATTTGCAGGGTGAACACACTGCTCACACTATTCATACTACAAAATGGCATAGAATAGTGCATACATTTGTGAATTGGGACAAACCGTCTGAAGTGAGTTTTAACAGTTTTCCAAATTTTATTAGCATTTCAGTGTTGCCCTTCATTTTAACCTGAATATTAATCCAGAAACCAAACAAAAACACTCACTGCTCTTTATTTCGATGTTCTTTATTTCTGTTTACTTGAATAATTTTGTGGATACAATCTTGAAGCAATGTTTACTTAATTGAAAAATGAAGCTGTTGTACCCCTCAAGGTAGGGTACAACAGGGCTAAAGGTGCCCCGGGTAAAAGGCGCCTTTGATTTTATTTTCCTCTAAGCCGCTAGATGGCACACAACTTTCCGTAGCACTTTCCAAAACGGCCGCTTTTCAAGATGCACATGGAAACTTGGCTGATCGTTGACGTGATCGTGGGCAGCAGCGCAAAGTTGACTCTGTGCTAATTCGATCTAATATTTGATGTTTTTAAAAATGTTGTAGATTTAAATAGCAAATGAGAATTGTAAAATTATTAAATATATTTTGAGACCAAGGTCTTCTTAATAGTTTTCAGTTTTGTTCAAGGTAATTAAATATATATGTGTGTGTGTATATATATAATGTTTTTTTTATTTTTTCTGCCATTATACACTATGGGAGTAGTTAAAAGAAATTGTTTTTCTTAAGGTGTGCCTTTAACCCCATTGTACCCTGCATTTTTTAAATTTTTTTTTCTTTTCTGACAGTGGAGCATTTAAAAAATGGACAGTTTTCCATTGTAGACATTTGTCATCGCAGTGTACAGGAACATGGCAAAAATAGAGCCATCCTCTAGAGCCAAAGTCATAAAAACATGTAGTTTCTTATATAAAGACTGTCATTATGGGGATATGAAATGTACTGAATAGTAGGAATGACCACTATCTGTATTCACTATCTATATCTTTGATGTCCATCTTTTCTCAGACGCCAGTCTTGATTTGACAATGGACACTTTACATCATTTATTCTTACTCTTGATGTTTTTGGATTATGCAGTTGGTAAGCCATGTCACTAGTCATTTACTCCCAATTCACAGTTTCTTAATTGTACTCTCGTGATACTCAATTTAGTGGTTTGTCCACACAGGTTCCAATAGTACCTGTGTAAAAATTCTTCCAGACTCCATCAGTAGGATTCCTGTTGAGGTGGGAAAAAACTTCACAGCGACATGTCACCTGCTGGAGGGATCTGATTACACCACAGATGACATTGAATGGATTTTGAGAAACATCAGTATTGCAAAGCAGAATTATCAAAAAATAAATGAAACATCCGTCAGTGTTACTATTGATGTCAGCAGTAACACAAACGGTTGGTTGCTTTGCACAGCCAGCAGGAAGTCCTTGTCATACATACCCACCTGTTCATATGGAATCTCACTCCTTGCAGGATGTGAGTATCTTCTTGCTTCAATCACATCATGTGTCCTTTCTAATTAAAAGACTGGAATTCTTCCACACACCAGGGGGGTATTCCAGAAAACAAGGTTAACTTACCGTCACATATACCCTGAACTCTCGGTTGATTAACCCAAACCTTGCTTACTCGAGGTATGCTGGTTCCAAAAACGCATCAGGGAGTAAGTTCAGCCAACCCAGAGTATGTTCCCGGCTAACACACAAGACACTCTCAACCTAGCGACGAATCGATGATTCACCATGGAAACGGACGCTAAGAAAAAGAGCGCCATTCTACTTCCTTCTTCTTTTGTTTAATGGTGATTTACATAACCTACTTAGTGCACATCGCCACCTATTTGGTGGTTGTGTAATAATTTTTTCAATCTTTTTATTGAATAAGTAATCTTTATTCGCTGAGAATAAGAATTATATTGTTTGTTTGATGCTAAATATTTAATAAGATATGAAATATTTAAAATATCACATATGCATATTATTATAGAAATTATAGTATAGACAATGTCCTGTTATAAAAAGGAAAAAAAGCAGATCCATGTGTGAGATTACAATAAAATAAATACATATATTAGAAATTAATAAACATTTAAATATTCTAATAGTGCTATATATATATATATATATGTATATATGTATGTATTATATAATATAATATTGTATATATAACTAAATAAAACTATATTTATATACTAAATGTGACTATATAACAAATTTAGTTGCATTAACATAACTAGATTAATTAAATAACACACATCTGAATACCTCTTAAGCAAACTAACCCTGGAACATAACCTGCTCCAGAGTTGAGGTTATCACTTACTTACTCTTAAACAAACCTGCTTTCTGGAATACCCCCTAGCTGTTTTAGTTTTGTATATATTGTCCCTTAAAAGAGACCTGGTGAAGGGAAAAAAAAATGAGAGATGAGAGGAAAAATTACTTGTCAATGCTCTTGCGTTCTCTCGCAAAACTTTTGAGTTCTTTGTGGGTGAACGCAAAGTTTCTTGGGGGAGAGCAAAACATTTGCGAGAGAACCTCAAAAGCATTGACATTTTTCTCCCAACTCATTTTTTTTACTTCACCATGTCCCCTTAGGGTCTCTTGGATAGTTCCACCAAAAATGAAAGTTTTTCCACTTCCGTAGACCACAAAATATTGCAGTGTAAAACATTTGTTAAGGAAAAGACAGACATTTCAGATGTTATAAGCTTCCCCTTCAATTTCAAAAAGTATTTTTTCTTCTAAAACCATAATCAGTTATTTGATGTCATACCTGGCAAGACAACCTTGAAAAACCCTATTTGAATTAAATAAGATTTCAAGAATGTTTTCAGTAAATAACCTAATCATTTTTTGTATTTTCAGTTATCCATTTGTCTATAAAAAATGTAGGAGAAAAGATGCCCTTCTGTTGTGGGAAATGCCAGAAATGTTTTTCTCTTCCAAATGTTCTAATTGTTTAAAAGCTAATGTATTATTTACCAAAGAGGCATTTCCACTTCGAGAAACTTCATTTTGGATTCATTGTTTTTCTGTTTATGACCTCCAGACCCTCCGTTGAAACCAAAGAATCTGACGTGCATTGCCGTGCAGCAGGGCAGGACTGTTTCCCCTGAATTAAAATGTGGTTGGGAATCTGAATCGTGGGATCCGATACTGAAAACCACTTACACCCTTTATGCTTCAATGTATGTGTGTTAGAGTAGCTTTTGTGCCTGATAACACTCTATCAGTTTTTACACCTTTAAAAACCTTTTTGGGTTGTTTTTGTCAAATGACTCAAAATGAAAGACTAGAGTGTCATTTACTTCCTCTTCTTTGTCTTTTTATAGACATGGCACAAGTTCTTCCTCCAGGTGTAATCACCTTACGGCAAGCTGCACCGTCAACCTGAGCTCTTTTCCATTTTATGTGAGAGTGAGAGTGTGGGTTGAAGTGAATAACGCGCTGGGGTCAGTGCGGTCAGACGAACTTGAGTGCGATGCTGAAACTTTTGGTATGATTTCGGCTTTTGCATTAGGAAAGAATTCATTTAACACTCTATATGAGTGCATAACTTCAACTGTTTTCTGTTATATACAACTGTTTTTTAGTGAAACCCAATCCACCATTGGATGTCCGAGTTCTCGCTGAAGTTAACTTCTCCACATCTCTCATGGTTACTTGGAAACATCCCATTGACAAGATAGATATGAAACTCTCTTATGTCATCAGATACTGCAAAGTAGACTCTGATGTTTGGACTGAGGTACAAGAAAGCCAAAAGTTATTCAGATTTTAAAACAGTGTGGACAAAAATTATGATTTTTTTTTTAATGTGAATAATGATTGTTAGTGGAAAACTTGATATGATCTGATGTAGACTTTGTTCTTTTGTTTTGACCTATTTATTTACCTACCAAAACATTTCATTATGTTTCAGTGGGGGTTCAACAATTTCAACAATTGTAGTACAAGCTTGAATTATTTTAATCTTGCATTGCATTTAGTCCTCACATCAAAAAAAGTCAAATCCTGTTTTATTCATGAATTTGATTCCTCTTTTAGGTGCCTGAGAGCTTCATCCAAGGACAGATGGAGTCATTTAGACTGCAGTCGCTGGAGCCTTACACTGAATACGTGATACAGATGCGATGCATTGGAAAAGATCATCAAAGCTACTGGAGTGATTGGAGCGCTAATGCTACAGTTCGCACTACAGAAGCCGGTATGGCCTGTATTATTCCTAAAGTGATTGAATTTCTCTGAAGTGCTTGTTTTTATTTGGACAGCCGATAGAAGGATCCTAGAATTGCGTAATGAAATAAATATTCTTAAACTCTGAGGATGACTTCAGAACAATGTCGCGAGGAAGCTACTTTGAAACTGTAGCTTGCTAAAGTAGCTGTACGTAATAATGTTCATGTATTAATCGCTTTTTTATTGCCAATGTATGAACAGCTTGTAAAGGAACTTAAAAAGGGGTTGATTTTTATGTGAAGGACCCAAGCCGTTTTTTCCGGGAAAATCGAAAGGATTTCTGCTTTTACAATATTCAGGATAATGCTGAAAGAGCTATTCTTCTCGCATAGCCAGATCTGTGTAGTCTATAGTCTCAAATATAGTTAGAACGATCAAAGTCTCATTACAGTGTAACTTTAATGACCTCATTTACATATTCATCTAAGCGTCGCTCAACAACGTGGGTGGCGTCGGGATGTCATTAACAGTATATCACTCCAAGTCACTTCCAACTTCTTTATACTTCTAAGAAAAGAACGAAAAAGAACTTGGCCGTGAGTGTATTGGAGCATTAAATCATGTTCAGTCGTTTGCACTTGCGTGATCACAACCAGTAAGTTGCTGGCTTCTGTTTACTTAATGGCCACCGGTGTGACTAATAGTGTCACTAAGGGTTGGTGAATTCTACATATAGCTCCTTTAAGCTACCCATTTAAAAACTAGTCAGCAACTCTATAAGGTACTAACAAAAATAGGGTCTTTCCAGTGATGTAAACCCTGTCACCATTAGGCAAAATTCATTGTTTTGAATCCAAAATATGTCATTTACAAGATTTGTGCTGAACCAAAAGATTGTCAACAGCTCTGTTTCACAAAGCATGCTTTTAAATGCAGGAATAAGTGGAGATAAAGCCAAACGTACCATTTTACTTGACTCATTAACTGGAGAAGTTCATTTGCAGGTGTAATATGGCACTAACCAATTCAATAGAATCAATAAGACTTTGCAATGCAATATATAAGAGTGAGTTTGATTTTTTTTATTTTTTTTATTTTTTATTTTTTCTTGCTTGACATTAAAGTGTTTGCAAACAGTAAAGCATGCAACAACATGACATTAAAAAAGTGATGTAAAAAAAAGCTGAACTATTGTCAAGCTACTGAAATGCAAATTTAAGAGAGCAGCATAGCTGCTTATTTGCCTCCCAGCATTCAGAAATGTTATTGAATCTACATCTGCATGTATATTCATGTCAATTCTTACGCCATCTTATTTTCTCAGAGCCAGCAAGTGCACCAGATCTGTGGAGAATCATCCAGCCCACTAATAATAATAGAAAAGTAACATTATTATGGAAGGTAAATTCCTTTTTTCTTTTTTCACCTGGCAAGTGATAAAATATCAATAATATTGTTTGTAGACGGTGGAAATCGCTTTTGGTGTAATATTCAGATGCTGTTTACAAGTTAAATATTAAATGTTTTAATATTGTTGTCTCCTATTACAGCCTCCTGTGAAAGCTAATGGAAAAATAGTTCAATATGACCTGGAAATTAGTTATGATTACAGGATGTTTGAAAGACACAGTTTTACAGCAGATAATCTCAGTCCAAAGTATTCGATGGAGTTACCACCAGGAAAAGTGGCCTATTTTGAAATAACTGCAAACAATTCAGTTGGAGTGTCTCCTAAAGCAACTTTATTCATTCCAAGATCAGATCAAGGTATATTAAAGACTGCAGTGTTTTTGATTAGTTATAATTCATAAAAGTACTACATTATTAAATTGTTTAAAATATGTTATTATACATTCATCATTTAAATGTTCTAAGAATGAATGAATATATATATATATATATATATATATATATATATATATATATATATATATATATATATATATACTATTTTCAAAAAAAAAAATTATTTTAAGCCAGTTATTTATTTATTTAGCTGTAGTTTGTCAGTAAGAAAGATCAGTTTACATTTCCAGACTTTCCTTTTGCTATTAATTGTAATAATCCAAGATCCTAAAAATTTTCACAGCACTGTAGCTTTGGAGGTAGGTTACCACCGTTGTATTGTTACAATTAATGGCCAAAGGAATGTTTGGAAATGTAAACTGATATTTCCTCCTGATACAATACAGCAAAAGATTTAAATAATTGGCTTAACTTTTTTTTTTTTTTTTGTGAAAGTACAGTACAGTACAGTGCAGTATTGATTTGGACTGTATTTTCACCAGTTAAAATATAAACATGTCAATATATCTATCTGTCAGTCTATTCATCTCTCTATCTATTTAATAAAACTGCATTCTAGTCAAATAAGAGAAAGAGCATATGAAAGATGTAACATGTGATACGTTTGTGATTCATCAGAGCTTCCTAGCGTAAGGAACGTAAGCTTGTCAGTGCATGATGAAGAGCTGCAGGTGGAGTGGAGTGCTGTTTCTCCTGGCAGCGTTCAGGTCACTGAATACCTGGTGGAGTGGGTGAATCTGCATCAAAGAGAGCTTCAGCCACACTGGAAGAGAGTTCCTCACAATGTCAACACCACCACACTAACTGGTACCAGCTCTTTTCTAAACCTTTACCAACTTTACTGGCATATTTCTTTACATTTCAATCTACTGATTGTTAGCACAGCTGCAGGATGTATTTAAAAATGCTAAATATGTTGATTTGAGCCGTGCATATTATATATTATTATATATAAATATACATGTATTGTTCAGTTTCTCCTTTTTATTTAAACATTTATTCAGTCCTTAAAGGGTTAATTCACCCCGTAAGACTTTCTTTCATCTTCGGAACACAAAAGAAGATCTTTTTGATGAAATCTGGGAGGTTTGTCAGATTTCATCAAAAAGATCTTCATTTTTGGAACATTTTTGGAGTTTGGAACAACATGAGGGTGAGTAATTAATGAATTATTGGGGGAATAATTAATTTTCATTTTGGGTTGAACTAACCCTTTAAATTGCAATTTGTGTAGAAGTTGATATATAATATTGTCAGTAAACAATTAGCTTATACCGGTTTTCATCCTTCATCCTGTTAACAACAGTGTTGTTGACTCACAAAGGAAAGTCACTGTTTCACACTAGGTCACTGGGTGTTATAAAACATTCTAGAGCTGCACGAAGTGAGAATCATGATTGTATTCTTTCAAACAGAGATCACAATTTTCCCACGATTCTTGACAGAAAACTAAACAAAATAACATAATTTGCAAGAGGTTCTGAAAATCTTAATTGGTACAGTCTGTTTAAAATTTTGAATTATCTTAATTATTTAAAAAAAAATTGGTTTGAATAAATGATTCAATTACTTCATTACTTGATGAATCAGGTTTTTGAAAGAATCTGGTGTAACGATGTAATTTATACAATCATTATTTGACGTGCCAAGTTGCTTTCTAAAGTTTATTTGCTCTAATTTGATCAGTGTTTTTATCCAAACTATAAACTTTTATCCCAGTACTGTGATAATATAAATATTTGTAACACAGCATGATAATGTGTGGTTGAAAAGAATGTTTGTGAAACTGTTTCATAGCAACACATGACAACTCTCTGGATCAGCAGCAACCCCGGCACAGATCTGAATTTTCTGCTATGATTTTTCAAAGTTTTAATTGACACAGGCAAAACGTTTTCATTTATGATTGAGATTGCTTGGGTGTTTGAATCGAAATTGCGAACCTTTAACAATTAATCATGCAGCTCTACAACATTCTCAAACAAATGAAAGATGTAGCTTTTTTTTCATGACTCTTAACTGGTAACTTCCCAAACAGCAGCATAGTGTTGGCCCACATCAAGTACATGTGGATTCCACGCGGGCCAGATCTGGGTTGGATCTGGGCTGACACTATGTTGCTGTTGAGTCAATCAGGTTGAGTTTTATGAGTTTTATTATCAGTATATTGAGTTTGAGGTGACCTAAGTCTTTGTCCCTTTCCAAAGGTTTAGAAAAGCTGAAACGGTACAACGTATCAGTTTATCCAATGTACAAACATCGTGCATTGCACATCCAAGCAGGAAGCCCAGTAACCAGAGCAGCCTACATTCAACAAGCATGTATGTATCTCAAATATGTCACAATTTTTCACTGTCAAATGCAGTTTTCTCATAAAGAACACATTACTGTAGTACACCCTTATAACAGCTTTGTGATGTGGTGTTTCTTTTCTTTTGTAGCTCCAGAAAAGGGCCCTGCTGTCACAGTTACAAAATCTAAGAAAAATAGTGCTGAGCTGACATGGGAGGAAATTCCACTGGACAGTCGGCATGGATTCATCACCAAATACACCATATTCTATAGGACCGGGAGCACTGAGCACTGGCAATGTATGTTCAACACATGATGGTTTTGTGTGAGGAAATGAGTGTGATGATTTCACAAGCAGATCTTTATCAATTTTTTTGGGCAGCTGTGACGGTGGGTGCTGATGTCCGCTCACATGTACTGACTGATCTGGCCAGTGAGACTGATTATGTGGTTCGTGTTATGGCGTCAACAGTAGCAGGTTCCAGAAATGGCTCGGACTTTAATTTTAAAACAATGAAGTATGGTATGTCTTTTATTCCCATTTTTAAAATTTCTTATTAAATGCTTAATTTTGCCAGACTTTTTTTTTAAATTTTTTTTTTTACTGTGAACAAGAAACAAGCTTAAGCTACAAATGGATGTGACATGCATTGATGCTTTGACATGCATTTGTCTCTTACTGTAGGCGATGGAGAAGTGGAGGTGATTGTAGTGGTGGTTTGCCTCAGCTTCCTGTTCTTGACCGTCTTTATCATAATGCTCTGCCTTCGGAAAAGAGAAGTGTGAGTCAGTTCTTTTCACCACTCAAAATGAAACGCAAAGCAAAACTCAACAGTTCAGTTTGGAGAACCTTTGGTGTGGACTGGTTATACAAGATTGACTAATAGTGCCTAATTTCCTGTATAAACTCTGTGCACACTACACAATTTACAAGTATATTTAAAATAATTAATTCAAGAAATAAGATACAGTAAAAAAATCTAGTCTTGTTTTTGGCAGTTTTTCTCTCATTTTCAATATTTCATTAAATGAAAACAAGAAAGAATATTTTATCATTTTTGTTTATATTATGTATTATGACAATACATACAGTTTAAATTAAAGTTATTATTTAATCATTTCTTTATTAAAGGTAAATGATATTCCCATTATTACTGACTCTGATATTGTTCCATGCATATGACAAATATCTTTATGCAGCTTTTATTCCCTACGATGGCAGTTCATAGTGACCACATTTGTTGAGTTCCAAAAAGGACAAAACAAAAAAAAAATGGACTACAGCTTTCGTGAAACTCAAAAGAGACATTTAGCAGAATGTTCACACCACTTTTTTCTATATAATGAAAGTATATTATGACCAGGGTGCTGTTAGTCATTCAAAAAAGACAAAAGGCAACAAACATCACCAAAAGCTTGTCCATTTTATTCATTTGTTATATTCCACAACTTCACAACTCAAACCGTCTCATTACAAATCAAAACGAACAGATTTGTGCTTGATTGGGGCAAAATGAACACATACCTCTCTGTCCAATCATATTTGAAAACTATTTTCTTCATCAAATTTTCTTTTCCTGGAAACTGACATACTCATCCATCCGAACAAACAAACAAACAAACAAGACAATAGTCTAATAATATGCTCTTTAGGTAACTTGCACCAAATAAAAAGTAAATTAAAACCATGATGACATTTATGGAATTGCGTATCACCATAAATCATTCCAAATATATTGTGAATATTAGAAGTAAATGGTTCATGGTGCTGTGTGGTGTTGAATGTCATGATTTTCTCTGTTCAGGATTAAGCTGCTGTTGTGGCCTCAGGTCCCAGACCCGTCTGACAGCTCTATTGCCCACTGGTCACCTGACTTCCCTGTAAAGGTCAGTGAGCTATAAAGCATCAAAATTCCTTATGGGTGAATCTCAGAAAACATGTCCTGAAAAGAAATGATATTTTGAATATAGAAAATGAAAACTTTTAAGACCATAAAGTTTCAGTTTCATTATGAAATTGTAATATGACCACAAAATTAGCTTTTTTATTATTATTATTATTATTATTATTAATGCTGTTTTGTGGGCTCATCTCATGCAATTTAAAGAGCTAGTTAAACAAAAAATGAAAATTTGTCATCATTTACTCAGTCCCATCCTCTTCAAAACACAAATGAAGATGTTTTAAATGGAAGGTTTCTGTCCCTCTATTGAAAGTTACCCAAAACTCTGATGCGTCAAAAAGACATCATCAACGACTTTAATATCAACATTTTTTATCAAAGATAAAATAAAATGGAATTTCAAGCATACTTGCTTGACGTGTTAGGACAAACCTCACTGCTTCCTGTGCATCAAGCAAACTTGTTTGAACTTCCATTTAACTTGTTTGATGAGCTTTATGTGTGTGTGCTGGTCAATGTGTATATGTGAATAAAAGTGTAAATTACATCTATTCTCATCATATAAAGTGATCGTGTCTCTTCAGGAGACTTAAGAGCAGCTCTGTTCATATGGATTATTTTGCCTTTATGAACTTCTTAAACCAGACTTTGAGTTGAGGGACAGAAATCTTATCAGGTTTCATTAAAAATATCTTCATTTGTATTTTAAAGATAAACAAATTGTTGATGTTTTTGGAACATCATGAGAGTGAGTAAACGATTTTAATTTGAATAAAAGCTATAAGAATTGATTTTCAAACATTGTACATTAGAATGACAGTTTTAAAACACTAAATTATATTTAATAAAAAACCCAAAGCAATGTAGATGTTAACATGTCACCTGTAGTGTAGGAGCACACAATAGGACTAAATGATATGTAGGCTCTATTTTTATTTTTTTTTAAAGATCCCATTACAGTTACTATTTTTATTAGGTCAATTTTATGATGCATGAAAATACATTCCTCTTTTTAGTGTAAATTGGTGTGCCTATTTTTCTGTTGCAATATTAATGCGTTTTTCAATACTGTTACAATACAATAAGTGATGTTGTATACACCGCTTGTATTCAACTAAACCACAAATAATTTATCACCCTCCTCTGGTCCGTTCAAAATAGAACAGGATCTGCCCTGGTTTGGGGGCACAAACACTCGTCTCACCACCGTTTCTTCATTGTCTCTGTCTGTCTGAAAACTGCACTCAGCTCTGTGTTGATCACATTACAAAGTGCTGCAAGACATTTGATGGGTACTTAATCTTGCCACTTTTGTATCAGTTCAGTTGATTCAAGAAAATCTTTTTTGGGCAAATCAAGCCCCATGCTGGTGGGAAAGTCTTCTATGCAGATTTATTTCGCTTTGTCTTGTTATTTGACAAGGGATTTAGTTGGGTGGCGTGTGAAAGAGCATGTTTCTCATGCCAAATGCTTGAGAGTTGACCTGGCATGTTCAGTTTTGTGAAATTCACCCTCATATAAAGGTTGTCCCTAAACAAACTGCATTTACAGTGTGCTGGGACATACACTGGCACACAACGGTAACGCCTTGTAAACCTCTCAACAGGCCAATATGCCCAAAGAAGACGTTAGCGTGGTGGAAGTGGACATGTTTGATGGAAAGTCTTTGTGTGAGGAAGACAAAGCCGTGCTGCCGCTAAAGAAGGACAAGTATCTCTCTGAGGAGCACAGCAGTGGCATCGGAGGCTCGTCCTGCATGTCGTCCCCCCGCCACAGCGTGTCCGACAGCGACGAGAGCGACTCGGGCCAGACCACGGCCAGCACCGTGCAGTACTCCTCAGTGGTGAGTGGGTACAAGGGCCAAACGCCCAACCATCAGCCTGCGTTTGCACGCTCGGAGTCAACCCAGCCGCTTCTGGACTGCGAGGAACATCCGGACCTTCTCAACGAGAGCGGCGGCCACTCCAGGAACTCTTACTTTAGACGAGGCAGAGAACTTGAGCCGGCCGACCTCACTCAGGAATGCGACGAGGCCAACGGAAGTTCGCTTACTTTCTGTCCGGTGCAGGAGGAAGAGATGTCTCCCGTAGTAGAGGATCCGCCTGCCTCCAAAGTATGTTACATGCCGCAGCAGAGCGGCTATCGACCTCAGTAAAGCAGGACATTCTTACTGACTCTGGTGCTTTGGAGATGGCCCCAAGCTATTTAGCATCACCTTTTCATCATGAACCTTTTGTTTTAATGGGATTCGTTGATGAACTTTCACATTTTAATGGGATTGCAAGCTTGCGTCAGACATGTACGGTAACACTAGACTGCTCCTCAATGAAGCTTTCTGCACTTCAAAATGTCACACTGCCATGTGCCTTCAGTGAACGAACGGCCGTTGCTATTTGTTGCTTCCTTGCCTAACTGAAATGAAATGTTGCTGTTGTTTTGAACCACGTGTATACTTAGTTGTAGCATTGCATTAAAATGTTTTGCTATAAATTAGTCAGTTTGTTTTTATACCAATAGATTTCCGTTTTCGTTTTACTGTTGCTGACAGGGTGATGATCGCAGCTGTAATGCCTGTGTACACAGCCTGAAGTTGCTATGTAATTTTGCCTGTTTCCTATATAGAAAGTGTTGTTTAGAAAATAATGAACACTTTGTGCCATGGTGCATTCTATTACTGACATGCATTATTGATTATGGTATTGCAAATATTCATATTTTTAACAACATGCAAGAGAATGTTAATCCTTGCTTGAGTTAACCTTGCTTCCAATTCAATAACACTAACACTACATTGAAATTTCTGTTATGAAGCACAAATATGACATTGTATGCTTTATTAAATGTATCCATTTATCTCTGTGATTTATGTGCTTATATCATTGCATCACATGTAATATATCAGTGATACTAGGTTAAATAAAGACTTAACCAGAAAACAACAAAACATTTGAATTGTGATATGAATAAAATCTCTTCTATCTACTATCATTAGACACCTTTACTTCTGTCTCAGGCTTTGCTTACAACTTCAGTCTATGGAAGCTGCTTGGATGCATTTCCATTGTAACAGGGGGCTTCTCTGACTGGTGAGTCCCACTTCAGGATTGTGGGTAATGTAGTACTTTGCCTACAATGTGGCAAGGTTATAAGTTTGTAGTTTCAGTTTTAAGAAACTGTTCAAAGCAATGAGACATTAAACTACTTGAAAGCTAATTTGCATGATTCGAATATAAGCTGATTCTGATTAATGGTACAAAAGTTCATGCAAGAGCAGTATGTGATTTTCTTCAACCTGCTATATCTATAAACATCAGTATTTTCATACACATCCATGTCTCCCAACTGTTTTACATTCACTTAAGACATAAGCTGATACGTGAATACTCTGCATGACAGGCATCTTGATCAATTTGTGTGCATTTAGCGTAATAAACTACTTGCACTGTACAGTACAGGACATCCAGATAATGAATTCACATTCTGTAGAAGTGCACTTTAACACCACTTATTACTGTAATTTGTTTAGTAAACACTTTAAATAGGATATGACAACATTATTTAAAAAATCACACATTTAAAAATATATGAAGTCCACATAACCGACCCCCCCCCATATATATATTTGTACATCTATTAGAGCTAATTATTTTAGTATTAGGCTATATCTGAAGAACAGCACAAATAGTATATTGTATTTTGCATTCAACACATTTTTATAAATATGATCTTACGTGTATTCTCTACAGAACGCATTGATGCTTATTATTAGATAGTTTGGTTTTAGACACTGAATTAAGTTATTGCGAGTTGTTGCTTAATCTATAAACCTCATGCAGTCCCAGCCACTGATCACTATTCAGATCAGTGGTGCCACTCTTTTCAGCACTGTGCTCATTGTGATCTGTCTTCATACTTCCACAGCATGAAAGTAAGATCTTACAGATTTATGAATGAATCTCTCTTTTTAAAATCTTTCCAGTCACTTCACATCTGCTTCAAACATTACAATGCTCATGATCACTTTCATTAACTCTACAATAAATACACTGACCAGCTAATTACTCTTCGACTCTTTGGCATTCGACCATCCTACTCATTGGCTTTAGACTTGTGTCCTGAGATGGAATGGTGCCACAGCAGACATCCGATTTCACTGGTATGTCGTTGAACTTACAGTCCCTGGTCAGATTTTGCTTTTCTACAGGATGGTGTTCTTTTTGAGCAAATCTCCAGGTATATTGTGGTCACAACAGACACCTCCAACATGGGGCTGGGGTACTGAATGCAACAGGCAGTCAGCTTCAGGACCCTGGACGGGGCCCAGACTAAAGGCACCTGCACCACCTGGGTGAGTTTGGGAATTGCTATTATTATAATTAATATTGATGAACACACAATTCTTGAGCTGAACTGAATCAACACTGAATTGACTGGAGTTTTTAGAATCTGCAGGAGATTCTGTTTGCAGCATTGATAATTGTTATCACTGTAAAGCTGCTTTGAAACAATCTGTATCTCAGTTCCTGGAGAGTTTACTTTCAACCTTAACTAAACACACCTGATCCAACCAGTCAAGTCCTTCACTATTATTTGAAAACTTCAGGTATGTTTGATGGAGCAGGGTTGGGACTAAACTCTACAGGACTGTGGCTCTCCACCCCTGATTTAGACTGTCAGAGTGAAGTCGAAACAAGTCTTCATATTTGAAATGATGAATAATGCTATTAGTAAGGGAAACTGTTGTTGTTCCTCCATCACTAACTGGTCTCTTGGCAATGGATGTCACTAAATCTCAAAATTATGCTGAACACCAACATATGTGAGATTTATATAATCTGAACAGTTCTATTTTTTTTTTAGTTGGAAACAGTGATCTTGTTTTTTAAATGTATATGAAAATCTATTTTTTGAGAAAGAAAGCATATTAATTCTGCTAATTTCGAACATCTTCATAAGCTATAGGCCAGAGCTTCCCAAACTTAAGAGGGGTAAGGCCCTCCAAAAACACTGCAAACGCTCCATGACCCCACCGTTAAAAAATATATACCGACATTTACCTACAAATACATTTATTAACAAGTTTGTAAGAATTTCATGTGAATTACGAGAACTATGATGTAAACATTCTTTACAAATATATTTAAATCCATAATACTGACCTCACATACTTTCAAAAAAATCTAATTTTAGAACAATTAGAATATTTTAATATATTGATTTGGAATAGCTACGGCCCCCCTGCAATACCGCTACGGCCCACAGTTTGGGAAGCACTGCTATAGGCAATAAAACAGAAGAATCATTCAATCAGAATTCATAATGCACTTACATTCCCTTCAAATAATAATAATAAAAAAATATATATCAGCCTATATACTTTATTAAATACATAGTATGCTTTCTCTTTTGACACCTCCATTTTTTTTTTTTTTTTACTAAATAATCAATATATGCATTTACATAGAATATCTACCCACTATTGGGGTCACCATCCCCAGTAGTGGGTATGAAGGTACCATTTCATTCAAAGTAAATGCTTCCATTTATTTCCTGCAACAATGTATGGAATGATGCACTATGATCATCCTGTACCTGTTATGTTGCAATAAATGCGCTGTTTTAATAGGGTAATTCAGTGTAGTGCAGTATAGTGTGATTCTCAATATACATTTAGGAAACTTAAAACAACTGGTAGAAAGAGGTGATGCTTTGCAGACACTTTATTACACAAATAACATTGTTACTGAAAATAGTTTTCTTGCAATAAAACCTCATTATCACAACAAATATCAGACATCTCACATTAGCTTTGAAAACGTAGTAAATACAGCCTTAAATATGTAGTCTTTTTTTTCTTATTCTTTTATCAGATGCAAAAACTGAACTCAAATCACATGTGACAGTAGCAGCTCTTAAATATGTGGCACATTTGTAGTAATATATAGGTGCTGCAGAAGGCGAAATACATAGAAGGCACAAACATACAGAAAATGTTATGACACATAATGCCTGGATCAATTATATATTAATTGCACTGCTATCAGATCGATAAATTATTGGAAGAGATTGACTAGCGGATCATTAAAACTAAATAAATAATCTACCTTTACCCTCCCGTTAAAAATAATAATCAAATGTCTTTATCCTCAAAATGACCAGAGCTTTTATCTCCCAGTGGTCCCTTAAAATCATAAATTAAAGTGGCAGTCGTAGGTCTCAGAGAGAACATTTTCACACAAAAGATAAAATGTTTCAGCAGCGGATACAAACAATTACAGAGGTGATTTAAAGTACATCCTGAAAGCGCTAGCAGTAGGACTGGCAAGCGACACTCATTAGGACGAGGACACTGGGGGCGGCGGAGCGGAGTACTCTTCATTTTCAGAGTCGGTACCATCCTCGTCGTCCTTCTCCAGGTCGCTTCCTTCGGTGCTGAGCCTGTCAAAGCCATGTCGGGTGTAGCCTTTGTGGGAGGCAAAGAAATTCCCCAAGTTCAGACTTCCTGCAGCTTTGCCTGCGGATGAGAAAGACAGAGAAAGGTTTACTCAAAACCCCTGCAGCATCTAAACATACAAACTATACTGTAGAACAAAAACTTCAGAAAGTACCGGACACACAAGAACAAACCTCATTGGTTCTCACACATAAATATTAACAAAAACTAATAGTATATCAGTGATCTACACAACGCGTTTGCTGTGATTAAAACACGTCAAATTATTTTTGAAAGGTTATTTTCTCAATTATTACTGCAGCTTCTCTAAACATAAGTGTATATATTTTTAGAATTCTGTTATTTAAGTATCTGAAACACAAAGTAAACCTGTCAAAGTGTGAAAGCAGATTTAACTTTGTATGATTTAATGCAGTATGCTTACGTCCCACACTGAACCGGTGTGATGATACCTGTATCTCTCTTACCTCTGATTTTACCCAAGATTCCACCTGTTGATCCTGATGGCTCCAACTTCACCTGACAGTCTTCTTAAAAGAAGAAATTTATCAAAAACCATCTGACATACAATAACAAATTGCATTAATAAGACTGTCATGCAAAAATTCATTGAAGAAATTCCACAATTACCATTGTACATCCTGCCCTTTTTCCAGCGGATAAACACACCGATCGCAATGACAACCACCAATGGGATGAGCAGTAGAGTGGTGATGACAGCAGGTGATATGCCCTGAGCACTCTGATTGGCCACGGTCTGGGGCTTCTCCTTCTCTTCAGGAGCTGCTAGCGGCTGCTGATGCTGTTTCTGTGACGGCTCCTGGATCTTCTGCACAGCGGCCACCGGAGACTGGGCTGGAATCTTGGGTAATGGCTTCAGATTGGCCTGCAGAAATGTTTCTGTTTCTAAAACAAAAGAGGGATTAGACGAGAAACAATGAAATATTAATTACTGATTTGGGGGAATGCTTAACTGTTACGAAAACTGGTGAAATAAGACATTTTTTGCCTGGTAGTTTCACCCATTAAGTCAATCACAGAAGTTTATAATGACATTCCAAGTTCATTATTTCCAGAGAAACCATCACAATGAACATATTGTGCCTCTGAGCTTAATGTCAAAGAAATCCTTCAACCATCAGTACTAGGGAACTTCATAATCCCTTCTTAATGCAGTGTATAATTTTCCCACCCAGGATTTTCCAACCTATCTTGGTCAATCACAATTAGTGTGTTTTAACAAGGAAAGGCAACACCAAGATAGAGTATTTCATTTAGATGCCCATACATATGAAATGTTTACATTAACCCATCAAATGTTACATTGAACCTTTTAATTAACAAATTATTCACTTTTCTACCTACTTCAAATGGCAACCCATAATGTTTTGATTTTGAAGCAGATACAACCACACAAAACATTTTTTTTTCTTGGCCCACAATTCTCTGGTCAGTCAGCGTGCTCATGGTATGTAGTGCGAACATCTGTGACTGGACCAATGAAGCTTGCTAAGTCATGAAAAATGAAGACAATCCAAGCCAGGTTAACAGCCAGTTTTTGCCTTTCAGGATGCAAGAATCGATCTTTTCATCTTGTATCATAGTGAACGACAACCGAAGTCGCGTCTGCCACGCCTCACGATGTCCCAGCAGAAAGACTAGCATGTTTAATTTGTTTCAGTCCTCCACGACAGGTTCCGTCACATCTGTGACATTGACCAAAAGGAGCACCGAAGCTCTTCCGTACATGGCTTTCAAAAGAGGCGAAACGAAAGAGACGATGATATTGGTGTTGCTAGGTGGAATTATGCAATGGAGGAAAGGTTTGTGGAGATACAGTATCTTAACAATACTCCTGGCATTATAATGTTTCACGAAAGATGA
Organism: Zacco platypus; assembly: GCA_038088235.1. Lineage (NCBI taxonomy): Eukaryota > Metazoa > Chordata > Actinopteri > Cypriniformes > Xenocyprididae > Zacco > Zacco platypus. Next base: position 22,185,147 of record CM076086.1, on the reverse strand, counting down.
CAGTAGAGGCACTTCAGAAACCCGGTGAGTGCTGGAATTAGTATTAGGTTAGTAGAACCGTTGTTTGTTTACACTCTTGTTTCTGGAAGTCAGTCGCTTGTTCTACCTTCTCGTTGACATCACGCACGTCATTAAAAAGACGGCAAGCTATGATTGGTCGCATGTTTCTTGTCCATGGCACAACATAAATTTAGTAGTCAAAATTGCATCTGACACAAGTTAGATTTATTACCTTCAATTTCTTGGACCTCGATTCCACCTTTTTTAACAGAGCGATGTTCTGCTTCTGAAATGAGGAAAAAAAAATCTTCAAGCTTCATTTTTTGGTTGCTAGAACAGATGAAAAGCATAGGACAAAACTGCAGGCTTATGATAACACTGATGAACAATCTCAATGACCTTTTACAGAGATTACCAATCACATGACGCTTACCAGAAGAAGAAGTGTACGTGTAGCAAAATATGACATTATTGTGCGTTGAAACATTTCTCATGTTTATATTTTTATTTGAAATGTTATACTGGTATGTTAACATATTAGTATATTTATACATTATAACTTACTTGCAGACTGAACAAACTTCATTACAGAATCTGATCCTGCGTCTCCAACAAAGACGCTTCCATCTGCTGTAACAACAATGTCATGTGGTATTTTAAATTCCTGAAGGAAAAAAAACAAAAGGAAAAGACTTAAGCTATCAGAATAAAACATAAGAATGGGTAAACCGATCTATAAGACATTTGTTGTGGTATTGTCATCGACATTTTGTGTTGCAATAGGGAATATTGCTTTTGTTTTTCCTCATTTGATAAATCAGTGTGGCCAAAAGCACCAAGTAAACGAATAAATGTAAATGTAAGTCATAAATAGCAGAGTAACCTATAACTCTAAAGCCATTTGCTTACTGGCATGAAAATAAATCCTAATGAAAGATGTGAGCGATGCGTTACATCATTATCGCTCTTCATCGAATCACCAAAAAAGATGAGCGTCAAATCAGACGCGATGATGCCACAAATGCTGTCTGATGAGAATGAGAAGTGCCAGTATTAGCAGTTTTACTGCTCAGAAAAAAAATTGCTAGCAAATGCTACCATTGAACTCTGCAATGGGCAATGCTGATCAGAAAGAGCTTTTACTATACAAGTGTAACATACTGTTAAATATTGTTAAGTATTGTTAAATGCAGCTTTCAGCAATATCACTGCTCCGATCATGAGTAACCCTTCTTGCATGTTTTGGGGGAATGTTGTGCTCAGCAAGTGTGTAAATATTTGTTAATCAGCACCTGTGTGTCTGGACTGAAGGAATCCAGGATTTCCTTGGTTGAATAACTGATAACAAACCCTTGAAGAGGAGCAGCCTGCCCATATGGAGGCTCTCCATTCACCGCGTAGATGAGGCCACCTGAAACAAAACATTAGCAACATTACTGATTTGGGTTTAGCATCAGTCATCGAAGTCCAAGTGAATTCACATTGTTAGAATTTAGATGGTCAGTGAAATGAAACCCAATGACTTACTTCCGCTGAATGCAAAAGGATCAATTTAGCTATAAGCGGTAACTACGGGGCCAAGCACGACAGTAGCAGTTGAGTTACAAGTAAATTTAATCGGACATGGCATCCCTGGTGATAATTTTAAGAAAAGCATATCAAAATCCTGATACAGAATTATAATAAAACTGCTAATATCTGCAATAACCAGTAGGCATCATGGTCATCAGATTAATAGGAAGTGGTCAGGGCATTGTGGCAATTGCACATATAAAGTTTTGTGTCAATATGCCAAAGCACTTCTTCCTGAGTGGAATTATCAATTTATTGATTAAATTGGATAATCAAAATCCTGTAGCTTTTCTGGCATAGCATCAAGATGAGATTGAAGCATCCGATTTTGAGCTATATTCAATTCAGCATCAGCCAAGGAATCAGTGTGGGGAGACAAAAAAAAAAGCAGAAACATAAACACAACTTTGACATTTTGGTCGTGCTAGACCATTTGAAACTTGCCCCAAGACTCTTACAAGTAGTCATCTTTGTGTGCTATATAAAGACCCCAGGTAGTTTGCTAAATTTCTCCTGAAGAAAGTTCCACAGAAGAAAGTAATACAGGTGTGAAATGAGTACATGAGCATTGTTGTGTGCTGTACTAGCATTAGTCTATGACAACGTAATGATGCAAAAAATCAAAAAGAGATTTATAATGCTCTCTTCATCCATACCTTGGACAGGCGAATATGCGATGGCAAACACTTCTCCTCCAAACACGTCTTTTTTGATCTCCTTCACAAATTCGCCAGTATCTGCCATGAAGCACTGAATCCGTCCATTGTCACGATCAGCTACACACAGCTCCCGTTTATCTGGCAGGAAGGCCAGGCTGTGCGGGATCCAGAATGGGACACGTCGCTTTCTGTCCGAGGAGCCTTTGCCATCAGCAAAAAATAATTATCAACAGTCTTAAAACCTAAAATATCCAAAGTGTTCTGAAATATCAACAGGTGTTTTATTGGTCTTTTGAATGTTCTGCCTTACTGATTGAAATCTAATTAAGCTGTATCATACTTAGCAGCAATAACAAAGTGTTGTTAATTTTAGAAGTATTGTATCGCTGTAATATCATGTCTGATTAAAAAAAAAAAAAACACTTTCTTGTGAATAAGAAATAGACTGTCCAACATGTACCTGCTCCCCAGTGTGAGATATATTTGCCCTCAGGTGAGAATTTGAGGATCCTGGAATTGCAATAGCCATCTGAGACGTAGACGTTTCCAGTAACAGGGTCCACAGCCACATCTGTAGGTTGGCAGAAATGATTCTTGTCACTCCCTGGTTCAAAAGCTTCGCCCAAGACCAGAAGCTGCTGATCTGTACCGCTACTGCTCAGCTTGAATACCTATATATGGAGAAAGAATGACAGGTAGATTGTTTTACAGGTATGATACAGGTCACTGCTTTCTATGGGAGAAAAAAACCCTCTCGGGTTTCATCAAAATATCTTAATTCGTGTTCTGAAGATGAACGAAGGTCTTGCGTGTTTGGAACGACATGAGGGTGAGTAATTAATGACAGAAATTTCATTTTTGGGTGAACTAACCCATTAAGTTAATTTGACTATCTTTACCTGATGAAGTGCTACATCAGTCACCCAGTAATTATCGTCCTTGTCAGTAGTTATTCCATGCGGCAAATAGAACCTGTTCAAACAAACATCTCATTATCAACAAGCACAATGAATCAAAGATAGAAAAAAATAACACTACTGTGTCTACACTGCATGAGAAAACTCCTACTATAAACAATCTCTCAAATGCCTAACTCCACTTCAGCTTCAATGATTTTAAATGGGAGAATTCTAGTCTGTCAAATTGCATTGTGCCGCTTGCCTGAGTTGTAGACACGGTGCAGTAACAGAATCTCATGGACTTACATATTTCTCCCTGAAGCTCTGAGCACTTTTCCTTTGACTGGATCCACCACCACGATCGTGGGCTGCTGGATGGGGCCCAGATCCTTCTGCTGGTAGATGCCATTCATATTAAAGGAGCTGCAGGAGAAAATTACTTGATTATAATAAAACATCATATTGTTTATCAGCAGTATAAGCCCCTTTAGAATAGCTCACCCAAAAATAAAAATAAAAACCTGTCATGATTTCCTTACTGTTGTTCTCTTATGTTGGTGTGAACCTGTATTAATTTCTTTCTACTCTGGAATACAAAAGAAAACGAATGAATCCCTGCTCTTTTTCATGAAATGACAATGAATGCGGATGGGTACTGTCTAACTCCAATTAAGGCAAAAAAGCACTGCCAACTTATCATAAATTTTATCCCAAGTCCTCTGAAGTCATATGAAAGCTTTGTTTAGCTGTCGAATGACATTGCATCAGCCCTGAAATATAGCACACAAATCACATCAAACACTTCTGTGTGACTTTTGCGTTATATTTGGTACTCAACAGAATTTCTATTGTATGGAAATAGAAACTTGGGCATTCTGCTGAAAATCTGCTGAATGAGTCATAGAAGGCTGCAATGTGAGGTTGAGTAAATGACTATACGCTGATCATAATTCAGTATGCACGAATAGCAATGGATAGTTCATCCAAAAATTCAAATTCAAAAATGAATATATGCACCCTCATGTCATTCCAAACCCCTTCAGGAGACTTCATTGGATTGGATTTATTTTACAATCTCTTCAAGAACTTTTTGAAGCTTGACTATTTTGTTTGCATGGACTTTCAATGAATGGACAAAAATGTTGAGAGAATATTAAAAATATATTCATTTGTGTTTTGAAGATTAAAAAAGTCTTAAAGGGTTTGGAAGAACATGAGGGTGAGTAAAATATGACAGATTTTTGTGTGAGTGACCTTTAAACAACAATGCAATGGTAGCATTTTTATTACAAAACCTCATCAAACTATAACACTAGTGAATGACAACTTCATGAGCAAAAGGTCAGTGCTCATTACATGTCTAGATTGAGCACATCAGCATCACTTAAAATACACAAATTCTCTTAAAAAAATTTTTTCAGAGCCTTTAGGTGGAGAATGCTTAAATATATGGAGTGGGTTTATATTCCATAACGTACTCCCTTCCCCATATGTGATCTCCTCTGTGGAAGATGATCAGGTCACCATTAGAGTTCAGAGCCAGACCAGACACTTGTCCAAGCTGCAGCTCCGCCTCAGGCCAGTCTGACACCTCCACCAGATGGGCACCTGCGCACACACACAAAATTGAACTTTGGTTTGGATTTGAATGTGTAAAATATGAGGAAGAAAAAACATAATTTAAAGTCTTAACTATGGGTTCTTGTTTCAACACAGACATCTATCTAAGCACACTTGCAAAGAGAACTAGCTTTTAATGTAAATAATGTAAAAAAAAAATATATCTAATAATAATAATAATAATAATGAAAACAGCCTCTAAATAAGTTTGTCATGTATAGCGGAATAATGACACTATAATGGCATTTTTACACTAATAGACAACACAATAGAGATTCTGAATGTGAAGTCAACCTGTACTCGACTTTTATGAGCTGATCTCAAGTGGGAAATAAGGAATTAATGTGGATTGCAGAGTGCTAAAAATTTACATTGTATGTTTGGAATGCCATACCACATCCTATTTTAAAAGACAGCAGTAAGCAAATGACATACACAGACTATACACTTATACTATGCACTATGTCAGGGGTCGGCAACCTATGACACGCGTGCCAGGGATGTGACAATAGCTAAAGAGGCATTTGCATTTAATTTAAATAAAGTCCCTCGAACTTGCATACGGATGTACATTCTGAGGTAATCATTCCTCATTATCATGCAGCCTGTTTTAACCCCTTCAGTGTCACCCTCATATTTGAAAATAGACAAGAAATGCAATATTCAAACTTAAGCTAGGAGCTATAAATACTATTCATCTATGAGATTATAAACTGTGCTAAAATGCAGATCTAACTGACCAGGTCACATGACCCGCGCTTCTGTGCTTATCCCTCCACGTGCCATAGATTGCCAACCCATGTATTATATACTCAATCGTCTATTGTATGAACTTTATAAGGTTATTTTGTCATTCAAGATTGTAGTCTGATGCCCCTCCTGTCTGCTACCCAAGGAAAGCTGAGAACTGAGTCCAATGAAGTGTCTAACATTCAGTTAATAAATGCTGCCTTCACATGCTATAGGAAATTTGAAAATTCCCACTTCTTAAGTCGTGATTACGAGCTTGTCGCATATCAAGTTTCAAAATAGGAGGGCATTCATGTGCAATTTTTACCTAGGAAACTCATAATTACGATAATTCCGAGAGCACATGAAGGCAGCATTAATGCATCATCCGGGTTTTTGAAGTACACTTCTTTTTGGAATTTTCAGTGTCAACACATTACTCACATTATTTAAACTAAAACAGCATAGAATTAAGCACAAGTAAGCAAATTGGGATGCACCAAAAGAGTATACCGTGCACAGGATGTAAACTGTCACTTTCAGCAGCAAGGCTTCAATGTAACAGCATACTTGTAAATAATGTCTAGAAAACATGTCTTTCTCTAAGTTGTCCTCATGGGCTGCATGCACATGTGGTGTAGCCCTATTCACAAACAAATGGACTGGGAGTAAATCATTCTTAAGAATAGTACACTGAACAAACTCACAGTTAACATCCTAACTAAACTGAAAGATATCAATAGCTTGTTCTCCAAAAAAATGATAAACTTATTTCAAACACCCAAAGATGTCAATGATGATATTATACTGTAGTCTCCAGAAGAAATTGTACATAAAAGAAACACTTAATGGATGACTGTCTTCACACTATTCAACATCAAACCAAGTGGCATTATGTAAAATAAAATATAGCCCAAGTAAAAGAAAATATTTGTTCAACTTCAAACTAAAAAACAATTTATGTATGAATAAATATAAAGGCAAAATGTATTTGCCTAGCATCTGTACTAGAATGAATGCCATACTTCTTAAATGGAAGAAGTCCATTTAAACAACCAGGACTCTTCCTAAAGCTGGCTGAACAATGAAACTGATGGTGACAAGGGCCTTGGTAAAAGAGGTGACCAAGAACCTGATGGTCACTCTGGTTGAGCTCCACAGATCATGAGTGGAGATGGTAGAAACTTGTAGAAGGACAACCATCTCTACAGCACTCTACTGATCTGAGCTTTACTTAAGAGTAGCCAGATGAAAGCCTCTCCTGAGTGAAGGCAAGCTTGGAATTTGCAAAAAAATAAAAAATAAATCTTGACTGTTACTAGTGTCACGTCTGGAGGAAACCAGCACTTACACAATAGCCATCCCACTGATGAAGCGTGGTAGTGCTGTAGGGACTGAGAACTGGTCAGGGTAGAAAGAAAGCTGAACACAGTAAAATACAGAGAGATGCCATTAATGAAAATCTAGGACGTCAGACTGGGTTGAAAGTTCACCCTTCAACAGGACAAAATGACCCAAAGCACACAGAAAAGGCAATGCAAAAGTGTCTATAGGGACAAGTCCGAGCCAGAGCCTGGATTTAAATGCAACTGAACATCTCTTTAGAGACTTGGCTGCTAAAACAAATGGCTGTCCACGGATGGTCACCAAACAAGCTGACCGAGCTTGAGAGGATCTGCACATAAAACTGGCAGAAAATCTCCAAATCCAGGAGTGCAAAGCTTGTTCCGTCTTACCCCAAAAGACCTGATGCTGCTTAATACTAAATACTGAGTTATTGGTCTGAATACTTATGTCAGTGTGATTTTTTTTTCTTTTTTAAATTTTAATTTAATTTTCTTTTTTACTTTTTTTTTTTTTTTTTTTAAATGTGCAAAGTTAGCGCAAAATAAGATTTTAGGCTACAATGAAACAAAATGTGAAAAAAGGGGTCTGAATTTTTTATGAGTGCACTATGTATGCTTGTGTAATCCTGACAATATTTCAGTGAAATCAACTTCAGGGAAAACTGACCAAATATACTGATGTCTCATCTTGCTCACAGGGATGAATTTTTGACCAATCAAGATGAAGACAATGGATCTTGAAATCTATCCAAAAGCAATTCTCATGTTTCAGATCGTTCATTAGAGAATTATTAATACCACAAGCTATAACATTACACACTTAGCCAACAATCTGCGCAACCCAAAGTATAAATGATAGCAGTGAGATGGGTGGAAACAGGCATCAAAAGGAAAACAAATGGATATGTGGGAGACAAACGAATGTCTCAGTTGACACTGTGGCCCATGGGTTGAAAGCTTACTGTCCACAAAACACTTGATACATGTATGTCCTTGCTCTTTGTTGGGGTAAAAAACGAGGCCGAAACCCACCTTGTTTGTCCCTTTGAGCCTCCCCTGTGGTCGGCTGTCTGGCGGGTACAGTCTTGCTCCTTGAGGGGCTGACAGTGGACTCTAACTGGTGAAACTTGTGCACTCTGTCCCTCACCAGAATTGCATCCTCTTTTGTTTTGTAGCCTAAACGTGGCCAGCCCCGGTCTTTTTTTTGCATTATGCTATCAATCTCTGCCATCAGATGTGTCTGAGCTCGGGCCGCATCTGCAGGGTTGTACTTATGCACGTGGACAACATCCTCTCTCTCCCCCAGCAGTTTAGAGAGAAGGGAATAGAGGTCACCTGCACAGGAAGAAACAGAGGAGGAAAAGCGAAAAGACAAAAGAGGAATGGTGGTGTGAAAAGTGAGAAAATCTTTGGAGTGGAGGAAGGGAGGTTGTGCAGCTGGTGTATTAGATATACTCAATGGCTAGGTATACATTTTAGCATGTCCTTTACAACTGTCAGATAGTATGACACGTCCTACACTGAGATCTTGTGTAACAGGAAGACTGCGCAACATCAACAGTCAGACTGTACCACATACAGTATATCTATTCTGATAACAATGACTGGGCTTTTTAGTTCTGACGAAGCTACAATTTCACACCTTTCTATGACAATTTGTCAAGATGCATGTCCATGCAGACATTTTGAGGGTCAGTGGCTCAGACATACATTCATACTACATACACAATTACAACTTTTGCATTAAAACAAACTGGTAGTCATTAATTGAGAAGGATGACTGTCCCTATATTGAATTTATGATTAAATGACTACAATTGTGCTTAATGTTGAACGGTATTAGTGAAGTATTAGACTTCACTTATTGAGAAATAGAACAGCACTGTCTATTCTAGTAATCAATTTTAAGTTTTAAGAAACGTGTCAATTCTAAGTCTCACTTAGAAGTTTGCTGAGGTAGCTAAAGATTGTGGGAGATTCTAACTGACCACAAACTTTTAAAACAGCAGTGTACATTATGAAATTATAAACCATTTCTATATGTATGGTGCAGCTTTTTAATTGTCAATCTGTATGATAGATATGGTACAACAAATAAATAAATAAATTATAAATTGATTTTTTTTATAGCACAAATCCATCAAACTATGAAAGGCTGCCATATGAGTAATATGAAGCACAAGAGTTTCTGTGAACTTCCATGTAACAATCCAAATATCCAGATATATCCTGTCTGACCAATCCAATAAAAAAGTAAGGCATTGGATCAGTGGATCCTTACTTGCCAGTAAACGCATAGATTAGTGGCATCGGATAAAGTGCATCAAGTGCATCAAGTGCAGTCTTTGGTTTTAGCCACTGTTCGTCTTTACTGAAGGCTGGTCAAATATTCCATCAATCATAAACATCTGATTGTCCTACCAGGCAACATTTGTAGAGGTTTTTCTACAGAGCACAGGCTCTCTGTTGTAGTTCTAACTTCTGGTTCTCCATAGATCCAATGCTCTTTTGCAAAATGCCTTTTTCTGCCGTATAAGATCTAGTGCAACTGTGCTAAAATAATTTTTAATGATGTGCCAGTTGATGTTTTGTTTTATGTAACGCCGTGATGTCACTGCGCAAATGAATGTCAATGAATTGACATGAATGGCAGTCCAGCCTGATTTCACCATAATATAAGCATCAACCAGTTAGATTTTGTACTAAGAAAGCTTATATAAACTCAGCAAAAAAGAAATGTCCTCTTATTTTCAACTGCTTTTATTTTTATTTGTTTAGTAAATTTCTTAACGTGTGTAAATATTTGTGTGAACATAAAAAGAATCAACAACTGAGACATGACCTGAACAAGTTCCACAGACATTTTCCAAACAGAAATGGAATCATGAGTCCCTGAACAAAGAATGGGTCGATATCAAAAGTCGCAGTCAGTATCTGGTGTGGCATCAGCTGCTTTAAGTACTACAGCTTCTGATTTAAGCATCTCATCCTCATGGATGGCACCAGATTTACCAGTTTTTGCTGCGAGATGCTACTCCACTCTTCCACCAATGCACTTACAAGTTCTCAAACACATCTGGGGTCGATTAACTTGTGATTTAAATTGCGATTAATTCTGTAATCAGTACACAAAAGTGATCGAATAATAGTTATTTTTATAATAAATAGTAAGTTAGGTAAGATACATAAAATAAGCAAGGTACGTAAAACGAATTAAAAAAGGCAGTGGAAATGGAAAATGAGCAAATGAGTGGTCCTCTGCAGCCATCTACTAGGTGACTAACGTTATTTTTACTGCACAAAAAAAAAAATAGTGTTTAAAATATTAGGGGGTAGGCTCTCATCCCCGCCAAATTCTCTCAGCAGGATCTAACAGTTAGACAGAGTTCTTTTGGCAGAGTTCTATCGACCAGTTGTGCGGGAGTCATGCCCCAAAAAATATAGACATTTTCCTGTATTGAGGATCTTTCTGAGAGTTTCTGCTAGAAGCGGTTTTCCAGCATGCCAGAGCAAATAGCAGAGGTTATGAAGAAGAAGGGTAAATATTGACTTTTGCATATATTGAATATTTTTGCCAATAAAAGACTTAAAACTAAAACTTATGAAACGCTAATCATTGTTTTCCAGTATACCATAGAAACGTGAAAAAATAATCAACAAATCCTGAAGCAGCAAACTGCTAGTACTGGGTTAGGCTCCTTTTGCCTTCAGAACTGCCTTAATTCTTCGTGGCATAGATTCAACAATGTGCTTGGACACATTTCTCAGAGATTTTTGTCCATACTGACATGACAGCATCACGCAGTTGCTGCACATTTATCAGCTGCACATCCATGATGCAAATCACCCATTCCAGCACATCCCAAAGGTGCTCTAATGGATTGAGATCCGGTCACTGTGGAGGCCATTTGAGTTTAGTGAACTCATCGTCATATTGAAGACACCAGTTTAATATGATTTGAACTTGTGGCATGCGACGTTTTTTTTGCTGGAAAATTCCATAGGAAGATTAGTACATTGTGGTCATAAAGGGATGGACATGGTCAGCAGCAATACTCAGGTTGGTTGTGGCATTTAAACGATGCTCAATTGATACTAAGGGGCCCAAAATGTCCCAAGAAAATATCCATCACACCATTACACCAGCCTGAACCATTCATATAAGGCAGGATGGATCCATGCTTTCATGTTGTTCACACCAAATTCTGACCCTACCATCCCAACCCTACCATGTACCATTCCAAGGTCCTGTTTAATGTCACAGTGGTAAAATGCTTCAGAGATTTCCATTGGATTTTGAACTAACCCAAAGAAATACCTAGAGCCCTCAGATAAAGCTCCTAAAACAACTGCTAGACATCAGGGCAAGAAGAAGACTCCACAACCAGGCCTTGAAAAAAATATGACTTCTCATTGGTCCACATGCCGTTTCTTATGAACTAACTGCCTTTCACCCATCTTGACTCTCATCCCAAGGTTCACACCAAGGTGGCCATGAAACACTTTCAGATGAAGCAAGGTAATTTACTGGCCATGCCACAGCAGTGGCTGGAACAAAGAGAAATAGGTATTCTTCGAACATTCAGTGAAGTAAGTAATCTTAACAGCTAGTCTACACAAATCTAGCTGTTAACATACAAATGAAGGCATACATGATAGTTGCAATATTTTCAGTATCTCTTATGTCCATAATTATTCATGTGACGAAATGCCATTTAATAACTTGACGGTACTGTATGCATCCTTTAAATGTCCGTCTGGTTTGAACTTGCCGTGCAAGAAACTGCTCTCTCTGCGGAAGCTTTGTGTTTATAGAACTAATAAAATATTTCGATAATATTGAAAATATATTACGAGATCAATATTTTGTGTCTAATTATTTACTTATGTGGCAAGTAGCTGTGTAATAAGCCGGATAACTTCAATTAAACGTCCTGATCACCCTGCCAGAGATAACAATGTACATTATCCCTTAGTTAATACACGAGACCTTATTGTAAAGTGTTACCAGTTTTCTTAAAGCAAGTAGTTTTGGGATTCAATTTTGCCAAAATAAGAGCAGAAATGAGATACTAAAAGATTCTCTAAGCTCTCAGCAGATTAGAGATGGTTAAATGGATCATGACAAACTATTTAATATATTATTATTTTCCCTGAAGTTAGCTTATGCTAATATTTTTCCGCCCCAAAAAAGTCACTGACCATGGGAATGAAACATTTGTTTTTGGTTCTGACTTTAACTCTATTGCTAAGCCATTGCTGGCTTTAGATCAATGCCTCCTTGGGAACAACAATGTGACTTTGTGTTGTTTATTCATTGAAAGCTTACAGAGAAAATAAATCAGACTAACAGTCACCAACAGGATAAATAAGAATGAACAACCAACAAATGTTTGTGACCAGGTCGAATATAATTTTTGACTGTTCCATCTTCTGGTTCACAAGTTATCCATGCTGAAATGTGCAGAGGAAACATACAATCCCACGCTAAAGTGATCAGGTACTTCAGATGTGGGTTTCTATGTTTAGGAACAGCACAATTTTTGGTGAGAGATGCTTTTAAAGTTTGAACTCCTTATAACTTGACAAAGCATCATAAAAATGTCAACAAATATCAAAACAAAAAACACTGCTGTAAAGGCAGTCATACATTGGTGCATTCATCATAAAATGTTGAGGAATTAAGAAAATGACAGAAAATTTGACTTGTGTCATTACACCTTTAAAGCTAAGCTCTGATCAACCAGAACATGTCAAAGCAGACAGCTTACAAATGCACAGCCTCGAGTCTATTTGCATCCACAGTAGATGGGCAAGAGGACTTATTCAAGTCACCAATGAATCGAATAATGTGCAAAGTGTTAAAGAGTTTATCAAGCCATATGCCTCTTGAAACATGATTTTCTTTCTTTTATGTCAAGTCAAGTCACCTTTACTTATATAGCGATATTTTTTACAATACAAATTGTGTCAAAGTAGCTTTACATTAATAATTGGCAAATAATTTTTGGCTGCACAGCAGCTCCCAAAGAAAATGGTGTCATTGTCCAGCTTAAATAAATTCAGTACTGATTCATTCCGTTGTAAAAATCAATAGTTATTAATTTAGTTAATTTATCTGTATATCAGCACTGGAGAAAACAGTGATGTAATCGTCCAGCTCAGCTCAGTTCGCATACAACGGCGCCAATACAGGCAGATTAAAAACATTGTTGAATATCAGGTCAAGTGTTCCCATGGAACTCAAAAGGAGAAATCTTGCAGAATGTCATTTTCCATACAAGGAAAGAAAATGAAATGGAAGTTATTAAACTCCAAACAGGCCAAAAAAACAGACTAAGTGTGAGTAAGATTTGAGAATGAGTTTGAGAGCTGTGTCAGAGGGAAAGACTGCAGGGTTGCCAGGCTTGCGTAAGAATACCAGTCCAAAAAAGGCCTAAATTATCCTCGTGTTCGGAGGGGTGGAGGGTCACTACAACCAGCGGACTAACATAGCAACCAGCAGAAACCATGAAGTAGTAAAATAACGTGAAAATCACAGACTTGGCAACACTGGAAGGCTGTCGGCTATTTTTAAAAAAAAAATAGTATTACTGTTTTTTTTTTTTTTTAAATTATATTACTTTATTTATTACTATTTAGTATTACATATTTTACAAGCAAACTCATTTTTACAATTGACATCGGGAAACATTCATGGTGTGATGCTTTTATCCTTTTTGGAGTTCAACTCTCCATCTTTCACAGTATAGATAAGAGCAACAAAGTTTTCAAAACATCATCTTTCATGTACTACTGAAGAAAGAAAGTCATGCAGGTTTGGAACAGTTTTTATTCATTTCCCTTGTTCCGTTTGGATGACTCCCCCATCTGATACACTCATTTTGAGTCTCTGAGCCTCTGTTTATGAGTTGTACTATAAATCCATTGTGGTTTTTCACAGTGAATGAATTTCGTTCAGCCAGTGTGTGTCAAATTAGATTTGTAATGCTATTCCAGCAATGACTCAATGACTCAACTGTGATGGTAGTTTCAGTCTCGCTCAGTCTTGACTATGTCTGTAATTTATAATTATTTTTAAACCTCTTACCCTGATCCAGAACTTCCTCTTCTCTCTTGGGCTGCTGGAACCCCAAAGACTCCACAACATCTGTGGAAATTAAAACAGAAATGAGAAAATATAGAAAAGTGAAAACTAAAATCAAATTAAGTACATTCCATTTGCAAAATATTCTGGATTATATATATATAATCAGTCATATAATGCAGTCATACAATGATTATTCAGGTCATACTGCCTACCCACACTATTGTGTATGCAAAATCTTGAAATGTGTGTTTTTGGATGGTACCTTTTGCAGGAGCTGACTCATGCCTCATAGACATCATATGGTCTGGACTGACTGGGATGGGAGTATTGGCCTCAGAAGGGATGTTTTGGAACAGCTCACTACTGCCGTCATCTCTGCAGTTCATGTAAGGCACACTATGGATGTTGTCCATGTAGTACATGATGTAGAAGTTACACATCTCATCATTGGAGGTGCCCCTGTGAGGAAGATAACAATAGAACATGAACAAACTACCGCCACAAAATGCAAATACAGCTCCAAAGCTTTAAGTAAGAAAATATTCAACAGAACTAGAGCAGCTTTTGTCTCAAATGGCACATCCACAGTCCACCAAGATTTTACACACTGTAAAAAGGCAAGATATTTCTCAAAAAAGCCAGGTCCTGTTAGGCTTTTGTTTTGTTTTTACAACTTAATTAGATAAAGATGCACTATGCAGGATTTTCAGTTACTCTTTGCAAATACAACATTCAAACTTGGTCCCTCCTTGTGGGTGGACTCAACACAGCCAGAAGCCATGCCCTCTACCCCGACATCACATCAGTTGCCCAACCTGCGGCAGCATCACGACACAGAGACTCAAGCGCGGTGTTTTAAGACTCAATGAGATGTTTTGCAAACATTCTAACAGTTACATATATAATTAGTTGACTGGGTGTAATTTGCAAGTGAGTTTAGTCATCTTCAGTCTAGCTCACTAATAAGCAATAATTACATGTCATAATAAAAACAATTATAATGCCAAGTAATCTGTCAAATTACAGACAGCAGTCAATAAAGCAAGAAAATAGAGGCAGAGGACAGTGTCTCTGTAGACCCACACCACCACACATTAATAATGGATCACAAATAATGACTGAGGGATTATTTTTGTACCAGTATTGACTTTATTTTTGGGGAAAATACTGCATAATGTAACTTTAACGGAATATCACAGCTATATATTTTTGCTTTGTTTTCAGATTTACTCCTAAATATTCCAAAAGAAAGTAAACTGTTCCCAGTCATTTTACATGTCGATTGGATAGGACGTTGGTCTGAAACAACACAAATGACTCGCACTGCTCGGTAAATTGTATTTTTGCATTGTTGCATTCCAAATTGTGTCAAAACAGCATGATTATTGACTGACACCAATGGTTCTTGATAGTTGATAGAATTTTTAGATATTTCATGTGCTAGGAATGTGTTGATAAAACCATTTTACGTACATGTAAAATGTGATAGCACTTCCAAGTGCTAAGTACTTTTTTTTCATCGACCTCTGCGGCCAAGAGTCAAACAAGTCCACTGTTTTTCCATTTTATATATATATATATATATATATATATATATATATATATATATATATATATATATATATATATATATACACACACACACCGATCAGGCTTAACATTATGACCACCTTGCTAATGTTGTTTTGGTCCCCCTATTAGCTGCCAAAACCGCCCTGACATGTCGAGGCATGGACTCCACTAGATCCCTGAAGG
This sequence comes from Zacco platypus, assembly GCA_038088235.1. Taxonomy (NCBI): domain Eukaryota; kingdom Metazoa; phylum Chordata; class Actinopteri; order Cypriniformes; family Xenocyprididae; genus Zacco; species Zacco platypus. The sequence goes on along the minus strand of CM076086.1, from coordinate 22,169,477 downwards.
TGTGCTGTGGTATCTGGCTCCAAAATGTTGGCAGTATTGCATGGATCAGACATGTTTGTTCACGATTGTATTGAGATCTGGGGAATTTGGAGGCCAAGTCAACACGTCAAATTTGTTGTTGTGCTCCTCAAACCATTCCTGATCCATTTATGCTTTGTGGCAGGATGCATTATCCTGCTGAAAGAGACCACAGCCACCAGGGAATACTGTTTCCATGAAAGGGTGTACATGGTCTGCAATAATGCTTAGGTAGGTTGTACTTGTCAAAGTAACATCCACATGGATGGCTGGACCAAAGTTTCCCAGCAGAACATTACCCAAAGCATCACACTGCCTACCCCGGCTTGCCTTCTTCCCACAGTGCCTGGTGCCATGTGTTCCCCAGGTAAGCGACGCACACGCACCTAGCCATCCACATGATGTAAAAGAAAAAGTGATTCATCAGACCAGACCACCGTTTTCCATTGTTCCATGGTCCAGTCCTGATGCTCACGTGCCCACTGTTGGTGCTTGGTCAGCATGGGCACCCTGACTGGTCTGTGGCTATGCAGCCCCATACGCAACAAATTGCAACCCACTGTGTATCACAGACTTTCTATCAGAATCAGCATTAACTTCTTGAGCAATCTGAGCTACAGTAGCTCATCTGTTGGATCGGACCACACAGGCCAGCCTTCGCTCCACATGTGCATAGAGCCTAGGCCGCCCATGACCCTGTCGCTGGTTCACCACTGTTCCTTCCTTGGACCACTTTAGATAGACACTGACCACTGCAGACCAGGAACACCCAACAAGAGCTGCAATTTTGGAGATGCTCTGACCCAGTCGTCAAGCCATCACAATATGGCCCTTGTCAAACTCGCTCAAATTCTTACACTTGTCCATTTTTCCTGCTTCTAACACATCAACTTTGAAGACAAAACAGGTGCCATGATGAAGAGACAATCAGTGTTATTCACTTTACCTGTCAGTGGTCATAATGTTATGCCTGATCGGTATATATATACATTATATCTTTTAGTCAAAATGTCCTAACTTCCAGTGATATGCTGACATATGCAATGGCAGTTCAGCCATTCACATTCTGCTTCCATTTCAGTATGCAACTTTTACTTTTCACAATCCTATCAACAATCAATGGATAAAATTAAGTCCTGCCCCTTTTTTAGCCTGTTCAATGAGCCATTTCTCTCAGAAAGTCATCACAATCCAGAAGTAAAGTTGGTCACAACTTCCATTTCATGCCAACTTCAAGACAAAGATGTGTTGGACAGAAAATGCATTTCTGATGCTTATCACAATTATGACACCAGAATTACATCAAGTTTTGTGAAATCTGATATTTTGTTGAATAATATAATAATACATTAAACAAGACCACATCCTAATTAGTACAAACATAACACGGTTCCATAATTTAACAGGTATAAAGATTTTTGGACTCCTAATTACACTTCTCATGGGGTGGACTTATTTTTTCACAATATTGTGTGTATAATGGGGCCTGCAAAGTATTCATGTCCGTGTGCTTGTGTGCACATATCTGGCCTAAGCGACCGGTTGACAAAGACCAGACTTTAAGTCAACAGTCATCTTATCTTGTGGCCTTGAGTTGGGTGCGTAGGCGAGGGTGGTGGGCTTCCTGGGAGATGCGTCAATGCACTATTATGTGCTCTCTGTGTCACCATGGTAACAGGAATGGCAGGGCAGAGGCAAACATACATCCAAAGGAGTCACGCTCAATCAGGATTTGATGAAACAGATACATCGACGAGCTGACCTATGCAGTGCGTTTCATCACTCTTCAAACATCACTCAAAGAAACACACCACCACCTGTCTTACGGTGTGTCACTTTGTCAGATAGGACATACAGTAGTAAGACAGGTGGTAAGAAACAACAACAGGAATCCATCACCATGCAAACAGAGTCAAAGGAAGATGGTGGAAACGTCAACAGCATGCACACCATAATCACTCATCTATCACACTTACTGCCACAGTAACTCTACACAGGAACAAAAAATAAAAGAAAATCTTTTACAGAAAATCTGATATTGATTACACAATTTAAACAATGTTATTAAGCTTTACAAAGCGGAGTCTAAATAAAACAAACAAAAAACATTTTCGGTGAATTTTTGACAAAAATATGAACTTACCCGATTAGAGTCTTAGTGGTTCTTCCTTCTCCTGTGAACATACAACGGGCTGCTAGTATGTCTCCATTTTTTACATCAATGATGTTGGAGGCTGGATAAAAAGCCTGAACACAAGTGGTTTAATTTCAGCGAAGAAAAATAAGGAAAAGATAAAAACCCTGTCACTCTCACTTTGTTCTAAAAACCTACCTTGTTCTAAAAAAAGACATTTTTTGGAAGATATTTTTTAATGAAACCTGAGAGATTTCTGTCCCTTCAAATGAAAGTCTATCACATCAAAAAAGCTTCAAAATGTCCTAAAATAAATTGTAAACGTAATTCAATATGAATGGTTTAATCCAAGTCTTCTTAAGAGACACGAACACTTGACAAACAGATTTAATTTAGCTTTTAATTACTGATTCTCAAGTGAACACTGGTCAACACACATTACATGGCAAACGGAAGCTCAAATGTGTTTGCTTGATGAGAAATATCTTTTGTGTTTCGAAAATAAATGAAAGTCTGTGTAAATATAACAACATACATTTTTGGGTGAACTATTCCTTTAAAATGAACAAATTCAAACAAAACGTCATTTGCAACACCAGTAGTTAGCAAAGTTCTACACATCCTTGCTTATTTGTTTATGTATTAGATTTTTGAGTACTTTATGCTTTCAAACTGCCAGGATCCCAAGAGGCCAATTAATTAAACATGATTAACGCAATTTAACACATTTACAAAATCTGATAATACCGTTTCTGGTTTCTAAAGAATACTCTAAATAAGTATTTGCACGGTTTCTTCTTAAAAATAAAACTGTTGCCTTAAAAATTTTATCAAAAACATTTGAATAAACTTGCTGAAGAACAATTTCAGGACAAAACCCAATTCTGTTACTTAGAAAACATGTTCCCAAACAGCACTCCTGTAGCCCAGCAGTACAGCATGGAACAAATATGAACTGAATGCAGCGTAAGTCACTTTAGGTAAAAGTAAACGTGTAAAAGTAACATGATGTCTTCATAATGATACACATAATTTTCTCACACAGTTTCATGGGCCTGTACATATGAAAATATGTAGCTGCTATTATATCTTAAGAATTGAGTCCCTCGCAAATGGTCCTTGGCATCAAAAAGTATGTAAAAACAAATACCTTCCTTAAAGGGATAGTTCACCCAAAAATGAAAATTCTGTCATCATTTACTTAGTTGTTCCAAACCTTCATGAATTTTTTTTCTTGTTGTTTTTTCTGTTGAACAAGAAAAAGATATTTTGAGGAATGTTGGTAACAAGACAGTTGGCCGTAGCCATTGACTTTCCATAATAGGAAAAATAAAATACCATGTCAAATACTAAGTCAATAGCTAATGTCAACTGTCTGGTTACCAACATTCCTCAAAATATCTTCCTCTGTGTTCAACTGAAGACACTAATTCAGGTTTGGAGTAAATGATGACAGAATTGTTTAACTCTTCAGTAAAGTGGCTCTCCAGGTGAATCAGTTGTATTAACAAGAAAAGCACACTGGGCTAATTTTGTGCGCACCATTACAAACCACTCTGGCAGGGAGTTTAATTTCTACTACTACTATTTTTTTATGGAATACTGCAGCATTTTTTATAAATGATTTATCTGTACACATTTTTTTTTTATTTAAGAGCCTTGTGATCTTTAATCAAATCACTTCCCTTCCCTTTTGCAGAGGCAGCTCTTCTTTGATGACGTCTTTACCGGTATGAGTGCGGGGTAACCTGTCACTCACATGAGATCCACCAATAGCAAACCACAACAATCCAACCATCCAATCAATTCCCCATGGACAAAAATCAAGCCCCGCCCAACATTTGCTCTTGTTTCAGGAGCCGTTTCACTTATATATGTGCTGTAATAGGGAAGTAAAGACTACTTCCATCTCATGCTGACTTTAAACAGGACTGACAGCAGAGATGCATGAATCACAAAGACATTGATGGGTCATTAACATGACTGACAACACTTATCAACAGTGAACGATAATGCATGAACTTCCCTCTCTAAGTGCCACATAGTAACCCATCATGCTCGACCAAGCAGAGAGGACTTGTATAAACATACCTGTGGCAACAGTGGAGACTGGCGCCCAATCTGAGTCCACTGTCCATTTCGAACCCTGTACCCACTCACAACTTTACCTGAAGCACAAGACACACATGCATTTCATTACCACAAAAAGAAAAGACAATTTGCAAAGAACTTAGAGGATATAACAAATAAATACATTAAAAATGCAGTATCTCACCAAGGCTGTGTGTGTGTGTCCTGAAGGCGAATGGATACATCGGGAAAGATTTGTAAGTGCAAGCGATGTCTGCATTGGTAACTGGGAAAACCAAAAACATCAGACATCATCAATAACACAACGTACATTTAAAGAATTGATAAACTGATCATAACATTCGAGGTAAAGCTGAGAAGACTTGCACAACCTTAAATGTCCATAAGATTATTACAGATTATTAGTGTCACAAAGATCGGTTTACCTTTATTCCCGGGAGGAATGACAGTGTCCAAAGACATCATCAGATACATGCCAGCAATAAAGGGCTGTCTGCATAGGGGACACAACATCCATCACTTTTAAAGGGATTTCAGTTAAAGGTGCTGAATAAAATGAACTTAATTGACTTTAATATTAAATTGCTTACATATTGCATCACATTTATAGTCTTAAAAGCTATATGATTAAGTGAGGAATAACTGACGACAGCACACTGAATTATTGAAAAATAGCGCACACCTGAAGAGGTAATGCAGCCACAATGCGAAGAAGGGCATTGTTTTTCAGTAATTCTACAGTTCAGAGTCAATTTTATTTAACAATTACCACGTCAAGATATTTTACAGGTTTTTCTATTGAATACGCTCGTGTGTAGAACTACTTTCTTAACATTTGACTTTTAAATATACTCTACCCTGATGAAGATCCTTTCTTTTTTTATACAAGAGTCACCACATAAAACAAACTAATTCAGATAAAAGAAAACTAATTCAGGATGTCCTAGTGGGTGTTTACATATCCATTTTCACAAGTTTGTTGAATTCAGGTCAATTTATGCACCTGTTACAAACATAATAGATGGACATTATACCGTTGACATTCAAAACGTGCTTAATGAGAAGACAATGGGCTTAAAGTCGGGTTCACACTGTACAATTTTTTATAGTCCTTTACGACTGTTTCTTGTCAGACAGTACGAACATGATCCCCGCTGTAAGCCATGTCACACTGATCTCAGTTGTCTTTAATGTCAGACTTTATGGCAGTCAAGACGCTGTAAATATGGAAGCACACAAGACTCGTCCAGAGTTTAACATCATCAATCTGTGATGCGCTCGGTGACTGTGAGCTGCATTTACATGAGGGAAATAAAGAGTTGTGCTCTTTAACATAAGTGATAAATCATTGGAGGACATGAGCTGAACTGGAGATGATTCATTCATGTGTTTTGTTTTTATTCATGTTCAAATAAATACTCCATTTTATTAAATTATACAAACTGCATTGAGAAACAACATTTTACTATACTTTTGGATCTCTCTTGGTAAAATTGCTTGTCCAAAAATTTATAATTAACCCACAGACTTTCTGAAATTTAATTAGGCAGTGGATTTCTAGTTCACAATGTGCTTTGCATAGGACTGGATAAGGAGAATAAATTTGTTGAAATTATGTTAATTTTTGTTTTTAGTGAAGGGGAAGACCTGTTACAGTTTAATGCTGTTAGGTTTGACATTTAAAAGGGTTTCTGTAATGTTGACGTTTTTGTGGTTACCATTATGGTGAAGAGAAGATACATGAAGGCAAACACTACATTAAGCAAGTGATATCTTACTTGTTCATTAAATATAGATGCTAAATAAGTTACATTTAGCATGTGCTATGATAGCTGTGGGTTTGAACTGACATAGATAAGATGAATTGGTTCAAGGGCTACAATTCTGGTAGTTGGATTACCATGACTTTTTGGGGGTAATCACATTAAAAATGTGTTTATGCTACAAATTATTAAGTTCCTCTAACTCAATAGAGCTTGTTGGTTGAACGTAAATTCACTCAACGTTGTCATTACTCAAAATGACAACGTTTTTTGTTGAGCCAACACATTAATTTTTAGAGAGAAGGTTTCAATAGAGAATTTCAATCCATTATAAAACTACTTATTGGTACATTACAAGAATACAAAAAAAAAGGTGATGATGGGTGATTTATTCTCCAGCTCAAAAATGACAAAAAAGTGGTCCATTCAATGCAATAAATTACAAATCTTCTGAAGCCATGTACGCTAAATTTGTATGACGAATTGACCCAAATTGAAGTTGTAATTCACTGATAATCGTCCCCAGATCTCAAATCTCATTTTGCAGTAGTTTTCAATTCAAAAACAGTCAGTTGCGTCAGGCTTGGCATCATTGAAGAAAGTCATACAGGTTTGGAACAACAAGACGTACACGATGACAAAATGTTTGTGTTTGGGAGCAACAAATATGTCTTACGAATAAGATATTTTAAATTCTAGTGGCAATAACTTACGGTTTGGAAGTCATTCTTAAAGTGAGTCCTGAGCAGTCTCTATGATGATCTACAATCAAGACAAGATAAAAATTAGTCACATCTCAAGACGTCTCAGAACATCTCACATTTCACCTCTCAGAAACGCTGCTTTTCATTGACGTTACAGACATAATACAACAGTTCTCAATGAGCAGGACTGCTTAAAAGCAATACTAGCAAAGTGATTGACAGGCATCTAAGTGCATACAGAAAATTGTCAAAATGAGAAGAGGGTGAGTAAATAAATTATCACAAAAAAATTTAGGTGTACAATTCGTTTGTCATACATAGTAACTTTTCTGAACAGTCAAGTTTGATTGATGCTCGGTTATTAAAACATGCTGGTCTCACAATACTGTTGCTTTAGCTTTGGAACTGCTGTATTTACCTCTGAAATTGTTGACATCACCATAGTGAATTTGCAGCACAAAGTAGTTAATTCTGGTGTCTCCTCCAACTTTAAAGCCAACATCTGAAAAAAAGGGTGCACTTCAGGGTTGTTTTCATTGCTTTTCAGATAAGAACCATTTACTCATGATCACTTTTACGTTATATGGGCTAAACTCATCCGGCTGCTTTGAGATCGAGAGAAGAAATGATGAGGACAAAGGTGCGCACCTTTGGGTAGTTTGGTTGGAGGGGCATTCCTGGCCCAGGCGTACATGATCTTGGCCTGATCCCGACAGGTCCCCAGCTCTTTCCCACAATCCCTGAGCAAACCAACACCAACAACAACAATTAAAAAGTCAGAAATTATCCAGCTTAGCATAATTTTTACTCATTTAACACGTCCATTCACAATGGTAAAGTTATAAATTTCTTATATGAATACACAGTAACACACATTTTAGCGAAAAAAAAAAGTTAATGTAATGAAAAAACTAATGAAAAAACTAATGAAAAAAAAGAAACAATGTTTAAAGTTTGTAATTTTAATGTGGGTGTGACCATTTCATTCTATCTACATTTTCAACATTCTATCTAACTTGGACTATGATTTTCCAGAAAACTTCTCATTTATACCTGATAGAAATACAGGGGTTGGACAATGAAACTAAAACCCTGTCCAACACAGTGTTGGAGGTTTCACACCTATATGCTGGGCCTGGTGGCCAATCTTCACTGTAGAGCAGTCCAATATTGCAATCTACTACTAATCTGGATTGTGTTCAAAAAACATAAAACCACAGCTTCCCAACCATCACTTCCCTCTATAGGTGCCACATAGTAACCCATCATGCTCAACCAAGCAGAGAGGACTTGTATATACATACCTGTGGCTACAGTGGAGACTGGCATAAAACCACAGCTGCCCAACTCACTGCAGAATTAAATGTGCACCTCGACTCTCCTGTTTCCACCAAAACGGTTTGTCGAAAGGGCCCCAGGGTCAATATTTATGGCTGGGCTGCTATAGCCAAACCTTTGACCATTTGTGTTAATGTCAAATGCCAACAGTGCAAATCTTGGTCTGTGAACAATGTGAAACATATATTGTTCTCTGATGAGTCCACCTTCTCTGTTACAGTGTGGAAAAGCCCCAAAGAGGGTTAACACCTGGACTATTGCTGCCAAGAGTGAAGCAAGAGGTGGATCAGTGATGGGTTGAGCTACCATATCAAGCCATTCTCTAATGTGATTGATGGGTGTGTCACTGAAAAGAACTACCGAACCATTTTGGACAATTATATTATAATATTTCAGAAAATGTTTTCCTCCACCAGCATCACATAGTGACCTGGCCACTGTTCTGGAAGAGGAATGGCTCAAAATCCCTTTAGCCACTATGAAGGACTTGTATCTGTCATTCCCAAGATGAACTGATGATGTATTGGCTGCAAAAGAAGTCCCTACAACGTACTCATAAATTAGTGTGGCCTAAAACCAGATGTTTCAGTTTCATCGTCCAACCCCTGTATATTGACACCCTAATCTGATTTGATGTGCTATACACCTTGTTAAAACTTCTATTGACTAGTTTTGAAGATGGCATTGTATCCAAATATTTTTTCCCAGCATAAAAAAAATCTCACTGCACTGGGGTTGCACACGACTCATGCTCCACGAATCTTTTATTTCTAGGCATTTGCTAGCTTGGCATATTAATTAGCTTATTTTCATGCTGAGCTTCAGAAGCCTCACATCTAACACTATGAAAGTGTGCAAGCCACGAGAAGCACCCTGCAGTATCTGCATGATAAATGTTTTACATACATGAATGACATTAAAAGGGAGAAGCTATTAGACTATGGAAAACTGCAGAGTGAAGACTGATGGCAGGGAAATGAAGCAATTGTGATTAAAACGAGGCATATTTTAAATATATCTTAGCTTTGTCAAAGCATGTATAAATGTATTTCTCAGGCACCACCACTTGTTTATTTAGTGGCCATATATTGAGGTTTGATTATCAGATGATATGGCTGTATGGTATTTACTGAGACATTTTTAAGTTAATTTCTTCTTTGTGCATCTAATCACACGACCCATGGAAATTGAAGAAAGGATGAGAACCACCCCCCCCTCCCTTCAGGTCATCTCGGATGCTGTTGTCAAGGTGCACATGGTTGCCGTAGTAACCGTAGTTTATTACTTTTAACTTTCTATAGAGGAAGCTGTACGTATTAGCCAAAGCATTCAGTTTAATTTTGGTAATAATCCAGCAGTGTTACACTACAGGCCAAACAAAAGCTCAGATGAGATTTAATGACATATTTGTTCAACTTGTGTTAAAAAATAAAATCATATGGCTAGTACACTGAGAACCTAGTCTTCTAACCAAATAGGAATGCATGACTATGAATTGTTTCCCAAACACTCCTACCACCTCACACAAGACAAATAGGTACTGTAATCCCATCTTAAACTCACTTTAGGTTGGATCAGAAGACAACATGTCAAATGCTCAAACAAAGAGATCAATGTTTTGATAGTGCCACAAGGCTACAGTGTTTACAATCTTCAGGAACAGTCAGTGGATTATTTATAGCTGACTAAGTACTCAGAACAGGGAGAGAAGTTTGGTGGGGGGGGGGGGGTTAACACTAAACAAATGAAATCTTTAACTGTACAACTGTACTTACAGTTTCTGCAATTGTTGATGTTATTTAACAAAATTAAGATATGCATGAGCTCGCCAAGATTTTAATGCTTTTGAAAGAAATCTCTTCTGCTCACCAAGGCTGCATTTATTTAATTAAACAGTAATATTGTGAAATATTAGTACAATTTAAAATAGCTGTTTTCTATGTGAATAAATTGTAAAATGTAATTTATTCCTGTGATCAAAGAAAAAAAATAAAACCCCACACACACACACACACACACACACACACACACACACTTCAGCATTACATAGCAAAGACATGATTCTCAAGATATCAGATGTGACTCACCAGTATCCTTGAGTGGCATAAGGGGTTTTGCAGCCATATAAAATCATGTGGTGGGCTGTGTCCATACTGGCATGAGGAACAAAGTCCACTGAGAAGAGAAACATGTTTTTAAGTCAACAATCTTAGTGAGAAAATGGAGATGTTAAGGTTAGCATCTTAAAAGGCAATCAAATGTATCTTAATAAACCTGTGTCAAAGTATTTCTGCACACAAATAACTACTGGAAAAAGAGCTCACTTTAAAACAGATCTGCTTGCAAAGCTGCCTCAAGCTATTTAAGAGAACTTTACACTGACAAAAATCTGGTGCAGGATTTACATTCTAAGTATTTGTGAAATGTAGTAGCACTTGAGTGAGAATTGTTTCACAGAAATGGCAAGTAACAAAATTAATTAAATGTAAAACGTTTACATTTAATTAAACAAAATTAACAAAAATTATTTTGTTATAGTGTATATTTGCATGAAACCTCTGTGAAGAGTTTGAAAGGGTGAATGCTGTTTGCCAATTGGTATGAACCACAGCGAACATCAATATGCTATATCTTCAGGAAAGGCCTCTCCCTCTATTGTAGTTATGAATAATAGATGGGTTCTTTGATTGATGGCAATAGCAAGACAAACAATGTATCTCTCAGCAGTCTGAATGGACCTGCTTTCTCTAGAGACCACCACAATGTATCAACACATTACAGATTCAAAACAAGTCAGTTCCACACAACCAGTAAACAATTACAATGAATTAATTTTCTTGATCCCTCAACTTGCTTCATTTCAAGATGGATGTCGCTGAATGTAATGATAACATGCCGCTTAATAAGTGAGATGTTGATTCAGTAACCACTCAGGCTGATTCAATGAGTTCATTCACTGAAAGATTCATCCGATTTATTCAAACCACTAACTCCTGATTTTGGAAATCAAAAGCACCGACTCAAATGAGCCATTTTCAATTAATCGGACTACACCGCTTGCGCTTTGTTTTATAGTTTTATAGAAAGATGTACATGGTCTTGTTATCTCATCTCATTCAATTCAGACTACATTCACAATTTGGGTACAACATGATTCCATTTGCCTTAGCGATGGAGATTCAGAACTGTAGGAAAGACTGGAGACTATGATAGAAACAATAATGAAAGTCTACAAAATCATTAATATGTTACAAAAGCATTCAGGATATACAAGGAAATAATCTCAAAAGCCTGAACGAACCATCACCACCCATACAGTAAACGATCAACTGTACAGGAAGGCCAAAGGTTTTCAGCATGTACTTATTGTATTGGCAGTGAGTGTTGAGGTTCAATTGTGGTTGGTGAATTTCAACAGCCTGCCATTAGTCATAGGTCACGATATCATGGGATTCACTGGCCTGGATGAGTTGTGTAAAGATCTACTTAAGCACACAGCAGGACACAGAGAAAATTAAACCGAAGAGACTGGCCTGAACAAGATTATATCTTTAAAGCCTGATCAGATTAAATAGTCATGTCATGATGGGGATCACAGACAACAAATAACTTTCAAGCATATGAATTCAGGTTGGCAGCCGCTCCTTGTCCAAACAATACGATGCATATGCACTCATAAAAATAAAGATGGCAAGTTTCATTCATTGTGTATTTAAGAACACTTCCTTGTTCTGTCACAAGTCTGGCTTATTTGTAGATGGTTCATGTGGTGAATCTTGGTTCTTGTTCTCTTGTGTTTTGGCTTGTTTGGATGTTTGATCCTGCACCTGGATCTAAAACTGTTGATCATCTACTCACCTATGTAGGCCTCCCGTGACGTGGGGACAGGAACAGCCATACAGTAGTAGCTGTCAGACTGTTAAGAAACAAACACATATTAGACACTTTCTACCATACATACACACATTCATTGCTGAACGTGTATTCAAAATGGATTGATTCAGGGTCATTGATGCACCAGGTCAGGGATAACAGAATGAAATCCTCCATAATAAGATATGTCATACACTCATTTCTCATATTTTAAGCAATATCTACAGTGTGTCTCTCAAATCAATTTTTCTGCCAACTATTTTAACACAACAAGCGATAATTTTCATCACATAACTTCATTACATTAACATTTCATATAATACTGGATTAAAAATCTAAAGGGTGCAAAACATTTTTTATTTGCAACAATAGAGTAATCTAATGTCAGAAAAGTTTATCTTTTCATAATGTAGATTTTTTCCAATTGTAGAACAGGGACAAGATTTGGGTGAACTTGGGTTAACATACTTCCAAAGCTTTCATTTTCTTATTTTTCAACCATTCTGAGGTAAGGCTGCTTGTAACACTGTAATATGTTTTTAATTTAGACAAATCCTCTCTTTCTCTGGATTTAGTGCAAAACCAGCCACACAAATGGTTACTTTTTTCACTATTTTGGTCTTCTGGTTTTAAAATCTTAGTCATGCCTATTGTACATCAATGACTCAATGTTGTCAAAAAATTATTCATGAGACTGTAGGTCCTTATCTTATTAAAAAGACACTTCTTTTAATTATCCAGGCTTTCCAATAGCAGATGCTTCAAACTGTGCTTCAAAATGCAACAGCATGTTCATAAATGTTTTTGACAGCTGTGCATTTATTTGTGCATTAAATTATAGCTGTCACAGGATGTATTTGCGTACTGTAAAATGAGCTTAATAAATCATCATTTATTTGTTAATTTGGATTTGTGCAATGGTGAACTGCAATGTGGATTTGAGGGAAACTTTAACTCAGTGACAGCGAAATAGAACTGACAAGATCAGAAGCCGTTGTTGTGCTGCTCTCACCCCTCCACTCTGCTGCTTTTTTTTTTTTTAAGCATTTTTCAAAACTGCGGTGAGAACTTACCGGTGATGAAACAGTGGGTTTCATGACATTTAAAAAAAAATGTGAAAATTACAAAGAAGATGTAAAGAACTCTTACCTCTGTTGGAATCACTCCTGGTATGCGAATATCAAGTGAAAAATTGTATGGATTGGACAGGACAAAAGGCTGCCTGGTCCTTGAGCAGTCATTGGGGTCTGACCAGGGATTTTCCTGAAACCTATCAAAAAAATAAAAATAAATAAAATTGTGAATGTGCATTGCAATGTGGTTGCAAGGAATCCAGATCAGCAGCAGCATGAACACAGATTTGAATGTTCCAGTGTGATTTTGTCAAAGGTTTAATAGATATTGTCATTGATGAATGATTAGAGAAAGAATTGTCATTTAAGAATGAGATCATTATTCATATCATAAAAATTTCATGTAAAGCAAAAATAACACACATAATTGTGAATACATATACTGTATATGAGAAATTACTCATATCGAGATAAAAGATTTTGGTCATACTGCCCACCTCTAATTCCATTAAACACAAAAAGACAGTTATAGATCTATACGGTGTTACTACTTTGAGTTAAAATAAAAAGTAATGATTTATTTGAATGTGTCTATGTTACATGTATTTACTATAGTAACTACAGTAAATTATGCATAACTACAAGCAACTAATACTAAACCAAAAACTTAACCCAAAACCTACAGCAAGCATGTGTTAATTAATATTACTCTATACTAATCTGTGAAATAAATTGCACTGTAACAAGGACACATTCACTTAAAATGTGACCAAAAAGGAAGGAGCAATAGACATTTTCTTCAGCATTGTGACGTACATCCAAGTGACACATATTATTGGAAAAGACAAAATGTAGAGCGATGTTGAGATGTGGATGTGAGCTTGCAGTCGACTGTGAAGGGGGCGGAGTTAAGTGCACTAAATGACTGGAGAAGTTCTACACACGTCAGCAGAGACAAGTCTGTCGTTTTCACCAGAAGATCCAGTTATGACATTTTGATGAAACATTACATTACAAGGTCAAAATATTCATTAAAAAAAACAAAACAAAAAAACATGCATGAATGAAATGTTCACAATAAGATCTATAACATGCATTTGGAAAAAAGATTGACTGATGAATTTTCATTTCATGCGGACCTAAAGAAAATGAATTGTCTTACCTTTTGAACCTGTACATGGAGTTTTGGACACTGCGACTGTGACACTGAAAGAAGAGTGCAAACACAAATATGCTGCACCCCAGCATGCCCATCTCTGACTGGACGGAAGAACGATCAACAATAGAACTGAAAGTAAGCCGATGCGATTTCCGCTTCAATCCTGCCCTGCCGCCATAAGCAATGGCAACACTCAGCGACTGCGGGCTGCTTCGGATCTCCTACTCCTCCGATTCTCTCTTTCTGCTCTCCTCACTTGCACAATCTCTTCAAAAATGTGCCATAAAAACAGTCGAAGTCTCAGTCGCCTCCACTCTGAACGAAACCAGGGCTGTCCAGATATAGGACGACCACCAAAGGAGATGAAGAAAACGAGAAAGGCTTCCTGCTCCTCACGCCGGGCAGAGCATATCACGAATGCAACATCAGGCTGTCACAACCTGCAAAAACAGCAGTCAAAAAAAAAAGGAGACTAGGTGAATAAAATACCGCTTTTAGAAATATATACTCCGCACTACAGAATAATCAGTGAGATTTATTCTTACATCCCCTACCAACATTCATGAAATATACATGCAGAGTCTGTCTCTGAGGAGAGACAGAGGGAATGGGTGGAGGGAAGGGAAGTGAGAGAGCACACAATAATCTAATCAAAGTGGATTCCTATAACAATACTCTCGGCTTGCTCCCTAGGAGACACAGGAAGTGAAGGGGCCTCAGCAGTGCATAGTGACTGGAGATGTCACTTTAGTGGGGCTGCACTATACTGAATATCTCTGCTGCAAGTTTTCAGTTTGAATAAGTATCACTCAGAGGTATTCTCTGCGAGACGTTAATGACCAGGGCTGAGTCACTGAGAATTATGGGAGGTATTAGCTGAGTGGATTTTCAACGTGTCGTCTGTTTATCTTGAGAGCGACATCACAATATGTCCACATTCAGTGTCAATGGGATGCAAAAACAGACGCTGCCACGCTAAACGTGATTGATATCATTTTTGTAATGGCAGATGTCTCATGATGATGAAGAGAGGCCTAACCAAAGATAAATAAATGGCAGAAAAAACAACCAGACGGGGAAGAACTGGAAGGCTTTCAGAAATGGGCTTACAGTCTTTCAATGTAAGCTGAACTAATCGCTGAAATAATCCTCTTGACAGACACTGTTGACAATTAACATATTGCCAAGGAGCTGCTTGGTCTTTCTGGGCCATATGATAATGAGAAAAAAAATGCACATCTAATAGACACAGCAAATCCAGACTCATTCCCTTAGATATTCTGAGGAATAAATAGGCATGTTTTGACAAATGTCAACATATTCAAATAATTGACCTCTGTATGAGTCATTAACAAATTAATTTACATTAAGTAAATTTTATTGCATTTTATCTATTGTTTTTGGTTAGGATAAATGGTAAATTAATTTAATAGTTTATTGTGAAATTTTTATTTATTTTAATTGAATTGTTTATATACTTATAAAATATACTTTTTGAAACAGAAACAATAAGGCACAAGAGGCTGTGATATATTGTGAATATAGTCACAGCTTAAGAGGAAGGAGCTAGCTTTCAAATCATAACATCCCACCCTTGCTTTAGAGCGTTCTCCAAAGCTACGCTTCCTCCAAAACACATGATGGCGCACACACATCTGATCTCTGCAAAGCGTCAAAAGAGATGGCATTAAACTACCAAGTCTCAAAGCACATAACATTACAATAATAATGAATGTAAACAACTTAGAGAGCTTGTACCCGAATGCTGATGATTCATTTCGGTGTTAATAGTGTTGTCATGTATGCATAATTCCGAGTCTGAGGACGTGAACAGCTCCGATTAGAACGTCACGGGTTGCCATGTCTTAATTACGGTAGTTATGGCGGGAACACAGCATAAGCTTGTTGTTTTGATTCAGTGGGAAGTGTAAAAGGTGGCTGCTGTTTGTTTGTGGAGCTTTGTGACTGATGTCTGTGTACATAAATTCTCCACAGCATGAAAAGTATGATGTTTGAGTATGTAAAAACATTCGTTAACAGGCAGGTAGGACATTCATTTCATTTCATTCGGACTGAATATAATGACTGGATGGACATTTTATGGTCCTACGCCTTTCACATAAGATATATTTTTATAAAAATATATTTAGGTCGTTTAACAGTCATTGCTATAAAACTTTCAATCAGTATAACAAAAAAAATCTGTAGAGAATTACCTATTGCACCTTTAAATCCACTTTTAGATTCTCCAGATGAGGTTTGTAGACCAACCAGTTGTCTTTGATATTTGTGGAACGGTATCATTTGATATGAACTATAAATTATAAATATCTCTCATAAAACAGGACTGAAAAAGGTCCCAGTTTGCTTTTTTAAAAAGCCATCTTCTGTACACTAGACCCTTCTCCTCCTTTAAGAATTAGAATAAGTGGGAAACAGTCACTTGCACAAACTCTTCATTATGCTATTATACATTATTTAAGCCAATTCTATTTAAACTACTAATATAGGAACTGTATCAGTACTGTGAGAAAAGAGAAAAAGGTCAGCATTAAAAATACATTAGCACACTGCATTTCAGCCATCACAGACTGACCCCATCGTCCATTTTTTAATATCAAAACAGAAGCTGTAAATCAGAAAGCGCACGATCTATTGTGCGTTCATAAGGTATGAATCATCTCACACGCGCAAGTCTGCACGTCATCCATACCTGTTATGAAATGTAAAACTTACAGCCTACAATCTCAAGTAACTGAAAAGAATGGCACTGTAATCCAGGGAAACATCTACTTTTCAGCAGCCCATGATGCTTTTTACTTTCAGAGAAACCTGTCCCAAATCATTTTTTGATTAGGATGGATCATGGATGGTGGGAGACAAGTAACACTCTGAGAAACAAATAGCCATATCTAATGATCACCTGCACCTTCTCAAACATACACCACTGATCATCTTGCAAATATCAATCTGCCACACGGCAGTCTCTCAAAAGTCGCAATAAATTATCACTGACGCAATAAATCCACTCAAACAATCGCACTATATAGAGCTGCTCTTGTCACGAAGCATTCTCTCCGCTAACACTTGCATGAAACACACTGTCACAGAGGGACAACAGAGTCCAGGAGAAGGAGAAAAGACAGAAATTCATAACAGACTGCCTACCTCACTTGTTCATCAGATTAAGATCTGAAGCAGAGCAGAAAATGAGAGGGTACTCGAGAAAAGAGATGCACAGCCGCTTCAGTGCAGCCTGACTCATTGAGTGAGAGAGAGAGAGAGAGAGAGAGAGAGAGAGGGAGAGGGAGAGAGGGAGAGAGAAAGGAGAGAGGGAGAGAGCAGGAGAGAGAGACAGTCTAGCATGCTGGTTGACATCATCATCATCGTCACACCCAAGACTTGAGGAGAATGTAACTATGGTAACCGCTGCACACCCACAGGCATTCACCATCAGTTACCATAGTTACCGTCCCCATGAGTCTCTCTCTTCACATTGATCCATCAGTGTTTAAGCAGCCTTTAGCTCTCATACGCAGCAACACACCGTGAAAACCTAGTGGCTTCGCCCACGCAGTCTGTGTTGGAGACTACCAATTGTAAGAAACGACATCACAACAAAACTACTGGCTAATCATGCTTGATTAAATGAGCAAAAACAATATAATTTAGGTTTATTGCTCAAATTCATACACAAATATATAAATAGTATAATGTTGAGAGAATGACTCTGATTACATCATTGACGATGCTTCAAAGTGGGCGGTTGCCGAGCTCTTTTGACGCAGTATCCGTTCCCATGGTAACAGCAGCTTCTCTGATAAAGCTCTTTTCAGAATTCATGGGTAATGTAGTTCTTCATTGGGAATTTGGTTATTGCCTTTTTAATAAAGTTAAAACTACTCTAATTTATGACATAAGCAGCAGAATCATCACTTTAAGCTCAAGATAGGTCTTTGCTGAGGTATACAATACAATTCAATTAACAAGGGCTTTATTTTAAAGATGCATATAACCATGTATTTAAATTCAGGAGAAATCCAGAATGACAGGCTTGTATTATAGTGTTTGAATCAATTTCTCAGATATATGCTTATAATGCCATTTGGTTAATTTAGTTACTGCCTCTTCGCTGTACAACATCTAATAAGGTAAGAGAAAAGCATTTTAGCTGTTAACCATTTAACCAATGAAATGTTTAATGTTCATTAAGTCACAGAAAAGAAAACATTTCAATTGACAAGGGTCACTTACACTTAATTTTTGGGACTTTTGTAGAATTTTAAAAATCTACATTGTGTCAACCACAGGATGTGACCAACACTTTAAACTGTTAGTGATCACAAATAGTTAAGAGGCATGACTATGAGGGTGTTGCAAGGCTTTCTCTGCCGTCATTGTTTCAGTAGCAGTATTAACACAGCCCTGTTATGCTTTTTCAAATATTACTTTTCATGCATCAAAGGTCTGCAAAATTTTAAAGACCAAGTGTACAACAAATAAAGTTGTCACCTAAACGAAAGAACCGATTCTGAACTGCCTGAAACGAAACATCAGTAATTCCAGTCTCACTTCCTGTTACATACGTATGTAACGATGTAACCAATTTGTATAATGTTTGTCTATGGTCTTCATTGGCTGTCCACGAACATCTTCGACATTGAGCTGCCCCCAAACCCTGTAGTTGTAGTTAAGACTGGAAGAGTTTGGTTTGTGTTGCCGTTTTCAGCACTGCTAATCCACTTTGCAATCACAACAGAGAGGGCCATCTGACCAATCAGAACAAAGTATCCAAATCCAAAAATTTAAGTTTTGGACCTTGGATGCATGAAATCCTATAGTAGGAGACCTGCAAAACAAAATTAG
Source organism: Zacco platypus (assembly GCA_038088235.1). Taxonomy (NCBI): domain Eukaryota; kingdom Metazoa; phylum Chordata; class Actinopteri; order Cypriniformes; family Xenocyprididae; genus Zacco; species Zacco platypus. Next base: position 22,150,458 of record CM076086.1, on the reverse strand, counting down.
GCGCCTTTAAACGGCATGCCATCTTGCGTACAGAAGCCATCAGCACATGCCGCAATGTTTAATGGCACATTCAGAGTTCTGAAACTGCGGAAAAAGCATGCAACATGTTGTGGCACCTCCAGTGCTGACTGACACATGCCACTGTCTGCCAGAGATTAATGTACATGGAGTAATATATGCACTTAACGATGGGACAATATTTACTTTCAATCATAGGCTTTAGGCCAATTACACTGGAGTTATTTTAGTACCAACCATTAGGCTTTTCCATACTGTAAGGTTTATATAGCTGTCTTGTGTCATTGTATGTATTAGCCTATTACAGAGAGACATATATATATATATATATATATATATATATATATATACACACTGTAATATGTTTATATTAGTATTATAAGTTTATGTAACCAAATAAAAAATATATACTTACAATTAGTTTTATTTTACATACATAACGTAATCGTTTATTTATTAATCAGCCAGACACTGATTACTTGTTTTTTTACTAACAAATAATAAAATACACTTGCTACCCTCCGAACTATCTTAATATAGTTTATCTTGTGCTGGTCAATTTTGGACTAACTCACACTGACAGCTACCGGCGGCATGCATGCAGCATCACGCAAAGATAAGATGCCACTGTTAATGTAGTATTTGTAGTGCCCCATGATAAATTCATGAAATAACATTCAGTGGCACATAACACTCAAAAACAAATGTTTTAGTTTTTATTTATTTGTTGTTGGACAATAGATGTGCTATGTAGAATTTAAACCTACAAGTAAGTGTATTTTTATGATTGCGTAACTGTAAAGAGACAATTGTAATGGTGTAATCAAATTCACCTTTTTTTTTGCACAGGATGGTATCATTCATGAAACATGAGCAGAATGAATGTGTAAATCGTTTATAAAGCCGCTCTAATATAAATTTTAGGATTCATGAAAATGTTTTTAATTTTCAAAATGTTAGTTGGTATAAAAGAAATTTACACCTGCTCCCTACCACATGTAAATGGTGCGTATAACATTGGAACAATCTATGTTCTTCTATGCAATCTATGCAAACTGATGATCGCACTATGTAAACTCGACACTCGTCACTGTCACTTTTTACCCAGCCACCCAATCACAGTGGAGCAGGGCTGGGTCAAATACTTCGCCGACTAACCATCCTACTCGTACAATGACTGTACAACAATGGAGAAGGAAAGTTGCTGGTTACTGCATTTTTACACTCAGCATGGATATTCCAAATCATAACAACCAAAGCATCTCTCAAGCATCACTAACTGGCTATTTTCAGAAGAGCACCTGGCATTTTTCAGCTGGCTAAAAACACTTTGGTGGACACACGTTAATTGAATATGTATTGTTAGACATATGGCCTATTAGTCTCTTTTGCATTTATGCAATATAATGTACTGAGTTCGGAAGATTCAACAGAGTTCTGGAAACGTAATTTGAGCAGTTGTCATTCTTAGGCAGGGGTTACGCTAATTGTGAATGAGCGTGCACGTGCGCCCAGTTTACGAATGATTAGTTAAACACACGTCTAACTATCAAATCTGATGTTTATGAAGCATTTGTTTCGGGAAGGTAATTTTACACACAAATTACTCCGAATTTACTCATATTTATGAAAGTTTCATGAATAAGGCCCAATATATATCATAGCCTACATTATATTGACTATATTTGTTTTCATAGCCTTCACTATGAACATTGTTTGTAGGACAACATCGGGCAGGATATGACACAAAGGATACTTTGTTTTTTAATAAATACAGATCTTTTTTTAGAAAATAGGAAAATGTAGAAAATACCATTCAACTAAAAAATACAGAGATATGATTTTTTGGCCATATCGCCCAGCCGTAATATTTTCATGTTTTTTTTCCCAAAGGGAACATAAAGTAACAGTACACAAGTTGAAATTATGAGTTTTGAGATACAAAGAGCCTATAGTTTTGAAATGACAAATCCAAATAAATCCAACCAGGTTTAGATCAGGTTCAACAGGCAAACCTTAATTGGTAAACATTCTCGGTCAACTCGGGTTTAATCCAGAGTTTGGGATTAACTCTGAAGCGTGTGCACCTGAAAGTCCAATCAGCACATGGAGAGCATCAGTTTGATTCACTTTTCATGAGAGAGCTGGAAAACAATTTACTTCTTTGCTGAAGATTGAGAGATTATGAAAAAATATCATGAATGCTTAAATGCTTTTACAAGGCAGGAATAAACTGCTACAGCGAAAGAAGCTGAAAGAAAATAACTGACTATATCAATGCAAACTGAACTCAGTCACATTGAAAGTGCATTAGCTGCGTTCAAGGGCAGGGCAATTAAAGAATAGCTAACTTTGATCGATTTCCAGGTCATAGGATGGAGGAGGGAAGAACGAGGAAATGAGGAAACCTCAAATCCAACTGAGTATTGAGAAGCAGCCAAAATGTGTATGGAGGAATGGTCTCTGATCTCCAACCTCATCAAGACAGAGGACTGAGAGTTGTTATCTTGGCAAAACAGGGTTGCAAAAAGAATTGAATAAAAGGGTGCTATTAATTGTGGCCAACATGTATTAGAGAAGAACTCTTTATTTCATAAAGAGAATCTTTTTTTTTTTTTTTAAATTAAAGATTAACAGGACTAACAATGGAGATTTATTTTCACAGGCTTTGTTCATATTCACCAAGAGTGACAATAATTCTGACCACGACTGTAAACGTTGTTCCAAATTATTATGCAAGTGACATATCAGTACGATTTCAGTACAATAAACTCAGTGTTTAGTTTTTCCAAAGAAAGTGTTCGTTTTATTTCTCATCTCTTTTTAGGTAAGTGGTATCAAGAGGTTGTTCCACATTATTAAGCAAGTCACAGTTCTCATGCAATACGGGGAGGAAGAAAGATCGTTCTGAAGATGAAAAGCATGAAATGGTGCAATGTCAGAAAAATAAGGCAGAAAAATAAACTAATATTTTGTAAAAACTGAATAGAGATTGTCAAAGTGTCAAAAGATTTGTGAGTGATTTGTAAGTTTCTGTCAAAAAGATTAATTGTATTCCATGCAGGCTGGCAATTCATAAAGTTGAGTTTCAGCCACCCTGAACCAAATTATATATATTATATATATATATATATATATATATATATATATATATATATATATATATATATATATATACATATGCAATGCTTATTCACTGCTGTCCTTTGCCACAATAATGTAATTAATCAATTTCATTTGGAATCTATACAATATATATGCGACTAATGACAGCCAACGTATTAATAAATAAATTTAAAGATGAACTAATTGACGTGGACAGTTAAATAAAGAGAAGTCTTAAAGATGGAGGATTTAACAGACGATTGCCAAAATATGACCTCTTAAAGCCATGAAAATAAATACAACAGTATTCCAAAACATAATAAATGACACGATATTCCATAGCACACTATCACTGATTAAAGGCAAAAAAACTATCAACGTCAATGTGGACGATGTAAAAACGGTGATTTTTACATCGCCCACGTTTTTACTTTAATCACGATACTTAAAAACAATTACTTGAAACCTTAATAAACATTTACAGCAACAGCTGTCTTTTATCTATAGTCACATCTATAGCGTTCTTTTAATAAACGCTAAGTTTTGACATAAAAATAGTCTTCACATTTGCTATAAAATACAATTTCGTAACAGCTGTAATAAGTAGGTAACGTTACTTAAATCTTACACATTCAGTGTAAAATCCGAAAGTATCTTGTAAATGGCTAGGTTGCTTTGCTAACCGATGACGTCGTGTGAAGTTCAGTGAACTTCACTGAAACGGCTCAAAAACTCAGAAAACACTCATATGATCAAACGACAGGCTTCTGTAAGACTTAAAAGGGAACATAAAATGTTTATATACTCTGTTCAAAGAAATGGCGGTTATTTACCTTTTCTGTTCTTGTTTTGTCATGTTCAGTGTGTTCAGTCAGACCAGTGTAATCGATACATGAGCTCATGAGTGAGAAAAGCACGTGACAGTGTATGGGGAGTAAAGTTTTACATTTAATAATTCAAACGTAAAAATTGAAGAAAAAAACTCCTCCATTTTCACGTTTTAAATTGACAAATAGACACGTTTAAATGTAAATAATTTAATAAAAAATAAACCATTTTAAATTGAAAAGTAAATTGATGTATTTAAAGGTCCAATTTGTATTTTCCAGTCCGCTAGAGGCCACTTATTCAAAACAAAGGCGTAGCTTGATGACGCCAAGTTTGAGGACAGATTCTTGGCACATGTGTTCTTCACCTCACAGCTGGTGGAAAAGAATCGGGATGGGACTCGTGCAGAAATCCTGTTCATGGATGCGATTATTAACGTTACTGTAGTAAGAAGCAGAGCAGGGCCGAGTGTTGTGCGAGCTGAACGATTATTAATGAGTGACGAACGCGACACACGCCTCGTGAGCAGCATGACTTTTATTATGCCACAGTCTTTTTCCAGTCATAAGTATGAGATAACTCAGCTCTGTTTATTATATTAGAAACATTTGAGTGTGTTGAAAATGATGTTATAACATTACTCTATGCGTTCGCTCGCCGGCTGCTGTGAGACACTTGTTGCTCACTGCAGAAAGCTAGATCGATTTTAGAATGTCATATTAAATGCTGGATGGGCTGTATTGATAAACTAAAAATAAAGCTGCATCTGATGACTAATGATGTTAGATTGATTGTTGACTCACTCTCCAGATAGCAAAATTTGTCTGGCCCACTTCTGGGCCACATACTAGCTTAAATTCCGGCCCAGTTCTAGCTGGGTACCCGGCCCAAACCTGGTCCACACACTGGAAACCGGCACAAACAATTTGCTTTGGCCCAGATGCGGCCCAGGCACTGTAAGACAGATCTGGCTGAGAGTCGGCTTGGTCCCCGGGCCAGATGTGGTCCAGAAACTGCAAAATGTAATTCAATTAAGCAGTGAAACACATTGAACCATTTAAAAAGATTAAGGCATTTTATTATAAAATTAACAAATACACTTTAAGTATTAACAATGAATACGCTAAACATTTATTAACACATTTTAAACCACTAAATGTTAAGATAATTATATATAATAATTAGATAATTATATATAATAATTTACTGTATATTATTAACTGAAAAATGACGTCCTTTCTCACAAACACTTTTTAAACAATAATTTCCAAATTTCAATTTAAGTCACCTTCACATAGTGTTTTATTCATTAGCGGCTTTACAGTGGTCAACTGGAAAATAATAATTCAATGATGCAAACAGAATTCAATTAACACAGCTAAAAGACAGTGTGATTGTTCAGCTGAAGTCATTTCAGTGTTGTTTCAGTTCAGTTCAATGAGTTCAATTCAGCTATGAAGCAATTCTGCAGAAAACAGTGATGTCATAATCCAGCTCAGTTCTCATCCAATAGTGTCAATGCAGTCAGATCAATATTATTGAATAGTAGGTGTCCCACTAAGAAAGCCAGAGGCGACAGTGACAAGAACCCAAACTCCTTCAAATGACAGAATGAAGAAAAAAAAACTGGGAGAAACCAGGCTCAGTCAAGGGCCAGTTTTCCTCTGGCCAAACAAATACAGAGTGATTATGATTCGGCTGCATCAGAAGTTAGATTGTGGACTGATATCATTCGGAAATATTTTATCCAATTTCTTCTGCTTGAAGATCGGACACAGCACAACAGCATGTAGAGGGAGGAGGAGTTGAAGTGGCCTTGCAGAGGACTCGTCTGGTTCTCGTGGTCTTTGCTGAAGATCTGTGCCGAAGACTGTTGTGTCGACAAGGTCTTCACAGCGGATCTATCTCTAGAGCTTGTTTAGTTGTCATGTTCTCCGCTGACATGTGGTCATCTCTACCATCTGTTCTGGATATGGAATGAGACAGACTAATTTTAGCATAAATGTCATTCTTATGATGTAACAAGTACATTGGATGTTATCGGTAGTGTTTCCAGTTCTAGTTTACCTTATTTCTGCAGCCTAACAATCAGCAAGAGATGGGTCTTTAATACACATTGAAACAGAGGAAGATGTGTCTGTCACCCGAAAAACACTAAGACGACTTGCCTTGCATCCGCCCTTTCAATCTACTTCCAGTTGGAGCCACCTCTTCATAGTCTCCTGATCCTCCACTTCAGCAGGGTTTCTCTCAACTGCAGCTTTGAAATAAAGGAATACATATTGTTAGGTCATTATTTAATCTTAAACATTACAGTTTCTTCAGCACCTATATATTTGATAACTTGCATCCAGAGTTTATGCATGAGTTTAAAATATCTGTAAAAAAGATTTGGTGTCAGACTCCAAACAGTGCAATCAGGTTAATCTTTAGTTTATTATCACTCAAAATCATGCAATCCCCATTGCAGTAAAATGTATTAAATACTATGATTTTAAACACATTGTACGGGATACATATACCAGGGTCAGAAATGAACTTTTCCAGTAAGAGGCATTATTTACCCCCGATTGTAGTGTCCTTACAAAAGGTTTTTTTAAATTTATTTATAACCTTTGTAAGGGAAGTTTTCATGTTTACCTAATCAGATGTGTAAATCTGTGTTGTTTTTTTGTCAAATACTTGATTTATCCAGTTTCTTCAATCAATCGCAATACTAGGGTGAATTCAGGTTGATTGGGACACTTTTTCCCAGTCATCTGAATGGCAAAATGTGTCCCAATCACCCTGAATTCACCCTATATTGCTGTATGTTATTAATCCATTTCTTTCAACATCAACAAAAGCCATTTTTACACTGCAAAGCTGGAACAGAAGCGACATCTGACATGGCATTTATGTTTATTTACACAGACTGTTTAAAGCAGCACATGTACAAGTATTTAGCCTTTAGCCTATATAAAAAGGAAACTCAGAGGGCGAAGCTGCAATTTCATGACAGAATTATTATTGCTCTTATGTTAACAATTATTATCAGAAAGTTTTTGTGGGGAGAAAAGCAAGTTCTTCCACCCGTAACATTGGACTATAGGCCTACGTTAGATTTATGGCGCCACAATCTACACTCAATTCAATAATCACTCTTTGAAAAAGATGAATTGAGTGACTTATGGATATTGTAAGTACTCAACTGAAAAACAACGAAATTTAAAAAACAAAGCAGAACGAAATAAAGCCACAACACAACGGAAATGCTCCCGAGCACTAGGGGGCTCTCGGTGCTCTGTTAAGTTAGAGTTCCTTGCCACTATTCTAGAGTCTACATTTTATATCAATACCATGATTAGTTTTAAGTTTGTAAACATTGTGTATCAACATGAAATATTAATTCAAATTCACATTTGTGCACAATAGTACACATTTATTCCTGTGAATGATTTGACGTGCTACCATGGCGCATGATGAAGGGAACGTCTGCCTATTCCACCAAATGATTAAAACGAATACTTTGTATTAATTACAATGACTTTGTTTTAACATTTAAAAACAGACATGTTCAAATTCCAAAGCTTGTTAGTTCCTGTTGGTAAGACTGACTTGTTTCCGTTGTGTTGCAGCTTGTTTCCGTTGTGTTGTGGCTTGATTTCGTTGTGTTTTTGGCTTGTTTCCGTTGTGTTGCGGCTTGTTTCCATTGTGTTGTGGCTTGATTTCGTTGTTTTGTGGCTTGTTTCTGTTGTGTTTTTGGCTTGATTTCGTTGTGTTTTTGGCTTGTTTCCGTTTTGTTGTGGCTTGATTTCATTGTGTTTTTGGCTTGTTTCCATTGTGTTGCGGCTTGATTTCGTTGTGTTGCGGCTTGATTTCGTTGTGTTGCGGCTTGATTTCGTTGTGTTGTGGCTTGTTTGCGTTGTGTTGTGGCTTGTTTTCGCTGTGTTGTGGCTTTATTTCGTTGTGTTGCTGCTTGTTTCCGTTGTGTTGTGGCTTTATTTCGTTGTGTTGTGAACTTATGTTTGCTTTTTAAATTTCTTTGTGTTGTGCACTACTGGGCCACCGTACCTACGTCATACAGCTATACGATTGGTTTGAATACCCTCGAAAATTCACTCAGGCTATGAAGTACCTTGAACCCTGTGATAGCTTGCTGGACATTATCATTCATCATCCTCAACTGGACGAATCGACAGCACGGGTCATCATGCGACAGGCTGTGCTGGCAGTACAACACTGCATTGAGCACGGCGTTTTTCGTAATGACGTTTATGCTCTGAACTTCCTGCTTAAGAAAAACACGTTAGAGCTCAAGATGATAGACTTTGGCTGCGGTCAGCTATTTAGTGGCGATGGCTATGAGAGCAACATATACCATGGTGAGCATTTTGGGAGTGTGGAAACCGGAATGTAGTAACTTACAGATTGTTTGAGCTTTTAAAAAAAGCTCAACAATGTGCAAATGTCTTGCTTACAGGAGTTCCGGTTTACTGCCCTCCTGAAGTCTTGACAGAACCTCAATTTCACGCCTTCCCAGCGAACGTCTGGTCTCTAGGAGTGCTGTTGAGATGGTGAACGCACGTTGTCCTTTTCGTGATAGAACAGAAATCACGCAAGCCAAAGTTACATTTCAAAACTCCAGCTTATCCAAAGGTGAGTGAATAATATTGAAAACATTGATAAACACACACATAAAGCAAAGGCTCTGCACAGAAACAGTTAAAGATGAAGTATGTAAGATTTTTTTTTACATAGCTCAACGTATAGCGAGAGTCTACTGTAGCAGGCGGAGTCATGGGAAAAGAAATTCAGCTTTAGTTACAGAAGTCAAAGCCAAACTTCGCTGCATTTATACCTTCACAAACATGTCAAAGTGAACAGAGCATTGTGATGCTGCGAGCTACAAAGTATGCTCCAATGCCATACAGCATCATCATGCACCTGTTCAGAAAGACACGTTTTCATAAAGACAAATGCAGTATTCCTGATACGTTGGACCTGAAACATGCCTTTACAAGAACCAGTAAGAGCTGCGTTTGTGATGTTTGAGTTGGGGAAGACGCGGTGCGCGCAAATTTTTTTGAAAATGTACTTTATTTTTTAATTCGGCTATAGGTGCCACTAGTGTCGCAGAAATTATATGCTTCACTTTTAAAGAGAAGGAACATTTTACATTGTACTAATCATGTTTTAGGTGCTGTTTTCATAGATGCCAAGTTACATGTTCATGACTAACCAGCTCTCTCCTTATTAAAATGTGTACAGAATGCAGTGATCTGATTAGCCAGTGCCTAACCCGGGATCCAACTAAACGGCCGACCATAGAGCAGATGTTACAACATAATTGGATTAGAAATGATGTAGATTGGAGAAGTTCCGGAGATTGAGATCCATCAGTTATTACAGGTGTGAGGAAGTGTAACAGACAGAGGAGGATTATTGTGATTTGACTTCAATTCTGGATTCTTTGTAGATTTTCAAAGTTGTGTTCATTCTAAAGTTCTTGTTATAGTCAAGTGACTGTTTATATAGCGCTTTATACTGTACAGACTGTTTCAAAGTGGCTTTACGGTAATAAACAGGAAAATAACAGAATCAGTGATGCAAACAGAATTCAGTTCTCTTAAATCAGTTCTAAAAACATTCATGAGTTGACTTGTTCATTTAATCTTTGTGTTGGATTGGAAATAAATGACTTGCTGTCTTCGGTGGAGGGCTTGAACTCGAGACTTGACTGAAGCCTGAAGTCCAACCTCAGCCTGACAGGAAACTCAGAGCCGCCGCACCAGAGAGCTCAGAGCCTGTCCACGTCTGAGCGAGAACATGAGAGATGGCAAGACTGGAAAGAATCATCAAGTCATCACAGCTATATTGGCTTAGTTTTTAAAAGTCAAGTCATCTTTATTTATATAGCTCTTTACTGTTGGGGAGTAACTAGTTACATGTAACAGAGTTACGTCATGTAATTGCAAAATAAGTGTAAACTGTAAATTCAATTTAAAGTTTGTGTATTTGCAGCGCGTTTTTGTGTTTGCTTGTGTTGTGAGGATTTGCAACACGTGTTGTCAAACTGATGATCACGTTTTGTTTTAATTTGCATGTATTTATTTTATTTGCATGCTTTTTTTATTTGCATGCATTTTTTTTATTTGCATGTGTTTTCTTATTTGCAGTGCGTTGAGCTCTCTCAGCTACCGTAAGAAAGCTATTTTATAGCTACAATTTTGTTTTTATGGATATTTTGATATATTTATTATAAAACAACAAGGATATTCGATGATTTTTAGTAATATGTGTGGCACAAATGGCATTTATAGTCCGTGTAATATTTCCCAATGTCTTGTACTTTTGACGGTGTTAACAATGGTGTCACGTGGATGGGCACATGCATGGAAATGATATGCAGATGAGGTTATGCATAGTAAAACATAGTTGTAAACTCCACATATGGTGATTCCGGGGAGGAGACAGGGTGGAGATGCACGTACGGACAATCTTCCGCCGACTGAGATTTATAAATGGATTTTTACTCAGGTTCTGGTGTACGCATGGTTTTATAAATCTCATTTTTTTCTTGCGTACACCATTTTCAGAGTTATGTCTTACGTTCACTTTTTGTAAGGTTTATACGCAGTCTGGCAGAACTGTTGACTCAGGCTGGAAATCTCACAATAATAACTCGATGAATGAGAATCAAACCACTACACTGAGATCCAATAGGAAGACAATCAAATCTGAACTGTGGAGCCTAAAGACACAAGAGAGGAGTCCCAGTGCACAGACGCCCCATCAGGGACATCAAGTCTTTGATGGAATTTTATGCTCCTTTTTATAGCACCATATATGCTGTTATTCAACATTATGTAAATCTTTCTGTTCTGGTGTAACATTTTCACTCAAAACTCCTTGTTGTTGTTACAGTAAGACAGAGAAATAATGCACCGCTATGAAGAAATTACAAATTACATACGCATACAATTTTTAAAGTATATTGCTCCCTCTTATATCTTCAGTGTAGTTATCTGTACTTTTTGGCAAAGAGTTCAGCCAAAATTAAATTGCTTCACCTTCGCCTCGATCATAAGAATCTTCAGGGAGGAAAATGGGTAGGTGTACCTATACTCTACTGTTACTTTTGAGTGCTGTTACAACACAAGTACTGTAGCTGTTGCACTATACAACTGTAATGAAAAGAGATGCATCAAATTACCTCACATACAGATAGAGTTTCTGTCTGCTTCCATTTTGTAAAAAGCATGTGTTACAGTTACAGTGACCAGTACTTCTATCTCTGTAGGACACAGAGCTGATGGAATGGAATAAGTCTGACTAGACATTTCAGTTGATGGATCAGGCATGCAAGAGGATTTTACCCCAGCTGCCTGCACACACAAAAAATTGGTTCTTTGGGGTGGTTGAGGTGCTATACTCCCCTATGATTACATGCCAATGAACCAATTTTAGTGCCATTTAGCACCATTTTTGTTTAGTGTGGCTAAGGACAATATAGTCTGTGATGTTGACGAGATTTTCTGGCCTGTCCCAGACCAAAGACGCAATGCTGGGGCAGGATATTTTTGTTGTTGTTTGGTGTATTGTACTGTACAGTACATTAAGGAATAAAAATGTGCAAATGTATGCACTTGTTGTCTTCATCATGTGAAATGTTTCTTGAGGGGGAGAACCACAAGCAACATAACTTATTATTTGCTTTAGTTTTTGTAGCATTGTGTTCAATTCATCTCACCAGTTTTTTCTGAATGCTTAACCCTAACCGTGATTCTTATAGCACAATTTCTAAAACTATTAATACTTATAGACTGTTGTAGTGTGTGTGTTTTTGAGGGCTTGTGTGTGATGTCCTTGGACAAAGTTTGGTTTTTCAGCAAGATTGAATGGTTTTGAGTGGAGAGCTTCATTTTGACCTGAAAATAGGAAGTTTGGGGAATTGGGTGAGAAGTTATGGATTTGTGTTTACTGTTTTGAGAATATGAGGCATAGTTTCAAGAAATGTGTTTAAGTAATCGAGAAAAACTATAATTCTGAGGTGAATTACCTCCCAGTTTTAGGCCTACTTGAATCTGATTGGTTGACAAACGTTCGCACAATTATTTTCAGGGAAATGCACGGCTAAAGTAGTTCCAGGCAGGTATTGACCGCATTACATGTCCGTATGACTTCGCCAAATGATTTCAGTAATTTCAAAAAGGTACAGCTCACAAGAGCAAAAGAAACAAAACCCACAACGACACTGATCAAATAAATCAAATATTATCACAATCAAATAAATATGGTAAGCAATAGGATAAAAACAACAAATTATTTCCATGTTTTTGCCACCAAAGTATGTTTTATTATGTATGAAAAGCACATAGGCTACTCTCTCACTCTACTCTCAGTACGTAGTGACAAACACTCACACAGAAACCTGTTGTCAGTGATGCTCTGACTTTTTCTGAAAGTGAGAAAACTGAGTTTTCTTTACGAATAAATAATATAAATAATGTTTGTCATATGGTGATACGTGAAGGGGAATTGCCAGAAGTTTCATTGACAGGCGATCTAACCAATCATAACGACAAATCTGCGGTTTTGTTCACAAAGCAGTCAGGGGAGCTGGTAAATTAATGTCAACTTGAACTTGAAAAATTGTGGTACTGTTACTGATGTTTTTCTGCAGTTGAAACAACATTCCTTCTGATGTTCATGTTTATTTGATGCTATAAATTAACTAGTAGGAGGAAGAGATGTTCACAAGCCACTTGAACTGAGGTGCTACAGCGATCTGTCACGACACATTAAAGAGCCACAAAACGGTATTTGTTTACATTTATTAAAAACAATATAAAATTTGAGACTTTGTTTCATATCGAAAAGTAACCTCTCTCTTGTCTATCGATGCATTGTCAGTGTCCTCTTTGCTCCGTTATGTATTTTTAACATGTGTGAAATGGCATGGCTTGTTGAATGTAGCAACAGTAACTAAAGTGGGTGGGCCTTTGCGAAAGGGTTAATTTGATTGACTGACCAATCATAACCCTGAATCCGCCATTTTGTCTGACAAAGCAGTCAGGGGAGTTAGTAGATTATTGTTGGTGAACTTAAACTTGAACAATTGTGTGTACTCGTGTCTGTCCACACTTGAAACAACATTCCTTCTGATGTCCATTCATATTTATTTGATGCTATAAATGAACTAGCATGAAGAGATGTTGGTTCACGAGCCGATTGAAGGAGTTACAGTGATCTGTCACGACACATTAAAGAGACACTACACGGTATTTATTGTTTACACGTTTTAAAACATTACAATATTTTAAATATCAAACTGTTTCACATCAAAAGTAACCTACTCTGTCTTGTCTGTCAACACGTTATCAGTGTCCTCTTTGCTCCATGCTATATTTTTCACTCCGTGAGAACATGATGTGTGGCGTGAAAGCGCGTGGCTTGTTGGACATAGCAACAGTAACTAAAGAGGGCGGGTGTTTGCGAAGAGTCAATTAACAGGTGCTCGCACCCCACAGGTTGAAAACTTGGTTAGTTCTATTTAAAATGTAGTCCCTATGTATGTAAAGTATGTAATTTTGGACTGAGATGGACACATTTCTAATTGCCATGGTTCTGGGCAAATTTAGCTCATCTAAAACAAGCCTCCATTGTTACCTGATGTCACACATTACTGTTTCTGAAGATGCAGGCATTACATATTTTTGTAGGCTAAAAATAAATAAGTTAGCATTTTAGCTCCTCTGGTTCCAACTTCCAATGGTTTTTTTTTTTTGGCTGAATTTAAATAATGCATGTAGTGAACACAAGCTTAAGATATTTTCACGTTTTAATCTGCACTATAAAATTCAAGTCAATTCATTAAAGTTGTGTTCATTTGTGAAGACTATTACAATGAACAAAAAGTGTATGAATCACGAACTTTTGTTGGTAGGCTACACAGAACTTATTTTCAGTATTAAATCAGTTTTTTTGTTGTTGTTTATTTTTGTAGAGGGAACCAGGTTGATGCTAATCTCAGCGCTCTCTTAGTATGCAACAACTGCAGAGCCACAAAAAGCCAGTCTGATGTTGTGGTTGAGAGTCTGCAAACCCTATTTTAAACGGGGTCATGCATACAAAATACTAATGTGAACTAGTTAATATATAGCTATTGTTAAATAAAAGTCTAAATGGTATAACCTCTTTTTCCAGCATAGTAGCAATTGCCTTTAAACTTTGCAAGTAAATTTCTGAAAGCATCCAGCCACAGTTCAGTTACAAGCTGCCCTTGTTTTTTCTCCTCATGTAATGTCGGACTCGATGATGGTTAGATCATTGTGTGACTATTCAAACCTTTAATCTTTTAAAATGGTAAAAGAATACATATACAGTATATTTATAAAAGAAAATTTCCAGCAACATCGCGTTTTATTCGATATAAAGATTATTAGCATATTGCTGAAATTATTGGCTCCTGTCCGCGTCACTCACAGTGAGATTGAGAGAGAGAGAGAGAGAGAGAGAGAGAGAGAGAGAAAGAAAGAGAGAGAGAGAGAGAGAGAGAGAGAGAGAGAGGCGTGTAGCCGCTGTTGTTTTGTTGAGATGGGGAATGTGCGCAACAGGAGAGCACGATTTCTTTTCATCTCCAAAACATTTCATTTGCGAAATGCGGTTTACACGGAAACGGTGGACTATATGCACCATAAGCATTCTGCTGATATTCTACAAAACGACAGATATTGGTAGAAACGACGTGCATCAGAAAACTGGATTGACAGGGTAAGTGAGTCTGTTGTTACTGCTTATCAAATGTTCATCTAAGTCTGATTATATCTGTACGTGTATCTCTTTACACTAGCCATTCATTTATGTTTATTTATTCATTCATTTGTATCGCAAACCTCCTATCGTGGCTGTACTGCAGTTTATGTGTCCTATACTGTTGTTCCACCTCAGTTGAATTAAGATCGATTCACACTGTCCTTTGTTTGAGTTGAAATTGTCTTTTATTCGTTCACCGCTGTGGAAAAAGAAGTGTTCTTAATTGTATTGAATGTGCACTTGTCTGAAAAGTATTACATTATGATAATATAATATTAATGTAGCACAAGGCCACTTAACGGAGTACACTTTCATGACTACACTAAAGTAGTCTACACTACTAAAGTGCATTTGTAATAATGTTAAATTATACCATAAAGTAGGCCTATTGTTTTCAATACCATTACATATGTTTCAATAGAAATTACATTAAAGTAGCCTACACTTTTAGTTTATCATAAATGCTTGTCAGTATACTTTAACCATATTTCAAAGACAATAGAAATAATTGTGAAATTACATATAAAGAAAGTAGGTGCTTTTAATGTAAATGTAAAATATAATGCATTTTCTTTTCATTGTAAATAACATGCAATCACATGTCTGAAAACATTAAACATTACATTCAAGTGCACTTAAGTATATTTATTTGAAGTGGGGGTGTCCAGTCCTCCATCCATTCAGGGTGTTGCCCTGTCTGTGGCCCGAGATGCAGGGTAGGCTCTAGGCCTTTAGGATAGGCCTATTTTAAAGAGGAAATGTCACTTTGGTGTCTATACCCCAAAAATATGACAGTTAAGAGGTTAAGTAAAAAGTACTCTTTTTAAAATTTGCTAAATAATTTTTCACAAGGGCCTACAGTATGTACCTACATAATTTTTTCACTTTATTTTATTAATTTGTTTATTAAATGTATTAAAATGTATTTATTCAAATCCTTGCTTAAGTAAATCAAATATTATAATGCCAAACATAAGTGTGTGTCAAAAGGAGTTATGTATTTCTGGGGCTTTCGAAATGTTATGTGTTAATTTGAGCTGACGAACTTGCACTTGTTTTGTTCCAGGAACTGAAAAAAATGTGGTCAAGTTCATGCATGTTGATTTGCTTCCCTTTACACACTGCATTTGGGCAATTTTTGTTTTTCCCAACAGATCATGAGTTTTTATTTTTAGAGGGATTTTAGTTCAGTGCCAAAAGAATTTACACATTTCAAAATAGACTACTTTGTTTGAGAATTGGCTCTGAGGTGTGTGTGTGTGCTGTCAGGTAAGTGAGAGGACAGCAGACAGCTTTTGCTCATCAGATGTGGTTTCCTTTTGTTGCATACAGTTTTGTTGCACATGATTTAAAAACAGAAGTGGAAAAAACCCTAAAGTAAATGTCAACTGCATCTGAAGTTGAGTCTTATGTTTGGTTTCAATTTGATTTTTATGAGATAGAAATCTTTTGGCATGTGTGCAGAGACAGTTTGCTCATTTGCAAATTGCAGATTTATACACGCAACCAAAATCGTGTTTACAGTAACTTGTCCCTCACAAAAAATTTTTGTTGTTCGTAAAGTATTCCCGAAGAATATGTTGTTTCTTTTCAAAATTCATGTTTCTATTTGTGTATGATGTTTAGAGATGTTAATTTTCACTGGTTTGATTAAGTTATAATTCAAAAAGTAATGATTTGATTAAAATGCTGTTTTCTTACGAGTATTTTCGATTTGTTTTCCATTAAAAATATCTAAACATTCTTAAATCAAGTAACATTTAAAATGCAACAACAAGAAAAAAAAATGCAACAACAAGAAAAAAAATATCTACAAATGGGATCAGGAAAATAAACTTAAAGTTTATTTTTGTTACCCCATTGTTTCTCAAGGAAATATATCTTGATTCAAAAGTGTTTTGACATTTATACTGAAAAACGTCACACAAAAATACTGAGTCAGAAAATCACTTTTGCAGTGTAATGCAGTAATGCCTTGGTGGATGAAGCAGAATAAGGGCTCTGGATCTAAACGCAAGCTGAAATTATTAACTAAAACAAAACTCCAACAACACGGGAATCCAAAGAATTTCCCACAGCATCTTACAAAAACATTGACAAAGCTAAACAAGACTAGAGAAGACAACTGAAACAGAGGACTTTAAAGATGCACTCTATACATTACCCGGCTGCTGTGAGACACTTGTTGCACACTGCAGTAAGCTAGATCGATATTAGAATATCATATTAAATGCTGGATGGCTCTGTTGATAAATCGGATGCAGTTAATTTTAAAACAAATTGTATGATGGAGAAAATTCTGTATTACAGTTTTTTTCAATTGTTTACACGCAGTTTTGAAAACCAGGTTCTTTTTTTTCAAAATATAATCACAATTATCCAAACACCACACTCAAGTTGCATAATTCCTAGATTGTTTGCAAAATGACACACTTCAGTCAAAACATATACACATATTTGTGAAAATGCTATTAGTTTTCATTTAACCAACACAGTCCTCAATGATCAGACACTATTGCAGCCAGTTTCACACTGTTGTGATAAATAAAATAAAAAAAACATTTGTAAAAAAAGTAATTTTAGGAAATGGCATGTGATAGATTTTTTCATAACACATTGTTATGTAAGGGATAATTTAGATGAAAAAAAATAGTGACAAACCCACAACATTCTTCATGATTAGTTTGAGGTATAGAGAGAATGTACACAAATAGGCCTACTATTGTCATAATCGTATCCATGTTTATCTGTTTATTCTGTTCCCCAGTCCTGTCATTAGTCTCATGTTCCTTGTTGTTAGTTCTAGTCTTGTTATCTCTATCTTTTGTGTTCTTGGTTCTTGCATTCTTGTCCTGTCAATGGTCACATGTTCCTTGTTTTCAGTTGTGCTCCGTCACCAGTCATGTGTTCTTTGTTGTGCTTCTTCGGTCTTGTCAGTTGTCATGTGGTCTTTGTTTTGGTTCGAGCTGTCATTATCATTATAAGTTCATTGTCTTCAGCTGTGTTCGTTGATTAGTCATGTCTGTCACCTGTGCCCCGCTTGTTATCCTCTTGTGTTCCTCAGTATATATTCCCTCTGTGTCAGTCCTGTCCTTGTTCGTCGTTAAAGTTATGTACTTGTGTGGTGATGCATTCCTGTCTTTATCCTGTTCCTAATTGTAAATAAACTGCTGTTAAAAAGTCATCATTCTCCGTGCGCTTGTTCCGGCACACACCCAGAACGATACAACTATAAACTTACCAAGCACTGCACAACACTGATGCTGCAGACTGAATATTTCAGATATTTCTTTCAATACTTACAGTATTGCTTACCATAATCCATTACAGTTACTCAACCAACAATGAAATCAAATGAAACAAATAAAATCTGTAGACAAATAAAAATTACTGCATGAAGTACATACACTTTGAAGAAAAACTACTGTAAAAGCAACAAGAATACTGTAACTATTCATCTCTCCGTCTGGCTGGATTAGGCCATAAGATCTCATCCACATCACAGGCTATGTCTTCATTGGCATGGCACCATTGGAAGAATCTCCTCGTGTGACGAATCCACCCCTGTACAGAAGCTGCGTCGACGTGATCACAGGCCTGCTCCATGGCCTGAATGAGGGGCAAACGGTCATAGGGCCGCAGGTTGTATACCTTCCACCGCCATGCTGAAAAAAACTCTTCTATTGGATTCAGGAAGGGGGAGTATGGGGGAAGGTATAACACTTCAAATTCGGGGTGCTCATGTAACCAATTCTGGACCAGAGCAGCCCGATGAAATGAGACATTGTCCCAAACGACAGTGTACCGCATCTGGTCCACTTGGTTTAATGCTGTGACAATCTCATGCAATCGGTCAAGAAATGCAATAATTAGATTTGCATTATAGGGTCCCAGATTTGCATGTTGGTGGAGGACCCCATTTTGTGTAAAAGCAGCGCAAAGGGTGATGTTTCCCCCTCGCTGCCCTGGCACATTGGTGATTGCCCTGTGTCCAATTACATTTCTCCCTCTTCTTCTTGTTTTTGCAAGGTTAAATCCAGCCTCATACACATATATAAATTCATGTTGAATTTCTGCAGCATCCATTTGCCAGACTCTCTGAAACACAGTAAAAGGCAATAGGATGCTATTCAATATCTATTGCACAGTATTTTTTTGTGCCAGAACATTATGAGCGGTGCACAATACCACACCATAGTAAGATGAAAAATACATACCTCCACATACTCATTGCGCAGATGTTTCACTCTCTCTGAATTTCTGTCAAATGGTACCCGATACAGTTGCTTCATGTATATTTGATTTTTCTTGAGGATTCGACCTAATGTTGACAGAGATACTCGTTGGATGTTATTGAAAATATGGTCATCATTGACGATATTGGCTTGGATTTCTCGCAGCCTGATACAATTATTGGTCAAAACCAAATGGCGGCCTCTTGTGCACGAGTGAACATAGGGCCCCTTCCACCTTGGTGTCCTCCACCCTCAATCCTATGTAAAAAAATATATATATAAAAAAAAAAAAAAAATACACACACATATTGATGATAAGTACAGCAAGCTTCAGTTTCAATGTACTGTGTGATTAGCTTACCTTTTTTCTCCAAATGTCCAAATTACTGACGCAACAGTATTTCTGCTGAGATTTGGTTGAACTCTTTGTCCAGCTTCCATCAGGGTCAGTCCATGGTTGATAACATGGTCAATAAGTGTTGCACGGATTTCTTGAGTCAAATTTGGTCCTCGTCTTCTTTGTTCAGGTTCTATGAACTCTTCAAGTACTTCTCTACCTCTTCCTCTACCTAGGCCTCTTCCTCTACCTCCTCCTCTTCCTCTACCAAGGCCTCTTCCTCTATCTTCTCTTCCTCTACCTGGGCCTCTTCCTCTACCTCCTTCTCCTCTTCCTCTACCTAAGCCTCTTCCTCTATCTCCTTCTTCTCCTCTTCCTCTACCTGGGCCTCCTCTACCTCCTTCTCCTCTTCCTCTACCTCCTTCATCTCCTCTTTGAGCTCCCCCTCTCATTCTCACTCTTCTTCTTCTTCTTCTAGCTCCTTCCATTTTTGTTGAAGACAGGTGAACTCACCTGCTGCCTTTTATAGCACACCTGAGTGCTGCATTTTCAAATGAGCACATGTGTGCTTCCACACCTGGTGGATGTGATTATCCAATTCGTTCGTTAGTGTGGTCATTGGCATTCCGGGGCTTTGTAATGACAAGGAAGTAACCCCACAATCCTTATCTGTGTCTAAGGTGTGAAAATGTGTGTAGAGTTTTACAAATCACTGTGTGTAATGTTTTGCAAAACGGGTGAAGCAGGCATTGTGTGTAATGTTCTGCAAATCTGTGGAGGTGTTTTGCTCATTGGAGTAGAATTTTGCAAATTGTGTGGAAATTTTTATTTTAGTGTGTAAACAATCGTAAAAAAACTGTAATAAAATGCATTATTAGTTTTATTAGTATTACATAAAAATAAGAGTCCCTGGACAAAAATGAACAGAAAACCTGTGACGAATGCCAATATCTCAGGAAAGAAGTTTGATTGAGTGATATTTATGTTTAAGTTGTCTGATGAGTCTGATGGCAATGACATCTTAAACGGGTTGTGCTGTCCTTTTTTTATATACTTGTTTATAGCATGATGGGTACTAGTACACTACATAGTTCTTTGTTTTTATTATCAGAGTATATTAATGAGTTTGACAACATGAACACAGTATTGAAGCTACAAGTGCCAGTATGCACCAGCATATGCTGTAGTTATTATACCACACTCACTCTACTTCCATTTAAACAGGAACTCTAGGACAAGTAGTACAAGACTGATGGTCAACGGCTCAGAGACACCTTTCGGCAAAGGTTTAAGTGATTTGAATGACCTGGGAGTGGAGTGGAAGGTTAATGCCACCCTTGTGACCATGATAAGGTGAGTAACCTGCACAATATAAAAAATGTTTTTGTTAGGTAATCATAAATGCGTTTCATGTGATCGTGTTATATATATGTTAATCATAGGCATAGATTTGAGAAGGATGAGCCCCTCCCAATGTTTAGAAGTTTTATTGATGTCTGTGCTTTTTTGATCAACAAACTAGGAATAAAATTCCTATTACATCAAAACAAAGCATTCTTGAGGTTCATCCTGGATTTACGCGAGGCTTCACGCCATAGTTTAGGAACGGTGATATCGTGCAGGGAGTAGAACATCTGACCGGACCAAAGTTGGATCTTGATCTGGAGAGAAATATTTGTTTTATGATATTCTTTCAGTTATTTTTCATATTGTTTAATATTCAAGTCAACCTTTATTTCTATAGCTTTATACAATACAGATTGTTTCAAAGCAGCTTTACAGTGATAAACAGGAAAATAATAATTCACTGATATACAATAAACAGACTCCAATTCTGCTCTAAAAAGACAAGTGTCATTGTTCACCTGAAGTGTGTTCAGTGTTGATTCATTTCAGTTCAGTAACTGCGTAAAGATCAATAAATATGAAATGAGTTAATTTCATCTAATACAGCAGCCCTGCAGAAAACAGTGATGTCATTGTCGAGCTCAGTTCAGTTCTCATCCAATAGCGTCACTACAATCAAGTCAATAATATTGCTGAATATTAAGTGTCCCCAACTAAACAAGCCAGAGGAGACAGTGGCAAGAACCCAAACTCCATCTGTGACAGAAATGGTGAAAAAAGCCTTAGGAGGAACCAGGACCAGTCAGGGGTCCTGCATGCCAAACGAAGCAGAATGGTGTGATTATAATTCAGGCTACATCGCACATCACACAGTCTATCCTATAACTTTCTCAGAGTATGATATTGTAGGTTCCCTTTTAGTGTATACTTTGCAAGCTGGTATGGTTATGAAATAATGTCAGTATTTTCCTGTAATCTATTCCTTTTATTCCTTTTTTTATTTGTTTCAACACGTGGAAAGGAAGGACATACTTCACTTCTTGGATGCGGAGAGAGATGTGTCTATTATTAAGAGCAGTTTTAAACCAGGCGATACCATCCACTACATTCTGGACAAACGCAGGACGTTCAATGTTTCTCATACCCTGCACAGTTTACTTCCTGAAGTCTCTCCTCTAAAGAACAAGACGTTCAAAACATGTGCTGTGGTGGGAAACTCGGGCATTCTCCTAAAGAGCGGATGTGGAGAGGAAATAGACAACCATGATTTTGTTATACGGTAATGTATTTCATTCTTTGCAGTGATCTAATCATTACCGTCTTAGGGCAAGGCAGAGTCTATTAAGGTCTAAATGGTCATTTATCTCTCATTGTATCAGTGTTTTCACCCTGGTAACTTAGCTTGAATACTGTCTGATCCCATTTTTGGAAACCTGACAAAAGGGACAAAAGCTCAGCGTAATTTAGAAACTTCACATGTCTTGTACATTATGTATACTGTAATATTTAACCCCAAAATGAAAATCCTCGCTCTCATGTTATTGTTATTTTAGTATCATTGATACAATATTGAAGAGTTTTTAATATTTTTAGAAAATTCATAATTATAATAATTAGATTTTATTTTTACATTTTTTGTTGAAAACAAATAATATGAATGAATGAATAGTCATTTTTAAATGTTTATTTTTATATAGCAATACATATTAATTGTGTTGTGCTTTTGTCATTTTTATTAGTTTTTTTATGTGTACATATTTTTTAATTAAGTTTTAGCTTTTAGTTTATTTGATTCTTGTTATTTTAGTACTTCAACTTGAACTAAATGTTGTATACATTTTGATATTTTATTTCATTCCAGATTGTTTTATTTCAGTTAATGATTTTTTTAAAATTATTAATAAGTTTTATTTTACAACAACAACAAACAATAACCATAAAAGTAATATGCACAACTTGTGCAATATAATTCAAGTCTTCTCTAGCCAAACTATAGCTTTGTGTGAGGATCAAAGTTTAATTTGAATTAATCACAGATAATCTTTCCTTTCAATTTTATCACAAAATGCTGCATTAATACTCTGCATTAAGTTTCACATTGGTTGAATGGGATTTTTATGATGCTTTTTTATTTTTTGAAAGATGAGTTACAATTATTAAATAGCAGTGACATGTTTACAAAAGAAAGTAAGGCATTTGTATTTGGAAGTTTATTCATTAAACTGTAATTTATGTCTTATTTTTCACCTATTTTTGCTAAGACAAGAACCCCTTTCTTTCGTTCTTGAGCAGATGTAACCTCGCTCCCCTAAAGGATTTTGCAGATGATGTGGGTTTAAGGTCAGACTTCACCACTATGAACCCCTCTGTGATCCATCGGGTGTACAGAGGGTTGCGGGATGAAGCGGAGCAGAAGAACTTCATACTGCGTTTACAGCAGCTGAACAGCAGCGTGCTCTGGATTCCTGCCTTCATGGTGAAGGGTGGTGAGAGGCATGTGGAAATTGTGAACGAGCTCATTCTTAAACACAAACTGAAAGTGCGCATGGCCTATCCTTCACTCCATCTTATCCAAGCTGTACGACGGTGAGTTATAACATTTCAAATTCAAGTTCTCAATTTGAATTGAAGTGAACTGTAATTAAAATATATATGTAATTAAGTCAAATTTAAAATTGAAATTCAGAGAAATACTTTAAAAGTTGACCTGACAAACATAAACATTTAAAAAGCCCTAATGTTTGAAGATTTAGTAACACTTTAGAATAAAATTCATTAGTTAACAACATTAGTTACTGCACTGTAAACTAACATGAACAAACACTGAACAACTGTATTTTTATTAACTAACGTTAATGAAGATTAGTAAATACAGTAACTAATGTATTGCTCATGGTTAGTTCATGTTAGTGAATACATTAACTAATGTTTAACTAATGAACCTTATTGTAAAGTGTTACTGAAGATATTAATCCCTTTGTTGTAGTTTTTTATAAATTTCATAATATTTGATAATTTTGGTGGAAGAACTCTTAATTTCCCAGAATGCATTATCTGTGTTTAAATTCTTGGTATTGCAATTCTGTAAATTCCACTTTACAGACGCCGTTGCTCTCAAATATCATTTGTTGTTTCATTCTGTACTTTTTTACTTGATTAGAGTCAAACATTTTTCAGAGTAATTACTACATTTTAGCATTCATTCAAGTAAGACGAATGTAAGATGAAAAAAGATCTTAAACTAGATGGAACTGGATTAAATATTTTATTTTATTACTTATGACCTGTAACTCTGCCTGAATATCAAGCAAGTGTTCACTGTTGGCCAAAGGAGAACTAAGCCTTAAGCCTTCTCCCAAGGTTTTTTTCTCCATTTTCTCCGTTGTATGCAAACTGAGCTGAGCCGGACGATTACGTCACTGTTTTCTCCAGTGCTGATATACATAAATTAACTAGACTAATAACTATTGATCTTTGCAACGGAATGAATCAATAATATATAGAATAAGCTGGACAATGACACCATTTTCTTTGGGAGCTGAAAAAATTATTCAAAAAATTATTTGCCAATTATTACTGTAAAGCTGCTTTGCCACAATTTGCATTGTAAAAAAGCGCTACATAAGTAAAGGAAAAGGTAAGACGCTTAATATATATATTTATATTGTCACGGGTATGTGTCCAGGAATCAGTGCACAGAGAAAGAAAGCTTATTATTCACAGTTTAATGCAGAATCAGGAACATCATAGGGAAATCCACACCATCATATAAACAACATTAACGACAGACAAGGACTGAACAGAAACAGAGGGTTTAAATACACAGGAACACATGGGGAGTAATGACTGGGGCACAGGTGAATGACATAACTAATTATAGACAGATAGACAGACATCACTCTGACATATATATGACATTAAATGCATTCGAATTTTGCACATCAGTGAATAAATTCATTAAAACAAAAGTTAAATGTATCCATTTCGTTATTACTGTATGTTCTTTTGCAGTATCTTCTATGACTTTTCACATTATGCACATTTTTAAGAGATGGTAAAAAAAATTGGTAACACTTTACAATAAGGTTCATCAGTTAAACATTAATTAATTTATTAACTAACATGAACTAACCATGAGCAATACATGTGTTAATGTCAATGTTTGTAAATGAAAATACATTTGCTGTTCATTGTTTGTTCATGTTAGTTCACAGTGAATTAACTCATGTTAACAAAATTTTAATATTAGTAAATGTTGATATTAACTTTAACAAAGATTAATAAATGCTGTAAAAGTGCAGTTAACTAATGAAGCTTATTGTAAAGCGTTACCAAAAAAAAAAAAAAAAAAGTACAAACTGAATATACTGTAGGTCTATCATGGATTTGAAATATTTTTCATTTCAACCAAAAATATTGAGGCCACCATCCTATTTATACTGTACATGTTATTACACTAAATACTTAATGTATTTTTTTATTTCTTAGGTACTGGATTAAAAATAAGATATATATCAAACGACCCACTACTGGATTATTGATGTACACAATGGCTACACGCTTCTGTGATGAAATCTACCTGTATGGATTCTGGCCTTTTCCAAAAGACACTAACGGAAATCCTGTTAAATATCATTACTATGACACTCTGAAATATCGCTATTTTTCCAATGCGGGTCCTCACCGCATGCCACTGGAGTTTAATACACTGAAAAGTCTACACAACAAGGGTGCATTGAAACTTACCACATCTAAATGCACCTAACATGCAGCTCATGGACGGACACTCGGTACTCATGAGCACCTTTCCTGTGTTGAGATGACAGAGCTTTGGACAATGAGTGTGCCTTCAAATGGAGACTGTGACCGTTCATCTTGTGAGACTTTAGTTAAGATTACTATAGAAAATGTGCAAATGTTTCAGATACTGAATAATCTACTCATTTCAAAATGACAGATGAAACAGTCTTGCTAAATGCTTTGAAATATTACAAACTTGGTCAGTGAACTCATCTGAAAAATGTATTGCACAGAAGATGCCAAACATACTGTTTGAGAGATTGTGAGACAGTCTATACTGTACTTCTTATTATGTAGAAACATATTTATATTTTAATTCATACAGAGATTCTGTCTGTTATAGGGGCTTTCGCACTGGAGGAACCTTTTCATAGTTCCTAGAACTATTGGCTGAAGTTCCCGGATTTTGCCATGTTCTGTAAACGATTTTAGTTTTAGGAACTTCTTTTGGGGGAACTAAATTAGCTCCTACTTCAGAGCAGGGTGTAAACCAGCTCTATAGGAACTATCAGTGACGTTAGTGTACGTTGATTGGTTAAACACCGGTGACCGACATTTTTAAAAAGCCGTGTAAATATATTTACTTCACGAACATGGAAAACAGCAATAACGGCACATACCTGCTGTCTGCAGGGTTGTGTTCTTTTCTAGGAGATTTCATCTCTTAGCCTCACTTTTTGCTCTTTCAGTCTCGTAGATTATGGGTGTTCATTCTGTCTCCGTTATCACAAAACCCATGACACACAACAAACACAACTCCAATCACGGCATCCTCCATTACCGGTTTGTAAAATGCCTAGCATAAAGACGCCGCCATCGGTCGCTTCCGAGTTCCTACTCCCAAAGCAAATGCAACCAGGGACGTGGCCCTGGGGAGAAATTAGTTCCCGGGGAACTAACCTAGTGGCTAGTTCCTCAAACTATTCGGTGCGAAAGCCCCTAATGAAAGACTATATGGCCTTCAAAAACTACTTCAAAGCCTTTCTCAAGCGAACATTTTATGATCTAGTGATGTTTTACTTCCTACAGTTCCCAGGTACAGGTGTCCAAAAAACAAAACAATGTGTATAAAATAACATTTTATACATTTGC
Organism: Zacco platypus; assembly: GCA_038088235.1. Classification (NCBI taxonomy): domain Eukaryota; kingdom Metazoa; phylum Chordata; class Actinopteri; order Cypriniformes; family Xenocyprididae; genus Zacco; species Zacco platypus. Next base: position 22,123,899 of record CM076086.1, on the reverse strand, counting down.
TGTAGATTACAATCAATGCAGAAAATATAGCATATGTGCAACTCGGTGAGACTTTTTTCACTCACTGTATCCATGTTTTAAGTGACCTATAATTGTAATGATAATTATAAATTTGATAATTTATACTGTAAATTTTGTTCTAAGGAGCTCATTTATGGTTTGGTGTCAATGATCCTTATGTTTACACTGGAAAAAAAGGCTGGGAAACACTGGTATTTATCAATCTCAGATTTACTCTTTGTAAAATTGACTTAACTCGTTACATGTATGTTGTCAAAATTATTTAAACCTAGTTATTCTAGTTATTTAAACCAATCTTTGGCATGCCTGAAACAGCATTCATTTATACTTCAGTGTTTTTTATCTTTTATTTGTTGTAATGTCTTTTGTATTTTTAACCAGATGTTAAATGCATTTCTAAGTGTTTTGTACTAATTTGTATTGCTGTAATTTTTTGACAGCTTTAAAGTTTATTTATGTGGAAATACATTTTATACAAAAGGAAAAAAATCAACTTGATCTCCTGAGTTTGTTGACATTTCTGATTTCTGATTGGCCGACATATAATACATATAATTAGTTTGCAATATAATCTAACCTATGGAAGCCTGTTTCCACCACAGTTGAGTAAAAAGTCATAATGAAAATGTTTTTTGCATCTAATATAAACAGCCCTGTGATGGTCTGGCTATCCGTCCATGGTGTTTCCCTGCCTGTGACCCAAGGCCAGGATAGACTCCAGCATCCCTGGGACTCTACAAGCAGTTTGGAAATTGAACGAATAGATGGAACTCTGGTTATTCTTGTGTTCTTTCTTAACAGGATTTTATTTATTTATTTTTCCCCAGTTTGGGTTGTGGTTGCAGGGCAAATCTTCTAAAAAAAAAAACTATTTCAATTTAGAAACTGCATGAAACATTACAAATGACAAATATAAAACTTTATAAAAGATCATAAAATCTAAAAATAATTATACTCCATAAAATCTTATAATAGTTTGCACTGTTTAGTTATTTGATGATAACTGAAGCTCAAATTGCCAAACATTTGTGTACATATATATACTCATTATTTGTGTTATTTGTGTATTCACTGTCTTATGTTGAAAGATCTGAGTGGCCTTGACAAGGACCAAGTGATGGCTAGAAGACTGAATCAGAGCATCTCCAAAACTGAAAGTCTTGTGGGCAGTTTCCGGCATGCAGCGTTTAGTACTTTCCAAAACAATATAGTGCAAAGAAGGTTGAACTGGCATGAAGGTCATAGGCAACCATGGCTTATGGGGAGCGAAGCTCTGACCTAGTTACACAGAAGAGCTACTATAGCTTAAAATGCTGAAAAACTTAATGCTGCCAGAAATGTGTAGAACACAGAGTGCACTGCAGTTTGCTGCATAGTTGCAGACTGGTCTAATTGCTCATGTTAACTCCTGTCCACTACTGAAAGCGCCTAGAATGGGCATGTGAGTGTCAGAACCATGGTGCATTATGCTCTAGACGATGTCCTGGCATTCATGTGGATGTTACTTTGCCACGTACAACCTACCTAAAGGTAGTTGCAGATCAAGTACACCCCTTCATGGTAATGGAACACCATTAGTGTGTGTTAGTAGTTGAAGGTGTTGTCTTGGCCTCCAAATTCCTCAGATATCAACCCGATTGAGTATCTATGGGATGTTCTAAATCAATAAACCTGATCTATGGAGGATCCACCTCGGAACCTACAGGACTTGAAGGCTCTGCTGCTAATGTTTTGGTGACAGATACTACAGAACATACTACAGGGTCTTGTGGAGTCCATGCCTTGACTCATCAGAGCACATTTGACAGCTTGAGGGGGACCTACACAATATTAACAGGTGGTTTTAATCTTGTGGCTGATCAGTTATATTTCTGTCATGACAACTCTCTGAGAGTTTGGCATGGTAATGAGCATGTCAAAGTTAATGTGTTTGGTCTTGGTGGAATAAATCTGCCATGTTTCTGCTGCTTTTATTGCTGCTGCTGTTTATTATAGCTGACACCTGATATGCTGCTATGAGCAAGCAAACAATAGGCAAGAATTTCAGTGTTAAGCAGCAAGCTCATTGGCTAACAATACAGCGGCAACCAATCAGCTGTGCCCTATAGAGAATGATGTGATGGCAAGCAGATTGGGTTAAGGACTATCTAGAGTTTCGTGACAGAACTTTGTATAAATTCATGCAAAATATTTCACATCTCACTGACACCACTGACCAGTCAGAATATTCCAGAGAACTGTGTAATCATGAAACTTGGTAAGAACAACTTATGTGAGGTAGAACATAATGCAAGTCTGTATTTTGGCAAGCTTTCTTTGTAACATAGGCTATTAACATGCAATACAAGGACTTCAATGAACAGACTACAACAAATTTTAAGCTAATCATTAGGAAATATTTACACTTGGTCACTTCAAATGTTTTACTGATCAGAGATTCAATATGTACGATCATTTTAAGTGTAAACGCCCTGAATTTGACTATGCAATTGGTCAGCAATTCACGATGCATTTCATGCATGAAGTCACCAGGTGTAAATACAGTTTGTAATAATTCTTATCAAACTGTAAACTGGAGAAACACACAGCACTAATAAAAAACATTAATACAAAAAGCCAGAAATGTATCTGTATATATATATACAAAGAATAGGCATGTTGCCATAAAAATTGTATAAATGAGCTAAAACCATCAGTAAGATATTTTACTGCGGGCTATATAAAAATGATTAAATGTTTTATGGAAGTGGCCTAGACAGCAAAAACAAAGAAAATGTCCATTATATACAATAGCAGTGGCTTTCTTCACAAAGTTAGAAATGGAAAATGGAAAACATCATAAAAATTCTAATTATGTGACACAAAAAGGTTTACAGGAATGCAGGCCATCATTTTGAAAACCTGTAACAAATTAATTGTGGAACAATTATGATACACAAGATTATGATACATTACAATACTATATGTATAAATGTGAAAGAGAAAACAGTTTGATGTGAACAAATAATCCAGTCTTGAACCTCTATTTAACATAAGCTCAGGTTGTTTTGATGTGCAGAAGTGATGCCGAGGTCTGATGATGTTGATGCCATTCTACTATTTCTCTGCTTCTAGTTACCGTCTCAGCACAGCATGCAATGTATCTGGTTGCCATGACAACTTCATGTGCTTGCTGCTGCTCTGTTGTCATAAAAGCACTTGAATATTATATATGGTGTTACAATTATTTTAGGTTTTGTCATTAATATTTACAAAGATGACTTTATAATTTCATCTGCATTTCTTAATTGTTCTGTTATTTGTGTTTTTAATGTTATCAAATTATATAATTTTGTTAAATAAGCAAATGCAGCACTTCAAAACCAATCTCCAGAACAATTCAACATAGACTTTTTATCAAAACGGTAAAGATCCTATTACATCCTTTTACACACAGCTGATCTTTCAGATTTTTGTATCTCAATGCCAATTTGGTGTGAGACAGTATCTGTAAGCTATACAAGGCATAGGATCTTCACCATCACATTCCCTCCCCTCCACCACTAAACTTGCAAAACGCCTCTTGTGACAAACTGTCTTGTTCACATTCTCGTTTCCTCGGGTGGACGACTCATGTAGTCTTGAATTGCCTGGTGCAATGGCAGCCATTTTCCTATAGAAGATTTTATTGCACTAATCCATCTAGGGAAACAGTAGAGAAAAGGATAATGTTAATTCACCAGTATGATTTCTTTAATTCCACCATTTTATCTCTATCTAAAGCCTTCCAGTCATTCATGCAAATTTCACAAAATATTCCTTGTCAATTATTTCATGTGGACATCTGGATTCTCTTAAGATAATAATGGGCCATTTATAAGCACATTAATATATACGTTAATCCATTGTCGTATGCTTCTTTGATCAACCCAATTCAAATATATTTATAATAGTTCAACACCATAGTATTCAGTAACTTGGCCCACCTTGATAAAGACAGTGTCTGTAATTTACATATTAAAGTATGCAAGATAAACTTGTTACCAGCTTTTCATCAGTTCTGGGGATCAGGTCCCCTTCTAAATAAATAAATAAATAAAGTCTCCCCATATTTTGATACTATTATGAATATATGGACATAAATTCTTTCTCTCAAGTAGGGTCGTCCACAATCTGGAGGCAAAAAAGAGCTGCTTCATCACTAAACAACGATTCTGTTTCAATTTAACTGTTTAGATCAAAACAGTGATTAATTTATGAATCAGGCATCACTAGTTCAGATTCTAAATAGCTGATAGCAAACATACAACATGATTTGTCAAGGAAAAAGATTCTCCGGCTGGTATATTCGCTTGTTTGTTTTCCTCACTTGTAAGTCGCTTTGGATAAAAGCGTCTGCTAAATGACTAAATGTAATAAATGTATATGGAATTCTCTATGATCTGACAAGTAATATTCAGTAAAAATCAGTAATATTTTACTTGATGCACCTCATTCGCAGGGCTGAAAACATTAAGGTTACAACTGTAACCCTGGTTCCCTGAGAAGGGGATCGAGATGCTGTTTTCTGGCTTTGAAGCTATGGCGAATGCCATCAGTAGAGCACACATAGTGATATCCTTAAGACCCAACAATAGTTGGGGAGGTAGGTAAAGGAAGTAGATGGGAGCTTTCCTTCCCACTAATTGCATTTACCCTGCATCAACCCTAAGGGCTCAAGGACCCCCAGAGAGGGATCTCCTGAAAGCTGCTGACTGAGACCCCAGCTAAACCTTTTAATGACCAATGAGGTCAGAGTGTGAGATCAAAGCTTTGGAGAGAAACATTTTCTCTTTCTCCTTATCACAGATGCCCCTACGTCGCAAATATAGCAACCATAAATAACAAGCAAAACCCAGCATGAATTCCAAGTTTTTCCAGGCTGGTTTATTCTGGTTAGAACTGGTATAGTTCTGGTCTAGCTGGTGGACCAGCATAGTCGTATTGTTCTTAAGCAAAACAAGAAACTGAGAGAGAAAAAAAACAACAACTGAGCACATACCTAGCAAAACATACCTTATGCTGGTACGCTGGATTTTTCAGTAATATATATTAAATGTTTGAATATTTGATTTAATTCTCAGCTAAGATGTTATTTTTGCTAACCAAAATAAGTCAAAGAGTAGAACTGACTAAAACGAATGAGTATGAAATGTTGAAAATATTGTCAAAATATTGTCAAAAAACTAAAACACAAACACTGGAGCTAGCCTGTGAGTTTAGGTTAAATCTTTTGATTTTCTTTTTTTAATAATTTTATTAACTTTAGTTAAAGAGGAATGCACCTATTGATAAAAACCATGCCAGTTTTTTGTAATAAACAATATTATATGGTCCTCTTTGGTTAATATACAATCTTCGTGTTTTCTTGTGGATTGTTCATTTAAAAAAAAATAATAATTTAGTTTCACAGCCCTATTTGTTAGAAAGGTTAAAATGTTTGGTCCAAGAAATCTAGTTCATTACCGATTGTTCTCATTTGGGTTCTCCGCACAGAGGTAGAACACTTTAAACTCTTCAGATGGAGGTCTGAGTTCAATCGTAGATCTTTTGGATCCCTGCGGCTGATCCTTCACTGTGTAACCATGCAGGTAGATTCCTCCTGCAATAAGACAGAAGGGAGCTATTAGTCATAGCATGGCAAGCTATAGAGGTAGTAAAATAAAAAAGACAAAAACATTTGCATACTATTTACACAAAATAATGTCAAAATATATGTTTGAAAAACATAAAAACATAAATAAAATATTTGTAAATGTAATATATCCTGATGAAAAGAGAATCATTTACAGGTCTCTTTAGCTCTCACAGCTCTCAGAGGTCTTCAGCCTCTGCAATAGATCTTCAAAACTGATTCATTTGACAACGTAATTTGAACTGTTAAATGTTTAATTTAAGGATCTATTGGCTCCCTAGTCATTTTATTTTATCTGGAGTCTTGACTTATGAAGAAATACTTCACGTTTGAATTTGTATCATTAGCAGTTGAACAACAATACAGCAGTATTATAATTGTAAACTGCTCAGACATTTACACTGTGACAGATCACTCAGACGTACCAATGGCGCAGGTTGACCGAATGCTCACATAGAAATAGAGGCATCCATCTTTCAGCACACAGTAGTGCTGCACCCATGAGTCCTTGTTCCTGTCCAGCTGGTGGAGCAACCCAAGGCATTCTGGGTTCTTGACTGCCAGTGGCGGAAGATTTGAGTTGTGTCGAGTGACGTCCACCCACACGTGATTCTGCTTCAACAATTATCATCATTAGCATTATGAGCATTATCATAACAACATGAGTCTCAATCAGCCAATGGGATTCTGTTTAGCAAGACACTGATTTATTAATTGATCTTGTGTGTACACATTAACAGAGCCGTCATGAAGAATGAAATACTACATTCGTGTGATGTGTGTGATGATGTCAAAGCAAATACTATGAGCAAATGAGTAAGAAGTTACCTGAGTAATGGGATGAACCGCTCGACCCATAGCCTCCAGCCACCTGAGAAAAAAACAAGTGCAAACTACTTATTTCAACTTAATTGTTATTTAGTGGATGGTTTTTAGTACATACATTAATTATGAATCACCTTACATTAATCACCTTAATCACCATTGGACATCACAGCATTTAAATTAGTTTAATTTTTCAATTTGAAATATTTTATTAGAAATGAGTATTGAGAATAGGGTTGCCAGGTCTGTGCAACAAAAGTAGCCCAAAAATAGCCTAATGTTATTTTCTCCATTGGGCGGCTGAATTCTTCACTGAATATGTGTATATATATATATATATATATATATATATATATATATATTTGTATAAACTACCTTTTCATCTCTTGGTTTGATGTAGCACACAAGTAGTAAACTCGGTTCCCAGAGACAGGGCAGAATCTGAACACAAATGGTTTTCCTAAACTGGTGTCGGCCTCCACCAGCGCCCCCTCCAGACTCATAACAGACAGAGCTTTGCTCTTCCCTTCATCCTGCCAAGAAGAAGCAAAAGCTTTACTCACTGCACATTCACATTTTCCAGGTTAAACCCTTCTCAATAAAACAGAAAACTGAACTTACACGCTTTTTTCTGTAGTAATAAAGGCAGCAGTCATGTCTGAGCACAAACCATCTCTTTCTCCAGCCCTTCAGCAAACTGGATTGAGTTCTCTTATGCAAGTAACCTCTGCATGTTGGCCGTGGAGTGTTAGGCATTCGACCAATATCCGAGCCAATGGTCAGAGTTAAAATGTCTGGGCCTTTAATGAGAAATCACATAAGAACAATCAGTGAAGTTACACAATAGCATCTGGAATTTGGCTCATTTATGTTGAGCGTTATTTCACTTAAAGGCTGGGAAACAATACGCAACATTTAAAATCTTAACAGATATTGATGCTATGATGCATTAGACTTGCTAACTTTGTTAATGGTTACAGAGAAAAATTGGGAATGAATCAAATGAAATCAATCTGAATATTCATCTAAAAATATTATGATATCCACGTCTGATATCCACGGCTCCACCATGTTTGTCATCAGCTCCACCTGCTTCACCATGGTGGTCCTCAACTACGCCTCGGCAGACTTCAGCCCCGCCTGCTCCACCGTGGTAGTCTACGCAGTGGTGGTGGTCGTCTTCTCTTCCGTGGGGATCTTCAAACCTGTCTACTCTGCTGAGGTGTTCTTTTGCTCCGCTATGGGGGTCTTCAGTGCCATCAGCCCTGCTAAGGTAGTCATCTGCCATGCCATGGTGGTTTTAACCTGTCATGTCTGCGCCACCCTGACCACCTGCTCTGCCTGGGTTTCTTGCTTCGTGTTCGTTTCCAGTGGACCACTCCATGGACCTGGCCCTCCATCCCACCCCCAGTTTCACCTCCCCACCACCCCCCTCCCCTCCCCTCCTGGACTACTTGTTTTTAGAAGCGTCTGGAAGCCACTGCATAAGAGGGGGGCTATGTCACGATCCCTGTCTGTGTTCCATGTGTCTGTCTTGGGTTCTTATTTTAAGTTCTGCGTGTCCTTTGTTGCACTGTTCACTTCATATTTCCCTGCTGTTGCTCCCATGTTAGTTACAATAGTTAGTTTAGTTAATAGTTAGTTTCATGACGCTTGTGTGTTTCTATGACAATTAACCACACCCTCTCGTTACCTTGTTAAGCTTGTCTTGTCCTGTGTATAAATAGCCCTTGTGTTTTACTTGTCTTTGTCAGTTATTAAAATGTTTGCATGTATCCTGGGTTTTCTTATGTTTCTTCCCTCTCACTGTGTTTTCAACCTTGTGGATTATTTTAGTACATTCACGTCTACTGCTCATGAATCCACTTCTACAACCCAATCCAAATTTTAACAGTGCATGAGAAATATATCTCCTGATATACCACTGGGATTTAAAAATGAATAATCTCTAATAATGTTGTCTGAATCCAGCCTACCTTGTCGTGCGAGGTCAGCTGCTTCTGAGTGTGGTATACTAGTGACATCAGTGCCGTTTACTGCCAGCACATAGTCTCCAACCTGCAGCCCAGCCTCTTCTGCTGCTCCATCTAAAGCAGAGTGCACCAACATCTTCATTTTACTTCATTTGAGGTCTCAACATTTTGAAGAAAATGGCTAATGAACAGTGTACTCTAAGCTGCATTGCCCATATGCTCAAGGTTTATATGATTTTTAGTTCATAAGTATGAGTAATCTGATTACAGAGGGCACCATAATAGAGCTGTTACAACCTGAGGACATTTTCATCAAAAATCTTCCCCGCTAACAGAATGTTCTCAGGACTTAGGCTAATGTCCGAGGTTCTCTCAAAGTTATGAACATACATTCATCCAGTAACATTAAAAGAATGTTTGTTCAAAGTTGCCTGGTCTTTAATGACATTTTTTTGAAACATTTTAATAGGGCAGTCGTTTAACATTTTTAAAATGTTATTACTCACTACTTGTTTCAGTTGAACATTCAAAAATTACATTACCAAAATTATGAAATGTAATATTGTCCTAATGTTTTCTGTAATGTTTGCATAACCAAGATTTAAAAAAAATGTTTTTAAAACATTAAAAAAACTGGAAGTTTTGAACATTAAGAGAGCATTCAGAAATAACATTGTCATAACTTAATATTGGAACATTAGCAAAAGAAATTTAGAACTGGGTTAAGGCTCAGCTGGGTTAAGGCTAAAATTGAGCCATGTCTTACTCCCAATTTTAGAACTTTTGACACTAAATTTTAATGCTAAATGAAATTTCTAAATCAAGGACAGCTTTTGTATCCTTATCACTCTAAATGACTCAAAAACTATACAAAGCCTTCCTGCTGTTACCAATCCACGCCACAATTGAATAGGAATATTGCCATATTACAAAGACATCAACCTTTTAATTGAACTTGAAACATACAATTTGTATCAAAAAGCAAGAATGCTGATTAACCCCTAAATCTAACCCTTAGTGGGGAAGGAGCAGATACGTAAACATAATAAAAACGGTAAAATAAAAAGTAGTATCATGATGATAGTGTTGGCTCCTCAGTCCTGTGTTTTTGAGTCATCCCAGAATTTGTCATGATTTTAGGACAGCTCTTTTAGTTATCCCAAAATGTTACAAAAGCAACATTTACCTTTGCATTTGGCTGATACGTTAATACACAGTGACACACGGTGCCTTCAAACTATTCTATTTTATAAAATCTATTTTGAAAAACTAGTGAGTTTCTCACTTTTGCTTTTACATACACATACTTTTGCTGTTGTGCTAATCAGAACTGTAATCTTAATAACTTACTTGTGTCCACCTCAGTAACCACAATGGGTTTAGAGAATTGAATTCGGAAGCCCCAGGGATAGTCGCCCATGCCTTTACCGATTTTCACTGTCCTCTCACGAACTGAAATATATAATGCATCACTGTAAATCATAAAAGCAATTCTAGCCTATATTCATCTTATAATGCTAAGAACTCACTTGCTGCCGGTCGAGTACAGCTGGTGAGACAGTGTGGACTTTCATTCTGGTTAACATCATCTCCATGGTATATCCATGATACAGAGTGAAACGTTTCTGTGTAAAATCCTCTGTCCTCAATATCTCGCATTGACATGTCCACTGAACGAGTGTCCTCAGAGTTCATTGTGTCTAAATGACATAAAAAAAATCAGATATTTGATCATTATTTTGGTCAACATTTTGATAGTCAATAGTTAACACAATACATTTCTCAATACACAAGCCAAACTACCAAATATATACCAGAAATCAGAGGTATCAAACACTGGTTGTGAGCTGAGTTCAATCCAGTTTGTAGGACGATTTGAGAAAAAAAAAAAAGCAAAACAAAAATAAAAAATAAAAAATAAATTCATTTTCATTATATTGGTATAATACATTTCAACATTTAACAGGTTAGATCATTTTTCAGTTTTTTGGACTGCATGTTATACAATAGCTTGCAACTTCAGCAGCGGAGCATCTGTTGTCTCAAAGAAACCCAATTCATTTTAGTGTAGCAATTTACATATGAATGGATTTCTTAGATTTGGAAAATGCTAAACCTTAAGACCCTATTTAAGTACATCTTGCGATATGGTATTCATGTGAATGAAATTAGTAAATTTGATGTGCTTTATTTTGTTTTTTAATAGTTTGAGTTTAAACATCAATCTGTAGGTGGAACTTATTAGCTACATGTGAACATGTGAAAATTGTGAATGTGAACTCGATGGTTACACTAAGGTTGAGCAAATAAAAGAATTAATACCTAAAAGTATATATTTAGATCAGAAAAGCTTGTTTGTAGTTTGTTGTTAGCAGTAGAGCCTAAAATTTGTTTAACATTCCTACCATGAATTGAATGGAATTCATTTTATATAATTCAATATCTCGGCAGTGTGCACAGGAACTTCCCTAGAAATCAATCAAACAATTCACATTTGGCAAATTAAATTAACATATTATATACATTATATATATATATATATATATATATATATATATATATATAAGGCATTACCTGATTCCTCTGTGATATTGCTAGTTATAGAACTTCCTCCTGCAGAACTGCGTTGTTTGCTCTCCTTGAAGAGCTTACGTCTCTTAGCCCAGTGGTCTGAATATTCCTCTGAATCTTTATGAATGGAATCTGTTGGAGGCCTGAGGTGCTCTTTGACCTCTAATGAATCTATTAATGATAAGAAAATGAATAGGCTTGATTACAGCAACAATGTAAACCCAAAGCCAACAAATCAACGTTTTTGTGGTTTTCATCCAGTTGTCATCTTCAGAACTAGATTTTATATTGGACCTCCAGGGATGACTCAACACAGTGCCAATTTTGATAATCATGAATATAATCATAATCACGATGATGGTTGTTGAGGATGAGAGGGTGTCAGTCAGGCTGCCCATTTGTTTGACTATACATAGCTTTTGATGTTAACATTATGGGAAACATTTTCTCTTTCAATTTTATAATAGAATTTGATCCTAACTGTGCAGTACACATTCTTAATTCTGTCCGATTTGACAGGGACTGATCCAGTGTTGCTTCATTTCAGTGCTGGACATGAAATGATTTTCATAAAGTCTTGAATTAATTAAAAATGGACTAATGAACATTGTGAATTATGGTGGACATTTCTATAACACCAATTCAGTGAAGCTAGGATAACAATGTCTGAGGTCACAATTGGAACCCTGGTTCCATGGGAAGGGGAACGAGACCTGGCAGTTCCTCATAGGTGTTCCTCATAGCATCAAATCCATGACGCCATGTCTTGTTCTACAGTCGTAACCTGAGACATTCCCTTTCGAAGTGGAATTTCAACACGGCATCATGGAGTTAACACTATGGGGAACCAATACCCTCTCCGCTATGCTGAGGGGGTGCCTGCCTCACTAGGCTATGGATATGCAAACCATAGTGGATATAGAATGAATTAATTCTACAGATAATCTGGGTGGACTCAAAACACATCAAACCCCAGGGCGCCAGGGTTCCAACTCATAGCAAGGGAAAAACCGCTATTTACATCCTTCCTCCAATGACCTCCAATGCCAAAAAGCAAACAAAGCTCTAATAACATGCTAGCAATGTCAATGCCTTCACAAAGCCCTCAGTTAGTAGCTTATCAAAGGGAGTAACTCAACTATGACCTCGATCTACCACTACTTTCAAGGGGGAGAATATAACCCTCGCTTCATCAGAAGGGATGCAAATATGCGAGGGGCATAGAGCAAAGGCTCTCGCCATCTCCACTCCACCCCTAGGGAAACCACAGGGGAGCTGAAGGTCTACTAAAGTCACCCTAAAGTCAAAGAGGAGAGCGCTCATCCCTCCTTGTATGGTCTTCTCCAGGACCCACTTGGAGTATTTTCTGATTAGAGTGTTGCCATAATAAGAAAGGAGGCCACCAGGCAGACTGCCCCTATTTGGAAGGTTCTCCAAGCATAGGTCACAGCTCTCACCCTGTTTCAAGCAAAGGCACTCTACTTAAGATAGTGTCTCATTAGCAATCCAAAGGGGAGCAAAATCCCTACTTCTAGCTACAACATTAAGTGGAGGGGGAGGTAAATCAAACAGAGTTAGTCTTGTGAGTTACCCATCATAGTTCTATCTGCCCTGCTCTACCCTAAGAGCAGATTAAGAACGGGAGCCTGTAAAGTGCTAAAACCTTAGTAATTAGTCCTTCAGGCTACAAACCAAGGGGAAGCCTGGTCCTTACTCCTGCTCAGGAAAGAAAGGAGAATGAGAGCAGGGGCTTAATACAGTGTGCCCACCCCTCTTATCACCCAGACTCCAAACAGCTGAACAGGGAGAACAGCTGAACCCTGCCTTGAAAGGCATTAAATGACAGAATCACAGTTGAGCACCCATTCAAAAAGGGTAGTGATATCCCTGCTTTAAGACCCAACAGTAGTTGGGGAGGGAGGTAAATGAAACAGAGGGAGTTATGAGTTGCCCAACATAGTTCCATTCCCCCTGCTTTACCCTAAAGGGTACTTCACAGGGAGCCAGCAAGGAGCCAAAACCCGCCAGTAATTGGCTCTTGAGGCTCACTGATGATACTGGCCCTCCAAAGGGAAGCCTACATTCTTAATTTTGTCCATAAAGAGAGGAAAACTGAAAGCAGGTAGTAATGAAGTGTGTAGTGAAGGTAATTTGCTACATGGAGGATACTATACGAGCTGCATAATGATTACTCCAAGATTTTGACACCTCAATGTGGAGATCTAGGAAAATGGGCACTCTGCTTGTGATGTCATAGTTTGCCACCAATTATTGGCGTTTTTGCTACAGACACCAGTCACACCGAGGGTGTTCCTCATAGCGACAACTCCATGATGCTGCGTCACAGTTCCAATTCAAAAAGGAAATTAAAAATAATTAAGGGTTGATATTTAAATGACATTTAGATGCATTTACACAGACTGTTTAATGCAGCTCAGAAATTAAATTAATTCATGCACTGCAGTTACAATTACAAAAATAATGTAATTTGAGATTAATGTGATTGATGAGATTAATGTTTTAAATATAAAATATATAGAGATATGAAATGTTGGGGGGAACAAATAATTTAATAAGTAAGAATCTAAACTGCTAATGAGTGAGTCATTGATTCATTCACAAAGGGTCATTAAATCATTGACTCACCCGATTCGTTCAAAAATGCTGAATCATTCAGGAAAAAAAATACCACTGTTGATTGGAGACAACAGTGATATGTTGTAGCTATTTTCATTGGCGAAGTAGAGCAAAAATATTGACAATATTGTGTCTATAATGTATGTTATTTTTATATTAATTATAACAGCATATTTGTAATTGAAGTATTTATTATTTGTATAACTGGATAAAGAATAAAATAGTGATTATCTTAAAACGAGAATAAATTTGCGTCTGGCTCAAGGCTGCAGCAGTAGGCGGACATGCGGTCTGTGAGAGAGTGAAAAAGTAACAGTAGCTTTCAATCTCTTAGAATTATTAGAATTATAGACTAGAATTGTCTTAGAATTATTACTATTATTAATTTTACAACATTTTGCAACCCTATTAGGACAGGCCTTATTAGGTGGTGACCTACCGGTGAAAACCACTGTTAAGAAAGCATAAAATATTTCAGTGCTCACTTTTTGAGGCACTTTGCCGTTCAGACAAATCATTTTTATAAAGTTTGGGTGTTCTACAGTCATCTGCACTTATTTTATCCAGGGATTCGTTTGTTTGCAGTTCTCCAGGCTGCTGACAGAATGCGTCCATCTGTAAGGTCAACTCAGAGTTTGCAGAGGTTGTCGTTTTTTGTTCTTGGGAGGAATCCTGGAGCCCTTCCACAGCTTCTCTGATGCTGCCCAGGTCCTCTATTGGAGACCCAATAGGCGACTCACTCACAGGACTCAAAGTATCTATTGGATGTTCCTCTAAAATGTCCTCATCAAGTGAGAAGGAATAGTTGCCATGTAGAAATCTCTGCTCACAGTCCCCAGTGATTATTGTCATTACTGAACCTCTTCGTTTCTTTGGTGGCTCAGCCTCGTCACACATTTTATGATTGACACTGTTGAGTGTTCCTTCGTTGATTTTTTCTTCAGAGTTGCTCAGTGAAGGTGGGATAACATGGATAAGAAGTTCCCTTTGATGGCTGTCCATGATGTCACCTGCAGAAATCGACTCATCCAGCTCCGCCATCTCCTCGTCAAAGCCACTTTCATTGACTTCATTCAGTTCAAGTTGGCCCATTGAAATGCCGTCTTGATCAGCAAACATCAAACCAGCAGCAGCAGCATCTGAACCAGGTTGCACCATCTCATCTAGCTGTGCTGGCCCATGATACTGATCACCTCTAAAGAAGACTTCTTCTGGACTCTCATCTGACCTGAATGGATAGAATGGGTTTTTTATTGTGGTGTAAGCCTTACATTTGGAATTAAATGAGTCAGGACCAGTTGTAGAGCTTGAGCTTGGTCTATAGCTGCTGCTACTAGAAGATTTGCGGCTCCCAAGTGGGTGAAGTCTTTCGTCTTCGACATAGAATCTCCCCTTTCTCTCTGCTTGAGAGGGAAGTGACTGCATGAAAAATGAAGACAGTGTACCAGAGGAAAATGACTCTCTGTATGAGGGAATGCTCTCTCTGGCTTGACTCATATGATATGCCACTCCTGGGTAAGTTTTTCGTCTTTTGGGTGGTATGTCCATATAGCCTGGAGGATGCGTTTTGGTTTCTAGAAAGGCAATGCTGTTGTTGCGCAAACGAGTCTTTTTTTCATGATTGTCGATGAAGTTTTTAGTGAAAGAAGATCTATTCATTGCAACTCTGGGATTCCTGAATAAATGTTCTTGAGGACTCAATTCGGATAGTCCTTCACAGCACCTGTTGTCTGCATCCAGTGTATTCTGGCATATAAACTCTTTGCACAAAGTAACCTCGGATACTCTCTGTGCGAAATTAGTGTTGTCGTGGTCAATGAATTTTTCTCTGGGACTGATCTGACACGATGCAACATTTTCAGCAAGAAAATCCAGTGAGTTAACCTTCTTATCAGCAAATTCATCAGGGGGAGGTATATCCCATATTGCCTCGTTACTGAGACTGGTAGGCAGTGGTAGTTTCTGACATTGCCAGAAATCAGAAGGTGATGAACAACAGGAAGATCCATCAACCAGTGTGAAATCAGTGTCAGTCTGGCCACCTGCATTTCCCCAACCAAAGTTATTTTTACAACAGCTTTTACGACAAGTCACTTCTTCGGGCTCGTCCCATGAGTTCCGACTCTTGGAAGTGTGTGTTGGCTCAGCATTTAACTCTGCAATGCTAATCTTATAGCTAACACTCTCACTGACATTTTGTCTGTAATCTGCTCTATGTTGGTTCCATGAATAGACTCTGGGATTTTTTTCAGTTTGGCTTATAAAATGAGTCTCTTCTTCTTTGTCTTTGTGGTTTTGAAGAACAATAGTTGTCTTGATATTTGAATCATCTGACGTCACTACTTCATTGATCTCAAGCTTCATATTTGGGGTAATGCCCTTGATCTCAGTGGTTGTGACTGCTATCACTCTACTAACTGATCCTCTTACAGAAGCCTCATGGCATCGTTCAAAAACAAATCTGGGAGAAGACAGTCCAAAATTATCGAAGGTCACTGAATGTGTTATTTTTAATCCTGGATCTCTGTCCATTGGTTCTGAGTTTGACATTTGTCTGTCATTTTTATTACTTTCCTGGAAAAAATCTTCACAACTCTCTGGTCTGTTTTCTTTCTCCATGGTTGTAGTCTCTGTCTCTTTCTCATCTTCAGACTCTGACAGTATATTCTCCTTACAGAAAGAGTCAGTTTCTCCTTTCTCTGCTGTTTCTTCCCCATGAACCTCAGTGTCCACCATAGTGTTCCTTTGGAAGTTAAATGGAGAGAGGCATTCTGTGCAAAAAGAAAATAGGTTTAGATGCATCAAATTGCACATACCTTTCTTGATACCCTATTTGTAACACAATCCTTGCTTGTTTTTGAAGGAAAAGCCACATTCATTTTAGAAATCATAAAGTTTGTTGAAGTCAGCATGAAATCAAAATTGACAATTCTTATTTTTATGGAATATTGCAGTATTTATTATGAATGGTTTATCCATGCACATCTCTTCTTTTCTCTGATGTCGTGTTTACTGGCGCAAGGGCGGGGCAACCTGTCACTCACACGAGATCAATCAGTAGCAAACCACAACCATCCAATCAAATTCCCCATGTACAAAATCAAGCCCCGCCCTACATTTGTTCTTGTTCCAAAGGCCATTTCACTCAGACAGAGAAAAAAGGACTATCACAACATTTGTTTCATGCTGGTACGCTTGCCCAAAATTGTACTTAACACCCAGCATAAATAATCATTACTGTTTATTTGTATACAGGTTTTTTCACAATGCACACTATTCCAAAGCACATTTTGTGTGATGCTAAGTGCATATAAACAGGCCTAATCCATCACCTGTTTGAAGGCTGTGCTGCAGGCATGGGTTAAGCGTGACTCAGACAGTCTTTAGAGGATTATTCTCCACGCATGTCCCAGGAGCCACATATAGATCTATACTCACGTTTACTGCAGCTGGAGCTCTTCCTCCTGCGACTGTTTCTCCTCTTCCTCCTACTCATTCTGCTGAATGACGTGACATCTATAATCCTTTCAGCTAAAACGTATAAAAAACATGGTGCAATTGTCATCGAAGTTATTGTTAATTTATAAATATACTACTGTTTATTGTGAATTTTTGTTCATTCATAAACTATGACTATACTAATTATGAATTAATAATGAGTTAATTCAAAGTAATGGTAATTTATACAACCTGACATTATAGAAATGCATTATTTTATGTAGAAATCAACGCTAACCTAGATTAATTAATGATGTAAAAGCATTTATCATAAATGTTATTATCTCATACATTAAATAATCTTAGCACATTTTTTGAATATATTTTGCATTCAGTAGTTTATATTAAATGATCCTGTTACTTCATTTTTAAAAAAGTCCAAATATTCCAGGTGCTCTCTCAACGAATATAATCATAAAAGCTGTGTGCATTAAAATCTGTCAAAAAACAGACATTTCCCTGTTGGAACAGAAGTCACTCCATAAACACAGCATTAGTTAATTCAGGTATTCTCATTTTATTGGTTTGATGTACTGAATTTGATTTTCATGGAAGACAGGAAATACAATGACGAGTGTATGTGTCTGCCTCACCAAATTTCGAAAGAGTCAGCAAAGTCCTAACCTTGCCATGATAAACACTACCTACAAAGAGATACATCCAAACAAATATATATTCTTACCTTAAGGCAGTCAGGTATGTGTCCACAGTGGTGTCTTTAGAGAAGTAATGATGAAAAGGCGGTATTTGCGCAAACAGAAGCATTAGCTGATATCAGAGCACTGCTCCACTTCTTATTGTTCTATTCTTGACATAAAGTCCAGAAGGAGCTTAATTGAACTAATCCCAAGAAGCTCTTCAGACTCATCCCTGTGTCAGTATATGAAACACCCACTAGAATGATAGCCAATAGGTTTTTTTTTTTCCAAGGAAACATTTCTTTATTTCATTCTTTATAAATAAATAATAATAAAAAATAAGGAAATAATTCACATCAAATAAGCGAATGAATAGACATGCCCAAAACTGTTTATTTAACCCTCATATTCTCCTCATATACAGTTTAACTTTGGGGTGTTTAGGGTCACAGACTTTTACAGAACAATTGCATAAAATTTTTTATAATTTTAATAATAAAATTTTTATCATTTTATTATTTAATAATATTATAATACAAAATTAATAAATAATAGAATAATACAATTATACATTTATGCCGTGTTTTTGGGACATATGTTTTCCCCCCCTTTTTACCACAAACTGCTCAATTACACCATTAGGTTGCTTTTGAGATATTAAAAGGGCCCTTAGAGATCCATTCATTTTAGAATGAGCTTACAATTTGTTGTTGTTGTTTGAGTGCTTTTGAATTGTCTGTTTTTGCAATAATGCCACATACATTTGCAGAAATGTCACATAAGTTGTCACTAAAAGACAAGACTTGATTGTGATCACATACTGTTTATTTTAATAATCCAAATGTAAAAAACAAACAAACTTAGCAATAAGCAAATATGAACAGGGTAGCATAGCATGCTCTAGTCCCAGGCCTTCATTTATGTGTAAATTTTCAAATTTATGCTGTAATTATTGATTTTATATAAAAGTGACCAAGTCAGCCAAGTATGTTTTCTTTTTCTATAAAAATGCTCTCTATTGCATTCGAACCTCTGTGTTTGTTTGTGTGTGCCTGTGTGAGTGATCACTGTTTGTTCTACATTGCATTTGTGATCTAGTACCAGGAAAATGAGTGGAAAATTTCAGATTTATGCTGTATTTTTTTATTTTTTTATTTATTTATTTTTTGACAAAAAAAAAAAAAAACGCTAATTTTTAATCACTTTTCCCATTCATTTTCAATGTGGGGTCATTTTGACCCTGAACACCCCCTTTTTTCATAAGCAACCCAGATTTTGTGTGTGTGTAGATCGATGTCACATAACAAAATCTCATGCCACAGAGATCAAAGGAACTATGTTTTTTTATTAAATAAAGAAAAGAAAGAAAAGAAAGAAAAATAAAGATAGAAAGGGGTGCCACTCAAAAACGTAATTTAAATCAGAAATTAAATAATTTAAAAAAACAATAATTTAATAAATTTGACAAATAAATAATAATACATTGAAAAGGATTATTTAATATTTAAAATTGTCCAATATAACAAACATATGTTTTCATAACACATGAGCTTGTCACAACAACAATTATATTATTAAAGTTGCTGTGGTCTAAAGACAACATTGCAGACATATATGGCCATAATCAATTTATAGTTTAATTTAATATTCCCACAGGTGCACTGTGCAGTGCCATTTTATCCATTTGTCAACTTAATTGGATAAAGAAAAAAGAAGAAAGAAATGTGCAAATGCTTTTTAAAAAAAAATGCAATAAGCAATCAATTTGACCCCATTTGAGTTTCCTTTAACAAAAGATCACATTCGCCCTCCCACATTTACAACCCCATTATTCCCCAAGACACCTACACATAGACTAATATACAGAACGAGATAATGAATAATAAAACGCAAACAATTCTAAAGTCACATTATGAAACATGATTACACTATACATACAAAATAAGGGTTTATAGGATTGTTTTTTCTCATCTCAAAACTATAATACAAATGCAGACACCATAGAATTGAATGATTAGTGCTGTAAACCAAATGCTACCTGCTGTAACTTCTTTAATAAAGTATTTTTGTAAACTCCAGCTAAAGCTCAACCCAGGATAACTATATGATGGCAAACACGTTGAAGATTAGTGGACAGGATGTCAATTCATTAAGTGATAAGCTAAGCCGTTTCACGAGTTCACACTTACAAATAATCAGATAGATTAAAAGAGTAGGCGTATGTAGCGTGCCGTTCTAGGGGAGGCTCCAAGCTCGGAAATTTGTCCGAACCCAGAGTACTCCCCCTGTATCCCTGGCGGAGATAGGAACCAGCAAATAGTGAGGAGTCAGGGTGCAGAAAACCTGTTGAGAAACATAGGTGAGCCGTCTGTGTATATACTGTATAGGCCTTCTCTCCTGCAGATTGGGTATATCATTTAAATGAGTTCCTTTCGAACTTTAATAAAACATTTAATCGGCGTTCTGAAACCTCATCCATCGACATCTATTCAAAACCCAAGCACCTTCATAGCATTCAGATGGAAACAACTGCACCCTCGGGGCGGATTGTGAATTGAAGACTAAATTGGTTCAATGCATTTTCATTGTCCAAGACAACTACAATAATCAGACATGATTGAAAGAGTTAAATCACACTCTGGCAAAACAAACTGCCAAAATATGAAACGATAGGCCTAAAATCGGTAGTTTATCTGCTAGTAAAAACTGGATTGATGGTCATTCAATGTCATTATCAGAAATCTTGCTGAGGCAGATGTGTTGATTTAATGTGTTGTATGGCTTTGACGGCGGCAGTACAAAACGTTCAAAATCGGAGACTGGCTGAATGCTGGATGAAGTTATGGGGAAGGACCTTGAGCCATGATTAAGATATGGTGATATGGGGAGCTAAAGATGCTTTGTGGAGTACAGTTTAGTCGCTACCAAATGATCTCCCTTTCTTTATCAGACTGTAATGGAGTTAAGATAATTGCAACAAGATGTTTCAAAAAGTGCAGACTCGGTTTTCCGTTCAGCAGCAAAACACAGACAACATTTCTTGCTTTTCACACAAATTATTATTAGGCCTATTATTAGACTCATATTACGTGCAACACGCAATAGGTCCCGCCTTCTAAATAAAAGAGCCGATAGGTAAAGTCCAAGTCATTCCACCACTGCAGCTGCTGTTAGAAGCTCTGGTTGCTATAGAAACGGACAGTGTTCTGAGACACGAGCTTAGGACTGCACATGCACACTGGCCGATCCAGCCTGAAAAAAAAATTTGAACGATATTTGTGTATAAGAAAAAACGTTTGTAATTTAAATGAGTGAGACAAGCAGTTTGAGATTTCAGGATGCCCCCATTCAAGTGGATAGGACTTGGTCTTGGATGCCCAAAATAGCTGCCCAGAGGTGTTGCAAATATAGCTGCACTTTTACCATAGTGATGTTCGCATTGCATAATCAGATCCACATGGGCTTTTCTGATGTAGCAAACTTGCTCGGAAGCTCACCTGGCACAGCTTTGCACTTGTAATGCGAAACATTCCCGTTTAAGTCCCATTCAGTGGAGATGTGTGACAGCAGCACTAGACCAGCAGTCTCAGACTGAAAGTTAAGGCAGAGCTGACCATCACTTAACCTGCCCTCACCATTAACCTCAACTATAACTGGATTCAAGCCAACCCTAACAAATGTGTAAGCAGGGGTGTCCAATCGTGCTCCTGGAGGACCAATGTCCTGAACAGTATTTCTCCAACCAGTTCCAACACACTTGCCTGTAAATTTCTAATGAGCCTGAAGACGTTGCTTAGATCACTGCTCCAAGGCCCATGCCTGCCACTGCTCCATGACAAAGGCCACGATCCAGGCCCTCCAGGCCTTTTATTTTGAACTTCTCTTAGGCTTTTGAACAAGTTTTGTTAAATAAATCTGCACATGCGAGTTAAACTTGCCTCCAGTGGATTAATTACAAACTGGATTGGCTGTGGGAAACACCAAAGACCGACCTAAAATATAGGAAACCATGAGTCTCATTGACTAATAATGCATTCACATGTATGCACATGAACTTGTTTTCAACCTCGTTCTTATTTTAGTGGTCGTTCACACAGCACGTCTAAAAACGCGTGGAAAGCGCGGCCGCTCTGCCTTCTCTAGTAAATGGAGTATTCTTAATGAGCAGCCACGTGCACGAGGTTAGTCATTTGCATAAAACACGCCCGAACCACGTCCAAATAAGGGCTTTCCGCGCACGCTTTTCTTACAGGCTTACGTCACTCTCGTCAGACATGCCGCTGTTTAAAGACGCGCTCTCGCCTCTCGCCTGATCCTCAAGCAGTGCCACGCGTGCCATTCTCACCAGTTTTCACAATAAACGCTTTCCATACAGACCTCTCATGAGCCAGTGGTACATGCGCGTATATCTCCGTTATTCAGAGAAACTATACATAAATTCACTGTATATATGTATTTAAGATAAAATTGTATTTAATAATTTTATTATAACAATTAATGTAACTTAATATAATGATCAAAATATAATTTAATATTTTATCGTAAGTTTAGAATGATTTTTAGTACGAAATTCTTAATCGTGATTTGTTCTTAAAATCCTACGCCCATTTCACGCACAAATTTGTGCGTAGCCTACGCATGCTTAGACCCAATGACATTATTCCTATTTTTCTAAGTATACTTGGTATGTCAACTCTCAATTCAAGTGTGGGTAGGCAGGTCAGAGTAATGGGCTTGCCGAAAGGTCTTTACAATTGGTTGCAAAAACTACCTGTTTAGGGTGTGGGGTAGGGTTAGTTTCTGTTGTAGCATTGTGTAACTTTTGGCAGTCCGCTACCTTTTTGACGCATGTCTACGATCTGTAGCTGTCTCTATTAATTTGCAACGACATAACAACTAATTGGTAGACGGTTGGGTTTAGGGTTCGGGTTAGTTGACTTGTAGTTACAAAGTTACTTATAGTCAGTATGTCTGTTGGGGAACATCAAAAAATAAAGTGTTCGCAGATATTAAGTGGTCTACTGATAGTTGACATGTAGTTATACAGAATATCTCAAGTGAACCATCAAAATGAAGTGTTAGCTAGTTTTGCAAGTGTATACATGTTTTATTCAGGTATTTTTGAGGATCATGGTTTGAAGCTCTCTAATCTAAATTGGAGCCATTTGATGTTTCCTGTCAGATTTGATGTCAAAGTCGACTGATATCGTTACTGCTAGTTTTTGATTATAAATAACAGAATATTTTAGTCCGATTAATGGCGGATTTCTCCTAGTATGGGTAACTGCAGCTTGGAGTAATAGGCGGGCCTAACGGCAGGGGGTGTGCCGAACGGTTTCTCATTGGTGAAAGGACAATAGGTGTTGGCCAATTAGCGGTAACTAAATATTTACGTAAATTCCTGGCGGCTGTAAGACGTGGCGTGTGATACGTCATTGATAGTTATACGTTTATCTATGTGATTTATGGTTTAGTTATCATAGATATGTATATAACAATAGCTAAAATACGATGCGTTTTGTGTGTGTGTGTGTGTGTGTGTGTGTGCGCGCGCAAGAGTGAGTGAGTGAGTGTGAGCGCGTTTTTGTGATTTATGAGGAAACAATGTTTTATTAAAAATGTAAGAATGCAGAATGTTTTCTGCGATGGGTAGGTTTAGGAGTAGGGGTAGTGTAGGGGGATACAATGTACAGTTTGTACAGTATAAGAACCATTACGCCTATGGAATGTCCTTACTTTGATAGCAAAACAAACCTGTGTGTGTATAGGCCCTAAACTCGCGGTGATGACGTCAGTCATCCGCGTCATGCATAAGTTCTGAAGGCACTTTGGAAAGTCATTTTTAAAAATTTGAATGTAATATTCTTAAGATCATTGACGCTGTTTTTACACTAAACGAATGGAATTTGGTTGTATAGTATTATGTTGGATTTATTGCTCTCTGTATGCCAATAGCGATTTAAGAGTATGGCTCGCCTTTATGCGGAACAGGCAGCTTTCGTGACTAATGAGAAACCGTTAGGAACGCCCCTACCGTTCGACACGCCCATTACTCCAAGCTGCAGTTACCCCTGTCTCGATTGTGCTGGTGTTTGTCATTAGAGAGCCTGTTACTGGCTTGATGCTCGTGAAGTGCTGGCAGGTGCTCTTTTATACAGGCCGCTTGACTTACCGATAATGAGCCTCGCGGGCTTTATTACTCTGACATTTCTAAATAGCACTGAAATTCTTCCTCCACCCTCCCCCACACACAGCATCATTTCTGTCCAGAGTCAAACCATTCATCATCTGTTTGAATAGTACAAGCATAAATGTGGCAGCTGCTAGAATGATCTTAATCCAATTGTTTGAATACAAAGGGAGCAGAATTTTCTATTACTACACTGAAAATGGTCTTCCATGTGAAAATGTTGGATTCATTTTCTAGTTAAATTCATAAATAACTTTAAGAATGGATTAATCGACATACTGACACCCGTTAGCCTCTCAGTACAGTATAAAGACATACTATTGTGATTCTGCATTAAATGCATAATATTATTTATTCTTGTGACCTAAAATACAATCATATAAACTTGTAGGCACACATGATATCTATACAGGCATTTCATCAAAACAATATATGAATTTTTATATCAGAACTCCTACTGTATAACAGAAACCCGCAGTAAGCTTTGGGTCTAAGCAATTCCTGTACCCAAGATACATATTCTCATTAGCTACATTTGCCCAGATTCTGCTATTCAAGTTAAATATCACATTTGATAAAGGTCTCCAGTACTCTACTACAGATAATATGCAGCTGTTTACTTGACTCTAACCAGACAAGTGAGTAACAAACTTCTTGTAACAAATATAGTATAGCACTTGAACATGATAAATAGCTCACTGTACAAGACCTGTCAAGTTAAAATACATAATTATAAAAGCTGTCCTTCTCAAAAGCACATGTGGATATTTCACTAAATATGTGTAAACATATGTGATGATAGATCATGTTAGTTTGCTCGAGAAACCACTGCCAACTGTTATATTATGTTTACCACATTAAAAAATTGAATACGGTAAACATAATATAGTGAATACTTGGCCAATATTGGCCAAGGTTTACAGTCAGTAATGTGATTGTGTTGTTAATTTAGCTGATCTTTCCTTTTCATATTACAATATCCCTTCATACAAATACTGTATATTACAGTACTTGAAAAATAGTCAACTCAGTTTTTGGAAGATCACATTTATAAACCCATTAATAGAAAGAAAACTAAAGTTAGATGCAATCCAATCGAAGGCATATGTAAGTATAATAAAACTATGGCAAAACCTTGGTAGTGAATTGCACAACTAAGACCGCAACAACCTTTTAGCTTATTTTAGTTGATTACAACTGGCTGCATGCCTTGACATGTTACCATTCAGTTGATGTATGTGATCATGGACTTCCATATGACACATTTGTTATACATAGTAATTTAGCCCAGCCTGTGCTGTAAGAGGCAGCTGCTCTCCACACAACAGCCATAAAGCTAATGTGACCATTTCAATCGATCTACGAAATCGCTAGTGGTTTTTAAACCCTTGTCCTGATTTTACTGCTTTTTGATATGCTTACTGATTTAAAAAAGAAAATGGTATCATTGGGTTAGCCTGGGATTTTCCCTTTGAGTTTGTGGTCTAGAACGGAGTAAAACTGAGAGCAGAATAGGTTGGTAGGCACTGCTGTTGCTGCTGAGGTCTGCTGCAAACCTGCCGCAGGTTCAATTACACCACAATCTGTGGCAAGCTATTGAAGTTATGTCATTACAAAATGTAAACTTAAAACTTCATGAACATTGGTACTCTAGGCATTTCTCCACAGGAAATTAAGTCAAAGAATAAATAAATAATAAAATATGTTTTGCTCACTCTTTTGCATATAATAGTGGATGGGACTAGTGCAGTCAGGCTCTGAAATGAAAAAGCATCATAAAAGTATGATAAATTGACAAAAGATCTTTCCCTCCAGTAATAAAATGACTTCAGGAATATTGCATCATATGTACTGCTTTTATTACCCTTATGATGCTTTTTGAACGATTACCCCATTCGCTTTTATAATATGGAAAAGAGCGGCTATTCTTCAAAAATGTAACGTTTGTGTTCCACAAAATAAATAAAGCCTTAACATTTTACCACATTTTCATTTTTGGATTAACTCTTTAAGATATCTGAGTAAACAACAGTTGTCTCACTGAATCCTTGCTCCTGGAAATCTACAATGGTTGTGTTTTTCCAGCGTTCTTGTCTTGTCTTTAGGTGTAAACAGTGTTAGCCAGAGCATTAATGTTAAAGTGAAAACGTTTTCCGAACACATTTTGGTTTTTCACATGACCACACATTTGCCCTTAAGCTTCTCTGCCCGTTTTTGCTGCTTGCTCTTCTTGCCGTCGATCTGAAGGCTAACAGTTCTGCGTTTCTCCAAGTTGAGAAGCTCTTGAAATAGCTCCTTAACGTTGTGATTTGTCTTCGCTGACGTCTCCATGAAGGCACATTTCCACCTCTTGGCCATGGCTTCTCCGTCACTGCTCTCCACTTCACGACCATTCGTCTCGTCGTTCTTGTTACCCACTAGCATTATTGGGATGTTCTCTATGTCCCCCTTAATCAGGCAGATTTGCTCAAAGATAGGCTTCAGCTCTTCCAGAGACTGTTTGCTGGTGATGGAGTACACTAAGATGAAGGCGTGGCCTTTAGTGATGGACAGACGCTGCATGGCGGGAAATTGGTGGCTGCCCGTGGTGTCTGTGATCTGCAGCGTGCAGATGCTCTTGTCGCAGCTGATCACCTGTCTGTAGGTGTCCTCAATAGTGGGGATGTAGCTCTCGCGAAAGGTTCCCTTCACAAAGCGCAAGACCAGAGAGCTTTTGCCCACTCCACCGGCTCCAAATACAACCACCCGGTAATCATTGCTTTGTTCTGGCATAATGCCGCTCAAAGACCTGGATGGAGGTGAAGTGAAAGGAATGGTTATGAAATATAAGTACAACATTTTTTATATCCCATTGACAATTTAAAACGCAGTATTTGCATTACAAATCAAGACATGAGCAAACATTATTGTATAATATTAATATACAGTATTACATTATATTTTAATTCGGTAAAGTGGTACGCTTTTTGATTTTTACTGTTTTTAAATTTATATCTTAGCCATACCATGAATGTTTAGAGACGTTTTATACAAATATTTCTTTGAATAGGCATGTGTATTATATATATATATATATATATATATATATATATATAATTATGCAAAATCATATACAACATTAAAAATTTTAGCAAATCAAAGTAAACTCAGCTTTCCTATTAAATGTTTGGTCACAGTATAAGCACAGTCAGTGACTGCTGGCCAATGAGACCTCTGCCAGTCTGACATGTACGTTTCCCTGATTAGTTCAACCGCCAGGACAAATATACAGCCTCGATACAGGAGCAGTACCTGCTCAGTGAGCACATGGATACAAGCAAAAACGGATATTGGAAATTTTTTTGGACACGTTAGTACGTATTTTATTTGACAGTAAACCGGTCAGGATGTGATGCAGCGCTGTTTGACGGTGCAGGCAGAATGCGCAAAAAATACAGGCAAGATAAACGACAAAACCGCCGTAAACTGTGAGTACCACCTTTGAAATTCCTTGTTATATAATAAATTAAATGTAGTTAAATGTGGTGTATTTTAAATAATAAATAATGTATAACAACAATAACGGCAAAACACACCAAAACAGATTTAATTCGCTGGTTTGAATGGATGCGATTCAGAAACTCACCTTAATTCTGATGTATAAAGACGTAGTTTTAAATTCCCGTTGTCATGTCGTGGTGAACGATGGAAATGATGGGACATGGGTTGTTTTTCTAGAGCTCTGCGATTCCTCTAAGATCCATCTGAGGCACGACTGTGATATTTAAAGGGGGAGCGCTGTTTCCTGTGTCTGCTGACTCTCTCCCGTTCTCACTGCGTGACGTCATGAGGGATTTCAGTGTTTGTCCCTCTGCTGCTGCAAAGCACATGCAGCCCTGCCTCATTACATTACTTTATTATACGCTTTATATTCCTCAAAACGTTCCGTATTTATAGTATATACATATAATTCTGCTTTAGCTGTGCCATATGTGTTAGTCTTTTGTGAAGTTAAAAAATTTAAAATGAAAATTTCTCACTAAATGTTTGTAATAATGTAAACATTATTGTACGATCTTCATACTGAACTGTGATTAGCTTTTTCTTCACTGGACATATTTAATCATTTATCGTCACATTTGCACTACAGTGTCTATAAATGTGTAGTTTTTAAGTTTTTTTAAGTTTTATAATGTGACTCATAGAGTTTCTGTATGAGTAATTTTTGTTACAACACACTTCCTTTGAAGCCTGAAAGACTGGCTTTAATAATGGCATTAGTCTAAATATAATGCTAAAAGGTGTAACAACAATATCTGTGAAATAGTTAATTGGTTAATATTTGAAAATATCCACACTTTTAAATGAAGTTATTTCAGTCTACTTAGTTATTGCAAATCTACTTGTATCCATTCTGCATGTGATGGTCCCTCATTGGTGTGGTTCTAAAAGCATCTGTAGACATGAAGTTTATTTAACAAATTAAGGGAGGAACACATTCAGGTAATCCAACCAATCAGTGCGAGAAGAAACCTGTGTATATATAGCCTTCCCTCACCTCTGTCCATCGTCAGTTTTGCAGCATCCATTATTTGTTTTGCAGATATTTGCAAATCAGAGCTGCGTTTCTCGAAAGTATCATAAGCCTAAGTAGATCGCTGAACCATTGGCACCAGTGGTCTCTATGATCAACATAGCTCATGATGCTTTTGAGAAACGCAGAAACAGTATGAGTCTTAAAGGTGAGACAAAAGCAAAACTGAGCACTGCATTCAGACACTGGGGTGGAAAATGCTCATGTTACTAAATTATGACTTGGAGCAATGAAAAGTGTCTCTTTCAAACATTTGCTTGGTATCTTGCTATGGGAAATGCTAATGTCATTCTTTGCTGTTTGAGCTGCAGAAACTGTAAAGGAAGGGATTTGGCTCTTTATGATAGACTGTGAACGGTCCACTCTTCAGACATACGTGGTGCACTGTTAAAAATTACCTTTAAATTTTACAGTATAATACTGGCAGCAGGGTTGCCAGCCAGTTTTTACAGTACCATTACTGTAATTTAATTTACAAAATTTTACTGTATTCTTTGATTACAGTAAATAACTGCATTCTTTAAATTTTACAGAATAATATTGGCAGCAGGGTTGCCAGCCAGTTACTGTAATTTTTACAGTACCATTGCTGTAATTTACTTTACAGAATTTTACTGTATTCTTTGATTAAAAAATCAAAACAATCATAACTATTTTTTTTTAATTTGCTGTATTTTTTTTACAGTAAACTACTTGAAAGTGTGTATTTGCTGTATTTGTTTATATTAATGACTGGCAGCTGAATTTTAAGTTAGAATTAATTATTAACTGCATATGCTTTAAACATTTTTTAAACTTCATAAAATGTTGAATACTGCATAACTTAACGCACCAATTATTTCACAATTACATGTAATTGGTTCTTCCATATCTCACTCTGTTCACGGAGAACAGGGGTTATGCCAGTACTAATGTTTACTGACATTTTACAGCGACCTCAGGGAAAATTAAAAATAAAGTGTGTCATGACCCCTTTATTTATATCACAAAATAAGTAGTGGGCAACTTCCTGACAGAGTGCCATTTTAAATTTTCCAGCTCGACAGTATATGTACAGTATTATGTACAATATGAACCATGCTTTAGCACGTTAAATGCAAATATACTAATTATTGGTCATCAATATTGTCATTATTCAGATCATGTCAGTTCAGTGCTTATTCACTTTAGTTGTGTCGGAGTACACTCGACGGTCCACTTTAGACATTCAACTAACTATTAGCAAATTTGCAATTACATGTCAAATAACTCTCATTAGAGTATTCGTAGACTAAGTTAGGGTTAGGTGTTAGGGTTCAAGTTTGTAGAATAAGTTGTAAAGTTACTTCTAGTCAGTAGAATTAAGCAGAAATACTCTAACAACTGCCAGTTGACATGTAGTTGTAGTTTTGCTGTATTTTACTTAAAGTTAGCAGAACGTCTGTAGACCATCAAAATAAAGTGTCGATACCCTGTGTACATATTGAAAAATTTGTCAATTATGAAACAAATTTGACTCAGCTGTAAAGCAGCTTTACAAAGACAATAGAGTCATCAACCAGCTCAATTTAGCTTGTGTATATATTTTACATAATCATATTTGCATTACAGATTTCAAACCGTAAAATGATAATAGACCGATGGCCTAGATACAATACATGTGGGTTTGATAAGATCTACTTTGATCAGTTTAGGAAAATAAACGGCTACTAACCACAGCGTCTATTGGTACAACAGATGTGGTTGTTATGAACAAGCTTCAGTTAATCTCAAGCATTGTGCTGCCCCCTACTGAGAACAGATGAAACTTCAGAAACTAAGGCTCTGCACTTAGCGTGTAATAGAAGTTCATTTGCAGAAACAGAACTCCATTTTTATTCTCACAAATTATATTTTTTTGTGTGCAATAAAACTGTAGTTGGGTTGTTTTGATAAAGTAATAACTCCAAAAAATACAGGTAACATACGAAATTAAAGTTCATTGAAAGTATATATATATATATATATATATATATATATATTATATAAAAAGTTAGCTTTTTTTTTTTTTTTTTAGCAAAAGCAGATAACTCCACATGTTGCAGAGTTAAACCAAACCAAGTAATTGCTTTGTGAGGGTCGAGGGTTCAGCATGTAAGAGGTGAATGTTGTAGAAGGACTTGCAGGATTCGAAATTATAAATCATGATCACTTTTAATCAGCTTTGACGCAACTCCCCTCAGCTAGTGCGTCTTTTTGAAGTGATTATAGCATCCTTGTCACCTGACCTGAATACTGCGCGCTGATTCGCTAAAATTGACTTATTGGTTTCTGCACACAAACAACAAGGGCGCTTGTCGGTTTCTAATGTAAAAACATGAACTCGCGATGCCTGAACAATGACAGTGAACAATACTTATACTTAATACAATACATATCGGTTTTTGCAAATGAACTCTTCAATTATTTCTGGTGTGAAGTTTGGAGAGAAATGTTTTCTTTAAAACTCACTGCATTCTCTAAAAATATATTACAGGCACAATAGTACTACATGTGCAGTCTTACCTGACAAAAGAAAAAGAAATGTATTTTCACCTCAAGTGCATGTCTAGAATCCCAGATGAAAAGCTGCCACCATTTGAAGGGTCCCCATAATCATGCAAAGTAGTAGCTACTCTTATGCCTGAAATATATTTTCATAGAATGCATTTTGAAGAAATAATTTCACTACAAATTTCACACCGCAAATGATTTCACTATAAGTGCACTGAGCTTCAAGCCTTGCTTTAAAATGCAATTGAGGATTCAGAGTTTAAATGTCACTCACTTGCGAAATTCTCTGATTGTTCTTGCAGCTGTGTGGAACAATTGTACATTTCTCTCTGTTGCTAGAATGAAACAACACTCTTTGTTGGCGTTTTGATAATGATTTTAGCATTTATAATGTTTATTATATTTATCACCATTTCTTTAATATATATATGATATATATGATCCATATATATAAATATATATGTGATTTTTATAATCACAGTCTGACAGGCAGGCAGATGTAATGCAAAACACTGAACAAAAGTAAACAAAGGTTGTGGTGTAAATTTATACAGCTGTCATTACGGCTGGGTTCAGCTCAATGAACCACGTAATACATCTGCTCTTACCGGTACTGTACTATATATAGACCTTGTACACCATGTTAATTTACATTCTGCTTCATGCAATATTTTACAGGATTTAATAGATTGTGCAACAGTTGTGGCTTGTATGTTCCATTGGTTAATTTCAGCGTTAGTAATTGTTAAGCAAAGCATTTGTTGTCATATTATCACCTACACATCAGAAGGTCTATTTGGTTCTGATGAATACAAACGGTTTATATCTACATCAAAAAATAAGTACTTATTTTCCAAACACATGTGCTGCTATTGAGGTGTGATACAGGTAAAGTCAGGACAGGTTTGGTGGTATGGGTTTAAGGGTGGGTTAAGATGTAAAGGAAGGCTCAACGGTGCAATTATAGATGTAATTACATGTAGGTACTTTTTAATGTAATGTAAATGTAAAAACTTGTATGAACACAAGTGAATTGTATCAAATGATTCATTTAAATGTAAGTACATAGTTGAAGACACCGAAAGTGGGACCAGACAAACAACTTGATTTGATTTGAAATAACTTTTTTGTTGTATTTTATATCAGTATATTTTGGAATTTTACAAACTGTATAATGTGATAACGTGATGTTTGTCCAATGCAAAGAAATTACAAATTTGAGCAAGGCTTATGGCCGCTCCTAGACTAAATATCTACTATTATGTTTTTTTTGTTTTTTTTTTTCATTCTGAGATAGAGGAGGAAGTTAAAGATAGGACAAAAAAAATAGCGAAGGAAGTAGGCAGAAGTTTCTCAAAATGAGGAAGTTTACAAATAGTTCCATTTACTTACTGAAGTAAAAAGGTTTGTGTCAGTTCAATAAAAGCAACACAAAGGTATAACTTTTGTGTTTTAGTACATAAGTATACGCTCACAGTTTCTCTTAGAACTAGTGTTCCAGAATTGTTAGCTTCTTTTGAACTATCCACTGAGTTTTTGGTCATACCACATCCTGTTCAGTTAGACAGCAATTTGAACAAGGTATGTAGTCCTTGTCCAAAGTGAGGAGAGTTGAACACTTTGTAAGGTAAGAATATGTCTAATTCTCAACATGTTTGTTTTATGTAAATGTAAGATTTTGTGCTCAAGTATGATGTTAAATTGGATGAATTCGTAAGGCTAACTGAATTAAGCGGCCTAAATTATTGGTGTGAGAAAAAAAAAACGGAGATATTTTCTATTACATTTTTACATGATTCTCTTCAGATATTTCCTCTACAATGTTGTATTATACAATTTTCATCGTATACATCATATTAACATCATAATGTCATTTTTAAAATGTTAATTTAATTATGGTACCATGAAAATAAAAGAAAAACTTCATGTGAAATGTTTCACATTATCTATATAATATCTGCGACAGCACTTTGTTGTGGCATTAACTGATCTATCATTATTTAGTTACTTTGAAGTAAATGCAAAAGCAAAGCAGTTCAGAAATGTCAGATATTTCTCTGTCTAATTGTGGACTCGCAGTTCTTTTGAATTATTTGGTTTTTAAAGACTTTACTTATTAATGTTTATTGTTTTTAATGTTCTTTACTCTGAAAGTTACAAATTGTGTATGTGTTATTTAAGCAATAGTAATGTTTACTTATAAAAATCTTGAACATTTGCATTATGTTTTTTACATGCAATGCATGTTGGCAAAAAAAAAGTTCATACAGTAAGGTCCAGATGTCTAAATGGGAGACTACAATGTAAATGTCACTATTCAAAATATATTTGACCTGGAAATAACTAGAAATTTCTAGGGTTTTGAAACTTTTACAGCAAAGATTTTATGAAAAACTTATACCAAATACTAAGAAATGCTGAATTTTTTTTTTCAACATTTTGCATGTATTGTGTTATATAATGTAATACAAATTGATGTTATATTATATAATTTATAATGAAAGAATTGTGAAATTTTTATTTTTATTTTTATTTTTTAAATTCAGAAATCCATCCAGAGTTTCTAACTATGAAATGACACACATGGGAGTGTGAGGATCATTAAATAATGAATACAGTAAAACAAATTTTATATTACAGCTCATGCACTCTCTCTCACATGTATACAAGACACTTTCTGGCTGTGTCACTTTCACGCCCAAATCCTTGAAAATATATATTTTTAAATGTACACACAGCCACATTTTATATGTAAACAAAAGGAATATATATTCACTATATAATATAGTTGAATAGTAGGTGTTCCTAACTAAGCTGTCCATTATACATTCATTCATATATATATATATATATATATATATATATATATATATATATATATATAATCTCTTTATTTTATCTCTATTGTAAACAGCACTATATAAAGTTCTTCTAACACATTTTTCTTAACATAGGATACAATAATATATCATTTTGGCATAATTAAATACCTTAATAAAACATTTTATGATGCCTCACCAAAACGTCTTAGTCCTAAATAGATCTAGTAAAATCCCCAAATCACATAATGACACATGTGACCAGTGGCTATTAATGCTCTATTACTGCTTTGTTGCTTTTACTGAATTCCGATGCATTTTTCAGAATACTGGAACTAAATTTTCCACTATAAACATTACATTTTGCTGTTAGGTTACAATAACACTGACCATTTCTTACTTCTTCTTTATGGAATCTTTTGTGGTTAAATTTGATGCATCTACTCTGACTTGCTTCTCTTTCATGCATGAGACTGTGAGGTTTTCTATTAGCTTTTGTGTTTGAGGTTGCTTTTTAGTAAGTAAAAGGGCCAGAAGATGTATTTTCTGTTTGCTTCATTTGTCATTTTGTACTTCAGTCACATTAGTTTCGCATTATTGGTAATGAAAATAAAATAAAAAGCCAAACGAAAATCTGATACAGAGTACTGTACTTCAGTCCTTTATTTCAGTCAGGCTATAATCTGGCTTGCTTTGACCACTAGATACATATCAAGATCATGCAAGGAGTTTAAGTTGCAGAGATAAATTGTTAGTTATGAGTTTGCATGGACATGATTCCATTTCATTCATAATGCTTATGATGCCAAACTGCTATAATATTAAGTTTTTTTTCCTGCGATGTACAGCTACAGTGCCACCAGCATTTAGAAATTTCGCTCTTGAGGCATGAAATCGGTCGTTTTCATGTAAAGCTTTTAATTGTCTGTCCTTGACTGAATGGTTACACATAGTTGGAGTCATCTTTAAGTATAAATGCACCGTGGGAGTGGGCACAAGCTAGAATCTGAATGTTATTGCAAAAGACTTGACCGCTTCCTCTTTCTGCATGAACTAGTTTCTCAGAGGCGCATGTCTTTTGTCTTTTATCTTCTTACATGAGTTAGTTTCAAATATACATATATGCATTTATACACACATGCGCTTTTGTGTTATTTGCAAGAAAACATTTGCTATAAAATAAAATACACTGCCAGTCAAACGTTTGGAAAGACATTATATTAAAACCTTTTTTGATCTTTAATGCTTTGAATTTGTTTTGTATATAAAAAAAAATGTGGCTGCGTAAATTTAAAAATGTATTTTTTTTTAATGATTTGGACCTAAGTGAAAGTGCATGAACTGTTTAATTTTATTCATTACTTAATGATGCTCACATTTCCATTTGTGTTATTTCATAGTTTACTATTGTAGAAAATGTGGAAAACCGTAATAACCGATAGCCCCATTAAGTTATTTCTTCTCTTTAACTCCAACTGTCATGACAAGTTTTGAATTTTGAACTCATTTATTAGTTTTCAAAAATGTAACTTAAAAAAAAAATTGTCTTGACTGTTTGAGCCGAAACAAAAGCTTATCTTCAAGTTGAGTAAACTCATGTTTAGCTCAGTTTACTTACATTTTTCCACCTGGAAATATTTTACAGATTATGCCCATTTCTTTACTTAAAGTGTCAATATTAATAAACAAAATTCCTTTTGATATCGCTGTATTCTTATTACACTATTTGGTATTTTGGGGGCCTTTTTCAGGAGAAACATCATCCCAATTTAATATAAAAAAGACATTTATAACAAAATAAGAAACAAAGGCATTTTAAAATGAAACTCTAAAGATAGTGTTAAAGATAACAGAATTAACATAAAATTAGTAAACAGTGTGAGACATTGTGTCAATACAATGCAACAAGCATCAAAAACACTAATATCCAATATTTTATTTCTTTGAAAATGTATTATGCTCAACATTTGATGTAGTACATAAACACCATGTTTATTACATTATAGCCTACACATTTTAATGTTTTAAGGCCATATATTTTCTTTTAAACATTTTATTAAGGAAATTCCTTAAATGGCATCCTGTATACGGTTATTTGGGATTATAGTCACAGGGTTCATTCAAATCTCTAGATTTTATGCATTACTCATACTATACAACCCCAGTTTCAGAAGTTGGGACATTTTGTAAAATGCAACAAAATGAAGAATCCGTGGTTTAATTCTCTTTGAAAATCTTCTTTGTATTTCTGTCAGTTAAATAAATATTAGTATTTTCACTTACCAATTTAAGTGTATTTTGTAAATATAAACAAATTTTGATATTGATGGCTGCAACACTCTCCAAAAAAGTTGGGACAGAGGCATGTTTACCACTGTCACATCACCTCTTACGCCTGATAAGACATCAACAGTCTGTGGTCATTCATTGTCTAATTCTCTTTTTCATAATGGCCCATACATTTTCAATAAGAGACAGATCTGGGTCTTGTCTTGCTTCCCAGGAAAGAAGTCATCTTGATGGCAGTATAAGTCTCTACACAATCCCAATATACACCTTCACGTCAATGATTCCTTCACACGTATGCAAGTCGCCCATATCTCTTGCACTGATGCACCCCATACAATGACAGAAGTTTGCTTTTGCACCTGTTGCTGATGAAAAACATGTTTGCAAGGTGGACTCATCTGACCACAACACACATTTCCACTGTCTTTTGGACCATCTGAGATGAGCTTGAGCCCCCAGAAAACTCGGCAGCATCTCTTTCTCCTTGCGTAAGGGTTTCTTGATGCAGCGGCAGACTGTGTTAAGTGATAACGGTTTTCCAAAGTACTCCTGAGCCCTTGTGGTTATTTTTAACACAGTAGCATGATGGTTTCTCAATCAATGCCATCTAAGGGATCAAAGGTCACGCATATTCAAAAGAGGTTTCCTGCCTTGGCCCTACATGTACTGAGATTTCTCTGGATTCCCTGATTTCTTTCACAATATTATGCATGAAGAAGGTGAAAGACCTTTGCAATCTTGCGTTGAGAAATTTGATTTTGATTTGTCTCCCAATTGGCACAAAGTGGTGAGCCTTGACCCATCTTTGCTTGCAAAGACTGAGATGCTCCTTTTTCCCAACTTTGTTGCAGCCATCAACATAAAATGAAAAAATATATATTTACAAAATACACTACACTGAGTAAAAACATTGGAAATATTTTCTTTGTACTATCGACCACAGATTCTTAATTTCATTGCATTTTTCAAAATGTCCCAGTTTTTCTGGAAATTGGGTTGTGCAGAGATGGGTGTGTGCTTGATGCCTAACTGATTTTTCACAAAAAAGTATCAAAGAAATGATCTACGAATTCTCCTTTTTCAGGTCATTAGCGATCCTCTAAGCTTTCCCAGCAGATTGAGCAGATATGGTGGACAAGGTGCAGGTGCTGCCGTACTTCTTCGGCAACATCACTCGAGAGGAGGCTGAGGAGTACCTGAGACAAGGAGGAGCAGGAGACGGCCTTTACCTGCTGCGCCAGAGCCGCAGTTTCCTCGGCGGCTATGCCCTGTCAGTGTCCTATGGCCGCCAGTTCTACCACTACACCATTGAGAGAGAGCTGAATGATATGTTCGCCATCGCAGGGGGCAAGTCACACAGAACCCCGATAGATGTGATCGACTATCACTCACAGGAGTCTGACGGGCTCATCTGCCTGCTGAAGAAGCCCTTTCACCGGCCACGCGGCACAGAACCTAAAGTGGGACCCTTTGAAGACTTGAAAGAGCAGCTCATCCGGCAGTATGTCAAACAAACTTGGAATTTACAGGTTGGTGTCAGTTTAAAGGGCCGTTCACACCAAGACCGATAACCTTAAAGCCAACTATATTAGTGTCCGCACCAGCGGCCGATAACATTCTGTTTATTGTAAGCGCGCGCTGCATGTTTGTCGTCTGCCTGCTCAAGCTTTTTAGGATAGATTCTGATTGGTTGTCATTGTTTTTATAGTTCATGAGCTAGAAAGAAAAATCATTCTGAAAGTGATTAAAATGGTATCGTTTCACAGTGCCATTGCTGTTTTGGTGTGGACTCTGCTGTTCTTTAATATTTAGATTGATTTTGTAGAACTATAGGCTTATTACTGTTATTACAGTTATACTTTTGGGAGAATATGCATGAATTCATACGATCACTTTCATATTATCTACTTACACTAAAATAGTTACGTTTTCTAATGAGATCAGGTTGGTATTGCTGTGTTTAGTTATGCTCAGAATGAGCTCATGCATTTTCTTAATACACATTATTTGTCTGAAACAACTTTTCTTTTGGCTGAAGTTACAAATCGTCATTTTTCAAGTCCCTCTCTCCAACCACCTTGCTCATTTTGGTAGGCCTATATAATACCTATTTTTACCATCCATTTTCACTCATTTCCCATTGAATAAATTCTTATCCTATACATTTTGTGTATTGAATAGGCCTATACAATTTCACTTAAGAAGTATGTCATATTACTAGAATAAAATATGTTGTGAACATTTCATGTTAGACATGTCACAATGATCTGTGGACATTTTGTTTTTGATGGTGTCAGCTTTTGAACATCTGCAGCAATTGTGAATACATTTCTCGTGCCTCTGCACTGCATTACAATGTCTGTGTAAATGCACCTTTGGTGGTATAAAACAAGCAGTTTGATAGTTTTGTTGCGTTTTGTTTGTTGTTTGGCAGGGCTCGGCCCTAGACCAGGCTATCATCAGCCAGAGGCCTCAGCTGGAGAAACTCATCGCTACAACAGCCCATGAGAAGATGCCGTGGTTCCATGGCAAGATCGACCGTGAGGACTCGGAGCAGCGCTTGCTGATGAGCTCACACATCAATGGCAAATTTCTGTAAGTCCTATATTCACTTGTTGAACAACTAATACAAGATCAAGAAGAATGAGAATTAGTCTTGGATTTCAGTATATTTTATAAGAATCACCCAGAATACATATTAGCTATAGGCTGTAATCTCATCTACACTACAGCTCAAAACTTGTCAGTCAGGATTTAATTTTTTTTTTTTTTTTAAGAAATTAAAAAGTTTACTATGCAAGGATGCATTCAGTTGATCAAAATTGACAGTAAAGTCTTTTACATTACTATAAAATCATACTTCAAATAAACGCTGTTCTTTTGAACATTTCATTCATCAAAATAAGTTTTCCACAAAAATCTGAACAGCACAACTGTTTTCAGCATTGATGATAATCAGAAATGTTTCATCATATTAGAATGATTTCTGAATAATCATGTGACTGACGACTGGCGTAATGATGCCGAAAATTCAGCTTTGATCACAGGAATAAATTACATTTTACAAAATATTCACATAGAAAACAGTTATTTTAAATTGTAAAAATATCTCTCAAAATTACTGTTTTTTTTAACTGTATTTTTGATCAAATAAATGCAGTCTTGTTGAGAGACTTCTTTCAAAAACAGACTTTTCAATGGTATTAAATACTATATAAACCAATTGCGTAAAAAATATGTAATTGTTTTTGTTCTATCAAATGACAGTATTTCATTTATTCTGAGGAGACCAAAGTAAAGCATTATGTTATGTTGTGTGCATTACATTAATCTAATCATTAAAGTAATGTAGGATTTCCATTAAATTATAATAAATGAATTATGACTGTTTTCATGTACTTTTAAAGTAATGATTTCTTTAGTATCTTTAATATTTTATATAGCATTTTAAGTTAGTCACAAATCTTAATTTTAATCCCAAAACTCCTGCAAGGAAAGAGATTATAGATTAAATTCATTACTTAATTTGTCACTGAATGAAGCATGGGTTTGGACTGGAGCACCACTGCTCTGAAGTGAAAGAAGCGAGGCAGAGAGGCGCTGTGCGGTTTCCGCTGTGACACTTTTTTTGAGAGGACTTCCTGAAGTGACCGAAGACCGTGTAGAGACGGAAAACAAGAGCAGGGCTGGGTGGGGGTAGTGAGCCTGTGTACACTGCATTTGCTTTAAATAGAACACTTGCTACCATCTTAAAAGATGCGTGTGCAATGTAGTCTACAGAAAAATGGAAAAAGGAGAAAGTTTATTTACAAGACAAATATGGTTTTAGCATTGTGAGAACTTTGCCATTATCTTTCAACTTTCTAGTTTTTACTAAAGCTAAAAAAATAGTAATCAAAATGTTATTTTTTGAATAACTTGCTGTTTATTTCCATTTTGATTAAACATTTATTGATTAAACATTACCATTTAACATTTTGCCAACTACATCCACTGCATACTGAATCTGAATTCCGAATCTACAGCTCCACCTAGTGTTGATCTATGTATAATAAACTCAGAGGTCCTATTGCAAGAGCCTTTTCAGAGGCAGTGAGTTACTGTGGGTTTTACCTCTGTCCTCTGTTTAACATTTACTGTATCATTTTCTCTCCTCCTAAACAGAATTAGACAAAGAGAAAACAATGGCAAAAATGTGTCCTATGCACTGTGCCTACTGCATAATAACCAAGTCATGCACTATCGTATTGATAAGGACAGGGCTGGCAAACTCTCCATTCCTGATGGGAAGAAGTTCGACACACTTTGGCAGGTAATTAAAACCTGTCAAGAGACACGTCAAATCTGCTTATGACTTAAGAGCAGGTGAAGTCTATAACATATGTGTAGGAATTAATGGCCTCGGGTAATTAGCAAAAAGTGATGTATTTATGTTCAGGTTTGTCTATTGTATTTGCTATTACCCACTGTCATAAAGACCTTCTTGGGTTACACTTTATTTCGATGGCCCACTTTAGACATTCTACTTACTATAAATAATTTTGCAATTACATGTCAACTAACTCTCATTAGAGTATTAGTAGACTGTAGTAGACTGTTAGGTTAGGTTTAGGGTTCAGGTTAGTAGAATAAGTTGACAAGTAGTTGCAAAGTTACTCATAGTCAGTAAAGTGTCTGTAGGGAAGCATCAAAATAAAGTGTTAGCAGATATTAAGCAGACAGTCTACTAATAATCTAATGACTGGTAGTTGACATGTAGCTGCAAAGTGACATAGTTAGAATGTCTAAAGTGGGCCATCGAATTTGTTTCGAATATGGTGACCAACAGGACAAATGACGTGTTATATTTAGATTTCCTGGTTGGGGGTGAATTGGTTACGTGACTGTGCATGATGCACTGCATCAAAGGTTTAGCCAAGGTAATGCTACAGCTCGGCCATTAACTAGCCCCGATAAACATCTATCACTTTGTGATCAGGAGAGCGCTGCATAGTTCGAATAAGGTGGGTGTGTATTAAAAGTGTAGTTTATTATAGAAATTGTTTGATATAGGTAATGCGTCACAATACTACTGTGTAGTTTTTCAAAGGTGGCCTGATCTAGAGCATGTGAAGGCCATCCAAAAAATGAAAGAAAAGTACACTCTTCTGTTCTAGCACTGTTGATCTTGTTGCACAACATGAAACAGGCCTAAGCTTAAAAAAAGTAACGTTGCTGAAACTGATACTGATGATGCCCAGAATCTGACTTCAATGTACAATGTATTATAGTTGGTAGAACACTATTCGTACAAGCCTGACGGCCTGCTCCGTGTGCTTACCGAGTCCTGCCCAAAACCATCGCATCATTCAGGGGTAAGTACATTCACAGCTACACCCAAACACAATGGTGGGAATGTGTTCCAATACGAGTTTACGTGAACATGCTTTTTAGACATCAAAATGCAGTGGCATGTCAGACGATATGAACCACTCTGAGGCACATTGTACTGTGTTAAATATCTACAAAAATTGTTAATGGTTTCACATGAAAGAATTAAGGAAATGAAACTTTATATATGCTTATTAATCTAAAATAATGTAAGTTC
The DNA here is from genome assembly GCA_038088235.1 of Zacco platypus. NCBI lineage: Eukaryota > Metazoa > Chordata > Actinopteri > Cypriniformes > Xenocyprididae > Zacco > Zacco platypus. The sequence continues at coordinate 22,082,114 of CM076086.1, read as the reverse complement.
TTGCTAGTGTGATAAAGCATAGAGAAGTGGTTCTCAAATGGTGGATCGACTTGTGGCCTAAAAATGGTGTCACAGACAATAGGGAAAGACAATGCAATATCCAATAATGTACAATGCAACTAACCATATAATTTATGGAGCACCCAAAGGGACAAGGTGATGTAAAAAATATGAAATATGAGAAATTATATTTGAATGCTTTTGTTTGCATTTTGCATTCCTCCAATAAACTTTGCATTTGAGAGAGAACTTTGCATTCCCTCACAAAAGTTTTGTATTCCTCTGAGAAACTTTGCCTTCGTTCACAAGTTTTTTATTATTCCAAGAAACTTTGTTTTCGTTTGCAAAAGTTTCGTGTTCATCCAAAAAAGATTACGTTTGTTCACAAAAGTTACATCCTGTTTTAGATCTGCTGGGCCTAAACCTCTGCTCTGGAGATCTTCTGGGCCTCTTTGGATATACAGGTTAAAAATGCCAACCTTAAAACTCAAACTCACAGATAATTTTTAAAACTAAACAGTTTGAGCTGTTTTAACTGAAAGCAACTTGCACTGACATATCTTCAAATATGTCAGTGTCATTGTTTTGTCTCAAGATGCACACCAGTAATGTTTTTGTTCTAAGGCACGTTTATAAAATGTACTTAAATGTCCTAATTGAACTAAGGCATAATCCTGGCTTAATCTGAGCCCTGTCTGTGAAACTGGGCCATAGTGTCACAAATTAAATCCGATTGGTTTGTGAAGATAATCTAAAAGATGCGTATTTCCACATTGAGATTTTGCCAGAACTCAGGAAGTTCCTCAGGTTTGCTTTCAGGGGTGAAGCATACCAATATCAGCTTCTTTCTTTCTGCCTCGCCTTGTCCCCTGACAAATCCACCAAGTGCATGGATGCTTCTCTGGCTCTTCTACGACACCAGGGTATTCGTCTACTCCACTATATCGATGACTAGATGATACTAGCCCAGTCAGAATAGTTGGCGACAGAACATAGAGGTTCCTAAACAGGAGCCGGGCACTGTTTTACCATCTGTTTGCCACTGTTGGCGTGTTGCCATCACAACCACTCTTATGGACTGGGTCGTGGTTCTTGATGGACACCCTTCCTCTTCCAGTTCCCCTGGGGCTGGACACCATAGTACAGACATGGACGAGGCTTTGCCTGTACACCTTTCCTCTGATTGCTCTGTTCCCAGCAGTTCTAGCAAGGGTTCACCAGGTCAGAGTTCACTTCCTTCTTGTGACTCTGCTCTGCCGGCTCAAGTTTGGCTTGCGGACCTGGTGTCTCTCCTGGACTGCATCCCTTGGGAGATCCCAGTCCAGAGAGATCTTATATTTCACCCTCGGGCAGAGATGACCATGAAAGTGACATGTGAAGAATTTACATGGTAAATGTAAATTATGGGTAACCCATACTCGGAATTTGTCCTCTGCATTTAACCCGTCAGAGTAAGTGCACACACTATAGGTGTAGTGAACACACAAACACTGCAAACTGTGGAGACACACACCCCGAGCAGTGGGTAGTCATTTTGCTGTGGTGCCTGTGGAGTGATTGGGGGTTTGGTGCCTTGCTCAAGGGCATCTCAGTTATTTCCTCATCTGGAAACTTAAATCTGAGGGACACCAGCTCATAGATTCTGGTCTTTTGGCTGAAGTTGCTACAACAATCTTAAATTCTAGAGCTCTGTCCACTAGAAAGCTGTATTGTCTGAAATGGCAATTTTTTTTGTCATGGTGTGAACAACGTCACTTAAACCAAGTTTACTGCCCTGTTGGTCCAGTGCTGGAGTTATTAAAAGAACATTCAGCAGGGTTGGCCCTCACAACTTTAAAGGATTATGTGGCTGTCTTGTCTGCTAGGCACATAGCCTTAGAAGGAGCTTCTGTTGGGAGGCACCCCTCTTGGTTCCCTTCTTGCGCGGTGCCTGAGGGTTGAGACCTATCTGTCAGTCGCAAGTTCACTCCTGGGACTTAGACTCCAAGGGCTAAAATTGGGCTTCTGCCAACTCTCCTGGAACAAATTCTGTCTCTGGAAAAAATGCTGACTCTTACTATAAGTCGCTTCACTATTTGTGTCCTCCTGCTTAGATTTTGCTCCAGGTGATGTCAGAGCTATACTGCACCTCAGACCAGGTTATCTTGTCCACCGCTCAGCTCAGTGACGTAGATCCTCTCAGCTTTTGGTGTCTTTTGGAGGCACCAGAGGTAACGTGGTCACTAAACATCATATTTTGCATTGGATCACAGAATGGCTTCGCCTTTAGGTGTCAGGGCCCACTCCACTCTTGCTAGAGTGCACCCTTACATGATGTATGTGCTGTGGCAAGTTAGTTCTCTCCGCTCACATCTCCGCTCACATTCCTCAGGTTCTAGAGTTTATATGTCGATTCCAGGGCCCAGCCTGTGCTCAACAGTTGTCTGGACTCTGTTCCCTTGGCATGGCAGCGTTGGTGTTCAAGTTCATATAGCGTCAATGCCATGACACAGCATCTCTTTCCCTTCTCGGGGAACCAGGTAACATAGTTAACCTGAGACCTGTTAGAAACAACTACAAAGTTTCTTTGTGGAATGCAAAAGCATGTAAATTATTACTCCGATTTTAATCATTTCCCCATCATGTGTCCTTTTTAGTGGCTCTGTATTATCTGACTTGGCGTAGCAAAATAAATTATTATCTTATTACCTTCTCAAAAACTTAAGCAAGGTACAAACATTATGCAGATTATGAATGATTAAACACATCAGGGATAAACATGTTCTGACAACAATTTGTTTTCTGCAAATTATTGGCTGCCTAGAGCATGAAACCACTGAAGTTCAAGAGGCATTTAGAAACCATGGTAAATGGAATTTTTTCTTATTCATTCAGCTTATGTCATATTAATCAATTTGCATGTTATTGGGTTTATGCAGTTTATGTAATATAGTTCATAATTTCATAAGGACATTTTTGTTTACTTCAATACAATAAACAATTCTGATCCTGTGTTGGGTCATGAAGCAAAGCCTGCTGAGAACCACTGACCCAGACTGTACCAGTCCACTTAACACAATGGCCAGTGGAAACGTGAATGTTACTGAATGTACATTGAATCAGCAAATTTGCAGAACTATTTATTGAAGAAACCATTTTTTTGTGTGTTTAGCTTTACTGTTGTAATGTATAACACAATACTAATGGGTCATAGATGTTTAGCATTAAACATTAGCATCAAATAGTATAGGATAAAATAACCTTATGCTCTTTAAAATTGTGGTTTCTAGCAAGGTGCCACAGGTGGGATTCTCTCCAGAATCAAATCATACTCCTTCCCCAAACCTGGCCAAAAAAAGGTGCACTAACACACCCCTGTCTTCCTCCTTATCCCCCACTGGCAGTGGTAGGACACCCGCCTTGCTTGCGTGTGGTTTTTGCTTCTAACTTTGCCTGTGGGATTCCTACACCCTCTCTGATCTCTTCCTCCATTCACTGCACATCACATACAATCACCAGCAATAACTCACATTTGCTGTTTTCATTCATATAAATATAGATACATAGATACATCTATGATACAAGTAGCTTACTCTGTTCGGTTAAAAGAATAGTTGCCTTTTACAAATTTTTGTTCAGTGTATTTTACACATTTTCACCTTGATTGCCTATCCTCCTTATTTTTAATCCAAGACCGGATGTGTCCATTTTTACCTTGAATGTGCAAGGCTTCCTGTGTAATTTGCTTCATTATTTTTAGCTGTACAAAACCAATCCATTATGCTGCTTGATGTTGCAAACTTATTTAAATTGATCAAAATCATGAACATGGTTTGTAGAACGAATAGTTTTACCATTTACTCTTTTTGTTATATGTCTTATTTACCTATAGCAGCTAATGAATCAAGTGTCGCACATTCACGAAAAAAGCATACATCCTCACTGCAAAATAAGGTGGATAAGGGATGTAAGTCAGGGCACATAATATTCTCTTGACTTCATTTTTATTTTTCTGTAGTAAAAAAAATAAAAAAAAACTTTAATATTAATAATAGTTTATATTATATGCAATATTTACACTGGTTTGTTGGTCTTAGCTGGTCTTCCCGCATGGCTGATCTGTTGGATGATTTTAGTGGGGTTTTAAGAACTAGAACTTTTTTTTTCTTCCTGTAAGGATTTGAAAACTTAAACCATTCTTCTTCAACAATAAAATAAATATAGAAAATGTATTTACATTCTAAGCTGCATTGGTATGGTTGGTTACGGTATTTACACTATTTATTGCGTAGTATATTTTGGGGGGTTATTTGTCACTAACATCCATTTGAGGAAAAAAAAAAAACAATTAAATGATCTTAGTCTTAGTTTCGATTAGTCAGCATATTTTTTGTTCTGTTCAGCAAAGATGCATTAAATTGACCAAAAAAACGACAAAGACTTTTACATTGTTGTTGACATTTTTCACATTAGCTACTTTAAAACAATTAGCAGCTAGCAATTTGGCACATCGATACAAAATATGTGGTCACAGATGTTGACTTCAGTCACAATTTTACAACGGCTTATCCAGAGCAGTTCATCCAATGAAAAATTTGATTCAGAACTATACATTTGATAAAGTATATCAGAGTACTTCTGGCTCAAATACTGGTCTAAAATGGATAGCATAATTGATCTCTCTCTTTTGAGACACCTCTGGCTATTGTCTGTTGAAATAAGTCTGCCATGCACTTTGTATAAGAAGTGCTATTTTAATTTGACTGACAAGTTGCTTCCTATGTTGAATGTTCCAAATGTTCCTTCTCAGTGTTTGGAACAAAGGTAATGGCTGGCTCTTTTTTTGGAAGAGATGGCAATCATTTGTGTTGATAGATGATTTTTAGCTTCTAACCGGTGAATCATACATAAATATTTTCATTCTCCTTTCCTATCAATCCTTTTTGATGATATAAATTACATAATTATCAATCCTATCTGCAAGTGATCCCTTTTCTTGTGGTGTTTCTTTTTTATTTATACACTGTTGGCTTTTTGACCTTTTGGAAGAAGGTTCTCCTCTTCTTCATGGACACTGACGGCATCACGTATAATGCTGAATATATGAATTGCCATTCACTTACTGTACCATTGAAACATCTCAGTAAATGTAATCATGCATTCAATTCTGATTTAAGGTGCCATGAAGAACACAGGAAAGTTTGGTTTGACCCTGTCCTTCTTTCCCATTAATGCATGCAGGCATTTTAAATAACATGCCTGTGTCCTATCAGCTTTTTCTATGTGGATCTGTGTATTTCATAATTGTAATTGTGTTGTGTACTTTTAGGGTCTTCTTGAAAATCCCTATAACATTAGATCAGGCGGGAGAGGTGAACTTCCTAATCCTAATATCTTCGGCACAGGTTAGTTTGACAGGAAGTGTAAGTGTTGAAGCTAAGTAAAGTTTGGACACCTGACTCTGATGTAATTCTCGTAATCCTAAAATCTGTGCTCTGTTTTCATAGAGGCTATGCCAATGGATACACAGGTGTATGAAAGTCCATATGCAGATCCTGAAGAGCTGCGAACAACTACTGTTAAACGGAGCGATCTGACTCTGGAAGATGGAGAGTTGGGCTCAGGCAACTTTGGCACTGTCCTAAGAGGTGTCTACCAAATGAAAAAGTTAGTCAACCAAGTTTATACAGAAAACTCATTCAAATTTCATGTAGTTTTTTTTATTTTTTTTAATTATTATTATTTTAAGGATATCAAATCTGGTGCCCAAAGAATTCACTGTCAATCAATCAAACCTATATCTAAGATAAAGAATGACTTTTTGTGTTGTATTCTGAAAGCCTGAACTTTAAATCTCCCATTGACTCATGCTGCAGTTAAGTCTTTCAAGGATGTTCATGCTTATAAGATGAGAAATCGTAAGACATGATCTGCGTTCAAGTAATTTTGTTCAGAATAAACTGGACACTCACTGGACAGTTTCATATTTTTTTTTATCTCTTCTTGTCAAAGACAGGAATAACAGATGTGTAATTGATGCATTATCTACAGCTGTGGCCAAAAATTATGTCCTGGGAAAGTTAACATCTTCACCCGCTATTCAACTATTGTAAAAAATGTGTTAAACACTTTGTAAACATGTGCTTAATACTCATAACGCAATGAAACATGCCAAATTGTGCTGACATAGTTTTTGTCAGACTATCATACAAAGAAATGAATACCACATGCAAAAACAAGAGATAACCAGCTAAATATTAATATCGGATTATGTTGTAGTCAATATATGCCTTTTCATGTCAAATTTTTCTTTTTCTATGCTTTTTTTGTTTGTTTGTCTTTTTGCATGCTTAAATAAAACCTGAAGTTGTAGTTTACCTTTCTGCCAAATAATTTTGTCATATAAATACCTGAACCAACTTTAGTGTTTTGTTCTTCTCTCATATTCAAAATATTTTATAATTTTCCTAATATTTTGATGGTTTAACTATAACTATAACAAATATACCCTCTGGACATCAAAGCATTGACAACGCATAGTGGGACACAAAGCATAATTGTCATGTGGTATTCATCAACATTACACCAAATGTGTAAAAATAAAAACTGGACCATCAATATTCATATTTTCGATCATAAATTAACTGGGCATACCTGAATAGAATGCTATATTCATAAGAAACAAACAGGCAGGGAACAGAGCAGAAACTAATTAACAAACTGGAAAATTAACGAAGAAACTCAGGCATAAACAGAACAGAAAAACCGATCAAAATCAAACTCAAAACTTGACAAATATGAGAGAATATATAACAATTCAGTTTTTAGTGGCTTAATTCATTAATGAAAAAATCAAAACCTGATGTGTATTTCTTGTTCTTAATTTTGTAGAAGTAGAGTTTAAAAAAAAAAAAAATCAAGAGAAGGTACATCTAGCTTTGCTTTTACTTGCTTTTGACTTGAATGCACTTAATGATGTAATTAGTTTCCCAACTTGTAAACATGCAATTCCCAAGAAGACTTGAATGCACCAGAAGTATTAAGTTTTCCTATAATTACCATTTTATTGACAGAATGCTCAGAATATATCTGCTTACTGAATTGTGACTGATCTTCCTTTCCCTGGATACATTTATTCATTTTAGACATCTTTGCACTGCAGAGTAGCCTGTAAATTTAAAACTTTTGAAAATGCAATCTACTTTGTATATTTATCTCTATATTTGTCTTTCAGGACACAGAAGATTGTTGCTGTGAAGATACTGAAGAATGATGATGATAATGCAGCGGTAAAGGATGAGATGCTGCGAGAGGCTAATGTCATGCAGCAGCTGGATAATCCTTACATTGTTCGAATGATTGGCATCTGTGAAGCTGAGAACCTCATGCTGGTTATGGAGCTTGCTGAGCTGGGGCCGCTGCACAAATTCCTACAGAAGAACAAGTATGTCACGCTACAGATATTCAATAAAATATGAGAGGCAGTGCTGATTGTGAGTGTAGTGATGGGTGAAGTTCATTGTTAGTCAAGTTGGTTAACTACAGGGGTTGGACAAAATGAATTCCATTTACTCCATTTGAATGTCCTCTATCAGAACATCTTCCAGCTGCTTTATACACCCCCCCCCCATATGTATAAATACACACATTTTTAATATTCATAATGACTAACAGAAATAGTCCACAACCTTTCATATTTCTGAGGCAATTTTTCATAAATGGGCCTATTTACACCTGGCCATTCATGTGTTTTATTAATTTGCACATTAGCTTGCTGAAGAGATTCAGGAATTGGTGGGGTGGGGATTGTGAATAAACACGTGCCAATGTATGGCACACATAAATAAAGTTGTTCTTAAAACACACAGTTGGATGGTTAAGGTTACAGATGCTCTTGTTAAATGGGTTCAGTTGATTTGCCCTTTTTTGACATCTGACAAGTCACCCATTTCACACATGGCTTGTAAAACACTGCTGAAAACCACTTATACTGCATTGAAATGAAGATAAATAATAAATATTTTGTCCAACCCCTCAAAATATAGAGTGCTGGTCAGAATTATTTGCCCCCTTGGTAAATATGATCAATGATGGCTGTAAAAAAAATAAATCTGCATTGTTTATACTTTTGATATTTTATTTAAAAAATTATCAATAATCTAACCTTTCATTGAATTAAAAGAATTGAAGATCAGCCATGTCACTCTGTAGCCCAAGACTGGTTGCCCACTGAAGCTAAGCAGGGCTGAGCCTGGTTAGTACCTAGATGGGAGACCTTCTGGGAAAACTAGATTGCTGCTGGAAGAGGTGTTAGTGAGGCCAGCAGGGGGCGCTCACCATGTGGTCTGTGTGGGTCCTAACGCCCCAGTATAGTGACGGGGACACTATGCTGTCAAAAAGCACCGTCCTTCGGATGAGACGTTAAACCGAGGTCCTAACTCTCTGTGGTCGTTAAAAATCCCAGGATGTCTTTCGGAAAGAGTAGGGGTATAACCCTGGCATCCAGGCCAAATTTGCCCACTGGCCTCCTTGTCATCCCTTATATACTGATTGGCTTCATCACTCTGTCTCCTCTCCACCAATAAGCTGGTGTGTGGTGGGCGTTCTGCCGCAATATGGCTGCCGTCGCATCATCCAGGTGTATGCTACATATCGGTGGTGGATGAGGAGATTCCCCCTTTCATATGTAAAACGCTTTGAGTACCCAGAAAAGCGCTATATAAATGTAAGGAATTAAAGTGGGGAGAAAATCACAGTATGAAATACATGTTTTTTTTACCAAAACATGTTGGGAACAATTACTTGCCCACTTTTATTAAATACTTTTTTGCAACCTCATCTTGCCAAGAAAACAGCTCTGAGTCTTCTATAATGCCTGATGAGTTTGGAGAACACCTGACAAGAGATCAGAGATCATCCCTCCATACAGAATCTCTCCAGATCCGTCAGATTCCCAGATCCATGTTGGTGCTTCTTTTCATTTTCACTCCACATTTTCTATAGGTTTAAGGTCAGGGGACTGGGACTGCCATTGCAGAAGCTTAATTTTGTGCTCAGTGACCCATTTTTGTTTTGATTTTGATGTTGCAGAGGCTGTCAGATTTAGATTTTTTTTTTATTTCTGTTGGTATTTGATAGAATCCATTTATCTGAACTTGATGTCCAGGACCTTTGGCAGAAAATTAGGCCCACAACATTAAAGATACATTTTATACTTGGGGTACTTTTTTATCCCTGTGTGCACCAAACCCATCTTACAGTTGAAGTCATAAGTTTATATTTATCTTTGTAGAATCTGCAAAATGGTAATTATTTGAACAAAATAAGAGTGATCATATTATCTAGTACTGTCCTGAATAAGATATATACCAAAGAATGAAAATTCTCTCATTTATTACTCACCCGCTTGTCGTTCCAAACCTGTAAGACTTTCATTCATCTTAGGGACACAAATGAAGATATTTTTGATGAAATCCAAGAGCTCTCTGACTTGTCCAAAGACATTTTTTTTTTTTTGGTATTCTCTAAAATGTATTCTCGTTGCTTCATAAAATTTAAGGTTGAACCACTGTAGTCACGTGGACTATTTTAACGATGTCTTTTGTACCTCTCTGGGCCTTAAAAGTGGTAATTAAATTGCTGTCTATGAAGGAGTCAGAGAGCACTCAGATTGGATCAGGAGTTTCACACAAGGCGAAGAATTGTGTTTCAAGTCAAAAGCAATAGTAGTAGTGTTATTATTTACTAAGAAGCCTAAAACTGAATAGATTTCACTTGTGTTTTCAGACACATCTCTATGAAGAACATCACAGAGCTGGTTCATCAGGTCTCTATGGGAATGAAATATCTGGAAGAGCACAACTTTGTTCACAGAGATCTTGCTGCCAGGAACGTGCTTTTAGTCACTCAGCACTATGCCAAGATCAGTGACTTTGGACTCTCTAAAGCCCTGACAGAGGATGAGAATTATTACAAGGTATAATAACCAATGTGCCCTCCATAAGTATTGGCAAAAGTACAGAATGTCATCTTTTATTTGTGGCTGTTTCAACACGTACATGTCTTACTAAGAATGACAGCGCTTCTAACACCTCATAACAAAAGTTGCAGTCTTTGTGTTAGTACAGTAGAATGAGGGTTTAAGCACAGTGTTGCACTGACCACTTTTTGTTCACTGTTCCTCTAGGCCAAAGGTCATGGTAAATGGCCGTTGAAATGGTATGCTCCTGAGTGCATGAACTACTTGAAGTTCTCTTCTAAGAGTGACGTGTGGAGCTTTGGAGTCCTGATGTGGGAGGCTTATTCATATGGACAGAAACCATACAAGGTATGAAACTGTATATTATGTTGACCAGTCCTGCGTTGTTCCTTCCATACAGATCTGAGAGAGCATATATAATATACATAATATATTGATTATTAAACATATAAAAAAGTGAACTGAAAATGAAGACATTGTGAATATTGTGACTATCACAATGCTTTTAATGCCTGAAAATAAGTAAAATTTTTCCTTAATTAATTTAGGGACAAAAACAGTGATGATTTGGTAAAACTGGCTGATTTACCAAAACATATATATATATATATATATATATATATATATATTTATTTATGTATGTATGTATGTATGTATGTTTTGGTAAATCAAGGCGACGAATTAAGAATTCCTACGATTTACTAATTTGTTCCCTCATTTTAGTAAACCGTGGCCACGTTTATCTAATCTGTTTTGTTTTAACTACAACAAGGGAACAAATTATTAAAACGTGCTGACGTATTAGTAAGTCATGGGAACTAATTGTTAATTTGTGGCCATGTGTATTTTTTTTTTTGCATGTCATGTGCAGGGCTCCATACAAATGACAAGTCATTCAAAATTTAGTTTTCTTATAGAAATCTGAAGAAATTTCCCATAAACCTAAAGAAAAATCCTTTTTTTGTAAAGCTTTTTACAATAAGGTTCGAATCATTAACATTAATTAATGCTTTAGGTATCATGAAATGACAATTAACTATTTAAGCAATTATTAATCTAATATCAGTTTAATGTTAAGTAAATTAATGTTAATGGTCTGGAGAGGCTTATAAGGTTCTATTGAAGCCCAAACGTTCCAGTTTCATATATGCTTGCTATAGCTGCGTTCACTATAGAATGTTTTTTCACGTACTGTAAATGTTTCATATTGTTATGACATAAACTCATAACTGCTGATCAAACTGGAAAAATATGGATTACTGTACATTTGTTATAGTATATTTAAAATAAATGAACAGTTGGGCTTGTACTGTATAGTTTGTGAGCTTATTAGTGTCCCCTAAATATCGAGATATTTTGAATATCGTCTTAATCTCAAGGTGCATAATTATATAATTAACCATCAGATATGAGCTGGTGTTTGAAAGTAATAATATTAGTGAACATTTATTTTAGCAGTGCTGCTTATGTTGGTTTATTCCATATTGTCTGTAGGGCATGAAAGGAAATGAAGTCATCCAGATGATTGAGAATGGACAGAGAATGTCCTCGCCCCTCGACTGCCCGACTGAGATGTACAACCTCATGATGAAATGCTGGACATACAAGTAAGTGAACACTTACTAGATTAGAATCTTCTCTGTATAAGTATAGAGTAGATATGAAGTACATGTACTTCTTAATCTGCATTTATTTATTTATCGTTCTGTATTATAACACATCCACAATAATCATTTTATCACTCCGAATTTTAAAAATGAATTACTTGTAGCACACTTTATTTTGGGCAAATGATCATTGACGAATATTGTTTCATTGTTCTGTTTCTGTAGGCCAGATGAGAGACCTGGATTTTCCGTTGTTGAACCCAGATTGCGGCATTACTATTATGACATAGCTCAGTGATGACATCACCCAGACCACATGCAGTACGTTGTGGGAAAACAATCAGTTGAATAAGGTGGTATAAGCATAATTTGTATTGACTTGGATATATTTTTCATGATACTTTTTTTTTTTTTTTACTTTTATCAATGGAATAACTTCTAATTACATCATTCATTGACAGCATTTCATCTTTAATCATTTCAAGCAATAACTTGTATCATAGTGTTTTTATGTTTTAAGCAACTGTACAAATTGTCTTGATAAGCTTAAAGTGCTTATTAAATGGTTGGTTTTGCTTCTAAATGCATGTTTAGATCGGTGTAAGAACATCAGTATTTCTTATTAATAGGGGAGAGTGGGGTAAGATGAGTCAGTGGGTAAGTTAACCCAACCCCGTATCTTGGCAACCATACAATCTATTGCCATGTGACCATATATCTTGAAACCACACCATCATTTCTGCCAGACTCTGAAAAGGAAAAGCACATGGGAGGCGTGGAAGGCACCCATTTGCTGGTCAACATAAAATTTTAGCATAACAGATGTAATGGCTGTTGAATCAAAGCAAATTTGTCTGGGTCTAACAATATTTATGATGCATATTGGTGATTAAGCAATGTATAAATCATTTAGCTAAATATTAGCCTGAATTGGTTAGCTAGCTAGTTTTTTTCCAAAATGGCAGCTATGGGGCAAAGTGAGCCAAATGCTGTGGGGTAAATTGAGCCTGTGTTTAAACTTGAAGTTAACATTACGCAACTGGTTTAGTTTATCTTTTTTATTTATTTATTTTTCCATAATTAGAGAATATAAAACTTTTCATTTCTATGCCAATGATTCTCAGTTGTATCTTCCATTGAAAACTAGAGATTGTCTGCACATTTGCAGATGGTCCCGAATGCTGCAGCAAGACTGTTAACTAGTACAAAAAAGTGATCATATCACTCCAATTTTAGCTTCTCTTCACTGGCTTCCTGTCTTTTTCAGAATTCAGTTCAAAATTTTGCTGATTGTTTTTAAAGCTCTTAATGAACAATCACCATCCCATATCTCTGATCTTATTTATATGAACTCAGCTCCTTAGTCCCTCGGCTCTGCCAATAAATCTCTCCTACATATCCCACGGTCACATCTTAAATCGAAAGGTGACAGAGCCTTTGCAGTTGCTGCTTCATGCTTATGGAACCAGCTGCCCACTGACATTAAGAGTGCGCCCTCTGTTTCTGTTTTTAAATCTAGACCGAAGACATATCTTTACTCCTTAGCCTTTCCTGATTATTGAATTATGGATTAGTAATTGTTATTTTTTATGCTATTTCATTTCATTGTAAATGAACGTCAGTGTGTACGCTGAATTTAAATGTGCTCTATAAATTAAATTTACTTACTTACATTCTTTTCAAGTTTATTTGATAGGAACAGTGTACAAATATAATATATCCTTCTCCGAAAGATGCTTAATAATATATATCTTTCCACCTGTAGTCTCTAATGGCCTAACATGGTTGACACTGCAGAAAAACTACCATGCGAAGAACCTTTGGATTAGTTTCAGTGACATTTATTCATTTATTCTAGTTTAGTTTTTTGTTTAATTTTACTCAAACTCTGCTTAGTCTATTTATGGAAAGGTTACAGTTTTGGTGTTCAACATATTGATTCATAAATGCAAACAATTAAAGATATTGACATTTCACCTTCATTTGGTTGGTTTTATGTTGTTTAAGTTAGCTTTAAGGAAAGAAATATGATTATCTGTAAAAGGAAATTTGATTATTAAATTATTTTTAAAAAGATGTAAATTATCTTTACAATTTCACATGGGTTTGATACAGATTCAGTTAGATGGTCAATTTAAACAGATGGTGAAACTTACCCACTGACTCAGATCAACTTACCCCTAACCTGGGATAAATGAGCCACAGGAACACTTTTTTTTTTCATTTAAAATGATAGGAAACATCCTGACGTTACTTAAGATACTTTTTTAATTATTGTACTTTTTTTTATTGACTGCCTCATTTTTCCTTATCTTGATGACCACACAAGTAAAAAAATGGTTCATCTTACCCCACTCTCTCCTACACATCAGATGTCACAGCAATATGAGGTTGACTAGACAAGAGCTAGACATGTTTACATTATTCTCATTCTTTTCCTACCCTTTCTGTTTTGTACACATTTAAGGCCCCAATATACTCCCTGCGAGTTCTTTTTTGTTCTACGCTTTGGGGAAAAAAATAGAATACATGAGCAGCGATATACTGTTAGCGAACAACCTGATGCCATCCATCCTACTGAGAGAAATTTTTAGATGAATATGTGATGCGCGTTTTCCTTTCAATAAAATAAACGCATAACAAAAATGACAGTGATGAGAAAACAGTAAAGAAAGCATCTGTTCATAGCTTCAAGCTCTGCAATTCGGCACTCCAGTATAGTCACGTCACATTATTTATATTCTTCAAACTTCGTTTTGGCCTGATTTTCTTCAAAATGACATCACACCAGTTCATCTTCAGTTTTGCTTGAATTATATTGGGGCCTTTACTGGGTTTCTGTTTTTATCTAATTGCCAAATTCTACATTTTTAACATTGAGTTAACGTTTAAAAAGTTGTGTTAAAGTGTTAAAACAAGCTGTCATTCATTCTATTTGTGGACCGTGTTTACTTCACATCATACAATGTATGCATATTTTGCATATCATCAAAGTCTAGGCAATTAAATTGCAACCAATAATCTTTTAAGATTGTTTTGTCCATGTTTATTTCATCCTATGTGAATTCATTGTATTTGTTGTTGATTTGATTTGTCAGCTTGATTCAGTCACTCCATACTTTGCACAAGCTTGATAACTGAACAGCATGGCATGACACATTAGAATCTCGCTCTTCCTCAGTTAATATTGAAAAATGATGCTGAGCAAATCGAACATGTATGACTGCAATACGTTTGTCCAGTAATGCTTTTAAAAATAAATGAACATTAAAAAAAAAAATGTGTGACAATTTTCTTGGATGCACCAATAATGAACATACAGAAATAAAAATGTCTTGCAATATCATTTGATTAAAAGACAATGGAATAAAATAGGCATATCATATTTGATAAGTGTAAAGTAATGGTTTGTTCTGAAACATGAATTAAAAGAGTTTTGACACTGCACACAGAAAATTAATGTGGACTAAATACAATACCTCTGACGTTACTTAATACAACTAAAAATACTAAATACCAGACATACCAGACACCATGCATTGTACAGGTCTCTGTGTCTTAAAAGTGTCCAAGAAAGATGTGCATGTAATTCTAGAAACCTCAGTCTTTGAAGAAACTTCAAGAACACCAGGTAACAGTCAATGCTGTAATGTTCTTCAAAAAGGCTGCTCAGGATATTCCTCATACCATGATTCATTACTCCCTCTTCTGAATCTGTCAGATAAAATAAAGGATTCAAGGAATCGGTTTTATTGTGCAGCATGTATATGTCCAAAATATTCACTTATTACGAACTATAAGTATAGGCTAAAGCCCCCCTAAAATAAGCCTAGCGATGTCCCTAATAACGAGAACAATGAAGTCTGTAAAGGTTAGTGTGATGACTCGGGTGTAGGTCAAGACTCATAGGTATATAAATACTTTTTTGGCACGTTTTTCTTTTGGGTCAAACAAAACACTGATGTTTCGTCTCATGTAACATTTATTTTGGAAGATCTCTCGGATTAACACAGAAAAGAAAGCTTGTTACCCGAGGCTCGGCTGCTCTCATCATCTCTGCTCGCCACAGCATGACTTTGTAGCTTTCTGAGCTATCAAAAACACAGGTAGCAGGATTGCTCCTTAGCAACCATTTGCAGGCCCAGCTAAACCCAAGGTAGCCACCCGGTCCATCTGTCATCCGTCAGACTGCCCCTCAGCACAGATTTAAGAGAGTGATGGAAGTGTTCCCAAAGGCCATTCACCTGTGGGTGGAATGCCATAGTGATGACACTGCATTTCCAGGATTCGTGCCACCTCTGTCCACAACCCTGAGGCAAATTAAGGACCACAATCCATGCAACTTCCACTGTTGTCGTTGAGGCCAATGGTATTGCCTCCAGCCACCTGCCATTGCATTTAGCCCAATGACATGCCTACCAAGCTGTAACCCAGGACATCCTTTTTCAAACCATACATGCCACACAAACTTGGAAAATACCAGTTTCTGTGATGTTTTCCTCCCAGAGTGTAACAAAACATGGACAGTCAAACACTGCCCACCTCCATTGCGCAGGTGACTTGTGGAGACGTGTCAGGGTCAGATTGTTGGTCAGCTGCTAAACAAACAAGTCCATACCCAACTGCACTGCTTGCACCGTGGCCCTTGACATTACTTTTTCCTTCAATGTGCTGGATATCCGTTCTGAAATCATGTATGAAGGTGGCGTTGTTGTCGGGATGACCAAGGCTCAGAAACTTTAGACATGGCGTGAACTAAGGTTTTATGGTCTACGAACGCATTAACATCTAAAGACAGTTAATCAGCCGAACGAGCAATGGCAGATCCAGACTCAGAACAAAAAAAGACCAGGCAAATCAGCCTATTAGAATGATTTCTGAAGGATTCTGATTTCTTTTGGTGACCCTTACCAGCCCCAATATCTTCTGGTGACACTCACCAGCCCTAGTGCTTTCCGGTGACCTTCCAGTTTTCATTCACATGAACCTGAGCCTTCACTTTCTTCTCCAATGCCAGTGTCTATTCTGTTTTTTCTGCAGGTTTCACCTCAGAAAGTGCCTAGACCTGAGCCTGCTACACAGGTATAATCACTCTCTATGCTGTTCCTAAGTGACCAAGGGACAAACATAAAAAGAGCATAAAGCATAAATATTTTTTTCCTTTACTTAGTGTTACTTCAAAAATTATCCTATAATTTACTCGTCCTCAAGCCATCCTAGGTGTATATGACTTTCTCCTTTCAGCCAAGCACAATCAGAGTTATATTAAAAAAATATTCTGGCTCTTCCAAGCATCATAGTGGGAGTGAATGGTATCCTAGATTTTGAAGGCCAAAAAAGTGCATCCATCCATCATAAAAGTAATCCATACAGCTCCAGGGGGTTAATAAATTTACCTTCTGAAGTGATGCGTTTTTTTAAGAAATATATCTATATTTACAACTTTATGATGTAGGATTAGCTTAAGCTTCCAGCACATCCCAAAGGTGCTCTAATGGAATGAGATCTGGTGACTGTGGTGATGATGCTCAATTGGAACTAAGGGGCCCAAATTGTGCAAAGAAAATATCCACCACACCATCATACCAGCAGCAGCCTGAACCATTGATACAAGGCAGGATGATTCCATGCCAAATCGAGACTCATCAGACCAGGCAATGTTTTCCCAATCTTCTATTGTCCAACTTTGGTGAGCCTGTGTGAACTGTAGCCACAGTTTGCTGTTCTTAGCTGACAGGAGTTGCACCAGTGTGATCTTCAACCTTGTCTGCTTCAAGGTTGGATGTGTTGTTCAGAGATGCTCTTCTGATTAACTCTGAAGTAACGAGCGTTTATTTGAGTTACTGATGCCTTTCTATTAGCTGAAACCAGCCTATTCACCTCTGACCTCTGGCATCAACAAGGCGTTTTCACCCACAGAACTGCTGCTCACTGGATATTTTCTGTTTTTCATGTCAGTCTCTGTAAACCCTAGATGGTTAATGCGTGAAAATCCCAGTAGATCAGCAATTTCTGAAATAATCAGACCAACCCGTCTGGCACCAACAACCATGGCATGTTCAAAGTTACTTTAATCACATTTCTTCTCCATTCTGATGCTTAGTTTGACCTTAGTTTGACCGTCTTGACCATGCGTGCGTCTGAGTCAGCTCCATATTTCAGTAGTCAGGGCACTGATCAGGGAGTCGGCCACATTCATTTACATGATATACTGATTCACGACCTAGAAGCTAGGGAGCTGATTGAGACGCAACACAAGGCATGTTTACATGCCTAAATGCATTGAGCTAATGCCATGTGATTGGCTGATTAGACATTTGAGTTAAAGAGCAGTTGAACAGATGTACCTAATAAAATGGCCCATGAATGTATAGATATACAAGCCATCCACATAATTATAAACTAAACAATTCAACGGGATGTATGCACTGAAGGAAAATATTCGCTTTGGTATTTAGCCCCTTGTGGTAGCAAGGTAGCATATTATCAGTGACTTTAGGGCAAAATTAATAAACATGGCATCAAAGTTAAAATATATTTAGTTTTTTGTTTTTGTTCATAGGATTTCTTGTATTGCTACTAGATGGCGCTGTTTATTCACTTTACAACATGACTGTTGCCCCTGTAAGCAAAGAAATGCTCCCCAAACAAACTTTGACTGAAACTTGTTGAATCTGTTGCAACTTTTAATTTAATAATTTGCTCATATTAATAGTTATTAATGCACTGTATAGAAATTTGTTTACTGAATTAGAATAATACAATAAGAAATTTCTTGGCCTCAACAAGAATAGACCTTCCTTTAGTACAGTGAAATTAGCTTTTTTCAGAGACAATACACTAATTCTATTTATAATTAGTGTTAGTAAGAGTAGAAGTACAATTAATAAACATTTTAGGGCATATTAAATTAATACACATTTGCATATTCTGGTTTCAACACTGTAAGAAACAAAGAGTTCATGAGTGTTTAAACTAACATGAACTGAACGCAATTAGGTGGAGAGTTTTGGTTAACATGTTGTTGAAAATATCAAAAACTGCATTACTTCTACTGTACATCTTTTAGACAGTGATTTGACAAGGATTACCTTTTCCAGTTCATCGTTATAAAAAATATTTTAAATCTTGATTAGAGCATATAAAATATTTGCAGTTGTGTGCATTTTTTTCAAAACATTTTCAACTTTTTTTTCAGCATAACTGAGCATATTGTTATAGCATAAAATTATTCTATAACAATATGTTAAAATACACTATAATAGGCTAACTTAATAACAATTGGGCACATGAAAGATCTGGGTCTTAACATTTCTGAGTGACATTTAGCTTGATCAGAAGATCAAAGGCAAATTTCAAATGGCATTTTGAAAGGCACTGCAGAAATTGGATCCAGTTTTTTAAAGTGTTCTATTTTACAGGTTTCTAATTTTGTCTGTTGTGTGTCTCCTACAACAGGTTTACATGCATCCAAGGTCAAAAAAACTTTAATTTTCTTTTCTTATAATATACATTGCACATCACCTCATTTCTCAAAGTGTCTGAAAATGGTTAGTTTGAAGATTCAGTCTCTCTAAAACCGTCCTTCTGTGAGCCTACTGCTCTGATTGGTTAGATCGCCCAGTCTGTTGTAATTGGAAAGTGGATTAGCAGTGCTGAAAACAGTGTCTTCTCAACATATCATCAACACAAACCAAACTCTTCCAGTCTCAGCTAAAACTAGTGCTTAGCTCTGAGTTGAAGTTATTCACGGTCAGCCAATGAAGACCGTAGGCTGGCATTATGCAAATTTGTTACATTGTTGTGTAGGTATATAACAGGAAGTGAGAATGGATTTACTGACTACTTGTTTCAACAGTATAGAATCGATTCTTTCTTTTGAGAGACAATAACATTTATCCATTCATCTGCATTTTTATCTTTAAAATTTTGCAGACCTTTTACATTCATAAACAGCTATACTACACACTGCATGAAAGGTAATATTCGAGAAAGCAAAATAGGGGAGCATAAGACAATTCACACACAAATGATTGCCGATATTTGAAAATTACGTACGAGTTAATGATGCTATAGGGGATGCCTGGTTGGACAAAAGATGGAGAGCTGTACTGCTTCACTGCCTCTGTATAAAAGAGACAACAGCTTTTCTACTCATTGCCTAACACAGTAACGACACATATGGATGCAGAGGACACATTGAAAGCCTACTTTGTGCCAAAAGCTAACATAGTAGCTGAATGCCATTCCTTCCACAAATATTGCCAGTACTGACAAAATGATTCTCTTTAGTAGAGAATGTGCCCAGCAGGTGAATAAGTGAGATACATTTACTAGAAACTGATCTTACACTGGACAGAGCTGTTACAATTGCAAGCCAGATTGAATCTGCTGCTGACAAGGCAAAATACATTTCAAATTCTCGCCAAGTTAGTGCCCCCGTACAAGAGGTGCAATACACAGTAAAAGGCAGAAAAATTGGGAAAGAGTCACATGTACCTCTTAATTCTGATCAGGGGGGTAGAGGAAGTCATGCTTTCACTGTGGATTGGAGACACACTTAGCCAATGCTGTGAACTGCGCAGCTGCAACTGCAACATGCAGGAAGTGTAAAAAGATTGGACATTACCCTAAACTGTGCCGATCAGCTCAATCAAATACGAGCGAGGTCTGTGAAATTGAATGTCACATGTAGTCACACACGCACAAGTCAGACAAACAAAGTTTCCTGTTTAAACACAGGAGAAAAAGAATTACAACTACACGTAATACAAACAATACCGGTCAGGGAACTAATTCAAACTGAGGGCTTAAATACACATAGAGAACAAAAGAGCTAAAGACATAATTAAGAAGACAACAGATCATTAATTAAATACACGGGGAAATTAGGTCAAACAGGCAAACAGAACAAGAATACAATGAAAACTAAATCGAAACAGAACATACATGTTACAATAGCTCTCCCTCCTATAAGGCACATCCAGGGCTGGGTAGGATACTTTTAAAATGTATTTCAGATTACAAAATACATGCTTTAAAAAGTAATTTGTAATGTATTTCGTTACATTACTCAAGTTTAGTAACTTAATCTAAATACTTTAGAATACTTTGGAATACTAATAAGTGTGGAACAAACACAAAAAAGGTAATTGCAAGTTTTTATCTCACAATTCTGACTTTATAAGATATAAACTCGCAATGTTGAGAAGTCAAAATTATGATAAACTCACAATATTGAGAAAAGTCAGAATTATATCTCATAATTCTGACTTTTCTCAATACTGCGAGTTTATATCTCATAATTTTGAATTTTCTCAATATTGTGAGTTTATCATAATTTTGACTTTTCTCAATATTGTTAGTATATATCTCATATTTTTGACTTTTCTCAATATTGCAAGTTTATATCTCATAATTCTGACTTTTCTCAATATTGTGAGTTTATATCTCATATTTTTGACTTTTCTCAATGTTGCGAGTTTATATCTCATAATTCTGACTTTTCTCAATATTTTCAGTTTATATCTCATATTTTTGACTTTTCTCAATATTGTAATTTTGACTTTTGTAAACTCACAATATTAAGAAAAGTCAAAATGATGATAAACTAACAATATTGAGAAAAGTCAGAATTATGAGACATAAACTTACAATATTGAGAAAAGTCAAAAATATGAGATATAAACTTACACGGCTGCATCCAACTGCAGGTTTGCTACATTAACTTATTATTACAGCAAATGGCCTGAGGTCTCCTTTACTCACACTGTCACTACAGATTATGTTGTTTTGTTTCTGTCATCGGTCTTCAGCTGCCATGGAAATCCGTTGAGTATAGTTGTTGATAACAGTGTTCAGTTATGTCAGCAGCTTTCTGGAAGGAAGGAATATTCATCACCATTGTTCCCCTCTCTACTACCCGGCAGCTAATGGTGTTGCAGAGTGTAATGAATCCGCTCTACCTGTCTTCCACTTACCACCAGATGTCGCCCTCTCACTCTATGGACCTTGCCACTCGGACTACATTTCCCATGAGCCCCTCACCCAGTCACTAATCACCCTTCCAGCTGGATCATATCACACTCACTTCCCCTCACTATATAAGCACCACTCTCACTGACACTCACTGCGAAGTATTGTACATCTTTGTATTGCAATTCCGAGCGTTATTCCCGTCTTGTTTGCCTGTTTCCGGATCCTGCCTGTGTCTTCATTTTGTTGTTTATCTGCCTGCCTCTGACCATTCGCCTGGATATTTCCTACGAGTCTGCCTGTTCCCCGCCACTATTGTTTTCTGTTGTGTTGACCATTGCCTGTCTGAGTACGTCTGTAAATAAAGCTGCACTTGGATCTCATTCGCTGACTCGCCCCTCATTACAGGTTCAACCATGTGGTCAAACACAGTGTCCAAATGGTCATCCAGCAACATCAGCCATGGAAACCTGTGATAACTGACTTCTTGCAGGTGTACCATGCCATTCCACATGCTCCAACTGGTTTTTCACCCTTTCAGCTATTCTATGGCAGGCAAATGCGCACAAGGCTGTCCATTTTGGCATCTGCTCCTGTGCACCTGCTGACGGATATGACTGTTTCACCGAAGGGCTACACAGCTGCAACACAAAATGAAAAACTACACTGATGCTAAGTAGGGTGCTCGCACTCCTTGTTTCCAGGAGGGGGATAAAGTGAGTGTATTGAACCTCTTGCATGTTCCAAAGGGACAGAAAGATTACTGATCTCACTGTTACCAAAAGACGTAGGGTGGTTACATGTATTCTTAATGATGGAGAGACATGGAATGCTTCCTTTCTCACTGCAACTACTCGAGCTGAGAACACTGCTCACTACAATTTTGTAGATGATGGGTTGATTATTAGATTTAAGAGGAAAAGTGCAAGTGTGCAAGGACCAACTGCGGTTTTGAAACATTATGACTAGCAGTGTAGTAGCCTGGATTCATGTATGTGTTTCTGTGGTTGGTTGTAATGTGAAAAGCCACCGACATAGAGATGGATCAGACAGGTAACACTAAGGCACAAGAATGGCCATTGATTCAGCTGGAATTCCTTGTTCTTGAGTAATTTTCTGGTAACTGATGGACAAAATTCTAAAAAATTCCAGGCTAAGCAAGAGAGCAGCTGACGTCCCAGCAATCTATACTCCATTTAAAACAATTTCAAATAGCATTTTGCAAATTATTTGATCATTATTATAGAATAGAATTAAATTGCTCCATGACACGATTATGGTGTCCGATTCGTGAACAAGCTGATTCTTTCGCAAATTGCACTCAGCAATTCATCTGTGAATTGGACCGATCTGTTCACGAGTCAACAACTGATTCGAATGATCCGGTCAGAGCGACTCTCCTGTTGACAATTCACTGAATTCACAAATCTGAGCCAAGAACGGGAGATTCTCGGAGCTTAAGGGCATGCAACTGAAGCTTAGTTTATACCATAGACTGTTAAAAAAAAAAGATTGTAGAAAGTGAAGCTACCAGTGTGAGAGGCTACTCACTGCAGAGTAATAACCTCCAGCTCCCCCTCTCTTGACCCACTGTGGTCATGATGGGTGGAGCTGCATCCCCCAACCACACCCTAACCCTACCCATAACCCTATCTCTCCACCCATTAAACAGGTTAAGCTCCACCCTTTAGCTCCAGAAAGGTGAAGCTGGAAGTTATTATGCTCTGCAGTGAGCACTACTTGGCCAGTGTGCCAATATGGCGCTGACATAAAAAAAAAACTTCAGCACATAATAACCTAGAATACTGTCTAACACTTGGCTGTGGCTGCTCTATTAAGTCGTCTTCGTCAGTTAGGAACCTGGGTGTGCTCTTTGATACCAATCTTTCATTTGAAAGCCACATTTCTAGCATATGTAAAACCGCATTCTTCCATCTTAAAAATATATCTAAATTACGACATATGCTCTCAATGACAAATGCGGAACAGTTAGTTCATGCGTTCATGACCTCGAGACTAGATTACTGTAACGCTCTACTGGGTGGTTGCCCTGCTCGCTTGATAAACAAATTACAGCTGGTCCAAAACGCAGCTGTTAGAGTCCTTACTAGAACCAGGAAGTATGACCATATTAAGCCGGTTCTGTCAAAACTGCACTAGCTCCCTATTAAACATTGTATAGATTTTAAATTTTTGCTAATTACTTACAAAGCACTAAATGGCTTAGCTCCCCAGTACCTGAGTGAGCTCTTAATGCATTATAGTCCTTTGCGTCTATTGCGATCTCAGAATTCTGGCCAGTTGTTAATACCTAGAATACCACAATCAACCTGTAGGCGGTAGATCCTTTTCTTATTTGGCACCTAAACTTTTCCTAGCATTGTTCGGGAAGCAGACACACTCTGTCAGTCTAAATCTAGACTAAAAACACATCTATTTAACCTGGCATGCACATGACACATTATCAATTTATGTCTTCATATCCGTTAAAGGATTGTTAGGCTGCATAGATCAGGTCAGCCGGAACCGGGAACACTTCTTATAACACCGGATGTACTCGTTACATCAAAAGAAGAATGGCGTCTACGCTAATTTTTGTCTCTCTGCTTATCCTGAGGTTTACCATTTAACATGATTGGCTGTATCCGGGCCGTGTCCGGGTTGGACGGGGAACCTGTGCCTGTGCGCGGTAGTAGCGTGGCCCTGGGGTGTCGGCGGAGACTGTGTGAACTAGTTCATCCCTTGTGAGGGCCTTACTGACACATCAGCCAGTGGCACAGATCCCCAACAAACCGTCCCATATCGGCGTAATCAAAAAGATCTTAAACTAGATGGAACTGGATAAAATATTTTGATTGTTGCGATTCCAAATCGGTTTAATGACCTGTAACTCTGCCTGAGTATCGGACAAGTGTTCACTGTTGGCCAGAGGAGAACAGGCCCCCCGACTAAGCCTGGTTTCTCCCAAGGTTTTTTTCTCCATTTTGTTGGAGTTTCGTTTCCTTGCCGCTGTTGCCTTTGGCTGGCTTAAGTTGGGGACACTTGCTTGATATTCAGCAGTGTTTTTGATATGCTTGCATTGGCGCCGTTGTATGCGAACTGAGCTGAGCTGGACGATTACGTCACTGTTTTCTCCAGTGCTGATATACATAAATTAACTAGACTGAATGAATCAATAATATATAGAATAAGCTGGACAATGACACCATTTTCTTTGGGAGCTGCTGTGCAGCCAAAATTATTTGCCAATTATTAATGTAAAGCTGCTTTGCCACAATTTGCATTGTAAAAAGCGCTATATACATAAAGGTGACTTGACTTGACATCTTGAATTCCAGTCTGTGCAAAGTGAACTTGGAGGCCGAGTCTGCGCAGTAGTGAGCGCGAAGAGAAGTTGTTCTTTTTTACATCATTTTACGTCATCTTACCTGAGCACTCAAATATTTTCATAATAACATGAGAGGAGTGGAATAAAGAACGCGATCAGTCTTAGCTTCGCTTTTCCTTTTTAAATGACGAATATTGACAAATATAGACAAATATATCTACTTAAATGGACAGTTATCTCCTTTGTACCCAGGTGCAGAATGTGCATGCTAGTTGACAGTCGGCTGAAGTTCTTTTGGTGTGGCGTTTTTCCCCAACACAGCAGACGTGAGCTATAACTATAACTATACAGAAATTTAAAGCCACATATCTTTGCAAAAGAATAAAGTATTGCAATGGAAAATAAAGTACTGAGCAAAAAAAAGTTGTTTTACAAACAAAAATAAAGAATTACAAAAGAAAAATTAAGTAGTGCAAAAATAAAGAAAATTAATTGCAAAAATCAATGATCCTATTTTATCTGTGCAACAGACGTCATCTGCTCGCGAGGCAGATCAGCACAGATGAAGGCACAATGGCTGAGAGAAACGCGGATGGATCGTTTCCTT
The DNA here is from genome assembly GCA_038088235.1 of Zacco platypus. Lineage (NCBI taxonomy): Eukaryota > Metazoa > Chordata > Actinopteri > Cypriniformes > Xenocyprididae > Zacco > Zacco platypus. The sequence continues at coordinate 22,056,639 of CM076086.1, read as the reverse complement.
GTACTCACACTTTTACTAGCATCTGCTGTTTATTTCTCTCAGTGTGGACACTTTTATAACATTAAAATGTTTATGGTTTTGTTTTGTTCACTAAATGTGTATTAACAGCCTTTGCTTAAGTTAAAGAACCTCCTCCTGAAGATCAGAAAAAAGTCCCTTGGTGCTTCAGTGACTACTGTGAAAAAGCTGTGAAAACCTGTGTTTTTATAGACCCGTTACTCTTCTTGTGGACTAGTGAAACGTCTTCAGTCGCTGCCCAAGTACGGTTCCAATTCAAAGTTCACATCTAGCCAAGTACAGTTAAAATCCCTGGATGTGTTCTTGCTCTGCCCCTTTTATCGAGGATGCATAGAGAGGTGACTTGTGCAGACTTTAGACAGAGGTATCCCAGAATGCATCTCGCACTAACCAGCAAGCATCAGTACAGGAGAAAACTCGTGTAATTTAAACATATCACTGTTTTTATGTCATGATGTACGAGACCCCATTTCACGTGGCGGTGTGCATGACATGTTTTGTAACTTTGCGCACGGCTCGCTTCTGAAAATGTAACACACTTTTGAAAATTCCTAACACACTTCAGTACACTTTTAAAAAGTGTGCTTTGTTATAATGCCAAATTAAATGTTTTACTTTAACATACATTTTAAATAATTAAGTTTTAAAAAAATTTAAAAATGCGTTAGCTACACTTATTTTAGTGTTACCTATCATAATAAAGCAATGTAATGTACTTACAATTTTGTGCAATAGTATTATTATTCAGCTATAGTGTTATTCGATAGGCTATTAGATTTAAAGTTAATGTGTTTACTAAAATGCAACTTCATCATTACAAATGTGTCGTTACTAGAGGTGTAATGATACCCTCAGGTCACGACTCAGTAGGCTACATATCACGATACTGAACTCACAATTCGATATTATTAGACTTGGACTTGGTGCTGGTAACCCAATGCACAGGACAATGGTGACACCAGAATAAAAATATTCATATTCTGAATCTGAAAATACAAAATTATTTTATACTAATATGTTTGCACTCTGTCACTGACAGGATATATTTAAAATAATGTAGGCTACTTTTTACTGGTAACATAAGACATTTGGCATGATCATGACCCACAAATATCTACAATTTTTTTCTCACACAGTAATTTTAATTTGGGGTGAACTATACACAATACATCTCGTCACTATCCACAATACATATTGTTGCAATTATGTTTTGCGATACATTGTGACATGATAAATTGTTACACCCCTAATTACAAATATATTTCAATGTATGTCATACAAGTTTCAAAAGAAATGACATTAAAATGATTGTCAATACATTCTACATATTTCAGAGCAAATAGATTTATAAAATGACATGTATAGATGTACTTAAGTACTATGGAAGTGGGTCAAAAAAGCACTAAAATGCAGCTAAATTGCATTTAATATAAATTTTATCTAATGCATTTTCATTCAACTGCAATTAACATGCAAAACATTTCATTCAGTTTGCACTCAAGTATATTCTTTAAAAGTACATTATTTGTACATTGTTTGCTAAAGTGTACTTCTTTTTCTCAAGGGACTGAAGAACATCTAACATCTATTTTACTCTTGGCTAGTAAAAAAATATAAAAGTTTTGTGGATATTTTAGAAAAATACAGGTAAACAGTAATAACAACAAAAAGTACCTAAAGCAGTGTGTTCACAACCATTTAATTTGTTGAATTTGACAAGTTGGTTTGCTGCTGTTGTGACTGTACTAATCATTTGACCACCAAATTTTTACATATTTCAGCACAGAAAGTTTCTCCATTACCAGAACAACGAAGGATATTGAACAATGAGTATGAAAATCAGATTTTTTTTAAAGGTGAAAACAATGACAAAATCTGCAATACCATTCAGTTTCATTTACGGTAACACTTTCATTGTTACATGTTTCATGAATTTACTACAGTAATAACTAGAAATTATGCATAATTACATGCAATTAACCCCAAACCAAACCCTCACCCTAATCCTAACCCTACAGTAAGTACATGGAGTTAATTGTTATTACTTAAAGTACTTAAATGTATAATTACACTTTAATACTGACACCTTAAAATAAAGTGTAACCTCATTTACTATGTTCAGGCAAACTATTAAACAATAATGCTGCACATCACTGGTTCATGGGGTTCAAGCTGCTATATTTCAGCCCCACAAACGGAGTTCTAAAGTGAACCAATACGCAACATACAACAAACCCACTACGGTTGCTGGTAAGAGCTGAGAGAGAAATACAGGTCTCTTGTTCTCATCTGCAGTTGTTGGCACTCTGGCCAAACGGAAGCATCGGCCCTATACCTCAGAGCAAGAGGAGAACCATCTTTACGCAACCCCCACACCCTGCACCCCTTCCTCCTCGTGTTTCTGTGGTGGAATCGTCCTCGGCCCTGCAACTGGGACATCTGCCGGAAGCAGGTCACCCACAGTGGGATGTGCGTTGCCTGACACAGGCCCCTGCAGCTCTGGGACTGAAGCCACAGCTCAGGCCTGCAGCAGGGTTCCTGGTCAAAGCAGATCGCCTGCAGGCGTCTGATAGCAGTCATCGGATCCTGTGCTGCAGACAGACAGAGTCTATCACCGCAGAGACGGTAAACCAGAGCCTATTTCTGTTGTGGCAGATGTGAGGCTACTCCACCTGTGTTTCTGTACAACGACTGCCATTTGAATTCAGGCTCTTTCCACATCAGGTGCTTCAACAGTCACTCTCAAATCCTCAAAAGATGGTTTATGGGAAATCAATGACCCGAACAACTGAAGCTTCAGTTAGCAGGTTCAAATCTTTTGGCTTTTGTGAAGGCCCCAGATGGATTAATACTTGTGAAGCAAACTTTAAAATGTAAACTTTAGACTATTATACCTTGAGATTCTTCTTTTGTCGCCTATTACGTCACAGTGCATCATATACAATTATAGACACATTTTGCTACAGTTTCGAAACTAAAACACATATCATTTAGACATTTCTTGAAATCCAGGCTATTCAGATTCAACGTCTGTACAAATTTAAATGCACACACAGTGAGATTATTATTAAAACAACATTCTCTAAACCAGGATTTAAATCAGGCTGTTGCTGCAGCAGGCGGGGAGCTGTGAGGTGTGTGGTTCGATGTTTAATTTATTATGCAGTGAATGCCAATTCAGCTGCCAGTTCAAACCACTGGATATCCGCTGGAAGTCTATTCAATCTTCCCTAAGCCCTATGTGGTCGCCCTGCGGTCAAAACACAAAGGCCACCACTCAGTCTAGGACAGCATATGCTTCATTTGTTGTGGGCAAAAAAATGTTGTGGGCTTCACTGTAGAATAGAAGCACACCTATACTTCTATGAGCAAATGAAATTCAAACATATCATCATTCATTATATTCAGCATGTGCCACTGAGCCTAATATTTTCTGATGACAAATAACTTAGGTTTTAGTAGGTCCTGGCACATGATTAGAGCTTTGAGACATAGACGGGGGTTAAGACCTAAAGCCAAAATCATATAAGGTAGTATGCAGAAACTCGCATGTTTTCTATTTAAAGCTTTTTACACTCTTTTTTTTACACTCACAGAGAAAAAAAAAATTAATATATATATATATATATACATATATATATATATATATATATATATATATATATATATATATATATATATATATATATATATGTATATATAACTATTTTTTCATACCATTACACTTTACAGATACACTAAAGCATTTGTGTGGTTTGGCATAATCATATCATCTTCATTAGGTGTAGCTGAAATTAAGCAGTCACCTTGCCATGATCCTGGGATACTTTTAACTGATCCCTTAATGGCTGGTTTTCTGGTCAAAAAATCATTTAATGCATTTAAGCATGACCCCTTAATATAAATTCACTGTGTCAAACTTTTCACTGGCTTATATTGCAGTTTGGTCTTATTAATGATTAATTATTGTGTCTTATTAATTACATTCATATTTAAAGATCTTAGAATTTACCCTTTCAGATCTAAGCACACAAGTGTGTATTCATTAGAACACATTACAAATGCAGTTTGTGTCGTAATCAGAAGTCTTTGTTTCTAAATCATCAGTACCACTCTGTAGCACAAGGGGGCGCCCGTACAGAAAAAACCAATTGGGTCTTTGTACTCAAGTTCCAATGCAGTGACCTTCTTCTGAGGGCCCCACATTCAAATGGATAGTGTTTTTGTTTCTTGTTTGGCCAGTACCGTTTAATTAAATAATTCAAGATTACTGATTTATACTAGAATAAAGTATATATCATAAATACCCTCTGGGGGGGAAAAGTTGATATGTTCAGAACCTTGTGGCGTGATTCACAGGCTTGCAATGCAGTTGCACTGGTAGCCTGCAAATGCACTGATCCGTATCTCATTTTGTCTGATTACTGTAACACTTATGAAATATCCTCAAGAAACGCTTAAAAAAAGAGAAAAGAAAACGTGTTCTGACAGTTTTGTACGCTTTACCTCAATCGACCTTTATGATAAGAAATCAGACTAGATCAGTATCTGTTGTTTACAGCATAGTTTCAAGTGGTACTTTGCTGTTTGTTTTTTCACAGCGTTTTATATTTAACAACTGGAAAAGTGAAAAATATGCTTTCTTCATACCAAAAAACAGGTCAGGGTAATGAAAATCCCTTGTTTTAGATCAGAGATGACAACTCTGTCTTCATCCACTTGTCAGGGGAAGGGTTGACATGCTATGGAAATCATGTCATTATTAGGCAACTACACAAGCATATGGCGATAAAGTGTATCAAACGCAACCAAATATGATTGTGAATGTAATACCTGTATTTTTATTGGTAATTGGGGCAAGGACAAAAATATGCAAGTGGGTTCGTGTTGATAAAACAGGCTGGACAAACTAAAACTGAAAACAGCACGCCAAATTACCCACAAAAAATAAAACCCAGTACAGTTTCAAAACCACAAATACAGGCCTATCAAAACAACCTTTAAACAACTATGTCAAACACACAAAAATGGCTATTCCTATTTTCTATCAAGTATAACGACAGCATAAATTGGCCTATGAATGAATAAACATTGCGAAATTGTTTGTACATATTTTACATGTCCTACAAATATGTGACAATGGGACTTCTGGTTAAACACGGAGATCATCACATCATAATCAAGTGTCTCTGTGAGTTCGCCTTAAAGGAGTTGCCTGGATTCAATGGTAGACAGCAATATAATTTTGATATCCAATTTAGGCTTTTTGAAGTATTGACTGATTGATATTTGCCATTTTTCAAATTCAAATCTACAAATCTTACTAATCCGCTTGTTAAGTCATGATGTGTGAATACCGTTACCAGGTTCACTTGTTTCAAACTCTTTTAACTTTTATAAACTCACAGTGTACACTACTGTCTCTGGTCTCACAACATTCCAAACACCAATATTTTAGCATTCATAAAACTGTCTTGCCATCTGGGATTTCGGTATGGAGATAAAGGTTTTACAGCACACAAGTTATGTGTGAAAAGACGTTTATTACAATTATTCTTGTTTATTAAATTATTTCATTATTTCATATATTTTTCATTTTGCAGACAAAATAAACCTTTGCTGTAAAAACAAAAACAAAACAACAAATAAAAAAGTTAAAAGTGTTCAACTTTTATAAATAGTTAGAATGGGCTACACATCCTATAAAAATAAAGACTCAACTGAATTCACAAAAAGTGATGAACGTAATTCCCAAAATGGTCAAGCATTTTATTTATAACGGCTTTCTATGGAAAAAACACTTTACGAGAAACCGGATGTTGTGTTTATATTCTGGGTATATTCTGGAAAGCCTTTGTTTTTGCCCTCCGGGTGGGTGTTCCTATGAACACGTCACGTGAAAACTATGAATCAATTTACACATGCATTGTATCAGTTCCTAATAAAACTTCAGCACGTCCATCACTGTGTTGAGCCACCATCAGCATCTCTTACTGATCAGTTCTTTCCACCTGATGTAATGTTTTGTTCACCTGATTGTAAAATTTTTAATGTACGTTAAATAAACATACCACAACACTGCACTGTTCTGAATGTTTATTGCGATGACATTCTGCCTAATCCAATTTTTAGCACTCATTATACTATAACCTATATCACAATCAAAGTTAAGTTGTAAAAGTAAAGTTAAAAATGTTAAATCTTTTAAAAATCTTAAAACCATCTAATTAGTACAGTAACAGTATTTGTACGATAGCCTTACTTGAAGGCCTACTCCATATATCAACGAACAAAATGTAACTAGGATCTGATGGTGAGTGAACCGCACAGCAGCTGCCGCAAGAAATGTGTGTGAGAATCTGTCAGTGACACAGAAGCTGAGGATATGGGTGCATGAATGAACCTCATGGCCTCTTGTGGCAGTATAAACAGACCTTCAATAGGGCTCCACGTGAACGAGCAGATACATGCAGGCAGAGGGCCGACTGGATTAGGTGTCGGCTCTTGGAAGGCGGCCAGAGGATCATCATTCGATTCCAGCTGCATTCAGCACAATAGCCGGCTAATGTGACGGCTCAATCTTACATCAGAGCGGCCAGCGCTCAGCCATCGACCCACGGCTAAAATTAGGCCAGCAGCTGCAGGCACAAAAACAACTGAAACTTTGAACCTGGGTGTGTGTAACAAATCAAAATGGCTACTTAATGTCTTACATGAATGATACTTTTACCCAATGAAACTTGCAACACTGCAAGGTATAGAGCACATTTTTATCAGCATGTGTTTATCAGCATTTCCTGGGAATCAAACACATGACCTTGACATTGCTTGTGCTCTACTAAACTAACTGAACTGTCACTAAACCCACAATTTGACAAAATTATTCAAGGAAATGTGCAGCAAAATGTCACATCGAGAACGAAATTCTCAAAGATGACTGAACACGAAGTAAATTAAGATCCCAGATTTCATTTTACAGTTTCCAACAAGCTTGGATTTACATGATTCATACAGCTAAGCAGAGTTTCTTGAAGAAATTAACTGCTCTCTTAGTTACCTTGTTTTGCAATGATTAAAGTTTTACCTTGGCAAATAGGAGGTGATTTTCAGAGATGTGATTAAGTTTCCAAAGGTTTCTATGGCAACACTCATGTGTTACTTTATTCATAAATAGATGTATTTGTGCAGCAAGAAACGTGTTTTTTTTTTCTTTGAACACTGTACCATGAGGAAATTAGAAGTCAAATTGAACGTGCACTTGTATTGCCCCCTTCTTGTTTAGACCTGTGCCGTGATGATAAATGCCGTTTTGCGTCATTCAGCCCAGTTATGCCCACTCCCACTCCTCGCTTCTGCATACGGTTGCCGGGCAACACATCTTCACTGAGATCTGTTGCATGTGCACATAAAGTAAATTAATCTGAAAAACATATCTCTTCAGATGACATCACTCTTTACATCCAATGACTATTTCTTTGAGCAAAAAACAAAAACAAAAAGGATCATCAAGAAGATTGTGAAGGCTAGTAGATAACTGTTCTGACTGTCTGAATGAGGCAGAACATCAGTGTCGGTTCTTAGGGCTCTGACTGGGCAGAGCAAGTTCAGCTCCTGACCATCTTGAGAGGGAAGAAGTGCGCAAGAGAGTACCTGGTTTCAGGATCACTTTGGAATCGTTGGGCCAAAACCCAAGACAAGAGGGGCTTACAGAGAGCACCTGTAAGTCTCCCACTCGTTTGATCGATGCTAAAGCTAATAGCAGAGCTGTTTTGAGCGACAAGGGACGGATGTCAGTAGATTGAAGTGGTTCAAATGGAGGGCCTTTAAGACCTCTTAGTGGACAAGGCCCAGGTAGGGACAGACCGTTTCAGGTGAAAGGCAAGGTTGTTGTAGCCCACTGACTGTCCGGCTATAGGAGCATGAAAGGCTGGTATGGCCACAACATAGACCTTAAAAGTGGAGGGAGTGTGACCCTTATCCAATAACTCTTGAAGGAAGCACAATATGAGAGATATGTCACATGTAGATGAGTCTTCACCACAGGCTGTGCACCAGGTGGAGAAGAATGACCATTTAAGGGCGTAGAGGCATCTCATAGACGGGGCATTTAGGACATTCTGGGGGAGGTCTACAGGCCCCCATTGAGAGGCCATAAATGAAGAGACCACAGCTTGGGCTGGGGCTGCCAGATCGTTCCGTTCACCTGAGAGAGGAGATTCCATCTCAGGAGAATCGGCCATGGAGCTGTTGAAAGCCAGTGCTGATTCCTCCAAAATGCGGCCACTTGGAGGACGTTGTGACTGCCGTCCCTGACTCACTTGATGACCTGGGGGATCAGAGCAACCAGGGGAAAAGCAAAAAGAAGGAGGCTGGGCCAGTCATGGGCCGGTGCATCCCTGTTCTTTGAAAAATAGATTGGGCAATTGACAGTTGTCTTCGGAGGCGAAGAGGTCGACCTCTGCCGAAGATATCCCAAATCTGTTTGGGGGTGGAGCATCCATTGGAGTATCCATCCATCCACAGTTGCTCCATGACAGCAGGTCCACCTCTTTGATCATTATGCCCTGCACATGCAATGCTTTCAGTGAAATTGCATTGAGTTCACTCTAGGAGATTCTTCACAAGAGTTAAGAGGGGTTTCGAGGGGTGCCCGCTCTGGCGATTTATGAAGGACCCAACTGTCAGACTAAGACGTGGTGTCCTGCCAGGAGTGGCAGGAAGGCTTGAGAAGCTCGATAGACTGCTAGGATTTCCAGGTAGTTGATGTGCAATTGCTTTCCTCGCTCGTCCAAGTGCTAAAGGCTGGGTTGCCTTCGCACAGGACTTCCCAGCCCGTCTTGGAAACATCTGTGACATCTTTGTAGATGAAATTCGTTGGCTGGGGAACAATGAGCTTTTGACAAAATTGACCCTGAACCCCAAACACTCTAGGTGGTTGAGGAGGAGGGACCTGTGTGACACTAGCTCAGCCTCTGACTGGGCTAGAACGAGCCAGTCGTTGAGATAAGGATTCCCATCTGTCTCAGAGGGAAAAGAGCCATGACACTTTGTAAAAGTACGGGAAGCAAAGGACAGCCCGAACGGAAGGCCCATGTATTGATATGCCACTCCCTCGAAGGCGAATCTCAAAAAGCGTCTGTGATGGTGGGCTATCTGAATATGAAAATAGGCATCCTTCAGATCCAGAGAAAAGAACCAGTGCCCTGGGTGTATTTGCGAGAGGATCAGGATGAGGATTAGGGCCCGGTTCAGATGTCTGAGGTCGAGGATGGGTCTGAGAAATGACGGCTGTAGTAGCCTGACTCGCTCTGAGCTGGAGGAACCAGTTCTATGGCTCCTTTTGCCAGCATAGTGTTCACTTCGGAGCGCAGGATGTGAACTTCCTCACTCTTCATGGAGGTAGGGACCACGCCGTTAAAGTCCTTTGAGCGAATTGGAGTACATAACCTCGTTTTACGGTCTTGTCCTACTGTTAAATTAAATTAAATTAAATTATGTTCTTGTCTGTTAAATTAAGCCATAAATGGCACTCCAGCACCACTTAATGTTCCTTTACTGTTTGTTGTAACTATTGTTGTCAAGAGTTTATACTCTACTAGTGTTATTCCTTCCTTGTTAAATGTACATTGTAAAGCATCCTTGAGCCCTGGAAAGGCGCTATATAAATAAAACTTATTATTATGTTATTATTACCACTAGACTGGCCATCGATCGACCTATCAGAGCTGCTTGAAAGCGGCAAGCTGATTTGGCTACTGCAGAGCGGTGAGCTGATCAGCTTGCAGGAAACGGCAAGAGAGGCAAAATCCAGCTGCTTGCATGCGAAGGCGGCTTCAAGTCTTGAGATCCAGCAAATAGAAGCAATTGTCGTGCTGAAGGAGAATGAATCAGTCTGCCTATGTGAGATGCCCGCTTATATAGCCAGATGCCCCGCCCATTGTGGGCTCTTACGAGCTCTGCCGCGCCATCATTGGTTCGTTTATTACAACTAACAAAATTATTAAAGATGTAAATAAGCTACTTAAAAAATCAATAGAAATGAACATTTTTTATCTAAAATGTCTATCAGTCTATCTATGAACTGTTAACTAATAGAACCTTTCTCCTAAGTGTAACTCCAAAATGACTTGAATATAACATATATAACATCTGCCAGAAAAAAAGTACTTGAGCTTTTCCCAGCTCTTCTTTTTACTTTTCTAAATGATTTTTAACTGGTGTTAAGGTGATTTTAGTGAATGTATGAAGTCAGTTCCTCTGTCCTAGCAGTCACCACAGGCTTAGTTCATCAAATGAACTATTGACAATGTTTCACTAATGTTTAACAAAAGCGTCCAAATTATTTTGACTTCTTTATGAACAATATATCTATTGTTTTGTCGTGGTAAACCTAACAACGCTGAGTTTGTGCTATCTTTCCTTCAATGCCGCCTTGCTGGATATACAGTGTTGTTTTCTAAATTCTACACTATTCAGATATGTTTAAATGGAACTGAAGTGTGCAAATTCTTGGGCCCCTGTATATCTAATAAAACGTGTTGCACCTTCATTGCAGCTTTTGACTGTGATAAGACATGCTGAAAGCTTATCCAGCTATTCAAATGCAAGAAAATTCCTTAACAGAGCCCTGTTCTGAGGGACTGTCACTTTTGCTCACTCACACAAACACAAATATGACCATGAATTCCATCTAAAAAAACCCAAAAGAATCACATGGTTCCAGTTACTCAACAGTTCCTCCCACTGATTGGCTCCTGGCTGACAGCACGTGTTCCAGCAAGTCTGCAAAGAAAGGCATCTATTTATAGCTCCTGGGTGCGGCTAGGAATAGCAACACGTGAGTCTGGAGCAGCTGTACTGAAGAGACTGGAAGAGAGAGAGTGAGTTGGATTGGGGTAGCACAGATTCCCCATTCATTGTTTTCCAGAACGACCTTTCTTTAAGTCGGCAGTCTAAACACTCAGGCTCTGTTTCAAAACCTAGTGAGCTGCCTTGTCTGCTGAAGCTTTGTTGAAGCAGAATCCTAACTGAAATGGAACCTCATAAATGACTCATTTAAAATGTTTTGAATTGGTAGCAACACCATAAATAATATATTAAATCTTTATTAAAACATTTCTGTCACATTATCCCCACATCTTAAATGAGTTTCTTCACAGAGTTTATCGAAATGCAGGGGATTGCCTTCACCACAAAAGTTACAAGCATTTCTTCCCTAAAATGTCTCTAAAAGAAAGTATCTTATAAAGGAGCATAATTATGCCCACAGCAAATCAATTATGCCATAACATGTTGTAGCTCACCAGATTTTGGAATAGATCCTGGCAGCTGTTGCACACTGTATAAATGCACACAGACTATTGTTAAATAGTTTGGGGTTGGTACAATTTTTAAACGTTTTCGAGGCACTGATGCTGCATCTTCTTGATCAAAAACTGTATTAATGTCACATTTAGCTTCAAGCAGCAATTATCGGGGCCAAGCACAACAGAGGCAAATAAGGAAGCTAGCAGCAGACCAAAACCCTGAAACTTTTTGAGTACCATCAGGACAAGGCACGCGAAGACACATACTGAGTTTTGTAACGATGTACCAATACATTCGTAAAATATGGCAATATGCAAAACCATTGCTGTTACAGCTTTGGATCTTTTTTGTCATTTTGTAATTAAAATTACGGCTATGTTTTTCAAGGTACACCAATTTCATAATAGACTATGATAGCAAGTGAGAAAAAGACACTGCATGTCAATTTTGAAGTCAACCAGAACAACCGTACTGTAGTTAGAACCAATTTCATGTTTTGTTCAATGATAGTGCCACAGAATGGCGCAGTTGCTCCGCTTTTTTGTGTGTATTCAGAGTGCATAAGCATGTCAAATTTGGTGAAAATGTCTCATTTTGTTTAGGAGTTATAGACATATTTATTTACGATCACATAAAAAATTACCCACACCCACATTTTTTTACCACTTACTATCAAAATTTTGACATTTGTCCATTCGCATAGAGGCAACGACCTATGTTTATGATTTTCCTATGGTGGTTTTGCCTCGTTTTGAATATATTTACAAAAAAACTACATCACAACGTTAAACAAAGCTTAAGGCGAAACCTAGCATGTTTGGAATCGTTGGACTTTTTAGATTCAGGAATTTAAAGTCAACCAAATCCAAAGTTCTAAGCATGCAAATATTTGATTTTACCATCAGGTGACAGTGGTTCAAAACTTCTCAGGCTCCTTCAGGGCATTGTGCTGATGAACCATAGTGAGTAGCGTAACGATATGCTGATGCGTTTACATAAAACAGCATTTTACTGCAAAATTCATAATGGCCGACTCCCAAAACAGTCCATATGAGAAAATTGGATATCATTCGACTCGGCATGCCACGATTTACGATTTGGGCACACTGTTCCAAAGTTAAGCAAAAACAACCTTTTTTGTGCTAAAAATAGACCAGGTTTGGTCTGATAAAGCATTGTGGAGATATAGCCTAATGTCTATTTTCGCGAACACGAAGTAAAATTCGATTGCACATTATTTGAAAATGGTTTGATGAATCAACTTGAACTCCATAACCTTTTGTCAGCATCATCTCAAGCTGATGTGGTTCAATTTTGGTGAAAATCGGACAAAATGTCTAGGATGAGTTTAAAAAAGTAGGTTTTTCTGAAAATTCAAAATGGCGGAAAAAGACATCATAGGGCGCAATTGAATCATCGTGAGCTAAGGAATGACAGAAAAAAATATTTGTTTCTAGCCCTTACAGTTAAAAAGTTATGGACAAGATGGTGGCACTAGAGGGATTGAGTTAGAGACTCCAAAATCGGTGTGGTTGTTATGTTGGTGGTGTCCTCTACCTGTGTGCCAAATTCCATAACTTTTTACCATTCGGTTCGATGGGCTGCATTGACTCCCACAGTAGAAAAAAAGAAAAATAAGAATGCCAACAATTGCAAGATATGCCTAACATACCTCCGGTGCTTGGCACCTAAATATTTTAAAATGTAAAATAACTGTTTTCTAATTGAATATATCTTAATACGTAATTTAGTCCTGTGATCAAAGCTGTATTTTCCCATCATCAGTGTCACATGATCCAAACCATTCTAATATGCTGATTTGCTGCCAGTTAAGAAACCTTTCTGATTATTATCAATGTTGAAAACAGTTGCGCTGCTTAATATATGTGTGTAAACCATAATATATTCTTCTTTGCAGAAATTCCTTGATGAATACAGTTAAAAAGAGTATTTAAAGTCTCTACATTATAAGTCAATTTAATGAATCCCTACTTAAGTGTTTTCTTTTTTCACAAACTTGAAAGATAAACAAAACAAATTTACAATAACACTGTTAAGATGTACAATGTGTGATCAAAGTAGCAGAACACATTTTTTATGATGTGGTGTGAAATGTGCACTAAAGCATACTGTACTCATTTTGAGTAAAAGAAGGAAAAAGAATTAGGTACAATAAATAGTTTATTGGGGTTATGTGGAAATGGAAGTGGCATTCCAGGAACTAAGAGCCATTTCCCTCACAGAGATTAATTTTCTATCTGGAACATTTACAAAAGCTAAGATGAATCATGGAACAAGAACCGCATATGTATTTACATTGGTTTCTTTTCATTCCATTAATGTACATTGAGTTTCATTAAATGTATGTGACCAACATTTACTACTTGAAAACAACATCAAGTTCGTTCACTCTACATGTTCTGGAAAATGAACGCATTGTCTCGATTCCACATGTGCACTCTGGTTTGGTGAAGGTCTGCATGACCATGGAATGAACTGCCGGCCACATGGTTAAATGATGGGGAAAGAAAGCAAACACATGACGCAAGGCTCCAAGCATCTCTCCCTGCAACAGCTGGGGGGTTCTCTATGAGCTCAAGAGATATACCATCTCCTAAAACCATACGTGGAAACAAAGCGTGTAGACAAAGATGCACAAGCCGCAAAAAGATTATCACATCTTCAATCAAATTTTGGGTATGTTTGCGTGACTTACAGCACCTAGTGGTCAGACAGGGTGAGGTCATCAAATGTACAAATTTTACAAAGTGTAGTTTTAATAGTTCCTTTCAGTTGGTGGTGCAGTTTGCCACACTTTTCTCATCGGTGTGTACAAACGAATGTTCACACATGCAGCTGATGTGTGTAAATGAGCAAATGTTTATAGGCCTGTTTATATCCAGGAAGGAATGTTGTCAGCGTCAAGGAAGAGGTATGTGGTCAAGCACATAGGCTTGGACTCAGGCCCTTAAACCGACACCTTCCCCCTTGTCCGCAAACCACCCATGTTTGAGGCAACTCTGAGCTTCCCCGCACAACTTCCAATGATTGTTTAACCAAACAAAGATGAAGCCAAGAGTTCCCAGCATATTTTGGTAAATGATTGGGCACAGCACATAAAAGCTCTGAAAAATTACTTTAGATGAGTCAGCCTGTATAGGGAAAAAACTGTGTCTGTGCATGAACAAACAAAACATACACAGAACTCAATCAGTCCCATTTCAATGGTTATTTCATAGGAGTCAAAAGGTGATGGAAAAATAGGGTAGGAGGAAACATTTATATTTCAATTCTTTTACATTTAGTCACAAATCATCTGCTTTCTCTCAATTTTTTCAGTTTTTCGTCAAAAAAATATTTTGTTTCTCTGAGAAATTTTGCGCTTACTTGTGTTACGACAGACAAATCAGACAATTATTTGTCATATATAACAAATAATCTTTAAAACACTGTGGAGGGTCTGTGGAACCCTCCCCCATGGACACCATCTGAAAAGGCTTAGCTATTACCCTAAACTATGTGGCCACATGGAAAAGCAGAGGCCATGGAAGAGACTCATAGCCCTCAAGACAGACTTTCCTGCATTCATTTATGATTATGACTGCTGTGTGTAGCATCTTTTGAATGGTATCTCGGTTTAATGCATATTTCATGATAAGAACTACGAACGAACTACCTCACATACATCGTGTCTCCTATCAAATTAGAATTCTCTCAGAATAATTAATAATTAATACTGAGTATTCACAGGACGAACTGATTAACTTGATGTAGCTACATTAAAATTACAATCAATCAATCTGATAAACCGATTCAAATATTCACAATCATAATGAATAAAAATGAGTTAGTTATTAATATCTCCCTTTTAAGCTAATTTTGCTACACTTGCAAAAGTTTGAAACAATATTGTGTTCCTCCAAATAATGTTCATTTGCAAATTTTTTTTTACATTTCGCCAAGAAACTTTCCTTGCAAATATATTGCATTCATTCAAGAAACTCATTCACAAATTTTGCATAGTTCAGAGAAACTTCACACTTGCAAAATTTATGCGTTCCTCCAAGAAACTGTTCGCTCACAAAATGTTGTTTTTCTGAGAAATGTTGCATTTGCTAACAAAACATTGTTCCTCCAAGAAACTGCTCACTCACAAACATATTACCTCAAATGTTTTGCTTGTGAATAGAGATAGCATAGAAATGTAATTTTGTCCCTTAATTGGCTCCATAACATCAACAACTTCTACATTTCATGAAAAAGTTCATTTTGTAAGGTATAGAACTGAAATTATTTTTGCTCCTTAGGCCAAAAGTACCAAATCCATTTGTATCAACAAAGACAGATACATCTGTCAGTAAACTATTATCCAATACTAAACATTAAACAATATAAAATTTCAATCACTTCACCATAAGTTTAAAATATGTTCTTATAATTTGTGTAAATGTGACAGAAAAAAAATTCCCCATGATATATTTATCTTTACAAACATGTTTATGCCAGCTCTGTTGCATAGAACAGTGCAAAAAAGACAGCAAATGTCACAACATCGCACCTATTATTTATAGTATACTTGTGCTTTGAACCAAGAACATTTCCAGCAAAAAATAACTGTTATGGGACTACTGAGCTTGAAGAAGCACAAATGAGTAAATGAAATACTGTAAGGCAAATGTGTATGCTGTCATTCAGATACACGAACAGCACTGTCCTTTCATGCTGATTCTGCTCTTATGCAACACTAATTACACATGTCTACGTGCTGTAATGCATTAAACTAAGTGCCACAACAGCAAATAGTTAATTTTACAAATTCACTGTCTGAAATGAGATATAGATGTATTCAAATAACAGTTATCATTTTCCTCTTAATCATATTTACATAACGTTTTTCATAATACACATTGTGTCAAAGCAGCTTTACAGAATACAAGCTGAGACTAGGACATCGCAAACTCTGCAAAGTATGTCAGAGATTGTTTCCATATAGACTATGTGTGTTCAAAATAAAATGTGTCAGTGAGTATTCAATTGACAGTTGAGATTAATAAATACAACTTTCACATTTCACTTACCAAACACCAAGTGGTTACAGAAAAAATGGGTCAACTACATTTAGTAGTCTTAGATTTAGGAGAAAATCTGGGACACTAAAACAGACCAAACACTTGCTGCAGCAAGACACCTTTAGCATGAAAAAAAAACCTTCTGAAAGTGATTCCAATGATATTGTTTCATTGTGCCATTATCGTTTTCGTTGTAGTGTGCACTCTGCTGTTCTTTTATATTTACAACTATAGCATTATAGTTATTATTACACAGTAGTTATCGTCCTTGGAGTGAACGGGCTTTAATTGATTCAAGTGGCGGACCATGCAGAATTTCAGTATTTTTGTGAAAAATGCTTGATTTTATAGTGGCTTTATTCAAATTTTGTGATATAAATTACAGGTTTTTAAGTGTTTTTTTTTTCTTTTTTCCTGGAGAGCTACATGAACTGGCATGCACAGGATTCTTCTATTAAACTATTCCCTGTGAATGCATTACCTAATCACTTTCTATGATTAAAAGGTATACCCACAGACAATATTTTGTACTCATTTTTATTACTCTTCAGACAATAAGAACCACTGGTATCTAATTTATAAAAAGAGAATACTGAAAATAATTTATAACAATAAAATGTCAACATTTCATTTAAAATTTAACATGAACAATAGCCCATGGTTTAATTTACCTAATCGTATGTTAATCTGTCTTTAACAGTTATCTAATTAATTTTAAAGCTCGCAAATAATTTATTAACACTAAAAATGCAAGAGAACGATTATAATGAAGCTAACAATGCCTCATCATGACAAAATGCACCTAATCCATCAACTTAAGCAAACACAATGTAAAACATCCATTTTTGCACAGTTTTCCGCCGTGATATTTCTTGGTAAATGAGACCTTTTGAGTACTTAGCTGTACTTATATCTGACACACTTCTTTGGAAGTGGCCTTTGGCTGAGTGCTTGATGTGACGTCACATGATGCGTCTTGGGACAAATTCTGTGGAACATCTGCAGCAATTTCAAAGAATTGCAAGCTGCTACAAATATTGCAGAAATTTTGCTTGATTTTGTGATCGTAAAAAATTGGACGGACTGTACCGGCATGAGCAACACATGTAACAGCTATTGTATTATATTATATTGTATTATTTCAAACCTTGATTAATATATTTGAATGTTTCTGGAAATATCCCATTTTGTGTGTGTGTGCATAACATATTTATGGGTAATTCATTCTGAAAAATTAAATGTATTAATATTTTGTATGCAATTTTAATTGTTATTTTTTATATTTAAATTTGAATTACACTTTTGTATTCTGTATGCTAGCAGGAACTAAATTGGTGTTAAGAAAGCATTTCACTGTTGTTGTGCCTCTAAAGGCTCTGCTGAAAGACACTTGAGAAAGAGTTGTGCGCTGTTAAGTTAAGTAAGATCTGAGATCTATCATCAGCAGTGAGTCCAACGAACATTCTTGTGGCTGACACAGGTGTGATGCAGCAGACCATTTCATGGGGGATGAATATAATGAGGAACTTATCGCCGGAGCCGCATGTGAAGACATGCTACGTGTTAAACATTGGAATAAAGGCTTCATTGAGCACACAGGAATGCAGGCTGTTGCTGTCTAAGATGTGGATGCGGTTCAAATTCCTGAGCCGCCACCACATGCTGCAATGCTGTCATCAAAGTAACACTAGAAAAGGAGACTTTGAGACAAAAATCCCGAAAGCTTTTGAATACCCAAGTATGCAAGTCATTTCCTGCTCAACCTCTTTGCTGTACCAATAAAATAAGAGAGGAAATAATTACAGGACTGATAATTACCTACTTTGGCCTATTCTTTCAGAATCCTATTCTGGTGTTCAAGTTTTTGATACACCAAGCTATTCTTGTTTGCTCAACCTAGGAGTGTAAAGGGAAAATGGAAACACTTTAGTTTAAATACATTAGTTAATATGAACTAACAATAAAACGTACTTCTAAAGCATTTATTATTCTTGAAGTTAATTTCAGCATTTACTAATACATGACTAAAATCAAAAGTTGTATGTGTTGCATGAGCTCGAAATATTCCTATTATTTATTCATTTAAAAAATGAGTATGAATATATTATAAACATTCATATTTAAAAATCTCATTCTATTCCTCTTGCCCGTTTGTGATGCATCATTCACTAACCAGTCGTAATGTGGCAGAACAAGCTCAAATTTCATTGAACAATGTGATGTGGAGCGATAATTCTTATTCATAAATCGGTTGAAAACTACACAGCCTCTGTCCGTTCAGTTTTATAACAAAGGTGAAATAGCTAAAAGATAAAAACAGATTAGTATCGTTCTTTCCAGTCTGACTGGACAGAAAATTTGCGGCGTCTCATTTTAAAAATCAGTACAAAGCACTTCGCAAAAACATGCAGCACCAGAAGAATATGTATATTTTATAGCAATCCTTTTTGACATTTGAGCCTGCAGCAGCGATACATCAAATAAAATGAGAATAAAAGCTGACATGATCCTAGGCTCATATGTATACCGGAAGTCATGTGCTTTCCTGCGGTGTGTATATTAGATAAGCATTACATCACTGGGTTAATAATTCTCAGAATGCAGCAGTGGTGTGCAGCATGAAACAATCCCCCATGAGCCCCTGGGGCGGCGTTCCTGTTGGCTGACACAGCAGCTCTTGCAACAGTCTGGGTTTTTTCCTTTTTTGCCACTGAAGCTCAAATAACAAAGCGCCCTCCTTTCACCCACAACTGTAATATTATATTATGATGGCAATTAACATTTTTTGAGCAGCAAACGAAGCTCTGGAGCTTAGTAAGGCTCGTTCCTGTTAAACGTGAATTTTGAAGCTTTAGCACTTCCTGTGAAATAATTGCAGAGCATCTGGTAATGCAGCTCTTCTAAAGCATGACTCACTTTCACCATCTTAATGTTACAGAACAGTGGAGTTAAAGTTGTAAATAATATTTATATTGTTTAATTATGTCCATCCAAAGTGACATATATTACGTGCTAATTCTACCAGTGTTTCTTGGTCCGTTTGGAGCACGATAGCCGTGGTCACTGTTTTATGGAAAGCACATTCCTTGATGTTACTACCGTTCAAAAGTTTGGGGGTTGATACAATTTTCACCATTTATTTAATGAAAAATACATTGAAAACAATAATATTGCAAAATATTATTACAATTCACAATATTACAATAACCATTTTCTATTATAACATATTGTTAAATGTAAATTATTCCTGTGTTACTGCAAAGCTGTATTTTTCATCATTCTAATATGATGAAACATTTCTGATTATTATCAATGTTGAAAACAGTTGTGTTGATTCATATCTTCGTGGAAACTATTATAGATTTTGTTCAGGATTCTTTAACGAATCGGTTCAAAAGAACAGCAATGTCCCTGCTTGAATGTCCCTGCTGTCACTTTTGATCAATTTAATGCATCCTTGCTGAATAAAAGTATTCATTTCTTTAAACAAAAAAATCTCACTGGCCCCTTTTGAACCGTAGTGCATAGATACTATTTATTAATTTTCTTGTTATGCATTTCCTTGTTTGCAAAACTAACACGAATAAAGCCGTTTAGACCAGTGATGTCACATATTTTGTTTACTGCAAGATATTTAACCTATGAAGAGCAGGATGTAGCTGTGAGATAACACGAGTAAACACTAAGGGCATTAGGGCAATACTCACTGGAGGAAGTAAGATGATGTTTATAGAAGTACTTGTCAGTATTATCTTGTTTTTTAATCTTAAACAGTTGTGTTGTTGACTGGACTAATTATATGCACGTTTGAAGTGAAAGCAGCTTTAATGCTCAATATCAGTGCTGATTCCTGGAATCAACCTAACAAACCAGATTTTGTTTGGCTACTACCTCACACTCCTTGAACTCTCGTTATGCATATATATATATATATATATATATATATATATATATAATGAAATACGATTACTTATTTTCCATTTTGTGATCATTTGAAGTGCATTCTGTATTATTTTAAGGGATGAGAATGAAAAATGAATAAAGTCTTTTTACATTAGGTAACAAACACACAACAGAAAGGAAAACAGTTCATAATCGCAAAGGACATACCATGCAAAAAGAAGCTGATCCACAGACAGCTTTCATCTTTCAAGCTTGCTCTTCACACATTTCAGCTGAAATCCCTACAGGTATGACCATCATCATGGCAGTGCTCCAGATATTTCAGGTATGCAACATTCTTTATGACAACATTGAAAGGCAATTTAGAAGGCATCTGCTTGTAATTGGGTTCGTTAAGCCAGTGTTACTCGCCCTTAAAGCGAGGAGGACGTTTTTCTTTGAATGCCAGCAAACCTTCCAGCCTGTCTTTGGTTGGGATCACCTAGGAGACAACAGAGTCGTATCAGTGGAATGCTGAAGCTGTGCCATCTTAAGAGCTAAATATAGTGGCTTTCTGAGTGATCTAGGCCAGCGTTCCCTCTCTGCATGAAGTGCATTATGTTAACACTTGAAATGTCTGATATACGGACTGAAAATTACAGGCATTCTTTTTATATAGCTACTTATATTTTTGTGCCTTTATTTAATAAGACACTATGAGGTTGTACAGAAAGCAACAGGATCGGGAAAAGACCACAAGCTGGGATTCAAACTTGAGTTAAAGGGTCATGAAACCTCAGAACACATTGTTTGAGATGTGAACACATATGTACATGTCACTGAAAACACTAATAGCACTCAAAGTAATTCAACAAGTGGAAATTGTTTTTTTTTCCATTTTTCAGAGCAATTTTGTACTTTTGAAAAGCAAAGTCGAAGCTACGTCACAAAATCTGAAGTAGATTTGGGCCTCGGAGTGTGTAGATAGGCTTGCAGGGGAGAATCTACGTCATCCGGTTCTGAGCACTTCTCAGCATTTATTCATGAGAAAGAGCTCAATCACTGCGCCGTAGTAAAAAGATTATAATTGTGTTATTATGCATGAGGAAGAATCACTTCTGATCTGTTGCTTCTGTCTCATTGCCTATTCTTGTCATTCAGAGACATGCGGTGCTAGTTTCCTCAGTGCTAAGATACAAAAAAGTCTTTCCCTGCGATGCGACCAGTGCTGAAGTTTTGGTTCGGGCGGTTTATTTAGCTGCTGTCCACCAGCACAAATGGAAAATACGTGCGCATGAGATCGCATTACAGCTGAGAATTTTGCTCTGCCTGCTCTGTGTTTCTCTCAGCACAGCAGCACGAGTGTTGTTTGTATTTTGCCTGCAATGCAGTCAGTACTGGAGTTTGACCATGAACACGGGGAAAATACCCTTGCTACAATATAATAACCGTATGAGCATAAGCATATGATCAGTTTCAGCACGGTGCTGCGCGATGAGTATAACACTCGCCACATAGATCATATACAGAGTAAAGTATTCGTGTTTAATGTTTTAATAGAGGAATTTCACACACTCTCCTCCACCAAACATGAACCAGTACAGTGTATGCACACATATTTCATCATCAAATACTGCGATGTATCTGAACGTGATGACACGACTGATTATTCTGATAAACAAAAGACAATGATTTAGACTGAAAATTCAAAGAAGAATGGACAAAAAAAGTCATTTTTATTCTTTCTGTGTTAAACTGACGTGTAATTTATTATGAAATTGTAGTGCTCATAAATGTAATGAAAATATTATTAGACCTTATAAAATGTTCTTCCGCATTTCTCCCTTGTGCTTAGGAGTTTGTTGTTATTTTCTCCATGCTCATATATTAATATTCATTATTCTGTATAACGAGTGTTTTATTGGTTGTTCTCTCCCCACTTTCCTCCATCCACAATCCCACTTTTCCAGAGCTTTACACGCCCATTTTCTCAAACTTTGAGCTCAGAGGTGTAAACGACCAGGCTAAAACACGTCATTTTAATATGTCAGAGCGCCGTCCACAGGGACATGGCTTTTGAAAGGTTTATTTATCATCGTTAAAATATATTTCTCCATGTTGAAAACAAATAGGCTTTTTACTTTTTACCCAACTGTTGCGCTTCATTATAGACCGATATTTTGGTTAATCAAAAACAAAATACTATTTTGATTCTCAGATAAATTTTTATTATGTAAACATACCTGAGCATAACATGCCTCTTCAATGGCTAAACCTGTCTTTAAATCCACCTGGGAAAAAAAAAAAAAAATCAACAACATCACACACCAGTTTTGCACCATCTGTTTCCATTTGCAGACTGTTTACATGAACCACAGCTACTGTTTTAGCTGTGAGAACACTTGATATTGAATACTGAACTTGAATTGATATTGAGTGCCCACACAACACATTTTCTTTTCTCCTTGTAGCCGTAGGAACAAACCATCCAATAAACGTGCGAGAGCTCCTCATGACAACACAGAAGAACAGAGACCCACTTTTGTATGTGACCTTGGCAATGTACAAAAACAGAAATATCTGAACTCCTCACTAGAAAAACGAAGTGAATTTTAAGTAAATGTCCTTTGGCATTAGAGGCTTAATAGAGCTCTTTCTACATTTCAACAATGACAGCTCCTCTAAAGAAGGTCAGATGAAATCAAGCTATTTTGCTTCCTAGTGAAGGACCTTTAAATATAAGGATTTGCTTTTTTCAACCCAGGCACATTGGGAAACATGTGCCAGTGGCAACATTTCTGTAAAATGATATTGCACTGCTTCTTGCATGTTTTGCAACACTTTCAAAGTGAAAGTCTGGTGAGTGATGCTAAAAGCATGTTCAGTTTTCTCTGAAACAGATGAACTTGAATCTGACAATGTTGTATTACGTTGGTTGTTGTACTATGGGGATAGTTTGGAAAATCAAATGTCTGGTGATGGTTAATGCTCTATCACGTTTGAAAATAACGTAACATGAGAAAAACAATTGCTGAAGCAACCATGACGCTTTAGTTTGTTTCTTCAAGTCTTTGAGCTCTGTTAACATGACTGGTGTTTCGTGGAACTCGACATGAATGCATTGCAAAGTCCAATGCTGTACCAGGTAAGCTCCTGAGCAAGTTTACCATGACAGAAAAGTTTTATTTATAACAAAAATAATCTGCCCCTGTTATGATTAATTTGTGTGAAAAGAATAAATGTGTTTTACTGCGTCTAGTGTTCATTTCAGATGGAAACTGCAGTGAATTGTATGTATAGGTAAGTTTTAGGAGTTTTGATAACATGTAGATAGAGGCTCGTTTTTTTCCAATGAGCCTATATTGGCTTTTTCCCATCTTTTAATGACATCAACAGAAAAGATGAGGAGGTCACTTCCTAAATGACATGTGGTGTTGACTGGCTGGCCTCTAAGGTCAAGGTAATGTCATGAAACAGACTCTCTCTTTGGTATCTCGGATGACAGCTGCACATGACTTCACGTACAACACGATTTTACTGGTAAGAATAAACAGGCTGAGAGATGCACATAGTGCAGTGATATATACAGTGCAGTTATATCTGCTCTCTGACGGACAGCATGGAAACAATTAATATGAAATGCAAATAGATTATCTACAATAATAATTGTGCTAACTTATATCAAAATAAACAAATTTTTAAATGGAGGAGAAAATGCTTTCCGTATTTTTATGATTGACGTCAAAGGGAGTTTGTTCAAACAAATTCTACTGTATTTTGGCAAACATTCAAGTAACTTGGTAGAAGATGCCAACACAGATAAGTTGCCTCACTCTAAGAACCAGGAACACAAGAAAACAACTCTTTATTTTTGACCAGTAATTCAATATAACGTGCAATCTTACCTCTATTCCCTGGTCGATTGCCAACTTCGCCATTCTAACTGCAATTGGTCCCTGAGAGAGAACAATCATCAAACCTTCATTAGAACAACGTACATTAAGAACCTGTAAAAGCTGAATGAGCGAGCATGACAGTTCATCATACCTGAGGGATGAATTCACGGGCCAGATTCAGAGCTCGCAAATACGCAGCATCTCCACTCTGATTCTGCTCCACAGCGTGATTAACTAGGCCGAGACTCTTGGCCTCCTCACCGCTCAGCACCCGTGCTGCAAATATCAGCTCTTTAGCTATGGACACTCCTACAGTTCGGGGCAGACGCTGAGTTCCCCCTACAGCCAAAATATGACAAATTATGTTTCATAAATTAGTCACTCTGAATTAGATTCAAGCATGTATGATTACAATTCATGATTACATCTCTTCTGCTCACCAAGGCTTTAATTTATTTGATCAAAAATACAGAAAAAAGAGAGAAATAGGGTGAAGTATTACTACCATTTAAAATCACTGTTTTCTAATGTTATACATTTTAAAATGTAATTTATTCCTGTGTTGCAAAGCTGAATTTTCATCATCATTACTCCAGTCTTCAGTGTCACAATGTTGAAAACTTCATAGGTTTGTGGAAACAGATGACGATGATGATCTCAGATATTGCTAGTAGCTTCTCTTCGTACCCTATCTTCCAAAGACATGCCGGCAAAACTCAATGCTCAAGTTCTCTGATCGGCTAACTATAGTGCCAGATGCTTCTTTTTCTGTTAAAAACAGAACGGTGTCTAAGGCTGTTAAAAAGTGACGGCTGTGACTTCTCAGGACACCTTTTGTCAATTCTCTGATTTCAGAAAAACTGAAAACAACGTATTTAGTGTTAGAACACTCTCTATTTGAAAATTTAGTTGGTGTAGAAAGCTGAGAGGAGTGGGAACAAGAGGAGAAAGTTGTATTGTGCTTCAGTGGTCTTAACAGCATCAAAAATACACATTGTAATTAGCAACTGCAACAAAAGGCTGCATCTTTTCGGTGGCCCAGACGACCTCTCCATACTCAGAAACACTCATGTGATTGTGATATATGTTTGTTGCACACAAACATTTGAAAGGTATTGGTAATTTATTGTAAGTGTTGCTTTGGAAGACAAATACTCATAACCTGTGTTTCAGCATTGTATCGAAGGTGCAGCCTGAGCTTTAGAAAATTGTACAAAACATAGCTAAGTGTTTTACAATGAGTCTTGAAAATGATTGGCCCACTTGTTGCACCCATATTCCTTGGAGCCTTCATTTATTTCATTTTACACAAAGATTTTCAATGCTTAAACTGAACTACACTTGAGCATTTCAATGGGCAATTAATATCACAATCCACATGTACAGAAATGGAGGTAATTATGGTCACAACAACACAAAATGGAGACAAGGTAAACTGTACAAACAATTTTGTATTCAATTCAAAACAGCAGAATAAACAGAAATCACCAGCAGCAAAATGAAGGCACAACAAGAGAGAGAGAAAAGAGAAGAGAGAGAAAAGAGAGAGAGAGAGAGAGAGAGAGAGAGAGAGAGAAAGAGAGAAAGAGAGAGAGAGAGAGAGAGAGAGAGAGAGAGAGAGAGAGAGAGAGAGAGAGAGAGAGAGAGAGAGAGAGAGAGAGAGAGAGAGAGAGAGAAGAGTGTTTGAGAATCTGAAGGTGTGTGTATGCGTATGACCGGCTGTAATGTTTGAAATAATAGCTAGAATTTTATCTATTTAACAGCAGGAAATGAACTTCATTGATATCTAGGTAACATATGTTGAAAACCTTTTACCGGTTTTGCTAGATTACATAGACGTGCGTGCCAAGTAATAAGCAGAAAAATAGATAAGTACATTCTACACTGTATATTTTTCCATTCTATTCCAATCTTTACTGGTACAGCTTGAACAATAACTACAGTAGAGTTTAAATGAGTTATCAAGCTCTAGGACACAAACAAACAGCAACATAAAATCATATTAAAAGTAGATCAAGTGACATCTGTCAGATAATAAGGACATTTTATGTGCGCTAGATTTAAAGTCTTGTGATAAATTTCAGTTTGTTCTTCACACAAACATGCTTCCGCATTCCGATTATTATTCAGATTCCATTGGTTCAAAATGCCAATGATTTTAACATGTTAACTGAATGCAGGCTCACAAGTTTGACATACAGTGTGTAACCTAAAATGGAGAAAGTTTCGGTGGATGGGAATTTCATACTATTCACTGCATAAAGCTACCGGCTTCAGAAGTCTTGGAATATAGTACAAGTCAAATGGACTAATGGTTCTGTGTGTGGTGTTTTTTGGAGTTCCGAGTCTTATACATGATCTATTGAGCCTTTTAAATATTCCTACATTCTTACGTTGCTCTGAAAACACAACAACATATACAGGTTTGGAAAAACATGAGAGTGAATACATTTTTAGTTTTGATAATTTGTGTAGTGGAGATTCAGTTAAAAGTAAGCCATTGTTGTTGTTTTCCCCAGAGAGTGTAAACACCGTAGGGCTTTGGAAAACTGTCTTTATATTATTCAAATCAATATTTATCATTTTTTAAAACAACCTGCATTCATAACCTTTGAATCATGAATCTTTTCTTTAGAAATTTGCTGTTTTGGCATGTAACCGCAACTTACAAGGACAGGTTCCTTTCACAATTGTAATCAGGCCATCTTTTGACTCCGTTGCACAACTCTTACTCAAGATCTAGTGAAATGTTTACACATGAAAGTGCAGAGACATGTTGCATAAATGCTCACTAATAAAGCAGTTCCCAACCCTCCATGGGCGACTGCCACCTCTCTCTGGCAAAAAAAAGAAAAGAAAGAAAAAAAAACACGAATAAATCATAGTGTTTATAAATCTAGGACAAGGCCACACTGACTGACTGTGTTTCCTTCCAGTTGGACCATTTCTGATTGAACCCTCTTGGACAGCAGTGCAAATATTCGACCGTAAAACGTTTATACAGTACATACAGACAAGCACAATATATATACAACCATGAGCAATAAAAAGATCTAATTTTACTGCAATCGTCTCATTTCATAAGCCAACATTTTCTTTTACAAACAAATATATATTTTTGGCAACCAAAAGACATTTTTCAATGTTTTTTTTTAATAGTTTATGATAATCATTGATTTTTAGAGAACTAGATGGAAAATAGTATAACAAATGTGTCATGTATTAATGGATTTTTTGGGACTAAACTATGACTTGAGCAGTGTTCAGTTATAAACAAAATTTTTTTATGCAGCTGAGATTTCGCAAGAAATTCAGGGAAATCCTTGCATCACATCAGTCCTGGCCAGTGAGAAATTGGCCTTTGGCTTTATTCAATGCATTTACAACCCCCCCCCCCCCAAACCATTACCATAAACGGTGTCAACATGCTGAAGAAAGACTAAGGGCAAAGAGTGTGACAGAGGTTAGCTCAGGGTTGTTTTGAAATCGGCAGCAGAGGCTGGTAAATGTTACACATTACATTCCAAGAAACCGGAGAGGCCATCAAGAAAAAGCGTCACAGTCAAACATATGCTTGCTTTCCAGTTCCTGGAAAGGCTACACAATCCCTGCAACCTTTAATCTAATCTTGGCCAATTTTTTTTTTTTTACTGGGTTAGAGAATGCAAATGCATGCAATTGGCTTAAATAGTGAAGTGATCATACATCTTCAAATAACATGTAAATTTTAAGATTGATGATGGAACCTTTCAACTATTTGTTTTACTTTGGGGTTTTAGGTAACCACCCATAATAAGGGCCTATTTTTTGGAAAGAAACTAATTTCTTTGTACATACAAATTATGGGTCTTTTTCCATAAAAATCACACAGAATGCAATTGTATAAATGATTATTATTTAAATTGCTGCATTTAATTCAATATTACAATCCTAGAAAAAAAAATACTAGATAGAAATTCATTCAGCTTGTGATTAAAGAGACCCAAGTTTTGCAAGCAAAACTGCAAATACCCTATTCTAAAAATGTGGTTATATGCACATTTTGATTGACAGATGTGCACACATTGTTATTTAACTACTTTAACTGAGTAATGCCATACAAACACTCTTTTAAAGGTAAAGACATTATGCAAGTTTGTCTTTCAACACCATGAGAAAATAAAATGTGAACAAGCACACACACAAAACATCTACTGTAAAACTCCACCCAACTTATCACTGGTATCACTGCTTTTCGTTCTATTTAAAAGGTGTGTCAGTGATGTCATGTGTCTCACATTCAAAAACACACGTCTCACATGGCACTTCGATAACAGGAGGCCTATAGCCTATTCCACTGGCCTGGGCTGACCTTCTGTTCCTCCTCATTACACAAAAAACCCCAAACATTCCCAGCACAGGACAGAACGTATTAAGAACTATGAAGATAAGTGATCTGCCCAAGAACAGTGTGATCTGAAAGGAACAGAAAATCAAAACATTTTAAAATAAAGTTTCATTTGTAAACAGGGCCTGAATTTCAGCTAGGGATTGTTAGTGCTTTGCAAATAATTTTAAACATTGCCGCAGGTATCGCGATTATAAAGCAGGATATTCCTGTAAAATGTACAGTAGGTTAGATGACTAAATGAATCCAAAACGATTATCAGAGCAAATCAGTCATTTGAAAACTTTGAGGCATAATTTCACAAACAATGTGAGTGATTCAGCTGTCTCTCCCTCTCTCAAAATACGCACATGGCTTTACATTACTCTGCAAGCGAGCTGCACGCTGCGATACAAGACATTAGCTCATGTTTCGTGACAGTAGACAGAATTGTCACATTTGGGCGAGTGTTGCATCATCACTAAACGTTCAAACGTTTTTGAACTTGCGCGCACATATAAAGCTGCCTAGCAAACAGCTCGCAAGTGTCTAGAGAGATTCTAATTATTGGACCAAACAATAACCTAGAATACTGTCTAACACTTGATGGTGTCTGTTAAGTCGTCTTTGTCAGTTAGGAACCTGGGTGTGCTCTTTGAAACCAATCTTTCATTTGAAAGCCACATTTCTAGCATATGTAAAACCTCATTCTTCCATCTTAAAAATATATCTAAACTACGACATATGCTCTCAATGACAAATGCGGAACAGTTAGTTCATGCATTCATGACCTCGAGACTAGATTAGTGTAACGCTCTACTGGGTGGTTGCCCTGCTCGCTTGATAAACAAACTACAGCTGGTCCAAAATGCAGCTGTTAGAGTCCTTACTAGAACCATGAAGTATGACCTTATTGTCCTGGTTCTGTCAAAACTGCACTGGCTCCCTATTAAACATCGTATAGATTTTAAAATCTTGCTAATTACTCACAAAGCACTAAATGGCTCCCCAGTACCTGAGTGAGCTCTTAATGCATTATAGTCCTTTGCGTCTATTACGATCTCAGAATTCTGTCCAGTTGTTAATACCTAGAATATCAAAATCAACCGCAGGGGGTAGATCCTTTTCCTATTTGGCAGCTAAACTCTGGAACAATCTTCCTGGCATTGTTAGGGAAGATACAGAACTCTGTCAGTTTAAATCTAGCCTAAAAATGCATCTCTTTAACCTGGCATACACATGACACATTATCAATTTATGTCTTCATATCGATTAAAGGATTGTTAGGCTGCATAGATCAGGTCAGCCGGAACCGGAAACACTTCATATAACACCGGATGTACTCGTTACATCAAAAGAAGAATGGCGTCTACGCTAATTTTTGTCTCTCTGCTTATCCCGAGGTTTACCATGTAACGTGAACTTGCTCATTACTTGTGAGGGCCTTACCGACACATCAGCCAGTGGCACAGATCCCCAACAAACCGTCCCATACCGGCGTGGTGAAAAAGATCTTAAACTAGATGGAACTGGATTAAATATTTTGATTGTTGCGATTCCAAATTGGACTGATGACCTGTAACTCTGCCTGAGTTGTTGGCCGGCCAGAAGAGAACAGGCCCCCGACTAAGCCTGGTTTCTCCCAAGGTTTTTTTCTCCATTTGTTGGAGTTTTGGTTCCTTGCCGCTGTTGCCTTGGCTTGCTTAAGTTGGGGACACTTAATTGATATTAAGCAGTGTTTTTGATATGCCTGCATTGGCGCCGTTGTATGTGAACTGAGCTGAGCCGGACGATTACGTCACGGTTTTCTCCAGTGCTGATATACATAAATTAACTAGACTAATAACTACTGATCTTTGCAACGGAATGAATCAATAATATATAGAATAAGCTGGACAATGGCACAATTTTCTTTGGGAGCTGCTGTGCAGCCAAAATTATTTGCCAATTATTAATGTAAAGCTGCTTTGCCACAATTTGCATTGTAAAAAGTGCTACGTAAAGGTGACTTGACTTGACTTGTCAAATTAAGTTATTTTTCGTGGCTTATTGTGCATAGACAGATACACACAAAAGTATGTCAAAATGCCTGTCTTGGCGAGTATTCATGTAAATGCAGTCAGTTATATTATAAGTTAATGTAAACAGTTGTCAAAGACAATGCATGTGCAACAGTATTTTGGATTTGTGCTTTCGATCTAAAAGCGACAACAGCCTACTATAACTTCTGCTGTCTATCTTCAATGTTAATCAAAAAACAAAAGAAAGAGGAAATACTCGCTGATCTTGACTGAATATCTTTTGTGGCATTAAAAAGGAATAATCTATATGTAATTTATACAGTTATGCAGAGTTATTTTATATTTGTTATTTTATATTTTCCAATTTCGGTGATATTTCTTGCCTGAATAGATACTGTTACCACCCCCTCCAACTACATTAGTTTACATAAACTAACAATTTAAAAAATATATATAATAAGAATAAAATAAAAGCATCTTAATATCAATTTCATCATTTACTAATAGAAAATTAAAATCAAAAGTTGTGTCTGTTTAATATGAACTTGAGCTAAAATGTACCATCAATGAACAACAAACCAATATCAACAGATTATTAAATACTTTAACAAACGTATTGCGCATTGTTAAGGGTGTGCGATATTGACAAAAAATGATATAGATATTTTCTCAGATTTTTCCGATAACGATAATCAGACGATATTTTGCATCATTCAAAAATGTTTTATTTGGCAACGTAATTAGTGACAGCATTTGTCATATCTTTCTGTCTGTTGCTTTTTCTGTTGTAAGGAACTTTCTTGCTAAATGATTCGGACATGTTTGTTGCGTGTGAGTTTTTGTTTTTGATTTTGCTCTGTCTGCTGCAGACGTGCCGTGTTCAGCTGACTCCTGAAGATTTTCATTATCCTCATATTAGGGCATAGGCTGCGATTATTAAATGCGCAGCTTGTCAGATCTGTACGGCTCTGTGATCGGTAGTAAATGCTTCTCCATCTGACAGCCTGAGTTGCTCTTGCGCAGGAACTCAAAATAAGCTCTGCAGCAGAAGATAACGCGTCATATCGCTGTAGCTGAATAAACAGAAGATTGAAATGCTTTGATTGATTAAACATGAATAATAAACACACGACTGCCTTATTCTGTGTAAGAAGCCACATTATCTCACAGAGGGATGCTGAACTGTCGTTATGAAGTGAGTTTGGAGTAAAAACATGTTATTAAATGTTGTCTTTTGTTGGACAAGATGTTAATAAATGCTTCTCATGTCTGGAAAGATGTTTGACACGCGATGCTTTTTCAAATGTACATTATCAGCGACTCAAATTCGCAGTGCTTTCAGATGGATTAGCATTTGGATTCATACTTCATTGACAAGCTTCGTCGCAGTCTCTTCACTCATTTTAACTTCTGTCAAACACTCTCTGAATATGCGCACGCGAGAGTACTTAGTATAAACTTAACTACATCATGCAGTGAATTCGTGAACACTTCGTGCACTCGATAATATGATTTGGCACATCCTTAAAACATCAATTACACCAAACAACATCAATCTCATTAACCACCACATGTTTTAATATTTATTATGATCATATGTGTGGACTAGCAATAAAAAGAGATGGCTAAATGTGAAACCTGTGCAACAGTCCTTGTAAAGAATCTGGGCCAGGTCTACGAAGGCATATTGAAGAACTGAATAGTGGGTCAGTAGATCTGTCATTAACTCACTCATACACATTAATTATAAGGAAGGACTTTGCTTACTGTAGAGTTAATCAGTAAGGAGCTCACAATATTTCACTACTGCCATTAGATAAACTTAGCAGTGCCTGTAACTACTTAATATCAAACAAACATTGCTTGTAAATATGTTCAAAACTACACATTTTCAAAATAGACTAGTCGTTCAGGCAATACACAAAAACTGATTAACTGGCTTAAGGAACCCCAGTATAATTAGGGTGGTTTCAGTCTTTTAAAAAAGCAACCTTTGTGACATGAGGTCTACACAGAAACAAACAAAACAAAACAAAACAGCATGCTAATTAAAGCATTGCAGCTAAAAATATGAAAACAAACAATAAAAATAATAAAATAGATTACCCCCTCTGGCCCCTCTTGGGTTACACCTGGGCTTCTATTTCTGACCATCTAAATCATGTGATGGACAGTCTATTTTTGTATCATTTGACAGCCGTTCCAAAAGCTTTGATGAATCAAATGTGTTGTTCCACTAAATTTGATTACAAAAATAAATATGCTTTTAAAAAAGCCATGGTCTAGAAAAGCCCTTATATGGTAATGCAAATGGATATTGAAAATTTTAGTTTTATTTTTAATTTGCAGGAGAGCACCAGAGGTGCCGATTCATTATGCAGTCACACAAATGAGACTTATTATTATGATTATGACTGAGATACTGTATATTCCATCTGTAGATGGACAAAAGTAACCTTGTCAGCAGTGCTACCAGCAAACTGCACTTGCAAACAGAGTGTGGGGAGGGGCAAAATAGTAGATATAACACAGGCTCATTCGAAATATTTGCTTCAACTTCTTTGCAAATCTCCAAAAAACGTACCTATACTTATAATTCATTGCAGTTTCCATCTGAAATGAACACTAAAATGGGTAGTATTCTGCATTCTGAGCAGTTTTGAGATATTGAGCTTTTTGCATTCCATTCAACTTTGTAAACAGAATCTTTTTGTTTTCTAAATAAAGAGTCCCAAAATGTACAAAACATTAAAAAAAAACCCCACACACATCACAATGTAAATAAGTTGTTACAGAATAAGAATATGTGAATAACTGAATTTTGACAAAAATTTTATAATTCTTATAATTCCAAGGAGATGTTTTGCCAAAAACCATTAATGTCATCAGCCATAACAGGGGACACATGGAACATCTCGAAACAAATCTTCATAAATTATAATTACATTCTTTATTCAAGACATGTTGAGGCTTAGATTAATAATCATGAAGAAACAAAAGTTTTGTCTCTTATTTAACAGCACACATTGTCTCATCACCCAGGTCTGTGTCCTGGCGTCTATGAACTGAATTTGAAAACTTCTGTGGGGAGAGTCTGAGGGATTGATTTTCCACGACCATTCTGTCAAGTTTAACAGCCTTTTCCTCCAGACTTTACTGTCAGCCCAGGAATTTGTACAGTTCTAGGGCTGACTTGGCTCCTACAATGTCCTACAACTTCTTTGGGTGTTCCCTTACATAATTCTTTTATATGTCAACATAAATTCTTCAGCTGACTGGTCCCAACAACATCTGTGTGTATAGCCCCTGATGCAACAACAGTAGACGATTTCCCAGACTTTGAGGTTTGAATACCTTTTTTTTACTTCATATTTCACTTTGTATTGGTCAAACAGGTTGTGAACCCAAGTGATGAAGCTGACCTCTCTAGTCTCGAACGGAAGGTCACTCTTGATCTTCCTCATTCTTAGAAATGTGCTTCTTGGGCCAATAATGTTGATACTCATCCCTCATATGCTATAATTCAAAATACAAACTCTATCAAAATAATAATCATCACTGCCAGAAGCATTTCTATTGTCGCAAGTTGACTTCCAAAAGACCAAGGATCTGTGCAGCTTTCAAAGCATCGAAAGTTTGTTATGACCTAGAAAATCTATAAAGGAAGATCCAAATCATGCTCAGCCCTGCCCTGCTCTACTGGCATATTCATTTGTGCCGAAGGCATGTGGCCAAATGATTGGTCAGTTCAGGGTGTGAATATTCCTAAGCATAACAGTTGCTATTCTGACTCCACTATGTGCTGAGTCATTGGAAACTAGGTTCATGCAGGGAAAAGGCTGACATGATTAAGCCAGACACAGGCTACGATCCCAAATACTCATAATTCAATACCAGCATCCGAAAAAAAAATTAAGGTTTTTCAAACTCAGAATCCTCCAGACTGTGGAAGACTGCAATTTCTTTTCCAATCTTGCAATTTTCCAAAAGCTACCAATCAAGCCCTATTTGGCAACTAGGGAGTCAATTAAATAATTAACCTTGGAGAAGCAAGCCAGCATTATACATTATTCATTTAGTCATTTAATTCTAAGTAGTTAAACCAGAAATCAACTAGCTCTTTTCCATACAATGGTTGGTAGCAATGACCACTGTTCCAAAACCTACACACATGCACAAAACACAAAATAACCACAAATTGTATCCATATGACTCACAAGCAATATTCCTTTTTTTTAAGGACCTATTATTTTTTTACATGTTCATCTTTCTTTAGTGTGTAATGTTGCTGTTTGAGTATGAAAAAGGTCTGCAAAGTTCCAAAGCACAAAGTCACTCCAAAGGCAGTTAATCTGTATATCAGTGCACACCGTTTTCTTCCGGGAGCAAACACTTCACAATATTCTTCATTTAAATCATTCCCACCCAAGGCATACGTAAAATAAAGGGATGGGGCCTGGTTGAGTTAGTTAGTAATGTGGGGCGTAACATTTCCCAAACACGCTGATGAGGTTGACCAATCACAATACACTGGTTCAGCCGACCAATCAGAGCACATTGCACATTTTGGAAGCAGGGAATTCATAGAGGCAGGAACTAAACAGAGCCTTACTGA
Source organism: Zacco platypus (assembly GCA_038088235.1). NCBI lineage: Eukaryota > Metazoa > Chordata > Actinopteri > Cypriniformes > Xenocyprididae > Zacco > Zacco platypus. Next base: position 22,021,465 of record CM076086.1, on the reverse strand, counting down.
CAGACTGGGAAGAGAGAAGCTACAACAAATGTCAAATATGTGAAAAATTATGTTTTTTGAACATTCAAGCATGAAAACCTATCTTGGTAGAGATAAAATTCAAAAGGGGAAAATCAATATAGCCTCTTTCAAGCCAGATTGAAATTTAGGTAGTTATTAACTGAACATCATCTCCTCCATTGCAGGTAATTGTTGTTTTAATTTTTGGTTATGGACCAAAAAAGCAGAGTAATAACTTATCCTTCTGTGTTCCATCTTATGTAGATAACATTGGTTTTTTTTGGTTTTCGGTGCACAATTCCCTATTTGGATGTAGTTAGATGTAGTATAGAAATGGATGTCCACACAAATACAAAACTGAGAGGTATACCTTTCAGATAACAGGTCAAAGAGGAAATTGGATCAAGGGTACAAAACAGCACGACACCAAATGCCTTGTGCTGATGTCTTAGCCACTCTTTTTCCAGGGACTCTGCCTGCTGAATAAACCTCTGACTGTTTGGGTGGGAGCCAAGGCTCTGGTGACCTATTTCCATCCTGAAGAAAGAAAACCTCTGGCTGCAAGTCAAGCCTTGAGTGATAACCATATTGGCTGTCTGGACTAAGATTATACTGAAACAAAAAGCTACTTTCCAACTCAACCACATGTATAGAGATCTATAAAAAAAAGAAAACAGAAAAAAAAAAACACTGACACTGGTTCTCACCGAACAAACAATTCTTCCATAACAAATCTGTTTGTTGCAGAATAGTCCTACAAATTCATGAGCTACAGTGGACCCAGAAGATTTTGGACAATTACTGTAAACCACACTGCATTAGACAAAATAACAAGCCAGGTGGCATCAGCAAAGAATGCTAAAACTTTCCTTAAAGCCTTTATGTATAATTAATTATAAAAATATTTTTAATGCATTGTAATACATTATAATATTTATCTACTTTTGTTGCACCTTTAGAAAGTATAATGCACTAAAACACATGACAAACGACCAATTTTAGATGCACCAAGGAATCAGCAAATACTATAATGGATTTTAACTTTGGCACAATTATTTATTAAAAGATATAAAGCATTATGATGTACATTATGAAAACATTTATAATCTATTATACATAAAAGCTTCAAGTAAAGTGTAACCCTACTAGCTTATGTCAAAAGGATTTTAGTAAATAAATAAAGTGGAGAGTTTTTTTGCTAACCAGGAATAACAGTTTTACTCCGATGAAAAGAAATGGGCTTTTCTAATGTCACTGCGTTCTGGTAAAGCAATCGATTGGGCTGCAGCAGTGTGGGAGACAGTCAGTTTGTTTCGTACCTCTTATAAAGTATTTTGTTCAACAGTTACAAGATGTGTTTGAATATCCCGCTGGGGGCAAGGATATATCTACTCAATTGCTTCATATGTCTCAAGGCAACCACACCGCTGCAGATTATGCTATTGAGTTTAGAACACTCGCTGCTCAAAGTGGCTGGAATGAAATCTCTTTAAAGTCTGTGTTTCGACAAAGTTTCAACCTCGACCTACAGACTGAACTGACTTGCAAGGGTGAAAACAGTTCATTTACTGAGTATATAGCTCTTGCTACTGGATAACCTTATGAGGAATGTTCCTAAGAGGGGAATTGCCCAGCCATCACAGGCCAGAGTACCAGTTACACACCAGCTCTGCCATGTTCCTCAAACTACTTCATTGCCTAGCCAAGAGCGCATGCAACTTGGTTTCTCGAGACTCAATGAAGAGGAGAGAATTCAACGACGTCAACTCAATCTGTGTTAAAGCCCGGAGGAACACCAAGATTACTACCCGGGTGAGTGTTGAACAATTTTCTCTCCTCCCTACCAAATCATTGACTTTTCCTGTGAAAATCCAGTGAATGGACTTGCTAATGCCCCAGCAGTCTTCCAGTCTTTCATCAATGAAATCATCCGAGATCTTCTGAACCAGGATGTAGTAGCATACATTAATGACATCTTAATTTACTCCAAGCCTAAATCTGAACACATCCAACATGTCACGACAGTACTCTCCCACCTGCTGGATAGCAAACTATACATCAAGGCAGAGAAATGAGAGTTTCATGTCAAGCAAACATCTTTTCTTGGCTACAACATCAGTCATCAAGGTGTTGAGATGGATGATTCCAAGGTCAGAGCAGTCACAGACTGGCCTCAACCCACTACAGTCAAAGAACTTCAGAGATTCCTTGGTTATGCAAACTTCTACAGACGTTTCATTTGTAATTAGTCTGATTACATACCCCCTGACGTCACTGTTAAAAGGCAAACCAACGAAACTCAGATGGACTGAAGAAGCTTCACCAAACTCAAAAACAGCTTTCCAGCGGCCCCGATCCTCAAGCACCCTTATTCTAATCTTCCCTTTGTGATAGAAGTAGATGCAACAGATTGCGGAATTGGAGCCGTTCTTTCACAGCGTCATGGTCAACCAGTTAAACTCTACCCTTGCGCATTCTTCAAGGAAATTGACTTCTGCTGAGCGCAACAATAATGTAGGCAATAAAGAACTGTTATACATGAAAGCAGCAATAGAAGAGTAGAGGCATTGGCTTGAGGAAGCAGTCCATCCATTCCAAGTCATAACTGATCATAAAAACTTGGAATACATCAAGAGTGCCAAACGCCTGAATCTACGGCAAGCCCGTTGGTCTTTATTCTTCACCCATTTCCAGTTTCCAGTCACCTACAGACCTGGCAGCAAGAACAGTAAGGCTGATGCTCTATCCAGAAGTCATGATCCTCCCACAGACAATGTCACACCTGAATCTATTCTTCAACCATCTGTTATCATTGCTCCAGTAACCTGGGATATTATGGAAGAGATCCAGCGGGCCCATCAGCAAGAACCACCACTAGCAAACTGCCCCAGAAATAAACACTTCGTGCCTCAGGCTTTGCGTGTCAGAGTCATGCAATGGGTTCACACCTCTGTGAGCTCAGGACATCCTGGAATTTTGGGGGGGATTCTGTAATGCCACTCCAGCAGAGGGAGCCCTTGCCCGAGTATTGTCTAGTAACGCTCCTTCTGCTTCTACGTTCATTTCCTGTTTGGCAGCCATTTAAGCATGGCCAGGCCAAAACAGGCTTTGCGAAGTACAGCCAGTGAAACATACGCAGGCTGCCAATCCCATCACAATCCCATTGAATGATCGGACGATGATAAATGTGGTGGTTGAAAACAATGGTCATTTAAATGTCACACCCACACAATTTATAAGCCTTGCCACCCTTGAGCTTACGACATGGAGAAATTCATCTTACACCAAAAAACACCTGTAACTATGACAATAAACGAGTGGTGGGAAAAACTGAAAAAAGGAAGACATGTGACTGAAGAAAAACAGAGTAAAAACAAACAATAAACAAGAACAAGATAAACCAAACATGTAACAAAGACACTGTCAATAGAATATTTTACTCCTGGCAACACATTTTTAAAATGATGAGTATCTGGATCTGAAATCAGTTAAACGGTTAAAGTAATTTTAAAAACACACTACACAGTCAAATTTTTTTTTGAGTTGGACAATTTTTGCATATTGGACAATTTATGAAACTATGGCTCAATTTTTCCAAACTCTACGCACAAAACCACAAAACATGCACACAACATGCAAAACATCACACATCTATTGCAAAAGCAATTGACCCTTCGTAAAGACCCGCCCCCTTTAGTTACTGTTGCTATGTCCGACAAGCCATGCGCTCTCATGCCACACATCATGTTCTCACGAGGTGAAAAATACATCCTGGAGGACACTGAAAACGTGTCGACAGACATATGAAATAGTTTCATATTTAATATATCGTCATTTTTTTAAGAAGTTTAAACAAATACCGTATAGTGTCTCTTTAATGTGTCATGACAGATCGCTGTTACTCCTTCAATCGGCTCGTGAACAAACATCTCTTCATACTAGTTCATTTATAGTATCAAACATGAATGGACATCAGAAGGAATGTTGTTTCAAGCACAGAAAGATGTGAGTACACACAATTTTTCAAGTTCAAGTTCACCAACGTTAATCTACTATACTCCCCTGACTGCTTTGTCAGACAAAATGGCGAATTCAGAGTTATGATTGGTCAGATCGCCTGTCAATCAAACTGTTTGCGAAGGGTCAATTGGACTCGCGTACCTCTCTCATTCAGCACAAATCCAAATGTTTCCATATTTGCAATGTAACATTTTCTTGGTAAACACTTACTATGTAAACTAGGCTTTGTACTTCACTAGTGTTCCAATACTCATTTAGAACTTCAACCTTCACATGAACAAAAATGTGTTTGGCATAATATTACAGTGGGGCAGTGCTCAAGCTAAATGACACAGATTTAACAACTACAGCGGACCATTTAAATTGAGCAGTGTAACCTTTTCTTCGTTTGGTTGACCCTATTTTAGTTTGATGATGAACAGGCTGCAATGTCAAGTTAGCAGTACTAGGACTGATTCGCTGTGTGTGTGTGTGTGTGTGTGGGGCATGGTTGGAGGCACCTGCGCAATCAATCGAATTTTCCTTATGACAGTTTTGTGTGCAACCACCGTACACCCAGTTTGCTTTCATACGTTGTTTTGTAAACAAGACCAGTTGACTGCTAAAAGAAAGTATCAATTTTGAACTGCCTGAAATGAGATGCCAATAATTCCAGTCTCCGTAACACTTCCGTAACATACCTATGTAGGTTTGTAACAAATTTGCATAATTCCAGCCTATGCTCTTCATTGGCTGCCCACGAACAATGTCTATTTGACCCTAAAACACTGTAGTTTGTAGCTGAGACTGGAAGAGTTTGGTTTGTGTTGTCGACATGTTGAGAAGACACTTTTTTCTGAGCTGAGCAAAATCCACTTTGATGCACTTCCAAAAGATGAGGACTCACTCTGGAATATATACAATAAAACCGACACCCTCCTTATAATTCATATCAATTGCAGTAATACGATAGTGTGGTACTTGTGCATTGGATACTTAGTTTTGTGGCCTTTTTGCATATAAATATCCCCTTTGGTTAAATTCCGTGCCTAAAATTTCAGAAGACAATTTATCACTCATTTGTTCAACTTCAGAAGTCAGAAGCAATTGACCCTTCGCAAAACCCGCCCCCTGTTGCAATGCCTGACAAACCATGCTCTCTCTCACGCCACACATCATGTTCTCCCGCAATGAAAAATACTTTGTGGAGCAAAGAGGACACTGACAACGTATGAAACAGTATCATATTTAAAATACTGTACTTTTTTAAAGCAGTTTAAGCACTAAATACCGTACAGTGGCTCCTTAATGTGTCGTGACAGATCCTTCAAACGGATCGTGAACCGATCTTCTCTTCATACTAGTTCATTTATAGCATCAAATAAACATGAATAGACATCAGAAGGAATGTTGTTTCAACTACGGAAAGACGCGAGTACACACAATATTTCAAGTTAACCAACGTTAATCTAGTATAGGCTACTCCCTGACGGCTTTGTCGGATAAGATTGCGGATTCGGCGTTATCATTGGTTAGATCGCCTGTCAATCAAACTGTTTGCGAAGGGTCAATTACAAAAACATTACAAATAAAAATATAGAGAGAGGCACTTACCAGCGCCAGGAATGATGGCTAATTTAGTTTCAACTAGTCCCATCTTGGCAGAGGTGGCTATAAAATAGATCAAAGAGGTGAGAATCCGTTAGCCTATGTTTTTTTCAAATAAGATAAATGTCTAGAGTAGTATCTCAAAAGACACTGACAAATATAAATGCCTTCAGAAAGCACACAACTGATACCAAGCAAATAGTGATAACTTTAATTTAAAAATTAAAGTTTATGTATTACATACAATATATCATAAAATAAGAAATACTTACAGTACTGTGCTCCAATTAAAAACATGAAATTAAATTTCATTTTACTTTCTCCTCTAGCTTGGATAAATTAAATGCATTTTTATCGTTAATACTCTATATTAATAATAAGATGCTTTCTGTTTTGCAATATTGAATGCAATGGTAAAAAAAAAAAAGAAAAGAAAAAATGTTATTTGGTAAATAGCTTTAAAGTTCCCAAAATTATCTGTAGATCCAACTGGTAGAACTGCCAAAAAAATATGGGGCACTCATACTGTAATGAGAAATAAACTCAAATAAATGAAAGCATAAAAGTAAAAAAAGAGGATTTTTTTTTTTGCGCATTAAATATTGTTATAATTTGTTCTTACACCAGTCAAAATGATCAAAGGCTGAAGGTTTATTTCAGTTTGAAACCATGACAACAAAATGCTAGGGGCATGTAAAATCACGTAATGATATTTCAAAGAAAAGAAAAAAAACCACACGGATTCTATATATATATATATATATATATATATATTTTTTTTTTTTTTTTTTTTTTTTTTTTACAGCATGGCAACTTTGAGTCACATTACACCAATTACAGACCCTAAAATAGCCACAAATGAAAAAAAGGTGTCTTGTCTGAAAACATATGGTGTGAATTCTGAGCATTGGAGACCTGCTAGTGCATCAGGCACAGATTTCTATCTAAATCTGGGTGTGTGAAGAGAACATATGAAAGAAGACATCTGCTAACTGACAGCTAAATGGAGAAATGTTAATTTACTTAAGGGATGCTCAGATGAAAGAAATAAAAAGATTGTTCTAATTGGAACTGAAAAAGTAAGATTTGGTTAACTGCTAGTTGGTCAAACTAGCTTAGTTTTTTAAAATTGCTTACAGTTTCTGAAACTATGGCTCCATTTTTCTAAACTCTACACAAAATCACAAAACATTAATACAACATGCAAAACATCACACATCTCTTGCAAAAGCAAACACTTCATTCAAAACTATTTTAACTTCTAAAAATGGTGTTTTTGCATAGTAACTACACACAAGCTATCAAATGATTAGCCAAACATGTCAAACTACATGTGAATGTGAAAAATGTTAAACACTACTATCTTGAAAAAGCCATGAAAAAGAAATCAATTTGGAACTCTCAAGCTGTTTGAGAGGGGGCTTTATGTGTGCAGTCTATGGATGTGTGCATGGCAATGAAAATTATGCGCAACCCCTGCAATCCCAAGCCGAAATTTAGACCAACTTCAAGACAATGAACTTGACATTCGCCGACAACAACCTATGACGTCACTACTGGTGCAACCATGAGTATAAAAGGGCACCTGTGAAATACACCATCCTTTTTCTCGTCTTTAGGAGACCGTTCGTTTGAATGTGTGTCTAAATAAGGCGATTATGGCAAGCACCAGGACTAAGAGCTTTAGGAGGTGTGTTCATCTGCGTCAGCGATATCTGACACCCGATGACACACACGGTATGTCCGTTATTTATCTGGGCGAGGAGCATGCATGCTTAGTCATTGAGGAGGCTGTATGCGTGCATTGTTAGCACTTCTCAATGAAGAAACTTTGAATGAAGGACCTGGTGCGGCTGAGGTGAGTAAGAGTCTGAAAACTTGGGGTTCACAGGTAGAGCTTGCCAACGAGTTTGAAAAAGGTATATCTCTCCTTCGTTGGTGGCTGACGAGAGCGAGCTGCTGGATTATGATGATGTGTTATCTCTCACATTAACATGCTCCTGGCTTCAGGCCAAGATGAGCAGGACGAGGCTGTTGAGACAGGAGGTTTCTAAGCGCACTCATATGCGGGACAGGCGGGCTTAAGGAGCTGATAGAAGTTATGTCCCATGCCACAGAAAGATTAGATCTGCCGTGGAAGCGCAAGTTTGCTCGCACCAACTTGGATGAACTCTTTTTGTCAAGATATAAGCACCAAGCTTGTACAAACCTTCCCTTTCTCGCAGATCTTCACTCTGAAGTGGAGAGATCTTTGGCCATATTCAGCCCGCATCCCTCCACCTTGTGTTGTGGAATATGGTTATGCGTTGATGCCTTCGATTGAGGAGGCTGGTGCGCATTTGCACATGATGTCTTTGCTGCAAGCCTACCAGGCTGACCTGCTGAAGGACCTGGACCAGGGTCTCCCCCGAGGCAGTGGAGGAGCTGCGCAGGAACTACAGATTTGGCTCTCCAAAAAACTTTCTCCTCTATGTGGCCTTTTGTGCCCTCAAAAATTTTTGGCATTGAGATGGTGGTCAGTGAGTTTAGGGAGCCGAAGACGTGCTCCACAGCTTTCAAGACCTTTATACTGCACCAGTCCAGGTCTGGGCCTCAAGCACCAGAGGGGTCTGACTCATCTCAGTCTGAGGATCAGAGACAAGACCAGAAGGTGAGTGCCACCTCTTGTGCTCCCCCTCCTTCGAGGGGTAGAGTGTGGAGGAGGAGTGAAGCCAGGGGGAGAAGAGGAGACCTCAGAAGTGAGTGATCCAGAATAAACGCACTCAGTGATCTGGGGTCCCAGAGGCTAAATAACATCTGCCTCCTTCCCCCTCTCCTCACCTTCCATCCCCTGACAGAGGTCAGGTGGGGCTCTGACACTTGTTTACATCTTGCCCTGTAGCTGCACCTATGATGCAACAAGTTAGGCTCTCTGCGAGTATCCTTGGTAAGCTGTTCTGTGTGTAGGACGCAGTTAAGCCTCCTCTCCCTTTAAGAGAGTTGTCATTTTGAGGCTCCTATCCAGGCAGTTAGGAGTGGTTAGGCTCTTTGCGAGCCTCCTTGGTCACTGCTTTAGAAAGGAAGTGTAGTGCGGGAGAGTCCTATGAGGCCTCTGATTTCTAGAGCTTGGAAATGTTCTGAGACATAAGGTGTAATTGGGCCTCCCCTCACTTTGAGTAGTCATGTTGAGGCATCTGCCCTAAGATGGCAAGTAGTAGTGCCAAGTATTTAGGCTCCCTTTGAGCCTGCTTGACAACTGCCTTTACAGAGGAGTATTGTTGTGCTCCTTCTCGCTATAGAGAATCTGGTTACACTTTATTTTAAGGTGCTCTTGTTACAGTGTAATTATACATTTAAGTACTGAGTAACAGAAATGAACAACATGTACTTAATATATATAATTATAGTTAGGGTTTGCTTTTGTTTAGAATTAGTTGCATGTGATTATGCATACATTTACTGTTACTACTATAGTAAGTACATGCAACTTATGTAACAAGGACACTGTAAAATGAAGTTCTTCTGCTACTCAGAGCTCTGCCTGGGGCAGCAGTATAAAGAAGTTAGGTGTGCTGTGTGCCTCCTTGATGGCTATTCCAAGTGTAGGATGTGGTAGGCCTTGCTAGGCCTTCTCTTTCTTAAGAGAATTGTACATTTAAACCTCTGCTCCTCCAGAGCTCCACCTAAATAGCAGTTCTGACTTCTTAGGCTCTCTTTGAGCCACCTTGGAGGCTGCCCTGAAAATAGAACTTAGTTAGGCCCCCTCTCACTTTTTATCGCAAGACGTTATACTGACGTCATATGTCTATTCTCTGAGCCAAATTATGCACTGGGTTGTAGGCTCTCTGTTAGAGCCGTCTCTGGTGCCCCTGGATGTTTTTAACCTCCCCTGAGCTCCTATGTTGTTTATGATAGGACTGTAATTTAACCTTCTTGAAAATGGGTGTAGGACTTCCAAAATGGGTGTAGGACTACTAGGAAATCCATTGGCTAGGAACCAAGTTGTCAACCTTTTCCCTTGTACCTGACTGTGATCAATACAATCCGCCTTTCCAAGAAAGTTCCGTCCATTGTATTCCTCTCTTGCCAATTGAAAAAGCATACTTAATCCACTTATCATTCCAGCTTCAAAAGTCTTGTGGTTGTCATGGTGACGGATGACAAAGGTGACTTTAAAGTAGCCTTTTTTATCTAGAGTCAACTCACATAATAAGCTAACTTCGACTGTTTGTCCTTTTGAACTATAATACCATAGCGACTGACATTAGCATGACTTATTTGCTTACTTATCTATGTGCTCTCTGAACTGAGTCTGACCAGACATTTTAGATATAACAAGACGGTTAATTAAAAATATTATTATAAAAACAGGAGAAAGAAGGTGCAACGATTAGTATGGCAGAATAAGTCCAGCCTTCTAAATAAAAGAGCCAATTGTCAATTGGTAAAGTCAATATGTCATTGCAGAAGCACTGGTTGCCATTAAAACATGATGCACGCCTGAGACTATAAGTGCGCGTTAGCTGAGTCCGCCTGCTTTGCTTCTGGTGGCTGGGGTCGGTCCTGTTTTTTTTCATTTCTCGGCTCACTTTTTTTCATCCTAATTTTACAAGTTGCAAGTTACAGGGGGTTTTCTATCAAGTAATAGATTGTGACCTGAACCAGCTGACCATTTAAAATGTAGACCCAAACCTGTACGGGTCCCAGGTCCTCCGTGAAGACCTCTACTCTGCTCTACAGTGCTTTGCAGGCCAGTTGGATCGGGTTGTTAGGCTCTCTGGAGCCTCCTTGATAGCTGTTCTGTATTAGGACATGGTTAGGCTTCCTCTCACTTAAGAGTCGATTTGTTTAACCCTCCGTTCTTAGAGCCGGAATAGGTAGGTGCCAGGTTACTAGCACTTGCTGAGCTTTCCTGGCTGCCTTTGGGTTAGAGCACTGCTAGGCCTCTTACTTGAGGCCTGCGCTCTTCATGGCTCTGTCTGAACAGAAGTTCTGAATGATTAGCCTCTCTGTGAGCCACTTAGATGCTGGCCTGACTAGAGAACATAGTTGGGCATCCTCTCTTTTAGAACCATCCTGTTGAGGCCTTGGTTCTTTAGAAACTCTGGTTTATGACGATATTCCCTTAAAGGAGTTTTTAGGAACACCAAGATCTTGAGCTTTGCCTGTAAGGGGTTTTTATTTTGTATCTCGGGCTATGGCCGTAAGGAATTAGTCACAATGCTGGTGTGTACCTTAGGGATGGGGAATCTCAGAAAAGGGGAATGAGACAGTGCATCTCTTTGCCATGCTTCAGGAATTCTTGCACACATCTCCTTCAGACAAGAAGTGGATTTAATATTTCACAGGTGCCCTTTTATACTTACGGTCAAACAGTAGTGAGGTCAAAGGGTGTCCCTGGCCAAGTTCATTGTTGTGTTTAGACTCATGCTTCAGACACCGGTCATGCCAGAGGAATTCACCATAGTGTCTTCTAGCGGACGCAGAGTGTTGTTCCCCTTCTCAGGCAACTATGGTTACATGCATAACCTGAGTCTTTATTGAACTGAACTGAATCTTACATTTAACTGACTTGAGCTGAATAATGACACTTTTAGCTTGTTAGAGCTGCTTTTCAGGAGAAATTGAATTTGTTACTATTGTGAAGCTTCTTTGAAACAAAATTTGAAATTTGTATTTTATAAAGCGCAATAGAAATAGAGGTGACTTGACTTGTATGTAAATGAGTAAATAAGTAACAAGCAAACTTAAACTCCGAATGTTGTTATTTCTGCGAATAATCTGCTGATGCAGGTATAAAAAGACTTGATTTTCTCTTGCCCCCGCCCCCAACCAAATTGGATCCAAATTGGAAGCATGTGACAACAATAATATTCTGCATTTATTCTGCAATCATTCATATTGCACTGTGTGGTCAGCTTCAGTTTGTGTTCATATAAACTAATAAGGTAAATCACAACATGTTATACCTGCCACTCTGATGTCACAGGCAAGAGCCATTTCAAGGCCCCCTCCAAGAGCTGCTCCATCTATAGCGGCAATCGTTGGCATGGGAAGAGTACCTAAAAAAAAAAAAAAAAAACATTTAATCAAAAGTGCTAAATCTGTATTATACATTAAATAGCACACTTCTCGTACATCCATAATTTTTTATTTGTGGTAAACTGATGTTTGTTTTTAAATGGCTGAGCTGATATCTTGAGAACAGCGTGTCCCGATGGCTGAAATAATGCCGATAAAATAGAATGTAATGATAGCTAATACACTCTTAAATATAAAGTTTCCAAATGGGGCTTTTTGCAGAGATGCCTTAGAAGAACCATTTTTGATTCCTTAAAGAACCTTTCGGAGATCAGTTCTTGAACCTTTTTTATCTTACTGTGAAAAATATTTAAATAATGTAAAGAACCTTTTTCCAGTATAAAGAACTTTTTGAAATGGAAAGATTCCATGCATGTTAAAGACTCTGGTAACACTTTACAATAAGTTTCATTAGTTAACAACATTAACATGAACTAATAATGAACTGCACTTATACAGCATTTATTAAACTTTATTAAAGTTAATTTCAACATTTACAAATACATTGTTAAAATTTTTTCCATTATGCACTGTGAACTATTAAACAATGAACAACTGTATTTTCATCAACTAACATTAACGAAGATTTGTAAATACAGTAACAAATGTATTGCTCATGGTTAGTTCATGTTAGTTAATACATTAACTAATGTTACTAATGAATCTTATTGTAAAGTGTTACCAAAATTCTTAATGGAACCGTCAATGCCAATAAAGAACCTTTATTTTAAAGAGTGTATGATGTAAACTAAATGAACAATTTGTGAATTTAATTGAACTCTTCCAAACACTATACATCTCTGCTATTGGTTTTTACTGTACATTTTACAAATACACAATGAACCAAAATGTGACTGTGTAGGAAAATCTCTCAAGGTCATTGACAAGATCAAATAATTCTGAGGCATAGCTCAAGATTTCTCTACACAGCAGAGAAATTAAGACAGAGAATTAAGTACTGTTATAACTTACCAAGTTCTGTTATAAGTGTCCTTGCTTTGGTAACAAAAGGTCCTACTTCACTCTGGTGCATCTTTGCTCTTTCTTTTAAGTCTGCACCTGTTCAGACAATCGTGTGTTAATGCAAATTTGTGTTATTCTGAAAGACACTGTAAATAGATTTTTCTAGTGCAAAATATAATGGAAATGTAAACACTTGTGTGCTTTTTGTGTGTTCAAATGCCTTTTTGATATGCTTTTGTATGCAGCAGAAGACTGCATCAACTTGTGTTTTTGCCATCCCACATTCACATCCGTACGACCACATCTTAATTGTGTACGATTCACCATTTCACATTATTCTGAAGGCAATGTTTGTTTTCAGCAAAAATGTAATAACTTTCTCCACCTATGTCCCTGTTTTCTGCTGACTTCACTTAACCAAGACTGTAACCAATATTAATATCATACCAACAACAAATCCTGAAAAGTTGTATACAACTTGCATTAAACACTTCTATGGCTACATACCAGCACAGAATATTCCAGGCACCACACTGCATAAAATTACAGTACGCACTTTGTTGTTCTTCTTCAATGACTCCACGGCTTCAGACATCTGGCAAAAAATTAAATCATAAAAAATAAATAAATAAATAAAATTCACAAAAGTAATCATAAAACATCCAATCAAATGCTGTAACACATGTGGCTCATTTGGGCACTGTATAATAATAATAATAATAATTATATATATATATATATATATATATATATATATAAGCAATAATAAATAATAAAAAAGTGATAAAAATACTCATAGCATATATATATATATACATATATATATATATATATATTATATCTTATTATAATTTTAGCACTTTTTTGTTAGTGAAGTAGTCATTATATTGTAGCCAATAGACAATAATCAGGGTAAAGAAATCTAGACGGTATGAAATCTACACTGTGAGGGACAGAATACAGTGCTATCAATGAATTGTGCTGTTGTTTAAACATCTTTCAGAAGGAAATAAAAACTTTCAGTAGACAAAAACTCCATAAACCAGTGAAAATGGCATGCCTATTCAGTGCATGCTAATGCAAAGACTGCATGTCTATTCCTCACAGCCTTGTTTTCATCTGTGTTAAATTCAATATGGCGTCTAACCTGACTAAGGTCTATGATGATTTTGACAAGTAACATTCTACAAATACTCACCATCATAACAAGATTTTTGCTGATGGCATTTTTAGATTCAGGGCGATTAATCCCCAAAACAACAATCCCTAAAAACACAAGAACAGTTACACTATAAAAGATAAGTCAAATATATTGCAGGAAAATGAACAGCATTATGAAAAAAATAAATAAAAAAAATCATAAGTGACATCACAACAGAACCAGTCTCTAAAAGTGACAACTCTCTCTCTCCTGTGTGTGAGTGTGTGTGTATATATATATATAATAATATATATATATATAATAATATATATATATATATATATATATATATAAACCAGATTTAAACTTCATTGAAAATATGTTATGACGGGGTAAGGTTAATGAACGGATATTTAATCCCAAATTCAGGAATTTGTCAAGGGCAAATGATTGACACCGTCTTGTATGGGGCAGCGCAGAGAGGCTGCAGAAACTGTCTTCGTTGCTTTTGGGTGACAGGGGTTAAACGCCACACGTAGCCTATAAGAATCCGACAGCCTACACAACTGTGTGATCAATCACTGCATCTTTTTGTCTACCTGAGTCATCACCGTCCAGGTATCTAACGATAAGGTCTTCTCCAGACTTAACGTCGGAGCTGTACAGTCGGACACCTCCGTTGAAAGCGTGACGCACACAATGCGCCCTCTTGGTTAGAAATGTATGCAAAACATTGTCCGATCTGCACACGCCGTTGATAATGCTTGTTTGACATCGGAAAGACTGAAAGAGCACTCTGCACTTCACTAAAGCCGCCATGCTGCTGCTTTCCTCGACTTTCAACTCTGAACTGCGAATGACGTAGTTTTGAGGTCACGTGACTGCTGTCTCTGCGGCGGGATTTCTCCTCAGCAAAAAGCTTTCCCACTGCCCAGACGTCATGAACTCCAGCACACAGTTCCTTAGGTAAAATATATAGCCTATATGTCATTTAAATAGTACATTTATAATGATATGTGCACCATTATTACCTTTTATTTGGCAGACGCTTTTATCCAGCGCGACTTACAAATCAGAAACATCACAAGCAATTTGGCTCACTCATAATTACTCATAAGCAGGTTTTTTAAAAATATTTTTAATGTTTTGGACCCGCACATATGCCCTATTCAACCTTTGTTAATCATTTTTGCAGTCAATGGAAGTGAATGAAGTTCATTTAGTTATTTTAAATACATTTTTTTTACATTTGTAGAAGAACCAATCAATGGGTTATTTCAGCATTCGATGTCCAAAGTAAAATCGGTTTCCTGAAGCAAAACCAGTTAAAAACCACCATCACAAACATAAACACTGATGACTTACCATCAGTACTGCAAAAATGGTCACAGTCACACTGAGCCTTTAATTCTCTAACCTGATTATCAAATTGGAAATTGATTGTCCATTTTTAACATCAAAATTATCACAGTAAATATATGAAGCCTGTATTGATAATGCATTACTTAAAAGGGTGTTTATTAATGCATGCATAATGCCTTGTAAACCCTTGGAATATGTTATATCATCTCATGAATATTCATAACAACCTTTGTAATACATATACTTATATTACTTATGGTTGCTTTAAAGAGTGTGATGATTTATAACACAGTGAACACTGTTATATCCACCTAAGTTATGATGGATTATAGTTATATTGACATTTTTTAAGATCTGCATATTATTTTACTACATTTTAGTTAAGTGGTTTTTCATTTGTGATTGTTTCCTCTGGTAGTTCACTGATAGCTTAAACAATGAAATATGGTTGTTGGTCTGTAAACGTGTCAGATAATCCATTCATGATATATTATGGATGTTTAAAAGAAGACTTATGTTACTGTACTTGAAGTCAAAGTCCACTTATAAATATTATGATAAATTATGAAGCCTTTTAGATGTTTACGAGGAGACTTTGTATTTGTAACTTGATAGTAATTAAAAAAAGATGCAAGATATTGTGTAGTTCTTAGTGTCAAGAGCCTCATAACACATTATAATTAAAGGAATTATAACTTATGTGGATATAACAGGTTGTTCATTATGTTATAAATCATGATAGTTAAGTTATAACCACAAATAAACTAAAAATTCAAAAGTAAATGTTCTTTTAAAGCTACTATGACAAAGTAGATATACTTTCCAAGGTGAACGAGAAAGGGAAAAAAAACAGTATTTCAGTGCTTGCATTTATTGTAAACAAAAGAGGACATACAATGTACAATACATTTCGAGAAGTTAACATTAACAAGTAGCCCAATTTTTGGCATTTGGGCTTCAAATGGAGTCATCAAGAAGACACGCCAAACTACAACAGTAAGTGCACAAAACACCATTCTTCTCAATGAAGTGCAGCTTTTTGACACCATAACAACCGCACAGTGCAGTAGCGAACACAGTGGAAAACAGGCTTTGTGCAAATAGAGAACTCCGTTTCAGAAACATCCTTTTCATAACGAGTCATTTTCAGTAGTGCTTTTCGTGGACTCAATTACAGACCCCTGTTGCTTTGTAATCAGTCTTTTCAAGGAGGCCACCTCTGCCGACAGATCAGCAATGCCCTGTTTCAAGTACAAGTTCTCAGATTCGGAGTTGGGATACGAGTCATTTTTAAGGTCGACAATGAGTTTGTTGGGCATAGGTCTTGGTGAGTCTGGACAGTGCCGGTGTTTGCAGCCAGTTGGTGCCTCCTGGTGATCATTGTGCCACTCCTTCGGCTGTTGACTCCAGTCCTGAACATTGGCCACCTGGAAGGACATCGGGCTTAGAGATGATTGAATGTACTCGGGTGTAGCATACTGACTCATTTGGTAGCATTTACTTGCAGACATGTCAATGGGAAAGGAGGACTTGCCAGATGATTCATAGTCAGGATCAATAGCCTCCACTTTGATCTGGATGGCCCGGGCTTTGATCCTCAACTTGTGGGGCAAAGCTGAGGCACTGGCATCTGGCACTTTGAGGGTCGACACAATCACACTCTGTGAATCAGCCCTGGGTGGAACTGGACCCTTCGGGACCTGCTGTTCGTCCTCTCCATCTGAGGACTTGCTTACGGCCCCGTCATCTCCATCAGATGTGCGTGGCGAATTGCTAGACGATCTGGTGATTTGCAAGAACGGAGATGGCTGGGAGAATCTCCCGGGAAAAGGGCTACTAAGGTAGTTCCTGTACAGTTCATATGGACTGGCCCCGTCTTTGGCGTATCTGCCGCTTTCCAGGGGTTCTTGTTTGATGCCATCAGGGCTTCTGGAAATATTTATAAGCGGGCTCCCTTGGGTCAACGTGCTTGAGTCGGATCTATCGGACAAGGCGCTGTGAGGCGAGTGCTTGATGACCGATATGCAGCTGCTGGTCAAACGCGCTGGTTCCAGTTCACTTGGGTAGGAACCCTTGCTGGCACTGGGTGGGATAAAGTCCTGGTAGAGCGCAGCAGTGGAGCTGGAAATTTTCTGCACCTCCTGAGCATAAGCTGCTGAGCTCACTAGGCCAAACCTGAGTTTAAGGGACAGAAGCTCAGCTTTCAGTGATGCGTTCTCTTCCCCAAGGGCCATGAGCTTGTTCTCCAGAACCATATCGTTGAGTCTGCGCTTTTCTCGCGAGCGCTTGGCTGCTTCGTTGTTCTTGCGCCTTCTCTCCCAATACAAGTTGTCTTTCTTCTCATCTGGTATGAACTCACGTTTTCTGCGACAGGAGGTGGACTTGGTATTAAAGGGCAGGGTGGACAACTTGTGGTTAATCAGGTCCCGGTCTGTCCCTTGCAAAGCCACTGCCAGCACCAAGGCATCCTCTCCATCGTAGGACCCGTTGCATGAGGGCTCTTTCTTAATGGCTTGCATATTAAGCAATGTTGTCATCAAGACTTCATAAGCTCATTAGTTAACTCTGGTTTTAAGTAAACATCTCATCGTAGCCCAAGTGCCATAGAAGTCATGCGAGTCCTCTTTGTGAAGTCTGTTCCAGAGAATTTCCAGAGAAAAGGATCTGGGGAGATAAAAATGAACACATCATCATCTGATATGATCAGGAGCGTTTCTAGCCTTTTATTAGGAACCCCCCCCCCCATCCCTTTTCAAAAATGTACATAACCCCTGTACATAACACAGTTATAGTCACTGACCAAAGTAGTTATTTTAGTATCACTGAGATACCATTTTATTTTTATCAATTATTTTGAATTTGTTTTTTATTCTTATATTTATTGTCATCATTTTAACTTTAGTTAAAGTTTTAGTAATTTTGCTGTGTTTTTGTCATTTGTATTCATCTTAAAACTATGTCTGTATAGTTTTTATTATTATTTTTAGTAGGCTACATCACCTTAAATTAAATGAAAATGAGAAATGTTACCTTGGCAATATTAACTTAATGTACTTTATTTCAAGTGACAGGTTTTTTTATGGTTGTAGTTTAAGTTAACTATAAAAGCCCTGGACTATGTTTAAAAAGAAGAACAGGGGGAAAAAAAACTTGTTCTTGTTGATAGTACAAGTCGAAATGTACCAAACTATGCTTTGCCCCATTTGTCACCATTTTTGAGGCGGACGTGCTCAAAGTGATGCAACTCAAGCTTTCAAAAGTAAAGAGTTTTTGTAATTTGGCCGTGATTAAATTAAAATATGTAAACTCTTTCGAAGTAGTACGGTCACAGAGGCCGGTATATTGTTATATTTTACAGCGTTGTAGGACCCGATCTGACAATGACCTTTAACGTACACATCAAGCAGCTGCAATTACATCACCTAAAGCGGGCTGTGAACATACATTTAAGTTTTGCGTAGTAACTTAGCAGTGAGGTCGGCCATAACACACATTAAGAGAGTGTAAACACAGCCAGGCTTAAGTTGGGCTCCAGTACAGGCGCAGACGAGCGCGCCGGGAACAAAGGAATGCGCGCAGCAGCATCACACGTGGCTGAACAGACACTAATTAATTAATACAAGGGCGCTAGAAAAATGCCATCGAAACACCTCTCAACTCCACAAAACAAGGGAAAGGCGTACATTCTTATACTATAACGGTTTATGGCAATACATTATTTCTCAAAGTCAAACCGAGAATACATTTTAGGTGAGTGTTAAGGTTTTGGGATTCAACCATGGCTGTTATCTCCAAGGAAATCAAAGAGATTTGCTATAGCAAAGTTATCTGGCGTGGGGTGACACTTAAATCTGTTTTAAAATGGTAGGGTACCTCCAATGAAAAGGAGAACACACACCATACCCTTTTTGTGTTGTTATTTGACAGGCCTTTAATGCATTCACCCCATCCCAACAGAAACACTCAGGACAGTCGAATCTGTGCGCGTGAAACATTAACCTTAGCGATACATTTAAGATGTACATTTTTTTTACAGATTGACTGAAGAAATATGAGTTGTCGCTGCGCATTAAAGCTCGACTGTCATGTTCCGTTTTTTTTTTTTTTTTTGGTCAGAAGTGTCCCAGCTTCCGTTATTGTGCAAGGACTGCAAGATGATTATTCACTATTACACAATAAATGCTCACAAGCGTTAATGGAACGGAGCGAAATTTAATTTATGCACGTATTATTAACATTTACTATTAAAGCGATTTTAATTTCAGTTTGGCTGCGTAATATTAAAGCCAGCAATCATATACGTAACCCATTTTAATTTGTAAACTGTATTTAATTAACTTGCACAACGTGTAACATTATGATGTACTGACCTGAGAGCTTGAAACACCCACATGTGCCTTCCCTTCTCCCAATCCCTCAAAAATATCATAATGTGCGGTTCAAATACATGGGTAATAATAACACTGTACACTAAAAATAGTTCTGCATTGATATGATCTTAAGCGAAAAGTAGTATGGCGCACATATGGCAAAGTTGCTTTACTGTATTCATCTGTTACAGTTCATAAACACCGGCTACCGGTTGAAACACCCCATCCCAGCCCTATCCGTTCATATAAGCCTCCCAGTAAAAGAAGAAAGCAGTTACCTCTAATAAGCAAAGGCCCAGTTAGACGGAGGTCCGGGATAAATAATGTAGGCCTATGTGAAAACATTCAAAGCGATCAGAAGTGTTTCTGCAGCAGTAATAAAAAATCCCCACTTGTGTTTCTCCTGTGCGTTTTCCTGCCGGAGTGACTGCTGCCTCATGGATCTGTGTTAGTAGGTCACTACAGAAGTGTATTGGCAGCGTCCGTTGACTGGCACATCTCGCGACCAATCGAAACACAGCATTTTCCGATTTGAGCCAATGAATCGCCTCTCATTAATAGTAGTCTAGCGCATACGCAACACTGACTCCATGAGAGTGAACCGTGATAGATACTTGAAGTGAGGAGCCGAAAATACAGTTGAGGAACACCTTTGAAGCGTCTTTTCTCCAACAGGCAACCAAACTTAATTAGGATATATATATATATATATATATATATATATATATATATATATATGAATCTCTGGGTGCCAAACTTTAATAAATGCATTAAACCACGACTATACTGGGTTATTAGCTTATTATTACTATATAATATTGTATATAGTTGCAGAACTAGCATTATAATAACTGTTCATCTTGATACAGAAATGAACAACTACTTATAGCGAATATTCTCATTGTCTATTTTTAATTACTTCACATTTGGATGACGTGTATTTGTTACCGAAATATCAGCACCTCTTCTGTTCGGAAGAAAGTAAGCCATCGAGAGGTTTTAGAAGAAGAAAGGAGAATGGATAGCCTCCCGTTTAAACACTCACATCATTACGTCGTTTAAAGGACACGGCTGGAGTTCAATCAGTTCCCATTTCTCATCACAAAACAGTCACCAACGAACACGCTTTTCCCCCAAAAAATAAAACTAGTTTGATATAATAATTATGGCATTGTCAATATATATAAATCATGGTTGTCTAATGCTCGATATGATATAACAGGTGTGGATGTGTGATGTAACCTAAAACTAAAGGAGTTGCACAACGTGGCAGCCAAGATGACCTACATTAAATAAGATGCGTGCGAGTGCGCCATCCAGAGGAGAGGAGACGTATTTACATCACACTGATGTTTTTGAAGTGCACATTCACAGTTTCATATTAAAAAGAGTCACACAAATCCACTGATATTCACTAGAACATTTTTAAATATTTCCTCCTTTCCCATACGTCACACACTCTTTGGGAATTAATTTAAGAAACATGACCTTAAATATTCCAAGGATTTGATATTAACAGAAAGCGTTCAAAGCACAACACACCAAAGCACTCACTTGTGCAGAAACAATACCTTTTATTTAAGAGGTATTATAACCAAAGATTCACAGTGCAAAGTGAATGATTTTCTCTTGATTTAAATGTGACCAAATACACAAAATGCAATAATAAAAAAACATGAGCCAGGAACACATTTGTAATAAGGACAAATGTAGCATGAACGCCTGGTTTCCATTAAGGCGAGAAGTAGGTGGACGCAAACTCTGCGTTACTAACTTTGTAGCGCAGTTTGTGTGGGAGCAAAACTGACCGTTCGGTCGCTCGTTTTTGGCAAGTTCGTTCAACCGCACGCGTTTGCGTTGCATCTTCATACGTGGCTCTGATCGGTCCAGGCTGTCGCGCGCAATTCTGTGCCATTTCAGATGACGACGTTTTAGGATTATAACAGCGGGGCATGCGCGACAGGTTCACCAATGCACTTATGTAGTCTGGCAGCCCAATCGTTTGAGAAGTGTCACTTCCATTCGCAAAACTTCTATTTCTCATACAAGCTGCGTATGAGTACGCGTTCGTCCCGTTACCGTACCTGCCCATTGGATAACAACCATCCAATAAACTCCAGCGTGGCGATTTCGTAGTATTACAGGCAGCGCTCAAATCGAAAGTCGAACTAAAATGATTAGTTTGAGGACACATTGATCCGCAACAAGCGGAAAATTGGCACTGTGGCAGAGTCAGACTACGCAACGGCAACACAGCCGTAGGAACGGGTAAACTGCGCGGATAACCGTCATTTGGCAATCCAATGGGGAACCCCAAAGTAGCATCCACTGGGTGTTTTTGACCAGAGCTGTGATGATGAACGGCAGAGAGCGCAGCCTTTAATTCGTCATTTTCCCGTTGAAGCTCGACGGCTCGAGTCTCCAAAAGATGTTCCTCCATCCTCTTGCGCTGGCGAGACCTCTTCGCAGCTTCGTTATTACGATTCCGTTTGAGCCAGTAATTAGTGTCTTTCTGCTCGTCAGGCGTAAATTCTCTTTTCCGTCGAGTTCCACTGTTCGCACGGAGGTTTGGCACCGCGTGAAGTTGGAAAGCATTTCGTACATCGCTGATGCCAGGCAGTTCATCACGCGTGGAGCAACAAGTACCTGTTGACATCTCAGCAGGCAAAATCAGCTTCGTTATGCAGGTGGAAATTATTTTCAGTTTGTGCGCCAAAAAGTGGATAATATATCATTTATCATTTTGGTCCCGCCTTTCTTGGGAAGTGGCATGAGATAAATACACCTACTTTACAGTCATTGGTTAACATGAACCTGCACACTTAGTTGCTTAACCTTTCACAAAGTACATATCATGAGCCATATAAAATAAATGATGGTGCTATTTTAATTACAATATCCAAGCAAAATGTCTAGCGTGTAGCTTTGACTTTATAGAAGTTGAGAAACCCCCACAAGTAATATTATGTATTACTTTATTGGATTCTCCACGTGCCTGGATGAACAAAATATATGGTTAATGTTCGTTAATAACATTGGGTAGAAAGAAAGTTTCGGGTTGGTATGACTTTCGTAATACTATTGGTTAAACGAAACCTGCTTAAAAATGAGACAACGAATATTACAAACCAGTAACAAATCTTCAAGAGAATCAAATGGCATAAATTACAAATCTTTACAACAGGAATTTAATGAATGGTTTATAAAAGCAACTTCTAAAAGGCTTAGGGTCAGCATCCATGTGTTTGCACATCCACATCTTTTATAGTCCAATATCATGATCCATGAGGTTTGATCATGCACATGAAGGCTCTCAAGCAAATTAATTTTTATCCTGTGGAGCTTTAAGGTTCAATTAATGAAGCAAAGTAATTGAAGTCTTGTTCTCGATGACACTGCCAACTACATGAATGGTACCCACAAAAATGCCTGAAATGGTGTTTCATGTTGCACAGCAACAGTAAGAACATGCATTCTTCTGAATAGCTTTGCAACAATTTGATTAAAACACCCAAACCAACAAGATCCATTGTTGTGTCATGACTGCTACCGAACCTAAAGCTCGATTCTTCTTCATAGACTCATTGGTGAAGCTGAAATCTCTTATAAAAATATCTCCAACAGCATGACGTTTCCATCCATCAGTGGCTGCTGATAAAACTAAAAACCCATAAATAACACTACGTCCATGTGTCATTTACTGGTTTCCCTTCACTTTTTTTAAAACCTGTACAACTGATGAAAAAGTAGAAAAATTACATTTCAGAGAATTACTCTTCTCATCTAATAAAAAAAAACATTGTCTATGCTTCTGAATTGATGCCATTGTCCTCTGTCTGCGGGCTGTCATTGTCCCCCAGGAGCTCTGTCTCTGGAACAGATAGGTCTTCATTGTGCAGACCATTTTGAGAGGCCCCATCAGCGAAATCCTCCTCTGTGGCCTTCAGGTCTTCATTCATGAGGGCGGCCTTCTCCGTCCCAGATCCATTGGAGGGCGCTGTGGTCACATAGCCGGTACTGGTGGAGCCGCTGCCGCTGTGGTGCGATCCCGCTTTGGCGACCATCTGCGGGTGTAGCTGCTGTGGAGGCATCTGCATGGGGATCTGCATGGGGTAGAAGTTCTGCAGGTACGGATAGGCCGGCATTGGCTGGTAGCCATTGACTGGGATGTAGAGTTGGGGTGGCACCATTGGGCGCATCTGGCCCTTCATGGGCATAAACTGAGGCTGAGGAAAGGGAGAAGATTTTTTGGGACTAACATAGCGGGCGTTGCTGATGTTACTGACAGGACTTGTGCTGAGGGAGCTGGTTTGAGTGGTATTGCTCGCCCCTGAAGTCTGAGCCGAGCTGTTGTAGTTGGACAAGCTCTCCCAGGTGCGCAACCGTGCATGAATGTCTTTGAAACGTGGCCTTCGTGCGGGGAACTCATTCCAACACTCTAACATCAGTGTGTAAATCCAGGCTGGACAGTCATCTGGGCAGGAAAGTACTTGTCTGTTGCGTACCATCTCAATCACATCCTGGTTCGAATAGCCGCAGTAAGGCTGAAGGCCATAGCTGAATATCTCCCATAGCACCACACCGTAGGCCCAGATGTCTGAATCGGTGGACAACTTGCCGTACAGTATAGCTTCTGGGGACATCCAGCGGATTGGGAAGGGACTGGTTCCCATTAGCTTGTAGTAGTCGGCAGAGTAGACCTCTCTGAACAGCCCGAGGTCCAGGATCTTAACATTGAGCTTATCGCAAACTAGGATGTTACGAGCAGCCAGATCCTTGTGAACCACGTGGTGGCTGGAAAGATACTCCATTCCGGCAGCTATTTGTGTGACGATATGTAGGAAGTCTGCCTGCTCCAGGGTGGATTTGACTGTCTTGTCGTCATCAGAGCTGCCAACATCGGAGTGAGGGGACCGCATGACCAGGAACTCATGGAGGTCGCCGTGGCCCGAATAGCTGAAGATCATGCTCATGGGCTGTTCTTTAGTTATCACACCCAACAGGCAGACGATATTGGGGTGCTGTAGGCGGGACCGGAGCATCGCCTCATGGCGGAACTCTTCCCGTAGAGGTCCCTCGTCTTTGTCCTTGACTGTCTTTATAGCCACCACCTGGGTCTGTTCACCTGGAGCTGTACCATAGAGGTGACCTTTGTAAACTTTGCCAAAACGGTCTTCTCCAAGCTCTTCCATGAATCGAACCGCAGAGAGGTTGAGTTCTCTGAGCTTTGCCTAGAAATAAAAGGGAACAAAAAGCCATTTTAAGTCTGCTTTTGCTCAAAAGAAGAGGCTAAATGTCGAGTAACACATCAGATGTAACTCATTATTGTTTATGCTAGTAATATTGATGTTTAGTTAGAAAATGAATGTGTGTGTTATCATTAAGTTGGACTGTTTCCGAGAGGATTTATTTTAATCCTTCAATTAAATCAGTATTAAATGAATTTAATCTATGGAGTTTATACTGCTAATTCTCAGATTATTTTCTTATGAATATTTCACATATTGATATATTCAAATAAAATTTCTCATATACTGAAAAAAATTCTTGCATCAATTTCAAAGAATTTCTGTTTAAATGAATAAAAGGGTAAATGTAATGTAAAATAACATAACATTCAATGACATTCAAAACTTGGACATTTTTGTGCATTCACTCATTAATGTCAAGTTATTGATCAGAAACAATATGATTTTAATTAAAAAATATTATGTAATTACTGGTATATAAGCTTAAGTTCCTGTGAATGCAAAAATTGTTTGCAGATTCTGAATGCATGATGAGCTTTCAGAAGCTAAAATGACTGAATATTACCTGATGCTTGTGTTGAGTAAGTAGGGGCAGCTCCACTTCTTGACTTGGTGAGGCAGTGAGTTGTCGGCGAGTAGGGGTGTCAACAGACTCCTTTTGTTTATTGCGGCACATGCAGATCAAGAAGAATAAGCAGGCGATAATAAGAGGGGTGGCTATACTGGGGATCAAGATGTACAGTATCTCCTTTTTCATTTTCTCTGGAGGCTCTGGGGGGAAATGGAAAACAAATATTGCTTAAATACATTAAAGTCACAAATCAGTTGTTTCTCTGCCCACCATGAGAGTCATAAGGTTGAGATGTTCTACTCACTGCAGGGCTGAATGTCACAGACATCCACTCTAACATTAGGGTCCAAAGTGAAACACCAAGGGCTCTCCATTTGCCCTCCAGGGTTCCTGCAGAAGTTGTGCCCTCCTCTGAGTTCAGGGAACTCAACCGTTGTCAGATGATGACTGTGTGGATATTGTGTATTCCAGGGCTGACACTGATAGCCTGATTTTGTGACACTGACCGTTCCTTTGTAGTTGGCGCCGCTTCCATTGTAACAGCTGTGATCTGGGGGTGAATCTTTAACAAGGATTGAAAATCAGTCAGTGTTTTCTCTCAAAAAATGCTTGAAAAAATTCAAATCAGAGTCATAGAAATATTCATTTGTGAGTCAGAGTTACAGACAACCATGTATAGACTAATACAACATCAAGAAATTTTAGATGCACCACAAGAGGGCCCTCTCGCTTTAATTGCTGTTGCTCTTTGAGGGTCCTTAGGAGCCAATTACATTAGAGCTCATGCTATTATTTATCCTCCCTTGAGTTTTCCATGGCTCTGAAATAAAACCCATTTTTGTGTTTTAGAGTTCAGCCATGTCAACCTACATTGTGGAGGCAGGCCGATACGAATGCAGCTGGCAGCTTCAGGTGAGCCGGGGTGGGGAAGAAGTTTGCACACAGGTAGTTCGAGCTGCATGAGGATGAGAGGGTTGGAGCGTGCAATGGTGTACTCTGCACTGCACAAGTCATTCTCCAAAGCTTCACACTCATCACGGCAGAGCTGGCGGCGTCGCGGACCTCTGCTGCCCTCCTCGCATAATGGGAAGACGTAATAGCAGAAAGATGGGATGGCAAATTCAGAACACTGGTCTGATAGCTGGGTAGAGGTGCCAATCATCGTGAAGGCCGCTGGAGAACAACACAGGAATGATACATAATCACAAAAGCAGAATGTATGGTTGGGCTGCAAGATATATCGGAATAAAATCGATATTGTGATGTGGCTTAGTGCGATTGTCAAATCACTCGGGCTGGGATTTAATATAAATATCAGCTAGCAGTTTCAGAGTGAAGCATGTCATTTACATGTGTAGTTCATGATACAGTTTCAGAATCTTTCAGAAGTCACAGTGAATCAAGTCATTCTGAGACGCTGTCAGCTGCATGTGTAAACGAACAGTGCCTTCACTCTGAATATGCAAGATGCTATATATGATAATAAAAAAAAATTAGAGGGATCACAAAAATTCCACGTTATTTTTTAGTACTGTACTAAGCGTTTTTTTTTAAACATTTGTTTACATGTAAACAAAACAAAATAACAGAATTTTTACAGATGAACCAGTTCAAATGAATCATTCTAGAATGATTCATTCTTTCCAAAAAGACCTATTCAAGTCATCTAGTAAAACTTCATGCATCGTTTCATTTTGCAATATATAAATCAATGTAATTTTTTTATATCGTGCAGCTTTATCATGATAAATGTGCTAATAACAGTGCTCATGTTCACAGCGCTGGTTTCAAGCGCTCACCAGTGATGCGGTTTTCACTTTCTCCCTGCATCTGCAGAGACTCCACATAGATACTCCTGTTTCCAATGAAGCGAGCACACGCGATGCCTCGGTACGGCTGGCAGAAGCCCTGCTCATGCGTCCTAGAAGAAAAATGACAGACAGAGATGATGGCCAAGATGATAACTTGTCTGAATGGCATACAGCTCATATTTAGACAACCCGACTAATAAAGCGGTACTATGTAGAATAAAGCCCACAGAAGACAAGTATGAGTTTCTAACTTCAGATACCACATTACTTAATCACAATACCATGTGATTATGACAGTTTAACACTAAGTTACAGGGTCTACAACTAAAACGCTGGCAAATATACTATTGGAGGTTTCACACCTGTCTATGCACTATGGGAGTTACAGTGTGGAGAAGCCCCAAAAATGTGTAACACCCCGTCACTGCCCAGAATGAAGCAAGAGGTGGATCAGTGGTTTGAGCAACAACATCATGATATACCCTACTGTGATTAATAGGCACGTCACTGGCAAGGAGAAGATTCTGGAGGACCATGTGCACCTAATGGTTCAAACACTGTACCCTGAAGGGGGTGCTGTGTATCAGCATGATAGTGCATCAATACACACAGCAAGACTTGTGACGGTGTGTTTGATGAACATGAAAGTGAAGTTGAACATCTCCCATGGCCTGCAGTGTCACCAGATCTAAATATTTTTGAGCCACTTTGGGGTATCTGAGGAACAAGTCAGGCTGTTCTGGGAGAGGAATGGCTCAAAATCCCACTGGCCACTGTGAAGAAGTGATATCCATCATTCCCAAGACAAATTGTGGTTGTATTGGCCGCAAAAATGAGGCCCTACACCATACCAATAAATTATTGTGGTTTAAAACCAGGTGTTTCAGTTTCATTGTGCAACCCCTGTATATTTGGTATACGTCATCGTTAATCATTTTTCAGGGATGTGTGCATGTAGAGAAATGATATTTCCATCCAGTCTGACCAATCTGCAACCCTTCTAATACTGATGTTAAACGAATATCCTGTTGACCTCAGCAAAAAGACCACAGTAATGAGCATTAAGGGACTCTCAAGCGAGTCTGTGCATCTCATGACCTCTTGTTCATGGATCCTGAAATCTAGGTGCACATGTTGAGCCAAAGCGATACAAAAGTTTAGTCACTGTGGACTGTGGTTTGAGTGTTATGATTGGAGCACTTCTGAAGAAGTTTCAATGGTTGTTTATTATGCTACTTTTGGGCTTTGCTGTTTCTCTCATCATAATCTGAGTTTGAAGTGACCAAAATCACTAAGATTTGCTGCTCAGGATATCCATCTCTGCTGTTTATGCAGTTACCAACTGGATAAAAGTGGTCTATTCTGGCAAAACAGAAATGGCTTTATGTGATGACTCAGGAACTGCTTGGAACTGGATTCTGAAGGCTTCTAAGCTTGATGCCTGAAGGGGTTTTTTTGGCCTCCACAACAGACATTTGTTTTAGTCGCACAATGAACTGACAACACACAACAGCGGTGATTTTCAGAGCTAAAATATGATACCACGCAAGGCTCTGGTCCAAAAACGTGTCTCCCGTCCTACCTTCTAAGGCAGCATCCTTGCTGAAATGGAACCTTGTACACGATGGACTTGAAACATAAGGAACACAAGCAGAAACTTTAGTGTTTTGTTAAAACAGTGGTAGTAAAAATAAAGGTGCATCCCAAATAGTGTACTTGTGTGCTATGCTGTTTTGTAGTATAAATAGTCTGATCAGTGTTCACACTGAAAATTCCAAATATAAAAGAGTGCACTTTTTTAATACCTGGATACACCATCATTATGAAATCTAAAACTTTTCAATGTTTTCTGCTCACGGAGGCTGCATTTATTTGATTAAAAATACAGTAATAATATTGTGAAGAAATAATTAAAAAACTGTTTTCTACATGAATATATTGTAAAATGTAATTTATTCCGGTGAGAAAAGCTGAATTTTCAGTATCATTACTGCAGTCTTCAGTGTCACATGATCCTTCAGAAATCATTCTAATATGATGATTTGATGCTCAAGAAACATTTGATTATTATCAGTTTTGCGCAGTGAAATGTGCGAAAGATCCATACAATTTTACCTTAGAATTTGGCCAAACACACGTGTTTTAGATGGCAGCACAATCCTTTTGGAACGCCTTTCACATTGAGAGGGCGTCTACAGTGCCTTCATGTTGCCTTTTACCAATCCAGAACAACAGGAAAACACATTTTCTCCAATCTGTCATTAATTTACTGGAGTTTAGCGATATGGCAAACAATTTTCTGAAAATGTGCAAATCTGGCCTATATGCAACTCGATCAGAAACAAACAAACTTAGCCTTCAGGGTTTGACATTTTAGTAAATCCCTAATCATTCAAAGTTTTTTTTTTTTTTTTTTTAAACATTTATACAGTAAATCACACACTGCTGTTCTGAATATTCCTATGGTGAAACCTGAATGGATGTAGTGTGAAGCTTTGCTAAAATAACTGCTCTCAGAAGGAATTTTGCTCTATTCACTTTTCATTTTGCTCCAACTGTGGCACACTGCCAGCGTACCCATCAATGCACAAACTTCTGCTACGTCCAGCCTCAATATCACATATGGTTACAATTTCACCGCAATTTGGATTGAGCAAGGAATTTTCTCTCAAGCTAATGTTCAGGGACTCGAGCCCAACAAGATTCAGATTTATTTCCTACTTTTGTGTTGTTGAAAATATCACAAAGAGAAAAAATGAATAAATGCAAAGCATTATTTCCTAAATGGCTGTCTTTGTAATGTTTTCAAAGTTTACAACTGGATAGTTTACAACTGATTTTGCATAGAAGTTTGACTAAGAAAATAAAATTAAGTTTAAACAACATTTTTGAACATTCTGACCCACCTCACATATACTCGACATTTATCAGTGTGAAAGACAATGATGTGCTCATCTGTAACAAAAACAATACTCTGCCTTTATCAAATATGTCTACATGTGGTCTTAATGCTCTTCTACTTGAATAATATTCTTCTTTAATGACTCTAATCACTGATTATCCTCAATGTCCCTCAGAACAAATGCAGCCTGGGACATTCATTTGTTCTAAGAACTCTAAAGGCCACGATATACTTTAAGCGAAATCGAAGAATGAACTGGTGTGACACTTTGAACAAAATTTCTGGGTAAACACCTTTGAACTACCATTGGTTAGTGTCAAGGTGAGACGGAGTCAAAATATAAACACACTGGAGAGCTGCTTTATAGTACAAATTGAAGTTGTAATTTTAACTGGAAGACACTGCTTTAAAGCAGCAGCTTTACTGAATTAAAAATGATAAAAGTCAGTCTATTGTATAAAGTGCTGTATAAAACTTGATTGGAGAGCTGATTTTCAGAGCTGGTGCACACATATCCACATCACTATGATCAGATAACTGCAGTTTTCTCTGCACTGTCATTTTTGATGTGCATTTATTTATTTTTTTATTGAGAGGAAAATGCACAGCACATATTTCCACATTCATCTAATTGTGGACTGCGTTGAGATGTTCTTTAACACCATACTATTCCTCAGGTATTTTAAACAACTTTTTACATCTATTAGCAAAGAACGGAAAAGAATTTCGCTGGTAGTTTATCAGGACCTTGAGACTAGGTAAGTTTAAAGAAACAAACAAAAAAAGAAGCCTTTTCTGGCAGTACAAGCAGGAATCATTTTTAGCTTAACAGTTGGACAAGAATTGTATTCCTGATAAAAACATTTGTTTTGAATCAGTCGGTACAGCAAGAAAGGTTAACATTGAGGATTAGGCTAATACCAAGGCGTCTGCTGAAACTCACTTCACTAGAGTGTGGATCCAACTGCTGTACAGGAACAGAGGACGTGTTGTCTACTCCGAAGAGAGAGCTTAATATGCAGTACTGAGAACTGAAGGAAGACAAACACTGCAAATTTCACCACTAAACTACTTCTGCCTGCCAAGGGCCCACACATCTTACTAAAGCTCTCATCTCATCTTAGGACCCATGCGTTTTTTGTGATCATAACACAAGTGGTTAGTGCTAAATACAGATGGAAATTGGGTCTAAAATGACCTGGCACATATGACTAAATCCAAACACCCGTCCATCCGAAATGTGAGAAAGCGTACTAAAACAAGCGATTCAAACTTTGCGTTGTACCGAAACGCACTGATAACGTTAGAAAAAGCCGAATAACAAGGGTTGCTCATTTAATAGTCAATCGTACGCCACATTTACAGATTCCTCAAAAGTGTGATGAAACATGAGGGGAGAGTGTAGTAAAAATTCAGAGGGACTTTGACATAAATGTTAATACCAGATAGATACGGTAATGGATCAAAACTACATTGAAACATTTTCCCGAAATATCTCCTTTTGTGTTGCACAGACAAAAAGACATTTAGGTTTGGAACATCAGTGCAAGATGACTTCTAATGACAAAATTGTGCTCAACTTAAAGTGCGGTCACATTAGCGAGATTTTTTGGTTGGCAAAAAAGGTTATTGCCTATAGTGTAGAGATGTATGAAGCACTGCTCATACAAAAGTCACAGTCAAACAAGCCATCAAAGCGAGAAATCATGAAATTCCAGATTGCGTGGATTCCTATTGAAATCACTTGGATTTGCATGTGAAAATACAGTGAACAATAAATGTCGCGGCACCTTTACGTCATTGATTCACAGTAAGGGTGTGCAGCGGAGCCAGTATCTGTATTTGTAACAATTTGAAAACTATTTGTGTCTGTATTTGGAAGAAAATGGAAGTGGGCGGGATTTTACCTGGAAGTTCATATAATTGCTTGAGAAGACTTATGTCCATGTCTGTTTTCTTCACAGTTACCACAGATAGCCAAAGCCAATAGCTTTGAGGTGTAATGTGGTTGTGCTTCGGACAACAAGAGTTTGAGGCCCAAAAATAAAAAAATTCTAATTAAAAAAAGTATTAAAATGTTAAAGATAGATATTATTAAACATTTATTACTTTTTTAATTAGAACTTTTATTTTATATATCTATCTTTCCCAGAAGAGTGAGGACAACCAATCTAAAGTAAGAGGAGTTACTCAAAAAAAAGGAAAAAAAAAAGAGAAGAAACAACTTTTACTATTCATAGAAAAGCAAATCTGAAAAAATGATAAAGAATACCTGCATAAATACAGTCTCAGAGAGGGTGATACAGAGAAATATGTAGCCTAGAATATCATACAAAGTTTAATATATTTAAATAGACATAACTACCAGTAGACAATGTATATGTATCGCAGTTGATTATTAGGTTCCTCTGACAGAGAGCCGTTTCTGAGATGCGCGCAGAGACGGAACGCGACGGTTTCATTTGCAATAATACTATGCTTTTATTACATTCATTCGTGCATCATATCTTACAGTCATTTAAATATACATATCAAGTTGTAGAAAATGTATATGATGTATATTTTAGTTGATTTGCTCTGATTTCTGAGACACATGAAGAGGCAACAACAACGCGTTTGATTTGTGCTCTTTTCATTGCTAGTGTTTACACTTATTCAGTTCACATGCTCATTATCAAGAAGCGATTTTAGAGGTTTATTTATTGTGCTTTCACCTGGCTCAACTGTTATCCAGCAAACACGAGGACCGACCGCGTCAGCCTCAGCCGAATATTATTCCATTAGCCGAATACCATTATCCGTGCCTTTCTGAATAAGGTATTCTGCTTCGGGCACACCCCTTATCCAAGTTATGTCAGTTTGTGGGAATGAAGGCTGAATCCTATTAACATGAGCACTGCCCTGGAAACATCCCCACAGACATTGTACCATTTATTTAACCTGCAAAAGGAAACATTAGGACCTGCCACAAAATTTCCCCAACTGAAGGTGGCTGCCAGCACCCTGTTCGGCTCTTAGGGAAATTAAGTCAGATACTGGTTAATGCCAGGATACAATTCTGTGTTTTTGTTCTTTTTGGAAAAGCAGGTCCTGCTTTTATTTCCACTAATCAACCAAAGCTTTTTTGTCATGTCAAGAAATAGAGTAAGAGAAAGAGAAAAACAAGACACTTGCGTAGATCTACCATTTTTGCCATATTTATATTGCAAGAAGACAGCCAGCAAAGAGCTTTAAACTAAACACAAAACTGTTTTTCTATCAGATAATCTTCTCAAGCTTCACTTCACACAATTGCAGAGAGATCTGATCTCAATTAAGCAGAAATGTGATGACTCAGCTTTTTAAACAATGTGATCCAACTCCTGCCAGAATTGATTCCTTTGAGAAGAATTTTTTAAAAGTCATTAAATGTAGGGCCATTTGTGATGGTGCAATTTTGAAAAAGATGAGGCCAATGGGTTGGAATAAACAATTTACATTGTGGAAACGATGAACCTTTTATTTACACAAACAAACACAAAAAGCAGGGAAATGTGAAAGCACACAGAGACAAACGGACAAAAGCGGTACTTACGGATATTCTACTCCATTGCCAGGGGACTGCCCTGTAAAACACAGATAGGAGGAATTACGGACAAGAGTCTTAACATGATCTTCCCTTTGGGAGCAGCTGTTTTCACAAAGCCTAATTTGCCGTTTCAGCTCAAGAGAAGCTGCAGTGTTATTACGCCAAAATGACTTTTCAGAGAGGAAGGAGGCACGGCGCAAGCGAGCTCCTAAAACTGTCAAAATCATAATGTGAAATATTGGACATGCTCCTTGTGGAGAATTTACCGTACTCACATAAAAGGGATTTTTCCCCCCCAGAAGGAAACAGTGGGAAGTTGTTTCTTAAGAAGAGTCCTAATGCAAGAACACTGAGATTTATGCTGCTGCTTTCCTATAAATATACATCGGTGCCAGGGTGAGATTTGGCACATATGGCTATAAAACAGTGCTGCTTTATTTTGCTCTGTAAATCAATGGACTCCCCAAATAAGCGAAAATAGGCAAACGGTAAAGAGAACACTAGAGCTACGACACAGAGGAGAACGTACTGATTGTAGCCCTGACTGTGAGGAACTAAAAGTTATAAAAGTCTGAGAGGAGTTTAGATTCGAACACCACACAGGCATATTTAATTGAGCTGGGTTCATGTGACACCGTCATTCATGACAACCATTTCCAAATTAAAAGCACAAACTTGGCCAATAAATCTCTGCAACGAATGGAAATTTGTGCCTTCTTCCTATAGTGCGCAACAGCAGGGTTCTGGAAGAAAAAAATCCCATTAATTTTCTCTGTAGAGAAACTTATTTTTAATCATAGCATATTAACCTTTCAAGAGAGACCTACAAAATTTAAAGAATGAATTCTGCACCTATGGAAGCCAGTGTGATTATAAAATTAATTTTTCATTGGTTAATAGCCAGATTCCTGGTGAAAAACTACACTACCCATAATACTGGAGAGAGCTCCACCAATCAGAAAAGCCACTGAAGCCATAGCCCACTCCCAGAATGCATTGCAAATGACGTCACTGAGTTTCAAAGTACAAATATACACAAGCTTTCAAAAGTTTGTATTCAGTATTATTTTTTTAATGTTTTTGAAAGAAGTCTCATTCACCAAGGCTGCATTTATTTGATCAAAAATATAGTAAAGACAGTAATATTGTGTTTAAAATGACTTTTCTATGTGATTATATGTTAAAACATAATTTATTCCTGTGATCAAAGCACAATTTTCAGCATCATCCAGTCTTCAGTATCACATGATCCTTCAGAAATCATTCTAATATGTAGATTTGGTGACCAAGAAACATTTGTGATGATTATCAATGATGAAAACAGTTGCGCTGCTTCATATTTTTCTGGAAACCGTGATTTTTCAGGATTCTTTGATGAATATGAAGTTCAGAAGAACAGCATTTATATGAAATCTTTTGCAAAATTATAAATGTCTAATTAGTCTTTGATGAATTAACGTTTGCATATGTACACAAATATATTTGTATATAACAAATAAAGAATACATTTGTTCAATCAATGAATGCAACTCAGTTTTATTTAATCACGGGACCTGTATAGTTCATTCCCCCTTAAACACACTGAATACATAATCTAGTCTTGACCTTGTCTTTTTGTAATGTTTTGCAAACGTGATGTTGGAATTCACTTCAGAACTGTTAGTTTGGATCACAGGTTAAAGGTTGTCACGCAAGAATTATAATTGGAGTAAAAAATAAATAAATAAAAAAAATCATTTACCTCCATTACCCAGTCGCACATAGAGTACTCCAGTTGCCGAAATAACCTTGATGGAATTTGAAGCCACACACTGGTAGTATCCGGTGTCAGTGGTGTCCAGGTCTTGAATGCGGAGCTTGGATCCAGCCTCAGTCTTCCGAATAGAGACTCGGCCCTGCTCCTGCACCACTGGGGCATCATTTTTCAGCCAGCGGATGCTGGGCCGCGGGTGGCCCGCTACTTTGCAGTGTAAAGTGGCCGTCTGGCCCTGCACTATAGTTATATTGTTTAGCGGCTCCACAAACTCCAGGAAATAACCTGAGGGAAAAGGGCAATGAAGGCTGTTAGTGGGGTCAAAGGTGGAGACCCTGAGCATCAATGCAGGCTTAAGAAATCAACCTCCCAATACTCAGAGGCCTGTAACAGACACTACCTTTAGACAGTGAAACCATTTTAAGAGTTGTTTTACTGATGTATTGCTTTTAAAAAAAAAAAAAAATCAAGTCTCAAAGAAAAAAAAAAACGGAATGTCAATGGAAAAAAATAAGGGACGAATTTACTAACCGCTTGCACCACCACAAACCCTTTTTTGGCATTAAAAAAATACTGTCAGTGAAAAATTAGCAATGAAAAGGCATTGATACAGTTATTTTTGTGGCAGAACTTGTTACATATGCATTTGTAGGACTTCCACTTTCAGATGCAAAATTTACATTTGCTAAGATTTGCGGCAGTCAGATTACTGGTATTTGTGGCATTATTTAATGTAGAAAAAAAGCAGCTTAGTAAAAACACAGCTGCATCTCAAATTAAAATGTCGTGGAAAAGTTCCTTTATTTCAGTAATTCAACTCAAATTGTGATATATAAATATAAATATATATAATAACCATCACAAAGTACCGTCCCACTTAAATTGTAGGAGTATGACTAATACTGATGAATATACAGGTGCTGGTCATATAATTAGAATATCATCAAAAAGTTGATTTATTTCACTAATTCCATTCAAAAAGTGAAACTTGTATATTATATTCATTCATTACACACAGACTGATACATTTCAAATGTTTATATCTTTTAATTTTGATCATTATAACTGACAACTAAGGAAAATCCCAAATGTGTATGTATGTGTATATGTGGATAGATAGATATATATATAGATATAGATATAGATATACACACACACACACACACACATAAACGTGAGCTATAATTCATTTTGGGGATTTCAATTGGCAATCATTGGTCTTATTAACCTATTACTCGTTACAGAGCCAATAGATTTTCATAACTTTATATTTACATCGAAATTAAATCCTGTAGTAACTATAGCGCTGCTTTTGTACGTTTGACTGAACTGTTTGTTCACTGAACTTGTGTTTATTTCCTATTTTTTCCTACTGTAATAATGGTTAGTTGTTAATTTAAATATTGTTAAATAAACTTTTTATATAAATAACATTTGTTGGTGTTGAGAAAGAGTACATTACTGATTTCGACTTCAGTGAAAGTTGCATTAATTTGTCACGAGATGGCGGCAAAGACTGTCTTTATGAGTGAGAGTCAGTTGCAAAGACTTTTATATTGAAATAGACTGAAACAAGATAGTTGTCTTTACAACAACTTCCTACGAGACGCAACTGACAAATGTATTGACTAGCGCGGCCATGGGAATGTTTTAAATGTTAAAAGTACTAAAAAGCTTTCCTCAACAGACATTCAAACTGATTTTGTGATTATGAATGTAAGATTGACTTGAAGAATATCAGCTAGATGCAGGTAATACACTCGATACAAGACAATATATTTGAACAATATATAAATAATATACATACATATACACATAAAACTTTGCTAGACTAACGACGTGGAAACATTATCACAGTCTGTGAAAAGTCCATTGTTTTTAAAATCAGAGTTCCTCAATATTAACATTTATTGAGATGTTGTGTAAATGTGATCACAGAATTGTGGCATTTCCTTTTTACTCCAATTCCTCAGAAACAACTATTGCTAATTATAAATTTATAATAATGACATTCTCAGATTAATAAAAGCTTGGACAAAGTAGTTAAACATTCAAGAGGTTCTTTTTGACATCTTTTATCTTCTATCTTATTTAAATACTTCTTCCATTTACTTAAATGTTCTATGAATCTGACTCAAAATATTGTTTGCATGAGCCACTATGAAGCTGGTCCAAGATTTTTGGTTCCAAGAATTTTCAATTTGTTACATCACTAGTTTGTAAGCACTTAGAGTTTATTTTAGTTGAAGTTGGTCTCATTTTTAAATTGAGAAGATAAACAAGTGGACTGGTCGCAGCGCTGACCCCTAACATTAGATGGCAGAATTTTAAATGAACTACTCAACTCTGGGAAAGCACATCTGGATTAAGCAACTTCAGCTCAAAACAAACATCTTGCGTTGAGTGGTCCCATCCTGACAAATGCGGATGAAAGAAACCTCTCAGGAGGGGTTTTGTTTGTTTTGGCGAACCTATGATTTGTAGAGCTCAGCAATGTAGCAAACAAACCCTGAAAAAGCTGCTCATTTTGGGCAGAGCAGAGCTTTCCAAATGTGCATGGACGTGGTGTTTGGTTAGAAGTTAAAACACCTGAACTTTCTTACAAAAGTAGGACTTCTACAACAACATTTTGAATACCGTAGCTAAATTAATTCAGAATTATGATATTAATCGAAATATTACTTTACATTAAATTTTTTTTGTCTTTTCACAAAAAAAATTAAGTCACTCAAAATATGAGTGTATGGAAGTGGAGCAAGATGTTGTATCCATTACTGTACAAAAGCAGAACTTCCTGTTGATCAGCGCTTCCTGCAGACTGGCGAATTTAACACTCCCACACTGGTGAGCGAACTTTTCTCGTGTACAGGTAGTGTCACACTTTCGTCTTTCTCCTCCGACATGTTTATGCGACAGTAGCAGCAACACACGTCTTTTTTGTTTCATCACGGGTGGTAACCAGCATTAAAGTGAAATGAAATGAAGGCCACCTATGAAATGAAGGCCACCTATGTTGGAGTGTCAACCAATATTTACAATATTATTGTGTAATTAATTT
Organism: Zacco platypus; assembly: GCA_038088235.1. Taxonomy (NCBI): domain Eukaryota; kingdom Metazoa; phylum Chordata; class Actinopteri; order Cypriniformes; family Xenocyprididae; genus Zacco; species Zacco platypus. Next base: position 21,983,050 of record CM076086.1, on the reverse strand, counting down.
CAATATTTAATTTCTGAATATCACAGTTATCATCATTATAGGTATATTCCAAATCCCCCATTTCAAAATGACTGTAATCTTTCTCTACATCGTCATTCTTTAACCCTCTACATTGTAAATCACTCACATATGCAACTACATTTCACACTTGGTGACTAAATGTCTCATGGCGGATTACACTTGCCAGTGATTAGACTAAAAAAACACTGTTAAAAACTGTGAAACAACATGTTAAACATGAATGTATTACATAATCATTCAAGACATTTCTCCTCGTATAGAACCTTTTTAGCATAAAGCATTCTTTAAAACTGATTCAAGAACCCTAGGGATCTATATATAGTACCCCACTAAACCTTTTTGAGAAGGTGTAAGAGTGCATCTTCTGATTTGATTATATATTTTATATATATATTGAATTGCCAATGTGTGTGTAGAGGTTTAGTGTAGGTTAGTTTTAAAATAACAATGCTGGCTCCAGTGTGTTGAGTCAGAGGTCTCCTCTCTTCACAAAGACATGAGAGATGACTCGATGGTGTGGAAGTGAGAAATGCAACAGGACTGTATGATGGGAAAATGGAGAAAGTGTCAGCGAGAGTGCAAAGAGAAGAGGCAACGGGACTGGGTAACCTCAGCCTGAAAAGTGTGAGCTCATAGCATGTACAGAGCCAGACGTAGCTCAAATAAACAGCCGTGTGCGCTAGAGCCAGACCTCAGCCTTATCGAGCAGACATGAAATGTGCTGCGCTCTTGAACCTGATCTGAGATCATATCGCTACAACCCACAGCCATCATAAGGGTGGTATGTAGCCTTAAATGGGTTGACACACAGTTGCCAAGTTGTCCAACCTACGCATGAATGATTGCAAGAGCCAGTATATGGTTTTTAGACAAACACTTAGTGAATACATCCAAACATGTAGTCTTTCAATGTATAATCCATTTTATAGTGTGTGCGACACATTCGCACTACAAAGCTTCATCTTCGTCTAGTGTTTGGGCTATTTCCATAAAGTTATGGCCGATATATCTTGGTACTCTTTTAAACTACACTTTCGTGTAAATTTAAATCATCCCCTCACGGAAGCGCTTGTAAGTGCAGGACCTATTCTTGTAGCATTCTCCAGTATTATGTTTTTTCAATCGTGAAACAATATGTGGGTCAATGTAGACACCTTGAACAACTTACCGCAAAGAAATTCAATATATGCATTTTGCATATGGAGTACCAGAAAAAAAAAAAAGAAAAAAAATTCACATGCACTGTATGGGTCCGGGGACCCGTAGAGCCACAAGGGACTGACAGGGGTTCCATGAATTAAATAATAGAAATAATAATTGTTAAAATATTTAAAATCGTTTGGATACAATAAAAAAGTAATTAAAATAAAAATCGAATTAATTAGTTATTAATCTATTAAATAATTTTTTTTTGGTATAAACCAAAGTATACTTTGGGCTTAAGGCAAACCTGGAAACACCATTTCCAGTTAGGAAGAACATGAAACCATTATGATCCTGAAAAGCATATAATTCAACAGTCAACAAAAAAATGACAGGGATAAGCCAAAAAACAAAAAAAAAAAACACACCGAACACCATCAAAACAAGGCAGCGTTGACAAAATCTGCATCACATCACAGAAGATTTGTAAAGAAACTGAGGCATGAAAGGCCTGTTTGTGTTGCACACCCAAACTGAGAAAGTGAGGCGAAGCTGTGAAAACAAGCAGCCTGAGAATGAGCGAGACACCCTCGCTGTGGTAAAGGCAAGTTGTTACAGGCACTCTGCTATCTATAATCGGTGTGGAAACAAGAGCGAGGCTGTCGTTATGCTCAGATGACGTTTTGAAGACGTGACATAATGAGAGAGTCTACTGTACATGAGTGTGTTCCACATCAGTGAAGCGCAGCACTCTCCAAAGAACCGCTGCTGCAAGACCGTCTGTGGCTAGACTTTATTCAGGTAAGGTCAGCATGTTACAACATGCAAAATGCGAAAATAATATTACACAAGTCCATTATTTCTCATGCATGTGTGCCAGCGCAACTGAATCACAAAAAGCACACTGAACAAAGTATAAGTCTGCACATACTGTGAAGACGCCACAACATGTAGTGAACAGTACAAAGTGAAGCATTTGCTTGTGTCAGGCCAGGGAAAGGGCAAGTTGAAATAAAATAGGCCAAATTAGAAGAGCTTTGTAATGTGATTCAGATGCCAACATTATTGCAATAAAAATAATACGACTCAAGAATATATTTGATTCGGGCCGTCACGCAGTCACTTATGCAAAAAAAAAAAAAGTCCCCGAGATATCTCCCTCTCTGTAGCCTAGGTTTGGCAAGTGCAGCTAGCAGGCGAGGTTAAGTGGGTTTGACTATTTGTGGCTGGCCATGATTGGAACGATAAACAACAAGAGCACTGCTGACAAGCCACTATAACCCTCCATATAACCAAACTACGGCCTTCAAACGCAACACAAAATTCCAAATTTACATTTTCTAAAGTTGTTTTATAGTTAGCGATAAAAATATACATGTCTACAGTCGTTTTCAGTGTATGTATAAATACACCTTCAATAAACATTATTTGTAGCAGCCGTTATTACTGATCAAACATACCAAACATGTCATTAAAACGATGGAGGAATATGCAGCCCTGAATCCAGCAACCTGTGTGAAAAAGTAGTCCACTACAGAAATAATTTTAAAAGAACACTCAAGTTCGAACCGAATGTTTTGGACACTTGCCCTCGGTTTCACAGACAACGCTTAAGGCTAGTCCCAGACTAGTGCATGTGTGAGCCGTTTTAAATGAAAGTAACTTGCACTGGCCATTGTTTTGTCTCAAGATGCACACCAGTAATGTTTGTTTGTCTACTGTACATTACTTATGAAAGCTTCTTAAAATGTCCTAATTGAACTAAGGCCTAATACTGGCTTAATATAAGCCCTGTCTGTGAAACCAGGCCTGAATTGCAGAATATTAAAAAAATGTATTTAAAAATGTACTGTCGTTGGACTTTCATTTGAAGAAATCGTCTTGAAAAGGTTTTTTCAAGCTTTTTTTAATATAATATAAAATATAATATAATATAATATTCACAATATTTAAAGATCACAACAAGTGAACACTTGATACAATTAAGCGCACAAGAGTCAAAGTTAACGGATGATGTAAGGGAACATTTCACATTTTTTATATGGGTATGGGTTTATGAAACTGATGCGATTGAATTATGTGCCAATTGAGTATATCGTACATGCAACCGAGTATAAAGTTTTGTTTTGTGTGGTGATTATCATCGAATCATGAAATCTGTATTGATACCCAGCACCGAGTGAATTGTCATTTGGAAATGGGTGGAGCTAACCAGCATAACGCTACTTAAATAGAAACCAAATAGCTAACAAAATGAACATTGACAACTAGTTATCGGATATTGGGGTAGTCGTGGCCTAATGGTGAGGGAGTCGGGCTTTTAACCTGAAGGTTGCTCGTTCGATTCCCACGCCGGCAGGAATTGAAAGTGGGGATTGTGAATGGACAGCACTCTCTCCACCTTTGATACCATGACTAAAGTGCCCTTGAGCAAGACACCTAACTCCTAATTGCCTCACTTGTAAGTCGCTTTGGATAAAAGCGTCTGCTAAATGACTAAATGTAAAATGTGAACGACACTATTATGCACCTGGTTAAAAAAAGGAATTCATTTTTAAATTTTGCTTACTATCAGGCTTTGCAGCCACTGTGAATTTTTATCTTCTTTTGAGTTCATATTGGTAATGCATGGTTTAGAAACCCTTCATACTGCTGCCCTTCATATATTCATTCACTCTCCTGAAAACTATTACGGCCTCCTCTCGTCCCCAGACCCCTTGGTCCCATGGCCAACACAAATAGTCTCTGCAGCACTCCTATGCTGAGCTGCTATTAAACAGGCCTGCTGGAGCAAAGTGCTGGGTTTTCCTGAAACCCCCTGATTTATGCACACTGAAAGCAGAAACGCAGACACACTCCTGCTCGACACAGCAGGCCACATTTCATGATCCAAACCTTATCGTGAACAGCCATCATGGGGTTATACAGGAGTCGTTTTTAATTTATTTCAATTATTAATGTCACAAACAGCATTGGTTCTGATATGAATAGTGTAATGAATAATGTAAGTGTAATGAAGAATGAGAATCAGAGCTTCAGCAGAGAGGAAGATGTGATGAACGCTCATATTTTTGCATAATGATACATTTAAAAGTTAATGGCCATACAGATCTACATAAATATTTTTAAATCTACAATAACGTGAACTTTTAATTAACAGAAGTGTTATATTTCGAGGTTAAAAGTTAATTATTAGGTCCCTCAAACCCCTTTATCTAAAACGTTCTAGTTCATGTTTGTAGTTTAACAATTTTTATTCGTGTTTGTAGTTCTGAAGCAAACCCTCCACCAAAGCGGTGCATGAAGAGAGTCGAACCTGGTAATATCTGGCCATGGTAAACGTGTAATTTCAGGTTTGCCAGATGTATGCTGAAAATACCTGAACTAAGAAAATTTCAGAACAGTAAATTTCCAGAAATATTCCGATACTTGCTGTACACGGACATATGCAGGAATCCATGAAATTTCATGGACATACACAGTTGAAACACTGGCCGTCAGGTGTGAAGACCTTTCATATGACTGGCTTGCAAGGGATGAAGGGAGGGGGTGAGCCAGGGAAGTTTTACAAAACCGCCTCAAAATAGTCTTAACATTATAGAACTAATATAGCAAGTGTTATTTTTGACATTAGAGAATATATCCATGTATGTTTTATAATTTGAAGGCATCCTCTCTCCCCAACTTCATTCTTCTTTCTATATCATTTCACAGAAATTAAGACCTGGTCTTAAAAACCTGCTGGTTTCAATTAAAGTGATTAATACCCCCCAAAAGTCAATGTGTGTTATGACATGTGTAACTTTTCCTGGTCAATAACAGTGGAACTGGTCAATAATTTAGTCAAAACTAGCAAAGAGTATCCAACGTAAATGAATACACCCCCTTTGAAAAGTAGCATTTTAAACAATATCTCTATGAACAAAAACAATTTCCAAAATGTTGACAAGACAAAGTTTTATATAACAGCCGTGTAACTTATAACATGAAAGTATTGTCAACATTTTGGAAATTGTTTTTGTGTTCATAGAGATATTGTTTAAAATGTTACTTGTTTTATATATATATATATATATATATTTTTTTTATATTTTCTATTTTTATATTTTCGGCATAAATGAGTACACCCCCCCCCCCTTTGACATTTCAAAGCTAGTAACAGTAAATATTTTTTTTTTAACAAAATATTTCTAGAGATATATTTTGAAAGTATGAGTGTTTAGATATAGTTTATAATTATTCATATATAAATTAATAAACATACATGCATGCATACATACATACAAAATGTATCTCTAGAAATGTTTTATTAAAAAAAAAATATATATATATATTTACTGTTACTAAACATTTTATGCCTTTCAGGTATTCTACCAGATGTACAGTGAGGCTATTAGGAAGAGGTATTCATGGTTTCATTCCAGACAGGCCCAGGTGAAACACTCAACGTTGGAGCAAAAATGCCAAAGACAACAATTTTTTTTATTAATTGACAATGTAACTTTTTAAATGGGCTATAATGGGTATTGTCAGTGGTAACATGACTTATTTTGCATTTGCTGGAGAAAAGGTCAACAGAGAAACAGGGCCGAAATGGTGGAGTTCAATGTAAGATGAAGATGTGGATTCATGCAGGAGCTACAGTGAGGACTGCAGTCTGCTGGGACACATTCTCTCATGTGTTATTTTCTGCCTTTGTTTGGAATTAGATGTTGTATTTGTAGCTCCCACCGGACCGCCTTACGTATTCAAATTACAGAAAACAATGGAACTGGTGTCACGTCAGCTAGGGAAGGCGTATGACGTGTGGTCTGGCGGAAGGTGGATATTTTACTTCTTCAATTGTCTTTGTTAAAAACAAGAAAGCCATATATACACCTAGGATGGCTTGAGGGTGAGTAAAGCTTGGGGTAATTTTCATTTGAAAGTGAACTAATCCTTTAAACTATATTTTTTCTGTCTGCCCACCTGGCTTTCAGCCAATCAAATCACTCACCTGTAAGGGTTTCGGGATGGATGGATACATTTTAAAGAAAACCAATCAAATTATTCACCTTAGGGGTTTGGGGAGGGGTATATTTTAAACGTAACCAATGAAATGACATGAGGAAAGTCTATGTGCTCAGTGGCCCAATAGCTGTCTGGTTTAGGTGCGAAAATATCCCCTGACAAAATCCTTGATGGGATTAACTGCCATGGCAACAAATGACTGAAACATGGTAGAATTCCTCAGCAATATACGTCCGATCATTACGGGATCATTACAGAAGTATCCGGATTGATGGAATTCAAAATGCAGTCAGGAGTGCTTGTCAGGAGTACTTATTAGCCATTATAGTATGCACGGATCCACACTTCTACTGGAATTAGTAGACCATCTGTGGACTTTTAGTATACTCAGTTCAACTGAGTTTGGGACACACTTATTCTAATCTCACATACCATTTAGGACCAATCGTATGCACACTGAGACACAGGGACATTTGGCACGTGTGGTTAATTAAGTGATCTCACAAGTACCAAGTATGGTTTCCCATACTCGGAAATGGTGCTATACATTTCCCCCATTCAAGTACACGCACCTGAAGCAGCGGGCAGCCATTTTTGCTGCAGTGCCCAGGGGCGGATTGGGGGTTAGGCGCCTTGCTCAAGGACACCTCAGTTGTGAATAATGAGTGGAAGACAGCGCTGATCATTCACTCCCCCCACCTGGATTTCCTGACGGTACTGTGACTTGAACCCCGCAACCACTGGGTTGCAAGTCCGACTCTCTAACCATTAGGCCACAATTGCCGAAAACAAGCTCGGGTGCGATTGCTCTGTTAATGCGGTTGCTTTGAAAAAGCAGTTTTGAAAAATATGATTATTAGTTTTTTCATAGCTAGGTGGTGCCTGCTGGCGGTACACTCCGGTTTAGAGAGACGACTCCACACTTATTAAAAGTTTATCAAAATGTTTAATAGTTAATGAGCTAAATGGTTTGAGCATTAAATGTTTTCTAAGCTTTTTGGGGGGGGGGGGTCACTTTAAAAGTTTAAAAAGCTTGAGCATTTAAAGCTGCAGTTGTGCTTATAATTAACCAAATTTTATGTTCGTTAACGTGGACTTATCGTTCTTGGTGCCTTAAAAGCCAATCAGAACATATTAGATGTTTAATACACAGCTATGGGAGTGGGAATTTTGTCCAATGAGATTTCATTGTGGGTGACAATCATGACGCTACAACAATAAAGAAAGTGCATAAAGTAAATAAATGACAGAATTTGCATTTTGGGGTGAACTTTTCATTTGAATTTTCCAAATTTGAGGTTTGTGAAATTGTGATAACAAAAAACATACATTAAACATTAAAATTAAGCTCCATAATAATTATATAAAACATGAATTAAAAGGTAATATGAATAAACAGTGTTAGTGTGTCCTGGATACTGGTTGTGTTAATCTCAAGATGAGGCTTTCTGGAGTTTAATGGGGCCTTGTGTTATTTTACCTTCAGCTGTTGGCAGTCCTCCGCTTTGGGCCTCAGCCACAGCCTCAATCTCTGCAGACTCCGACAAGTTCATGTCAGCCACTGCAAAACACAGGAGACTGTTAGAGGAGTATTAGTAAAGTCCTGTGCTAAAATAACCAAGGAATAACAAGGAAAATCGAATTATAAAACTTAAGCATCTGTTCTGAGAAACACAGTAGAAGTAACTTGTAGTTCTAGAGTTTACACAATACAAATTCACAACCCATATTAGAATTCAATAAACAGGTTATTTAAAAACAAAACAAAACAATGACTTGAATATACTTTTCTACATGGTCAATACCTTGTGAGGCATATAAAAATCAAATGTCTTTCGTGTAATACAACTTGACAAAAAAAATAAATAAAAAGGTACTTTATCACAGTATGCCAATTTGAACACAAAAGACATATTTCCAAGAAGTTATTGTTGAAAGTTTCCTTCTTTTCATCTTGGATGCATGTTTTATCCAAGACAGCATTAAGCTCATCCTTCATCTGTTTCCAAAAAAATGCATCATATTTATCATAAACCACTGAAGATCACCTTACTGCTGACGGTGTGGTTTCTGAGATGTTACATAAATACCCTACATTAAGTTAATCACACAGACAAGAGGAGTGGAGTTTTCATAGAATCTTTAACTGGGCCGGTGTTTAACAAGCTCACTGTATGTGGTTAAGGGCAAATTACATCCTTGTTTAACAGTGTGGAATGACTTCCTTCTGAGACTGAAAACAACGTGAGAACCATTACATATGAGAAACATGGGGCATAATTTATGCTCTGTTAATATGATGTTGCAATGCACCCTCAATTATTTACGTTTCATCTATTCCAATAAAGTAAATAGTTTTCATTTTCTTGATAATAGGCAAATTATCCTCAAATAAAAGAAAACTGGCAAAGTGCATGCTGAAAACCACATTTGACATGCTATAAACAGCTGGTCTAGTAGTGCTGTATTTGAGTAGTATTCCATACTGCACTGCCAGATGAACCATTAGTGAGTGATTAAGACTCATCCACACAGTCCTAACAAACACACCACATGGAAGACATTAGATGGATCATATTTCATCCCAAACTGCAGTACATTAAATGAAAATGATCCCATCCCGTTTCATTATTTACAGAACTACCACAATGTATCAATGTATATGCAGATATTGATTGTATAAAAGAATCAGATTGGGGGTTTGGGCATGTGTAAAGGTGCCAAAAGACACATCACTTAACTATTTATGCAAATAATACATTGACTATTTAACATTCATCTTTGCTAAAACAAAGAACTGCAAAGATTAGGAGGATCCTGATTAAGTTAATAAGTCTCCTAATCAAATATTGTTTTTTAAGACTTTAAACTGTCCATTTTATGCTATCTTGACTAATTACACAGATGGTGTCTGTCAGAGCCGGCAATGGCTAGGGCAGAATCAACACTAGGGTTAAAAAAACCCAACAACATTTTTCTTGTAGTTGAGAAGTTCAATTTGCCTATAAAATATTTTAAACATTCCAATGCCTGAAACTATTGCACAATCCAAAGGCACCAGTTACATAACAGAAAAGGATGCTTTTAGAATTTACACTTTTACAAGAATCCATTAGTGGATTATTAATGGAATCAGCAGCACAAGAACACAGCAGAACTGGAAAGGTTTCAGAAAACCAGCATAATCATCATCATCATCATCATCATCATCAGCATATTTCCTGCTCAACAGATATGAAATTCAAAATGCTCTTGCACTATCCAATGCAAATTAGCAAAATTTAGTGACACACTTTCAAAAAATATAACTAGATGGTCACGAGTCCACAAATGAGAAACTCTAAAGGAAGAACAAGAACTTGCAAAATAGAGTTAAAGCCACAGCTATAATTATAATGACAGAGGAATGATATTGTTGGACTCACTATTAGAATATTTTTACAGCTGATAAAAGATAAAAACAAACAAATTTTAAAAATGTGACGCTTTGACTGTTGATGAGTGGATTCGTAACACCTCCGATTGGCCAATGTGTTGGCATGTTCATCGGAAATGTCTGTGATTGGCTACAATGATCAACTTGGTACTGAAATCGGTACTTTTGACAAATCTACACAATAAGGATCAACTTCACTTAAAGTGTTTGAGAGTTTAAAACGACAAAAAACTGTAGCACATATTTACAATAAACAATGTTTTTTATTATACATTGTCCGTTGGTGTGGATGCCAATACGGAGTCAATTCAAATAATTAGGCAGATCTGTGTAGTAATATTCTGAGGACAGCATATTATTCAGAAAGATAAGGCTCGTTTCCATTTCTGTTGAACCACAGTTATGGTTGTTTAATTAATAATAATAAAAACACCGGTATTAGCACCTCTGAGCACTGAACAGGTGTTTCCACTCTCAAATAATGTGCAAAAGGATTCCTGGTCTTGGAACAGCCAAAGGCACAACAAAGTGAATAATTAGGCTGACTTTGGCAAGGAGTTGTGAGAGCAAACTGAGATGAATATATGAATAAGCAGATGTTATTTGTCTAGAAGGGAATTCACATGTACACAGACAAAGACCAAGTTGATAATTTAGGCTTATTGTTCACAACTTATGATCTCTCTACAACTCTTGCATGAATATGCTCTCTGCCAAAATCACAAATGAGTCAAATACTCATTTGGTATACACATACTTCCACAACAATCATGCTACCAAATAGAAAATTAGTGCTTTGAAATGTAATTAAGTTTTTTTTTTATCCTTTAAATACTTTAATACTTAAATTATAACAGTGGTTCCTGGAGGCAAGTTGCTTACTTGTAGATTTACATTCAATTAGCCTGCATTTTAAGTTAATATAAGCATTGATATTTCATAATGCTGTAGAACTTTCTTAGTTTATCTAATTTGTGTTTCAGTTTCTTGAGGACACTGAAAAGGTTGTACAGAATTACTTCTATACACAAAAACAAGTTGTGTATATGTGCTGAAATGGAAGAAATCTCACCGAAGGGAACTCTAATCCCTTTACTTAACATTTACAACAAAATCTATAAATTAAAAACCCTACATAGACCTAAAAGTATGTGTTATTTCTGAATAAGAAATATTTATGTCATCATTACTCCCCATGCTTTTAATAAAATACAAATTATTCAAGACTTTGAGAGATTTTAAGGGCTGGATTCATTTAAAAAAAAGAAAAGAAAAAAAAAGGTCACCGTATCTTCCCACACTTTGTTCCCAAGACACCTCTACTTGAGGACTGAACCTGCAACCTTCGTCTCAGCAGCCCAGAGCAGTAATCAGTAGGCTGCCACCACACTGGAGGGAGGCCAACAAAAGGGCCAGTGTCGAGACCTGGGAAAAGGCGCTGATCTAATTATTTTGGCTCGGAGTGCCTGCGAGCACTCAACCCTCTGAATCACCACCTTTCACAGCGGATTCTCCTTTTTGAGAGAGTTACTCGCCTGGCAACTGTCGGCAAGCAGGCCGCTCTGGGTGCTCATAAAGAGGTGATGGCAAACAGCACGATGGCTGCAGTGCGCCGAGCCGCCCCCGTGGGAGAGTCCGGCTCCAGGATGGGGGCAGCACACCCTCAGCCAGACTGAGAATGTAGAAGCTTGTTAACACTCCATCTTGTCCTCTGGAGAACAGTTTATTCAGGAACTGGTTGCCAGATTCATAAAATCAAGGAATGGGATAAAGCGGAGAAACTTTGGAGAAGGTGAACTCATTGGGAAAAACGACAGTGCTAAGAACCCATTTAGTTAAATTGTAACAAATTGAGAAGAACATTGCATTCTCTTCCACAAATTAAATGTTTTGTTTAGTGCCTGACCATATATAACCATAAACTGTACACGCTTTTAAAAGGGAGATTCTGCACCTTTTGGGTTTTCTGACTGGGCACATTCCTGGCCTTATTGAGTTCAATCACTCAATCGTCAGTTCTGGTCTGCAAAAAGACACCAAGGCAATTTACTTCCAGACCTGGTTTACCAGCACATCTGCAGATGTACTTAGCATGAGGTGCCAAGCATGAAAAACAGCTCCTGATGGTTCCTGACAAGCACAGGCCACATAAGCAATGACCTGGTGAAAAGATCGTTATGACATTCCTAAGCAATTTGTTTTCTTACCTTACTACTCATTTAAAGAATGAAAAACAAGTTTCCTTAGATCCATTTACTCAACAGCTGATTGATATGGTTAGTGAGGTCAGCAGTGGCTCATTAGTTACAGATTCACTTCTTCCAATAGTTTTAAAGGACATCCGAGACATAGATCAAAGCCAGCACTGTTCTAAATTGGCAACTAAAAGGCATCAATCACCCATCAGTTCACCAAAGCTCAACATGACTCCTACAATATCATGTGACATCAAATCAAGCCCTGCAATTCCTGACCATCCATTCATTCTCCAAACCACTGGTTCCATATAGTCGCAGAATCAGTATACTGTAGCTACTGTAAAACATCTGACATAGACACTGACATCAATTTTAATAACTTTGTTTAATGCAATATCACTCATGATAATGCCATGACATAATCCACAATCGTTGCACTAAGAAAAACTGCTAAATTATGGGCTGTTTGTTTGTGGAGCTGAATGCTATAGAGAATTTTTCTATAATGCTGTTGTTGTGTGGTGAGGTTTACATACTGACTTTACCACATCTTCAGTGTGGCTTTCATATACCATGCGAGGCCGCTGGAAGTTGTTCAGCATGTAACCTAAAAGCTAATTGCCAATTACCCTGAAGCAAAAGCAGAAGGTCACGCTGTAATTTTTTACTCTTAAGTTTTATTTTCAAATTACACGCAATATGTCCCATCTTGTACATGGTGGTTAACCTGGGAGATTTGTGTAGTATTTGTTCAACAAGAGTGGTCAAGATTGCAGGTTGCATATAAAACGTGCAGACAATATTATATATATATATATATATATATAAAAATATAAAAAAGTGGCCTCTCAAAAAGCCTTACTCATTCCCACAGAGTGTATAAAAGAGACAAACCAACAACCATTTCAAATCTATCTTTCAGTAGTCATTTAACAAATCAAACGAGAAATTCCCAAAACAAGTTCAGGTACTGAATTAAAAAACAAATGCTCACAATTTCTTACATATAAAATCAATCAAATCTGTTTTAATACAAGAACTTGAGGACCACCATCACACAGTAAACAGTTGCTGGCAAGACCATTGGAAAAAGACTTCAAACGAGATGGTAAGAGCAAATATTTGTTCGTAGTCCATACATCTAGTCCCCCCCCCCTTCAAGGCCAGCAACATTCTGAGAATCTGAGCAGAATATGCCTGATCTACACTATCCAACTATTGTAACAAAGGCAACTTTAGATCTTTAAGTCAGCATAACAATTTGAAATCAATATTTTGAAGGAATGTTCTGGAATCCAAACCCAAAAATAAATAAATATTTATTATTTTACATATATAAATATACATATACACATATACACATATACATGAATATACACATACATACATATATAAATATACACATATATACATATATAAATATAAATATACACATATATACACATATATACATATATAAATATAAATATACACATATATACACATATACACATGTATCCATATACACATATATACACACATATACACATATACATATACATATATACATATATAATGCAAAGAATAGACCGCAACATTTTGTTGCCTTCTTAGATACCCAGATTCTAAAGCAGCATAACATGTGTTCATCACGGAAAAAGCATTGTGATGAGCTTATTGAAAATGCTCGTCAAAATGGGAGACAAGGTGAGAGAAATGACAACTACAAATACATCTGTATTTCTTTCAATACAGAATGTAAATAAGAAAAATAAGTAAATCTAAATCTTTATCTTCGATTTGGATATAGATAGATATTTAGACAGACAAGATATAAATTTAAAGATATAAATAAAGACTGAAATAGTATTTCAATGTCAATACATTCCAAAAATTTCTTTAAATGTCTTTTTTTTTTACAACTTTTTTACATTTTTTTTACAGTGCTATATCTATATAAAGTTTACATTTATTCATACAATTCATTTATTTATTGAAATGATTATATCCATCCATTAAGGGTGTAACAATGCCCTTCCAACCGGTTGAAAATCAATTAAAATGTGTAACAATTCAAGTCAGTTGAGATGCTAAATGAATCACAATACATTTGGGGGTGGAGGTTTATTTGAGTGCATAGCTGAGGGGTGTAAGACTGTTCAAAAAAGTTTAGATGACATTTTCTTTTCATCTTACTTCCATGGAATGCATTTAAAGTATTGTTTATAAGCATGCAGCGCTGCTTTGTTCGTGAGAAAATCATATCATGAAACCAGTATCGTGAATCGTATTCATCCATCCATCCTAGAGTACATACTTTAGGAATTAACTACGCAAGGTTGCCAAATACTCGATTAATTGGCTGAAATTAGCTATTGTAAGAATCGACTGAGGTAACGGTGCCGGTTTAACCCATTACCAGAAGTATTAACACACTTGGCTGCAATTTCCCAAAAGCATCTTGAGCCATGTTGATTGTGGAGACCACAGACAGTAAAAAAAGATGGACAACACCTTCACTCTCTTCCATTGTAGAAAGTGAAGCCGCAATATCAAGGTCCCGCCCACATTCAGAACAAATGTCGGTGTAAAATAAACAGTAATGGAAATGTAGAAATTAAAGTTAAAGCTCCAATCAGCTCACAAAGATCCAAAAAAGAAAAAGTCCATTGGCGCCTCTGTGACTACTCCTACTTCAGAGAAGCTGTCAATCTCGGCTGTCAATCATGGCATCACAAGCCCGTTTTTATAGCATCAAAAAACTAAAACCAAACGTTTTTTGAAGAACGAATATCTGAATTAACACCAGTGCGATAACTGCCAAAAATTAAAGAAATTGTCTTAGGAAAAAAAATATTTGAAGTGTAATTTGATTGTTCAGTTTGTCTCATGTCAATTACATTTCGTGGAGAGGGCGGGGTTTATGACCTATACTGCTTCCAGCCACCTCCACGCTTGGTGGAGGTCATTGCCACTCAATGAAAAACTTTGGACAATGCAGCCCATGTCAATGGATCTACAGGTTTTGTTCTTAAATGTCTATTTTTTTCAACTGTAGTCTCTGAAGTTTGTCAAATTGAAAAAAGCTGATGACCACAGTTTAGGATTTACCTTAAAATTCGGTTAACAATGTACAACATAGACAATGAGGCAACTAGAGTTTGTGACAGTTATAGGATGAAACAAAGTGAGTGCATTACTGGGTGTGTGTGTGTGTGTGATAGAGCTGTACATAACTCCTGACTGGACCAGTGTCGAGACAGGAAACGGAACGTGTCACTAATCGAGGCAAGAGCGTAACATGAAAGTCTTTCACACTAAAAACAAAATCAGCAGAGATGGGATTCCATTAGAGTAGAGTATTTTTTCAGGACAAAAGTGTAATTACATGGCAGCATATGAGCTTTGCTCAGATCTTCCACACAAATGATGGGATAATAACAGCTCTCTCCACACACATAAACTCCCTCTGGGCAGTGTGTTTATCTGCAGGAATGCTGGTAGTCATAACAAGACTAAATATATAAAGTGTAATAGGTCATCACATAAAATGAGGAGCATTGTGCAAATATGATCGTATTGTGGAGATAACAGCTCTCCCCAATGCATTGAACTATGACGTACCGCATCAGTCACAGCTTTCTAAAATACTTCAACTTTGGCATTTACCAGACAAATAAAATAAAGGACGTATCCAAAATTTTATTCTGCACTAACAGGTTTACAAACAATTTAAAGTTTGATCTTTTGGACACATTGGAACACGTTTTTTTGAGATGTAAACAGACATGTGAAGGTTGCGCATCAGTGAAAACAACAATAGCACCCATTGTTTATTAAGGGAAAAGTGGTTAATTTTTTTCATTTTCGGAGCTAAAACGGTGCAGAAAAAAAAATCTGAACCAGCCCGCCTGGACTAATGGAAAAAACCCTAAAAGCTGAGCCCTGATATATTAATTGTGACATTACAATGAGTTCATGTGAAGATTGTTTTAAGTTCAGTTAAATTAAAAGTGGTTATATTTTTTAAACCTCATTAAATATTAAAAATGATAACTTTCATTTATACTGTAGTGTTAAATGACTAAAAATGAGAAAAATTGTTAGGTGCAAATAATCGTGATTGATTAATTTTTTTTTAAATCGATTGACAGCACTAGTTAAAATACTGTCTTCTAACACTTATTTAACACTACAAAAAGTACACCAATTGTCAAGGTCACTGTAACAAAAACAAACAACATTGACAAAAAAAGCCCACTTGTCATTTAAAGTAGACCTGTTTAGGTTAGTAAATAAAGCTGAGCTGAGACACCCATACACATTACCATGTTCCTGTAACACCTGTGTCTAACTATACCAGTGTCTCTAACATTTAATGCTCCGGCTGGAAAGTGGACAAAACTCGCACTAACAAAACGTCAGGCAGTTTCAGCCCACTACACTGGCTTGTGTCAGACGACATGCTACAATTTACATTCACTGACACAAGGAGACCTTAAACTTTCCACCCCGGAGAACGGTCTCCACAGTCTATGCCTCAGCAATTCTCATATGATTTTCATGTTGGACAAAAATCAAACCCCCGAAGTGGGGCAGTGGGCAATATTCAACAGGGAGAAAGGGGAGGAGTGCTTCATCAGACTTGTTACAGACCAAATTTGTGGACCGTCTGCCAACTTAAGTTTATTTAAGAAACCACCCTGTTATTAGAACAAAGCAATAAATTCCATTTACATGAGGAAGCCTTTGAGTCGCACCATTTTGTGTGCCATCCTCAAAGGAAAACACTCCGTGCCCTTAATTCTAAAAGGGGTTATTCACAGAATTGCTACAGAATAACTATTCGGGGTTCCACAAAGAACTGTCCAGTGAACAGTTCTTTTTTTTTTAGTCTGAAGATTTTCTTAGTACACAGGAAAACCTTATGTGCAATGAAAAGATTCCAATTTAATAATATGAAGAACTCTTTTCCAATAAAGAACCTTTTAAATGTAAAGATTATACTGTTGTTAAATGTTCTTTATGGAACCACAAATGCCAAAATAGAACCTTTAATTTTTACAGTTTTTATTGTTGGTCTTGAGCAGATGTAACCTGTCAAAGCAGGATTTAATCAAAACTTCAACCTAAAGTTATAATGTTGTATTCTTCAATAAAAAAAAAAAAAAAAAAAAAAAAAAAAAAAAAAAAACACCATCCTTTAAGGAACTCATGAATTCTGCAAGTAAATATCTCATAGTTCTTATAGTGTTATTTTTTTGTTGTTGTTTAGTACTAGTGTCCATGTAGCCATTTTTAAATAGTAAAAGTAATCCATGTGCTGTATGCATGCATGCATTTCTTTTGTATGTGAATAAACTGTAAAAAAAAAACAAAAAAACTTTTCAAAATTGTAAATAAAACTGATTGGAGTATAGTTTACAAGAATGTATATTTCAGTCTTTTAAAATTTCATGTTTAATTCAATGCGTTACTTGCCATTCTTTGAAATTGTGAAATTTACTAGCAATTTAAAATTGTAAATCGAGGTGATTAAAACAGATGAAGAGTAAATAGTAGACTATTTTTCCAACCATTTTTTTTAACCGTTTTAAACTGAAAAAAAAAATAAATTCTTCTCCTTGAATATTTGGGTTGCATCGACTTTGAGACAAAAATTGTGTTTCATGGTATGACTAATTTTATTTCACAATAACGATACATTACACAACATAGTTATACATGTAGTTATTCTGGGGAAAAAATAGCTATTACACATATAACAAATAAAAGCAAATGATTTAGAAGTTTTTAGAAGTACTTCACCTTGTTCAATTTCTTGTTCTTTTATTTGGTAAACTATACTGACAGCTAAATCCCCGGTACATGTTTGTTTATATTACGATTTTAAGGGGCTTGTTTTGCTCTTTTTGTGATAACTGGCAAGTGGCAACCCTTTACCTGGAGCTTTAATCAAAAGGGAAGAGGTTAGAAGTGACTAGGAGAGCTGCAGTATGCAAACAGAAGTATTTTAAATTATACACATCTTGTAACTGCGTCATTATTGTACTCTAGCACTGCAGCTCAGCATTTCATATCTTATTGCGTGTGGATGCGTCTTTTGCATCATTAAAATGAAATCGTTAATTTGTTTGAGCATTAAGTTGAGAGGTATCGAAACGAAGGAAGATTTTATTAGCTGTTTCTGATCAGTAGCCGATCGTTTGGAGTGAGAAATGTAATGCAAATGTGTTGCATTCTCAATATTTAGTAATTTTGCCTCAGATACAGGATTATGTATAGTAGCTTTAACAATCAGGTTGTTCATTCCCACAGCAACCGCTTGCGCATCCAGCCTGAATGCGATTCTCTGTGTAAAAGTAACTGTACACTAACTGTACAAAAAAAAGAAAAAAAAAAGAAAGATGACAAACTTTATATTATTTAAGGCTATTTCTATTCGTTTTTATTTCTATTTATTTTCTATTTATATATTAACTGTTGTTGTCAAGTAAGTTTCATTCATAATACTTTCCCCTCTAAACTGTCCGGGTGCTGCACCGCTGTCGCAGTTGACTGCTGCCACCTTTGTTTGCGACAAGATCACATTAATAACAATCCTTTATAAAATCGAATTCCTTTGTGGATCCTCCTGATCAACTCATTCGTCTATCTCCAGGTTTCTTTGACAAATCGCAGTGACTTCTCGCAAGCTGCATGAGTTAACCACGCCCACTTATTTACATATTGCGGTGGCGGTGACATACAAGGAATAAAAACACAAATCTGTCATGGTTGTCATTTTATACAGCAGTAACGCTATATGCCGTCATACCGTCCAGCCCTATGATACACTTATTTAGAGTTCATAGAGACGAATGGCACATATTCATTAAAAGCAGTAAAGGATAAATGAGAATGTTATGTTTGGTCATGCATTGATAGACTTGCTCCAGCAGGTCTGGGAACCACTGGGCCTTTATTGAGACATCTTCTGGTTTTCATCATCTCTAGCCTGTCAATAGCCAACTACACGCCTCTGGGGACAGACCTTCACAAGTGTACAACTCCCACAAAACTGCTCTAACAGATGCGAAAAGTTTCAAAATGATCCTTTTCCACGTGCATCCAAAAGTGCTAGTAAAACATTTGTTGTTGGCGATTGTATGCTTCACAACACTTTATCTTGCAGAACTTTGCTGAGAAGCCAGAATTTCCCAAATGGTATTCCATTATGAAGAATGCTTTGACAAAAAGGAAAGACTTGTGTGCAATTTTTTATTATATAACATTATATTACATACATACACACACACAGACTGGTCATATAATTAGAATATCATCAAAAAGTTGATTTCATTAATTCCATTCAAAAAGTGAAACTTGTATATTATATTCATTCATTACACACAGACTGATACATTTCATATGTTTATTTCTTTTAATTTTGATGATTTATAACATTAGAATATTGTGAAAAGGTTCAATATTGAAGACACCTGGTGCCACACTTTAATCAGCTAATTAACTCAAAACACCTACAAAGGCCTTTAAATGGTCTCTTGGTCTAGTTCTGTTGGCTACACAAACATGGGGAAGACTTCTGACTTGTACAAGGTGTCAATGGTTGTCTTTTGGACAACTGTCAAGGAGGGCAAGACAAAAGGTCATTGCAAAAGAAGCTGGCTGTTCACAGAGCTCTGCGTCCAAGCACATTAATAGAGAGGCGAAGGGAAGGAAAAGATGTGGTAGAAAAAAAAAAAAAAAAGTGTACAAGCAATAGGGATAGTGAAACAAAACTCATTCAAAAATGTGGGGGAGATTCACAAAGAGTGGACTGCAGCTGGAGTCAGTGCTTCAAGAGCCACTACGCACAGACGTGTGCAAGACATGGGTTTCAGCTGTCGCATTCCTTGTGTCAAGCCACTCTTTAATAACAGACAGCGTCAGAAGCGTCTCGCCTGAGCTAAAGACAAAAAGGACTGGACTGCTGCTAAGTGGTCCAAAGTTATGTTCTCTGATGAAAGTAAATTTTCGATTTCCTTTGGAAATCAGGGTCCCAGAGTCTGGAGGAAGAGAGGAGAGGCACACAATCCATGTTGCCTGAGGTTCAGTGTAAAGTTTTCACAGTCAGTGATGGTTTGGGGTGCCATGTCATCTGCTGGTGTTGGTCCACTGTGTTTTCTGAGGTCCAAGGTCAACGCAGCTGTATACCAGGAAGTTTTAGAGCACTTCTTCATGCTTCCTGCTGCTGACCAACTTTATGGAGATGCAGATTTTATTTTCAAACAGGACTTGGCACCTGTACACAGTGCCAAAGCAACCAGTACCTGGTTTAAGGACCATGGTATCCCTGTTCTTAATTAGTCAGCAAACTGGCCTGACTTTAACCCCATAGATTTTGTGAATGATATTGTGAAGAGGAAGATGCGATATGCCAAACCCAACAATGCAGAAGAGCTGAAGGCCACTATCAGAGCAACCTGGGCTCTCATAACACCTGAGCAGTGCCACAGACTGATCGACTCCATGCCATGCCGCATTGCTGCAGTAATTCAGGCAAAAGGAGCCCCAACTAAGTATTGAGTGATGTACATGCTCATACTTTGTTCATACTTTTCAGTTGGCCAAGATTTCTAAAAATCCTTTCTTTGTATTGGTCTTAAGTAATATTCTAACTTTCTGAGATACGGAATTTGGGATTTTCCTTTGTTATCAGTTATAAATCATTAAAATTAAAAGAAATAAGCATATGAAATGTATCAGTCTGTGTGTAATGAATGAATATAATATACAAGTTTCACTTTTGAATGGAATTTGTGAAAATTCAAAACTTTATGATATTCTAAATTATATCGCGCGCACGCACATATACATATATATACACATATAAGAATAAACATTTATATATGTGTGTGTGTGTGTGGCGTGTGCACCATTTTATAACCATAAAGTAGCTTATATAGTCTTAGACAGAAGATTCTTTCAGTCAGGTCTAGTTAAACTTCTGAACCCTCCACCTATATCATATTTGGAAAGGTCATCAGGGGTTTCATGCAATGAACAGGACTGATGTGTCACGGAGAGGAAATGGCAGAGTCATTCATCGCAGACAGCGAGGACAAGCCCTCAGGGAGGCCTGGGCTTTAGAGGCATCTAATGACACCAGCATCACCAGACATACATATATACACTTTTTATTGTAATCTCACACATGGATCTGCTTTTTTTCCTTTTTATAACAACTGGACGTTGGCTATACTATAATTTCAATAATAAAATACATGTGATATCTTATTAAATATTTATCAAACAAACAATACAAGTCTCATTCTCAGTGAATAAAGATTACTTATTCAATAAAATAATTGATGAAAAGGATTACAAAACCACCAAATAGGTGGCGATGTGCACTAAGTAGGCTAGGTTATGTAAATCACCATTAAACAAAAGGAGGAGGAAGTACAATAACATGCTTTTTCTCAGCGTCCGTTTCCATGGTGAATCATTGATTCATCGCTCGGTTGAGAACGTCTTGTGTGTTAACCGGGAACATCCTCTGGGTTGGCTGAACTTACTCCCTGATGCTTTTTTGGAACCAACATACCTGGAGTAAGCAAGGTTTGGGTTAATCAACCGAGAGTTCAGGGTATATGTGACGGTAAGTTAACCATCCTTTCTGGAATACCCCCCAGTAGTTATAGGAATGGTTAACCTCACCTGTTTGGCTTTATTGTTCTGTGTTTTTTTTTTTTTGGGGGGGGGGGGGGCAGTTGGTACATGTGTATTATGTGTGTCCGTATGCGTGTGTATTGTACATGCTCATTGAGATTTAAGAATAAGGATTGCTATGCATGTACAGCAGTTTTTATGTTTTCCTTGTGTTTGTGCAAGCAGTCGGTGAAGAGAGTCATTGATGTTTATGTACAACGTTTTTGAAGTGTTGATCATTGTAGCCAATCACAGACGTATATGTTGAGCTTGTGACCACAATGGCCAATCAGGTGTTTACGAATCCCCTCAAACAGCTCTCAAAGTGTCACATTTTTAAAGTTTCAGTATCGACTTAAGTTACCGAAGTTGGTACTTTTGACAACACTACTAACAAGCACTGCTGGAGTTGGCCTTTCTTCCCAAATCATTTTGTCATTTCATACCCTAACTAAGTTGTATTCTTCTTCCCAATATAGCATACTCCTTATATTTTGATTGTTTAATAGAACCTGAAGTTTACTTGGAAGCAAATATTGTGCAAATATCTCCTCCATACATCACTTTTGGCAACTACTGCATGTATAGTCCATACACTTATTGCGCACCGTTACCCTCTGAATTTAAGCTTTGTTTTCTGTGGTTTAAATGTAAACTGCTGTGGATTTCTTGAACTTGGCCTGTAATTAGATAATCAACTCAACTTCAAGTGAGAAGCAATCAGGCCAAATAGGTTAATTCCCAACTGCTCCATTGAAATGGTACTTCGCTTGTCAAGTCCGAGAACATTTGCTTTGTAAAAAAAAAAAAAAAAAAAAAAAAAAAAAAAAAAAAGTGGCTAAAGGCCCTTGCACGCAAAGCACAAATATTCAGTGGCACAAAGATTATTTCTATGGAGTGATCATTAGGACTTCAACGTCATTTTTTTATTATTTGCCAAGTGATCTGTGATGGGCAATAAGATTTGAGCTCTGTTTTGCGTCTGTAGTCATATTTTCATATTTCTGAAAAGATTCTCAAAAAAAAAACTGAAATATGAAAAGGTGCATTGCACCATCTATTGTACCAGTGTGAAATTGCTTTTTGTTCCATGACATGGACATTGCTGAATTGTTTACATTTCACCATTGCTTCATGCTATGAGTAGTTCATTTCCTTTAGTACCTCTGTCTCTTTTCCATTTTCAAACACTTTCTGTAAATCAACAAAAGGGATTCATTAAGAGCTTCAGTATTCATATATTTTAGGTTCACTCCAGTGGTTACGAGCCAACACGTCACTGGTAACGCACCACTTCTAAACAACCATTGACATTCTGGCTTGTGAAACGGCCAAATCAGACCAAATGTAGTACACAATGTACAAATATTTTATTGTGATTCAGGGACAATGAAGACAAAAAAAAAATGTTCCATTTACACCGCAAAACAAATGATCTGTTTTTTTATGACTTGAGTATAAACTCCAAATATCAAAAGGACAAAATTGCAGTAAAAATTCAACAATGCACTTACACACAAAAATCCTTTTCTCTGCATTTCTAGCCTGCTTCCTAATCTAGTTATCAAATAAAACTTCCAAAGTATATTATGAATATTGTTGGCTTCTTGACTTTTGTTCCTCTCATGTCACCTTGGATAAAGCCATCTGCTAAATGCATACATGTAAATTTATAAATTGAGTCATTTTACATGTTTTGGGTACAGGAGATCAGCAGGAAAAAAAAAAAAAAAAAAAAAAAAGTCCTTGCAACAGCTTTCAAGGGAGTGAATAGTGGTTGGCGCCAGCTGCCTTTATAATGTGGCCCCGAATGCCAGTTCCACTGAATTGTTCTTCAAACCATTTGAATAAACCTGACATAGAAGCTCATCTCTTCAGCGGACTGAATGATGAAACCATGCAATGAAAAATATTAAATCTACAAAAGTCTTTCCATTTTTATAATATTTAGTGACAATTTTTAGTTAAAAAAAAAAAAAAAAAAAAAAATGCTTGGCTAGACAAAAGATCCTATGATGTTTTTCAGAAGCCTTGCCTTTTAAACCCTTTAAAATGTGCCAACATGTGCATAATATGTTTAAATACACGATATCAGCAATGAGTAGGTTATGTTACAGACAGAGAATGGGGGTGGGTCCCTTTTTGAACATCTGCAATAAATACAAATAATAGTTTACTAAATGATAATGGCAAACCAATCAAGTAAACCGCAATTTCATACAGTAATGAACAAATTTACAGTTAAAAGCCATTCGTCTTTTTGCTCAATATGGTGTTTGTTCATCAAGTCAGAAAAACCAATACAAAACTACAAAAACAGATGCAAAGTACTGTACTGTAAAGCCTCACTATGGCAGTATGCTATGGTATTAAAACGTACTCATAATATACAAAGAAAAACCATGGACATACATTCATTGAACCTTCTCTCTCTGTCTCTCGTGCGGCCGTGCCATGTGCTCAGCAGATGTGGGAAAACAAGTGCTTTCCTTTTGTACCTCAAACTTGTTCTGTATAGTGGCTTGACAATATCCGGCTAACAACCTCGACGCTCATTAATAAAACTCTGACCCTACTTCACAAAGCCAGGAAGCTCTTCTCACAAGCCTAGAAATGTGTAATCCTTCACGTCAGTTAAATTAAAAATCTGTCTAATAGTGCTAGTCTGTAACAGCAGTGGGTAAACTAAAGTAAATTAAAACGTACACCATTTAAAATTCAACCCAAGCTCATTGGAAAAACGTCCCTGTTTGTGACATCTTTCAAATATTACTTTGCTTCTTTCACTTTTTGAAACACCAAGTTATCTGAAACAGATGAACCTTAATCTGACGTTTTATTGCATTGGTTGTTGTACATGTCGCAGCAGTTCAGAAATTAAATGTCTGTTGAGTGGCACTAGAAGGTTAATGCTCTTTCACATTTGAAAATAATATGCCACCTATACTAAACACTACAATAATCCTAACAGATTTAAAAAATAAAAAACAAAAACAAGAAAATTTTCTGAAGCAATCCGGCCATTTTAGCTGCATCTATAAGTCTTTGAGTTCTCTTGTTTGTGTTAGTAGTGACTTGTGTTTCACTCATTATTACAAGTGCAATGGTATACCAGGTGAGCTACCGAGCAAGTTTACCATGCCAGAAAAGCCATACGGGTGCTGTTTATGTTATGCAAATGTCAAAATATACATAATTTAAATATCAAACAACATGGCATTTGAGCAAGGAACCACATGAAAATACGAAACATTCACACGAAAAATTAAATCTGCTAACCACAATTTGTTTGTAAAAGAATAAAAAGTTTTTCTACCAGTAGTCCTCATTTCAGCAGAAAAACTTTTTCATAGTTATGTTTTGAGCAAAAATGTAGGTAGAGACATGCTTTTCAAAATGAGCCCATGTTGTTTACATGACTTTAATCCACTTAAGAACCATGTCGGTTAACAAGTCCTCTCCAAACTGACCTTTTAGGCCAAATACCACCTTCAATCAAATTAGAATATTCTGTTTGCCCTGAAAGTGTAATCACGATTTCTGGTCAATGGCTTCAACTTTTGGCTGGGAATAAAAGTGTTTGTAGACATATCAGCACGGACACACTAACGGGGCACTCCACATACCACACCAGGGTTTAGAGGTGCCCAAAACAAACAGCCTCTTATGAACAGATGCAATGCTTTCAGACAGAGCAGCTCTTTTTCCTGACCTTTCAGACACGTGTCTGGGTGAGAGAGAGTCTTCTCTTTAATGTTACAGATTAGCACCATTTACACAAAGTCAACAAAATCAAAATTGGCCCTATTTACATTATACTATGGAAAATACAGCCACATTTCAAGAGGAATATTCAGCAAGCGGTATGAATGTTTTGTATACACAAAAGGAACCCAACCCCCCAGCATGTTCTGTACTTCTTTTCATATCCCCTTCTCTTGGCCCCCCATATCCTTTTAAATGGCCCCCAGACAAAGATCAGATTAGTCCAATTTCCTTTGATTTTATCCTGACTCAATTGGAACTCCAGAGATGACATTTCTGACCGTAAGTTACTGAATTACGAATGAAAAACAAATCAGAGCCAGTTTAGGGGAAGCATTTATGAAGCCACTAGAGGAAGTCTTTACTGTCTGTGAACAACCGCAATTAAACTTAAAAGAGCCCAAACCAGCAAACAACAGGTCTACAGCATTCATCCATTCACTCACTCATTCAAACCGAGTACGGCCTCTTGATTCAAGTAAATATTTTTAATTTCTTATACGTACTTGAACACAATGCTACCCACCACCAAAAAGATTTGTTTTTTTGGACATATACCATGGTGATACCAAATAGGCTTAATCAATGTAAACAGCCTGCAGTACTAATAATACAGAATACCAATTTACCAGTGGATTTAACCAGTAAATTTAATGCTCAAATTTTGTATGCAATTTGCATACATGCATTTGAAATCTGAATTAACGGTCTGTGCATTTAGATGTTTCTGGGTTAATAAGTGTTGTATGTGAATTCACGCATCATGTGGGAACTCTGAAATAAAGACTGAATTTTTTCTAAACTGGTACCATGCAAATATAAGTGCATTTTGTATAAATAAATTTTATATTTATTTTTGTATTTTATATAAATATTTTGGTCATACCGCTCACCCTTATTCAGCATTATCAATGTACCATCCCAGTTTTTTTGTTTGTTTGTTTTTGGTTAGTGCCAAAAACTAAGCAGTTCAACAGCTAATAAATGAAAAATGAGATCTAGAGCTTTGAATAGAAAGGTAGGCATGAGTTTGAAAATGCAACGTTCTTGCAATGACTGACTGTGGTCATGAAAGAGCCCTTTGAGACTGACGGCATCTGACTGGCCCATCTACTGCCATCCTTATCCTCGCTCAAGCTGTTTTCTCACTGGATCTCCCCCACTTTCTCCCTCTCTGTATGTGTCTTTGTTGTTTGTCAGCCCTCACCTTTCTTCATGTCAAAGCACTGTTAACAACCCTTAACAAAGCACCATTTACTTTCAGTCACAATGAGAGCCTTTTGGCCTAAATAACACCCCTGCTTAGGCAAATAAATTGTTGGTACAGGGTATAAAACACTGCGTCTCAAACATGATTTACACTGAACATCAAATGGCAATGCAACAATCCCAATACTGTTTATAGTTTATTGAGAGAAAAAAAAAAAAAAACTCAGTGAAATGTATCAAAACAGCAATGAACTATAGTAGGCCAGCATGATTTGGGGAAATTTGAATAAAAATCGCAACCGATTTAAAATGGGATTCAAAAAAAAAAAAAAAAAAAAAACTTTGCACAATTTGGCCAAAAATGTAGTGCTTTTATATCAATGGCTATGAAATAATGATATAACATAATAAATGGTAGTAGTAGTAGTAGTAATAATAATTTCATAAAAATAACCACTTTAATTTATAGTACACATGTAAATTTATAATACTACTATTTATGGCTGTCTTAACTCATTTTCAAATGTTAAACCATCAAGATTTTATTCTGGTGAAAAACTGCAGACAGCCTGTAAAGCTTCTCTTTTGATAACAGCTGGTTTAAGCACTTTGCTTTACAAGTTTGGGAAAATATTGCTCCATGTTATGTTCCCAAATGCACATTAAAGCGGCTCAAACTCAACAGATGCAGAGATGCGTTTGTGTGAAGCAGCATTTACTGTGAAATTGTGTTCATTTACATCAGTGCAGCTCATGATCTGATGTTTTCAGTGTCGTGATTCGATCACGATTTTTTATCGTGAATGATTAAAACGTCTCCACTATCTGCTTCTGAAGATAGTGGAGATAAGAAGACAGTTCTGAAGATATAGTATCGTGCTACAGAGCATTCTGAGTTACAGTTATGACACCTTCATCCCAACATACATTCACATCACGTTAACACAGAGGTAGGGCTGTGCAATTAATAGCAGTTGATTTTGATACCGATTTTGGCTTTTTGACTAAAGTTTACATACACCCTGTAGAATAATCGATTCATAGATAATTCAGGTAACGACCCAGTATTAAGAATCAAGTGTATAAAATTTTGAATGTGGCCATTTTTATAAATTCAGCCGCCATTTTTTGTCTTGTGGACTATATGTAAACATCTGTTATGTGAAAGTTTATTCAGGACAGAACAAAAAATAGTTTTCATGATCCTTATTTTGCTCAAATTAACATTTTTGCATATTCTGCAAGGGTATTGTAAACTTTTGAACTCAACTGCATAAATCGACGTAAAATGATTATTGCGCTGCTGCCCCATTCTGCGGTGTGCATTTGTTCCTCCCTAAGCCAAACTTAACATTCAAATCAGATGAATAAGTGAGTGTTGTAAAATGCAGTCTACTGTTGCTAAACTGTGGGATGTGCTTGATATTAAACACGGTGTTATTAAAAGCGTATTAAGTTGCAAAAGAGATGCGGTTCCCTGGATGGCTTCCGGTGCGCGTGCTCTGAGAGCATGCATAAGCAAAGTATACTGTGGGCCTAAACGTCAAAGAGCCTACACAATATTGTAATGCTGCTTTGGCGAGTATTGTTGAAACAGTCGGTTACATCTTAAAATTAATGTAAACAGTTGAGAAAGAAAATGGATGTTTAACAGTATATTCGATCCGTGCAGCTCTTAAACTGACAACGGCCTAATAAATCAGCTGCTCTCACCCACTGCTCTTGAATGAATAACTTTTATAGGTTTTATTAAAGATAGTTGATCGTGTGTATGTGAAGGTTTGTATTTTTGTTCTAATGTATTTCTCGGTTTTGTTCGTAATTAGTTTCTTTGTTCTTATTGTATAACAGACTGTTTACTTGTCTCCTGTAACGTTTGAGGACATTTAAGTTACATTGGTTAACATGGTATTATCTTTTGCTTAAGTATCAATAATTGTGAAATTTCAGTGAAATTTAAAATGACTCTTATCATAAGACTTTGATCATGTATCCCATCAATAATTGTTAAATAATCATGATTTCAATATTGACCCAAATAATCCTAATTATGATATTTGCAATAATCGGGCAGCCCTATTGCAATTATTCACAATGATAAAAGTTCATTTGAATACATTTTAAAGCCTTGCCAGCTTTAACGGCTGTTCTGACAAGTTTTTCTGAACACTTACACCCGAACAACATGCACACTAAAAGCTTGTCAAACCAGCGCTTGAGCCCTAAACCAAGTTATCTTTCGTGTCTTATTGAACTTAAACTGCCAAATACACATAAGGTTTATATAAAGTCGATTATGTCTCAAGTGAATGCAAACAGTTGGGAGGAAACCGGATGCGCCTCTGTATATTAGATCCGTGCATGAGGTCTTAATGACAAGCTGCAGCAGGTTTTTTTAGGCTGCTGTCACTAAGTATTCAGTGAAGAGCAGTAAATGATTTGTCTTGTTAATTTAAGTAGCTTTAATAAGAATCAATGTATAATTTATTCATTGTCTATTCATTGTTATTTTTACACTTGTTTCTTTGATTTCTTGAATACTACTGTTGAAAAAAGATTAAAGCAGTGTTTCATTTGTATATTATACTGTATTTGTAATGTGCATCTTTGTCCTCATTTTTAATACATCTTCGCACAGCCCTACTTCGGCCTAAATGGTCTTATATATTTATATTTTATTACCTTGTAAGACTACATTTAAAAAAAATAGGGAAAATAGTTTGACCGTACGTTCGTCACTTGCAAAATAGTAAAACCAACATGATTCATGATTATAATTTTCTAGGGAGAGAAAATAAATAAATTAAAAAAAAAATCATAAATTACATTTTTGCCATATCGCCCACCCCGAACTGCAGCCTTTCTGATTTAATAAATCACACTAAACCATATTATGAATTTGAATTTATTTCGATTAATTGTGCAGCCTTCCTGTAGAAGTACAACAACATGCAAAATTATTTAACAAGCTAAATAACAAAACCTTATTTTACTTTCCAAAATTTGAGTTATATTCTCTCCTGAATTTTTAAAGTTTTATGCTCAATTAATCGCACAGGGTTATTTGTAAATTTGTACCAAAATCCTGCAGAGCACAGACTTTAACAATAGTGCAAAATAGTAAAACTAACCATGAATCTACAAAAACATTACTGGGCAGCTTTTTTTGAAAAGGTACCCAAATATGGACAGAAGACGTGACCTAGTACCACTTGTTCAGAGCACACCACGACCACGACCACACACACACACACACACACTAATGTGATAAATCCATCACTGCTGATGTGTGTCATACTGCCTCATGGGACCTTGATGATAACACCCAGAACTGGAATAAACAGTGGTGGGACCTTGTAACTCTTTACGTAAAATATCACCATAACTTCAGTTTCCATATACACAGAGCCCTGTGGTTGGCCAGGGCTTGGGTTTTCTTCTTTGCACTGTTGTTTTCATAAAGTGTGCCTCTCCCAGCTTAGAGGGATTCAATAGCAAATATTTCAGCACCTCACGCAAAGTTTACAGTTTCTCTACATAAACACAGCTCAAACGGCTCAGAGTGATTGGGATTAAGAGTCAATCTCAAAATCTTAGAAATGCCAAATGCTGCTGCTGTTTTTCCTTACAATATTCCAGATTAGAAGTGCAGTCATCAGAAATATGCCAAGACCAACACTTTTCAGCCGCGCTCAACAGGGACAAACTGCATATACCAGGACAGTAACGGATTCAAAATATTTACTGACAGAATTAAAGCATCAGATGATTTGAAAGTGAGACCATGTGAAGGTATGAATTAAGATTGGTCTCTTCAATATAGATTTTTTGATGGAAGATGCCAATATCTTAGATATATGCCTGATCTAAACACATACATACACATTTATATTTAATGTTAAATAAAAAAAAAAATAAAAAAAATAGAAATCTTACCCAAATCTGGTCATTTAAATTAAACTTTAAAAAAAGCTCTAGGTTTATAGGGCAGCACAAAAATGTGCTATATATATATATATATATATATATATATATATATATATATATATATATATATATATATATATATATATATATATATATATATATATATATATATATATATATATAAAAACAATTACACATTATTTATTATTTTATCATCATGATCAACATCATTAAAATGATTTTTTATTATTATTATTATTATTATATTTTATATTATTATAATTATTATAATAATTATTATTACCATTTAATCTGAAACTGCAATGATATGATATGATAGAACCATAGCAAAACAACCTGATACAGTATGTCAAAACAGATCCGTCTATTAAGTCTATTAAGTGTAAACGCAAACTAATAGACCTGACACTTGTGTATTGTGTATGTTTGAACATTTTTTTTCACTTTATCTTTTAATAAACAATGTTTACTTATAAACATTTGAAGGCTACTTGCTATTTACGTGTATTAATTACTTATGACCATCGTATATAAGCTCATTTAATTTAATTCATTTTTATTTTAAAATGGTTAAATAAAATTGTAAAATAGCTCCAAATAATTTGCTATAGTACTATTGGTCCTGAGAAGCATTAAATGTTACTGATATTGTTACGGACCGTGACAACGCTACAGGAATTGCCTCTTTTTCCAGAAGCCAAGTTGATTAATCGTTCAGAATTCAGATACTAAAACAAAAACAAAAAACAAGAAGAAAAAAAAACTTGGCAGTTGACTTGTTACAGAGGTTTAGAAGTTATTCTGTTTTAATTGTATTCTGAAAACAGACATATGTATTTACCTGGAATAACATGCAGCAATTGGTCATGCCCAGCAATGTGCATTAATCAAGTTATAATAGAGTTCAATGTTCAATGTTGACTTGCAGATATATGAACCATAACTTCCTGTGCACTGAATCATGTTCCATTGATCATCCACACATGTGCACACGTTCAAACGCAACAAGCTTCTGGTTCTTCACAGGAGGACATCTACACCATTTCACTTGTTTTTTGTACAGCATGAAAATCACAGTGATAATTATTAATGTCCAGCATCCCATTCTAAAGGTCATACATTCAGGTAGGAAAGGCTGAAATCTAACTAATGTGGCCACTACTGCAAGCAATTAGCAGTCTTTTAGAAAGAGAGGTTACAAGTCTTGTCCATGCCATCTCAAAATAGGGCTAACAATCTGTTCATCATTTATGCGACTAAATTGAAATCAAATAGAAAAAAAATAAATTATATAATTTATTAAATATTTAATTATTTTTAATTCATGTTTTACAAAATTGCTATTCCACATCCTTCCCAATGTTGTCCTCTAAACAATGTGCAATTTGAAGGCAATGAAAACAAATATAGAGAATGTATCTATAAAGGCTCTGTAATAAAACAAAAAGTTCAATTAAAAATTCAAATTAAAAATGATTTGAAAGTATTAATTAAAAAAAACCACCAAATTAAAAACAAATTGAGAAACATTCACATGTCTGAATATATTACATTTATACTCTATTACAACAGTCTCAATTACTTGTGTTACCTATATATAGAATTTTAAACTGACATTTAAAGAAATATTTTTAAAAATGTGTATTTCACTCAGAATTTGTGTTCCTGACCTCTTTTGCGCCAATGCTTATGTTTCACCGTCTTCTGTGAAGTTTAACGGAGTCTCGCTTGCTGTCAGGACAAGCCTTTATGCAAAATGGAAACACTCCTATGACATTTACATAAAGTGTAAGTTTTCCCCAAGGTAGCCTTCAGTCTACAACAGATGTCCTTATTATCTCAGACTACCACTGGTGTGTCTGGTGTGTCAACCTCAAATGAAGAAACCATGACATCTTGTAGGAAATAAGGATTCAGAATAGAGTATGGAGACGTATGGAGGCCCAACTGAATTAGTGTGGCCTTTTAATAGGTATGAACTTGGCAAGGGCTGCCAGAACTTACAGCTTCTGGACTCCACCCGCTAGAAATATTTTCTACATACCTAGAAAATCATCATGAAACAGATCATGGCCCACACAACAAATGCCTTTCGAGAAAATGTATTCATAGTTTTCATGTGACATCACACTTTTTAGGAACCCCTTCTCCCTAGTGGGCAAAACAAGCAGTAGTAAGACAGTGATATTAAAAGACCAAATTCAATATACACTTTGATGATGCATGCCATGTACAGGCAAGCAGATGAGCAGGGAATCAGTGATGTCATCACCAGTAACAGTTGTTTTTTTACCCTTTTTTTTCCCCACTTCAATATTGCCACATTGTGATAAGAAAAACCAATCATATTTCATAAATGTCAGACGCAGTGTTGGAAAAAGTTACTTTTAAAGGTAATGCCAATCTTGCCAAAATTGCATTAAAAGTAACTAATTACATTACTTTGTTACTATTTATGTAGTACAGCATTGTTACTTTTGCTTTTCCTCACTTGGCTGAGGCTCGCAGGCATTTCTTACTGAGAAGCTCTCTCAAAAACACATTTATTACACACTTTGAAAATTTCTTCACCCCTAGAGCGATGTATGCCATACAAACGATCTCATAACATTACAGGTAATGCGTTTTGCTACTTTTGTATTTTTTGTCGACCACATGCATGAGTGCACATGTCTAAGTCATTACATAATGGAGTAGAGAATTGTAATTCAGTTGTTTAACAAATGTTTACACAAATTAATTTGACTGAAAAACTAACATGCATTTAAAAAAAAAAAAAAAAAGTAAACCAAATATTAATGTGCAAGTTTATAAAGAAATGTGTTACTTAAATATATTTAAATATACTTTACTCATTAAAAAAAGTAATTGTGTAATGCCCAGAACCCGTTCTCACATTTTAAATGGCTATTTATTATCAAACTATACAGGACGAATACATTCATTATACATGCAGCAAAAAAAAAAAAATAAAACTAAAGACTGCCATGAATATAAGAGAGTTTGTAAATCCATGCGTTTATATCTTCCACAGCACCTTCTATTTGAGTGAAACAGGATATTTAACGTTTTCCTGGGGGTTTCAGACTGATTCACTGGGTTTGCCGAGTTTCTCAGCAGCTTAACTTCTACAAGCTCTGACCGAGGACTCCCGGCGGTCATAGACGTCAAATTGTTTGCAGGCTGGCAAGTTGGACAAAGACCACAGCTGCCTTGTGTTAGCTCACAGCAAAGACAGCCAATCACAGGACTCCAGGAACAAGGTAGGAGGGATATAATACTGGCTTATGCCTCACACCTGCATTAGATTAAATTAATTGCCACAGGTGTGGATGGGATTGGAATGGGCTACATTCACATTTTATCATCTGATAGGGAATAAAAAAAAATTAAAAAGTACACCAATCAGATCGTTCCATATACAAAGCTCCATTTTATCAGATCATGTATATATGTATCATATATAGGCCTGCTATGCAGTGTTTTAATGTGTTGCCAGACAGTTGCAAGGGTAGTTTACATGCTCAAATCAAAACCCACATTAAAAAAAAATTAATAAATGACAGTTTACTGCAGTTTCTTAATAAACCACCCGTCTTAAACACCATAGTGTCTAGCATACCAAAAGTAAAACTAATTTCATGGTTCAGTAACACAATTGAAAGATCTTTCATGAGGAGTATACATATTTTGTCAAGATGTCAGAGTGCATGTCGATAGAATAGACCCCCTCAGGACAAGACTTCAGCCTGTGAGGAGTTACTCAGAAATCAGACGTCAACATCTGCTCTGATCTGTGTCTCATTAAATGCACAGAGCTCCTCTAAATCCATGAGCATTTTTAATGGGAACAAGGCACCACTTGTATAGGAAGGAATGCACTAGATTCTACAATGTGTTCTGCGAATCTCCCGAGTCCCAAACTACTTTAGAACCAGCTAAAATTTGACAAAATGATATGCTGCCTCCAAGAATTTGATGGATTCATAGGGCATTTAAACTATTACTTGAATTTTTGAAATGTGATGCACATTTAATGCAATCACTTCTTTCTATTATGAAAATCCCAGAACGTCAACGTTGTTGTTGATAAACGAGGAAAAATGAAAGTAAGCGTGCTGTAGTGACGTATTCTAAATGTACGTCTTCAAGCTACGCAAATGGATAGTAGGCTAGCAGTTTACTTCGAGAGATAGTTAACCACCCTAAAACCCCAGACAAGTGATTTTTACTACACATAAGAACTACTTTTGTAAAAGCCACAATAAAAGTACATAGAATAAACAAAAAGTAATTAGGTCCTGATTGATAAGTGATCTTCCAGCTCTGTTTCAGCTGTCCACTTCTGTTCTATGGCGCATGGTAAATCAAGACATGTCAATCTGATCGGTCAAACCAATCCAAGCTGTAAAACGGTGTCCAATTGGTCTAGAGAATTCGAAAAAAATACGCACACCTCCAGAAACTTTAGGTAGGTACTTGATCAGATAAAACAAACTGCCACTGCTGCTCCCAAAGATCAATTTATTAAAACAAATTCTCGAACCAAATCTCTTCGTCAGGCAAACAACAACAACCATCACACCTGACCCAATTAATCAACTAGTTGACTATTTAGCATTTATTTTTGTTAATTTTTTTCTCTCACATAAATTGGTTACTATTCTGCAGTTTACTTTTGGTCGAATTTTTCTAAGAATTTAGAATTTTGCAAGCCCCATGACGCTTTGTGCAAATTATGGGAGTAACTTCCGTTACTCCGTAAACAGTCAGTGAAAGGTTCGCTCTATGAACGTAATAAGCATCTTCAAAAACTGGTTACAATGAGATGACATTACTCACCCTTTAACCATGCAACATTAAAAGGAAATTTAAAAGTGTAAAGCATTAATTAACTTTAATTACTTCAATTATTACTGAATAACCCCCGATTGTTTCTGCAGCAATATTTCAGATATGTTAAAGATCACTGTAGTAATGTCTGTATTCTGCAACACGTTCCCTTAATAAAAAAAATAAATAAAAAAAAGTTGGAACATTGAGTGAAATTGTATTTTCCTGCTTTAGAAACATTCCAGTAAACACTGCTAATGGGGATTAGAAGAGAAAAAGGAGACAATCAGCTATATTTTAAAGCCTCCGAAACCTGGAAAGAGATGTGAGGAGAGATCCATGTGCACTCCAGTGATGCATTAAATGGTATACATTAAATTTAAATTTTTCAAGTGTTGATTATATTGCAGTCTATGGACAAGTCATACATCGCTCAGATTTCAATCAAAAATGTTAACTTCTGTTCTGAAGATGAACAAAGTTCTTACGGGTGTGGAATGGCATGAGGATGAGAAATTAATGACAATTTTCATTTTTGGGTGAACTTTTAAAAAAAAAGGAAATTTACCAACTCATTTAGAGAAACTGATGGATAAGGATTATTTGTAGGGCAACCTTATGATTTAAAATGGATTTGATTCGGTCTTTGAGTGGACCCGGAAGTGCCTCCCATAATCCAAGTGGATGCCTCCCATAGACTCATTAGGAAAAAGGTGAATGTGTCAACAAATTTAAAAGCACTTGTTAAATGATGATCATATTCACTGAACAGCTGAGCTTCTAAGCTTTAAAATGATCTATTTCGTGTTGGTTAAGCAAGTGGTTAATTAACGTGATAACTCAGTAGCACCCCCGCTTTGGACTTAAGATGTTAACGTAAACAATTGATTAATTAAATGTTAATTTAAACAACGATTGATTATGGGAATTTATATTGACATCCCTTATAATGTATATAGATTGATACAGATGAACTTTTTTTGGCCAAATTACACCACACACTTGGAACTTTTCTTTTAAATAGTATATTTTTATCTATGACCATAAAATACTACCACACTAATAATAATTTTTGTTGTTCTTGTTATTCAATAAAAACTTTAATGTAATAATATTTAATATTTCAGTACAAAATATTTAAAAAATAATGTATAGTTAATAGTATTTAAGAAAACTTTGTACATAATATCAGCCATCTGCCTCGTTATCTAATCTAGATGCTTCATCAGCCTTTCAAAACTAAACAGATTCCTCAAAACGTAAATTGGACTATAGTACACCATTTATTCAATTTCTAATGAATTAATCCAGGCAGAATCCCCTCAGGAGACATCCTGAGCTGACTGAAGTTTAGAGTACATATGCCTCTTGGGAAGCACAATAGAAGGGTATTGGGTATCTACAAGGCTAAGAACAGAAAGTGAGGAGGATTGTATTAGGACATGCTGATAATGGAGCTCTTTAGTCATTCATTCAGTCCCACTTTCAGACCAAGCCTTTGAGTATCTTAAATCCTGCAGTATCTCTGACAATGACAACATAGTTCAATCCACTACAGTTCACTACACTGTTCAGAATTAACCCACAGCCACAATTATAGACTGCAGTACAAAGAAGTGGTAGCTACTCAAATAATAGCACAGCAGTCTCTGAGAACAGAAAACCTTGAGGGAATTGTTGGAAAAGGTTACTTTTTGTGGTAGAAATTCCATTCATCCAAAATTAATAAATACCAATTACTGCACAAACATAACTCAAGAAGCAAAGTGGAATATATAGTTCTGCACATTGTTCTCATTTACTGCTTCAAACTATACACTTTATTTACACTACGTTTCAATTTTAGGGTCTGTAAGATGTTTTTTTTAAATGTTTTTGAAAGAAGAAGTCACCAGGACTGCATTCATTTGATCAAAAACACAGAAGAAACAACAATATTGTGAAATATATTTACAATGTAAAACAGCTGTTTTCTATGTGATAACATGTTAAAATGTAATTTATTCCTGTGATCAAAGCAGTCTTCAGCGTCACATGATCCTTCAGAAATCATCTTAATATGTGGATTTGCTGCTCAAGAAACATTTCTGATTATCATCAATTTTGAAAACAGCACACCAATAAAAATTGATTACTTTTATGAATTTATGTTGGAGTTTAGCGATTTTTATGGTTCTATTGTCAGTCACAGAATAGGACTATACTGAGAAAACAAAATAAATATTACATGATAAATAATGGTTACATTATTACAGAAATGCTATTCATTTTAAAGGTTTAAAGTATAGTCTTTAACATTATGTAATCCTTCCGAGCGAGTTTGCAGCAAGTCACACAGAACAGAGCAAAATGTTATCATACTTAATAAATGCAGTTTACTCATTTCATATTATGACTGAAAACAATGTCATTAATATGACTATTAAATACAATACTGACGCCATGATTCTGAGATTCTTAAATAAGGATTATAAACATTTGTATATCAAAGTTCTTCATTAGTAAATAATTAACATGTTAGTGCTATCAATACATCAATATTGTAAGTAGTTTGTATGGAAAAGTACGTGTTGTAGAACCACACTTTACAAAAAAAAATATATATGAATACAAAAACTCTTGACAAACAGCAATTGTGTAAAACGAGTCTCTTTAAGAGCGAATAGCTCATAGATCTGCACAGTCAACTACTCCAAAATCCCACCATAATAAAGGGTTTTATTTTTAGGAAACGTAAAAAGTACATTAGCAGACGAAATATTGGGTAGTGGAAAATGACGTAGGAATAAAAACATTGCGTGAGGTGAAGCGAGAAACTTGAAATGTGTTATTTTAGGAGGGGGCACAGAAAGTGCAAAAAGTCAAGAGTTGTGGGCTGCTGTACAAAGACTCGGAAATGAAGAACAGCGAGAGCCAGGGACTACCTTTGGGCCTGAGCTCTCAGAAAGTGAAGCCCAATTTATCATGTGTGAAGTGCAGCTCTCCGTTAACACCCTGAACGATTAAACGAGCAGACATGAGCTGTCCTGGGGAGCAGAAAACTAACAGTCTGGAAAAATCATTCAAGGATCCATGAACGTTTCGTGCCGGTTTCATCGGCAAAGAAAAATGCACCTCAGACGTTACAGTCACCTCCAAGTGTCTTGGCCAGCATAATGCTAGTTGAGAGGGCCAAGACAAAAATGATCAATTTGCTCTGAACGTTGAGATTTCTTCTGTAAGACTAAACCGGTTTTATTGCCGTTTGACCATATACCCCTCACAATCCATAAGAAAGGTTGGTAACACCAAAAAAGTTTAGGGTCCATTCTCAATATTAACTAGTTGCTTATTAGCATGCATATTGCTAGGATATTGGCTGTTTATTAGTACTTAAAAGCGCATATCACTCTGCATGACCATATTCTAAACCCCTTTTAGCATTAGTTTAGGCGATCTGACCAATCATTACCCTGAATCTGGAATTTTGTCCGACAAAGCAGTCAGGGGAGTATAGTAGATTAACGCTGGTGAACTTGAAAAATGTGTACTCGCGTCTTTCCGCACTTGAAACAACATTCCTTGATGTTGATCTGATGTCCGTTCATGTTTATTTGATACTAAAAATGAACTAGTATGAAGAGATGTTTGTTCACGAGCCGATTGAAGGAGTAACAGTGATCTGTCACGACACATTAAAGAGACACTATACGGTATTTGTCTAAACTTTTTTTTAAAATTCAATATTTTAAATGCGAAACTGTTTCATATCAAAAGTAACCTCCTCTGTCTTGTCTGTCAACTCGTTGTCAGTGTCCTCTTTGCTCCACGATATTTTTTACTTCGTTAGAACATGATGTGTGGCATGAGAGCGCATGGCTTGTCGGACATAGCAACAATAACTATAGGGGGCGGGTCTTTGCGAAGGGTTAACTACAGTTCATAACTGTTTATTTTACACACTAAAAAAATGAGATAAAATCATGATTTTATGATAAAAAACATCATCAACTGATGTAATGTTAATTTACCAGCTTATTTAAGTACTAATATCTGTTATGTTCAAAAGTCAAAGTTCATCACAAGCAGCTTTTCCAAAAGCTGAGGACAACAATGATAATATATAGAAGGTGCAGTGTCATTCACAAAAACACTGAACACCATCATGATAACACTTGAAAATTTTCAACGAAAATTTACGAAATGTGAAGTGTCCAACCGTCTATTTATAAACAGATATAGCGGCTAAACATAAGCGGTTTATATTTTTAGTGTTTCAGTTTTTCTTTTTTTTTTTTTAAACTAATACCCCATCTACACAGGACACGAGAGGGACCTCGTTCTTCCGGTATTTGACATACTCCAAAGCGCCTGCATTTCTTTTGCCACAAAGAACAAATTGATAATTCGATAAATGTAGGGGGGTACGTGTCCAAAAAGGTTGAAAACCCCTGTATTATGCATGAACAAATGTTCAAAATTACAGGACAAAAATGTTCCCCTCAAACAGGTCATGGGTTTGATTCCCTGGGAATGCATGAACCAATTAAACATCTGGAATGCCATATAAGTGTGTCAATGCATAAATGTAATGCATGTACACTATAGAATCGAACTACAAGTATGAATGCCCTAAAAGTATAGATTTCATTCATCTGGTGTTCTAGACAGGTGTGTATGGCACACAGAGTGCTAAAAGAGCTAAAACCAGGTGAACCATGGGCACAGGAAATGAGGAGGGGGGAATAATGAGGCACTTTGGTATCTGAGTCACCCTGACTGTACACTAATGCTTTTACAGAGCGTTCCTGAGATGTGTATCTGCACAAAGACAGGCCTGTAATTAGCGAGCCAGAGTCGCTGTCTGACTCCGACTCCACTTTTATTACTGCCGTCTTATTCTCATGAACCGGATGATTGACTGATAGCTACAAATGAGTTAAGTAGGAAGACACATGAAAAGGCTTGAAGCCTCTTCTTACCTTACTTGGAGAGGGGCAAGGAGCTCTGACAGTTTGATGTGGTTTGTCATCCACACTAATACATCTTCCCGTATCACGGTCCAGATGAGGACTTCCCACTTAAAATAACTTTCATATTACCAGCTGCTCTGCTTATCAATCCTTGATAAGATCAAGGCATCAGAACTTTCAAGGAACTAGAACTTTGAACCAACAACAGGATCCAAAATATTTGTAGAACTCAAACATTTGAAAATAAAAAGAGCACGATGAAGGAATGGTCCCTCAAAAATATTTATGTGAAACAAAAAGAGATGTTAGGCAGAATGCTAAAGCTGCTGTTCAATCAATGAAAGTGGATGGTGATTCACACTACTGTCCCAAGTTTGGCGACAGTAACTTTAACATGTTTATTGTTCTTTTGAATTTGAGTTCTTTCTATTCAATGAAACTTGAAAATAAAAAATATTAACCAGCAGAACGGTTCAACAAATGTGTCTCGGGGAGCACATCATTTCTGAACGATCATGTGACACTGAAGACTGAAGTTACATTTTAAAATAGGAGACATCCTAAAACAGAAATATTATGGTAGTGTAGAAGCAAGAACCAATGGCATTTGGTGTCAAAGACACAAATCTGGGGTGAAGCATCTGAAGGAGCACTCTTAATTGAACATTGAAGCTATTGTATGGCTTTAAAGGAGCCACAAAACAAAAGTCAGATGGACTGGTTTTTTTCCCTTCTTTGTGGAGCTTGACAGTATAAATTAACATCCACTTTTCCTGAATGGAAAACAGCTTAGACATTAAGGTTTTATTGAAAAATGATAGTAATAAGTGTGATTAAAGGATGACATTTTTCATTTGGGGGTGAAATATTTCCTTTTAAACTTCTAACATGAGTCTGCAGTTGGAGCGGGATGGAGACTTCCCCAAACTTAAATACAGGTCCTTTCGTGAACCAGCATCATCTGGTCTTTATTAATATGGTAAACCCTCACACTGTGCTCAAAGAACACTGTGTGAGGCAGCTTACGCAGCTACATCAGGCAAAAAAAAGATCCCTTTACATCTGCTGACCACTGATCTTTAGGTTTAAAAACTTTTTAAAAAGGAAATTGAGAAGATGTGCGCATGTGTGTTTGTCCTGATTTCAAATCAGAGGGAAGGGAACTGTAAACATCATGACATCCAGAGACAAAGAGAGAGAGAGAGAGAGACAGAATAACATAAGCCATAATGACTGCACAGGCTGAGAAATGAAACGCAGATGTCATTGTGTACACGTTCAATAAATAGAGGCACATCTAGTTTCACTGCCTGTGATCCATTAAGGCACAAACTTTTGAGGCCATTTTATTGATAAAGTGACCAACTCTCTAGATGGTTCTCATTAGTGTCTCTTGTACTTCTAACGCTCATCCATGGAAAAGGGATTTGAACAGACTTTGCACCATTTAATTTATAAGTAAAATTGATATAAATTGTTAAATGTCAAAGATGACACCATTTGTGTAGCAGACATGAATGATACCTCAAATTGCAGAACTTTGCATTTATTGGTAAAATTCTTT
Organism: Zacco platypus; assembly: GCA_038088235.1. Classification (NCBI taxonomy): domain Eukaryota; kingdom Metazoa; phylum Chordata; class Actinopteri; order Cypriniformes; family Xenocyprididae; genus Zacco; species Zacco platypus. The sequence goes on along the minus strand of CM076086.1, from coordinate 21,941,299 downwards.
TTTTTTTGCATCATTACTCCAGTCCTCAGTGTCACATGATCCTTCAGAAATCATTATAAATATGCTGATTTGCTGCTTAGGAAAAATTTCTGATTAAGATAAATGTTCAAAACAGTTGTACCGATTCATATTTTTGCAAGTACACTTAAGAATCTTTGATAGAAAATTCAAAAGAACAATTTATTTGAAATAGAATTTTATGCAACAACGTAAAAGTTTTTATCCTCACTTTGGATCAATTTAATGCATCCTTGCTGGATAAAAGTAAAAATAAAATAAAAAACTAAATAACAGGCTTTGAGTTGAGCCAGTAAGGAACCGCCCAGAACCACACCAACAGCACAGGAACTCTGAAAATTTTCATCAACAGAGAGCATCAACCTTACCATCAGGGTAGCTTACAGATGGAAAATCCAGTCTCACTTCCTGTTACAAACCTAGTTAGGTTGGTAAAAAATTTGCATTAATGCCAGCCTATGACCTTCATTGGCTGCCCACAAACAACATCTACTTTGACCCTCAAACACTATAGTTGTAGCCAAGACTGGAAGGGTTTGGTTCATGTTTTCAACATTGTTTTATGTGCTGCGAAAGCAAATCCACTTTGACACTTCCAAAGGATGAGGACTCACTGTGGAATTTACGGCAAAATGAGGAAAAATATTTAACCCCGACTAAAAAAATAAAAACACGGTAAAACTGACAGCATTGTTTCTATTGGCCATCCGACGAATCAGAGTTAAGGAAGCTCTTGGAAAGATGTTTAGAGAGACCAAATCCTTTATCAAATCATTTCCGACCCTGAGAAATTAGGTGATGCTGTAATGTCTATTATGAGAAAATTAAATTGTTTTTTGACCTTGAATGCTATTGTAGGAGACTCCGAAAACAAAATTAGGAGTCTTTAAAACAACATAATAAGGGCACTTTAAATTTGTGGGTGTAAGAATTTCCTTGCTGTATCAGTTTCCTCCAGAAAGTGAAATCACTTCCTCTTAACATGAAATCAAAACTTACTGGATGTTCAGGGTGTGAGATTCATTTTTGCAAATTATATCAAATAATAATAAAAAAAAAGTGTCTTAATCTTTCATCAAAATGTAATTACTTGCTCCACCTCTGAAATTACCTTTTACATTTGATATCTTCCACCCACCAGGCTCCACCTCCACCCAAGAAACTTAAAACGCAAAAATATAATATAACAGGCATAATTGTTTCTCACCTAAATAGTCTTGACAACTTCTCCCCTTACGGTTAGAAGTTCCTTTTTCAGAATATTGAAAACAAATATATCCTGCGGCCGAAAAATTAGGAAATTACGGTCTAGGCCGCTCACTAGGTTCTGGAACAAACAAAGCTAACGTTCAAAGCTTTTCAGAGAAAATCTTGGTCTTTTCATATGAAACACTGTTTGGTATGTAGTCATTTAAAATGACAATTCTATTAAGAGCACAAATGGCTAAAAGGATTATAACAGTTAAAGGTTTTATTGCCATTTTTTTTAAGACAAATGACAGCAAGACAATGTGAGACTACTCAGGTTAGGAACAAAGACTATGCATTTTAACTATTTTAAAAAGAAAGCTAAAATAACCCTCGAGTCCAAGAAAAAAAAATATACATCCCTATCCAAAAGAGCAAGCCGATGCTAGACTGTTACATACTTGTGGAAGTATGCTGTATTAAACATGAGGCAATGTCCTGTGACTGTTTATGAGGCAAATTAAAAACAGATTTTAGAGCGTTTCCTAGTGTATCATTAAAGACTCCAGCATCTCAGCAGCTCAACATGAAACAGCATTTTGCTGAAAATAGACTTCTTTCTTTATCAGAGCAGGAATTAATCAAAATCAATGGCACAATATTACTTTCAGACAACTACAGAGAGGAAAAAAAAAAAAAAAAAAAAAATCAACACATGAAAACCACACACCCTTCCACAAAGTTACACAAGAAACAGACTTATATCACTTACATGAATCTGACACTTCTAATATCTAGTATCATGTGCCGGTAAGACTAGGAATCCAAACGACATGGATGGAATGATTACTTTGACTTAAATAATTTATAGCCAAATAGTTAAAATTACTGACTTCAATGTCTACCAATTTACAGTACTGAAATGTTTCAAAGTTCTAAAACTTGGAACAAACCATCAAATAATTTATATTTGTTTCATGTGACCATTCATACTTTGAGTAAACCGAGAGAGCTGCTTAATAGTTTAAATGAATTCATTTCATAATTGAAGACCGTAACCCAGTTATTGAACAGAACTGAATCAACACTAAACTGATTTCAACTGAATATGTTTTTAGAGCTGCTTTATAGCAATGAACTTTGCATCTTTGATCATTATTTTTCTGTTTATCACTGTAAAGCTGCTTTGAAACAATCTGTATTGTACAAAGTCCCTTGACTTAAAGTACCCCTGTAGTCAATTTTATCCCTTAAAACTCTTAAGCAAAACACCACATTTAAATGTATTTTTGGGTGAAAAAAATTCTTCATGCCTTAAAACAGCTTGAATGTAACTACACCCTTGCATCATTTAGTATACGTGGATCTATGAATATGCTAATTGGCCCCGCCTCCGCTCACTCGCACAAACTCAGAGATCCACTCGGTCAACTTCCTGAGGTACACGCTGCACGACAATACTGCTTTTTTACAACATCGGACACATAACGGTATTTACATTTATTCATTTGGCAGACGCTTTTATCCAAAGCGACTTACAAGGGGAGCAATTGGGTGTCTTGCTCAAGGGCACTTTAGTCATGGTATCGAAGGTAGAGAGAGTGCTGTTCATTCACAATCCCCACCTTCAATTCCTGCCGGCGTGGGAATCGAACCAGCAACCTTCAGGTTACAAGCCTAACTCCCTCACCATTAGGCCACGACTACCCTATTAGTCTTTGTCTTGACATAATGGTCTATTTAATATGATTAGACGTTATCAAACAGCTAATAAGGTGTTGCTAATTTTACATGACTCCTAGGGCTGGACGATTAATTGAAAAGTAATCCAAACCGAAATTCAGAGCCTATAACCGACATAATTTTCCAATGTCGGTCATTTAGTTTTTTTAATCCCGTTAATACTTCCCCCTTAAAAACATGAAACTGTGTGATTAGTTACATGAATCCGCCCCATCCAGTCAGCAGCATGGAAGCAACACTGAGGCGAACAACACAAATGGTGCGTGAGCCCTGAATTGAGATCACTTTCATTTGCGTCTTAATAAACTGTCAATTGTATGCATTTTAAGGCTTGCCAGTTTGGGGATTCAAGAGATTTTGGACCATTGGATGTGTATCATTATACTGAGCTACTGCACTGATGCATTGTGGCACACAAACACAAAGACATGATTAATGATAAGCTAAAGCCCGCCCACATGTTGATGTGATTGGTTAGGTGGAATGTGGGCCTAGTTTGTGACATTAGAAACACCAGCGATTTCAAACCACGTTTTTGAAACCAAGTTTTTGGGAAAACACGAAGCAATTGTGTTGATGAATTTGCACATGGTTTGTCTTAAAGCACATTAAAAACCACATATGGCACATAAACATTAAAACCTTGAATTTCACCACAAGGGGACTTTTTACTTGGTAAGCTGATAACAGAATTGGTATTTATTAAAAAAATAAAAAAAATAAATGATATTGATCACCAAACTGTATATCCACCACATTGTCCTTTGCCATCTCCAAATATTTGACCGTCTCCTATCAGTGCGGAATATGAACAGAACGTATTTTTGAATAAATTCCTTCTTGGGTGCGTGAAGCCAACAGAACATGCCTGTGGGTTATTAGTTTTTGGCTTATCTCATTTGAAAGCCTCTCAGGATCAGTCACCTGATGGAATGCAGTGAGCCGTGCTGAACACCTGCCGCAACAGACGTGAATGAGGCCTCACTGTAGCTCGCTTACCGCTGATGGATGCGTGATGAACGCACATAACTGTAGGCTAGATCTACAGCTGGCGGACGGCCAGCTTACATTTCATTTCTCCAGCAGCTACGATGCAACGTTCTCTACATATCCTTGATTCATGAAGGTGTAAGGATTACAAACTTAAACCTTATCTGGACAGGCGAGCTAGACGTTTGTCTCATTTTCTGTGGGAGTGGTAGAGGGAGGGATATTTTATAAATTTCTGCAAGGATGCAAGATCTACAGGATTTACAAATGTCTTACTTAAGTGCCATTTATAAAATTTAATGTTTATGCCCTATGAAACGGTCACACTGCGCACTGAAAACATTTCAGCTTGAAATATTGCATATGTTTGTTTCAAGGTTTATGTATTTATATAACAGAATAATCCTCAATGACTTGTGGAAATTTGACGTGTTTTTGTACCACTGTTTGAAGAATTTCTCTCCCAGAATCTGGCAGTAAGTGGAGTAAATTTTTAAAAGGGTAAAGGGTTCTTGATTTAATAATTCTTAATTCTTTTGCAGTTATGTTGTGCCTTTTCTTTTCTCATCCGTTTTTGTCTGACCCTGCTGCTGACCCAATGAGCATTTCCCTGTCCAATGGTCATGCCTTAACTGCAATTTCTTATATTGCATTAGTAATGCATCCTTCTAATGGGCATTTAATAATTTGACTTTTCAGTCAAAGTTAAATCTCTTTTTTTGGCTCATTTTATCAGTAAAAGAAAACGCCTTATATTGAGATGTACATATTATTAGGCATTTCATTTCCAGCCTTCATGAACAATTTTTTATCACTTATAAAAGACTACATAAAAAAATTAATAGTTAAAATTAATGCGATTTGTAATTGGTAAGATGTGCCTAGAAACAAAGATATTGATCAAAATCAACTTGCCTCATAATTCTGCAAGCAATATCATAAAGAGCAATGCTAGCTAGCAAAAACATGTTTTAAGAATATTTTGTTAATGTTCTCATTAAGTTACAAAAACATTATGCCCTCTGAATGTTTAAAATTAAAATCTTGGTTATGCGAACATTAAGGAACATTCCATTTTAACATGGTGTTGAAAGTTCTATCAACATTCTGAAACAAGTAGTAACATTTTTTAAATGTTAAACATCCAACTAAAAAGCATCATGAACGATATATAGATAATGTTGTTTTTGTGCTAACATTTCAAGAACATTATTAAAGACCAGATAACGGTGAAAGAACGTTCTATTAACGTTACTGGAAGAATGTTTTTTCCAGTTTTTCGTTTGTGCCTTAAACGTTAGCGAAGTTTTGGAAGCGTTCAGGTTGGTTATGCGTTCAATAAATGTTAAAAAAATAAAAAATATAAAATGGAGCACTACTATGGAGTTCTGAGGTAGCAGTAACACCTAATTTTTTTTTACATGTCTTGATTTCAACATCTAGCTGACTGGATGTTTGTTCAATGTCATATCTTGAAAGTAATTTGTATTCTACAGTCCTCCTTTTATCCTTATTTGCAAGTTACACCCACAATCCTCCCTTTGAGCACACAGCTTTCAGACCCTCTTTTTCTATGGGAAAGATTGCCAACATGGCCTGCAGGCGCGCACACACACACACACGCACAAACAAGCATTGTTGATTAACATCACACAAGGCACTAGATTAAAGGCAGTTTCTTAGGTTTCTGAAAACATCAGCTAGAGGATCAGCCATTTCCTCATCTAAACACATCAAGTGGTATTTATGGAGGCGCACAGCTGGTTTTCCCTCAACTTTGCCCAGCAGGATTCACACCTAATGAAATATGTTTGCTCCATTCAAATTTGGACTAAATAAAACGCTAAATAAAACACTCCTCACACTAAAATGTCCAAAAAACTAATAGATGTTCCTGCCAAGACTCGTACTTAAGAGTTGAGTAAAGTGGAAATTTCTTTAAAATAATAATAATAATCAAACCCTTGAAATACTCTGAGAAGTTCTTCAAAGATTACGATTTCCTTGTCAAAAGAAGTGGAGGTCCAAAGCACCCCAGCTACTACCCAATCATCATGGACCAACAGCAGTTTGAAGGAGTTTAACAGTCGGCAGAATGTTTTCCAAAAGGTTTGTGCTGGCAAGCCGTTTCAAACCACTGAAATGATCTCCAAAACACCTTGGTTTTGGCCAGTTTTTGTTTAAAATTACATCACAGTAATTTTGTTCTAAGATTTTGCTTGAAGTACATCGAGTTCTTCAGTGGAGAGATAGTGGAATCAAGATTTCCCCGCATGGAATTTAATTCTCCAGTAGATGTTGATAAATCTGAGTATGTAATCCCATGCTTTCAGCTGCATTCTTCTCAAAAGCATCTGGGTGAACTAGTATCTTTGATGGCAGAAAAGCATCAATTTCTCTAAAGAAAAACTCAGGTCAATGCTGTCATAGGAATATGCATATACATGCCATCAATAAGCACTTTGCTTTTTGTATGATATTCTATTTATATCTGTCATGCAAAGTGGAAAAAAAATAACTCAAAGCACCAGAGTGGCACCACAGACGGAGATGCAGGCCAATTTTCCAACAGAAGGCAACCACATTAATGCTCTTCTGCTCCAAGAGAGATTAGTGCTGAAATACTAAGGCTCCACTCAACGTTAAAAGTTTATTCCTGATCTAACGTTGGGTGGCCTTTGGAAAAATGTCACCTTGTTGGTTTAATGTGGCGTTTCGACGAATCTGAGTTTTTAAGCCGTCAAAGAAAATCATAGGTGTGGGAGTCAGCGCAAATTCCACTGACTTAAGACGTCGAACAACAGGCACTTTAAAAGAATAATTCCAGAACATGTTTGGCACGCAGCATTGAAGCCGTTTATCACAGCACTGAACATTTGCCGGATATAAATTGAGCAGATGTATAGTACACTGATGGCCACAAACATTAGGGAATGGAACTTTTAAACAACTTGAATCTAACTTAAAAAAAAAAAAAAGAGAGAGAGAGAGAGAGAGAGAGAGAGGCCATTATCAGATCTGTCTAGCTATGATACTACTTTGGGAATCAGAGCAGTTACCATGTTGTTAAGAGTGCCACCTTTGTAACACGATAGACAGCAAGACTTCTGATTCATTAGTCGCTACAGGGAAATAATTTGAATAACTAAGTGCAGCACAATCTAGTGTGTTTGTGATTTGGATAATAAATTAAAATATGACAAATACCAGTTTGCAACTCACCAGCAACAAAACTGACTGTTTTTCACAGCTAAAATAACTGGACATGAATGACTCCAGAAGCCTCACATATTCAAGTTACACCCGATCTTACATTAAAAATAAGGTGGATTTGTCAGCTATATCCAAGAAAAGATGTTCACGCATTAATTGATTTTAAAACCTTAGATACTACAGTAATCTATTATTGTAGCAATGACTTCACAAATGACATAACTTATATTTTTAAAATATATTTGATCTTTTAAAAAAACGGTTGCTAACAAGCATCTAAATGGAGTACAGAGGTTGTTGGACATTAATCATTAGCCACAGGGAACAGGTAAACTCATCTACTCACTAGTCGCTTTCAAGGCCTCGTTGTGTTTATATAAATCACACTCTTGCAAACTATTCCAACTTCCGCTAAAACATTTTAATAAAGACAGAGTCGGAAGCTTAGTGATGTTGAAGTCATGTGACCATGGTGTAGTTCGTTTACAGCCTATATTTAGCTTTTGACTTGAGGCGATTATAGTTTGGCTTCCAAATTTACAAGTTTTGTTCATTTGTGAAAATCATCGTGATAAACAAAACTTTTTTTTTGTTGAGAGAACCAGAATGATGCAAACTTGGGAGTTTGGCCAACAAAAATGCGTCGCCACTGCAGCAATGAGATAATGAGAGATAATCTGAATTATGAGAATAATGAGAAATCTGATTCAGCAAGAGAAGAACAATAAACTGCCAAGTCAGTTCTATACACATTAAATGTGTAATGCATAATATATTTTTGATTTAATGTGGTGTGAATCAAGGGTTCAATTTCTTTCAGGCTTATGCTTACAAATACGAGCATCAAGTAGAGGAAACAGTGATATGCGAGCAAGGAACAATGGTGTAATATGTTAAAGATTACACAGGAAAAGCCATTAAAGGATTAGTTCACTTTAAAATGAAAATTACCCCAAGCTTTACTCACCCTCAAGCCATCTTGGTGTATATATGGCTTTCTTCTTTCAGATGAACACAATTGGAGTTATACTAATAAATATCCTGAGTAAAGTGAACTAATCCTTTAACTTGTTTTAATGTCACCAACCTGAATTTAAATATATAAATAATAAAGTTTTGAAAACAGTTATTTTCATGCTGCTAAGAGGACAAAGGTGGAGTAGACCATGTTGTCACACTCTTAATTTACTCATGTATAAAACGGAAATGTCAGTTATCATCATATCACAAAGTAATTGCCCTAATACCCATCACCAGTGTAATATATTTTATGGTATTATTAAAAAAAAAAAAAAAAAAAAAAAAAAAATCAATTCATTGTTGTCTCATCATCATGTTTCTATACTCCATACAAAACTTCTTTGCAATGAGAGTCTCCACATTCATTATCCTTTTATGTCTGGACAAACACTTATGCAAAGCCACTTAAGCTGCATTCACACTACCAGTGACAAAGTGACAATCCAATTCATCTCAATGGAGATCTGGCAATTTCAGGCAACGGGAGCGACAGTGACCATTGGCGACAGGATGTGACAAAGTTGAGAGGTGTTTAACTTTATATAAAGAGCAACTTTTCGGGAGTAACAACCAATAGGAGTGGAGTGCATGTGATCCTTCACTACAACCTGTAGGGAAGTGTCGAGGCAAGAGGGAGACGTTAATTTTAGTGGTCAGCAACTTTTAAAATGGGAATGATTTACGATATGTCTCTGTGTGAATGGTTTCGTAAACCCGATAGACTGGCGCTTAGTTTCACCGCAGATACATAGCCGTGATGGCAAACAGCACTTACCCTTTCTTGTTCATCTTTAATATTAAGCATTTTATTTAACCATTACTTTCATATATAGTCTTTTTCTGCCAAGAGGCTCGTTTGTAGTGGCAAGAAAACTGATTCTTTGTAACATCCGTGAATGTCATTCATAAATATTAGGTAACCAGTAGAGGAAATGCCCACTAGAAACGTCACTGCCAGCCACTGGTGACATGCAGCTGTAAAATCACAGGCGGTGTAAAGGTTTTGTGTGAATTTATTGTAAAATATAAATTATTCCTGTGACATTTTTCATTATTATCAATGATGAAGCAGTTCATTTGATTGAAGAAAGGAACAAAAGGAATAAAAATACATTTCTAAATAAAATGCAAGGGAGGAATGGCTGATTATATGCTTTGGTAAAGATTTATATGCACATGCACTTTGAGAATTGATATATTTATATAAGACTTGTATTAAAATGACTTTATCCATTTTATGGTAATTGTCAAATGAATGAGTTTGATGTGCCGATTCATGCAAAGCAAATGATTCATGCAGTGGTGCTGATTCAATACTGCATCAGCCCAAGCAGATCAAAATGCTTTTGCTGTTGTCCATAGAAAGAGACCTTAGAAAGAGGAAATATGTCACTGACTGCCAAGCCGTAGAATTGACAGCAGTTAAGAGCGCTGTGGTCGGTGGTTGTGCTTGTGGAATGGAAATATGTTTTTGTAACATTATTGAACCCTCGCATCACTAATCCAAGCATCTCTAATCAAAACATAGCAACAAAAGTTGAAACCAGTGGGCCGCATTGTCCTTCCTGGACAAGGCTAAGTGTTTAGAAGAAAACAGCACTTTTGTAGACCACAAGACCATGCCAGGAGAAGAGACCCTGCAGTGCGTCATCAGGTAACCTGATCCATACGGAGAGCTGAAAACATTTAATGCTGGAACGATGCTGGTAAAAGAGCAGTGGTGACTGATGAAGTGACGGCTAGTGAAGGTAATGTAGTCATATGGTCAAAAAAAGAAAAAAGAAAAAAAAAACCTCTGCCAGTATTCATAATTAATAAAAAAAAGCCCTCACTGCAAAGAGTAGCTCCTAGAGGCAAAAAGAAAATTCTTGGGAATGTGGGTGTTCCCTCTTAAAATTAACTAAAAATCCTAGTAAAGAGAAAAGTAATTCAGAAAGCATCTTAACCCTTAAGAGTTCTTAAGAGACAAAATTGTTAGGAGTACAGATGAGGGTTTTTAAGAGTTTCTTTAGCGCCGGAGAAAATGGACGAAACGTGAAGAGGGAGGAGAAATGTGTTGCACACAATGCATGACAGTGAGTTAATAAGATGCCACACATTAGATTGTGCAGGGATCATGTTTGTGACCGATCTCATTACAGACAGGCTAACATCTCCTTTACAGTGAAGAAATGCCATGATGCCAGAAATGGAAGCAATCACTACATTAACATATTTGGCAACTGGAAAAATGCAACTATGCAGCAGTGATGGTTTGGGTCTATCACAGCCTTCTAAAAGCCAAGTGATCACACAATTATAGCACTTACAGAACCTTGTATTATGTTGCTGTTCATTTCCTATCAAATACATCAAGTACAACATTACCAGTATGATAAATGGAAAAAAAGAAAATATATATATATACATATACACACACACATACACAGTGGGTACAGAAAGTTTTCAGACCCCCTTAAATTTCACTCTTTGTTATATTGCAGCCATTTGCTAAAATCATTTAAGTTCATTTCTCCCTCATTAATGTACACAGCACCCTATATTGACAGAAAAACACAGAATTGTTGACATTTTTGCAGATTTATTAAAAAAGAAAAACTGAAATATCACATGGTCCTAAGTATTCAGACCCTTTGCCGTAACACTCATATATTTAACTCAGGTGCTGTCCATTTCTTCTAATCATCCTTGAGATGGTTCTACACCTTCATTTGAGTCCAGCTGTGTTTGATTATACTGATTGGACTTGATTAGGAAAGCCACACACTTGTCTATATAAGATCTTACAGCTCACAGTGCATGTCAGAGCAAATGAGAATCATGAGGTCAAAGGAACTGCGTGAAGAGCTCAGAGACAGAATTGTGGCAAGGCACAGATCTGGCCAAGGTTACAAAAAAATTTCTGCTGCACTTAAGGTTCCTAAGAGCACAATGGCCTCCATAATCCTTAAATGGAAGACGTTTGGGACGACCAGAACCCTTCCTAGAGCTGGCCATCCAGCCAAACTGAGCTATTGGGGGAGAAGAGCCTTGGTGAGAGAGGTAAAGAAGAACCCAAAGATCTCTGTGGCTGAGCTCCAGAGATGCAGTCAGGAGATGGGAGAAAGTTGTAGAAAGTCAACCATCACTGCAGCCCTCCACCAGTCGGGGCTTTATGGCAGAGTGGCCCAACGGAAGCCTCTCCTCAGTGCAAGACACATGAAAGCCTGTATGGAGTTTGCTTAAAAAAAAAAAAAAAAAAAAAAAAAAAAAAAAAAAAAAAAACACACACCTGAAGGACTACAAGATGGTGAGAAATAAGATTCTCTGGTCTGATGACACAAAGATAGAACTTTTTGGCATTAATTCCCGTCCAATACTGTCCTAACAGTAAAGCATGGTGGTGGCAGCAGGGACAGGACGACAGGACTGCAGGGACAGGACGACTGGTTGCAATCGAGGGAAAGATGAATGCGGCCAAGTACAGGGATATCCTGGACGAAAACCTTCTCCAGAGTGCTCAGGACCTCAGACTAGGCCGAAGGTTTACCTTCCAACAAGACAACGACCCTAAGCACACAGCTAAAATAATGGAGTGGCTTCACAACAACTGTGACTGTTCTTGAATGGCCCAGCCCGAGCCCTGACTTAAACCCAATTGAGCATCTCTGGAGAGACCTAAAAATGGCTGTCCAACAACGTTTATCATCCAACCTGACAGAACTGGAGAGGATCTGCAAGGAGGAATGGCAGAGGATCCACAAATCCAGGTGTGAAAAACTTGTTGCATCTTTCCAAAAAATCTCATGACTGTATTAGATCAAAAGGTGCTTCTACTAAATACTGAGGAAAGGGTCTGAATACTTAGGACCATGTGACATTTCAGTTTTTCTTTTTTAATAAATCTGCAAAAATGTCAACAATTCTGTGTTTTTCTGTCAATATGGGGTGCTGTGTATACATTGATGAAAAAAAATTAACTTAAAGGATTTTAGCAAATGGCTGCAATATAACAAAGAGTGAAAAATTTAAGGGGGTCTCAATACTTTCCGTACCCACTGTATATAAAAATACATTACATTATATTACATTATATTTATACATGCACATATTATATAGTAATCATATATTATATACACACAGTGTGTATATACTGCGTGTTTGTGTGCATGTGTGTACAGTGAAAAAGGAAAAATTACGCCTGTAATTTCAAAATAAGGCTTATAATACACACTATATTTAAAAGCAATCATTTTTTCCTTCTTGGTCAACCAACCAATCACAGTCTTCAAAGGACTCATACGTTGCAAAAGGGTCAGTCCCGCCTCCTCACTAAGATAAAAGTTTGTCTTTTTCTCGTTCAGAGTTGCTCTCAAATTGGTCCTGAACTGCTCTTAAGACTCCTACATGGAATCATCTCAGAAAGCTCCTAATTTAGCTTAAAAATTTCTTAGAAGATTCAAAGAATGCGGGGCCTGATTTTATGTTGTTCAAAAGTTTAGGCGTAGTGGAGATTTTCTATCTGTCAAGGACACATTAAATTAAATCAAAGCGACAGTAAAAACAAAGAATTTCAAAGAAATGTTTGTTTTTGTTTTTTTTACTTTCCATTCAAAGAATCCTGAAAAATAAAAATGTATCACGAGCTTCCAAAAAAATATGAAGCAGCAAAATGGTTTCCAACATTGATGATACAATATATATTGACATAGAAAATATTTCAAACTTTTGAAAGGTAGTGTAATTTTTTTTTCTCTGTCCTCTATAACACTTTGTTAGTCTTTGGGTATAATATATTTCTAATAATACATTATATTTCTGAAAGTCTGGTAAACCCTGTAGTACCATAGAACTACTTCCTTAATATTACAAAGCAGGCATGTGTATTTAAAAAGGTTACAGCGGTACTGCAGATCCAGAATGATCAAGGTATAAAACACGAATATTTTTTTCATATAGTAATTGATGAGGCCATTCCCATGGTTAAAATGGCGGTTTCCAAAAGCATTAAAGGATCAGCTGCCTTGCCGCATTATTTTTTTTTTGTTTTTTTTATAATGGACGCTTTGAAGATTTTCCTCTTGCCCTGGTCAACTCTGGATTAACAGACTGAACTCTGAGTAACTCTACAACCACGTCCAGTTCCTTTCCCTCCACCTCATTTCACAGCTCTATAACAGTGCTGCCGATGGGGGTTGGCAGAGAGCCATAAAACAGGAACAACCAAATGAGTTTCTCTTTGTTTCAAAAATCAAGGTAAACCAGCTGTCTCTGCTGGACAAGCAGCTCTCGTTGAGTCAGGGATTTTTTTACGGATACAGTATATGCCGATATTCTTCAGATGTCATGTACCTCATCAAGGTACAGCAGGATGGATCTCATGAAAAATGAGATGTCATACATGGTATTTCACCCCATAATCATACAAAATTAAAAAAATATACACAACACCATTTTCAACTAAAAACAGAAAATTTTACGCACTTTGGCTGTTCATTTACAACAGCATACGACAACAGCATTTTGGGGGCCTGAAAACGCAAACTTTTGAAGATGGGTTTCAAAGTGGATGTTTTTGAAAATTATCGTTATCTACTCCATGTAAAATACAAAACCACAATGTAATCATCCGCAGCCCATGCAAATTACGTAGGGATTCATTGAAATTTCAGCCAAAATTATCGTCTGAAAATATCATTTTCGGTTTTTGGCCTAAAGAGAATTTTTTTTTTTAAATTTTTTAAACCCGCCCCCTTTAGTTACTGTTGCTTTTTCCGACACGCCATGCGCTCTCACGCGGTGAAAAACACATCCAGGAGCAAAGAAGACACTGACAACGCGTCGACAGACAACACAGAGGAGGCTACTTTTGATATGAAATGGTTTCATATTTAAAATATTGTAATTTTTTAAAGAAGTTTAAACAAATATCGTATAGTGTCTCTTTAATGTGTCGTGCCAGATCACTGTAGCTCCTTCAATCGGCTCATGAACCAACCATCTATTCATTCTAGTTCATTTATAGTATCAAATAAACATGAATGAACATCAGAAGGAATGTTGTTTCAAGCGCGGAAAGATGCGAGAACACAATTTTTCAAATTCTCCAACTTTAACGTACGTACTACTTTGTTGGACAAAACGGCAGATTCGGTGTTATGACTGGTCAGATCGTCTGTCAATCAAACTGCCGGCGAAGGGTCGATTACAGAAAAAAAAGAACGTGTTAAAATTAACGCATTTGGGATGCAAACTAAACTTTAGTCTGATTTCACCATTTTGAATAGTTGTTATAATTTACGTGATTATATGTGAGGGGTCAATGTGAGGGGTCAAGAAACATTAACGAAGCTGTTATCATTATATATATTAAGCATATGATAGATAAATTCAGATATTGTGAATTCATTTAATAACTTAAACCTAGCTTTCCTGGTAGCAGTCTCTAAGAAAATGATTCATAAAACATAACATCGACTCTGTTTACTTTCATTGATTCAGATAAGAAGAATATCGGTCAAAGCTCAGCTTTAGGAGGGGAAGAGACAAAAATAATTGAGAATGAGGGGGGAAGTGATGACAAAAAGTGATAATGGAGATGACAAGGAGAGATTTTAAAGCTATTGTCCAATTTTTGGGCCTTCAAACTTCTTAATTTCAATTTCTCTGATCTACATATATGCATTTTAAAAAGTTAATATTGTGTTATTTTAGACAACACCTCACTGCTGAATGAATCAGCAGTTTGAATAAATGGAATGAATTAGACATTTACCGCCACCTACTGGCAGTTTTAGTTTCTTATTTGGAGTAATACATTAAAAAATATATTTACATATCAATAAAAAAAATAAAGATATAGTTCACCCAAAAAGTTAAAATTCAGTCATCAAAAGTTGTGTAATAAATTCTATACCGAATCAATAAAACATTTCTTTCTGAAATGACTTTTTGTAATGTTTATTTGATTCTTTACACAATAATGACTTCAATTATCTTTTGGGGATAATTTCTCAGCCAAATTTGATGCGTGATTAATTAATTGCCACATCATGAAATTAATTAGATTAACGTTGCTTGACAGCCCTAGTTTAGTCATTTTTACTGATCCATGTGAACAGAGATTGTATTGACACTGTCGTCTGAATGCGAGGAAAAAAAAAAACTCTTTAGTACATCATTGTGGTGTAAACACACCCTCAACCAGAGGCACCCAGCTAAACATTGATTTTTTTCTGGTGAAAGACATGCATGTATGGAGATGAAAGCCAAAATCTTTAGAAAAATTACTTTAGAAAGATGGCAGCAGCATTTTGTTTTTTAAAAAAAAGAGATTGGTAGGTCTATTAGTACAAAAGAGTACAAATTTAAAAAGTAAAAATAAAATGTCTCATTCTTCATTCCAATGAAATTTACTTCCAATAATTTTTCAAGGATTTTCTCTTTTCTTTATATTTTAGGAAGGGGACCATGATATTGGGAGGAGGGCCGGAGACATCAAACAGTATCAAAACCCCTGATGCAGAGTTCAGCATTACACCAGCCCCTTTTGTTTTTTTAATGATTAACACATTCACTCAGCATTAACATCCAAAGACTCAAAAGTGTAAACATGCAAATGGCTACAATGAGCAGGCATTAAGCTCAAAGGAGGCGGCATTAAGATCTGAAAATATCGTTACCATTTAAAAACGCATTCCCCTCCTCAGTCTACATTGTTTGAAGCTGATTCAGTCATCTGTTCAGAGACTCTTATTAGCAAGTGAATCAATTACCATGTCAATGGGCTTGTTGAACATCAACACCTTTTTGATGGTTGAAAGTGTGAGCCAAAAGAGGTGAACCTCCAATAGACAGGCAGAAATGGAGCTGAAAGCAATCAGTGTGAATGCGGAGGCTGGCGAGGGCCAACAGAACAGAACCCAATGCAGAGCTCTTTAAAAACTGATGCATTTTCACATGAACATGGACGCTTTGATTGTTTATATAGTTACAAAATATAAAGCATATTATTGCACAGCTCTATATATAAAGTTGGATAGATTATCTCTTATCTGCTTTTATTGTAACTGCATACAGTACTCACGTAAAGCAGTATACTGTTGCAAATTTCAACACAGAACAACTTCTTGCATTCCACTGTGCAGACTTTGTTTTTTTATGCAAACGTGCAGTAGATGGGCATGTTTGTCCATCTAAGTTAGTATAATTTTTTATATAGGTAAAAATACCAAACATATTTTGAGACAAAAGTCTTGTTTATGATTTTCACTTCAGTTTTCAAAGCAATCAAATGAACATTTTTCAAAAACTTTGAAATGATTATTAACTGTATTTTAAATATTTTATATATATATATATGTTTATATTATATATTACACACACACATTTAAATGGGGGGGGGGTATGGATTGTTAAATAAAAATTTGCAAATACCTTTTTTATTTTTAATTCTGTGGCAGAAACGGTCTTCCATAATATAGTCCTCACACGCTCCTTCTAAAGAAACATTGGCCTCTACGGCTTTCCATACGCTCAAGTATCACGTATTTACGATCACACTTTTTTCTGATTCAACTACGTCTCGCGTTTTTCTGTGTTAACGACAGAGTTCCAATTTGAGGTGAAAATTGTGTTTGTACATTTCCAGTCTTCAAATAATTTGTGGCAATAGTTGCCAGGCTGATAAACAAGAATCAGTCACGTGTTGTTGATGCACGTACACCTAATCAATGAGCTGAACGCTTCCACTGTACCAGGCCCACAATCTCAAGTGCTGGTGAAAAAAACTTTAGCACAGGGTGATAAAGTTGGTAGGAGACACCGTGCACGTCCCATCCCCCTTTAAACCTCCAGCCAAATGGCCAAAAGAGCGCAAATTCAAAACAGGAAATTTCAACATCTGTCACACTCCTCCCTGCAGGGAGGGAAATGAATTAACACGAAATCACTCTCAAAAGACGCATCTAATTACCAACAGGCAATTTCAGCAAACTAAACTCGGTAAATTCATTACATCCCATTTAAAGTGGGAATAATTCAGTTCTTATTAGTTAAAACAGGAACAGTTCATTAATTTGATATCACAGGGGAGCAAAGGTGCATTCAGTTACAGAGATGCTTCGATCAAATTTACTTAATCTGATTCCCAAACAATGGATTCAGTCATTTAGCAGCAATATGAACAAACTCATATTCATGTTTAGGTGACGTAAGATATTCAGTCTCACATATTCAAAAAGAAGAAAAACTTAAACAGCAATGCCATTTTCCATACTTTCCATTAATTTTTAATAGACTCTTCAAAAGAATCTGATCAGATTTTAAATTTAGCAGTGATTGCTTGCAGTAAAATGTCATAATCATAAAAAACCCGTTCATGGAAGCTCAGACAGGGAAGAAAAGGATATTTAAAGAAGGAAATTCTTACCTGCGTATGTAAAAGTAGCGAGGAAGATGGAGATCACCAACAGACGAGTTTGAGTTGTAATCCTGAGTATATACATCCTTACTGGGAACATTCCTCTGGTGCAGCTGGATTCTGGAATCAAACCTCTCCACAAGTGATAACTGAGTTTGTGCGTGCGAACAAAGCGCGTTTTCCCAAGATCTCAAGTGTGCAGTGAATGAAACTGTTTTTGATGGTTCGTTTGCAAAACAATAACGCGTTTCATCCCGCTCAATCGAAAGGTGTTCGTCGACCGCCGCTGATCCTGTTCAAGAGTCCCAAAATTCTCCTAATAGAAAAGTGAGCGAGTAACTCCAACTCCTCATGACGTAGGATGGAATCGTCCCGAGGGAGGGAAGCGAATTTATGAATCCTACTACGACAAAGGCCCAGCTCATGAATATTAATTAACAAACGACACCCTCAATCAGCAGGCCTAGTTGATTTGCTGAATAGCAAACTTTGATTGGCTCTTGAATATTAAGGAGGTCACGTGTCACGACGCTCCACGAAGGTTTCCAGGCAACGTCAGCATGAATTTCTACCATAGTAGGATTAGTGATTTGGGAACGAGATTAGAAGTTTGAAAACCTTGAAAAAATACGACACCTACTGGTGAAAACACGGGGTCAGTATTTTCAGTCAGAAAGGATGGATTAAGTTGATCAGAAGTAATACTTTCAAATAGTTACAAAATCTTTCTATTTTAAATAAATACGGTTATTTTGAATGTTCCTGGGTTTCCACACGGTTTTCAACATTGATAATAATAAGAAATGAGCAGCAAATCAGCATGTATTATTAGCCCTGTAAAACCTGACATAAGTAATAATAGTCAGAAAAACGTCTGTAAAATCTAAAGGAGTGAAAAATCACCGTCATTTTAGTCAGAGGCCCACACTGAGCAAAAATGACCAAAATATTTGATTTGCTTGTAATGTAAATCAGTGAGATATTTGTAACAGTATAGCAGATACGTACATACAATGCTTTTACATATCGGTACTCTATATCTGTCAATAATTATTAAGATGATATTCAAATACTTAGTTTTATGATCAAAGCTCTGCAGTTTTAAAACATATAATGCAGCACAATACAATTATGATTGAGACTTTGAGAGATGAACAAATAAACCTTCCTCAAAAGTCTTATAATCATATTTAATACTCACATTTGAACTCTGTCTGGATAATCAATTAAAAGTTGCTTCAGTCCAGTAAGTGTTTATCTTGAAATAAAAGTTCATGTGAGGTTTTTACATACACAAAAAGACCTTTACTTGCTAACAAAAAGTGTGAATTCTCAATCAAACAACTGTAAAACAGGCTTTTTGATCATGTTGATAATTTAGAGGCCTTTCAAAATCTACAAATCAAATATGATACTGTAGCTTTATAGGTTTCAGACTGATTGAGTGATGAAGACTGGAGTAATGATGCTGAAAATTGAGCTTTACCATCACAGGCCGTGTCGCGGGAACATTAGTAACATGACTTATGTAATCGGATTACTTTTCCAACTAACTTGTAAAGTAATGCGCATTACTTTTAAATTTACATCAAAATATCTCAGTAACTATTTCAAAAAAGTAATACAAGTTACTTTGTTTTTTTATTTATTGTCTGTCAGCTCTCCTGTCCCTGTTGAGTGTTGAGTGCGCTGTGGGATCTTGATGGTTATTGTAGCTCTAGACAAAATGTGAACATGCGTTTACTCAGTACACTTGCACAAAAACATTCAGTATTCCTTAAAATTAATATAAACTATGAAATGCAAACTATATTACACAAACCTGTGGTAATTAAACTAGTTAAATAACACAAATACACTATGTATTTGTACACCTTATTAACCAATGTCTTTGCTGCTGACCTTCAATGATCAACCCTATCAATAAGCAAAAATAACTTTAGGTAACACACCTTACATTTCTTTTTTTTCTTTTGTATTTCTGAAGTAAGAGTGTTGAACTTTTTTCTCCTGTGTCATTTGACTTTTGGTGTGAAAGGACCTTTACATTTGCCAAAAGTAGAACATTTTTAGTTGTTGTTATTAAAGAAGTAAGCAAGCCCAGGTGAGAAAAAAAAACACAAAAGTAACATAACTCATTACTTTCCATAAAAAGTAATGCAAAACGGAGTACCGTAATATTGTAAAGCATTACTATTAAAAGTAATTTTCCCAACACTTATCACAGGAATAAATTATATTCTAAAACATTTTAAAATAGAAAAGTTATTTTAAATTGTTATAATTTTTCACTTTATTCCCGTTTTATTGTATTTTTTGATCAAATAAATGCAGCCTTTATGAGCAGAATTAAGAATTTCCTTCAAAAATACAAAAAAAATGTTACTGACTCAAATTTTTGAATGGTAATGTACACTGCCCGGCCCCCCCCCCCCCAAAAAAAGAAAAAAAAAGTCGCTCTGGATTTGTTTTTTTTAATGGTTCAGAGAGCATGAAGAATCATTTCGACACATGAATTGGCACCTCTGGGTCCTGACCTTAACCTGGGATGTGCTGGAGTAGACTTTAGAGTGCTCACCTCTGGCTTTATCAATACAAGATCTTGACCAAAAATTAAAGCACCTTTTGATGGAAATAAATGTTGTCAGGTTGTGTCAGAGGTGCCAATTCATGTGTCAAAATGATTCTTCATGCGCTCTGAACCATTTTTTCACAATCTTAACCCTGATGAATATTGATCCAACATGGTTGTTTAAGACATGAAAAGCTACACTCAATTTTAGAGTTAAATGAACCGTTACCAAAAATAAAACATGCTAGAAACATGATAATCACTGTAATGATCCAGTCTCTTAAATTTCTGCCAATTAAAATCCAAACAGCCAGGCAGTGTATTTATTATGTCTGTATATACATTATTTTTGGAGATAAAATGATTATAAAAACCAATACAACACGAATACTTTGTGCAACGAAATGTGTTTTATTCCTGAATTTAGCTTGAAACCAAAGTCACACTTTGACATAATGACAATCACTGAATCAAAACTATTATCATATTTGATGTGTTATTGAAAAATTCTTTAATAGAAAAACAGAGCAAATAAGAATAACTGTATTATTGAGAATGTTCTCTAGCTTTGAGCAATTGTACAAACAATTAATACGCAGTGCATGGACATTTTGAAATGTGGTAAAGAAGCAACTCTTTGGTCAAAGGTATATGTATATATATAAAAGCATTTTAGCTTTTTATTGTATATTTATTGTTGATTAGTTAAGATCTCCCATCATTATTAAAGGCATTGAACAGATCATAAACAGGTTTGACGGTGCACAACTGCAAACAGCATGAAGAATCAGCTCTGCATTAATTTCAATGTGAAATGGACACTAAAATAATCCACATTATCTGTACACCAAGTATGGAAAAACATAAATATAATAGAAACGGGTTCAATCAGAGTGTTGTTGGGGTCTTCGGGGTCAAAGGTCATAGAACCATCAGGCAGGATGACTCTCACTTTCATGTCTCTGCTGATCTCGTGTCAAAGACACATTTAAAGCTTTATGGTATGTGATGGACGTGTTGATGTGTTAACGTCATTTCAGGAGTTTTACTGCTGCTTCTCGGATGCATTGCGCTGCTTTTTCGATTTCCTCCTGCGTCTGCTCGACGGTGACAACTACTCTAATGCTGAGGAAACAACACATGTTCATTCAGCACTGAAGTCAAAACATCAATTCAAAGAGGTTTAATTGATGAAATCATTCACAGCTAATCACCTTGGCGGTGGAAGAAATCGCTCTTCTTTGTCCAGGTATCGAGCCAAAGTCAGCGCAATCTGTCTGTCCAAACTCTACAGAAATGACCAAAAAACAGCTTATTTTTACTTACACCACATCAACTATACTTTCTGAAAGTCAACATGAATTCAAAATCTACCTTTTAAAAACTTTTAAGTAATTGTCTGTGATTTTATTGTGTATATTATATATGTAATGTATATGAGAATGTAATGAGAAACTTGTTATATTGTGTAATGCTATTACATCAAAATGTAACAAGTTTCTCTGCTTCTAAATTAATGTTCCTTTTCTGGTTATATAGCCCAGAGTTAATTAACCCTCTGCTGCTGTTCAGTCATTTTTGACCAAAAAAACATTACGTTTTGTTTTTTTTTAGAATTTTTTACTTCATCAGAATGGTTCAAAACTTGGTAAAAAGGTTGTCACTTGCTATGTGAAACACACATAAGCACAAACACAAACACACAAAAACATGGAAATGATTTAAAATGGTTAAACGGAAAAAAAAGTCTCCTTGTACTCCTTGTGGTCAAAAATGACTGCATTGGAAATGAATGAGAAACGATATCAGCCTCAAATTTGGAACAGAACTTGTTTAGATTTATAGCTTTGATTTTCTCAATAAATGCAAAAACATTTAATGGTAAACATTAATCAGTTGTAGAGTAAAACATAAATATTTCATATAAAATTTAAAAACTGTATTAATTTATTTTTCATAATAATAAACTTAAACTTCGATAACTTTTAGTTTCACTTTTTTTACTTCAATAATCTCACCAAATGTCTTTAAAAAGAGATCAAACTTAAGTCTGTGCTCCAAAGCACCTAAGATTCCAGTGTCAGCTGGAAATTTCATTTTCATCTTCATCAAATTTCAAAGTGATTAACATAATAAATGTATCACTTCATAAATATAATTTAGTACCATAAAATTCCCCCCAAAAAGTCACTGTGACAATGCTTTCCTTTTTGGGTGATATAAGGAATCAGTTTTCGAGCCCACTCCGAAGAAACTGCTTTTATTTAATCAAAAATACAGTAAAAACTATGTGAATATATTGTATAATGTAATTTATTCCTGTGATCAAAGCTGATTTTCAGCATCATTGCTCCAGTCTTCAGTGTCACATGATCCTTCAGAAATCATTCTAATATGCTGATTTGATGCTCAAGAAACATTGTTATCAATGTTAAAACAGTTGTGCTTCTACATATTTTTGTAGAAACTGTGATTCATTTTGTTCAGGATTCTTTGATAAACAAATTTAAAAAATATGCATTAATTTGAAATAGAAATCTTTTGTTTTATCTTTACCATCACTTGTGATCAATTTAATGCATCCTTGCTAAATAAAAGTATTAATTACTTTCTTTCTACTTACAGTCTTACTGACCCTAAACTTCACTTTGGTATCTAATGCTAATTTTTTATGATCCAACTAATTGCCAATGGTTAAAGTCCTACCCTACATTTTCTTCTGGAACTGCAAAATGCTTCATATTGCAAAAGTAGAGTGGGCTGCGAAACACATTTTTATGGACTTTTAGCGATTCAGACACTGGATTGGACACTCAACGATTTGCTGGTTGAACCTACGTAATCGACGATTGTTCGGAGCAGCTTCAAGTCATTTGATCTGGATCCTGTGCTGTTTTCCAGCTGTAGATGGAGAGCCGGCGCAAAAGACTCTCCCACCACCTTCAGTCCTGGAGTCCTGCAATAAACCCAATGATATCATCACTCCTGACCGCACAATAAATAACCAGCCATCACTGTTAGGACTCAACAGGTGCATTAGATTAGTAAAAACTTCTAAGTCCTGGACATTTGGCATGTCGGTGTGTAGATTCTTATTACAGCTCATAATAAAGCCGATAACACTGATTTTATTTTCATAGATTATGTTTAATTTTTCTAATGACAGTTCACTGGAGGTAATCCACATTCAAGTTTCTAAACATCTGTGGCCCATTTGGTTTCTTTTCCATGGAAAGAAGGAATTAAGATTGACTTGCCCTTGCAGTGCTTTGTGGACGTGTTTGCACTTCTCCCGCAGAACCCTGAAAATGCCTGTGAGAGAACATGAAAAGATACTGCACTCAATGTGATGGTTTGCCAAAACATGCTCTACACAAGAAATGGTAAATGGACTGCATTTATATAGCGCTTTCACAGACCTATGGCCACCAAAGCGCTTTACAATTTGCCTCACATTGACCCATTCACACACACCATCCAGCTCATCGGGAGCTAGGGGTTGGCTCATGGACTCCTCAACACTTGGTCAGGTGGAACTGGGGATTGAACCACCAACCTTCTGATTTGTAGACAACCTACATGAACCACTGCTGTGTCTGAAAGTAACTACTGTCATTGAGTGACCTGAATAATAACGTACAGTTTAATTTTAAGAAAACTATATTACCCCCTTGAGTAGAGGTTTGATTCTAAGTGATCAACCGATAGATCAAATTAGCATTAGCCAATGCTTCTCAGTTTGGCTGATAAGTGGGATTTATCTTTTGACAGATATCAAAATAAAATTAATTTTTAAAATAAAGTGCATAAAATATAAATTAGTTTATTTGACAGATTTTATGCAAGTTTAAATGACAATTAAAAAAAAAAAAAAGATTCATTCAATTAATTTTTTTTATTTATAATCATTTTAGTACATATTCTGGCAATTAAATCTAAATTTAATTGCAGCAATTGTTATGGTTGTGTTATTTACTCTCCCTAAATTAAATAATCTAATATCACCTCTTTTGTCTTTATATCTGCCATCAGCCACCCTGCTCTCTAAGATATCAGCATCGGCCATCAAAAAAAACAAAACAGTTGACCATAACTTAAGAATGCATATTAAAAATGTAAAACAAAACCACGCACTTGAAAGTAAAAATGTTGAGTAAAGAACAAAAGATCCAGGCTCAATTGGTAGTTAGTTTATCCTGGCATGAGTGAGGCTGGTGCTCAATCCACACACACTAATGTGATGTGCTGGAATCAACTGAGCTGCACTCAATTCCCACTGAGAGAGCCGTCTGAAACTCATCCACCCTGGGGAGAGTGTCACCTTTGTGTTGAAGCAGTCTGAACACTGCTCATCACTCATTAAAGTCAAAGAGCACTGATGGGCTCAGAGAGGAACAACTGCTAGAACCTTCACTGCTTAACACTGAAGTATCGCACAAAGGTTCCACACTATTTGACGTATGATTTCTTCCTAATCTTATGCAATTACAGGATAAAGCTTTTTACATTTTTTTAAACACTTCACAGCGATGCATAACTAGAAAAATCTATATTCACTATAAAACTTGACCTTATTTAAGACTAAATCATTCAATTGCTAACAATTTCTATCCCTAGTTGCTAGGGTGGTTGTTAAAGGCCCCGATATACTGACGGAGAAGTTTTTGTTCTTCGCTTTGGGGTAAAAACAAGTTAAAAATACGTGATGAGCAATAAATTCTTAGCGAACGTCCCAACGCCGGCCACACTACTGAGAGTGATGATTAGATGAATATGTAAATACTAGCTGTGCACTTTCCTCTCAATAACAAAATAAAGACATCGGTGAGAAAACAGCAATTAAAGCATTAGTTCACCCGAAAACGTAGTTCCACACCCGTAACGACCTTCGTTCATCTTTGGAACACAAATTAAGATATATTTGATGAAATTCAAGAGGTATATGACTCTTTCGACCCCTTGAGTAGTGATCTTTAATACTTAGTGGTGAACTGATATATCATCTGAGAAACTGGCAAATCAGCACCCATATTGCAGTCTATGGGGCATAAAAACTTCTTCATCAAAAATATCTTAATTTGTGTTCTGAAGATGAACAGGTCTTACGCGTTTGGAACGACATGAGGGTGAGTAATTAATGACAGAAATTTTTATTTTTGGGTGAACGAAGCCTTTAAGAAAGCATAGTGATGTAGATCAGTTTTGAAATTCGGCACTCCAGTTATGTAAAGTTTAATTAATGAAGTAACGTTTAATTACACAGAACTTTATACAATGTTTAAAGCGTCAGCTTTATAGAATGGAACATGAAAAAACAGTGTCAGTGTCACTTTTAATTAGAATTACAACTCTCCAGTGTGTGTATTTGACAAAAATTCTAATGTCTGAATTTGTTCAAAATGACATCACACCAGTTAATTCCTCGTTTTCGCTTGAAGTATATCAGGATCTTTAGAGTGTTTCTATATGGTTACTTCTGGACTAAGTCAAAAAATAGCTGGGGATATTCTGGTCTTTTGGCATATGGCATGGTTCCCTCGTCAATGTAAGTCTATGGGATTTTCAGGCCTTTTAACATCCGCCAAGCAAAAGTCTGATTGTATTCAAGTGCCTTAACTAAATGTGAGTAATTGTGTTGGCCCAGCAAATACAGCTAAAAATGATGTCTGAGCGTTGCTGCATATGGTTTGGATCAGCTGATTTTCAGAGGGTCTCTTTAAAGTCCAACCAAATCATTTAACTAAAACACTCAGTTAAAAAAAGAAACGTTTAGACCATAATTCAAGTGTTTTTTATATATATATATATATATATATATGCACACACACACACACACAAACATCTAAAAGCATGTTTCCATCTAGCCAGAAATTATATACTAAATGGCTAGTAAACATGTTTTTGTTTGTTGTTACCTGGATCTTCCTCCATGATGTTCAGGGCTTCAATAGCAGCAGCAGCCAGCATGGGTGGAAGAGATGCTGAGAAACAGTAACCCTGGCCTGACAGACGCTGATCAAAAAAAAAACAGAAAATATTCATATTCAATTTAGAGTATACTAATGGTGGGAAAATCAATGAAGGATCCAATGAAGGTTTTTTGCAACCATTACAAAAGTTAAGTTATGCAACATTTCATTGTAAAACAAAAGTTAAACAAAGCTTTCATTTGGACAGTGAAGACAGTGGCACCTGGTGGTCATTATTAATCACTAATATGCTTATAACTTTACAATTACGAATAAGCTTTGAACCTTTTATGCAGCCAACAATAACCCATTTATCAAGGTCGCCAATATTATCGGTCCTTTGAACACTTTGAAACTTAAGTATCTTTGGAACCAAAACTTGACAAATATGCTTTTTAATGATTCAGGTTTTTTTTTTTTTACTATCCCTTGAGAAAACAAAATCAACATTGCCCCATCTGTCAAGAGATTCCTGGCTATATTTACTTGTCTGTCATTTTTAACTTTAAAAATGTTTGTATATTTGGTACAACTTGCCAAACATTCACCAAATTGGACTATAAATTGGATGCTTGCTCTTCACACCGAGCATTTTTCAAAGTAACTGGGCAGTAAAATCATAAGTAGGAAAATCTGCAAATGCTGCACAAGCAGCTCAGATTGTTGATGCTCCATTTGCATTTAAATAGAGCGTGTGGATTCACTTCCTTCACATCATTAAAGGGAAGAATGAATCTGATATGATCCATGTGATTCACAAGCGACGTTATTTGATAGTCAAACAGGCAAGAAAAAAAATAAATTACTGTATAACGTACAGAATTTTTTGATACTTTGTGTATCAAAACTTATAAATACAGATATGCATCATATGGTAACTCAAGTGGCATGATGTCATAGCAGAAGACTGATTCCGGTAACTTATCCAGCCGTAGATACTCTAAAGAAACTGTGTTATTCAACAAACAGGATTACTGATTACTGATCCGAGACCTTCTGCTTTCCAACAAGGATCTGGATCACATTTCAAAGTGACTAGGTTACGTGAGGATAATTCCACACATACGTCCGGATTTTAAAAAGCATATGTATATAATTACAGTTTTATCTTCAGAATATAAAAACCATATGTACAAAAATATACATCAAAAGAAGCTTCTTTTGATCATTCAAACAATAACCAGAAAGCCAAATCTTTTAGTTTCACCGCATCAAACAGCTGAGAGCAAGTAAAACACACAAAAATCCTTTGCTTACTGAATACAAAGACAAAACCAATGTTGAATATTGAAAATACAGATTAAAAGAATATTACGGGTTATTTTCGGCTGCCAGTATTTGCTGTAAACACATTTCCCATGCGCTAATATACGCACTGAGTCAAAATGATTGTCTGTGGAAAAATGGACAGCAAGCCACAGATGATGTAAACAGACATTAGACTGAGGCTAGGTATTATGCCTTCAGCTGTTCATTCAAAGTCGGATGTGGGATATTACTACTTAAAATTGTCGACCACTGCCCTACGTGCCCTACCATTAGCTATGCAGGAGTTTTACTATCAACAAAGAAGTATCCAAGTATGACGGATGGATGCACTTTCTTGGGCTTCAAAATCGTGAGCGCCATTCACTACCATTATTTAGCTTGGAAGAGTCCGAATATTTTTTAACACAACTCTGTGTTCATCTGAAAGAAGCAAGTTATATACACATCTAAGATGGCTTGAGGGTGAGTAAATCATTTTTTGGGAGAACAATCCCTTTAAAGACTTAATAGGCTGTTTAATTTCAAACGTACACATTTTTACATTTTTAATCTGGACTGCAGCATCCCATAGATATTGACTGAAAATGTTTTGATTATTTATTGGTTGGTCACACTTTACATTAAAGCTCTATTAGTTAAAATGAGTTAATTGATCAGTTAACAAACTGACAATGAAATACTTTTAAAGCATTTATTAATTTTAATTAATATTTACATTTAATAACACATTATTAAAATCAAAAGTTGTAACTATTTAATGGACCTGCGCTAACATGAACTAATAATGATCAGTTGTATTTTATAACTAACGTTAAAGAATAATAACTTCTGGAAAAAAAATGTAGCTATTGCTTATTATTCATGTTAGTTAATGCATTAACTAATGATAGTGTATTGTAAAGTGTTACCTTTTGTTCTTTATAATTCTTTTGCACTTCAATCTGTTTGCAACATTTGTTTACTTTATACATTTGTGTATTGCTTTATTTTATTTAAATGTTCAGTTATTTTTGTTTTAAGAATTTTTTTATTGTATGTTATAAAATAACACCTTTTTTGCAACTTATTTCAATATTTACCGTGATAAAAGCTTCAGCAATTATCACAACACGAAAATTGCCTACTCTCAGAGTTGAATGGAACGCAGCAATAGTCATTACGATGAATATTCCTGTAATAAAGTGCCTTTTTAGAAAGTAAGTATGATGCTGCAGATCAGTTATTGTTATTTTGTGGTCATACCTGATGATCAATAACGAATGATCGTCCACAGCAGAAACCTCCGATGGATGCCACTGCATTCTCCATGTTGGCACTTATGAGGTCAATATCATCAATCTGAAATTAAAACACACATGAACATTTTGTGGAATGATTATTTTAGAACTGAGCATGTAGTGTATGCTCTAGCCATTACGTACATTGACCCCAAAATGCTCTGTGACTCCTCTTCCATGTTCTCCAAGCACTCCAAAAGACATGCTCTCCTCCAGAAAGATTCGTACTTTATATTTGTACTTCAGTTTTATCTGGAAAAGAAGATGCATCCATTAAAAACATCAGCTCATTTGTGTAAGAAGTGTAATATTTACGTACTGTTTATTTTGATCAAATCCCATAAAAGTTAAATGAACAACATTATTAGTGATGCAAACACCACAAATTTAGAACAGGTATACAAAGCTTATAGAAGTTAAATGGATCCCTTAAATTTTCTTTCAATTCTTATGTTGCAGCTTTATGATGAAATGCTTTATTCTAATGTTTTTAAATGTTCTGCACCCCATTTAATATATTCCAGTTTTTTTTCTTCTATCACAAATGTTTATTTGTCATTATGGGCTAAGCAGTGTAGATTGATGTGAAAAAATTACTTAATTAATTTTGAAATGAAATGAAACAAAATGTGTGAAAAAAGCTGAATTCTTTCTGAAGTCTCTGCAGTTTAAATGTTCTTACCAGTTCAGGCAGTGGGCAGATATCTGCAGTGTTGATATAGAGTCCCTCAACTACAATGAACCGTCTGATTACTCTCGCCTTACGTGGATTCTAAATTTAAACACATAAAAACAATAACAATGATTAACATGTATAGCAAAAAAACAAAAACAGCTGCTGCATTCAAAAAATGATGTACTCTTTCATTGTGTTCTGAGTGATTGTTTCTAAGGTCTTTTGAGTGGTTGTTTAGGTGGATATGTACCATTATATCTTATTAAATCTTATTGTGATTGATACATCAGTGCATGTTCTACAAAAGAAATATAGTTTGTTTATTACTATAGTAAGTGTAAATGTAACATGCAACAAGGACACAGTATAAAAAAAGGTGCAGTAAGGGATTCTGAGATGCATTTAATTCAACACCTAAACAATTAATTTTGTGAATGTTTGCTACATGTCTGTTCTGTGTGTGTGCTGGAAAAAAAAAGTGGATCGGACCAATTAGACCGAGCACCAAAACACTCCTGTAGTCAATCAGCAGTAGGGGGCGTGTCTACTCCTGATGAAGGAGGATAGAGAGTGAGCAAGGGGGACAAGAGATAGTTGAGATATTACCAAAGTGGAAAAGGTCAGAAGAATATAATTGGAAGAAGGAGGGTTACGATCAGGCAAGAGCTTTAGGACCCAAGTTATATAGCGGGAAAGCCTGAAAACAGATGCTGAGGTTGCTTTGTTTCTCCTCAATATGTGAGTAACATTGTTTTTTTGTTTTGTTTTTTTTGCCATTTCACAGAACCAAGAAATGCTGCTGTTGAATCACAGCCGATTCATCAACATTTGGGATGTGTTTTTTTTTTTTAGTTCATTTCAAATATCAACAGTGTTTTTCAGAAATTGCTTACTGCACCTTTAAAATCAAGTCTACATTAATTGATACTGTTTTACCAGGAAATGAACAAACTTGAGTTACAAACACAAATTTATACTGTATTTACTGAATTTCTCTTAATGTCACTAGTGAAAGCTGGTCAAATCCCCCCTCACTCACCTTCTGATCTTCAATCTCTTGCTCCTTCAAAAGACGCTCTAAATCCTCCATATCATTGTGCTTGAAGTATTTGATGAAGCTGCGTGAAGCCTGGAGGCCTTTCTGAATGGAGAAACATGCTGCTTCGTCGCTGAGAAAACCATAGACACAGACAAATTATAAACATGCTTTATCATCTCTATGGACGTTCCCATTTCATTCACTGCTACAGATGATCAGCTGTGGATGTTCTTATGAAGCTCAATGGAGGTGGAAGGCTGTTGACTTACACAAAGATGATGTCTCCTCTCTTGGAGTAAGCTGGAATGGCACTGGCGATGGTGGCAAAGCCATACGAGTAGATGATGGCCTCTTCTGTTCTCATGAACTTTGCCAAGCGCTCTTCTAACTCCAGATGAACATCTGCAGAACATTTAAATGCTTTAAACTGACACAGTGACATCAGAGAGACATATACTTGGTGATAAATCTACCTACCGAAGGTCCCATAGAATCCTCTTGGTCCACAAGTTCCCACACCGTATTTCTTTAATGACGCCAACGCCTTCAGCTGAAAACGAATTAATGACACAGTGTATTAATGCTTTTATTGATGTATGATAAGATTTTTTTCTTGCATTTTACCAGTTTATAAATCCCCTGGAAATTGAACCCACAACCTTGGCGTTGCTTGCGCCATGCTCAGTGTTTGACTACAGGGATGCATTTATCTCTGATTTTTCGCACATATGCTTTGTGGCACAAGGAAAGAGAGCTTGAAAGCAGAGCAAGTGAATATATTTTGTTGAAAGATAATGACACATAAGTGTATTAATTTAATCTAACCTTAGGTGTTAAACAAACATTCTTTTGAAAATGTTCAAACAGCAAATATTAAACTCTAATTGGTTCTGTGTGTCACATCAGCTGAACACACTGAAACAAAACAACAGGTTCATTTATTAATCCTTTGTTTGACTACTATATATTTGTACAGAGATAATCTCATTGCATGATTAAAATATACAGAACTGCTGGTTTGGGATCAGTAAGATTTTTTTTTTGTTTTATACAGCAAGGATGCATAAAATTCATGAAAAATTACAGTGAAGACATTTATATTACAAAAGATTAAGCACAAATAAATGTTCCTTTCAACTTTGTAGCCACACAACTGTTTTCAATATCAGACTGTTTTGATAATCAGAAATGATTCTTGAGCAGCAAATCAGATTGATTTCTGAAGGATCGTGTGACACTGAAGACTGGAGTAATGATGCTGAAAATTCAGCTTTGCTCACAAAAATAGATTAGATTTAACGATACATTCACATAGAATTTTAAATTGTAACAATTTTTTACATTATAACTGTTTCTACTGTTGTTTTAAGCAAATCAATGCAGCCTTGGTGAGAAGAAGAGACTTTATCGCAAACATAAAAAAATCTTAAAAGTGCCATGCAAGCTACACCTTCCCCATCAAGATGTATTTAACATTAATGAGCAAACTACACATTACAATCAGGAACAGCTTTGATGAATGTTAATGTGACGAATGGAAAAGCACTTAGTCAAGCGTCTGTGCTGCTACAAACCTTCACACGCTCGTTGTCGAGCAGACCCAAGAAGTTAAATGAGGCAAAGTTAATGCACTCTCTCCCATTTACAATGATTTTGTGGCTTGGAGGGCTGTAAAAGAAAAACATTGCCTTCAGTCAGTATAATTTACACAGCACACAGCAATTATTATTCCATATGGGGTCCGACAGAGCTGTGATGAAGACATGTTTATTTCAACATTGTTTCAAATAGGAAACGTCTCCACTTGCTGACTGCACATTCAAGACGTACCCTGTGACCACATCATAATTAAGGGAAGGATGGTCTTTCGATACAGGAGAAACCAGCGGTTCAGGCTGCCACTCCTCAATTAACTCCTCTTTCTCCTGAAATACACAGAAATAAAGGACAGAAAGAAAATGCTTAGAAAATCAAGCAACATTTCTTGTCTTGATGTAGCTGGTCCAAATTATGATTACCAGTATAATAATCATTCTGTGGGTTCTGAAATCATATCGTTTCATTTTACACATTTCTAAATTTTTCTAAACATGTATGCCCTTTTTGGACAGGACTGGTTTTCTAAACAAATGTTTCGGTTACAACTCTTAACTCTCAGTGTTAAAATGAACAAAGTCCCATTTTCCAAATACCCATAAAACTGATTCAAATACAGATTCTTATAAATAAACTTTTGAGAGTTAATGTGCTTTTCAGTGGATTTTTGGTACTCAGAGTTATGTTTTATACAATTATTTTGAAACAATGAAACAAGATACATTTACAGTTTAAATATTATTTATTCTTCAGACATTCCTCTTTAAAAGAAATAAAGTATCAGCTGTATGCAATTATGTATTTTGTTTTTGACCACTGAAAATGTGTACTAACTTACTCATGGAGCCACATTAAGATGACCATATCTCTGGGATTGAACAATCGTGGGCCTTTAAAATGTAGATACCAAGTTTGTAAGTAAGGAAAAGTTTGTTAAGAACCAGAATCTAAAAGGATATTAAGATATCTTTAATACTTCTTAAATTACAGGCATGCAAACTTAAGGCAAAACACACAAGGAATGCTTTTTGCCATTTTTGAACCGTCACTTTTGGCATATAAAGAAACAAAGATTGCTAAAGTCAAACAGATTTTACTAGTAGATCTACCAATCTCTGAGTAAAAATAAAATAACGACACTGTCATTTTTCTCAAGTCATTTTTACTCCCCTGTAATTGGCTGCAGATCACAGGTAAAAATTGTACTTTTGAAATAGTGGATTACTCAGTAAATATACATCTCTGACATTTAATATTTTGGATTTCGTCACCATTTATGTTTGTCTTTCTACAGAAAAATTTTTAACAAAAATCAAAGATTTGAGCTGGGGAAGATTCAGAAATTTGGTTGATTTGACACGGAATGAGCGAGTAGCTAATTTGCTCTGGACATTTTTACTGAGGTTGTGTGAGAAAAACAGACTGGGCAGATTTAAACGAGATTAAAAACACCAAGTGTGAAGCATGAATCTCCCCAGGAAAACTAGTCTGTCCGAATAGAGCTGTGTTTTAGTTTATTATAATGTTGTGTTTTGATCTCATGCTAATTTTAGTTTGACTGATAGCAACTAACTAAATAATAAGCAGTTATAGTTAACAAACAGCAAATTTATTATTCATATTAAAACTTAAACATAAATGTGTAGCATTTTATTAAAAGTAATTGGAAAAAAAAAGTTCCATAGATCATGGCATTTTGTTGCTTTTACGTGGATATAACATTTGCAGAAAATGACATGCCAAATTTCATATTCTTCAGTAAAACACAAGAGTTTGGGCTCAGTAAGACTTCTTAAAAAAAACTAATTCATATTTTTATTCAGAAAATATGCATTAAATTGATCAAAAGTATTTCAAATGTATTACTAACTTTCTATTCATCAAAGAATCGAAAACAGATATTTTAAATTGTAATCATATTTCACAATAGTATAGTTTTTACTGTATTTTTAAATGAATAGCTGCAGTCTCGATGAGCTTCTTTCAGAAACGTAAAAAAAAAAAAAATCATACTGACCCCAAACTTTTGTACGATAATGGACAATAAGATTGCTTGAAATATGGAAAACATTTTTCAATTAACATTGAACCAGTGTCTAACTGACATGAATAATGGATCTCTCACCTTTTCTGTGAGGTCTGATCTCTCCTGAAGTTTATATGTTTTGGAAAACAGCAGTCTGATAATCCATAAAATGAGGATACCTTCTAAAATCAAATGATATGCTGGTGCCTAGAAGAGAAATGAACATAGTATTATAAAATTAACTGCATCACGTCCTAATTTGATGAGACGCATTCATAAGCCATTGTATAATGGTGATAAATGAACACTTGTGATGTACATCCTATATTAATGTTTTCATCACATGACATTACACCATAATTAAAATGCAATGCTTTCCCGATGAAGCACTCCTCATCAGGCATTTAAAAGATGAATGTGTGCTTCCTTGGCAAGAGAATTGTTTATTCTACTTACTAATATTAGAAGAGTCTTGTATAACAGTGTCTTGTAATAATGGCGTTTATAACAGCGGTTGTATGGTTTGTATAACTTGCTAACGTTATTTCTCTTATAAAACTCTCTCACAAACAACCAATATAAGGCATTCCACAGAAAGAAAAATAATGACGTCATACAGGTTCGGTCAATGTAAATCACTCCCACTCCAATGCCAAGATTTACACCGAAATACTGCAGTTGTTGTTACTATAAGAACTTGGAATCAGCCACAAAATGACAGAACGATTGATATATTATATTTTGAGAGCCGTTATATATGTCGTGATTTTAGTGCGTTAAAAACAAGGGTAATGCCGTTTAACGTAGTAAATTCAGATGTAACGTTGGATGAATGAGTCTCACCTGTCTGAACACACTTCCTGGAGTTACATGATGACAATACTGAAGACTAAGAGGGAAATATAGCCAAATACAATGATATGTGCCGGTGCTGTTTAACTGAATACACGCAAAAAAGTCTACCGATATGTATAAAAAATTGAAAAAACAAATAATAAATGAAGAAAGTTTGTAGTTACCTCATAGAAGGCTTGCACCATCTCTACCAACACCCACTGTTGCCCCGACGCCATTTTGACTGAGTCATATGACCGAGTGAGAGTTCCTTATTAATGTGAGGCGCCATCGGGTGGAAGACAAGCGACGTTGCAGTTTCGTTTTCATTATTATTACTATATTTTTAATGTCAATCATTCATTTATTCATCTTGGAACACAAATGAAGATCTTTCTAATGAAATCTCCATTTACAGCCTAGGCAACTGAAATACATTTCAGTTGCGTTTCAATTATATATTTCATTTTTATGAAGCAACTTGAGTACAAAAAAAAGTTTTAGCACTTTATTTACAAAATATTATAAATATTGCATCAACACAACATACATGCATCGTGGTGCTCTGGTGAATGTGCGTTGGAGATTAATATTTTGTCAATACAGTGGTGAATTATTTTTTTTGAGTAAAAAAAAGTAATCGCGTGGCTTCATAAAATTGAGGTTAAACCACTGTAGTCACATGGATTACTTTAATGATGTCTTATACCCTTCTGGGGCTTGAAAGTGGTAGTTGCATAGGTTGTCAATGGAGGGACAGAAAGCTTTCAGATTTCATCAAGAAGATCTTCATTTGTGTTCTGAAGACGAAAAAAAGTCTTACAGGGGGTGAGTATTTAATGACCGAATTTTCATTTTTGGGTGAACTAACCCTTTAACTCGATAGTATGGCATGGACAGAGCTCAACATTTTATCATATTAATATTTATTTGTAGTCTGGTGTCATGATGTGTTATTTTTATATGTAAATGCAGACATAATGCAAATACAAATGCCTCACATACCTATGATGTTGCATATTTCACACCCGCCTTTAATTTTCATCAACAGATCATGCAGAATAAAGAATGTAACTGTGGCAAAAGCACATTCCTCCAGCTGAGTGACTGCTGACCTTGTTCTGCTGCAAACACTAAAGTCACTAATGTCATTTATACGGGTATGTTGCTATTGGGTCAGTGTGTCATGCGCTCATAATCTAACCTCAGGCACACTCGCGGCCACTACAGAGACAACACTCAAGAGACAATCACACCCTTCTTCGTGTGCTCCCTCTCTAGAACAGTGTACTGCATCTTGAGCTATGGGACGTTAATATGCTGCATACATTTACCTGCTGAAAGTAGTAGTACTATCTCCACTTTGAAATTAAATTATTTCTAGAATGTTCTTGACACAAAGGTACCGCTAGGTTTAAGAAATGTTTCTTGAGCTTCAGATCAGCCTATTAGAATGATTTCTGAAGGATCATGTGACACTGAACACTGGAGTAACGATACTGAAAATTCAGCTTTGATCACAGGAATAAATTACATTTTACAATATATTCACATAGAAAACAGCTATTTTTAATTGCAATAATATTTCACAATATTACTGTTTTTATTACTGAATGTTTGCCTTAATAGTGCAGTGACAGGTCTATAGCTATTTTTCTGGATGTTTACAAGTAGATATAATGTATATGCATATGAATATGTGCTCTCTCATGATTGATCCCTTATCAATAAGCTGATAGATTTAGCTAAATTGTTTCAGTTTTTGTGCAGATTTAATATTAATAATACTATTCACTATATTAAATGCAGACATTTTTATAATACACATGAATATATTTACATTTCTAATTCTGTAAAAATGAGCAAAAATTAGTGCACGTAATATTGCATGTAAAAAATATTTATTTCAACAGAACACATTGGGTAATCTACCAGTTGACACACAATGTAAAATAACATGGGTACCAAAAAAAAAAAAAAAAATTAAGTTTGACATCTGATATTGACAAAGCTGAGCTTGTTTCCCTGATGCTGAAATCCATCTATGGTAAAACAAAGGCAGAGATTTATTGTTGTGTATTGCATGTTGGTTGACAACCCTTTGGCCACACTTTAAATAAAATAAAGCAATAAAAGAAAAACAAAATCACCAATCTTACTAGATGGGCTTCCCAATGTCTTCATCATCCCATCACATATCCACTCTAAATTCTGCCATCAGTACCATTTCAGTCCAATACACAATATGGGCCTCATTCATGAAACATTAACACAGCGAATATCTTCAAATCATGTGTTAAACCAACTTACATCAGAAATTCAGTTTACATAAAGCAGGCTTGTCTTTTATGAATGAGACTAAGAAAAAGTGCCAAGATGGCTGATGGCTTAGGGTTGCACACCAGAGAAAGCTCTGAGCATTTGACAAATATGTATTTTAAAGGCGTGTAAAGACCCGAGTCGATTTAAAATCAAGCAGGAATACAGTGAGTTTGTGTTGCAGCAAAGTTTCAAAACATGGCGGTTTGATGCACGTCACTTTTGCAAACTCTCTGTTTTTTCCTCGACAACCATAAAGCGAAGTCAATGGAATGACAGAGCTCTCTGAACCAGCGTAACGCCCTACAAAACACAACAGCAGCAAAACAGGGACAATAATTTAAGGGAGGATTATGGCAAATCGAGAGCAGATATATACAAACATAGAGCACTTGATTTAAACAACAACAGTTAACAGGGACCGATACATTTAGCATTCCATGTTAAAACCTACATGTGAATATACTTGCATTTATCTCAAATAAAAGTAATCTTTTGACTTTCTCAAAGCCAATATTTCAAAATTTGACATTTCATCTGGCAAATATATTCACAATGACACAGCAGGCCTTAATCGCACAAAATACCAAAAGACTAAAGGGATTTTACCCATTATGAAAATTCATAAAGCATACAACACTGGGTCAAAATCAAAGGGATACCCAAATATACAGTTTTTAACTGTTTATGTGACAGTGTACTGTAAAATAATTCAGTTTTTGTCTTATGGCAACCCACAACTGGCTGGACTAATTGGCTGAAATCAATTGAAAATCTATAATTAAACCTGTTTAATCTTGAGGACAGCCAAGAGATGAATCTCACAAGAGTTCACATTCACCTCAAACTTACAAGAATATATATGCATTGTAAAATCATTTTCATCATTTAAACACATTTTGAGCACATTTTTTTTTCCTTAATCTAATCAGACTTTTTTTCTTCCATTACGGTGATGGGAGGCATGAAGGTTACTGAATTGTTCTGATCATGACATCACAATGCAAAAAAAGTCCAAAAATTGACTTAATTTTGGTTTATGCGAAATATAATTTTGTCCTACTTTCTTTTTGGGGACTCTTGATGAGTTTCATGAGATTCCTCACAACATTTTTTGAGAGAATGTAACAGTGGCTGCGTCCGAAAGCTTAAAAATGCTGTCTTCGGAGGATGCACTCCAAGGGAGGAAGGCATGAAGACACGTCCCAATCCAGTGAGTGCTTCACGACACTTCCTGTCTTCTGAGATGCATTCATGTGATCATCAACTGATCGATTTAGGCATCCTTCGCTGCCTTTGATATCCCACAATCCTGTGTGTTCCATTCCGTGACAGTTGAGCTAAAAAAATAAATATGGCATCTGAAAGTTGCGTTGTGTGTGAATGTATGTTTTTAACCGTTTTCCACTTGTCATTTCTAGCGAAAAATTAGTAAGTAATAATTATTAATCGTAGTAATTAAATATTCACTCAGTCACCAAAGCTTGCTTTATTTTGTTGCAGATCATTAAATCGTTGCGCTGCCTCAAAAGTCTGTCTGAAAACCGTTTCATGAGGTTGCTTTGTGTGCAAATGCTGCCTACAAAGTCAAGTCAGCTGGTTAAGTTTTCAAATGCAGCCAGTGTCTTTCAAAAGGAAAATATATTTTGTAGATTCTAGAACAAGGTTTGAATAAAACTACACTAGTAGGCGAGGGAGAGTGGAACGGCCCCAGAATTCAGTCTGTGACTTTGCAATATGAAAGCCTTTCAGTAAATAAGGTACCTATTTAATATTTCCATAATACTTTGGTTGGATCAAGTAGACGACCTCTATACAAGCAGGTGAAAATTTGGTAACACTTTACAATAAGGTTAATTAGTTAAACATTAGTTAATGTATTCACTTGAACTAACGAATTTGAACATGAACTAACCATGAGCAATACATCTGTTACTGTGTTTACTAATCTTCGTTAACATTAGTTAATGAAAATACAGTTGTTCATTGTTTGTTCATGTTAATTCACAGTGCATGTTAATGTTAACGAGATTTTAATAATGTATTAGTAAATGTTGAAATTAACATGAACAAAGATTATTAAAGGCTGTAGAAGTGCAGTTCATTATTAGTTCATGTTAACTAAAGTTGTTAACTAATGTTAACTAATGAACATTATTTTAAAGTGTTACCGAAAATTTTTAGTGGGTGTCTTTTACTATGGAACCCCTAAGAGGACAAAGTGATTTAAAAAAAAAGACATGGGAGGAAAGATTATGTCAATGCTTTTTCAATTTAGGTTTTGCTCAAATCTTATAATCTCATATCATTCCACCAGTTTTGCGTTCAACGCAATGTTTCATGGGGAAATGCAAAACATTGAAAAAAGCTTTTTCCTCCCATATCATATTTTTTCCTTCACTGGGTTCCCTTAGAGTCTCTGTACTTTTACATACAGAAATGGGATCTTATTGTGCATCTCAAGTTTTAATCATGATCTCTGTCATGAATCCAGTCATCTTCAAACTGGACAATATGGCCGCTGATGCTTCCTGAGCTGGGTAAATTTCACGTTACAGGTCTTGTTACCTTATTTATTGAAATGCCCCTTTAACTGTAGCTACATCAATAAAGAGCATTAGAACTAAATAAAATTTGTTTGTTTTTTTATACATTTTATCTGAACACTATCTATAGCATTACATCAAGTTACGGACAGTGACATGGACACAGCAGACAGCAGAGCAGTGGGTGAAGTGCCACTCATGCCTTTCAACATCAGTTATTATTCTATCCCAAAAATCTTTACAGTGAGAACAGAAAAAAAAACAAGAAATGCAAATTGGAACATTGTAAACAGCAAAGTAACAATCACCTTTCCTAATAAATGACATTTGTTGTGCTCATGTTAAAACACGAAGTACTTCTTATCTTTCCGTTGCACTGATCAGTTTGGCACCACATGACTGTAGGTACAGCCACTTTCTTATACAAACATTGTTGTCGGCTCCGCGCTGATGAT
Source organism: Zacco platypus (assembly GCA_038088235.1). Taxonomy (NCBI): domain Eukaryota; kingdom Metazoa; phylum Chordata; class Actinopteri; order Cypriniformes; family Xenocyprididae; genus Zacco; species Zacco platypus. The sequence goes on along the minus strand of CM076086.1, from coordinate 21,901,149 downwards.
TAATCCACAAATAAAAATCAGTCTTTTCATGGCAAAATGAGCAAACCCAAAACAACTGTTCTTATTGGTTCCAGGCCCACAAAAGTGAGTAATGAGAAAGCGACAGTTTACGGCAAACCACAGAAGAAAACAGGGACACACTTCGCATTTCTAGGCTGGTGGGCATCGAGGGGCATGCGAACGTTGTTTATGAAGCGGTAGCGGAAACAACACTGAAGCGCTGTGGTGTCCTGCTGTCCGATGGGCAGGACGACCTCTTTACCATGGAGTGCACAACTGTTCATTTGTTTGCTGGGTAAGAATGAGGTGAGAAGTTGCCGATGAGGGCACATGGAGAGGTGCTGGAAGGGAACCAGTGAGCAGAAATAACTCATCACAGAACCTGTGGAAAATACCACACAGATTAGCATCATACAAAGAGGCTAACCACTTCAGAAAACATAGACAGTACACTGGGTATATATACATATACATATATATAAATATGTAAGTTGGCCTACAAAAATATCACACTGGTTCCCTCAACAAAACCCCAATAGGATTTTTCCATTGGCTTTTGGAATACTGCAGAAAATAAACTCTCTGACCAATAAATGCTTATAATTCTTAAATGTAATCACAGAATTAAACAAACTACACTACAGTCACATGACTTCAACTTCACCACCATTAAGATTCCAACAACTCTTTCAGTCTTTATTAAAAACATTGAAAGACCTGAGAATTTATGCTGTTCAGCTGATGATGTTTAATGTTCCCGACAATCTCTGTAGTCTCCTATAGGTATGTTTACGTGACAACGATGTACTAAAAATGAAAAAGTTTTTCCTTTGCCTTTTTCATGTACAGTTGACAACATTGTCATAACCATCCCCCGTCCACAGGAATCGGTGAAAACAACTAAAAATGCTCTATCATTCATGCCAGGCCAGTAGTTGGCGATGCTACTTTGTAAAGAAACAATACGCGCCTATAGACTGAACACGTAATATGCATACACATGACATCACAGTTTTTGTATTTTTTGGCGATTTTGTAGTTTATACGGAGACAATAATGGTATCGTTTTCAACACTTGTGCTTTCACCCCACCAAAACACTGTCGTTGTGTAAATGAATGGCCAAAAAGCATAAAATGGTGTCCTGTAAACAACCGTTTAGACACTTGTTAGCAACTGCCTTTTCCAAGACAAGCAAAAACTGTAACAGTGCCATGCCCTGCACCACGTTTTAATGATGGGGGTGATTTTCTTTCCTACCATCAGGGGGTGCTAGTTTTGATTTTCACACTTGAAATAGTCAACCCTGGGTCATACTAAACACAAAAGTAAAGGGAATCCTGGTTTATATCTTGCTTCACATTTCACACTGCTCATAATTTATCCAGGGTTAACAATTAATCCTGGGTATTCATAAATTGCTGTTTCACACTGTACACTTCTACACTCCTACACTGTACACTCCTAAAGGGATAAAATAGGGTCTTTATTTGCATATTAGTGGTGTCAGTGTCACTGTTTGTTAATATAAAGCCTCTAGCATTGAACATCCTAATATTGTACATTGTCAACTAAAGTTTATCCCAAAGAACATTTCTATAAAAGCAAGAATGAAATGGTCTCTTCTTCACTCTTCTTCAATTGAAACGTTTTCTGTCACCATTTGACATTTTTCACTTAAACGCAATAAATACTGTTTATAAAATGTTTTTTCCAGGACTGACCAAAGCATGTGAATATGAGGCACGTCTGTTGCTAAGCATCTAGCTGTAACATTCTACGGGGCAGTTCACACAGAACACATTTCTTCATTCCACTGCACTATTTTTCCATAGTTGTTCAACAAATGATGGTATTTTTACCAACTAAGAACTCGTGAAGAGCTTATAAAATGTGTAAAGGAGTCAAAACAGCAGCAGGAATTCTTCTGTTACACACAAACGAAAATCTTCTGCAAGGAGACGCACTTTTGATGCCTGTACTGAACTATAACGGGCAACATCGCAACTACGAGAAAAAACAGGAAAACCCATTTTAGGGTCGCATCTTGAAACATTACGACCTGTTTTTGGTTCAGTTACATGTCTTTGGTCCGTGTTGCATTCGCATTTCAGTCGAACCACACCAGAGTTCGTTTGGAAGTGGATCAAGTCCCACCTTTTCATGGTCTCGGTCTGCTTCTTTGGTGCGCATCAGGGTTTGGATGGCAAGGTTCACACTTATTCACATGAACCGCATTAACAGACCAAACCTACCAGTGTGAACACACCCTCAGACTCCAGTTCAAAAACACCCCACAATTATCTGCAACAAGGGGTTGTGAACTGAACATTAAATCAAATATGATGTTATTGTAGCCCACAAACAGCCCAAGTAAGGAGCATTTAACTTACCCCTGCCAACAACTCGCATTATCCTGCTTTTGTATCCACCAGCTGCATCTGTACGTTAACAGACATGGCCTCTCCTCCATACCCTCCTTTTGACTGCATTTGGTTCTGGATTGAGTTCACCTAAACACAATTCACAGGATTAAAGCAAAATCTACTTTAGAGCCAATCATTATGCACACAAAAAATGTCTAGTGTCTGAAAATTGCCCCCTATACCCTTATTTAGTGCACTATTTGAGGGAACAGCCATTTCTAGTGGTGTCCAAAACCATAGTGGACATTAGTATGCCATCCCACAATAATGGGTACGTACCATCAGTGCGCATGCAATGGCTAGCCGCTAAATAATACTTGCACTGTGAGTGTCGTTTTGAATGAAACCCTGCATTACAGCAGAAGAGAGCATTCCGGCTCACTCAGTGTGTCATTTTCATTCACTCATTCAGTGGATTACATTAGTGGAGTAATGCAGACAATTAGGGTATACTTTGGATATTTTTATTTGGGTGTCCAATCTTGCTCCTGGAGAGCCACTGTTCTGCAGAGTTTAGCTCTAAACCTGCGCAAACACAGCTGAACCAGCTAATCGAGGTGTTTAGGAGCTCTAGAAACTACCAGGTAGTGTTTTGTAGCAAGCTGAGAAAGATGCTTGCTCTCACGATCGGAATTATCGTAAATATGAGTTTCCTAGTCATAAATTGGACATGAATGCCTTCTCAAGTCATATTTACTACTGGGAAACTCTGAGATAATTATGATACCCAAGTTTCAGAGTTGGGCGTGCCATTCTCTCCTCAATGAGTCGATTCTGAGTTTAGCTTTTAAACACAGGTGTGTGATGGTGATGAGCTGTGTGATCTAGAAACAGCTGTATTCTTGATTCCAATTCCACACACACATATAAAGCCATTGAAACTTCCATAAAATAATCTTCCATAAAATTAGAAAAGTGAAGCGAATTACAAGGGCAATTGCAGGCTTTACTGCACAGGAAATATGCTGTGAGGAGCGAGCACTTTGCCTAAAGATGTAATAAGATTTATTAATAAGATTTTAATATGGTTTCCTCAAGAAATAGACAAGAATAAACCTAGTGTACTCCATGATTCCTATTATTTCCAACAACAAAGCACTTGAACGTGACATAATCATGACTTCAGAAGTGGGAAATAGGAAATTTCCGATAGCATGTGAAGGCAGTAATCTGCAGGAAGGTACTGTAGCTCACCAGGAGCAGCTACACCCGCAGAACATCTTATGTCCCCACTTTCTAGCTAAAAATTTCATATGGAGACCCTCAAAACATCCATGTACTTCAGAAAGAGCAAAGCAAAAGGCAACTATGCAAGGTAACTGCAAAAGATTTGCAGCCCTAGAATGTCATTGAGATCTACTGAGGTACGTTATGTTTTTAAACTGTCGCTCAGAAATTGAAATCTGAATTACAATAAGATGCGATTATGAATCTAACATTCGCTGTACTTACAGAGTTTATGCCACTGAAGATATCTCCAGATCCCACGTGGGCCGTGTGCACAAAATTGGTTGGCTCGCCGATCATACTTCGATCTATACGTCTCCGCCTCTTCTGCAGAGTGAAAAAACATGATTGAACACACATCTGAACAAACAAGTTCAATTTGTTTTTCAGCTTTACATTAAATGGACAGTTCACCCAAAAATGAGTATTTACTCACCCTCATGTCATTCAAAACCTGCATGACTTTTGTTAATCTTCGAAACACAAATGAAGATATTTTTAATGAAACAAGAGAGATTTCTGTCCCTCTACTGAAAGACCATCACAAATGAGTTTTGTTCTCTGCATCAAAAATGTTTGAACTTTTATTTACTATATTTGATGTGCTCTATGTATGTGTGTTGCTCAGTGTTTATATTAGGGGTGTCACGATATAACGTAATACTTCAAATGAATAGTACATGTATGATAATATGGTATGTATCAACCAGCACCAGTAACTGGTTGACTTCCCAAGTGGGTACAGTGGGTGGCTGTATTGCACCTTAACGCTGGTTGCCACCTGTCATTATAACACAAGCATGCCTCGTAAAAGCATGTCATCAGATTTGACAGACAAAACTCTACCCGCACATAAATATCTGACTGTGTAGTGTATTCTTGTGTCATAACCAGGGTTGGGGAGTAACGAAATACAAGTAACTTAGTTACGTATTTAAAATACAAAATTTGAGTAACTGTATTTCATTACAGTTACATTTTAAATGGGTGGTAATCAGATTACAGTTACATCTGAAAAGTATTTTAGATTACCAAAGTGATTACTTTGAACTTTAATGTCATTTAAACAGCAATTGGTGATTCTCTGAATTTGTAATGCATTTTCATTTCTTTTTCTCAGAATTCAGAAGTCAGAATTGGGAGATATAAACTTGCAATACTAACTTTTTTTTCTTGCAATTGTGAATTTAGTATGTGAGTTTATATCTCATAATTCTGACTTTTCTCAATATTGTGAGTTTATATCTCATATTTTTGACTTTTCTCAATATTGTCAGTTTATATCTCATATTTTTGACTTTTCTCAATATTGCGAGTTTATATCGCATAATTCTGACTTTTCTCAATATTGTGAGTTTATATCTCATAATTCTGACTTTATAACTCACAATTGCAAAATTTATATCACGCAATTCTGAGGGGAAAAATCAGAATTGGGAGATAAAAACTTGCAATTACCTTTTTTGTGTTTGTTCCACACTTATTAGTATTCCAAAGTATTCTAAAGTATTTAGATTAAGTTACTAAACTTGAGTAATGTAACAAAATACGTTACAAATTACTTTTTAAAGCATGTATTTTGTAATCTGTAGTGAAATACATTTTAAAAGTAACCTACCCAGCCCTGGTCATAACATATATATAACATATATATAACATACATATTTTATAAGCATATCATCTACTTTCAATAGAAACCAGTAGTAAACCATCAGTACCAAGGTTTTAGTTTAAGCAAATCATTTTCAGGAATATGCTCAAAAACCATCAACAGGTTTAATGCGTAAACCGTAAAGAAAAATGGGAATAGAAAATGAGTTTGGACTCCCCCAGCCTCCTCGCTTCATAAATACACCATGTGTTACTTTGTTGATAGAAAAAATCATAAAGACTGAATACTGTGATAAATGTTTGAATAGATTCACATATACAAATAGTTTTTATGTTTACACATGACAGCACCTCTTGGTCAATGCAAAGTTAAGAGGAAATCCTTACTTCACTTTGGCTCATTTGTTAAAAAGTCAATCATTGCTCTTAATGTGCTAGACACTGACAGAAACCTTTAGCCTTCAGTTACTCAGTATCAGGTCAGACATGACATACAGTAGCTATGACAGCGGGAGAGTTGGCATTTCACACCCCACGGCTTCTGCATTGATGAAACCTGTAGAGCTTACAAGAAAATACTGGTCCACATCAACAATTGTGTGGTACTCTCTCAAGTTAAACATTAAAATGAACAGTTAATTGTCCGTTCGCAAAGACCTTCCCTCTTTAGTTACTGTTGCTTTGTCCGACAAGCCATGCGCTCTCACGCCACACATCATGTTCTCACGAAGACAAGACAGAGCAGGTTACTCTTGATATGAAACAAAGTTTCAAATTTCAATTATTGTAATTTTTTAAAGAAGTTTAAACAATAAATACCATATGGTGGCTGTATAGTGACTCCTTCAAGCGGCTCATGAACCAACTATCTCTTCATACTAGTTCATTTATAGCATCATATTAACATGAATGGACATCGGAAGGAATGTTGTTTCAAGCGCAGAAAGAAGTGAGTACACACAATTTTTGAAGTTCAAGTTCACCAATGTAAATCTACTAACTCCCCTGACTGATTTGTCAGACAAAATGGTGGATTTGGGGTTATGATTGGTTAGATCGCCTGTCAATCAAACTGCTGGTCAATTAAAAGGGAAACCAAAAATATAAATTCTGACACTCATTCATATAATTCCAAACCTGTATACTATTTTTCTCTGTGTAACACACAATAATGTTTTTCATGCAACATACCAAAGCTGTATAATAAAACACTATAAAGATTGTCCAAATGTCTCATGTACTATATTTCACGTCTTCCGACCTCACAGTTAATCGCTTAAATTTAAGTTATTATTCACTGATACTGTCTTTCACAATCTTTCAGATCTTAAAATTATTAGTGCTGTCAAATCGATTAATCTAACATAAAATTTTGTTTTAAAATATTCATTCAAAGTAGATAAAAAATAGATGTTGCTGTTGTATAATCAGGCACTGATATGGATCCTCTATCTTCATCGTTTGTGAAGGTTTCAGTGCTCATCACAGGACAGATGACAGCTCGTAATTAGGTCACATACTCTTTGCTCTGGGGAAAATGTGACCTAATAAGCACCCATCTTCTTAAATTACACACTGATTTAAGATTAGCCACCATTAAGTTCATCTGAAAACTTTTGCACTAACATTGTTATTCATTTGAGTAAAGCAATACTGAGAAGAACTCCATTAAAGTAAAACACCTAGAGTGGACCAAACAAATATTTGGACAATGAAGTCAAACTTAAAAATGCATCACTATCATTGCATTAGATAATATAAGTGTTTGTCACAGAACTGATAAGTCAGAAACCCTGTTTTTAAGCCATTCTTCTTAGGTATTTCTTCTCTGCAGTGATAAAACTAGATCAGTTTGTGTTGCTGGACTGTGCAATTTACTAGAGGATTTAAAGCCATTGCTGAAGGGTCGGTTTAGGTCTAATTATGCTGGTTTATGCTAATTATTTGTTTTTGAGTTTACTAATACAGAATTATAGAGTTACTTGAGGTCGCATTTGAAAAATAAAATATTATTCATAAACAATATGAGCAAATATCAATAACAAAATTCATAATTAGCAAATAATAAAATAAAATAATAAAAGTTCAAAAAATATGCTAAATGAAGTCATGGCAACATATGTTACATCATCAAAATAACATCATAATAATTTAACCAATTTAAATTTATGCGAAATTAGATTCAACTCAAATTTTTAAAGTTGGCATGACATGAAAACAGATCCTATCTATTTTCTAAATGCATGTTATATATTTTTCTGTGAAGAGTTCATCCGTGCATTTGTTCCATTTATTAAAATGTTCTACCCTTGTAACTAAAATTTTACAACTATCTTCCATTGAATACATAAGACTTCTCTCTGGTGACGGTACAGTGGCGAGAACAAGTATTTAATACACTGCCAATTTTGCAGGTTTGCCCACTTGCAAAGCATGTAGAAGTCTGTCATTTTTATCATAGGTACTCTTCAACTGTGAGTGACGGAATCTAAAACAAAAATCCAGAAAATCACATTGTATGATATCAAATACTTGTTCTCCCCATTGTATGCAGGGAAACTGCAGGATGTAGCTATTAGAGAAACTTAAAGTAACTTCACAAGTGCCTGTAATAACAAGTCTCAGAAATTCCTTGTGTGCTTAAAAGGCCAAAGGTGACAAATCTCTCAGCTTGTACCGATACAGAACTTCAGTCAAACCAAACTCAATTCAACATATCGACTGTTTAAGAGTTTGTCACCAAGCAAAAATATTCCTTAGACGGTTACATTTCCTTCAGTAGATTCTTATTGACCTTCATTTACTGAAACTTTCCCTCCTTACTACATGTCATGCTGGTCAGCCTTTATTCATTGACGTGCAACAATATAAACACCTTTGAATAACAACATCCACACATTCTTTAACACCAGCTATTTCGTCAAACAGGGGCGCTGACCTTATAAATCCTTCCATGGTTATGTGATGTCATGGTACGCCTGTTGGGGCTAAAAAATTTTTGTTGTTAGAAATCTTGTCTGTTTTATCAACTGAGCAGAGACAAATTCTGACATTACTGTGCTGTGACAGCTGACGTCTCACAGGATGTGTAATGATTAAAAATGATTCACATCCACATTGAACTGAGACTCAAGACAAGGATAAGAGACTCATCACACACACACATTCACACACACAATTAGGGCTGCACAATATTGAAAAAAATGCAATAACTCTAGGGCTGCCACTAACGACTATTTTTATATCGATTAATCTATCGACTAAAAGAGCAGTGAGGGATTTTCTCTTTGTCTTTTGATGTTTGATTAATATTAAGCACACAGACAGCAGCACGTTTATTAGGCTGCTGTCACTTCAAGAGCTGCACGGATCCAATATATTGTTATATTTACTCCACTTAAGACAGAACTGTGTTTACATGACTACTTGCCAGGACAGGTGTTTTGACATACTTTTGTGTGTATCTGGCCATATAAGCTGAAGAGAACTGAATTCGGGATCACCAACTGTCACTAACCCTAACCCTAACATTGTGTGAGTCAGTCTACTCTCTGCAGCGACCTAAAACTTACAAGTTTTGTAATATTTTCGAGTATTAAAATCATGCCGTTATTGCAAGCCATTGTACCCATGTACATATTGCGATAATTTTGATATATCGTGCAACCCTACTCATAATGCGCATATATACATCTGATGTGTGCTAAAATATGTGCTTTTAAAACAATGCACATGAACACAGGAGTCCCCACAGAGTTTGACTGGAGATTTCTTATGAAGAAGACATATCATGTCCAAAATGCAATATTTCCTTCCCTGTCTACTTATAATGTCTACTGAAACAAAACAGCTCTAAAATGGCTCTACCAGCAGGAGCTGAAAATATAACTATAACCGTAAACAAATGTTGGTCAGTCACACCCATTAAGTGAGAGAGAGGGAGAGAGAGTTACTCATATTTACTAGCACATTTTTGGCCTTTTTTTAAAAAATATATATTTTCTAATATCTAAATATATTTATATTGTCAAGAATATATAAAAAAAATATGCATGTTTTGCATTTAAATGTATTTTAACAATTTAAATGTATTTCCCCTTTAAGTATGTTTTGTAACATATTTTAGCATTTGAATATATACATACTCAATATATTTTCAATTTGAAAAATGAATATACTAAATAAATATTCCAAACTTTTGACCGGTAATGTAATTTTAGCATGTTTAAAATAAATTTTGGCCAGAGAGAAAGGAAAATAGGGACCCACTTTCTTGGAGTATTTACACATAGCATTTGATACAATATACTTTGAATTGTTTACATACATGTTGTTACATTGTACTTACCTTGAAATAACTGCATGTAATTACACGGCTGACCCCAGCCTAAATCCCCTGGCTAACCCTACTCGTATCACAACCTCAATAGCTGCAGAACAACATGTATGCATGCATGCAGACAATAATTATTTGTTATCAAAAGCTTATCATGTAAGTGCATACTAGTTAAAGAAACCTAATATAGAGTGGGACTGTAAATGGTCATGAAAGAACCATATTATGAATGTTTATGCCAGAACAAATATAATATAAGAAAATGAAATATAAAAAAGAAAGAGAAAGAGAAACATAGAAATAGATAACTCTGAACTCAGCAGGGAAACGGGAACTGGGATGAGCAGGTAATTAAAAAAATGACTTCTTCTTGGTTTCTGTGGTTTGGAACCTGAACATTCATTGTTCCTCTTACCGGCTGCGGCTGCTCGGCGATACAGCAGTTGAAGCACAACCAGAATTCACTCATGACTAGCAGACAGTCCTAAAGTGCCGCTGTGCCCGTGGGCCCGGAGGGGCTCTGGGGGTTCTGGACAGGGTCCCACGTTTCAAAGGTCCAATCTGGGGTGATGGTGGAATTACTCAGCCTGAGGTCAGGATCCAGGGACAGGAGAGCAGGAAGAGAGCACTGGCTGAGATCCAGACAGGGAGCTTGCTTACGGCTCTGTCCGCTTAGCAAACACTCAGACCTGCAGGACACAATAATCTGTCAGATCATTTACACCAGGGCTTCACGCTCCCATTTGGTTATGTTAATGTGACATTAAAATAAACAAATGGGGCTGCACAATTAATCGAAATATCAATACATCAAATCATGATTATTAAATCAAAGGCTGTGATTTAATTGAAGTATATAGTCTGTTGTGCCGGGTGTTTCATTGCAAAGAGCAGCACTGTGTTCTTTTTCGCTCGTGCAGCTTATAATAGCATGTTTTCAGAGTGGCTCGTTCAGAGTAAAGTTCCAGATATACACAAAAAATGAAGAATGAATTGATCATTTTGCACAAAATCAGGACAAAAGGAAGTTCGTTTGAAGTTTGTTTACGGAGTTCGAAATAGCTTGACAATGTGAACGTTCCAGAAATGTTTGTTCTGGCTGATAAACACCTTTGAACTACCATTGGTCTGTGGCAATAACATAATAGGTAGGTGTGGCTCTATGGCTCCGCCTTCTTTGACGTGGAAATCTTCTCTGGTTAATTTTTTTCTGTTCAGTCCCTTGAGGTCAGATGAGACAAAAAACATGAACACACTAAAGTGCCACTTTATAGTAGATAGCTCTAATTCTAATTGAAAGTGGTATTTAAATCTGCTGCTTTAGATCAATGTCGTATAAAGTGCTACGTAAATAAATGTGAGGATATCGAAGGGTGAATGTACGTGTGAACATCCTTAAAATTAAAAACAATATAAAAACAAAAATAAAAACAATCAAATTAAAACTATCCAGACATTCACAACACTGTAACAACCGAAAAGTTATGGTAACTCAAACCATTTGAGGAAACCGATTGCCTTAACCATTTAAGGTTTAAAACCAATAATTATGGGTACTGTAAACTTAAATATGCAATTAAGTTAAAGTTTCAAGTTTATTCCGCTCATTCAGTTTGAGTTCAGGTGACAAATCTAAACCACACATTTAGTCTTAACAACTATATAGATACTTAAATGGTTTAAGTTCATCAAACTAAAAGTAATAAAGTTACATAAGACTAAGCAAATATTAACATTGGTACAAAGCGTAGGAGTACTGTAAAACTCAATAAGTTCAGAATACTTAAAATATTCAAGTAAACTAACTAATTAAAGTAAAATAATTTTTTAAAGTTATTAGAACTTAACATTTTTGTGACAAGTGGAGCAAGGCCAGTGTGGTGCACTGGTGTCTCTCATTAACAATCACGTCACCTGCATCCCTTCGCTCTCACAGTTTTCAGTCTCGCCCCAGTCATCATAATGTTAATTACATAAAGTTCATTTACATAAACATCACATTCAGATCTTATTAGCAAATAACATGCTATTTTAACTATTAAAGAGACTGTCGTTATATAATTGCATGTATATAAACAACATACAGTATATGTGGTCTTAAAAGTTTTGCAGCCCATCCTAAACCTAACCACAGGCTCTACTCTTCACCACAATGGCACCACAAACATAACATAATCTCCTGTAAATCTCAACATAACACAACATTAAACACTAACTTATGTCTCCCTAAGTTAATGTTGTGCAAAAACACAGAATAACACTTAATTTCAACATTTATGCAAAGTATGCTGGGAACTAAAAATCTGCTGCAACTCAATCATATTTAGATCAACTTACTACAATCAAATTTTGAGTGCACACAACTTTTTAATATTAAGTACAATGAACTTTTGTTGTTATTTGAGTGAAACAAGCTCATTTCATTTCATTTATTGCACTATTCGATTTACAATAATGCCTGAGAACAACAAAGTGTCCAATACTTGTTTTGTTCTTTTGTCATGTATAATCTAACAAATTTCATGTACTGCTTTGCTTAAAAGATATGCAATATTCTATCGTTCTTTCTAATAAATACAACTTATATTAAGGCAATCCTATAATCAGATCCAGAAACTGGTATTATGGTAGATATTGAGGCTACCATAAATGCTTAAGGGCTGAAGACTGAAGAAAACATCATGAGGTTGAGCAAATTATGATTCCAAGCATTTTAATTTAATTTAGTAGCTTTGCACCTCCTGGAAAATCAAGGAAAGAGTGCCCTGTGGAACTGTAAGCCTCTTGTTCTTGATGATTTATTAAAGCTGATGCTAACAGCAGTATGATGCTGCCAATCCTAACAGGTCATTAACTGTTGAACAGCCACACCTGAAGGAACGACGACCACTTAGGGTTGGAAACTCTACTTAGTGGTGTGTTGGAGTCATTAGTGTCCAGAGTCCACGTCTGCAGTCATTAATCCGCCTCAGAGCACTCAGAAGCCGCCTGGGTGGAATTTAAACAGGTCACGTTCCTTAAACTGAACTCTTCTGTACTATTAACAATCTATTCATGAGCTAGAGCACAGTTACTTGAGTTTAGAGCAAAAGCAAGTGCAGGGAGCACCTGACAGAACTAAAAATCCGTCACTAAATTACCACTGTATATTACTGTACCAATGGACGATAATGATCTGTTTATTGTAAGCACGATCTTATGAATTGGGATGGATTCTGATTGACTGTCAATGTTTTTATAGTTCATCAGCTGGAAAAAAATAGTTCTCAAAGTGATTCCAGCGACATCGTTTCTCTGTGCCGTTAAATCAATCACTTGATTAAATCATTTTTAATATCACTGATTAAAAATTAAATTAATCATTTGATACAATGCAATTATTGCACACATATTATACTGTTGACCCTTCCCTTACACCTTTAACGCACACATATCCCACTTTAATAGCAGCACAAGTGTTTTGCAATACAATAAGTACATTGTACCTAACAATTATTTTTTATGTAACTACATAGTAGTTTAAGACAGCTAATATAAAGTGGGACCAGAGTTACAGTACTAGGTAAACTATGTACAATATACGTATATCTACAATTCAATGTATATTAAATACACAATCCACAATTGATGTAAAAGGGACTGTCAGTGTTGAAGGATTGCAGGTGGGTTGCCATTTTACAATGCTTTTTATATGATGCAAAATATACAAATGGTTTGTTTTACACGAGTAGTTTTACGTTACATGTGAGAGTGATACACTTGGTGTAATGCAAAAATATGTTACACCCCTAAACAACATAAGGAAGAATTTGCTATTAAAGGTGGGGTAAGTCATTTTACAAAAACACTGTTTGGAAGTTAGCCGAGCCGACACCAACAACAAACGTGTAACCAATCAGCATTAGGGGGCGTGTGACGGTCGAGGAGGCAGAACAAGGAAGAGTGAAGAAAGACTGCAGAGAGAGAGATGAGACACAATACAAAAGAGCTCAAAAGAATATCACTGGAATTGAGGTTTATGACTGGGCAAGTGCTTTAGGACCCGCGTTAATATTAGCAAAGCTTTCCAGTGCTGGAGAGAGCTAAACAGGAAGGCCTGAAAACAGACGTGGAGACTGCTTTGAGTCTGTTCCACACATGGGTAACTCTGGGTTTGAGTGTCTTTGATTGTCTGCTGCTAACAACGAACACTTGTTATTTATTCTTGTGTACTGTACGTTCATTTTTTGTGCTCCTTTGTCGTTTATTCATCATCTGCGCTTTATTTTTCGTGAAGCATGATTTTGTTGCGCGTCAGCTGTGATAAACAGACATCCACTCTCACATTGCATGTGTAACAGAGGCCAGCTAGAGAGAGTTGTGCAGGTAAACCATTGAACACTGACGACTGCTGGAAAATGCGTTGTTTAGCGTCATTGTTAGGTGAACTTGCTTCACTGGCCAGAAGCGATCGGGCCGGGGTTCGAGACGGCGGAGCAATGAAGAGAGGGGTGGGTTTGTGTGGGTTGATTTCAAATATCAACAATGTCCAACAATGTTTTTGAAAAATGGCTTACCCCACCTTTAAGTAATGTGGACCTATAATGTGAAGTGGATGGTAAATGTTCATCAATCGATACCATTACTTGCTACATTAATTTAGAATTCAAGATGTGCATATCATCTGTTTTATAACGCAACTGAATATGGCTCATCCAATCAGAATTCACAGAGGAACTATTCGTATTATAATATTAGTTTTAAACCGCTAGTTAAATCATAATATCATTCATTAATAATTTCCATGAATTTTTCATACTTATACACATAGGAGAACTTTCACAACAGGTGCATAAACATGAATTTGTTCTTAACCTCATTCTAATGGTAATGAATTCTAAACAAAGTTAGTAATTTGCATAAATCTCCCCCAAACCTTCTTTATATAAGTACTCAATTCATAACATGTGCAACACCACTTCATATTAACACATTTTTAAGGCCACCAGGAGTGTGTGATTATACATACGTGTGGTTTCAGTTGTTTCTAAATTTGATCCAAAATGTATTTTCTGTATGAAAATGCTCGTAGACAGATTTTAGTTCTACTTAACATGAAGTTATTTTCACAGTTTAGACTTTAGACTTTCATTTCATTGATTATTATTCATCACCGTAACATGAGAAAATTACTCCGCAATGTAATATTTTATCTTCTGTGATCAGATTATTATAATTGTCATGTGTTGCGTGCAGTAGTAATCCACAAAGAATACAACTGTCGTCTATTAATCAGCTCATTAGTTCCCTCATGTACCTTATGTTTAAATACTTCCTGTTTGGTTCAGATCAACGTCGGTCATTGTCAACACTAAGTTGGTTGTGTTTCTTTCTCTTGTGTATCCCTGTGAGTTTCGTATTAAAGACAGAGATTCCTTGTTCTCGTGAGCGATTTACAACAGCCTACCGTGACAAACTGCACACTTTAACACTGATGATGCAGAAAACTGAACTGATGAAACCGAGGGCTTCGATACACTGGGAATGATAATTAACGAAACGGTGTGCACTAATCAGAAACCACGGTAACAAACAATGAACGAGAACTCAGGCAAAACCAATGAAAGTGAAAACTATGACATAGAAACTAAACAAAACATGATTGTGACAATAATACTTGGTGGAAGAATTGGGTGTTGTAATTACTATTAATAGTAATAAAAGTTGAACATTGGAGTCTTTTTGCCATATTAATGTCGCTTTAGGCATAGCAAAAGTGGGTAACACTTTATTTTACAGTGTCATTGTTACACATTACTCCAATAATGACTATAAACTATGCATAATTACATGCAACTAACCCTAAACCAAACTTAACCCTAATCCTAACCCTATATTAAGTACATGTAGTTACTTAATATTACTTAAATGTATAATTGCAGTGTAACAAAGACACCTTAAAATAAAGTGTAACCCAAAAGTGTCTGCCGAATGAATTATTTGGATAGAACACCAAAATGCTGGTAATGCATGCTTTATTCTTTTGATTGAAAGTGTGCTATTCATGTGATTGTAGGCAAGGTGGTGGACACATGCTGGCACATCCTGTGCTGAGAACACTTAGTGCTCAAATATATGAGCCAAATGTGTATGGAAATGAACCTTGGAACAGAGCTGGCCTCTGTGCAGCATCTTCCGTTGCTAAAATTATCTGTGTATTTCAATACACTTTGATTCCTCTATTGATGTGACAGTGTCTGGTTTCTCAACAGTCTCTATGCATCTTGGATTAATCAAGTAAAGATCTAAAAGTTGACAGGATGTGAAATCATTTTAAACTGAACTATATCCGTCACATGCTGTGCTTGAACTAAATCCACTTTACAGGCACATTAGAAATGTTTTCTTGGAAGAAGAAGATTAAATTTTAAACTTATATTTGCTTAAAGTTAAAAGTTAATTTAGTGAACCTTTTCATTTTACCTTCAAGCCAAGACATGGGATAAAACAAACACAACTCAAATTCTGATTTGGTCTTTCTGCAGAAAAATCTTTTTGAGCTGGACCAATCGACTAACAAACGTGAACTCTACCATATGAAAGAACGTTCATGAGCATACAATACATGAAACTAGCACGACTCTCCATTTCCTCCCTTAGGAAAGCCTGAAGATTTCCAGGGAAAGTTTCATTTTCCAGGTCAGGATAAATAGAATGGGATGCACACAGAAAACTCTCCATTAGTGGTGAGCCACAAAGAGAGGCAGGCTCATTGAAAGAGACTGTCGGAGCAAGAAAGCCCTCTGTGTGAGGGGTCAGAGGAAGAGCCTTCACAATAAACTCAAGACCTGTTCCCAGGGTGTGTGCCACACAATGACAGAAATGTGTCACCCGCCATACCATACCATAAAATACCATGCCATACCATATCTTTCCGCAGTAATACACAACAGCTATCATTGGACACGACTGCTATATGTTATTAAAACATTATTCTACACCAGCTTTGAAAGCTCATACGATCAGAATTTAGAGTCAAAATTATCTGTTGTATAATCTTTTGTTCACAAGTCAAGTGTTACGTAATGCTAAGCCGATTTTGCGCTGATGCTAGATATATCATTGGTTGTACACTTATATATCTTTTGGTTTGGGGCAATAACGTTTAAAATGAAAGGGAAGATGAAAAAGTACCTTTGATCCAGTGAATTTTCCAAATATTGGGACTGATATATAAACCATTTTTTATTGAATTTCCAGTAAAATAACCATGTCAATATACACTACCATTCGAAATTCAGCAAGGAAGCCTCAAAAGTGACAGAAAAGACATTTATTATGTTACAAAATATTTTTATTCTAAATAAATGCTGTTTTTTTGAACCTATTATTCAAAGAATGTAACAAAAATGCATTGTTATCCATAATAATATTGAGCAGCACAACCGTTTTCAATAATAATAATAATAATTTTACAATATTACATTTTTACTGTATTTTTGATCATATAAATACACTCTTAGTGAGCATAAGAGACTTCTTTAAAAAACCCTAAAAAAATCTCACCAACTCTAAACTTTTGAACAGTAGTGTATGTACCGTTACTATGATATAAAATCAGGTCGTACCACCTTCCCCCGTCTGCAAGAGCCCAAGTGAATGCATTTTATAACTAATACATCCGAGCACCATCATCATCAAGATCAGCAACACCTCACACAGTCTCATTAGACTGATTTTACTCAACCCCATCATTCTGTCTGACACAAGTGACCTCATGAACCGGTCACTTAAATCACACACAACTGCAACAATTCCCATGGAAACAAATGAATCAGAATCTTTAAAAAAGAGTTTACTCACCATCCTCAGCTCGCTCCATTGATGAACTGAGAAGAGAGGCGAGTTGCGTATATCCCCCCTCCGGTGTATGAAGGCTAAGGAGCAGTGAGCTCCCGACTGCGCTCCGCTCTCCAGGAGGCCTTTGTCCCTCACTCAGTTACGGATCAGCGGGCAAGAGGCATTCATTCACTGCATCACTGACTCTCCCCCCCGGCCAGGGATCGTGCACGCTCCTAAGGTATAAGCTCCGCCCCCCAACTCCCCATCCCAACTGTTTTATGTAAGCACCATCCTCCCACTAAACGCCGCTTACGTAAGCAATGCCAGGGTGGAGAAACATTCAGAATGTACTGGCTTACAAGAAAACTAGTGATGAAAACCCCAGCAATCCATAATCCTGTTCCCTGTAGCACATAAGAGAATTATGACTCCTAGAATTACATTCCAAAGAACAGTTTAGACTTATAAGCGCCAGTGTTGGAATCCTGAATGGAACATGAGATGGATATAACATGAGCAAATGCAACTCAGCACGTCTAAACGGCTGATTAGAGAAGTTGAAATATAAATGTTTTTCAGTAAGGGAAAACCCAGCTGCCCTTTACCAAGAGCATTAAACAAAGCACTACATGGGACAATCGCTTCGCTTGTTGAGCGCTGCTTTTTAATTCCTCCATCCATGGACTTGTTGCCACGGAAGCCACTAGTTAGTAATAGTGGTGTGCATTTGTATTGTGTGGGGCGGTCTACATATACACACAGAGAGTGTGTTTCCATAGGGCTGCATGATATTGGAAAAATTGACATTGCGATATTTTGTTTTTCCGCGATAATATACTGTGATATGAAAAAATACAGGAATTTTCACCAAATGACGTGATTAGCTTGATTTGGAAATAATTCATCATTTTAGAATTATAGGGGAGTGCATCTGCATACTAAATTAAATCATTTTAAAAATAATGTAACTTTTTTGAGTGCAAACCATCCTTTTAGGGCTGAACGATTTGGGAAAACTTGATTGAAACTTAACAGAATTGGGGTGTTCACACTTGGGTATATTCTTTACAAGAAACAACTATTTTCTCTTCAGTTTTCATTGGACACATTACTACACTTTTTGACCCATTCAATATAACTCTAAAATATTAATATGATTTTATTGTAATTATTACGGAAACAAATTATTAAACAAAATATACCGTATAATAATACCATAAAATTATAATACTAATATTTATGTTTTTATTTCTTCATTTTTAAATGTTCAGTTATAGTCACATTAGCAACATTTTGGTGAAATTTCACAAACAAAAAAGGACAATTGTCAGTTGTAAATTGCGTAGCGATGGATGAACCATGATGGCTTACACAGAAGTCACTTTCAAGCAAAGCAGTTTTATGTTAGTCAATGCAACAAACTGGCATGACCAAACCTGCATGGCAAACTTTCTCGTCCTCATGCAAACTCCTAGTCATATTCCTTTTGAAATGACTGTATAGTCCATGAAATTTTGCTGTGTGACTGTATGTTTACCCCGAATGATAAATTATTGTCACATTTTGACAGTTTGTGGACACAATTCCTGTTAAATATTTATATGACAGTGTATTATTAGACAGTGTGTGTTCTAATACAATGCAGGTGCACGGGAGGGAAACTATGGCAGTACAGTGATGATTTTACAGGCCCACAACAACAAACTGGCCATCTGCACAGGCGGAAGCTCTTTCTGCCAATGCTGCCAAATGCAAACTGAGCGGCCTCTTTTTTCTCTTTTCTTTACTTTCACTCCATTCAGGCAACATTTCTTCTTATTTGTCAAAGAAAAAAGCTGCCCTGTTCTTTCACTCCCTGCACTTACTCAATAAGAGAAGTGGCTCTGATTGTTTGTTCAAATTTTACTCAGCTCTTTCTCAGGGACGTTGAATCAATAAATCCACCTCATTGTACAACTGGCAAGAAAATATGACTCTTTTAATTTCTTAATATTTCACTCAATCAGAATTAATGTGACTGCAGTGATGCAGTTCACACCTAACATCTTGGTCCATTTATATTCTGGATGACATAACCAGCAAAAAACAATCCAACTGTAGTTTCAATTACAGAGTATATACAAAGTAAGAGTATATAAAAGTAACTTTCCAAACAAGGTCAGATTAATTCAGTTGCTGAATGATGTCACAGATGGTTTGTCTCTGCAGCCAAAAAAATGACGCTGGCCAACATTACCTTACCCTTGGGAATATCCCACTTTATCCTGGGATTTTAGCTCTACATCTTGTTCTCTGTCCTTCAACCTTGGGTAGCTTGGGTAATGGCTCTCCTGTCCCTCTTATCTGCTTTTTCTTATTGTTGGAAATAGGTTGACCCTAAACTAGGGAGTATCCAAACCTGTTCCTTGAAGGCCAATGTCCAGCAGAGTTTAGCTCTTCCTGCATCATTGCACCTACCTAAAGGTTTCTCTGGGATGTAAAGACCTTGACTAGCTGGTTCAGGTGTGTTTGATTATGGCTGGAGGAAAATTCTGCAAGGCAGTGGCCCTCCAGGAGCAGGATTGGACACACCTGCCCAAACCATAGGTTGTCCACATCACAAGGCATTTTATAGGAATCTCTTCGGCTGAAGGAATGACCTCAACAGACATGGAAGTGGAACTTACTTTATCTTGAATCTTTGAATTTTTTGTATTGAACTTAATCCTGGCATATTCTGCGGTATCATCTTGAACCCTCAAGACAAGGGTTGGGCAACTATGTCCGTCGATATCCACTTTCCTGCAGAGTTTAGCTCCAACCTTGATCAATTTCACCTGCCTATAGCTTTCTAGTAATCCTGAAGACCTTGGCTGCGTCCAAAATCGCATACTCTCTTGAGTAGGTACTTGCTTTCAATAAACTTCATGACTGCTAAAAAAGTATGTTCTATATAGTATGAGTGTGTGCAGTATGAATGTAATCCGAACATACTACATTCACAATTTTGTCATTATCATGTGACCTACCAAACTCAGCTACGTCACATTACTGCCATTCACGAATGGGACAACTTTCACAATTCACACTCTCCCATGGCCGCATGGGATAGTAAAGTGTCCATCATATGCATCCATATATGTGATTTCGGATGCAGACTGTGGTTAGCCTGTGTTTGATTGGAAGTGGAGATAAACTCTCACCCTTGATAAACTTCAAGGGTGTCCAATCCTGCTCCTGGAGAACCACTATCCTGCAGAGTTTAGCTTCAACCCTAATCAAACACACCTGTAGCTAATTAAGGTTTTCAGAATTACTAGAAACGTCCAGATAAGTGTATTGGGGCAAGTTGGAGCTAAACTCTGCATGATGTTGGCCCTCCAAGATCAGGTTTTTCACCCCTGCAGCAGATAACCTCACAGTAACATTCTCAAACGTGGTTGGTGGACACATGCCCAGCTGACCAACTTTTAGTAGATCCAGCTCCATCCCAATGGAAAAAAAGAAATAGCTCTTATCAAATAAACTGTGCAGCCTTTTAAAGCCAATCTGCCTGATTTTGAATGTACTTGTGAATGTGGTTTACATAAATTACATTTCCTCATTCCTACATTCCAGTATCTGATGATCATTCATTGGATGTGATGAAGTGGTAGAAGTCCATTTTCAAAAATTATAGGACCTTGTTGAATTGATTTGTACACCATATTGAGCAGACACTGCTTTGTTGGATTTATTTAGTGGGGTGAACTAGTGCAACATTGGTCAAGCATCCTGGAATTCAGAGGATTCCAATTGACTCGATAAAGATGTCATTACACCCATTTTCAGTCATGTTACAAGGTCATCCTGTCAGCAAGCACTAAGAAGATCTTGGTTGTAGAGGAGTGCGATTGTTCTGAACTGAAGGTTTCAGATGAGTCCATAAGTGGTTTTTCAGCCATGGGGACCCACAGCTCTGCACATTTTGTATATCACTCTTATTTACACATAACAACCCTGTATATATGTCACCCACAGTGGTAATGCCCTACTATATGTAGTACATATGCATAACACAAACTAATGCCCATTACATCATCTAAATATTTTTGCATTGCATCAAGCCAACATCCACCCATCAGCCAACCATTACTCCAGACCCTAAACATTTATGTCTGATTTCATAATAAAGCAGCTAAAACATTTACAACTTTTTCTCTCTACTGTGCCAGAGGCACATTCTGATGAGATCATGCATTTTGCGCAGCATCCAGTAGACAAGTTCTCCTTTTGTGATCCAGATCACAAGACCACATAGACACAAGTCTCTGTAGACTGTAGCTGATCCACTTTCACTTTTAAAAAACCTTTTAGACAAACATCTGATTTATTATTTCAATTCTCCCTGACAGATTTCCAATTATTAATATATGCATGATGTTATGTTTTTTTATTGATGTTATATATGTTATTATGCATTATTTGTTATTATTATTGTTATTATGTTATCATTATTAATTTTGATTTGATTAATTTGATTTTATATATGATGTTAATAATGGCCTTTCGAAGCGAAGCGATGCATTTGTGTACGAAAAATATCCATATTTAACAAGTTATAAATTAAAATATCTAGCTTTCCTCAGGCCGCCTTCCATATTCAACTTAGGAAGAAAGTGTAACACCTCTCGCAGTTCAAAACACTTACGCAACGTCCTACGCCTTCCTTATTCAACTTATGAAAAAAGCATTTGAAAAAACTTTCTTCCTAAGTTGAATTTGGAAGGCGGTCTGCGGAACCAAGACATCATATTCAAGAACATACTAAAACTGTTAATAACTGTCGAGAGTTTTCATGATGGAAATATATAATATAATGTAATGTAATGTAATGTAATATAATGTAATATAATGTATACACAGCACCCCATATTGACAGAAAAACACAGAATTCTTGACATTTTTGCAGATTTATTAAAAAAGAAAAACTCCACAGATCTGGCCAAGGTTACAAAAAATTTCTGCTGCACTTAAGGTTCCTGCACAGTGGCCTCCATAATCCTTAAATGGAAGACGTTTGGGACGACCAGAACCCTTCCTAGAGCTGGCCGTCCGGCCAAACTTGAGCTATCGGGGGAGAAGAGCCTTGGTGAGAGAGGTAAAGAAGAACCCAAAGATCTCTGTGGCTGAGCTCCAGAGATGCAGTCGGGAGATGGGAGAAAGTTGTAGAAAGTCAACCATCACTGCAGCCCTCCACCAGTCGGGGCTTTATGGCAGAGTGGCCCAACGGAAGCCATAGACACATGAAAGCCTGCATGAAGTTTGCTAAAAAAACACCTGAGGGACTCCGAGATGGTGAGAAATAAGATTCTCTGGTCTGATGAGACAAAGATAGGACTTTTTGGCCTCAATTCCAAGCGGTATATGTGGAGAAAACCAGGCACTGCTCATCACCTGTCCAATATTGTTATTGTTATTGTTTGTGCTATGCACACTGTCACTGCCACTGATAACACTACCTGTTATCCTGTCTCCTGTGTGTAGAAATAAATGTACTTTGGAATACCTTTGTCCTCGTCCTCAGTGAGACTAAACGTTACAAGGACCATGTGATATTTCAGATGTTCTTTTTTAATAAATCTGCAAAAATGTCAACAATTCTGTGTTTTTCTGTCAATATGGGGTGCTGTGTGTACATTAATGAGGGAAAAAATGAACTTAAATGATTTTAGCAAATGGCTGCAATACAACAAAGAGTGAAAAATTTAAGGGGGTCTGAATACTTTCCATACCCACTGTATATATATATATATATATATATATATATATATATATAGGTCAGTGCAACTTTATGTTCAATGTGACTAAATGTGAGATATCTGATGCAGCATGCTACACCTTGCAGCATGCATGAAAGGATGTGTTTTACCACAAATGTCACCTAGTCACGCAGCTGGCAGGATATGTTTGCATGCCACCCATGGTAGAGGGTTAATTTCCCTCTGTAAAGAAAGTGGTAACAATGCTCGCCTTATACTGCCATTACAGCCAGCTGGCAAAAGAAACATCAATGTCTCGTTTCTCCTTAAGGCAATGACCCAGATACTATTGACTATTGACCAGTTGCTTAATAAAGCCATTACTGTCTGCCTAGGACCTACTTGCATTTTCGGCTTGTAAAGCAATATCTCAGATTCTTCGTAACCATGATACCCTCCAGGGCAATCAGGGAAGTAGCTTTTTTTATTTTTAGGAATCATACCAAAAATGTCCTAAGAAAAATTCTGTTATCAGTGTACTAGGTTCTTGATGTATGCAAACATCTCTAAACTAATCTCACAATACAGCTTGGTTTCAGCAAATACCTTATGATATGACAACATAAAACATTACAATTAAATACACAGAAATGCATATAATATCATAATTGGACGCTATGTCAAAAGCACAAGACATCCAATATGTCTATGAGACAGATGGAAATTGTGACATCAGTTTCAACGTCTATTGCATGCTTCACTTCACTTTCGTCCAGTACAGCTCTGACCACGAAGAAATGAAAACTTTCAGTACTTGCACTTATTTCAATGACTCGTTTCTTGTGTAGTATAATAACAAACTCATTAATAAATACAATATCAATTCAAAATAAAAATGAAGTACTCATGCAAAATCACTATATATCAATGTAAAAAAAAAATGGATTCACCAATGCACCACTCATCCTTTTCAAATTATTCTGGGAAACAAAATCACATTTTCAATTTTAAAATGAATTATTCATATTTCTGGTTATTGAAAAACATGGTGGTGTCAAGCACTGCAAAAGAGGCAGGGAGGTGCTGAAGTCTTCAGATAAATGTAACATCTTACGACAAAAACCCAGTTTTACAACATATTTAAAAAAAACAAACAAAAAAAACAATTACCAATAAACGTTTTGCCTCTTGAACTCACAATTGCAGGACACCTATGGATCACATGCTTGAAAGTTGATAATTGTTGTGCACAACCACAGAAAACAGGATGTACACTGATTGGGTTGACAATGACAGGGTTTCAGTCACTCTGATTCATCTACTAAGAGCCAAAGACTCTAAGCTGCACGTGATACTATTGGTCAAATGTCCTTATTGTATTTCTATTGGCATCTCAAAGAAGACATTTTTTTAGTATGGCTTTTATGAGAAATCTTTTCCCAGAACTTGGCAACGAGTGTAATGTCTAGTTTTGGTTTTGTTTCATGTTCACGTTTAATGTCTTTATTTTGTTGTTATTGTCATGTTTCATGTTTGTTTATCCATGCGCTCCCTCATGTATGTCATGTGATTCCCCTGTTTGTCATGTGATCTTACCATGTGCCTACCCTGTTTCATGTCTTGTTTCTATTGGTTCACTGGTGTAATCATTGTTCACAGGTTTTCATTGTTTGTAATTTAGTCAGTGTATTTGTTTGCCTTGTTGATTGTCAATGATTGTCCCTATACCACTGTGGGTGAGGTTTATGGTTTTGTTTTGTTTTGTTTTGTTTTGTTTTGTTTTGTTTTGTTTATGCCAAGCCATGCCATGTGAAGACTTTGTTTTGTCAAGCCATGTGAAGACTTTATTTTATGTTGGATTTAGGTTTGATGGACTATAATAAACTCCCATCGACCATCTTTGAAACACCTCTCAGGCAGCTATTTCAGTCATGCAAGTACAGCTCCTATCTCTTTGAATGGGGAAACGTCAAATTCTCAAAAGATGTTCACCAAGCTCAGGATTAAATTTCATATTTGAAATTACCCATGAATTTTGACAACAACTGTATCATAAATGGGATAACTTACGCTCAAATAGAGTTAAAAGGCTTATTTTTCAGGCTAGACCAGCCAATGCATATGCGCAATCCTAAGTGCGCATGTAAGAATACCGACTATTTTTACAATAAAAGGAGCTTCTAACGGACAGGTGCAGTGATGCGATGACTTTACCAATCAACGAATGGCCCTTTTGTTTAGAATGCAGGACTGATCCCGCCATATTGTGTGTTGCACTTTCTCCAATTAATAGTAATAAGAATGCACCGTCTTTCTATAGATAAAGTTTTTACTATCACCTCGACCTATTTCACACACTTACTGATTTATTCCTTTCTATCAGACAGGGTCGGGCAAAATTCAGAATTTAAGAACTGGCTCCCTTTCAATTAATAATTAAAGTTCCATCTTGGTCCTTCAATCTGTCTGTCTATATATAATTCCTATTACCGTTACATTTAAAGTCTTTTTAAAATAAAATTAGAATTTAACAGCATTCTAAATTCAATCATAAATGGTACAGAACCCTGCTGCCTGTGTCTCTTCTGAGACTCTATACGACAATCCAAATTAAAGGGTTGGTTCACCCAAAAAATGAAAATCGTACCATCATTTACTCATCCTCATGTCATTCCAAAACTTTTTAAAGCTCTTTATTGTACACCAAGAAAATCAGACCATGCACATAGATCAAATTAGAAAAATACGTTAAAGTTATAACTCATTTGATCAACAAATTTCAAATTCATTATTGTCAAAGAGACAAATGTGAGTCTCTAGACGCCAGTGTATCTTAACTCCATGAAAGTGATTGAAATAACATCAACTATATGCTTAACAGAGTTTCTCAGCTGTAGAAGAGACATTATATGAAAAAAAGAGTTCTGGTTCAGCTCCACATACAGTTTCCCCAAAAATGAAATCTGCATAGCTCTTAAATTTGACATTACTTGATGCTGTCTAAACACAGCAAGTTTATCATGTGGTTGGATGAGCATAAAATGTAGTGGTTTTTAGTGTGTTGGTATGCAGTTGTTAGGGTGTTCTGAATGGTTTCCAGGGTGTTGCTTTGTGATTATTTACTGACATGAAAAGAGGCCTTAGTGTCTATGATATTTTAGAGCCTAGATAAGTCTCAGGTCTTTTAACACAAGTCTATAGGATTTTTTCCGCTGGGATTTTTTATCATTAACCGGCAGTTCAATTGCTTAGAATAGTAATAACACAGCACCTCCTCAACAAGCTGCATGTTTTGAGAGATTTGTTGATGTTCACAGCACAAATTATGTGGGACAAGTTACCATCAAAGTTTTCAACCCAGGTACATTGGAAAAACTTGCTTGTGTTGACATTTGTGCAATTTTATATTACATTTCTTCTTGCGCATTTTGCGACACTTTAAAATGAAATGTCCAGTGGCGCTAAAAGTCTGTTAAGATGAATTTGAATCAGGCAGCGTTTTATTGCGCTGGCTGTTGTACGTATCGAGTTCTGAAATTAAATGTCCGCTGAGTGACGCTAAAAGGTTAATGCTCTATCGCATTTGAAAATAACGTATCACCAACATTAAACCTGACTGATAGTGTTAACAAAAGCAAACGTGAGATAAAAACGCATTTGCTGAAGCAATCCTATTATTTTAACTGCTTCTACAAGTCTTTGAGCTTTTATTGTGACTCGTGTTTCACGGGACTCGTATTAAAGCGCTCCACATTACAATGCTGTACCAGGTGAGCTACCAAGCAAGTTTACAGCATTAAAAAGCTGTAAAGCATATATATAAATCATATATATATATATGATTATGTGATCCAAATGTATTATGTATTAAGTTTATGCAAATGTAAATGTATTAGTTTACAAATCATGCATTATGATAAAAGTGTTTTGTGCTCATATTATTGTGCAAGGACGTGTGTGAAAATAAGCCTTCAGTAATTGATAATCTGCCCCTGTAATTTTTAATTTTTAAAATTTTGTAATATTTTTTAATTTTTCTTTTTAATTTTTAATTTTTTCTTTTACTCTAGTGTTCATTTCAGTTGGGAACTGCAGTGAATTGCATGTATAGGTGCCTTTTTGGAGTTTTGCAAACGTTGGTAGAGGCATATTTTTCTAACAAGCCTAAGTTTATGCTTAGATGTGGTGCCTGCCTTAGAATAAAAACACCAAATATTCTGCATTGTTTACATCAATTCAGGCTCTGTTAGATACTAAATAACATTATAAACTAATGTACGTTTGGTTCTTCAGCAAAGACCCAAACTGAATTAAAGCTGAAATGCCACAAACTCTCAGGGACAAGTGCCAAGATACAATCATGTGAGGAATTTCTGACCATCACACAGACGAAAGGTCTTAAGCATGGGAGGATCTCTTAAAGAGAAACATATGGAGGCTAGATTAGATTAGGACGTTCCTGAGCATTCTGCAGTGTTGACTACAAATACACAGCTTAACAGCATGTTGTAACAAACTCGTAGGAAAAAGCAATGGTTTGAGCGTCAAATGCGATTTCACAGTCTTGGTATTAAAACAATCCTAGAATACACTCTTGTTTTGTCCTGAATAACAATGGTGCAATCTCTCACTCAATGAGTATTTGACCAGATTTCTGTGCTTAGCGCCAAATAAAGATTATTTGATTTGCTCTTGGATCATATGATGAACTAGTTTGCACAACAGTAACATGCTCTTATAGCCTGCAGTTATTCCCTCACCCTCATGTCATTCTATCCTCAACCTATAAACACAAAAGGAGAACATTTGATGAATCTTTTTTTTAATACAACAGGTATTGAATTGAATTTAATCCATACAAATTTGGCACATCACAGGGGTGGTTACGTAATGACCTCATTTTCATTTTTGGGTGACTTATATTACTAATCAGTGCGCACAACTTTCAGCTCACCAATTCAATTACTAATTTGCTAACTGCTCTTGGGTTTACAAAAGTTCTGCCAGGATTTGTCTGTGGATTTAATCCAAGCTGTTGGCATTTGTCAATTAAATCCTGTTAGTACAATCAAGATCCAAATAACAACAGATGCAACACTTCATACAACTTAAGCCAGAAATTGTCCAAAATATCAGAGCTCCACTTGTTGCAGACGTAGGCAAAAAGCAAAGCATAAAAAGACACTATGTTCAAAAGTATCCTTTCCCTCAACTCTACAAGAGCTTTGCTGTAACTCCTAAATATCTGACGACTGAAGAGATGAGGGGAGATCATTCTTGATCTAGACAGCTTAATGAAGCAGGCAAAATCTCACTGACTAAAAATGTATGGTTTAAGTTAATAGTTATAATGAAGCAAAATTTGAGCATTATTTCCATATTTTCTACTGGGTGTTGTTGTGTTGTCTGAATCATAATCCCAATACCATTTAAAAGTTTGGAGTCAGTTAGATTTTTAAAGAAATTAATACTTTTATTAAGCAAGGGAACATTAAATTGGTCTAAAGTGACAGTAAAGACATTTATAATGTTATATGGATATTTCTATTTCAAATAAACGCTGTTTTTTAAGTTTTTATTCATCAAAGAATCCTAAAAAAAAAGGTAGCACA
Organism: Zacco platypus; assembly: GCA_038088235.1. Lineage (NCBI taxonomy): Eukaryota > Metazoa > Chordata > Actinopteri > Cypriniformes > Xenocyprididae > Zacco > Zacco platypus. The sequence continues at coordinate 21,872,397 of CM076086.1, read as the reverse complement.
GTTTCCACAAAAAATGGAGCAGTGCAACAGTTTTCAACATTGATAATGATCAGAAATGTTTCTTGAGCAGCAAATCAGCATAATAGAGTGATTTCTAAAGGATCAGGTGGAGTAATGATGCTGAAAATTCAGCTTTGATCACAGGAACAAATTACATTTTACAATATATTCACATAGAAAACAGTTATTTTGAATTATAATAATATTTTACAATGTTACTGTTTTTACTGTATTTTTATTATCAAATAAATGCAGCCTTGGTGAGCAGAAGTGACTTCTTTCAAAAACATTAAAAAATCTTACCGACCACAAACTTTTGAATCGTATATTTCCTTGAAGATTTAGCTAAGCAAAAAGGTGTCAAGCCAGGACAATTTAATATAATTGGAATTAAATACTGTAATTAATTAGTTAAAATACCAATAAAGTCTAAAGTACTTTATATCAATGATCCACTTTAGACATTCTACTATCTATAAGTAACTTTGCAGCTATATGTCAAATAACTCTCAGACTATTACTAGACTATGAGGTTAAAGTTAGGTTTAGGGTTCGGGTTAGTAGAGTTGAAATGTACTTGTAAATTTCCTTAAAGTCTGTAGGGGAGCATCAAAATAAAGTGATAGCAGGTATTAAGCAGACAGTCTACTAGTACTTTACTAATACTTTAATGAGAATCAGCTGAATGTACGTGCAATGTTACTTATAACTAACAGAATGAATAAATGTAACTTATAGTTAACAGTGTGAATTCCAGTGCGACCTGTCATTTTAAAGTTGAAAGAGAGTGTGGTAAGATGTAAATAGCAAAACATTTAATACATGTCAACTGTTTTACGATAGAAATGTTGAACGACTGACAGAAACATCCAGTGGTCGGTTTGAATTGAAAATGCATTTATGTGATTCATGTCATTTCTAAGTGAGATATTAGGCATGCAAATAAAACTTCATACTAAAGGAGACTATCAAAATAAAGTGTTACCACTGAAGTTATAACATTTAGGTTAAGTGACAAACCCATTTTCAGCTGATGATTTCATTAGATGATGTGTACGACTGCCATCATTAAAATCACACGTATCTTGGTTAAAGATTTTGGTAATATCGCTCACCCATAAGCGGTTTCATCAAGAAGTTGATAGAAAATCATGACTTATCATTTACATATTTATTCCCCCAATGTGTAAGCCAAAGGTGACTGTGTCAAGATATGAAAAACTCATGTCAGATAATGGGAAAAACAATCATTATTACACCGGGGGACCAGTTCTCCTCTGGCTAAGCATTCTGAACATAATGCCAATAACTACATTTACATTTTACATTTATAATTATTCATTTGGCAGATGCTTTTATCCAAAACGACTTACAAGGGGAGCAATTAGGGGTTTCATGCCTTGCTCAAGGGCACTTTAGTTATGATATCAAAGGTGGAGAGAGTGCTGTTCATTCAGAATCCCCACCTTCATTTTCTGCCGGTGTGGGAATCAAACCAGCAACCTTCAAGTTACAAGCCCAACTCCCTCACCATTAGGCCACGACTACCCACAACTAAGTAGCTACAATACTAATGAAACAGAATGATTAAAAATGAGTAAGTGTCTTAAAGTATCTTGAAGGTTTAAGCAGCAAGCACACTATATAAGTTTTGATGAAGATCATTTCCTTCCTTTCTGCACAACCATGATGTAAGCAACTGTGCTGACTTAACTACTTTCCTGACTGCATGTCTCGCATGTCACACTGCAGAGCAGAGACCATATCTGCTTTCACTGCTGCATTGTGACCAAAGGGATGATTACAATAAACAGCAAATCACTTCATGGTGACTTCACATTCTGATCTGCTGATATGACAATAAGCACTTAAAGGGATGGAAATACAGCAACTGTCAAATCTGCCTGAAAATACTGTTATCTTATTAACCACTAGATGTACAGAAGCTTAGAACAGTCTAGACTGGACCAGAAGTCATGTTTGTTTCTGTTAAAACATGAAGCACTTCTTTAAATTGTCTTGCTATAAGTGGACTAATGATTGGAGAAGTCCTGCACCAGAGAGTTTTCACCGAAGTTTTCACAATAAGACCAATAACATGCATTTAGAAAATAGATTCCATTTCATTTACATTATGCTGGCTTTAAGACACCCATTTTAATGTGTGGTGTTTAGAAACAATGCTTGCAACTGCTTTAACAATACAATGCATAAAAGGGGTCAACATTTATCTGTATTCATTTCCAATGGAAATAATTTTTGGAAACATGTTTGTCTAGAATTTTATTTTTCTTAATACGTTATGGATTACTAAAAATTACTTTAAAAAAAAGTTTTTTTGCTCTGAGCTAAGAATTTTCCTCAGACACCAACTGTGTCCGAATAAGCTCATCTCACTACTGTATAGGTGAAAAGCACAATGTGAAACGAGAAGAATGTCTGAATTCAGAATATTCATAAAACAGCAGGCAAAAAAAGCATACTACTACTTCTGCCATGATTCTCAAGTTCACATCCAATGGACACTTTACTGTCGCATGAGGCCATGGGAGAAGAGTCGTGGATGGCAGGGAAATGACTCACTCTTTAGCTCACATGACAATTCTAACGTGTTGGGTGATATAGTACATTCAAGCTGCATTCATACTACTCACATTCATGCTTGCTAATAGTCATACTAATAGTCATAGCTAATAGTCATACACATGCATGCTTTACGTTGTTCATCAAATGTAAAACCTACTCAGACAATATATGTGATTTAAGATACAGTAGATGAGAAGAGAAAGGCCAGAGAAAAGGACAGCTGAAGGCCGAAACAAAAGAGGTGCCCAAAAGTTATGCATAAACGTGCAAATCTTGAAATGTACAACTACATTTCAAAAAGAATTTCAGCTTTTGTTACCCATACATGTTTGATATATTAAAACATTTGTGTAGCATTTTAATTATTTCATTAGTAGGACAACTTTTGTATTTCTTTCTTCTTATTATTTTTTGTTTAATTAATTCCACTACTGGTCATTTTGACCCCCTTTATGCATTCTAGGGTTAAAGCACTAACTTCACCTAAAGCATTAATTCACTTTAAAATGAAAATTACCCTAAGGTTTACTCACCCTCAAGCCATCCTAGGTGTATATGACTTTCTTCTTTCTGATAAACACAATATGAGTTATATTAATAACGCATCCAAGCTTTATAATGGCAGTGAACGGGACCAACAAGTATGAAGCTGAAGAAAGTACATCCATCCATCATAAATGTACTCCACACAGCTCCGAAGGGTTAATAAAGGCTTTCTGAAGCGAAGCGATGCATTCGTGTAAGAAAAATGATCCACATGTAACAAGTTATAAAGTAAAATATCTCACTACCGCCAGACCGCCTTCCATATTAAACTCACAAAAAGAGCGTAACTGTCTGATCAGTAAGTTCGAATATGGAAGGCGTGGGACTTAGTGTAAGCGCTTTGAACTGCGAGAGGCATTACACTTTATTCCTAAGTTGAATATGGAAGACTTGTATGTGTCTGGATATTTATTAATATAACTCCGATTGTGTTCATCTGAAAGAAGAAAGCCATATATACACCTAAGATGGCTTGAGGGTGAGTAAACCTTGGAGTAATCTTCATTTTAAAGTGAACTAATCCTTTAATGAGTGTTTCAGTGATTTATCACAGCTTAGAGAAGTTATTTTACATACTAGCAAGACACCAATTTTTAATTAATTAATAGAAATAAATTTAATATGAAAAATAAACAATTCTTCTGCCAAAGTTCATCTGTTTTCTGTAGATGATTGCCAAAAACAACACTTTTGGTGCATAGATACAGAATGTGTGGTCACAAGAGTGCGTTTTTCTACATTTCACTCAGCAGATATGAATAAAGAGTCGAAACTATCATGAATTCCACTTCACATGGGCGTTTGACAACGCTAAGACTAAAATTCTCATTTTCATAACAAAAAGTGAGTCACCTGATTTTGCCTTGCTAATAAAGGCAAAACAGAACGAATATAAACAACTTCCTAAAATGTACTCGTATTCAACAGTTCCTGCAGCATTTCTGTAAGGCTGTGGCTTGAACCATACTGAACAGAGCCAGTATGGATCATAATGTTCCAGTATAGATCATAATGTTCCAGTACAGCCTACACCTACACCTATAGCCTACTATACCATAAAACAGCACTGACGTTATGTTTCGCTATATCACATTGTATTAGTAAAAAAAGAGAGCCCAAATCCTTTAATGATTATGAAAAATTTCAGCATTAACATCTTATGAAACCAGTTACTGATTCAAAGGATAAATCCTTTTACAGAAACTTCATTACTTATTCAGGCTGATTAACAAAGCAGTTAACGTGAAGTTCATTGATGTGAACTGATGTACTGACATGAATCATTTCATTGTATGAGTAGCTGTCTTACCGACTGATGCTGATGCTGATGTTCGAGGCTCAGCTGATCAATGCGGTAAATGATCCACCTGCGCTGGAGATCAGATGAGACGATCCGCCAACAGCACGAGCTCAGAGAGACGCGCGTCCAGCTCTGTCACGCACTCACATCTACACTGGCATCAGTCGTCTTTCTTTGTGTCTTTTCTGGTTGTAAATGACAGCAGCGTTGGAGAAGGAACCCTTGAACGAGACGGAACACTCCCACTGTGCGCTCGGTGGACAAAACACAAAGAAACAGCGCCGCCTATGGGTCAATAGGGAATAATACAATATCTTCCCACACAACCTTCATGATCTGTTGAGATATGTTTCGAGATTCTCAGAGGTGTTGGAGTAAAATTAATTATGTTAAATATGAAATGAACCCATTCTTTCCTGAAAATTCATCTGACCTCATTAAAATCCAGTAAAAATGTGTTATTGAGCTTTATGTACCTTTGTACCTGTTATTCAACTTTAAGTAGCAGGTTGACCCCAGCAAAATAAATAAATAAAGCGATAAATACTTAGGATTACCAAAATGCAGTTTAAAATAGTAGATCGAGTCGAGGCAAGTCAATTCACTTGGTGGCCAACTCTTTGAAACAAATTATTTAATTCATTCGTTGTTGTTTTTGTTTCAATTTTATGAATGAAACAGCTCGTAAACATACATTATCACAAGAAAATAATTAACGTGAAAGTATTCATTTAAGTCAAATCTGCTTATATAGAATCTTTCTGACATAAAGTGTTCTTTAAAATTTAGCAAAGAACCCCAATTAACATTTTTTCTAAGAGTGTACATTGCCTACAGCTTTATCAGTTATTAATATTTCGTTGGTTCTCTCTTGTTTTTGCCTGTGTTTGAAATTTCATTGTATGACAGGCTGGACGAAAAATGATGTCAGCACAATTTGGCATATTTCATTTACTTACCACAAATAAAACAATTGACTCCTACGCAATATGCTTACAAAATATTTTTTTAATAATTTTTGAATAGAGGGTGAATACATCGATTCTTCTAGATTAAAAAATCGCTTTTGGACACTACTGTATCTGGATACAGAAAGATTTTAACTGACAATTTCTAGAATTTTGTTGCATTATTTGAAGAAATAAAAATATTTACATAAGTAAAAACAAAAACATGATAATAATAATTTAATAATGTGATGTAATTTCAAGTAATTTTGCAGTACTTAATCTTGTATTCTTAAAGATATACTTAAGCAGGAAACAAGAATAAGCATCAAAACGTTTTAACCTTTTTTACATTTAGTTTCATCATATAACATCATGTAACAAATACATCAGCATCTAACAGGTTTCGGTCTGAATCACACATTTCAGCGCTCTCCTCCTCTGAAGCATCCTGAATCGGGTCAGGAACATTACTCTCCTCTTTGATTTCCTTCTTGATTTCATCTTGGTCGACGACACTGAAACTGATGACCTACAAAATGTAGATAGTATTTTAGTAGACATAAATACAGTGACAGCTCTAAATCTCCCACACATTTTGACCAATGCATTTCCATCACTTTTACAGTCATTTCAAATGGCTAGATATCATTTTAATTTGAATCACTTCATCTCAAAGAGCAATTTCTGACAGCTGAATTATTTTTGAGCTGATAAACGCCCACTGTCGATATTAATTTCCATACAGGCCTGGACATTTGGAAGTTTTCCATGACTGCAGGAACACTGTCAATAGTTATTCATTTCGTCAGATATGCTATAGCTCTGTCACCTCTCCATGGCTTCCCAAAGATGTTGCTTCAGTTACGTGGCTGTAGAGATTGTGGCGGGCAATGAAACTACTGAGCCAATCTCGACCTACAAGAATCACAAATTTAAGTTAACAACACAACAACAGTGAGTTGATTTACTGCGTCGAGTTGTCACGAAAAAACCCTACCTGCTAACCTCTGCTCTCCCCAGTTGTTGGGCACAGGAATGTTGTTCTTTTGCGCAAATTCAAATGCAATTTCTCTGCATTTCTTTGGAGTAAGACTGTGGAGGCGTTCAGCCAGCATCCTGATGTTTTCCGCAAGCTCCTCCTCCAACTCCTCCGACAAGATCCTCTTGGCTTCTGCTGTTCCTCTGTACCCTACTGTTTTCTCTCTTTTTTCTTTAGCCTTTTTCATGTACCTCTGCAGGGTGGACCTTCCAATCTTCCTTTCCTTTGCCACTGTTCTGATAGACTTCCCACGCTTGACTTCAACGAACGCTTTCTCCAGCTCCTCGTAGGTTACTGAACCCCAGTCAGTTTTTCGAATATAGTTCCGTGGCATGATAGCTTTCCTGTGATGTTTGACAACAACGTAAGTTGTTAAGAATTACATGAAATACATCTGGAATTGCCTCAAATTACCCACTACCATTAAATACACTACCGTTCAAAAGTTGGTGTCAGTAAGATTTTTTAAAAGGATGCAGTAAATTGATCAATAGTGACTGTAAAGATATTTGCACAAATTATGTTATTTTGAACTTTCTATTCATCAAAGAATTCTGAAAATAAATATATCAGGAAGAGCACAACTGTTTCTGACATTGATAATAATGAGAAATGTTTCTTGAGCATCAAATCAGCATTTTAAAAAGATTTCTGAAGGATCGTGTGACGCTAAAGACTGGAGCAATGATACTTAAAATTCAGCTTTGAATATATTGCTTTTTAAAATACATAACAATAGAAAACAAATTGTAATGATATTTCACAATATTACTGTTTTTACTGTATTTTTGAACAAATAAATGCAGCCTTGGTGAGCAGAAGAAACAAAAATATGAAGAAAAAAATACATATGATATATAATTATAGGATTTACAATGGGCTCCATGAGTCTAAGCCCACAAGAGAAAATGCTTCTATTTCGCATTTTTCTAATTTAATAAATTTTTTTATTACAAATTATTATAAAATGAAAATATTATCAACATACATTCATTTTAATTCATTACCTTTCTTTTACATTTTTCAAAATGACAAAACTTTCTGTTTTATTGTTTAAAATTTGTTTTGAACGTCAGATCTTCAGTCTGGTCTCAGACTTTCGGAAGACATTGTAAGATTTTAGAGCTGAATAAATATGGTTTGACATGGGAAAAAAACTTAAGTAAAGTAATACAAACTTACTTTTCCTTTGTGTTTCTCTCATTTACAGACAGCTGGATATGATGTGCACCTTCAGAATGTTTGGTCACATGACAAAACAACGCACAGTTTTCTAAATACAAGGGTGTCTCAACTGACACACTGGCTCATCTTACCCCACTCAACCCCTATCTTCTACTTTCTGTACCACCAATGAATAGAGTGATGCAGTCTGACACTCTCTGCTCTGGGATCTTTACTCTGAAAGAAGAAGGAATCATTTTGTTGCAGCCATCTGAAGGTATAACTATTCATATTTACTTGAAACATATTGTCAGAGAAGAAATTCATGCTTTGAGGTATATTCTTACATTTATTTCACATGGATTTTTACAAGATTATTTCTTCTGCTGTTCACTTGAGAGTATTATGTAGACAATCGCATAATTAATCATTTTTTCTTGATAGGATAGGACCGTTCTGTTATGTCAGGCACTTTATCCTCTCAACCGAGGGACAGGGGCCCACTAGGGGGCCTCACAAACTTCAAAGAGGCTCCAGTAAGTCTTAAAATGTTTTAAATTCAGTTTTATTAATATTTTCTTAATAATAATAAAAATGGTATAATAATAAACACACTAAAAAAATAAAGTTGTACAACATTAAACTTTTCTGTCATTCCTATTTTTAGACATCAGATAAGAGGCACTTCAAGTAAGGGGGCCTTGGAATCAAAAAGAGTGAGAATATTTGCTCTAGCACAAGTACAGAAAGATTTGGTCCTGAATAAATTTATTATGTTGTAACTGCAAACCATAATAAAAACAATAAGGCATTTGCTATGTAGTGAATATAGCCATGGCTCAATGGGCTAATAACTACATACAGCATATTACTGCAAATTTACTTAATGACCATAAAAAGTTGACATTGTGCATTTATTGTTTAGTAAACTTCTAAGTAGATAAATGCTATAAATCTTTCACATATTAAGCTTAAAATTTGGAGGACACTGTTCTCTCAAATGGTCTTTTTGAAGGTTTCCCCCCCCCCCCAAAAAGCATTAAACTTGATTTAGCAGCAATTTCACTTCTACATTTACTGTCATTATGCACAAAAGCTTTCTTTGTAAACTATCACTTCTGTATTGCGCTGCCATAGGCATGTACTATGTAAAGCACTTTTAGATTACCACGGCAGATGAATATGTTAATCACTCAGGACAAACACTGTGCCACGGCACTGTCACTGAGTGTAAATGAAATGATTATGCACTGTCAATCTGTCCACAGTAAGTATGATTTCATACAATGCAATTTTTACATTCAAAAATATTCTTACAAAACGCTAATGCCTATTTGAAGCTGCTACAAGTATCTCTAACTGAGATTTTAGAAGTACAAACACACACAGGTGCCACAAAAACCAAAACACACACTTACACAAACACAGAGCTCTGCTCTTCCGCCGGAATTTGTCGCCTGAGGGGGAGGGAGTTGTTGCCGGAAGTCGTCAGGACAGTGGGCGGGGCTTGTTGTGCCACGTTGATGGACAGCAGTGGGGACGTGGAATCCAGTCCATCTGCTGCCGGGGCAAATCTCATACAGCACACAAACTCACGGATCTTTTAAAAGTATTCTGCTAATTCACTGTAACGCTTGCGTTTGTGCGTGGATGATTGTGTGTGTGTGACCGCGGGAACCACGTCAACAGAAGGTAAACACTTAAAACTAAGAAAATCCTTCATTAGACTGCTGCATTAGCCTCGCAGCTACATTAATTTCTGTTTTTTAAAGGACATTACGAGTATAGATTGAACGTTTTATTCACCAAGGCATGCCTGTTGTGAAAAGCTTGTCTGTTTTATGCTTTATAGTGTTTTATTATGAAATCCTAATGAATCATAATCCTATTTAATTGCCCAGTAACTTGTACTATGATAGGTCCTTAATGTCTTAAATTATTTAGTAGCATGATATTATTAGATTTGTTGTCATTTCAACGTCCCTCCTGCTCTAGTACTATTGCTTTTACAGTACATCACGTGTTAATTGTCATAATTATTCCTGTATAATTGCATTATTTTCAGGAGATTCTCCCAAATTAACTGCAAGTGTATGAAGTAGTGTTAGACTTCCCATTGAGTGATACAATATACTTAACAGAACAAACTTTACTACCTTTCCTTTTCCATTTTGACATTGACTGTAAATGGTGACATTTGTTAAAGTAACATAACATAGGATATAACATACGTGTTGTTGTTTTTTACATTAGGATGAAGCTAAAAGAAATCAACCGAACAGCTATCCAGGCCTGGAGTCCAGCGCAGCAACACCCCATCTATCTGGCTGCAGGTAACTGAGTCCATTTCTCCAGACCTTTCCATTATACACAGTACAGCTGACATGGGAAATATCACTGGCGCTAGCTAAGCAGTGAGAGAGAAACGCAATATTTTTTTTTTTTTACAGTTTCGCAATATGCTTATAGGGATAGTTCACTCAAAAATTTTCCTCACCCTTCTGTCATTCCAAACCCGTAAGACTTTCTAGATGTCTTCAGAACACAAATGAAGTTTTTGATGAAATCTGAGAGCTTTCTGCCCCTACTTTGACAGCCTACACAACTACCACTTTCAAGCCCCAGAAAGGTAGTAAAGGCATCATTAAAGTAATCCGTGTGACTTCAGTGGTTTAACCTCAATTTTATGATGAGACTTGAGCACTTTGTTTGCACAAAAAAAAGTAATTTACCACTTTTACTAAATATTAAAAGGATAGTTCACCCAAAAATTAAAATGTTGTCTTCACTTACTCACCCTCAACCACTTCTGTATGAGTTTCTTCTGTTGAACACAAAAGAAGATATTTTAAAGAACGTTGGTAATCAAACAGTTGACTGTAGCCATTGACTTCCACAGTAGGAAAAGTACTATGGAAGTCAGTGGCTCCTGTCAATTTTCTGGTTAGTTACCAACATTCTTTAAAATATTCTCTTTTGTGTTCAACAGAGGAAAGAAACCCATGCAGCTTTGGAACAACTTGACAGTGAGTAAGTGATGACAGAATTAAATTTTTGGGTGATCTATCTCTATAACTCGCGTTCACATTTCGTCTGCTTTTGCGTCAACACAACACGCATATGTCATGGTGCTCTCGTGAACATGCATTTGGAGATTAAAATTTTGTAGAAATTAAGTGGTAAATTATTTTATTTATTCATTTATTTTTGCTCAAAGTACTCGCGTCGCTACATAAAATCGAGGTTAAACCCTTTAATAGATTTGTTGTTAATGAATAGTCAGATATGATGATAAAATATGAATAATGGAGAATAATCTGTAATTTTGGATAATCGTTTCATAGTTATTATTAGAAAAAAAAAACTTTTTAATTTTAAAATTGTGTTTCTCGTGATATCGCTCTTGTGCAGAGTAAAACTTGCTCAATTCATAGAGACGTCCTAATGATGTTTTTCCTGGTCAGTTCTTTTCAGTGAGTTTGTCAAACTGTCTGAATGATTCATTAATGAATTGATTCAGAATATCATTCTTAAAGATTCTTAAAAATTCCTATGTAGTAATCACAAGGAACTGGAAAAGTTATTGGTCAAAATGTCTGAGCTCTCTGAATGTTTGATCTAATTTGTCTCATTGTTTGTTCAGGTACCTCTGCCCAGCAGCTCGATGCCACCTTCAGCACCAATGCATCACTGGAGATCTTTGAACTGGACCTGGCTGATCCCACTTTAGCCATGAAGTCTTGTGGGTCTTTCTCCTCTCCACATAGGTAATGAGTTTTGTTCACATCATGTGCTAATGATTTATTGAAAACAGTGCTCTGTTTTTCAGCAACAGTATTATTTTTGACATTACAGCCCAACAAACAGTCGCAGACCTGTTTTTCTTTTACTGATTAAAAGTATAATCCTGTTAAAATAGTCCTCCAAAAATAGGCAAATAATCACTTATGTTGTATGACTAATTTTGACATTCATTCATTCATACGTGAATGATTACTGCTCCCTCTGGTACTTTGGTGAGTGTTAGTTTTAAACCCCAGTAGTAACCCTTCTGTTCTGTCTCTAGATACCACAAACTAGTCTGGGGTCCACAGGGCATTGAAGACCAGGGTTTGCCATCAGGCGTTCTCATCGCCGGAGGGGAGAATGGCGACATCATCCTCTACGACGCCTCCAAAGTCATTGCTGGAGATAGTGAAGTGATCATTTCACAGAGCGAAAAACATACGGGGCCAGTAAGAGCCCTCGATGTCAACTCGTTTCAGGTAGTCACCCTATCCAAGTTCTTATACTTGGGTCAGTTTATACAAGAATAAATATTTGTCCATGACAGTAAGTGGTGTTTTGATCAGTGTACATCAATGTTTTTTTTTTTTTTCTTTAGACAAACCTTGTGGCCTCTGGGGGAAACGAGTCAGAAATCTACATTTGGGATTTGAACAACTTCAGCTCTCCAATGACACCAGGACCCAAAACACAGGTACAAATCTTATGTGCACTCAGGAGAATGATAAATATTGTGCAAATGCATTTCGTGGCCTAATGGTGAGGGAGTTGGGCTTGTAACCTGAGGGTTGCTGGTTCGATTCCCATGCCGGCAGGAATTGAAGGTGGGGATTGTGAATGAACATCACTCTCTCCACCTTCGATACCATGACTAAGTGTCCTTGAGCAAGGCACCTAACCCCTAATTGCTCCCCTTGTAAGTCGCTTTGGATAAAAGCGTCTGCCAAATGAATAAATGTAAATGTAAATGTAAATGTTTTCATGGGAAAGTTTCACTAGCTTGTAGTTCAAGCAGTGGTTCTCAACCAGGGGCCTCAATAAACTTCTAAGGGGGCCACAAGATAGCTTAAAATGATTTAAAATAGCCTAAAAATAAATCTTATTTTAGTTCACACATTCAAGCAAATAATTGCAAACTGGAAAAGTCATATATTCTTTGGTTAAAAAGTGAGGGAATCTTGAACATTCAGCTCTTAAAACTTCTGGAATTCTGGAACTTATTTTATTTACTGTTACTTAATTTAATCAATGAACACTAGAGCTGCACGATTAATTTGTAAAACCTTGACAAGTACAATCAAAGCGAACATTCGTTTGCAGGGCTGCTGATTCAGAGAAAGCAGTTGTCTTGTGTGAAACAGCTTCACAAACAGTCTTTTCAACCACACAGGATCATTGTTTCTGCCCAAATTTCATTCAAATTATTACGGAAGTACTGGGATAAAAGTTTAAAGTACGGATATAACACTGATGTAAAATAGACCAAATAACCTTTTAAAAGTACCTTTAAAATATGTTACACCAGTAGGTGGCTACAAGTGACTGTTAAAATGTATTTGTCATTGAATCATTCAATTAAAAAAACACTCATTCATCCCGTAACGAAACAAGTCTTTATGAGTGAGTCATTGAATCATTCATTCAAACCATTTCAAATTAATTAATTAACATTTTGTCAGAACCTCTAGTAAATTGTTATTTTGTGTAGTTGTCTGTTCAGAATTGTGGGAGAATCGTGATCTATTTTAAACAAACAAAAAAAATCATGCTTCACAAATTATTCCAGAATCGTGCCGCTCTAATAGACAATCACTCTACTTTCTGTAAATTAGATAAATAGAGTTTTGAAAACAAAACATTACAGCAGATGTAAATTACAGCATTTGTAATTTAAAAAATCTAAGCAATCAAATTTGTGATTTTTGGATGAAACAACTGTCAAAAAATACTGTAGACTTGCATAGAAAAGGAAGCCTACATATATCTAAGGATGGAAACATTACAGAGACTTGGGGTGGACTCTTGTCCTGGCACCATAAGCAATCAACCTTGTCCAGTTTTGACTTTGGTGTTTCTTCTAGCCCCTGGAGGACATCAGCTGTGTTGCATGGAACAAACAGGTGCAGCACATCCTGGCCTCGGCCAGCCCCAGTGGAAAAGCTTCAGTCTGGGATCTGAGAAAAAACGACTTGATCATCAAAGTCAGCGACCACAGCAACAGGGTTTGTGCATTTATTCGTCATTTTACTAAACTTTCTAATAATAACGGTTTTATTAATAATGCCTAATAACTTGGTGTACTTCACTAATGACAATGTATCATGTTATTATCATGGTGCTTCTATAGCTTTTTTTTTCTTTTCTTTTTAAGTACTATGTCATCATTGCTATTATTATCTGAGACCTTGTTAGTGTTCATGCAGTTATGTTGATGATGTTTGTGCTGTGGTTTAGATGCATTGCTCTGGTCTCGCCTGGAATCCAGAGGTGGCGACTCAGTTGGTTCTGGCTTCTGAAGATGACCGAATGCCTGTCATCCAAATGTGGGACCTGCGTTTTGCCACCTCGCCTCTCAAAGTGCTGGAGAACCACACAAGGTAGATATGAACATTTTGTTTATCTTGTGTGTTGTATTGAACAAAAAGGTTTAAATAGAAATTTTCAAGGATTTTGTTGTTAATGATAATTAGACTATTTAAACTGCAGGCAGTTGGCACATTACGACATCTAGTGATATTTAGGGACTTTTTGCGCAGACTTTAGCTACTTTCTAATGAAAATAGTTGGGAACGCTGTTTGGGACTATTTTGTTTGGGAAAATAGAAAAAAAGACAATATTGACAACATTGTGGCTAAAATGTAACTCAAAATATTAATTTCTTGTTTATTGAACTGTTGTATAAATTCAGTATTACATTTGCAATTGTGCTGATATTCAGGAAATACAGCATGCTTGCTCTGTGATATTGCTAAACTATTTAATAAAAGTATTGCACAACTCATACAATGGCATTTTATTCTTTATTTTCATTCTAACTGCAGTGAAAGTGTGATCTCAAAGCATGTTTTTGTTTAGTTTTTGCAAAGTGAGTGACATAACTCGATAATGTGAGCTTTTACATCGTTGAAACAACAATTGCTGTATTATCGTGGGCAATTCAGATTGCACACACCTAACCCTCCATGAGTCTTTCTGTATGCTTATCTGTTTGTATGTGTGCTTTCAGAGGTATCTTGGCCATAGCGTGGAGTGTGGCAGATCCAGAGCTGCTCCTGAGCTGTGGGAAAGATAACAGGATCCTGTGCTGGAACCCCAACACGGCTGAGGTGAGACTTTAGTCATTTGAAGAATACTTTGGTCCTGCCAATATTTTTAGCAGTATAACATGCAATGTCCTCCTGGTATCTGTCAGATCCTGTATGAGCTGCCCACCAGTGCGCAGTGGTGTTTTGACATCCAGTGGTGCCCCAGAAACCCAGCTGTGCTCTCTGCTGCTGCCTTTGATGGACATATCAGCATCTACTCCATTATGGGAGGAAGCAATGATGACGCCATTAATTTACAGGCTGATCAGGTACAACTGAACTCTGAATACAAACATTCTCAAAAGTTAGCATGAACATTGATGATCTCACAGTTGCTCCTGATGTCCTTTGGGTCAATAGTTAAACAGCTCATTTGGAAACATGGATCCTTTTGGGACGGGGAAGACGCTGCCACCTTTACAACTGCCTCAGCCCACTTCCTCCCAAAGCACCATCACTCCTCTGAAGAAACCCCCCAAATGGATCCGTAGACCAGTTGGAGCATCTTTTGCTGTAAGTGGCCACAGGTCTAACATTGTGCATTTTAGACACCCCAAACATAGTGCGCTTGTTTTAAATCAACTTTGTCTTTTTGTGAGCAGTTTGGTGGAAAACTAGTCACTTTGGACAACATCAAGCCACCGGCCCAACAGTCCCAGCAGACTTCTGCCCATGTTGTGCATGTCAGTCAGGTTGTGACAGAAACAGATTTCCTTGATCGATCAAACCAACTTCAGGCGACACTCAATGGAGGAAATTTCCTTGAGTACTGCCAAACCAAGATTGAAGCTGCTCAGAATGAGTTTGAGAAGACCATTTGGTCTTTTCTGAAGGTAAGTCACTAGAATACTTCCTAAACTGTTGTACTTGTGTTACAAGAACAGCAGGCTTGTATTCATCAACTTTTTATCAAAGGTGTAACCAATAGATTTATGTTCTCAGGTAAACTTTGAAGAAGATGCACGTGGCAAATATTTGGAACTTTTGGGATACAAGAAGGCAGAGCTTGCCATAAAGGTATTTGTACATGAGTTGTAGTGTGAATATCTGAATCCGCTTCTTTGGATCTGAGTGTAGAACTTGATTAGCTTTGCTTGTGGTTTTCAGATTGCATCAGCATTAGAAGGAAACTGCAAATCTGATGCGGCCAATGTGGTAAGCACACCAGTTATTGTGTTTTAGCAAAAGGTTCTATTTCTATTTCCGTGACTCGTTCAGGGAGCCTCTGTATTCAAGTTCAGCATGTTTGACTTTGTAATGGGTTTTTGAGAACAAAGCAAGATACATTTTAATTAATTATACAAAAGACAGGAACACAAACATTTTTCCCCGTTTGATTCTTGAGCTTCCCTTTTAAGAAAGGGAAGTGGAAAAAATGAAACGTGCACAGTAAAAACCTTCAGCAGCTAAAGCAACACTTTTTCTTCAAACCAAATGAAGTGGAATATACACTGACGAGCCAAAACGTTTTGACCAGTCACAGGTGAAGCGGATATCGTTGAACATCTAACAAGGCCAAATATTAAGGTAATCAACGTGTTGGATGCAGGAGAAATGGGCAGGAATAAAGATCTTGTGCGAACGGTGCCTTTGACAAGGGCTAAATTGTAATGGCAAGGTGACTGGGTCAGAGTATCTCTGAAACGGCAAAGCTTGTGTGTTGCTCCTGGTCAGAGAAATCACAAATTGGCAATAGGGTGTTGGGCGCCCAAGGCTCAGCAATGCACGAGGGTAAAGAATTATTTTTTTTTTTTTTATAACATCACGTGGATGGCTACGTTATGTGTGCGCCGTTTACCTGGGGAAGTGATGGCACCAGGATGCACTTTGGGATGACAACAAGCCAGTGGAGGGAGTGTGATGCTCTGGGCAATATTCTGCTGGGAAACACATTCATGTGGACATCAATTTGGCACATGCCACTTACCTAGACATTGTTATAGACCAAGTACATCCTTTGATAACAATGGTGTTCCCTGTGCACACTGTGCACATTACTCAAGAATGGCTTGAGGAACATGACAAAGAGTTCAAAGTGTTGCCCTGGCCTCCAAATTCCTCAGATGTCAATTCCATCTGGGATGTGCTGGACCAACAAGTTCAATCCACATCGCCTCCACCTCACAACCTGCTGGACTTGAAGGATTCATTGCTAAAGTCTTGGTGTCAACAATTGAATATCTTTCAGTGCATGATTGGCAAATTTTTGGAAAGTAACTTTTTCCCCCCTATAACACTCATTGTATAAGCCTGTTAACTTATAAACAACTTATTTGTGTCTTGGCAAACTGAAAAAAGCTTGTGACCACCTTCCTGACCCCTGGCAGTTGCTTAGTAGGCAGCCAGTCAAAAACAGTCATTTTTAACTGACTCTTGCCATTTTTGTTTGCACTACAAGCATTACATAAATATAAGACGCATATTATGATATAAGAAGGTACTTGAACTCTTTATCAAATCTAGAACTAACATTAAAGGAGGATTCAGTAGTTTGGTGCTAATTTAAAACATTTGACAAATTAAGAAATTGTGTTTTTCTGAAGTCATGAGATGAAGACTGTGCTCAATAGTTTTCTTTAAAAAGTGTTTGAAAGTGTTCAAATTATGTGATCTGTGGTGTTTCACTAAACATAGACAATCTTCACGCTCATTGGCTGCCGTCTCTCTAGATACTCTAGTGTAGTGTAGTGTTATTTGCAGAGGCAAAGAGTGAAAATTGGACGTTTTTTTACAGAGGGGGAGATACCGCAGGAAAAACAGATTCTTCTCAAAGGGCACCCATTTGGCCTCTAGCGGCCTTTCTAATGCTAACTAAAAGAACTACTGAATGGACCTTTTAACCACTCCTATTGCTGTGTCTCATTTCGACGGTTTTGCCCTCTCATTTCAGAAAAGCAACCATTACGTTCCAATGTAATAAATAAATTACAGTAATTATGTCTCTTGTGGAATAACAGTCAGTTTTGATTTTAGGTTTAGGACACAGAGGATGCAGCTAATTTATGCAGATGGTCCATTTCCATTTTTGGGTTTTCTAACAAAACACTGTTATAGAAATCTGCATATCAGTGTAAATAGAGGTTGCCAAGAGTGAAAATGGCAAAGAATCTTTTGAAAAATAAAAATCTCTTGAATATTTGTCAATGGCTTTATTGGCTTTTCAAATTGGCATACACTTCTGTGTAATAATCTTGTGTGCCTAATTTTCACCACTTGCATTCCATTTTATCCTGGCTGTGGTGTGTAAAGCTTTCCTTCATACTTACTTTCATTCCTCACCATCATCCCACTCCTGCTCCTGATCCCATGTCTGACCCTGTTGTTAAGCTTGAACCAGTCCTTGAAGCTCAATCAAAATCTGAACCCATTGTTTCACTGGCTGCTCCTCAGCTCAGGACAAAATGCGCAAGTCCTTTAGACATTGAGCTAATCATTCAGTCTGTGAACAAACCTTTGTTTGACCCACATTTGTCCTCAGTGACAGAACCTTGAAGCCTCAGTTACATCCCTCAGTGGACTTTACCGCACCAGTGGATCACACTTAGTCCTTTGACCAGACATTGCTGCTCCTGCTGAGAGTCACAGCTTGATACTTCTGGTCATAAGTCTACACCTCGAGCAGTCGCAGGCCTTGCCCCAACTTGTCAGCAACAGCCCAAGCATGGTCTGGGATCTTCGGATCTACTGTTAACACCTGAATCAATTGTTGTGACGGTGCCACAACAATCTCTTCCTTTCATGTGCAGCACCAGTTGAGTTACAGTCTGCTAGTCAACCACCAAGCATCTGGTGCAGTGCAGTCTAGGCCAGAGCTAACTTTACCGACAAGCACCTACTGTTGATTTACAACAGCCAGCATCTGATGTGATGCCACCATGTCCCCCTCAGCTGCTCTTGGCCTTTCTCCACACATCTTTCTTCAAGAAGCCATGTCCTTACATGCTTTTCCATTTGACTTCTGAGTACCTGCACAGGAGTCTGACTTTGACAACACAATGTTCTGTTTCTGAGACTGATCTTCTGAATTGCCAGCCAGAGCATCATGTTGAAGAGGTTTCTGGTGGTGGTGATATTTTTGCTAGAGCCGTCTCCTGCTGCATCCCTGTGTGATAGAATTACCTATTGTATAATAATATTGAAATCGAAATAATTAAACTGCACTAGACATTACAAAAATATAGCTGTACTCTCTGAAACCTATAATAATATAGACATGTTTTATTTATTTATTTTTTTGTAGACCGAATATTGTGATTAGCCTCAGCCAAATCTTGAAGTTCTCTTGAACAACAGTCTTGTGGTAAAATGCATAAACTTTTTCTTATCACTTGTGTACATAGAGAACCTGCACCTTGACCAACAAATGTAGTCATTGTAAGACCATTATTTATTTTTATTTTTTTTATCAACTTGCTCTGCCTAGGTGGTCATGTTAACACACTTTTTTTTTAAGCTTATAGACTTTTTTTTTTTTTTGAATGGCTTGTTAACACATTTCTTAGTGTTGCGATGAAACGGAATTAGCGACAGATCTTTTCTTCTGTAATGTGATGTACATCCATGTGAAACAAATGTAGAGTGGGACTTGCTTCTGTGCATTGGTTGTTGATTGGATGGAGGCAGATCTGAATGAGAGCTTGCAGTTGATTTTAAGAAAGGGGCGGACTTTAAATAGACTAAATGATTGGAGAAGACCAGCATATGTCACCAGAGAGAAGTCTGTCGTAGAGGTCTTCGCAGGTCCACTTGGATCTGAAAACGCAAGTTCCAACCTGAGCGGGTTTGGGTCCAGAACTTCGAGTGCCTCGGACACGGATCGGGCTCCGTATTAGTTGCTTCAGGTCTTGGGTAATTTAAAATAAATGTGCCTTTTTGTGTGTACAGATTTTAGGACCTGAGAAGACCTCTTGTCTGTCATTACACTAAAATAACAAGTTATGATGTTTGATGTCAATTGGGGAAAAAAAAGAAATGCATGCACAAATGAATTGTTCACAAGATCCATAACATGTATTTAGAAAATACATACGGTGGATTTTCATTTAAAGCCAACTTTGATTATAACAACAAATGATTCTTTAACAGTACTAAAATCAGTGGCCCACTCTTATAATGTGATCAAGTTGTTATTCATGTAAGCAAAATATATGTGAAGCACGGCATGTTTATTTGCACTATACAGACTCGTATATGCTTTAAATTTTTTCTTCACTCTGACCAAAGTGCATGACGTGTTTCTCTATTGTGCCGGTTTTTAAAAACATGGCAAACAGAAATAAATGCACTTCTAGGCATTTCATAGATGGTTTTCATTTTTATAGAGAATATTTTATATTATGGGTACCCTAAAATGGTACACATTTGAACACTTGAAGCAGGGAAAACAAACAACTGCAGCAACAATCAAGCCTTTTTGTGTTGTAGTTTAGGACACATGTGAATAGCAATTTATAAAGGTATTAAAATGTCTCTGTTTTTAGTGAATAATTGAAAAAGTGGCATGTAAATGTTATTGAAAGTCATTTGTCTGGTGTAATACCTTACTCTGATTGGTGTTCTTGTAAATGAAGCCATTGTTTTAAGTTTTTTAGTTAGGCATTGGGTTCATTGTTGGTTCATTTGGTTCATTTGGTGCATTTGTTTAGTTTTTGTTTTGAAGTGAAATTAAGAATCTTTAAAATTATTTGTTAATGTCAAGTGGTTGAAATTAACCAGGAAGAGAAGGAAGCCACGCTTATGTTTTTCACTGCTATTTACCTATATTTTTTTCTCATTGAGGTTGAAGAGAAAAGCCCTGTAGAGGAAGAAGCAGAACCAGAACTTCCTGTCACAGAGACGCCTGACCTAGATGAGATTCCTGTTGATGATGATGATGATGATGATGAAGAGCCTGTTGTTGAGGAGGCATCCAACATAGAAGTTACTCCAGCTCTACCCTCTGATGACATTAACCTCAAAGTTAACCAGGGTAAGTTTCTATTTAAATGTTCATCACATAGAAACCCTACATGATATAACAATAGTTGATTGACCCCCAAAAAAGTCAAATTCTACTAAGGGAACTTGAATTATTACTTCTAATGAATTCATAGGTTTTTCATGCATGCTTTGTTTCAGATGTTGATGGGCTGATCACCCAAGCACTGCTCACTGGAGATTACGAAGCTGCTGTTAATCTCTGTCTCCATGACAACCGAATGGCTGATGGCATCATCCTGGCTATTGCTGGAGGTCCTGAGCTTCTGGAAAAGACTCAGAAGAAATACTTCACCAAAACGCAGAGCAAAATTTCCAAGGTGAGGTGCTATATTACCCAGGGCTGGGCATTGACATATTTAATGTTTCAGTTTGATTTTGATCCACAAGCATTTGAATCCATTTTGATTCAGTATCTCAGCTTATGCTGTAAAACTATACAGGGAACCCCAGTTGGTGCATTACTATAACATTAAAGGGTAAAATGAACCAATTTGTTGGGTACTTTTATGGCAATTACACATAAGGACGTTTTTTGTATATTATAATACGTTTTTATATATATAATTGTGATTCTACTTGTTACTTTTTTTTAAATAGAAATATTTAAATAGTGGATTTCACAGAAACATGACGGATTTATTCTATCATAAATTAAGTATTGAATAACAGGTTAAGTAAAAATACAATGAATATACAATATAGTGGATATATTTAGCAAAATGCTCCTTTCTAGAGTTAGTTTTTCTTGCTAGCTAACAAGCTTTGGACATGAAATGACTTTTCTGAGGTAAATGTAACATTGTGCGATATTGTTTACAAGCTGTTTTATTGACGTCTTCGAGTGGTTGAAACACTATAAAGTTTTGTTCATTCATCAAATAAAAACAGCTTAGACTGAAAGATTGATTCTTTGTATTTAAGGGTTGATATTGGTTATTAAAAATAGGAATCGAGAAATCATTATTTTTAACCCAGTTCCCACTACTGTTCTTCTGTACTTTTTACAGGAGTTATGAATAAGAGATGTCCTTCTCATATTTTTATTTGGATCAGACCAAGAACCAGTCCTTTGATGTTTCCTTTTTATAGTTATCGAATTAATAAAATATTTATGCAGACTTACAAAATATGGAATAATATGGGTCAATAATTGTTACATTTTCACTTCAGTCTCTCAGATGTGTTCTGAATGTTTAATATTGTACTGATACTAGTGTAACCTAAAAGAACTTGTAGTTGATCTGTTGAATTATCTGAAATCTTGAGATTTTACAAATTAATGTAGGATCTCAATGCATTTTAGCTCATTAGTGCCGTGGTGATGAAGGACTGGTTGGACATTTTGGAGACATGTGACCTCCAGAACTGGAAGGAAGCTTTGGCTGCAGTAATGACTTACGCCAAGCCAGAGGAGTTCTCCTCACTATGTGGTGAGTCTATCTTTTCTGTAATGTATCAAAAGTTTACATTACAATTAGACATAATGATTGCTGGTCTGATTATATCATTATATAATGAACTCATGCTATGCTACGTGAGCTCAATAAAATCTTAACCTGTAGAGTAAAGCTGGGTTCACACTAGCCTTCTCATTACTCCTACACTATATATTCGCTATGCATGCATATATGCAATTTCCTGTGAATTGTTTTCTTTATTTTTTTTAATAAAAAGTGACCTTTATATTTTTATATATATATAAATCCATTTTTTAGCAGATATGTCAATATCAGTCCAATTATTACAATTACGATTACAATCCAATTATATATTGGATGTCATCGAAAGGCTAAAAAACATTTTACCAGCCTTAATTTTGGTTACTTCTTTCAAATATTTTCATGGGTAGTTATGTGCATTTAATGTTTGATTGTATGTTAATGATTGTTTCTCCTGCAGGTCTGCTGGGCTCCAGGCTGGAGGCTGCTGAGGACGTGGCTCTGCAGGCTCAGGCCTGTCTCTGTTACATCTGTGCAGGCACAGTAGAGCAGCTGGTCGCTTACTGGGCCAAAGCTCAGGACTCCAACAGCCCACTGTCACTGCAGGTGAGACAGGACTACAGGATCCCACTAACACAAGATTGTTTTCATTGGGCTTGATAGTGAATTTTGTTTTGTGATGTAATGAACATTGTATGAACATTGGAATATGGTTAAGTGGATTGATTTAACTGTATTTAACTGTCATCACCTGTCTTTGTAGGAGCTGGTTGAGAAGGTGGTGGTCCTGCAGAGAGCTGTGGTGAAGGCTCAGGGTGGTGTTTCCCCAGATATGGGTGTACTGCTGGCAGAGAAGATGAATCAATATGCCAGTCTGCTGGCATCTCAGGGCAGCTTACAAACTGCCATATCCTACCTGCCCACTAATACTGAGCAGGTAACCATTTTATTATATGGGGAAATGTTACTTAAGTTCTGTACAGGGTCAAAGAAACTACTATTACTTTTGAAAATTTGTAATTATTTCTTATAGAGCTCATCAAAATCTAAAAAAGACAAACTATATGACCCCAATTATACCTGGTATGATTTTCTCAGGCGATCCAATCAATAGTGGTCAGCACTAAAACAGGTGTAAACATGGCCTAAAATGATCTCTTTGCATGTTTCCGCATTTACAATGTAAATAAAAAATTTGCAATGTAAATACTGCATCCTGGTAAACAATGAACTACCTTCTTGTGCAACACGCAATGATTGCGTTAAAACAAGGATTTGCTAATAATACTTGCGTTATGTATATTTATTTAAATTAATAATTGAAATTAGTTAATGAATTAAAAATAAGCTACGTGCACAAGGTTTTGGAGTACTCCACATGCATTTATTAATGTTAGCTAAAAAATCAATTGGTTGTTAATCTTAATGATTATTAGAATTCCTGAAACAGTCGACTGTGTAATGGAGTCTCACGAACACTGGTCTCATGCGCTTTGGGGCACTATTTGATGCTTTTTTTTTAGTTAATGTCTATAAGGTTTAACGTCAGTTTGTGCATTTGATTTTTTAATCTCCCCCTGCTGTAGGTTGCTGTGCAGCAGTTGCGAGATCGTTTGAGCAGAGCTCTGGGTCAGCAGCAGCAGCAGCAGCAGCCTGTAGCTGCAGAGACTGGAATGCAGAACATGCACCAAAAGTTTCCTGCTGCTACACCCGTGCAAACATACACACAACCTCAACCTCCACAGGGCCCCTCACAGCCCGCTGTGCCTCCTCAGTATTACCAACAGGTACAATATACACTCACATACAGATAAGAAAAACACACGCACGGTACATTATTTGACTCACTAGTGGCCACCCATTGGCCGATACCAGCGTGTGTTTGTGTTTGTGTTCAGGGTAGATCTGCCACTACTGTCACGTCCTGGAGTAACCAAACCCCAACAGCTCTGCCCAGTGTCCCTCACCAGCTAGTGCCTGCCACAGACCCGCAGGTACAGACAGACAGAGCTGTGCCCGCGCTGCTCACACTCACAGATACATACCGCATGAGTAATGCTTTAGGGCTGCTGAATCTCCAAACCGCTCATTTTTTGAAAATTTTCTTTATTGGTTGATCTCTAGTGCAGTTTGCTCCATGTGAACTGTACATGTGGGTACAAACAGTAATGTACCAGGAAAGTAAAACAATTACAAATTGACGTGATCCGAGCTAAGCGATCGTTAGATTTAATCATCATTGGTAGCGCAATTTATTGTCATGCTTATTTTTCTCAGTTGGTCAGAACAAAAGTGGGAGACATGTTACTTGTTCTGATAATATTTCCAGTGAAAATTCTTGTTTTGGTCATACTACCAAGACATAGAATCTGTGATTTCAAAGTGCAATGTCCACACTGATGTGGTGACTGACAACAATCATTATATTCATCCGGGCTGAGGAGCCGTGCCGATGCACAACCCACGTAAAGATAATTCCGCAAATAACTGTAATTGCAGGTTTCAAACAGAGATGGCGACAGAGGCAAAACTTACAGACTGCAGTTTTAATCGCATCTAATGTAGTGTTTCACCTACCATATTTGGCATTGTTGAAGAGAAAAACAACACAAGTGGTATCGGTGTACTAATGAACTTGTGCTCATGTACATCTCTCATTCAACAAATACAAATGTGTGCACTTTGTGCATTTTGCATGCTTTCTGTTGATTGCATTATACAAGTTGCTTTGGGATGTCACAGCACATGTCAGATGATTAAAAAAGTGACTTTCGGAAAATACGGTACCACTTAATGTCCATCACTAGCTACCTTCTGCAAAATAGTCTGTCTGGTTACTGTGGTGTGATGTTACTCCAGTGTTTATGTATGTAATAACTTCATATCACTGATAATTAAACGTCCTTCATTCCCTGTTTGCAGTGCAGTTGGCAAAAACCCCATCCAACCTTTAGATTCCTCACTGTGTCTTCCATGCTCGTCTTTTTGTAAAGTAGTTTGTAAAGTCCAAACTTTACAGTGCATTGCAGTAGCAGCTAGACAGCTCCCCGGTTGTTGTTGTTTTTGTTTTTTTCCAAGGACAATCATTTTTAAATCCTTCACATCTATTTACATGATTTTTTATGATATCTATTTATAAGATATTTTATGCTGAAGCTATTTTGTTCAGTACTCCATAAAGCCAGATTCAGAAGTCACATCATCCTGATTTGACAACAGAATGTCGATGGCTTGTAAAATTAGTCTGTCAACATGTTTCTGTATATCAGAATCAGTGTATGAAATATGCAATGTGTGCAATTCATGACAGGAGTAACTAATTCTTTGTGTTCTTTATATAAAGACTATAGATGTTTATGAATATTTGGCTGTCAGATGTGCCCGTAAATAGTAACATGCTGTTTTGCATTTAATCTAGTAACAAAGTGTAATAATAGTAATGTATACATATACACACCCATTCAAAAGTTTGGCCACTTTATTAGGTACACTTGTTCAAATGCTGATTTACTCAAATATCGTTAATCAGAAACTGCTGATCTACTGGGATTTTCACGCATTAACCATCTCCAGGGTTTACAGAGAATGACCTGAAAAACAGAAAATATCCAGTGAGCAGCAGTTCTGTGGGTGAAAACGCCTTGTTGATGCCAGAGGTCAGAGGTGAATAGGCTGGTTTCAGCTGATAGAAAGGCAACAGTAACTCAAATAAACACTCGTTACATCAGAGTTAATCAGAAGAGCATCTCTGAACAACACATCCAACCTTGAGTTGAGTCTTGATTTCCACTGTGACGTTCAGAAGGGAGGGTCAGAATTTGGCGTAAACAACATAAAAGCACGGATCCATCCTGCCTTCTATTAGCGGTTCATGCCGGTGTAATGTTGTGGGGGAAATTTTCTTGGTACACTTTGGGCTCCTTAGTACCAATTAAGCATTGTTTAAACGCCACAGCCTACTTGAGTATTGCTGCTTACCATGTCCATCTCTTTATGACCACAGTGTACCATCTTCTGATGGCTACTTCCAGCAGGATAACACACCATGTCACAAAGTTCAAATCATCTCAAACTGTTTTCTTAAACATGAGACTGAGTGCACTAAACTCACATAGCCTTTGGGGTGTGCTGGATGGAAGATTCAGACAAGTCTGAAGCAACTGTGTAATCCTATCATGTCAATATGGACCGAAATCTCGGTGGAATCTTTCCAGCACCTGAGTTTTTATTTTTAAAAAAACACTTTTATTAAATAATGTTACCAAAGATTACTAAATGCTGTAACAAACGTATTGCTCATTGTTTGTTAATGCACTTACTAATGTTAATTAATGGGACCTTATTATTAAGTGTTACCAAAAAATC
Organism: Zacco platypus; assembly: GCA_038088235.1. Taxonomy (NCBI): domain Eukaryota; kingdom Metazoa; phylum Chordata; class Actinopteri; order Cypriniformes; family Xenocyprididae; genus Zacco; species Zacco platypus. The sequence continues at coordinate 21,845,937 of CM076086.1, read as the reverse complement.
TTAGTGACCCCCCCCCCCCCAAACTTTTGAGCGGTAGTGTCGTATAATAACATTAAATTGGAAAATAATATATGTAGATTTGCACATCCTGTGTTAGCGGCAGCCTGGATCATTGTATCATGCTGTGACAGAAGGCTCTCTCTAAATACACATCGGTCTCTGTTCTCAGGCCGAGTCCACGCCTCCAGCCTTTGGCCTTCAGTCTCCAGTGATGGGATCTGTACCTGCCTCCACTCCATTCATGTACTCGCAGCAATACCAGAGTAAGTCTGCAGAGACAGTAGGTCACATATACATGTTTTATCAACATACAAATGTTTGTTTCCTTTCACTAAATGAGCATAATTGGCTCTGTTAATGTTTCTTGTCTCGTCATATTCAATTATGAATTACATTAAATAAATCATATAATTGATTTACGCTGTTTACCGTTCCAAACAGTGAAATTTCACAGTTAAATAATACTTTTCATCATTAGATATTACTGTCAGTTGTTTATTAAATATCTGTCGTAAAGCAGGTGTAAAATATCAAATGTTTAGCTACGCCTACCCTCATTCATTCACAGTTAAACTGAAGTGTGTTGGAATTCATGCTGTGCTTCTATGAACAGTAAAGCCTTCTTTTGGTTTAATTGACCTCATTTACTTTGATGAGTGTTTTCGCAACGACAGGCTCCTTCGCCAATTCAACATACTTAATCGGCCAAAAATCCGTTGTCGGGGGTCTTCAGTGCGACACTTCAGTATTAGCCGTGAAAGAGTGGCCGATGGCTGACCACTATTCGAAATTTTGTTCTTTCATTAGGTACTTATTGTGAATAAGTAATTACTTTACGATGTACTATGTTTGCCATGTTGTCATTATGACTTAAGGTAGTCAGTTGCATCGCTTCACCTCCCTATCATAACTCCTCACTCGTAGCCTCATGGAATAGTAAAGTGTCTGTAGAGCACACACTTCATAGACTCTCACTGGAAGTAGTAGATCATCCGGGTACTTTTAACTAATTTCACCAATACAATTCTGACTCTTGTCAGAGACTATTTTTCACCTACTATATAGTAAGGAAGTAAGCATATTCGGATGCAGCTGGTGTGTTATAGCCTTTACATTGAAGTGTCTAAAAGAATAAGTTCACTTCAGAATTAAAATTTCCTGCTAATTTACTCACCCCCATGTCATCCAAGATGTTCATCTCTTTCTTCAGTCGAAAAGAAATTGAGGTTTTTGAGGAAAACATTCCAGGGGTTTTTCCCTTTATAGTGGACTTCAGTGGGGTTCAATGGGTTGAAGGTCCAAACTGCAGTTTCAGTGCATCTTCAAAGCGCTCTACATGATCCCAGACGAAGAATATGGGTCTTATCTAGTGAAACGTTCGGTCATTTTCTAAAAATATAAAACATTATTTATGTTTTAACCACAAACGCTTGTCTTGCACTAGCTCTATGCTGCTGCTTCTTGGAGAATTCCGGCAGTGTAGACGCTAGGGGTGTGACGAGACCCCTATCCCACGAGATGAGACGAGACACGAGATTGGGTTCACGAGACGAGACTTTTATAGTATTTTTAAGAAATCCTGAATAATGAAATGTATGAAAGGAAAATAGTCTTTTATTCAACTGAAAATCATAAAATGCAAAAATGTTGGTGCATTTTGAAATCAACTTGTAATGCATGTCATTTTACTTCTATTTTAATGAATTATTTGCAGTAAAACAACATGCAAACACTGCTAAATGTTTTGCCACAAAATCAACCAATTGTTTTCTGCCCTGTATAATTTCACATGAGAAATCTCACTGAACTTCTTTCTACAGATTGAACATAAATTAAACAGTATAAATAAAATAAACATATAAATAAAAAAATTCAAATAACACTTTAAGTGTCACTTTAACTGCAGTACAAAGTTGACCATTTCCCGGTCACTATTGATTGTGTGGCTGTAACTGTGATATAGCTCTGCGTACACCGAGAAGTCCAACCGTTAGCAGTAATAGCGACGCTTTCTGTCTCTTTAGGGGCCGTTCACATATCGCGCCTAAAAAAGCGTGTAAAGCGCGGCCGCGTCGCTTCCTCCTCCTTTTGCAAGCGTTCGGGAGCTCGCGCTTCTGTAGCGTCTGTCGTTGCTATGCAACCATGAACTGTGCTCTGCATGACCATGAGGAAGTTTCAGCAAGGGATAAATTGATTTTTAGCCCTTGCTTTAGCTTTACTACTAGATATATTTATGGAGATGAGATATAAACCCCCCCCTGTACAGCTATGATCAGCTGTTCGGCTGAGATTTCCATGTTTTGTTACGGAAAGGTCGAAGATGATCGGTTGGTTCTTGTCACATGACCTGCGGTGCGCTTGCGGCACTCTGAAAAGTTGAGATGTTTTCATCTCGCCGCGGCACAGGCGCGCCAGGAAAAAACTGCATGCGCGCTTCCATTTGGCGCGAATGAAAATGCGCGCGATATGTGAACGGCCCCTAAGAGTCTGTACGGCGGTTTTCTTACAATGTTTACATATTGTTTGTGTCTTGTGTGTTGTTCTTTCGCCGTTTATTATTTCTACTGGAAAACCAAAATGTTTCCACACAAACGATTTGAAAGTGGCGGGGGCATCTTCAATAATAATTTCACCCTCACACTGATAGCACGAGACAACTTTTCACCTCGACGAGAAATCTCGTCACGATTTAGTCTCGCGAGATCTCGTGGTACGAGATCTCGTCACACCCCTAGTAGACGCTGCAAAGTATTTTACTGCCCTCCACAGATCAAAGTTTCAACTAATTCTTATACTTGAAATAGTATATTGTCTATGACAAATTAGTTCAAACTTTGATCCGTGGAGGGCAATAATACACCTTGCAGTGTCTACACTTCCGGAATTCTCCAAGAAGAAGAAGAGAGCTAGCGCAAGCGTTTGAGCGTTATTGTAGATTTATTTTCATTTTAAGTTTTAGTGCATTTGTTCTGTGCTTTTGTTATATGTGTGTGTGTGTGTATATTTATGTATGTATGTATTTAGTTAGCTTTCATTTATTTTATATCAGTTCATCTTAAACTTATTGAGGGCTGCAGGGATATTGTGTTTTTGTAGACCAATCCGAACGTTGGCGTCACTGTAGTTTTCTTGACAAAATCTTAGTAGGATTTTTCTATCGCCTTTTTGTATTATTGCAGAAAATAAGCTCTGTGATAATCAAAAGTTTGATACTTACACGTTTTATCCATCTGGATAATTTTCACAAATGAACACAACTTTTATGTATTTTGAAGCTGAAATATAATCGGCACAAGTAAAAAGCTAAAGTTTATAACGAACTACACTACGGTCATATAACTTCGACATCACCACTAAGCTTCCGACAACTCGTATAAATATAAAATTCCCTGAAAGTGTGAGTTATAATAGTTTGCAAGAGTGTGATTATATAAACACAACGAGGCTGTGAAAGCGACTAGTGAGTAGATGAGTTTACCTGTTCCCTGTGGCTAATGATTAATGTCCAACAACCTCTGTACTCCATTTAGATGCTTGTTAGCAACCACCTTTTGCAAGAAAGGTAAAAGCTTTAAAAATTACAAGTGCTATTATTGGTGTGTTTCATGTCGTAGAATAAAACGTGAAAATATCTTGAGCTTGAATTAACCACAGACCTTATTTCAGGGAAAATCCCATTGGGAAAACCCCCATTGACTTCAGGATGATGGAGCCGGAAGTGCTAAAATGCTAACTCATTTTTCCGGGCCAACAATACATCATCTCTGCAGCCCTCTTTATTTATTTCAGCTATATGCCAGTGCAACTTTTTCTTCATTTAATGTATTTTAGCTATTCAGTTACTGGAAGTAAATTTGAATAGTTTTAGTTTTTGGGGTGGATCGTTTTGTCTTGGCCAGTGAGCGTCTTTCTGGAACACCCTTGGAAATGCGTGGAAATCTGCTAAATCACCTTGAATCCACAATGGCTAGATCAGCTAGCGACGCTCGAATCTTGTTAGTTTTGGAATTCTGTTTGGCTCTACCAGTGGTGCAGAATACTTACAAATAATATAATTACATACTACAAAGTTTAAACTTTAGCAGTGCATGAATTTCTGTGTTAGAATGCTGTAAACTATTTGCATGAAATTTTTTGCTTGTATGTATTCAGATGCATGTTAACTGTTGAAGATCGTTTCACTCAAGCTGTTTCAGATGTACTGAATTAATATTTGCATGCTTGTAACTGCGGCTGTAATGTGTAATCTCTCTATAAATGACTAACTGCATATTTTCTCCTCTTCCTCATAACTTTAGACTACCCCCCCGTTCAGCAGTTCAACCCTGCCGGCATCTATCAACCTGTACCATACTCTTCCTCTACGGCCTCTCCTCTTCCTCCTCCACCTTCATCTTCTGCTGCTGCTGCCTATCCTCCACAATTCATGCATCCTGCCTCTTCTCAGCCACCTCCTGTTTCTGGGCCTCCTCAGGGAGGTCAGCCTTTCTCTCCTCCACCTCTGTCTTCTGGAGTGTCTTTCCAGCATGGTGGGCCTGGGTCGCCCACAGCTTATCTTCCTCCTCCGGTAGCCAGAGCCCCAGGTACTCAGAATGAACCCGCACTGATTCCAGCCTCCCAGAGAACAGGTCTGCACACAGTACCAGCTCTAAAACATTCAAGACATGGTTGATGAAACTCATCAATCAGTATACCACATACACATACACACACATTTTATACACACACACTACCCGTCAAAAGTTAGGATTAGGGTTAAAGATTTTTTTTTTTATGTTAACGAAAGAAGTTTCTTCCGTTCACCAAGGCTGCATTTATTTGATCAAAAATACATAAAAAAACATTAATATTGTGAAATATTATTACAATTTAAAATTAGTTTATATAAATAGTTTTCTATACGAATATTGTAAAATGTAATTTATTCCTGTGATCAAAGCTGAATTTTCAGCATCATTACTCCAGTCTTCAGTGTCACACGATCCTTCAGAGATCATTCTAATGATGAAACTTTTCTGATTATTATCAATGTTGAAAATGGGTTAAAGTTCAGCTTTGCCATCACAGGAATAAATTAGTTTTAAAATATATTCAATTTTTTTTGTAATAATATTTTACAGTATTACTGTGTTGTACTGTAATTGGAGCAAATGGTGTTATTGCTAGACTGGCATACTCATTTAAACAGCTCTGATTGGTAGCTATAATCAAAACCAGTTTTTTTTTTTTGAATAAATAGTGCAGCCCTACTCATAGTGTAAAGTTACACTTTATTCTTCTCAATCCAAAAGAAATGACAGCTTTAAATGAATGCTTTAAAATGCATTTAAAAACTGTCAAGCAATGTGATTTTCACTTAGCTACTTTTATTACCTCATATTAATTAAAATACTACATGGACATTTGTAAAAATGCAATTACTATTACTGCAGGGCTATTTTTGAACTAGTATAGACAAACAGCTGATTAAAACTGCTGATCAGTTGAGTTGTACACAACCGTTAAATGGTTGTTTGTTATGCGTTACATGTTATTACATTTTTATTATGTGTTTATTACATGTTTCATTCATTTAAATTTTAAACTAATATTTTCATGTTGATTAAAAATAAGTTTTTGGACAAGTTATGCGTCAGCTACCTTGTTTATTTACAGGAGGATTAAACCAAGACTCAGGCTGGTCTTTGGAAGGTGAATTTATAAAGAGAGTTATAACAATCTAATATGGTGGACCATAACTGTATATCTCAAATCATTAATGAATAATTCTAACAATCAGAGATTTATTTTATTTTATTTTTCACACATTGATGATTTTATTATTCTGAAGTAATACTAAAATGTATTAATCATTAATTTAGAAGTAATTTTATATGTAATGATCAAGTAGTGGCTGAAAATAAGCAATCGTTTTGCTCTGCATTTGCATGGTAAGCAGTGAAGTTCAGTGGCAACTTCCAAAACCGCACTCTGGCTTTATTAGCAGATCCTGTTAAGTTAGCTGTCCAAGACATTGATTGTTTTCTTTCATTCATTGTTGCTTTCAGGAAAAAAAATCCCTACAGTAGCTGTGATTTAAGAAATTGAAATTGCATTGAAAATTAATTTTGAGAGTTAAAGGGGTAGTTCACCCAAAACTGAAAATTTTGGGGGAGGGTTGGGGTTAGTGGGGGTATTACTTTGGTCAATGGGGCCCATCAGCTGTTTGGTTTACTGACATTGTTCAAAAATTTTTTTGTGTTCAGCAGAGTCATACAGGTTTGAAACAACTTGAGGGTGATTAATGATGACAGATTTTTCATATTTGGGTGAACTATTCCTATAAACCGTTGTCCAGCAGGTTGGACCGTGTTGTGCCATCAACTGAAATCTGTTTTGTTCCTCTGCAGGACCTCAGAACGGCTGGAACGATCCCCCCACACTCAACAGAGCTCCCAAAAAGAAGAAGGTGAGATTGACTGAAGATTGTCTTGCTCATAATGTACATGGATTTGCCTTTATTTTAAGAAAAAAAAATCCGTTTTTGGTCTCCAGATTCCAGACAACTTCACTCCACCAGCACCCATTACAGCACCCATTATGGCCCCTCTAGGGGAACCTCAGGTCCCTGCTGCCCCAGGTATGCAGACCCTTCAAGCGCAACAACAGGTTCCAGATCAGCATGTGGGCCCAACAACCTTCACCCCCATCCAACAGCAGCCACTGGGACCCCCAAGCAGAAATCCCAACATGCCTCAGGTTAACATGGAAGGTGCGCCTGGAGCACCAATTGGAGATGTCATAAAGGTATTAATTTATGTAAAATAAAAAAAATAAACCCTGTAAAGCTAACCTGGAAATGTTTGTTGAAAATGTATCAGTGGTCATATGCTTTGTGTTTTACCCATGTTGCACTCTATTCTGTGGTTTCTCTCAGCTACATCAGTCCATACCCACTGAGAAGATCACCAAAAAGCCAATCCCTGAGGAACACATGGTCCTAAAGACCACATTTGAGGGACTGATCCAGAAATGCTTGGCTGCTGCTGCAGACCCGGTTTGTTTACAGTGAAATGACACTAGTTAAAACAGTGCTTCCCAAACTTCATGCCACGGCCCCCCGGTGGGCCGTAACGGTATTGCAGGGGGGCCGTAGCTAGTCCAAATTAATATATTAAAATAATTAAAATATTCCAATTGTCCTAAAATTAGATTTTTTTTGAAAGTATGTAAGGTTAGTATTATGGATTTAAATATATTTGTAAAGAATGTTTACATCATAGTTCTCATAACTCACGTGAAATTCTTACAAACTTGTTAATAAATGTATTTGTAGGTAAATGTCGGTATATATTTTTTAATGGCAGGGTCGTGGAGCTTTTGCAATGTTTTTGGGATATCCCTCTTAAGTTTGGGACGCTCAACTTTATACGGAAAAATAGCTAATATTGACAAATATATTATCTTGTAAAATGTGTGATCAGTACCTCAACTGAGTAGGCCTGATCACAAATATGAAAGCGAAAGTGAAAAACGAGCATGCATTCAAAAGCAATTTTAATGTCCAGCATTTTGATAGCAGCTGCCTGATGCCTGTAAATTAAATATAATGTAACTTCCCAACTATATAATTGCCAGAGAATGCAAAAGCATTGAAGTAATGTTTTTCCTCCCATCACATCTCATCACCATGTCACTTCAGGGAGTCCGTAGAATGCATTATTTCCTTTCCAAATAACTAATGCCAAACTTCACAAGTGCTAGTGATTTATCCTTGTTTACTAACAATAATAATGTAATCTAGTTTTACTAAATACATTCTACATTTTTATATATAAACTAGCAAGAATGTTGTTTATTAAAACATTTATGATATCAGCCATTAAAAATAGTTATTGGTTCTCTGTACCAGTCATTATACACTGCTACGTTTTTTTTTGTTTTTTTTTTGTTTTTTTTAAAAAACGTTACATTATGCATTTTTTGAAAGAACATTTATCACCAAGGCCCATTCAATAAAAAATAGTCCAAACCGTTATATTGTGGACATTGACTTTTTTTTTTTTAGGTAAATGTTTTTACGTCTTTCCATGGTTGATTGATTTGAAGAACATTTCTTTTTTTGTTTAATAGATAATTTTTGATCAATTTACTTGCTGAAAAAAATGATCACTTACTTCAAAAACAAACAAAACCACAACTTAGTGATCCCAAACTTTTGAACCGTAGTGTATATTAGTATGTTGGTTCATTTCATTTTCTCATGCCATTTCTGTATATAGTTTGTCCATAGTTTTTATTTTCGTACTTGCAACTAAATGTTCTAATAAATACATGCAATTTTATTTCTAAACAGAAAAAGAATATTATTTATTCCAGCTCTTTTTGAGAAAAACAGCATATTGACCAGCACACAAGTTATCAACAATAATAATATTTGTTTGCCTGTTCTTTTGCAACTTCTGTCTGTCCATTTTCAAATTCCCCAGAATTCCAAATAACCAAGTTTTTCCCCCTTCATCCTAACAGCAAACCAAGAGGAAGTTGGATGATGCTCATAAGAGACTTGAGTATCTCTATGATAAGCTGAGAGAACAAGCTGTGAGTATTTTACTGTCAACGAACACACTTTTATTTAATCCAGTCATCGTATGCTAATGTAGTGTTTCATTGCTACGGGAATAAAGCCTCAAAATCCTGCTACTGCCGCAGTCATTCTTACTGCCGTTGTTTGTATATTGTAATTTGCACAGTGATTTTCCAATGGTTTGGTTGAGACACAAACTTAGATGCCGTTTGTTCTCTCCAGTTATCTCCAGCTATTGTAAGCGGTCTTCACAATATGGCCCGCAGCATCGAGTGCCGCTGCTACACCGACGGACTCAACATCCACACGCACATCGTGAGCAACAGCAACTTCAGCGAGACTTCCGCCTTCATGCCGGTCCTGAAAGTGGTCCTGACACAGGCCAACAAACTGGGTGTTTGATGTCCACTGTCTCAATGTGCGCACAAACCAAGAAGTATTCTCAAAAAACCCTTAAGCCATCATTCCGCAAGGACCAGTTGTGCATATATTTTGCCAGTCTTAACAGATCTGGTTTACACTCATGTTTTGTTTGTTTTATTTGTTTATTCTTTTATCGTTTTAATATTCTTTGTCACATGTATTTTAATGTTGTCATTACATATTTGTAATCATGACAGAGCAGAGTGCAATAGGGCTTTCCCCTTTTATGTCTCAAGTTTTAATGGTAATTAAGCTTCATAAAATGAAATGCGTGTTTTAGGCTTTAAGTGCAGAATAGTTAAGCAGCGAGCTAATTGTTTCCGTTGCACAGTGCATTATTCTTTAGTCACACCATTCATTTGGCATTATTACTTTATCTTCCATGTTTGATTATCACCATTATCGCTCCTCTGCATTTCAATTTATTTTCTGAATCTTCTCTGATATGATTTATGGCATAATTTCTGCAGATGAAGCTTGGATGTGGCCACAAAATGACATGGGAAAATATTTGCAGTTATTTTTTGATTCAGTATATGGCACTCATACAATTGGAATTTAGAATTAAATCTTGATTCATATTTGTGTCATAATAATGCTGCCTGTCTTTATTGTACGTCACTACATGTTTTCAGGTGATGGATCCTACTTCTGATACAAAGGGGTAAAAGAAACAGGATCGATGTGTAGAAAAGAAAAAAGGTCAGGCTACAGTAAAGGGGAATATTTTTATAATTTCTTTTTTTAAATCGGTCTCATCTAGTTGCCATTCTGCAGTTTTACATATGGCTGCACAAAAGTTTTAGAGGCTTGCTCTAAAATGTTGGGGTTTTTAATGCAATCTATGTACTGTCTCAATAATTGAGGTTGTACTGTAAATCTGACTGTTTTGCAGTTTTATTAAAAACAAATTGAGACAGCTGGTTTCTTTTTTTATAGTAAATTCATAAAAATGTATAATAGTTTTTACCACAGTATTCATATTCTGTACTATTATGCCAATTTATACCTAATAATTTTATTTGCAAACATAATTAATTCACCAACATCCTTAACAGAACAGGAGTTGATTACTGTACTTTCAATTATGAATAATTTATATGCAAATTGTATATACACAAGCACACATTCATTTCCTTTTTAACTAATGAGGACATCCTTGGATATTCTCTAAAGGAGATTTATTTAGCTCACTTCTGGGTACAAATTTGTCCCCAAATTATGGCTGGTACGCACACACGTTTTATCCAACTCTATATCGGTAAAGTTATTTCCTCTATATTTTGTATTTGTTTTGGTTTTAAATAGTCGTGCCAAAAATATCGCTACCCTTGGTATATATGATCAAAGATGACTAAAAATAAATCTGCATTATTTATCCTTTTAATCTTTAATTCATAAATTTAGCAAAAATCTAACCTTTCAGTTAAGGAAAAGAATTGAAAATGGGGGGCAATTCACATTGTGAAATAAATGTTTTTCTCAAACACATTGGCCACAATTATTGGCACCCCAAGAATTTGAGTAAAATATCTTTGAAGTATATTACCATTCATATTTACATTTTTTTTAGCACACCAGGGTGATTATTAACATGAAATTGTCCAGCCATGACTTCCTGTTCCACAGGAGTATAAATAAGAGGAAACACAAAGGCCAGATTCCCGTAATCATTCATTACAATGGGTTAAAACAAAGAATATAGTACTGATGTGCAGCAAAAAATTGTTGAGCTTCACAAAATAGAAAGTGCCTGTAAGAAAATAGCTAAAGCTTTGAAAATCCCCATTTCCACTATCAGGGTAATCATTAAGAAATTCCTATCAACTAAAGATATTACAAATCTGCCTGGAAGAGGACGTGTGCCTATATCATCCTAATGCACAGTGAGGGGGAGAGTTTGAGTGGCCAAAGACTCTCCAGGGATCACAGCTGGAGAATTGCAAGATTATTTGAGTCTTGAGTCTCAGAGAGCCTAAAAAAAATGAGCAAACAGCACCTACATCCCCACAAGTTGTTCGGGAAAAAATCTTTTGCTCTCATCCAGAAACAATCTCCAGCATATTCAGTTGTCGGACAAGACTGGAACTTCAAACGGGACCGGCTTCTATGGTCAGATGACACTAAAAAAAGAGCTATTTGACAGCAAACCCAGATGGGTTTGATGTCCCCAGATGGGACATCTTGTTCAGAAACATGGTATCATGGATTCTATCAAATACCAACAGATAAATCAAAACCTGACCGCTTCTGCTAGAAATCCTATAATGTGCCATAATTGAATCATCCATAAGGACAATGATCCAAAACCAACACAAAAATGTGTCACTGAGCACAAAATGAAACTTTTGCCATGGTTGTCCCAGTCCCCTGACCTTAACCTTAAAGAAAATGAGTGGAGAGAGCACCAACCAGAGAAGCACCAACATGGATCTGAGAATCTGAAGGATCTGGAGAGATTCTGTATGGAGGGATGGTCTCTGATCTCTTGTCAGGTGTTCTCCAAACTCATCAGGCATTATAGAAGACTCAGAGCTGTTTTCTTGGCAAGATGAGGTTGCAAAAAGTATTGAATAAAAGGGTGCTAATAATTGTGCTAAAAATAAACATTTATTTTACAATGTGATTTTCACCCCCAATTTCAATTATTTTCCTTCAATGAAAGGTTAGATTTTTGTTAAAGATCAAAAGGATAAACAATGCAGATTTAATTTTACAGTCATCTTTGATCATATTTCTCAAGAGTGCAGATATATTTGGCCATGTATATCTCTCCCTCCCACCAACAGCCATATGTCTGAACCCTGTGCATCACTTCACTGTGTTCAATGTTATCTAGGGTATTATTATCATTGCATCCTGTCGCACAGCATTGCTAATGTACAGTTTGACAGCTGTATTACTATATTGTACTGTATATTTCTGTCAATTTAAGTCTTGTTTGACAGTGAACGATGCAGTACTTCAATGCTGTCATAAACAATGGTGTCGGTATGAATGTGTATATGACCTTCAATGAAAGCTAGATAATCATAAGATCACATGCAGTCAGAAACAAGACTGTTACACTTTTAAAACGACAGAGAAAATTAAGACAGCTGGGATTAGGCCTTGTTCAATTTGGACATTTGAGTATCTTTTATAAACTAACCCTAGCCTTAGAAAAAAAAAAAAAAACACGAGTCAAAACAACTTGCAATTTACATAATTTATTGCACAATAGACTTGCCAATATTACACCATTCATAGCTGTACACGACTTAAATTGCCACATAAATAACAAACCATTTATTTCACTGCACACCTTGCAGTCTACGGTAGCGTCAAAATGGTGCTATTTACTTTATTGGGACTATATGCTCTCCTTCAGAGAGAAAGGTAAAAGTCAATGACACCAACTCAAGTCACGATGAAAATGGACGATGTTGAAAATGATGATGTTCCACCTCTGGAGAGAAATGAAGGTAAATTAGATATTCATGTTATGAGAGTATGTTTGAAGTCTGCACTGGCTCTAAAGATGTTCATGTTGTTGAGAACATGTTTGAAGTCTGCACTGGCTCTACATCTTTTAAAGTTTTTTTGAAGGACCAGTCACGGCTGAGGTTCAGTTTTGTTAAGTCCGCAACTTAATGTTTCACAATACAACATACACAAGCACAAATTAAAAACTGAATGGTACTACGAAATTCAGAAACTTAATAAACTCGATACATGATACACATGATACAGGACATTAAAATGAATTCATTTACACAGAAAATGAAATGAATTACCTCAGATTTTTAATTTCATTTTCCATAATCCTTTTGGGCTTCCACCTGCACACAATCCACCATCAGTTACACCTGATCTCAATCACCCTCATCAGCTCCACACTATAAAGGCCTGCACAATACCCTCCATGGTTGTCTGGTCTTGTCGTTCTACCTGAATTCTTACATGACTACTTACATGCATTACACTTACCTGTGATATCCTCTTTTCTACTCAACCATCTTCAGTCTTCAGCCGTCAGCTACCAGCTTCACTCATCCAGAGAAACCACGTTCCAGTTCTTCACTATCTAAAACAGATAAGAACTGTCATCCACCACCAGCATTACTGCAATCAGTATAAAGCAGTAACTGGTACTCACCTTCTCTCATTTCTTGTTCTCTGATATTGCGTCAATAAACCTCTTCTTTGGAATATTACCTTGCATTCTTCTGTTCCATGACACTATCTCTTCCCGACTCAGAGTGGAGGTTTATTATTCTCCATTTTTTCGCCAAAGTACTTCACCAGAGTATGCAAGCAAGCAGTAAACGGCATCATGCGCTTAGCGGTCTTTAGATGTGGGGGAGTTTACATTCAAAAAAGACATTACAACGAGCCTTTACAATTATAATTACGTTCAATAATGAAAATGTCTTCTTTGTTTTGTCTGAAAGGTCTCATAAAATGCATTGCTCTTTTCATTCTTCTTATCTTTGTACATTTTCAGATGTTATTGTATATTCATAAATTACATTGTAAGGGAACTTGGATCAATATAACTCAAAGGTCATTGAATTACAGTGAATAAGAACTGATCCAATATATAAATTATTCAGAATTAATATTTAACACTTTCTCAATTATTCGTCCACCGATAAATTGAAGTTAGGGTGTTTTACCAATTCTGGACAGGATATTATCCCGTGGCCAACGGTAATAATATACAGTTATGGTTCCAGGTGTTACTTGGACGTCTGGGTTTGAGATTTTGGAACAAAGGGAGGATCTCTTTGTTGATTCACTCTGTTCTTACAATAACTGTTTTACAATTAAGCAGACATGGGGGGGGGGTCTCCTTACAGCCGTCTTATTCCCTGAGTTAAGTGTTACAGCTCAGTGATGGTTCTTGGGGACCTCTTTGATATTCGGAGTGTGAAGCTGTGTTCATCTGTGTTCCTACAACATTAATCATTTTTATATATGGTTTAGGTCTATAGCATGAAAATAATTATTCTTTTCTCTCTTTTTAGTGTTGATTGTCATCTGATTGTTAAGTGATGAATCTAGCAGTCATCCTGCATGTCTGATCTGCCATGTTCATAACTTACTGATTAGTAATCATTGATGAAAAATCAATGCATTTCAATTTGTACAGACATATGCATTATCTAACTATCTGATATTCAGTGATGCCTTTTCTTTTTCTCCCCGTTTGTTTTTGTGTCAAAAGCTCCTACATACACCCAGAGCCATGCACAGGGGGGTGGCCTGGTGGGTAGAGCCACTGGTTCTGCTAATCCACTCTGTGTTTTACCGCTTGCTCCTCAGTAACCAAAATATCCACGCAAGGCCGCAAGATTAGTTGTGATTTTGCTTAAGGTGGGCGTACACTGTCTGATTTCTGTGCAATTGACAGGATCCTGCCCTGACAGTCTTGTCTGTTTTGTCTTTGATAACGTTTATCTTGTGCGTGAGCATGTGGCTCTCTCTTTGTTGATGTTTGCCGTGTGCTCTTCTTGTCTCTCCTCCTTGTTTCCTGTTACCACACCCCCTTGTTTAGTCCTGTCTAGTCCTCAGTTCACTAATTGTGTTCTTCTGATCTTCATGTCCTGTTTTCTTTATATTGTCCCTCCTTTCCCTCATGTTTTTGAGGGAATGTCTGGTTCGTTGCATGGTATTTGCGTGCCTTGTGTTTTGCCAAGTCTAGTCTTGAATTTATTCTCTTGATAGTTTTTGCTCCAGTCAAGTTTCAGGTTTTTGATGTATTTTTACCTAGCTTTATCTTTTGGGTTCTAGTTTTTGCTTTTGTTTCTCTAGTTTAGGTTCCTATTTTTCTCTCTAGTTTCCTGCAAGGTTGCAGTCTAGTTTTTATTTTTCTTTTGTTTAGGTCTAGTCATTTATTCCTAGAACTTTTTTCTTTTACTTGTCTCTTGTTTACAAGTTTAGTTACTTTTTGAATTTCTATTTCTTTTAATTCCTTTTCTATTGCAGTTGTTTGCATTTTTTCCTAGTCATAGTTTTTCTAGTTTTTATTTTGCTCTTGTTTCTCTTGTTGTCTTGTCTCGTGTTGGTTCCTACCCTGCATTCTGTTCCACCTTGGTTGTTGACTTTCCAAGCCTGGCAGCTAGTCTGGTGCTATGTCAAGTCTCATCACCAACTGTCAAGCCTGGTTCCCCAAGCTGCTGCCTTGTCTCCATCATTGGCCATCAAATCTTTGCTGTCTCAACCCCGACCAGTCAGTTCTGCCATTGTGTTCTGCCCCTATTGTTTGGACTTTGTTCCCGCCCCAGTATTGTTGTGCTGTGTCTTTCCTTGTTGTTATATATCACCTCCCACTCATTCATCTGCAACCATTCATCAACCTCATTTGTCTGCATCTTCCATCTCAGAAAACCGTGACAGTGATTGCTATGCGATTTCAGCAAGATACCAACTAACACTGTTTGAGTAGATCGCATGCGATGTAATGCCAAAGCTCATGATTTATGTGCTCACACTAAACGCGTGATAAGAGGGGACCTATTATACCCCTTTTTACAATGGAATAAAAGTCTCAGGTGCCCCATAATGTGTCTGTGAAATAGCAACTCAAAATACCTCACAGATCATTTATTACACCATGTTGTAAATGCCGATCTTTGAGTGTAAGGAAAAACAATGCAAATTAGTTGATGCTCCCCACCCCCCTTTCCAGAAGAGGGTGAAGCCTGTACAGCTTGTGCCTCAGATACCCTGCCAAAAAAATAAAACATCTGTTTGGTTTTGATATTCATCTGTGTCACGGTCACGCCCACGTGTACGGTGTACATTTTAGGATATCCTCAGACCTTTGTCCAGTGATTGTCCAGGATTTGAGATATAATTCGATTCATATCGTTGAATCATATCGTTGAAATTTGTTTGTGATATACATTAAAATACACTGTGTTTGAAAGAAGGACATTTTTGTCCTCTGTTTTTTACTACAGTGCATTTAACATAAATTTCCCACCCTGCCAAATAAAAAAAAAACATCAAATAAGAGCATGAACAGAGCAACACCGACATGCACCTGTGATTGACTGGATGTTAGTTCACTCAAATCTAAGTAACCAACACAGGAGAACGTAGGTGGTAATGGTGGCGATGTGTTGGAAAAGTGAGGGGGACAGAAACACCTTTAAATAGAAGTTGGGGAACACTTCTGCTTAGCCCTTGCTCGAAGAAAACTCATTTAGATATACTCATAGCTTGTTTCTGTATTGTTTCTATATAAAAATATCAATAAAATGTGGGGGGTCAAGCTGCAGGGTTGCCGAATGACTTATTATAAATATTATCAGCAAGATGGTAGAAAACTGTACATTTCTTGTCTATTACCACCCACTGCTACTTATACCAACGACGGAAATAAGTGCAGTTACAATAGCTAAATATGTGGGAGAGTGTTGCTATAATGTGACGGTATTATATTGCAATAGGTAGCACATCAAAGTTTATACCAAAGCAGAACTAGTTAGCACATAATTTGTAATGAAAGAGTTTAATGACAATATATCTGTTTATGGTTACACTTAAAATGGTTACAAAACAGATGTATGAGATGGTAAAAACTTATACCCTTAATCGTACCCAGCATGTATGTAAAAAGTTACCTGAGAGATAGAAAGAAGAGAGAGAGAGAAGGACAGAGAGCCCAAGTAAGAGAAAGCAGAGTGTAAAAAGAAGAGACCAGAGAAATAGTAACAATCTTCTTTTATCCCTTCCTTGACCATTTGACAGTAACCCAAATGTGAGACATTCAAACTGACAATTCATAGACCCCCGATGCAGGCCTTGATCATCATCAGCACCTTTGTGCCTTCCCAAATGGCCCTTGTACGAGAGAGGGGGTTGAGACAGCAAAGCAAATGTCCTTGTTCATTTTAAAATATCTTTGGATATTTTCATCCCTACATCATTTTCTCCAAAATCATTTTATTTCATTTTAGTTTTTCAACTGAAAATGTTTTAGGACATGTTCCTTCTCATCCTATAGGATTTAGAGGTAAATATACATAAAGAAGTTGCTATTGTATAGAAATGTATAGAAGTAGCTATTTTTTGTTGTTTGTTGTTAATCAGCATATTTGAATGTTCATAAAAACAATAGATGTCAGGATTTATGCAGACATAAACCTCATTATATATGGTAAAAATGCTTGCTTTATGTATGTGTTGATCAATGTTTATATGTGAATAAAAGCCTAAATTTTGGGTGAACTAGCCACTTAAAACCAATTAAAGATGAGGGCTATGAAAATAAAAACAATTTAATTCAGTAACCTTGTTTTTATTAACATATATCACATATCACAATTTCACATGCACACAGAACCTTCCCTGTTGAAAAATCTAGTATAAAGCAGCATGAATTCCATGTTAATCCAGGCTGGTTTATGATGGTTAGAGCTGGTATAGGGCTGCTCTAGCTGGTGGACCAGCATAGCCATGTTGTTCTCAAGCAAAACTGAGCTCGTGTAGCTGGTTTACCAGCACTCCCGAATCCCATGCTGGTCCCAGCATACAAAACATACCTTATGCTGGATTTTACAGAAGGGTTCATAGATTCAGATTTGTGGATTATAATCTGAGTAGTAATATTGTATATTTTATCTGCAATGTTGAGTGATAGACCTGTAGTCTTCGTTCTCGTTGATCAGAATGATGGTTCAGGCGTAACTGTAAAAGACAGAGAGACTTACCTAAATAATCAATACAGCTTTTCATCTTAAATACAGACTCAAATAGTCATTAAATATACAAAAATGCACATATTTCATAAAGACGTCATCTGAATTAGCAGAATGACAATTTTGTTAAGATTGTGAAAAACCTGCAAATAACAGTAAATTTCAAAATTGTGACTTCCATTATTGGAATTATCATAGAAATCAATAAAATCTCAAAATTTCTGTCAATGTAATTCTATTGATGCAATCTCATTTGTTATTGGTGTGCACATCTGTAATAGTGATCTAGACTTGCAAACTAGCAAAGGCACTAGCAAACTTTACTAATGCTTTACTACAGACCTGGTAGGTAACATTAACAAACTATTTACAAGACACATACATCCACACTATACAAGGTATAGGAAAAGTGAAAGCAAACAAAAGCCTAAACTACAATAGTCAATACCAGTTTTAGTCGACTGTTTGCTATTAAGTGCAATGTTCATCATACCCCTTGGAGCACAAAGAGTTTTACTCCATGGATGTGCCATGTATTATTGAGAGAGTGAGTAGCAGTGACAGGTGTGTAAGCAGAAGCAATGAGCTTTGACTCTTTATCCCATATTGAGGAACAGGTTATTCTATACTAGGGGTGTCGAGCTATGCCCGTATTGAAGATAAAACATGAAACATGAAATATTGATATCGTGTTAATTAAGGGTGTGACAATATACCGGTATAGGCGATAACCTTAACATTTGAAATGAAAAGTATACATATGACACATAAATAATCCCCTGCTAAAAAAAACAGTGCCAGTACGTGGTTGACATCCAAAAGTACAATAGGTGATGGTATTGTACCTTAACGCTGCCATCTGTGATAAAGCAGAGGACGCAGCAAGTGCAGCTGCTACTGCCATGCAAAGTCATGTTGCCCAATGAAGGGTTGGATTCCGAAATCCACTGCCACTTCAATGTACATCCTTTGACTGATTTGTAATGAGTTATTAATCAATATTTCTCTTTCAAAATATCAAATGATTTGAATGGCTTTGTAGCGACTGAATAAATCAAACACACAATTGTAAAAGTTACTCTTCACAACTCCCCCATTGAGAACTATCACCATTTGCTCCGCTCATACATTTCAAAGACACTTGGGATATAGTGCCTGCTCAGGAAAGTACAGGCTACAAGAATCAGACATGCAGTCCATAGGAATGGAATCCTTTCCACTAATTCATTGACAAATCTGCTTAAATGAATGAACATGTATTTCCCCTGTACATTTTGTGTAATATTACTGTTTGTATATTGTTCTTTTGTTATTGTATAGTGTTATGGATGCCTGATGATAGAACTAGATAATATAGCCCATCTAGGTGGTGTCTTATATCAAAATACTCATACTTTTATTACTCACCATTTCATAGAATGCATTGTGTGTTTGTTATATTTATCAGAGTATAAACTGACACAAACTGCTGGCTTACTCTCCTCATGCAATTGAGTTCACTTTAAAACGAAGGAGCTTTCACTTACAGTTCCTTTTTCGCTTAAGAATTGCACCTTTCTCACTGGTCCTGCCAAAACTCAAAGGTGTGACCTTTGTGGAACTTAAAAGCCAACACAAAGTTCCCTCCTAGCTCTTGATGATTCTACCGTTCCGTTCATGTGGGACCGGGCCAGCTCAGCCTCACTGACAGGTCCCATGCACTTCATGTCATGAACTTCCTCGAATATATTCATTCATCCATTCATCTTCCACCGCTTATCCGGGGCCGGGTCGCGGGGGCAGCAGTCTGAGCAGAGACTCCCAGACTTCCCTCTCCCCAGACACTTCCTCCAGCTCTTCCGGGGGGACACCAAGGCGTTCCCAGGCCAGCCGAGAGACATAGTCTCTCCAGCTTGTCCTAGGTCTTCCCCGGGGCCTTCTCCCGGTGGGACATGCCCGGAACACCTCCCTAGGGAGGCGTCCAGGAGGCATCCGAAACAGATGCCCGAGCCACCTCAGCTGACTCCTCTCAATGTGAAGGAGCAACGGATCTACTTTGAGCTCCTCCCGAGTGACCGAGCTCCTCACCCTATCTCTAAGGGAGCGCCCTGCCACCCTGCGGAGAAAGCTCATTTCGGCCGCCTGTATCCGGGATCTCATTCTTTCGGTCATGACCCAAAGCTCATGACCACAGGTGAGAGTAGGAACGTAGATTGACCGGTAAATCGAGAGCTTCGCCTTGCAGCTCAGCTCCTTCTTCACCACGACAGACCGGTACATCGACCGCATTACTGCAGAAGCTGCACCGATCCGTCTGTCAACCTCACGCTCCTTCCTTCCCTCACTCGTGAACAAAACCCCAAGATACTTGAACTCCTCCACTTGGGGCAGGAGCTCTCCACCAACCTGAAGAGGTTGGTGGAAGACGTACTTCCTCGAATATAGTTTGTACAAAAACCCCGGTGGATTCTACTGGGCCCCAAAAACACTACAGAGACTGGCAAGTTCCTGCAGCAAAGGGAGGGACGTTACCTGCATAGGATTCGAGACCTTCATGACACAGAATTAAGCAGGCATCCCAACCAGAGATGAGCATGTCTGTTCTCAAACAGGAACATGACATTAACTGCTGTATCTGATGGTTCAAACGCTTTCAAGAATACAGGGATGGCCAGAAGAGGAGTGGAGTTGTCGATTCCACCATTGGTGGATTATGATGCTTTTGGGAAACGCAGTCCTGGATTTCTATAGCTCTGAGTAGAGAGAGATCTAAAATTTACTGTAAAACCTTTACTAGTGCTGGTGAGGCCAGAACACCGTACTGAGGAGGAAATCTGTGAACTCATTATTCTGAAGCAGCTACTTTAAATGCTTCCTGGTGACTATCGTACTTTGGTGAGAGATAATGAACCAACACCTGGACTGTTGGCAGCGAAGCTAGCACAACAGTATGTGAACGTTCACTCGGGTGTAAGGTAAAATGCAGGTAAAATGCATTATTACTTACTACAAAATAACAAAGGAACAACACAGACTGCAAGCAAACATGTACAAACAAGTGCTCGCACAACCACTGTTGATTCCATTTTCCTGGTTCCTGCAATACGACAAAAACACCAACTGTTTAATGTCATGATTGTTAACCTCTATTTGCATTATTTGCATGTTAACCTCTATTTTGGATAATTTGCATGTTACCCGTTTATATCCATTTGTTCGATTTTATGCATTCGTTATCCAGCGAAGACGCAGATTTAAATTGTATCCTAATCATGCAGCCGACAGAAACATAAATCAGAAATGAATTTGATTTCAGTTCTTTTTTATCCGCATTTTAACACTTATTTTAATTAGATAATTATCAAGTGTTCTAAAATAGAAGTAAATAACGAGTGAAAGTCTACATATAATATGCCTTTGTGCAAAGATGGCCATTTTTAAGCATTGATTGTTTGGATTTATATGAAATAGTAACACCCTAAAATACCATTTGTAACATTAAAGGTTAATCAAAGTGTTGTTCATTGATAATTTCAACAATTTAACATTTTAAAGTTGCCTCTTACAATAATTATAATGCACTATGAATTAACATGAATGATCAAGGTATAATTAATATATTAGTATTTTTTATATTTAAAACTTACAATAAACATTTTGCCATTTTTGTTTAAATTCAAAGCAAACAAAATGTAAGAAATAGAGTTAAAACAATCTTGCTGCTCACTGTGTATAGAACATTTTCTGCTCCTTCTGTATTTTGCATTTACTTGTACTTTTACTTTCGGTACTTAAGTATGTTTAATATAAAAAAAAAAATACTTTTCATACTTTCTCACATACTTTAAAACTTTTACTCAAGTAATATTCTAAACAGTGACTTTTACTTCTACCAAAGTCATTTTCTGGTAAGATATCGATACTTTTACTCAAGTGTGGCTTTCAAGTACTTTATACACCACTGTTGTCAACAACTGAGACACAAAGCTATAATGCTTCCACATTAGAAAGTGTTCCTAATGTGGAAGCAAGGTTGACGAGTTATTTTTATGTTCTTAGAGAAGAGGTCAATGGTTCTGACTCAGTAACAACAGTTTCAGCCAAACAACTTATCATGGACATTGCTGTTAATTGAGAACTGGTAAAAGCTTTGTTGGACACTGGTACCACTTTGACTTTGTTTAAGACATGTTATGCCACAATTGTCAATTACAGTGATACAACCGATGTCAAGAACTATCCAATGTCTAAAGTCCTTGTAAATGTATAAGAACAAATGTATCTAATTAAGGTTTCTATAGTTCCTCAATTGCCTGTTGACATGATACTGGGTAAAGACTATCCAGTGCTGATTAATCTGGTCAGTGCTCACAATGTTGCTGATATCAAGACTGTGAATACCCCTTTTCGCAGACAGCAACATAATGTTGGCCCAGATCCTGTCCATATCTGGTACGTGTGGATTCCACATGATTCCACACTATGTTGCTGTCTGGGTTGCCATGTCATGTCCTGTTGTAACCTGGGCCCAAGCCAAGGCAGGTCTGCAACCACTGCCAGACTGCGACAATAGTCTGATGCAGCGTGGGCCCCAGAAAATCCTGTAAACTGAGAGACATAACAAAGCACTTGGGTGCTTTAGTCTCCAAGCTTTCTACAAAGTGTTTGGATGCTGGTGGCTATCCCAGCAGATATTGGCAAACTGCAAAGAAAGGATGATATGCTGAAACTACTGTTTGAGAAAGCAGAGTAAATGTGAGGCTAATTTGTGTGGTGAAAAGTATTGCATTTTGAATCATGTGCAAACTGGTGATGTAATGCGACTAATTGTTCCCGTCTTGTCATCCAGTAGTCTTACAACTTGCACGCACAGTCCCATGGGCTGGTCACATATGCACGCATCAGCTAACGATTTTACTGGGCAACTATGTATACAGATGTCCAAACACACTGCACCACATGTCCTACCTGTCAGTAAACAAATGTCATATGCCAGCAGGACAAGGCACCATTGCCAGTCATTTCAACCCCCTTTGTGCCGTATTGCTATGGATATTCTGGGACCACTTGAGAAAAATGGTGCATGACATCTGTATATCCTGGTTGTTTGTGAATATGCAACATGGTACCCTGAAGTTTTCCCACCTCACACCATTCATGCCCTTGTCCAGTTTTTCTCCAGAGTAGGCATCTCAGTTGAGATTCTATCGGACCAAGGAACAAATTTCACATCACATCCGATGAAACAGCTCTGTCACCAGATAGGTATTACTGCGTTGAGAGCCAGTCTATATCACCCCCAGTCTGATGGCTTGGAGGTTTAACCAGACCCTAAAGACAATGTTGTGGAAATTCGTTGCAGACACGGGGTGTGACTGGGGCAAGTGGTTGCTTTTTCTTCTGTTTCTTCTTTTTCTTCCCCAAGCCTCAACCAGTTTTTCATGCCCTTCGAGTTGCTTTATGGCTGGCATGTACAGGGAGCATTAGACATGTTATGGAAGGGATGGGAGACCCCTGGTGGCTGTACTAAAGAGAGAGGGATTGTCCAGTTTGTATTGGAGATGCACTACCGGCTTAAAAGCTATCGAGACTAAGCAAGAGAACAACTGCAGCAAGCACAGAGAGAACAGGTGTTGCTGCTGCTACCTCCCTCTGCAAACAAGTTACTGGCCCAGTGGTAGGGCCCATATGCCATAACAAAGAAGATGGGGCCAATGACTTATGAAGTCTTCTAACCAGAGAAAAGGAAGCAACTTGTTTAAAGAATGGAAAGAGCCAAGCAGTTAAACCCCAGCAACGTCACTATTGATCATGAAGGTAGAGGAAGAGGATGATGAACCAGCAGAGGAGGAACCTCAGAAGCAGTCTTCAGGGGTGGCCCTAGGTCACCTATCAGAGCCCCAGAGGAGTGGATTACAAGACCTCCTTAATCAGTTTTCTGCCTTGTTTTGCCAGAGGCCTGGGCAGACCACGTTGATTCATCACACCATCTATCTGACCAATATCAATCCTATCAGACAGCGACCCTACCAAGTGCCAGAAAGAAAGAAATGAGCAAATGTATAAGCAAATGGAGCAGCCACCTGGTCATTGTACCTAAAAAGGATGGGTCACTAAGGGTCTGCATCAATTTCCACAAGTTAAATGCAAGTCATAAAACGGATAGTTCCAGCCCTTGATTCTGATTGGTTGAGCCATGTTCAAAGCCGTTGTAAATTACTCTACAAACATACTCCTGTGACTGCATTACATCAGTATTACTGCGACACTTGGTCTGTACATTGCAGCGGTTCCATGTATTGTGTATTTCAGGAAAAGCAACTGTTGTTTATTATTTATAAGCGATTAGTTCCAGTCCTTGATTCTGATAAAAACATGGATATGACCGCCTCACCCAACGGTTCTGTGTATCATTGCACAACACCCTTAGCAAATACTCTTAGCATCATAAAAATATATCGGGTGACCAGTGTATTACCTGCATTCAGATTTAGTATTTTCCTTCAGGTCAGTCCTATGTTCATAATAAAAAATCAGTTTGAATATCCTCTGTGATCTTTTAACATTTAATGGGTTTTCCCGTGCCCTGCTGACACTGAAAGCACTAATCAAATCAGTCATTTGCGTCTTGTTCCGTGTTCACAACAAGTTCCAATATAAAAGTCTTTGCGACTCTCTCATATAGACAATCTTTGCCACCATCTAATGGTGTAATAAATGTAATATAACTTCTGTTGCCGTTCACAGTCAGGGACTGTTTTTTCCAGCAGAAGGAAGGCTTTTAGAGATTTTACTTCATGAAAGTTGAACTGATACATATTTTTTGGCTTTAATATTTGTATTGTGTGGTAACCGTTTTATAAAAGCAATAAGCCCCGTGAACTTGTGGTTTACAGTGAATTTATAACAGCTCCGCGTCGTGCTTAACAATGCCCCTTAGCTGTTATAAATTCACTGTAAACCACTCAATACAAATTTAATGCCTACCCTATGCCTTGAATCGATGAACAGCTGGAAAGAGTAGGACAGACCCGCTTTGTCACCACACTGGTTCTCTGCAAGGGGTACTGGCAGGTGCCCCTTGATCCTGCTTCTAGGCCCTACACCACCTTTAGGATTCTTCTAGGGCTATACCAGTTCACGGTTTTACATTTTGGCCCACATGAGGCACGTGCCACCTTTCAGAGACTAATATAGACTAATGTAGTCTAATGTTCTCCAGGGATGGACTCAATCAAGGTCTCAGGTCGTCTTGGGCTGAGCATGTTCACCTTTTGTTCACAAAATTTGTGCTAAGCTCTCTTTTCACGTTTTTTTGCTGGGTAGTCATTTGTACTATAGATGCTAGTGTTTCCCCAAAGAGTTGAGGGTACCTACGAAGGGGAATGTCTCAGTTAAGTATGCAACCCTGGTTTCCAGAATAGAGAACAAGCGGCAAGCACAGGTCACCTGCTTTGTCATCAGCCAATGAAATTGCTGTGGTTGTACATGCAATGTCTCGTTCTCTATGCAGGGAACAAGGGTTACATAAGTAACCAAGACATTTTCTTCAAGTTCATTTGGAGCCAGATTTAGTTTTGGATAGCTGGTTAATTCTAAAACCCTCAACTTGGTTTATTAACTGGATTGGAAATGTTTTGTGAGGGGTTGATTGCTCCATTGATATTTCTTGGCTTTCTTTCAGGGACTACAAGGTCACTAACACAGGACTAAAGACAAAGACAAACTCAGTTGTTGATTGATTTGTAAAAAAAAGAATTAGGAATTATCGCTTGATGAATTTTAGTTCTTTGATCATTTCAAATGCACCTTAAAATAATACTATGATGATGTTAATGCCAGGTGTTAAAGAGGCCCAAGATTTATACAGAATTCTTAGCAGAATTGGAAAGTTTTTCACATGCCATACTGTTGAATACTGCAGGTCCCACCCCAATCACTGCAGATTGAACAAAACACAGCAGTGTCCAAATTCTATGTAATTGGCATAAGTGAGACTAACTTTGCTTTTTTTTCTTTTGCCGATTTTCTGTAGTGCTTACCGGAAAAAGGGATTTTTCAAATCCAGTGTGTTCCCAGATTTAAATCCAGACTGATCAACCACAGCAGTGATGTGAATGTCATAGCTTTGTCTATAAAATAAGACATTTGCAGTTAGAAATAATGTAGTTTCAAGGTTATACCATAATCTGTATATAGTCAAGTTGACACTCTCGACTCTGAAGGTTTAGACAGTAATGTATCAAATTAGTTTGTAAACACATACAAAAAGGGGGGATTTCTATGAAGATGCTGAAACATAAAAACATTTTTGATTTAAATTTTTTTGCTTCCGTATTCCAGACCCAGAAATGTTATGAGCCCCTCTTCCCGTTGCCTCCACTCATCATATGCAATAACAAAGTTAGTCGTACCTCTTGTTGGCTATCAGTTGAACCTGTCCAGATAATGTCTGTCCCATTTTGGCAAACAAGGGGGTCTGCAGAAGACAGCGCACCTGATACCAGTGAGTCAAAGGTTCATTTGGAGCAGTGGACAGCCATACTGTCATCCTGTACAAAAGGACATAACACAATTATTAATCCTTTCAAGCAAGAAACTTAGAAACTTTTCCTCTCATATTTTACATACTCACCTTGAACCAACAAAGGCCACATCAAACCAAAAAGCAAGTCCATGGATTAGCCCTGACTGCAGCAGTTTGAAGACAAATGGAATTTCCAACCTGTAAATTACATACACTACAAATACTGTGACAATGCTCTAGGTTTTCATAAAAAATTTTGAAATTTACTTTTTCAAATGCATCCTTCAAATGTTTTAACAGATTGTCCCTAAATTTGCACAAATCTGTTCTCCAGGTATGCATAAATTAAAATTTAATGGTAAAGATGCCAAACTTTTTCATTCCCACAATTCCCCGAGCATACAAGAATAGTTTAGTGACACAATCATAATGTCTAACCTGAAATCAACCACCACTCTCCAGAAAAATCTATTTGCTAGAAAAGTTACCAAAGAGAGGTGGTATTTTGGAACTTTTATATAATGAAATGAAAGGTTGCACTTATCATTGGCACATTGCCCAAAAAATGTCAGATAAATTTACAGTGATACACACTAACTTGAAGGATTAGTTCACCCAAAAATGAAATTTATCTAAGTAATTACTCACCTTCATGTCGTTCCAAACCCATAAGACCTTCGGAACAAAAATTAATATATTTTTGATGAAATCCAATTGGTTCAACCTTAATGTTATGAAGTGATGAGAATCATTTTTGTGGGCAAAAGTAAAACATAAATAATGACTTTATTCATCAATTTCTTCTCTCCCTTATCAGTCTGATGCTGAACATGTAGTAAACACAGTGCAGCGCTTCCGTGTTCTACATCAGAATGCCGACTCATAACGCCAGCTCCTTTGTCAGCATCACACGCATGCTGCTCACGTGAACAGCATTTGCCAAAACTGCCCTGGTGTTCGGACGTAAACACGGAAGTTTGTTGAATAAAGTTGTTATTTTTGTTCTGTTTTTGCGTAATACAAAAAGTATTCTCATTGCTTCATAACATTAAGGTTGAACCACTGTAGTCACGTGGACTATTTTAATGATGTCTTTAATACCTTTCTGGACCTTAAAAGGTGCAATGACGTTGCTGCCTTTGTGTGGTTCAGAAACCCTCGGATTTCATCAAAAAATATCTTAATTTTGAACTGGTGAACAAAGGTCTTGCAAGTTTGGAACGACATGAGGGTGAGAACTTAATGACAGAAATTTCATTTTTGAGTGAACTAACCCTTTAAAGTTAAAAACCGATAAGTAAAATGGTGAATCCTCTCAAAATCTTTTCCTAAAAATGTGCATGCACTGGTGTGCTTCAGCTCGCAATAGCTCCTTGCAATTTTACCGATGTAAATCTTCCTCTTTTGCCTCCAGAAAGTTGATTGTGTATTTCACAGACCTGGCCATGAGAATCTGCATATCAAATGTGTCCTGAAATGCACAGACATAATGAAATAATGAAATCTGAGATCCAGATTCATCTCAATATACTGTATGTGACAAACATGCACTCACCACTATTGGCTGTTTAAAGAACTCATCCAAAGCAGAAGAATGAAGGCCACTCAAGTTCACTCCATAGAAACACCTCTGATTCCTGATTTAAAATAAAATTCCAGTTGTTTGGAGTTAAACACATGTTTCTAACTAATGTTATTTTGAACAAAATTCTGTGAATGGTTTAGAGCAGTGGTTATAATTTTTGACTCCAAGGTCCACTTATTATACACACCAATTTTAATAGCCCATCATGTAAGCTAATTTGTTTTCTCTGGTTCATCTTTTAATCTATGGACACTCTTAGTTTCTATACATTAACTTTCAGAAAAAGCTGAATGTTCATCAGGGGTCCCCATTTTTTTAACCACTGATTTTTCCAGTTTTTCCTAATTTAAGATTTTTAAAAAAATATGTACTCACAATATTTTAGAGTTTGGCTGTAACAATTGATGTGCATAGTAAAAATGCCCATGGTGTTTCAATATTGTGTTAATTTACATGACTATGGGAATCCTGCTCCTTTCAAAGACAAAAACAGATGGTGCGGGGTGAATTAAAATAAGAAATATCTTGATTTTTAGTTGTTTTAGCTCATTTAAATTCTTGTTTTCTCTTATTTTTTTCAACAAATTATATGGTTCGTTGCAGTTTATTTGCATATAATTGTATTATCCAATGGCTATCAAGAGAGAAAGATGCTTTTTGCCCACATAATGGTGTCGTTATGGTATACCAACATGGGCTAACCACTGAAGCTAACCAGCCAAAGCTTGATGCCATTCCACACAAGCTGTTTAGCACTTAAGCCAAATATATAGAGAAAGACAGCTTCAAAGCTCTTCAGATGAACATGTCAGCACATACCCACTGCAATCCAAACCTATGATTTAACATAAACAAATATTAGGTGTTAAACTTGACATGACACCTGGTTACATTATCTATGTATGTAATAAAATCTACCGTGAGACAATGATTTTATTTCTTGTTCAGAAGTATGGTCACACCACAAGAATGAAACTCCTCACTGTCAGTCTGGTTTAATAGCACAGGCAGAGAGAAGAGAACTATGCGCCATGAGTCAGATTTGGACTGAACCACAGCGTTTTACAGCACCGGGAAGCTGCTTGGCTTCAGTTTGGTCACGGCACGATGCAAGTACAGTACAGGCTGTGGGCGGTGGGATGATTCCTGTCTTTCCATGCTAGCAAACCACAACCCTCTGTGGGCCAATGTAAAATAAACCATCATGGATGAGGCTGTAAACATTTAGTGAGATGCATGTAGGATTGAGAGGGTGTGTTGGTATGCTCATGTATACTATTAAAGAAATGTTCTGGATTCAATGCAAGCAAAGTTCTCTCAGCACCATTTGAGGAATAATTTCCGTTACCACAGAAAATAATTTTGCTTCATGTTTACAATAATACAGTTCATTCGCAATGGAGCAAAACAGGGCCAGTTTTGGGAGGGCTTAAATTCTGAAAGTTTAGCTCGTACTTTTGTTTAAGCACTTTTAAATTATGAAATATGAATGAATTATTCAGAAAAAAAAATATTTTGGAGCTGTAAAGTCAAGCATTATATGTTTATCATATGTTTGAGGTAATGCGTTTTTAGGTGGATGAACTTATGGTTATAAACATTTGACACAATAAAATAATGTCCCCCACCAATCCTACTTTAGCAACATATTATCATACAAACTTTTGCTTTTTTCTAATGTATACTACTGTTTAAAATTTTGGGGTCAGTTTGGTTGGATTTTTTAAATGTTTCTGAAAGATGTCTCTTCTGCTTATCAAGACTGCATTCATTTGATCACAAATACAGGAAAACAGTAATATTACGAAATATTACAAAAACTTTAATAATGCTAATTTGCCTTGATTCTAACTTACAGATTTTGGCAGATAAAAAAATTCAATGAGATGTCACACATTCCAGCCAGCACAAGAATAATGTTGCTCAAATTAATATATGAGTGCATTTTCTGAAAACCGCACTCTCCCATCCAGGAAATTCAATAAAGTTTGTCTGAGAGCAAGAGTAACCCAGGTGGGCGGGGCTTAGGAAAAGGTTTTATGAGGGTGGAGCTTCTTCATGTAAATAATCCTTTTATGGAAACCTATGCATGTATAATGTTAAAGTGTAACGCTGCTTTGTGGTCATTGAAACGGATCTGGTTGGCCCAGGTCTCAACTCACTGACTGATCCATAAAAGTGAACTGTAAAGGTGAATAAAACATTACATTTTGGTTTCTCAAACAGAGCAAAAATATGGCTTCAGATGACATGGAATATAGTGCATGAGCTAGTTGTATGAAGCATTTATTAAATATGAGTGGCGTTTTTATAGTCCTCAATCATTGTAATTACATGGAAAACAGGGACAGTCTTCAGAATTTGCATTTTGTGTTCTACAGAAGACATAGTTTTGGAACGTCATGAGGGTGAGTAAGGGGAGACAAGGATAGCTGCAGGTCGGTGAAATGGATGTCCCGAAAGGTAGTTTCGAAAGATAGACAATGCTACAACAGAAACTAACTTTCAATTTTAAAGTCCTTTTGGCATGTCTACCACCTTTTGGTAAGGCCATTACTCTGACCTGCAGATACCCACACTTCAGTAAGGGTGCTTTCACACCTGATTCAATTTCCTGGTCTTAATCCGAGTTCAACCATGGTGCATTTGCTTCATCATAGGAGCAGCTGTATACTCCTGTTGCTTGGTAATGACAACACAGGAGAAGACAGCAAAATACATAGGGTTGCGCACCCTTTGGTTTTGTTTTCAAAGCGACAACACATAACGTCTATCTGCCGTGAATTAACGGAAAATTTTCTAGAGAGAGTGAAGGAAACCATTTCTGTTGAAGGCGAGCGGTGTGTCAGTCACGCTTGTCAGGAAAGTGAGTGTGAATTAGTTAGTGTGATTTTAGTATGATATGATTAGTGTGATTTAGATTTACTACTGCATTATGACACTGGTAGTTATCTTCAACCAATGCACAGGGAAGAAAATTGTAGAAGAAGAAAAAAAAAACACTCAAAACAAACTTTTTTTGTCCTAGACGTCCTGATGTTATTTCTGTAAATGAAAATTGCCGGGTAGAGAATTGCTATAGATTGTAAAGAAAGCAGAAGAAGGCGTTACCAGAAGTTGGAGCGGGCATGATGCTCCATGTACAGTTGTTCATCAGTAAAAGGAGCCAGGTGAATGTCACTCTGGGTAGGGAACATCATTCCTGGACAGTGATAGAAGGTGAATCAAAAAGTAAAAACTCTGAAACTTTAATTTTCAGTTGACATACTGTTAGTAACTTTTCTCTATTCAATCAATTCCCAATTAATAAAATTAGCCTTTTGTTGAATATCATTTATTCTTTGAGATTTACATCTTGTGACATTTTTTCTTTATCATCTAGACATGTCCTGTCTCATGTTGAATTTTGAGTACAACGCAACAACAGAAAAACATAATATAGCATTGACAAGTACTTGATCATCAATAACCCATAACATTTGAACACAAAATATGAATCAGCATGTAGTGGCCTTTATTGTTGCAACTGTTGTTTGTGATGTACAGACCTTTGGGTTTTAACCAGTATTTGGCATGTAGATAGCTCTCTAACATCCTCTCGTTGAGGAGCATGTAGCCTATGGGCTCTGAGATGATCACATCCACCTTCTCTGGGCAGGAAACTTCCTCAATCTTTCCTGACAAAACTGTGATTTTGTCGGATAAGCTATTGCTTTTCACTAGAATCTGAAGAGAACAAGAATGACAAAACTTAAGCTTTATCAGCATCTTTTCCACATGCTGTCAATTACCACAGAAAATATTGCAACTCAACTGCAAAACGAACAATCACTTCTACAGTGATGCACTTGGAATACTATTTCTTGCACAATGATAAAAGTTTAAAAATACACACCATTTTGAATGTATAACCGCAAGACCACAATATTGTATGCGTTAAAGGGTTAGTACACCTAAAAATGAAATTTCTGTCATTAATTACTCATCCTCATGTCATTCCAAACCCACAAGACCTTTGTTCACCTTCGGAACACAAATTAAGATATTGCTCATGAAATCCAAGAGTTTTTTTTTTTTTTTTACTGTGGAACAGACTGACAAAAGTTCTGAATAAAATCATTATTTTTGTTTTTTGCGTGCACAAAAAATATTCTCTAACCACTTTAATCACATCGACTGTTTTAAATACGTCTTTAGTACCTTTCTGGACCTTGTGAAAGTGTTGATTATATTGCTATTCTATGGAGGAGTCATATACCTTTCAGATTTCATCAAAAATATATTAATTTGTGTTCTGAAGATGAACGAAGATCTTGTAAGTGTGGAACGACAAGAGGGATTAATGACAGAATTTTCGGTAACACTTTACAATAAGGTTCATTAGTAAACAACGTTAGTGAACTAATAATGAACTGCTCTTATTCAGCATTTATTAATCTTTGTTAATGTTAATTTCAACATTTACTAATATATTATTAAAATCTTGTTAATATTAGTTAATGCACTGTGAACTAACATGAACAAACAATGAATAACTGTATTTTCATTAACTAACGTTAAAGGAGATTAGTAAATACAATAACAAATGTATTGCTCATGGTTACATTAACTAATACATTAACTAATGTTTTAACTAATGAACCTTATTGTAAAGTGTTACTGAATTTTCATTTTTGGGTGAACTAACCCTCTATAGAAGTCACTAGTATCAGTGATTATATAAAGATATATTTGAAATCATCCTACAAAAATAGTCCCACTTTAAAAAGACAACAAATAATTTAGATGGAATGAATAATATGAGAAGTGCCTAAAAAAAAATGAGCTTTCTGTTATTGCATTTAATTTTTGAAAGTAATGTTAATTGCATGTTATTTGCAATTAAATGAAAATTTATTATAATGTAAATAAAATTATTTTAAATGCAATGAACTGAACTTTATTGTACTTTTTTGACCAACTTAAGTCCTACAGATTTATGCATTTTAGTAATTACCTCTATTGTCTTTGAAATTCGGTTAAAGTGTACAGACAAGCATTTATCACAAAGTAAAACATACTTTAATGCAATTTAAAACTTGTATGTCTTGTATTTAAATATATTTGTATTTACACATCTGTAAAGATGTTGCTTTAAAGTCATCATGAAATTAAAATGGACAATTCTTTTTTTATTTAAGATTGCAGTATTTATTATAAATAATTGTATCTGTGCACATCATTATCATGGCTGGTTATCTTTAATCAAAATAACTTCCCCTCCCACTCATCTCTTCTCTTCTCTGATGATATTTACTGGCATGAGGGCGAGGCAACCGGTCACTCACGTGAGATCCACCAATAGCAAACAACAACCATCCATTCAATTCCCCATGGACAAAATCATGTGCCGTCCTACATGTGCTCCTGAAGCCGTTTCACTCGGGTATATAGGTCACAATAGGGAAGAAAAGACTATCACTAATTCTGTTTCATGCTGACTTTAAACTTTAAATGGAAAATTCCTTACACTTCAACCATTGAGGCAGAGTTAAAAACATGGTTTTGATTATCACCCTTGCAAAATAATACCAAAAAAATAATTTGTAATCTCTTTTCTAAACAAAGAAAATCATTTAGAGATTAACAGTTAAAGGCTATGTTTTAAATTTGGAACATTGGTTGCATGAATCAGATGTGGCAGTAGAAACACAAACACATGTGGTTGTAATCTACAAAGTACTACAAGAGTAACAAGACCTTTTTCTATTAAATGAGAAAAGGTGAGCTATTAGCACTAAGCTCGTCTGTTAAGAAAGTCTTTGTCCATGTAAACGTATCCTTGCCCACTACGCAAGTTTCTGTGCCAAATCTGTCTTCAAGTCATTTAGCAGCCAGAATGTCATGCATTCCAGACATGCAGGAAAGATCCTTCTGAAGGACCTCTTAAAGGTGTTGCCCTGTTAAAATGTTCCAGAAAAGTTGGCTCAGTATGGGTATTTTTCCACAAAACCCATAGCCCTGAACTTGGGTAAGACAAACATAGATAGTGATAAGTGATTTATCATCCTAGAACATCCAACAGTTGGCCAAGAAATACACTGTCCTCACTACACACTGAAAGTCCTCACTACACACTGAAAGCTCTGTGTAATAGATTCGCTCATGATTTGCTTCTACTGCCACACTGTAGGAAAAAAAAAATCCATAGACAAACAGAAAGTTACTGGTAATTTTCAGACAGGATATTTTCTGTTAAGTTTATGGACATTTCCTTCAACCCTAAAACACAATACAATGCAATTAAAATAATTTAAAACAAAAAATGTAAATATAGTGAAATTCCTTCATATTAACATAGTATATTAGGCCCTATATGTGTAAAGTGCACACATTTTGTCAAACATGATCAGATTTACGAATATTATGATTAAGTGGTTAATTCACCCACAAATGAAAGTTGGTCTTGATTTACTCACCCCCATATCGTTTCAAGCCGTATGATTTTGATTCCTCTGTAAAACCCAAAAGGAGACATTTTGCAGAATGTTCATTTTTGCTCTTTCTTACAATAAAGTCTATGGAAATGGATGCTTTAAGGCAAAAAAGTATCCATGTGCTATGATCCAAGTCTTCTGAAGGCTTACAACAACTGTGTGAGAAACACTCAAAATTAAGCCAAACACAAATCTTCCCCTTTAAAACAAACAAACAAAACAAAACAAAAACACTCAAATCTCATTTGCATTTGTGTATATTCAAATCAAGACATTAATGTTGTCAAATCATGTCTCATAGCCAACATTTGAATATGCAGAAGTGGGAATAAGATGTGAGAGCTACAGTAGTAGACAAGATTTTCACAAGAACTGCATTTCAGTCTGTTCAGTCTCACACAGCGATATCATATGACTTTAGAAAGCTTGCAATAGTCACACAGACTATTTTTTAATAATACTTATATATTTTAACTGCATGGAAAACAGCATTGTGAAAAATCTGCCGAACATGCAAAAGCATCTTTTGTGTTCCAGGAAGAAACCCATATGTGTTTGAAATGACATGAGGGTGGAGGGTGAATCATAAATATATTGTGTGTACTTCTGCATATTTGGCCACAGAACTGGCCTCCACTGCATAAACTCTCTTAGCCCCGGCCTGGACGGCAAAGAAGGACAATATCCCTGTTCCACAGCCGACATCAAGAACCACCTGCAAACAGATGCAATGTATACCATAAGAACAAAGTATATATTTGAGGCAAACTGTTTGGTACTAAAGAATTATAAACACAGTACAATTAATGTATATTAAGACTTTTATTTTTTTTTAAAAATCTTAAAGGTGCACTCAGTAAATTTAATTTTTTTAAATTTTATTATTTTTTATCAGAGTTTGTATTTTCCCTTGGAATGAAACCCATGACATTGGTGTTACGAGTGGCATACTCAATCTATCTGAGAAATAGGAACATTTCCACAATGTTGCCTGGCAATGTTCCTGAGCAACTTTTTAAGCAATGTTGCCTGGCAATGTTGCAATATGGTGAGACACAGGATAACTAATTAGGGCAATGGACAGTTGGCAGCAACCAATCAGAGAGGACTAAATCTATTGCCAACCCAATAATTTAATGTACCCAGGCTATAATAGTTGTAGTAATAATAGTAATAATTGGTTCTGTTGGTATTTTAAGTTTTAAATGAAGTAAACCCCCTGTTATGGGTTGACACATGAAAACTTACCAGCTTGAAAAGATATAAGTTCACACTCCTTTTCTTCACTCCACTGCCGCTGAGAGGCCTCCAACTTGTTTGAATTTTTTCTGAAAAATCACATGATCGGCTGCTAGCATTCTGATTGGAGGATCTCAAAAAATAGGCCACAACCTTTCTAAAGATTAGATAGAAATTTCTTACTCATTCTCAATGGGAAAGTGCCCAAGCAACATTTCCCGGCAACATTGCTCAAAAAGTTGCCCTGTGCACCATCACCTTAAGTCAAGTCAAGTCACCTTTACTTATATAGCGCTTTTTACAATGCAAATTGTGTCAAAGCAGCTTTACATTAATAATTGGCAAATAATTTTGGCTGCACAGCAGCTCCCAAAGAAAATGGTGTCATTGTCCAGCTTATTCTAGATATTATTGATTCATTCCGATGCAAAGATCAGTAGTTATTAGTCTAGTTAATTTATGTATATCAGCACTGGAGAAAACAGAGACGTAATCGTCCAGCTCAGCTCAGTT
The DNA here is from genome assembly GCA_038088235.1 of Zacco platypus. Classification (NCBI taxonomy): domain Eukaryota; kingdom Metazoa; phylum Chordata; class Actinopteri; order Cypriniformes; family Xenocyprididae; genus Zacco; species Zacco platypus. The sequence goes on along the minus strand of CM076086.1, from coordinate 21,809,939 downwards.
CACATACAACGGCGCCAATGCAGGCATACCAAAAACACTGCTGAATATCAAGCAAGTGTCCCCAACTTAAGCAAGCCAAAGGCAACAGCGGCAAGGAACCAAAACTCCAACAAAATGGAGAAATTTCTTTGGGAGAAACCAGGCTTAGTCAAGGTTTAACACCTTAACACTCAAAATACTTGGTTTGAGTAGGAAAAAACTTAAATTAAACAAATTAGGGTTTCACTTTATTTTGATGGTCCCTTTAGCACAACCTGTTGACTGTAAGTAACGTTGCACCTACATGTCTAACTCTCATTAGAAGTTAGTGGAGTGTTAGAGAGTTAGAATAAGGGTTATGGTTGGAGGTTTAGAGGGTTAGGGTTAAGAATAAGTTGACATGTAGTTACAAAGTTACTTATAGTCAGTAGATTGTATTTTGGGGAACCATCACAACAAAGCATAAGCAGACAGTCTACTAATACTCTAATGAGAGTTATTTGACATGTAGTTGCAAAGTTACTTATCAAAGTTACTTAGTCAACAGAATGTTCAAAAGGGACCATTAATATAAAGCGTAACTCAAGAGTTAATGCTTTATTAACTCTAGGGTTAATAACCCGAACCAAACTCAGACCACTTCCTACAGGCAGTCTTGGGTTCAGCTCCCAGGTCCGCATGACAGCTTTCACATTATCAGTTTTTCATGTGAATCGTGCCCTGTTTCGAACTAAACATTTTAAGGCGAGACACAAAGTTTTTTTTTGAGATTTTACGCTTTTTGGCTTTTCATAGTGTTTTTTTTTTCCAACTGGCAGAAAGAAAACATCCAAAATACACTTTTAAGTGTATCTTTTATAGCACAATCACTAAAAAAGATTGTGGTCATATTGTCAATCCCTAGTAACAGGTATCAGCACAAATCCAAAATCACTGCCATACTGGCCAACAAAGCATAAAGTAAAAAAAAAAAAAGTACTGAGTACACCTTTAAATCTCACAGGATAAAGTTTGCTGTGTTTGATGATGTAATTTTATCATGTAAATCAGAACAAACTAGCCTGGTAAGGAACATAAACACATACTTTGTCTTTGAAGTCAACGTCATTGAGCAAAATGGCTTTTTGGTACGTTGCAGTCCTGAGGTAATCCTGAAGCATGTTCTGCTGCTGGGACAGACAGCCATAAAACTGAGAGAAAACTGAAAATGTCTCAAATTTCTAAGAGAGGTAAATCATGCATACTGATCACATACAGCGGAACTGAATGAAGGCTCAGGTTTGCATGGGCAAATTCTCCACTTTACCTGGAAGTACTGTATTGCAGATGAATCATCTGTCCTCTGCCGAAACACAGACTGATCTGTCCTGAGGTCAATCCATGAGCTCAGCATCCTGTGGAAGCCCTGAAACTCTGTGTAGATGTCACTGTTTTTCACTATCATGTATGACAGCAACACAATGCAAAACAGTAATGGACTATGGTAGTTATTAATCCGATAAATCAGTATATTTACTAATTTCAAAGACCTCCACATGATCAACGCAATCAAAAATTGCTGAAAAGCCTGATGATCACAATCTACTACATGCCTTCTGTCTGATTAATTCTTTATACTTTTTCAGCAAGTAAAAGATCATGGTCATCTTGTGATTCATGTGTCTTTTTGCTGTGAAATATTAACTGAATTTTATTAAGTATGGATCAGAATAACTTTTAAAATATTAGTGATATTTCTAGAAGAACACATACTGGACTGCAGCATCTTTTACTTGATTATCCATACATCATTTAAATTCATGAGCATCAAATATGATCATCAGGCTTTTGAGGAAAGTTTATTTGTTCATCTCTCAATCATCACTGTATTGCATTGCTTTATGTTTTAAGTACATAAAGTACTTTACAGTATTATACTATATAAGCCATAAAAGCCTGATTTATCAAATACAATACTCAACAACAACAACAAAAAAATGCATATGCAAACTGGTTTTAGATGGTTTAGAGATTTTGTCTGAAGTCCAATAAACTGTTCCATTTCAAAATATTATACTTTTATTTCAAATGTCTGGATTTACAGTGTTAATCAAGGTTAATTTTAATTTATAAATATATTATTGTTCACTGTTAATGAATGTTTTTTTCATAATACATTAATGTAATTTAATTTGTTAGTTTAACTTGAAATGTTAAAAATACATTCATAGTAAATATTTAAGATTTAGAGGTTTAAAGAGATTAAACATTGAAACATTTATTACGGATTCTAAATGTTGTTATATAATTCTTTGCTAGATTCAATTCCATGGACCTTTTTTTTTTTTTTTTAAGTTTTTAGGTTAAAATACATACAGATATTAGGGCTGTCTTAATGAACACATTCATTTTGTGATTAATTATTTTCTGTTTAACGCGTTAAAAATATTTACATTACATTATATGATCAAGCTGTTATTCACTCAAATGCTTTTAAAATATTCAAGCACAAGAAGATACAAAAGAGAGCTTAATTCTGTACTGGGACGTGTCTGTGGATCGTCTCTCTGTGAACAAACACCCAAAATGCACAGAAAGCCACTTCTCAGATAGCACACCAGTAGCAGTTTGAGTTCTCTTTCGCACTTGAAAAGACAAACACACAAAATGATGTCAAAATGCCCACTATTGACGAGTATCCACTTAAGCACATTCCTAAATGAGTTAAAAAGACTGCAATGAATGTAAAAAGTTGGGAAAACTTCGGATGTGTGTCAGATACGTGACGTGTGTGTTATCTCTTAAAGTAACAGCAGCCTAATAAACCTGCTGCAGTCTGTCTCATTGATGTTAATCAAAGAACAAAAGAAAAAGAAAAATCACCCACTGCTTTTTACTGAACAACTTTTGTACCTTTAATAAGTATTAATCTATCTTTAATATATTGTCTCCATTAAAGACTGTGCAGTGATATTTTACATTTGATTACTTTATTCAGTTTTTGAGTAACACTTTACAATAAGGTTCATCAGTTAAACATTAGTTAATGTATTCACTAACATGAACAAACCATGAGCAACACATTTGTTACAGTATTTAGAAATCTTTCAACGTTAGTTAATGAAAATACAGTTGTTCATTGTTTGTTCATGTTAGTTCACAGTGCATTAACTAATGTTAACAATATTTTAACCATGTATTAGCAAATTATGAAATTAACATTAACAAAGATTAATAAATGCTGTAGAAGTGCAATTCATTATTAGTTCATGTTAACTAAAGTTGTTAACTAATGAACCTTATTGTAAAGTGTTACCAGTTATTCTATTTGAATATTACTGCTAGACCTACTTAAAAATAAATCTTAAAGAACTGTGGGCCAATTTTGGCAGGGCAAGTAAAAATATGGGAAAAAAAAAAAAATCAGGACTTGCTTTACTAAATGTATAGCTAAAATTAATTATAATGTTTTTATGTGAAGATTGTTTTAAGTTTGCTTAAATTAAAAAATTATTTATTTTTTTAAAGCCTATTATATGTTTCAAATGATAACTTTGTCAATTATGCTGTAATGTTAAATGGTAATAATTACTCATTTCATCCTCAGAAATTGAGAAAATCATAGTAAATGCTTACAGTATAACTTAATAAAAAGATGCCATTAAACAAATATTTAAAATATGTCATCTTTATGTCATCTATATATCTATAAAATTATTACAATATAAAAATATGATAAAAAATGTGATTAATCACGATTAATTACAGAAAAAAGTGATTCGTTTTTCATCATTTGATGACCATAATCTATATATTCACAAACATACACATCCATATCCCCTTTATAAGTCTGTATATAAAAAGCGTGATGTTGAGAGTGTCTCCACAGGGTTTGCAATTTAGTGATATTTCTGTCATGTTTGATTCAGTTACCAATGGATTTATTCAAAATCTCCATGAGCCGTTAAACGCAGATGTACAACAGATGTGCTGGAAAAACGTAATGCTTCTCAGAGGAAAAAGACCGAAAGATTCCATACTTTGATCTTGGATTAGTAATACTAGAAAAATATTGATGAAATAAGACTGAAAAGCAATAAAGAATTACTCATGCTACAAGACTGGAACAAGTCTGATGACCTAAAACCATTTTTACAAGTAACATTTGGCTTCTAAAGGCCATTACTGTCGCATGAGATATTTCTGTCACTTTTGGAAGAGTGATCAGGCAAACGTCTGACTTAAATATGTTATTTTTGAGGTAAAGAGGGATGAAAAGAATCGATAACTAACCTGATTGAGTGGTGAAGCGCATGAGAATACTGAAACAGCCCAGTGTGATGAGGTACGAGCGGCTGGCCACCCGACAACACTCGGTTTCCCTTGTGATCGAGAACTTAAAAACACAAACTCCGGCATCTAAAAGCATAACAATAACAGGGTCTATTTAGAACAACAACAACAATGAAAGGATTAGGACACCCCAAAGTTAAAAACTGTCATAATTTACGCTCAAGAAATTCCCATATGACTTCCGTGGTATACATTACAAATGGAGATGTTCGGAAAATGTTCACTATTTTATGTAAAATTAAAGTGGGAGTTGATTTATATTGTGCATGAATCAGTTCTTTTAGGCATCATGTCAAACCTGGTGTTACTAAAATTGTTTTCAAGCTTGAGGTCACCAAATTCTTTTTATAAAGAAAAGAGAAGCTTGAACATTTTGCTAAACATCTCCTTCTGTGCTCTACAGAAGAAAGTAAGACATGTGGGTTCCAGGGCAGTGGTTCAGCTAGAAGCTACCATCAGAAATGGCTGTATCCTGCTATGTGAGGTATATGGGAGGCAGAGAAAAACAGCAGAATGGTGCTATCTGATTTTGTGCACCAGAAGGCAGAAAGCGAGGCAGCCAGGAGCAGTGTACCATGTCAAAGAAAACAGAGTCCGGCGCAGGCGATGCTCGAGCTGCTCATGGTGTGTGAACAGCACTGCAGTAAATCCTAGCGATGTGTCAGTGCAGCAGGACCACACAATGAGAGCCGGGAAACGTGTGGCACACCTGAATAAAGAGTCTTCATTTGTCCTTCAACCAATAATGCACTACAAAGAGCCAGTGGAGAAATTGTTTGGTATGGCGTTATTTTCAGTGTAAATCGTTCCATGTGTTCTTCACTTCCTTTACTCATCATATTTTTCAGACAGGAGCAAATACTGAAAAAGTGGTGTAACTTGAACTTGATACTTGAACAAAATGAAATCACACACACAAAAAAAGGAAATTAAAAAAGCATAATTATGTATGACAAATGACCACTGAGATCTCAATATCTCACATTTTTTCAGCAAAGATAATCGATTTAGAAAGAAAATCTCGTCCTTAAAGTGTAATTAAACAAATAAGCACTGAATAACAAAAATTAACAACGTCTACCTTATAGTAAGTGTATAGTTATGGCTGTTATTACTATAGAAAATACATGTAACATCAACGTCACAACATCAGCGTTTCAGATGCGATATCTGTGTTAGCTAAGAAACCGAAATCTGCTATTAAAGTCAAAAGAGATTTCAATAAGTATGTCTCATAAAATTCTTCCCAAACCATGTCCCGAAGCATCCACATTAATAGCTCTGCACAAAAAAATCTTCGACATGTAGGCTAAAGTATGCTAGTTCTTGGTTTTGTTTACCATCATTAATGGTGAGAGAGACGTCATCCAGCTGTCGGTGGACTTGAAGCGTGAGTTCCTGATGTTGATCCGGCAGCTCTTGCTTTATGTCGGTCTCGTTGAGAAAGATCACAGTTACAGAGAAACTGGTCTGTAACTGATTATCGTCCATGATTGAATCCAGGAGTCATTGCAGGCTGGTATCATTCTTGTACACGCATTTTGACAGAGGTAGTGAACAAGTTCAAATGAGAGGAGGGCCTTGTCGCGAGAGGGCGGAGTTAACCTTAAAGATGAATAATGACAGGCAGTGGAGTGAGGGTTTCTGACGACAAAAAAGTCAAGTAATTTATTTATATTTATAAAACACAAGAAACTCCACAAGCAACAGACACGTGAGTATAACGAATATGTTCATGAGTAGCCTAACTCTGTCTTTACAGAAGCGAAACTCTCATTTCCAGTTTCATTTTCATTATTATTAATGTTGGCATATGAATATAGTGAATGGGAGTAAAAGAATAAGAAAGAGTAAGTTTTTTTATTAGAATTATTTTACACAATTTCTAACATGTGTGTAATGTTTGTGTAATAGACTGAAATGTTAATCGCTTGTTGATTTGTACTTGTAAGGGAATGTTGTTGTGACATGACGTGTGTTCGTGCATGTTTTGAATTAGGAGTGTCGCGATATACCGATATTGACGATAACCATGATATCGATATCGTGTTAAATAAGGATGTGACAATATATCACAATAACTGTGATTTAAAACAAATAGTACATGATAATATGACACGCAAATAATCCAAAAACTTTTATAGAGGAATATTTTTGCTGTATTTTTGCTGTAAGGCCGATGACAGTACGGAGCATACTCGACACAGGAGGGCGCCCTCGCACAGAAAGTCCACAAGTAGGACCCATAGAAGTATAAAACTTTAACGTTCCAGAAAATCCCTAACATGAACAGACATAGATTTAGCTGAATAATAAAAAAGCATACACATCACAGAATATATATATATATATATATATATATATATATATATATATATATATATATATATAATGCAGTGCTAATCGAACTTGCTACTTTATTTAAAAGACATTTATAGCTTGTTAGATACAAATTCCTTATACTGATACAAATTCCTTTTACGTGATGTAAATTGCGGATGCTATTAACTGAGCCTACAGCGTGAGTTTTTTATTTGTTTGTTATTTTTTATTGTAGAACGTATTAATTCCGTGCCGACGATAAAGGCCTATATCATGAACTAGGCCTATGATATATTCTGTTTGTCAAATATGAGGAAGTGAATGTGTTTTGTCTTTTAAACACCTTTATAATGAGCATGTTAGTTGATAACGTTGTGAAGAAAACTAACGCTGGGGCCCAGATTGATATTGAGCCCCTAGAAAATGTAGTCTCTCTTCTTTTTATTCTGCAAAACAACACTCCCACCAAGTGGCCATTATTTTAATGACATGACAAAAGTCACAGTACATTGGACCCCAAAACTATTTAGACACGTAAACCACACTTAAAGTGTAAAGGGATCTAACGGAACCCTGGTTCACTATGCTTGTAAGGACTCTCCATAGACATATTTTTTTGTGTGTTTTTAGTTTTTTATAGTTTTTATAGTGTACAAAATGTATTTTCTATCCCCTTTCCCTAACCCTACCCCTAAACTTTCTGCATTTTTACATTTTACACACACACACACACACACACACAATTTGGTATGTTTATTAATCCATTGGACTGCTGGCTGATCCTCAATGTAGGTGATCTCAGGTTTTATTGTCCTTGTGTTATATATTGTCCTGTACACACACGCACACACACACACACACACACACATACACAAACACACACATGCATATACGCACGCACACACACATCTGGTTTACTGTCCTTGTGGCACTCTCCATAGACAAAATGGTTTTAGACTATACAAACTCTATATTCTACCCCCTTAAACTAACCATAAACCTACTCATCACAGAAAAAAAATCATTCTGTATGATTTATAAGCTTGTTTCCTCATGGTGTCCTCAATTTAGGTCTCCACGGTGACACAAGTCACCATAAGTCTGTATGCATTCAGGTTGAAGTCCCCACAGGGATATAAAAAACATGCACACACACACACACACACACACACAGCAAGTGTTCACTCAGTTCAATAAATCAATAAACTTTTTTGTTTTCTTATGTATTTTCATTTTCAAAATGTGATTCCACACAACTGTAGCTTTGAATATGCCCAAATGTACCATGTTAAAAAGAACAAATTTTCCATACTAATTTACACAGGAGTTTTACCCATATTTTTATGGGTTGTTTTAGGGTTGAAATGTCGGAAAACTGAAGGGAAAACGCTACTGGATTTTTTCTGGATTTTGTCTACCGGGAATTGATTGGATGTGATTTGCTATTGGTGGATCTCATGTGAGTGACAGGTTGCCCCGCCCTCGGGCCAGTAAACAAGTCATCAGAAAACAGATGTTGCTACAAGAGGAAGAAGTTATTTTGATTAAAGATTATACAAAAGGCATAATTTAAAAACAATAATAATGTGCAGAGTTTATTAAAAAAAAAATGGCAAGAATAAGAATTTTCAATTTTAATTTCATGGTGACTTTAAAAGGCCCTTTGTTGATCACCTTTAAAACAGTGCCATTTTTATGTTTCTATTCAATAATTAACTCATATTTTTTCTTTTAAAACCCATACCACCTATTTAATTGCAGACTGCACATAATTCTATTCTTGCCCCTACAAATGCTTTGCGAATCGGTTCGTATGAATCATTAAAAAGAACCGGTTCAAAAGAACGACTCTTGCGAATCGGACATGACTACTCGTTATATCTATGGCGCTCAATGTCTGTCTGAGAAATATCAGACCGAGTCCGTCGGGCCCAATACGTGCAATAAGGACATAATACCGCATTTCGGTTCGGCAAAACCGTTTTTGGTAGAGCCAAGCCACTAGCTCTCACATAGCCTACAACCGAATGCAAACGATGTCTGTCTTTGAGTCCTAATGAAATGAAGAAGACACGGGTTTTGTACGCGACAGAAGAGTGTGCTGTCTACAAGGTATGGTTTTTACTCACTATTCACAATAAAGTCATTATTATGAGCTATCTTCCATTTAATGGCGAGCACAATACGGACTTGCTTTCTGACAGCCGCACAGGATAAATGCCGAGTATTATTCACGTCCAATGATCAGCGCAGTGTTGTTTCAGACAATTGAGGCTGTGTATTTCAGCTCGAAGTCAAAAGAAATACGAGTGGCAAGAAAATACAATGTTTTGACATATTAGTTTTCTAAAAGTCTATTTTGAATTAGTATGAGAAAGTCCATCAGTAAAATGTCTTACTATCTGTATTTGTGAATGTGAAATCAGGGAAGCAAAATGAACGGAGTCAATCCTATTCAGCACCAAGACGCTGTCCACTGCACGAGCACTAAAACATCAACGACTGAACATTTACTGATAAATAAACCTACTATGACATTAACAATAAATGGAAGCGTTCAAATTTCAGGGCTATGCTGGTAAAATGACTGCATTTTTGTTTTGTCTCTATAGACTGAAACCTGTCGACACATCCGGCATTCTCGAAGAAATCTTGAGACTGGTCAGTTGTTTGATTCCTGTCTTATTCACAATAAAATGCAACGGTAGGATTCTGGCAGTAAAAATCCCATCCCCTCGCCATGACCTCTGTGTCATTTTATTTTTGCAAATCTGGGTAATAATGTAACAGCTCAATTATCAGTGATGAACCTCACTACCCATAATCCATGAAGAGAGAACCACCAATCAAAGAAGTTATTGTGGAAATGGAAAACCTGCAAAAGAGTCTGCAATGACTCCCATGAAGCTTTGCGAGCCAAGTCAGCCATCCTATATTAAATATGACACTTTTTTATGAATATTACACTGTTTCTCAAAGACCCGCCCCCTTTAGTTACTGTTGCGATGTCCGACAAGCCATGCGCTCTCACGCCACACATCATGTTCTCACGCAGTGAAAAATATCGTGGAGTAATAAGGACACTGACAACGTGTTGACAGACAAGACAGAGCAGGATGTGCAACAGTTTCATGTTTAAAATATTGTAATTTTTTAAAGAAGTTTAAACAATAAATACCGTATAGTGTCTTTTTAATGTGTCGTGACAGATTGCTGTAGCTCCTTCAATCGGCTCGTGAACTGATCGTCTCTTCATACTAGTTCATTTATAGTATCAAATAAACATGAATTTACATCAGAAGAAATGTTGTTTCAAGTGCGGAAAGACGTGAGTTCATTCAGTATTATCAGCAGCTTTATCACGTTGTTCAGGAGCTAATTACCCTCCTCCATCCCCAGCTCCTCCTCTCATCCAGTCAGGATTTGGACTTTATGTTGGTTCTGTACTGTTTACCCTAAAGAGGGGTTATTGCATTTGCTCTTATCCATGCTAGGCTGCATGGATGGGTAGGGAGTTCTTGCCCAGAACAGAACCATACTGCCAATCCAAACTGTATGCTAATTGTCAATCATCTTTGACTATAATGGTCCTGACAGAAATTCAATTACTTGAACTTTAGAGTGCATTTCTGACCTGCTTAAGTGGGAATTAAGTACAAATATTCAATTTGAAATGTGGTTAAAGTTACTGATGAATGTACTGACAACCATTTACGGTCAACTAAAATATACTTTAATGTAATTTCTATTGAAACGCGTATGTCATGTATTTAAATATGTTTGTAATAATTACACACTTTCCACGTGCTTTTAGTATGTTAGTCAACAAAATAAGTGCCCTTTAGAGTGCCACAAAATATTAAAACATAGTGATTTAAAATGTTCTTTATGGTAAAACTTTTAATGTGACATTATTACAAAGTGCACTTTTTAAAAGTCTACTCAAGTGTGTTGAATGAAGCAGTAATGAAAGTGAAACTCTTAAAGTGCATTTAAGTGGAATTTTAATAAAAAACAATGTTAACATACTTTTTTAGATGTGCACATTCCAAACAATTAAGTGCACTTCTTTTCACAGAGCTATTAGTTTGGTTTGGAGTTTTTTATTGAAGAATTTTCAGTTAAATTGAGCAATATTAATTAGCGACATGTATTTACTATACGGTGTTGGGTTTGGTTTAGAGTTAGTTACTTGTAATTATTAATAATTTGCTGTTATTACTATAGTAAGTACATGTGTTTAACTATGCCACCTTAAAATAAAGTGTTACCGAATTTTCAAATTGCGGTGAAGAAAACTATGTCCAGAATAAAGTCTGCTAAATAAATGGGGCGGTCACTTTTGCACTCTAGAATGTGATGTATTAGTTCGTATAAATGTGTGATATTTCTTAGAATGTGGTGTTTGTTTTATGGCAGGGTTGTTTTATTGACGTTCATAAGGAGACATGAGGAAGTGCAGTCCATGGATGTTTCTGCCCGTAATGTTTTCTCTCTTCACAGCTGCTGGCCTCTGGGTTGTGTGAGTACCCAAAACTTGCTTTTCCTAATCCACTTCACTGATTTAAGCTGCTGTTTAGATAAATATCATATTTCATTCATGAACAGGTATTTCATTGCTGTGGAGGATGAGAAAATCACCCCACTCAGTTCAGAGTACAAGTAAGGGAAACTGACCTCTATTGCATGGCAAACATTTAATATAAGTAATCATAATATTAATACCTCCTTCAAACTGATCTTCCATTCATAGGAGGTCAGAATCAAAATCTCCTCCATATATCAGGTAAATCTTTATGATTTTTATTATCAATGTTTTGCATATTTTTTTTTGTTTTGTTTAGAGGCCTGATAAAAGTTCTTATACCATTTAGCATTGCAGGCAATGCACCACCTGCCAGCTGCGTGTTTAGTCAAGTCATGAACATGGCGGCCTTTGTAGGTATGAATGGTGCTCAGATTCTATCAAATAAGTTGGTTTTCTTTGGAAAGAAAAGTATTTTTCATGCAGTTGAAGATCTAACGACTAATATAATCATTATTTATTATGCACTGAAATTGTAGCCTAGTACAACTGTTGCAGTGTCCAGCAGCATTATTTTACAAAATGTGAACTTCAGTTTAGGGGCCGTTTACATGACACGGGTTTCAACTAAAAACGGAAAACCTTTTATGCGTTTTGACCATTCATTTACATGGCAACAGTGTTTTTAGATCTGTGTGAATGAGGACCGTTTTGACAACGTTGTCGTATGTACTTGAAAAATGCAAAGGAAAAACGTTTCTATTTTTAGTACATCGTTGTCATGTAGACGTACCCTTATTCATTAAATTACGTGTGTGTGTGTGTGTGTGTGATACACAGCTGACATGTAGAATTGTCCGAAATGAACTCTGTCTCTTGGGCTCCAGGCTTCATTCTTGGAGTGTTGAGATACCTGCAGCTGAAACCGAGGGTGCATAAACCCTGGCTCAACATCGGCAGCCTGGTGGCTTTGTCTCTCGCCTGCTTCGGTATGACTTTAGTTGGGAATTTCCAGGTATGAATCATACTTTTTTTGCAACTATAACATCGAATCACTTCGAGTGATTAACAGAAAAATATTCTTTCATACCAAAGTGAAACATTTCAACAAATTGATTACATTTTTTTAGCGTTATGTCACTTGTTTCTTGTTTGGACTTTTATGTATAGTTTGATTTAGTTTCCTGCTTCTGTTTTGTAGTTTTTTTGGGTTCCCCTGATTGGTCCTTCATTATTCCCACCTGTGTCTTGTTAATCTGTCTCCCTGGCTGTGTTCGAAATGGCATTGTTACATGTGTTTTCAGGCAGACAGATGAAGACACAGATGAAGTCGTTTTAAGACAAAGGTTACTAATATAATCCAAAACAGGCAAGAGTGTAACACACATAACTGTTAGCGAGATCGGACAACTGAGAACTGAAGTTCGAGAAGTTCTTGCTAGCAAAGTTCCATGTAAAAATGTGATAGTTCTGTTACAGTTAGATTGTGTAACCATTAAATTTACAGTACCTTCATAAATTGAAAAAAAAAACAACAACAAAAAAAACACTGCTTATGCATATTCTGTGTTCATCATTTTGTAGAAGTAGAAAAGATACATTGCCGTCATGTTCCGACCAAAGTGACTTGAACTCTGATCTGATGTAGCAATTCTGACTTCCCAACTTGTAAATATGAAAGTTCCATGGAGCACTTGAACGTACAAGTCTCAGTGATTGCTGTGTTGGGTTGTCCAAACAAACAAACAAAAAACAAGTGACATGGCCATTATTTATAGTTTCCAGTGTCAATAAGTATTTCCGTATAAGTATTCTAAGTATAATTTTACATCACTATTTTAACTTAACACCTTTTATTACACTTTTTGATCTAGCTGTCCAATGATGAGGAACTGCATAATATTGGCACTTCCATGACCTTTGGCCTAGGAACCCTTTTCTGCTGGGTCCAGTCTTTTATGACCCTAAAGGTCAACTTGCGGAATGAAGGCAAGCGAGCAGGAATCCCCCGCTTCCTGTTGTCTGGGGCTGTAACTTCCTGCATGCTGCTTTGTATCCTTTTTCCTTCCACTATAACCTTACTTCACTAAACTATATACTACAGACTTTGCAGGATGAGCTGTTGTATTTTCAGCTTGATGTACATGGTACTTTATAGGGCTGGGTGATAACACCAGAATATCTCCATTTCTGATGATGTTCAATTTAAACTATATCTTGCTCTGAAATATCTTAAAGTGCCATTTCAAACAAGCAGCCACTGTTGTCAAATAGATTAAAAATGATGTAAGAATTTATAACATTAAATATGTTGATACCAGTTGAACAAGGAACATTTCATACACACAACCCTTGTACTTGCAGATAAAACTAATCAAATAGATGCAAAAAGAGTACAATTTCAGGACTTAACAAACTTAAGTATACTTTTAAAAAGTATAATGTGAAATTAAGTTTTACTTTAAAGTACATTTTAAATCATTGTAAACTTTTGTCGTACTTTAAAGTACACTTATATTGATGTGTTGACTAACATACTAAAGCACATGTAAATTACTTGATTATAATTTTATGTTATTCTACATTTATAGTTAATATATTTGAAATGTACTAAATTGCAACTTCATTACAAAAGTGGAATTACAAATATATTTACAAACATGCCATACAAGTTGCAATAAAAATTACATATTTTAGTTCATTCAAGCAGAACACTTTAACATTTAACATGTATATTTCATAGCATTTAAGTCCTACTTAAGTCTAATAAAATACCCTAAAGTTCAGCTAATTGCATTTAATATAAATTAAAACTAATACTTTTTTATTTAACTGCATCGAACATGCAATTAAGTGTTAGAAAACATTCAGGTGCACTTAAGTATATTCTTTTAAAGTATATTATTCCCATACTCTTAAAAAAAAAAGAAGTGTACATTTTCACAAGATCAATATACTGCAACAGTATTAAATCACAATATTTACCTTTATTTTAATGACACATTTTAATGTACATTAGAAGTAATGCAGGGACATCCATGAACATTTTTGAATAATGAAGCAAAAGAATGGCTGAATCACACTTATGAACCAAAATCAACAAAAAAGATTCACAGAAATTAATCAAAATTAATGAGAACCCTGCTGAAAAAAAACAACTGCCTGTTAGTGTGCGACACTGTTTATTCTAAGAACAGGCTGCAATATTGTCTTCTGCTGCTTTAAATGCTCAAGCACTTTAAAGCAGAATGGATTTTGATTGGCTGTTAATGTTTTAAAAAAAAAACCTTCTGAAAGTGATTCCAACAATATCTATTCTCTGTGTCGTTGTTGTTAACGTTGTGCTGTGGACTCTGTTGATCGCACAGAATTAGAACGATTATTAAAACTTAGTTATCGTTATAATCATAGTTACCATACTAGATATGAACAGGCCTTTAAGCTGGTTTAGTTGGTCTCCTATAGTCTAGCCATCTTGGTGTTTTGCTGTTATAGGTAATCAGCCATCTAGTCTAAAACCCTTCTAAAACTAAAGGTTTAAGTTATTGTTGTAGTCAACTTATATCGGCAGAAAAATGATTGCGGTTATACAATAGGTGAATTCCATGCAGCTTTTTTGCACCCTTGAAGGGGATGCCAATTTTACTGTACGTGCACTTAAGTGTACTTACCTAAGAAAGTACTGGGTAATATAAGGTAACTATATGGGTTAAGGTTACGTTTAGGGGTAGGTTCAGGGTTAGTGCCTAGCTGTTCCTCATTTAATGTAATTTTAATTTGTATTATAGTAAAGTGTTACTTTATTACTTTTATACTATTATAAGTATATATATTATGTTACTTTTATTACTATTATAAGTGTATTATAATAAAGTAAATGCGGGCATACTAAATTTGCCATGTTGTCATCATCACGTGATTTACTACTGTCAGCTCCCTAGCATCATTGCCATTCATAAAACCCCTCCCGTGGCCTCATGGTAAAGTGTCCATTGAATGCGCACTTCAGTAGGTCATCCGGGCACTTTTTGCATACTGCTTTTTTTGAATACTATGCATGCATTCGGACATACTACTCTATTTGTGTGCCGTTTTTGACATACTATAAAGTAGGGATGTATTCGATTTCGGATGCAGTGACAGTCCAAGGACATGTAAAACTCCGAATAGAACGTTATGTGTTGTCATCGAGACTAGGGTGATTACAACATTGCGTTATCCTTGCTATTCATTTTAAAGCTAGATGGTGGGAGAGTTCGAGTTGACGTATGAACTGAATAATTCAAGTTGCTTTTGTAATATTTTACATTCATGCCATACATTTCATATGAAGTTAAAATAGGTTTCATAGATCCATTAGGTAGTGTTGACTTGCAGTGTTCAAACAAGAGATGGCAAGTTTTAAAGTTTATAAAGCATTTTTTAAAAACTCCATCATAATTATATAGTATATTTAACTATATTAACCGCAATAATAAGAAATTCCTGTTTTATGAAGAGCTAATGCTAATGGATGCCGTGCTGCATTGTCATGATAACATTCCAGGTGAAGATAAAGAGGAAATCACGTTGTTTTTCACTGTTCCCTTCACCAAGTGCATTCCAAACGGCTACATTATGGCACGCAAGTGCCCTGCTCCCTCCAAAATCCTGCCCTTCGAAGAGAGTAGGGCACAGGGGTGCTCACTTCTGATTGGAATTCGTCCAGTATTTGATACATCACCCAGCCCTGTTTGCCTGTCCTGCTCCATAGATTTGATTGGTTTTCCATATTTCAGCCTTGACCACGCATGACAGATTTTGCCCTGATGGCTCAGCGGTTACACATGCACGCCGCCCGGGCCCAGTGGGCTCTGGTTATGTTCTTCCTGATGTACCTGGGCACATTTGCCGTCGAGTTTCGCCACTACCATTTTGAGATTGTTTGTAGCGACGACCAGGACCCTCCACTCAGCCTGTCTGAAAGCTTCTCTGAGGTCTCAGAGTACCAGTCTGACCAGCTATAGTCTCACTTCAACAGCATCCATCCACCCTCGTACTTCCGGTGTTCGGCAGTTATCAGTCATGCATGTAAACTGAACGTAATCTCTCTAGAAAGACCTATGGATGAGTATGTTTTCTGAATAGTAGATAGGCTTTTGCAGAAGCAACAAGTTCATGAAATGCACAACGATTTATTGTGATGTGTTCCATGTTTATGTGTCAGATGAGTGAAGTAACAAGGACACTTTCAAGGAGAAAATACAGGAAGTTTTTTTGGCAAGATAATCCTTCATGAACATCACTTAAGACTTTCTTGATGCAGGTTATTATGAAGACACCATGAAGTGAAAGTTCGGTTATTATTTACGAACCCTTTTGTCGCTTCACATCAGTATGCTGTTATTTTTTCTGTGGAAGACAAAAGAACTTCTGAAGAATCTTCACACGGCATACGGGTTTGGAAATAGGCGAGTAAATTTTTAGTTTAATGTGAAGAAGTAGGAATCAAGGAAGTCAAAAGGAATCATACATGTTTTGTATACATGTAACCGCATTTCATTTTGAGCCTGTCCTACTTATTTTTATGCAGCATTTTATACTTAGTGTTAAATAATGTAAAACATCTCTGGCATTGGTCATAATTCTGTATTTTGTTACTAAAACAGACATCTGTTTTTGGGTGCTGGTGTTATCTAAATGTTGCAAATGTGATTTGTTAGCTGTGTCCATTTAGAATAAAATTTTACAACATATAATATTGAGGTTTATACGACTGCGTTTGACATGAGGTACAATCACACTAAACCTGTGTCCAGGTGTCAGGTTATAATATATTATCACTGCACATGTGGGGGATAAAGACATGAATATGTCATATGCTACACATTAACACGGCATATAACATTCAAAGAGATTGTAAGAGAATTATAATTCAAAGATGGGTTTCAGTGTAAAAAAAACAAGCACCTGGAGTCTTGGGAGTTTCAGTCCAGAAGAATCACAACACATAACCACTGGTTTTTCCACATGATCCGATGTCATAACCCCAGTTCTGCACTGTCAAATATTTCCGCTCAGTTCTAACTGGTTGAAAGATGTGACGATTTTATAATGGTTCCTTTCCTCTTCGGTTAACTCCATGTTTCCAGGTCTTACTACGACCGCCACGTTCACCCCAGCATCCTCTGCTGCCTTCGCCTCTGTGAAGGAGATGTTAATGAAGCTGTATTAAACATAGGTTCAGACTGGGCACGGTCAGCATCCCTGAAGCACTTATGGCATGAACGAAAGGCTTTCAGTGCGTCAGTGAGCACCTACCTCTCGTGACATCAGTTAAGAACATGATTTCCTCTGGTTGGCATCCAATCCTCTCAGCGATGTTCTCATAGCTTTTACTTTCTACTTTGGCACCAATGTTGGTGTCAAAGTGGCCATCAAACAGCTGAAAAAAATCCACATCAACCCATATAAACTTGTAGGTCATTTTGTGTCCCACAAATATACTTTGTGATCCAAATCAAACATCGAATCGTGTTTTTCCAGCACAACCTCAATATGAATTTAGACATTTTTTGTCAACTTTCTGGAAGAATAACAGTTGGTGATTCAATGTTTACAAGCACTTAAATAAAACTTTTTGGATTAAAAAAAACTTTGAAAAGCTGTTTTGGCAACGAACTGAATTTAAACTGAACTTTGAAATAAAGTTTATGCTGAAGTACTCAAATTCTGAAAACCTAAACTAAAATACATAGAACATTAAAAGCTAAATAGAAAAAAATCCCAAAACAAACTAATAAACACGACAAAAACATGCCAGTGCTTTTATTGTTAACTAAAACAAAATAAAACAAAAATTGTTTTCGTTAATTGAAATAAAACTGAAAAAGAAAATGATACTACAAAAGTAGATTAATAATTGTTAAAATAGTCAACGTGACTACAGTGGTTCAACTTTAATTTTATGAAGCAACGAGAATATTTTTTGTGTGCAAAAACAAAACAAAAATAACAACTTTAATCAACAATTTTGTCAATCCTGTCAGTCTCCTACGCAGTTGACAGTGCAGAGCTTCCGTGTTCAATCTCAGAACGCCGACTCCTACATCAGCATCACACGCATGCGTCGCGCTCCTCACGTGAACAGTGTTGGCCAATACCGAGCCAGCGTTTGCACGTAAACACGAAAGCGCTGCGCTGTGTCGACTGCATAGGAGACTGACAGGGAAAAGGAAAAATTGTTGAATAAAGTCGTTATTTTGTTTTTGCACACAAAAAGTATGCTTGTTGCTTCATAAAATTAAGACATCTTTGACTATTTTAATTATGTCTTACTACTTTTCTGAACCTTAAACGTGCTAATTTCATTGCTTTCTATGAGAAATAAAAAACCTTTCAGATTGCATGAAAAATATCTTAATTTGTGTTCTGAAGATGAGCGAAGGTCTTATGGCTTTGGAATATTATGAGGGTGAGTACTTAGAGGAGAGAGGAGTGATTCCTAATACATACGCTTCAACGGCGACAGTAGTGTTCTCTCTGTTCCTCCTGTCCGGTAGACTCACTTTTTTTCTTAGTTAAAGTAATTTAGGTAGTATCTGCTCACGAGAACAGGTGTAGTCAGGTGTTTTCTGTTTCCTTTGCTGCCCTACCCGTTTATTGTTATTTTTCTTAGCCTTTTTCATTAGTAGATTCATGAAAAGATTTTTTGTGAATTTTGTATTGTTTGATGGTTCTTTACATTTTTTCAGTTGGTTTGATGTTGCAAGTCGCATCAAGTGCCTGTATTGATTTATTTGTTTGACCACTATTAATATCCATATCCGACCCATATCCATTATTAAATTATAAAATCAAACAAGCTATATAATTCAGGTATGGGCCGTAACAGTCGCAATGGGTTTTGTGATGCACATGACCATCCTTAACAGCCTGTAGAGACTGCCAAGTAATGACATTCTGTGATGATTCACGCATTCTCTAGTAAACGAATCCCATCTAAATAGTGCTTATTATTACATCTAACAGCTCAAGCTTACATCTAATAGATTGCCTTGGACAGAATAGCCAAAGAGCAACTTCTGTGCCTCCACACTTCCTGAGGAATAGATGTAGACCTTCAGTCCATGATGCCTCCACCTTCTGACAGCTGGAACCACGTCCTGATACACCCTGTGACAAAACCACAACCAAAATAACAGCATAACTCACTTATACTGCAGCTCGGGAGAACAGCAACTGTAATAAGATTACAACATGTAATAGGGATATAAACATAAATCACCATTCAGTCTGTAAGATTTTCTAATGTTTTCAAATAAGTCTCTTCTGCTCACCAAGGCTGCATTCACTTGAACAAAAATGCAGTAATGTTGTGAAATAGCTGTTTTCTATGTGAATATTGTAAAATGTAATTTATTCCTGATCAAAGCTGAATTTTCAGCATCATTACTCCAGTCTTCAGTGTCACATGACCCTTCAGAAATCAATCTAATATGATGAAACATTTCTGATTGTTATGAATGTTGAACAGTTGTGCTACTGCTTCTTTTTTTTTTTTTTTGTGGAAACCATGATGCTTTTTATTTGATTAATAGAAAATTCAAAAGAAAAGCATTTATCTGAAATGGAAACCTTTTTTATTATTAAAAACATCTATTAAACATACTGTTCAATTTGATCAATTTAATGTGATGTATCGGAAAATAAAATGATTAATAATAATATACATAATAATAATAATATTTTTCTGACAGCAAACTTTTGAACAGTAGTCTATTTTGTTTTTATAGACTTCACTGCATGTTGACTTCACATAAAATGTTTTTCAATTAAAAACAGAAAAGAGAGGTTTTAAACTATTTATCAGTTAACCAAAGAAATAATCTACAGATTAATCAACTATCAAAATAAGTATTAGTCACAGCTGTTATGAACAGCTCCAGAGGGGGGGGGATTTACAGTCTCTGCTTATTTCATTAGTCATATGAGAACATCAGAAACAATACATGGTTATAAAATCACCACTTATAAGAAATGACACACATATACACAATAACACTGCATGTTTTAACATTTTACACATTAAAACACACACACACATATACAGTGGGGAGAACAAGTATTTGATACACTGCTGATTTTGCAGGTTTGCTCACTTACAAAGCATGTAGAATCTGTAATTTTTATCATAGGTTCTCTTCAACTGTGAGTGACGGAATCTAAAATAAAAATGATTTTTAAGTAATTAATTTGCATTTTATTGCATGACATAAGTATTTGATACATCAGAAAAGCAGAACTTAATATTTGGTACAGAAACCTTCGTTTGCAATTACAGAGATCATGCGTTTCCTGTAGTTCTTGACCAGGGTTGCACACACTGCAGCAGGGATTTTGGCCCACATCTCCATACAGACCTTCTCCAGATCCTTCAGGTTTCAGGGCTGTCGCTGGGGAATATGGACTTTCAGCTCCCTCCAAAGATTTTCAATTGGGTTCAGGTCTGGAGACTGGCTAGGCCACTCCAGGACCTTGAGATGCTTCTGTAAATTAAATGGTTTTCTTTGAGACTGTGCTCCCAGCTCTCTTCAGGTCACTGACCAGGTCCTGCCGTGTAGTTCTGGGCTGATCCCTCACCTTCCTCATGATCATTGATGCCCCATGAGGTGAGATCTTGCATGTTGCCCCAGACCGAGGGAGACATCTTGAACTTCTTCCATTTTCTAATAATTGCACCAACATTGTTGTCTTCTCACTAAGTTGCTTGCCTATTGTCCTGTAGCCCATTCCAGCTTTGTGCAGGCCTACAATTTAATCCCTGATGTCCTTACACAGCTCTCTGGTCTTGGCCATTGTGGAGAGGTTGGAGTCTGTTTGATTGAGTGTGTGGACAGGTGTCTTTTATACAGGTAACGAGTTCAAACAGGTGCAGTTAATACAGGTAATGCGTGGAGAACAGGAGGGCTTCTTAAAGAAAAACTAACAGGTCTGTGAGAGCCGGAATTCTTACTGGTTGGTAGGAGATCAAATACTTATGTCATGCAATAAAATGCAAATTATTTATTTAAAAATTATACAATGTGATTTTCTGGATTTTTGTTTTAGATTCTGTCACTCACAGTTGAAGAGAACCTATGATAAAAATGACAGACTTCTACATGCTTTGTAACTGGACAAACCTCTAAAATCGGCAGTGTATCAAATACTTGTTCTCCCCACTGTAATTATATATATATATATATATATATATATATATATATATATATATATATAATGTGTGTGTTTTAAATATGCAGTGTTATTGTGTATATGTATATCCGAGGCTGCAGCCACAACCTAACCTGAAAGCCTATATTTAAAGCTTATTTATTAATAAACCACAAAACAATTTACTGCACAATTTCTTATCAAGCTCAGAAACATATGGGTTGTATGCGCTGGGAAAGATGAGGTTACTTACTCGCCTTTGATTTTCCCAGTCATATAAGCGGCTCTCCACATGTGGCCCTGCAGCTGTTTTAGCGCAGTGCTTTTTCTGTCTGAATCCATCTGCCAGAAGACGTTTTCCACCACCTCATGGATGGCCTTCTCTTCATCTGTGTGAACGGTCTGGTCCACTGCATGCACTGGACCAGCTTTATTCTGCCGCAAGTCCTCTTCAGCCTGAAAACACAGATGTTTCAGTCACAGCAACTGCATCCAAGTAGAGCGGGGTTTCTGTCTTTAGAAGCCACGAACCCCCATGTGTATGATCGTTCTCGTGCGACGGAACCAAAATGCTCAAATTTAAAAGGACCATGGTTACTATTGTTAATTATGGAAGCTTGTCTCCGCCACGGAGTAAAAAAAAAATGTAAAAGACAATTGAACTTTTTATCTCACAATTCTGACCTTTTTTTCTGTCGATTGCAAGATATAAACTCACAATTTAGGTTGAAGCACTAAAATTATTAACTGGAAATAAATAAAAGTTAAAACTTAAATAAAAATAAATTAAACTTAAACAGAAACAAACAAACAACAACAAATAAAATGACAAAAGCAAATAATAACATGCAAAATAAAAAATGAAAGTTAATTCTCCATTAATTAATAAATCTATAATAAAACTAAAATAACACTAAAAGCCTGAATATATTCCTTATGTGTCAAATATTTAAAAAGTTTTTTTCAACTAACTATAGAACTGTACTACTGTGTATTATTTATTTATGTAATCAATGGTTTCACTTTATTCTTCCATTTGTTTATTTTAATAATTTTAATCTTTTTTATTCAATAGATATTATTTTTAAATAATCTAATTTAAACTATTTTACATCAAATATGTATTAAAATCTATTTTAATTTATTTTCATCTTCCTCTAAACAATTCCACAGAACCCTAGCACTTTCTTCCTGCAAATTCCAGTTTGAATCAGACTTTGATATACTTTTGGACATGGACACTGTATTAACACGAATCTCTCCAGGGAATACCATTGTGTACTACATGTCCAAAATCCATTGTATTACTATGGCAGCACGACCAAACACATGAAAATAACCTGGTGCTTTAGTGTAAGTGTCTGTTTTACAAGTTTCACTTTTAATATATCTTAGGAGTGACTAAAAATATTATATTTTCCTTGATGTAAAAGAAAGCACATTAAAAACGATTAAGAACAAAACACTTTAGCACACATTTTGTTTAGTGCAAGGTTTACACTTAAATATAAATGAAAACATGCATTTAAAATCGTTGACATAACCAGCTATTGATCTACAAAATGAAAGTAAGACAAAGCCCATAAAGGGTGTTTTGAATGGTGCTGACCTGTTTCTTGAGCAGATGTACATCTTGTTTGCACTCGTCCTCTTCCCAGTGTGCAGAAAGATATTCCTCCAGATTCTCTCTGATGTAGGGAAATAAGATGTCCTACAGGCAAGAGATAGCAACATGAACCATCTCTCCTTGCACATAATGGGCAGGATTTATATCTCAGACTATGTGCTCTTACCTTGACAAACGTGATGGGCGTCGTGGTTCCTTCAATATCCAAAAGAAAGACTCTAGTATTTTCTGGTATTGCAATCGCTGCCATTTTTATCAATGGCAAACGATAAAATATTTCTGTTAAAGTCCTGTGTTTTGTTTAATGATATCAGATAAAAGGTTCGGTTTTTGACAAATCAAAATCAATAATAGCATGCAGGCTAGCGGTGAGTAGCTAACACATGGAGCGGTTACAGGGTTGCCAAATCCTCGGAGAGAATCCCCCTCTATCATAATTCATGCTACACTGGAACAGTTCATTTGCTATACATTTGCTTTTAAAAATGCATGTAAATGTTGTATGATATATCATAATATGCAACAGCTCTACATTTATTTACATATTTAATATAGTGGAAGAAGTCAATGGTAGGCTAATAATAATAATAATAGATTTAGAAACGCATATTTGTTCTACGAATATGTTGTGGCGGTGGATTAATAAAGGACTTGTTTTGTCCAGGAAAGAATTTATTTTATAATTTAATAAGTAGGCTAAATATACCTTTTAGCGTTTTATTTTTCTTTTATCTGGCAACACTGCAAACTGGGAAGGGCTGTTGAGTGAGGAAGTAAATGTAAGGCTTATAAATAAAATTAATTTTCTACAGCATAAAATCCTTAATTCATGTTCTCTATAGTTTAATAAATTTGTGTAAACTGTTTACAAAACACTGTATCTTGGGTAATAGTAGCCTATAATGTTACAGTAAGATACTGTAACAGTTTTTACTGCTGGTTATAGCCCATCAAAGACAATAGATATACAATATATATATATATATATATATATATATATATATATATATATATATATATATATATATATATATATATATAGATTATATTATATATAAAAAAATTCATACATCTCAAAATGAATCTTTTATTTGACAAAACAACATAAAATATTTTATTCATTTTTGGCTTCGCAATTGTTAAATTTACAATTATTTCTAAAAGAGTCTAAAAGTCATTTTTAAAAACACTGAAATGTTAAAACATTGATTTTTTTAATGTCGTTTTACAAGCCACATGTCAACAACATTTTAGACTATTAATTTTAATTTAATGAAAGATAGATTTTTTATTTATTTAGGCAAATTAACAAACAATAATATCAGATATTGATTTTACTGAATTTTGAGCAGCTTGAAATTCAGTATATATTGTATTAATAACAATTTACATAATATTGTGCATCACCACAAAACTTTACACTGAAATAAAAGGTTATACATTAATAAAAAAAACAACCTACGTGTACATTTAAAATTAATTAAAAAGGATAATTAATAAACATTTTCCGAATTAATTAAATGAAATAAAATGAAATTGCATTAGTTGGAATTATTTAATAGAATGCAAATATTAATGAGGTACCTATAGGCCATTGTAAACATTGTGGTTAGATGTCTCTTATTTATACATATAAAAAAGAATAAAATATTTCAAAGTGTATTAAAAATGTAATTATGTATTTCAATATCTACTATTTAATTTGTAAAATCTTCTATATATTTTGTCTTATACGGTTATTTTCATAGGTATTCCACATAGATGTGCATTTAGCACGACTATTAGCATAAGCCCCGCCCACTCCCCCCCGCTTCCTCGTGCAGAGGGATTTCGTCACTGATCTCAGTCCGCCATTTTAATCAACGCGGCACTTTATTCGTGTTGGAGTCTTTGACCTTTTAAAACCGCTGCAAAATATTCTATTGTATAGTTAGCGTCGGATCAAACTACACGTTCTCCAAAATGCAGGCCGAAGAACAAGGTGACTTCAGCACTGACGAGTTTCCAGAAGGATCCAAAATAAATGCGAGTAAAAACCAGGAGGATGACGGGTGAGTCTCGGAGTGCGCGGCCTTCGCCACACAACGAAGGGCCTCGCTGACTTTAAATAGTAATTCACATGAAAATCACATGTTGTTATCCTTTATTCACATCTATGTCGTTTCAAACGCTTATATTATTCATAGGCACAATATTTTAGCTCAAGATACTTGAAACCTTGTTATTGTTATTAACCCGTCTCCATAGTATTGGCATATTGGCGTCTAATGGCTTCGAGATTAATTGGGAATTATTACAGTTATACCGAGTTTAATGTGTTTGTTTTTCCTTTTCATTTTGCTATGTTGCATTCCTGACATGCACCACCATTAAATGTACATATAATATTTGCAGTTGCATGTTAGTGCATCGTTTGTTCGGTTGCGTGAAATGAATGTTGTTTGTTTTTTGAGTAGGAAAATGTTCATTGGAGGGCTCAGTTGGGACACCAGCAAGAAAGACCTAACTGACTACCTGTCCAAGTTTGGAGAAGTCCTGGACTGCACCATCAAAACAGACCCCATGACCGGCCGCTCCAGGGGCTTTGGTTTCGTGCTCTTCAGAGATGCGGAGAGTGTTGATAAGGTAAATGTTCCCTGTGAGTCATTAATTTCAGTGATAACATTATTTGTACGTCATGTTCATAACCAGTTTTTCATGTGTTCAGGTGTTAGAGCTGAAGGAGCACAAGCTGGATGGCAAATTGATTGATCCCAAAAGAGCCAAAGCCATTAAGGGCAAGGAACCCCCTAAGAAGGTTTTTGTCGGAGGTCTAAGTCCAGACACAACTGAGGAACAAATCCGGGAATACTTTGGAGCTTATGGGGATGTGAGTAACTTGAACTAAGAACTGAATAAACATCTAGCCATGAACATATGTAATGGAATGAACACTTTTGGGACTTTTTACCCCCACTCTGGTACATATATACTAATCTGCTATTTTTATGTCCAAAGATTGAAAGCATTGAGCTTCCCATGGACACCAAAACAAACGAGAGGCGGGGATTCTGCTTTGTGACGTATGTTTTAGAGGATCCAGTTCAGAAACTGCTGGAGAACAGATACCATCAAATTGGATCAGGGAAGGTATGTTGATATTATCAAAATATCTTGCAGATTTGACAGATACACCAGTACCTAATTCTGTAAAACTCTAAAAAGAAAACAGGAAGAAATTCTTTTATACTTATTATTATTTGTTATATTATGTTTACTTATTTAACTACCGTTAAAATGTTTGGGGTTAATATTTTTGAAAGTAACGTTTTCTTTATCAAAGATACTTTAAACTAATCAAAACTGACAGTAAAGAGATTTTTAATGTTAGAAAAATTTCAAATTCAAATAAACGCTGTTCTTTTGAACTCTGTTAATCAAAGAATCATGGAAAAAAATGGCAGTTTCCCCAAAGATCTGAAGCAGCACAACTGTTTTCAACATTGATGATAATCATAAATGTTTCTTGAACATCAAATCAGCATATCAGAATGATTTCTGAAGGATCATGTGACACTGCAGACTGGAGTAATGATGCTGAAAATTCAGCTTTGATCACAGGAATAATTATATTGTGTGTATTTAATTGCAAAAAACACAATAATGATATAGTTAACAACAAGTTTTCCATTACTTCCAACTTTTCATTAATTGAACGCAAACAATATTTAATCCTTTTTTTTGCAGTCCATTGTAATAAATGGCCGTATTTACCTTCATATTACTAAATATTTTAATATACCTTGGTGAACGTTATGAGTGATGTGCAGTATTGTTGAATCAGTGTTGTGAATGGATATTTTAAGTGGTTAGTTTGAATTGATGAGAAATTATAAGAATAAATTAAATTGACACACCTTTACTGTTGTTTTGCTGAAAATGCACATTTATAAAAAGCTGATTTATTTTATACTGTCAGTTTGTATGAATAAGTCAATACATGACCCAACCCAACAAGGTAGTAATGCTGTTTACATTTGTTGTCAGTGTGAAGTCAAAGTTGCCCAGCCTAAAGAAGTGTACAGACAGCAGCAGAACAGAGCGGACCGGGGCTTTGGAGGAGGACGAGGAGGAGGACGAGGAGGCCGTGGAAGAGGTATGCCAATCTAGAGATGGCTATCTCTTTGGCCAGCTGCTACTTCTAGCACTTCTTGACCTAAAGGGTTCTCTAACTCTTTCTGAACAGGACAGGGCCAAGGCTATAATCAAGGATACAACAGCTACTATGGCCAGAACTATGGAGGCTACGGCAACGGATACAACCAGGGCTATAATGGCTATTCTGGCTATGACTATTCAGGATACAACTATCCAAATTATGGCTATGGACAAGGCTATGATGATTACAATGGTAATTTTGCACACATTTAACCCTCAAGAGACCCACGCATTGATATTTAGGATGTTTTTTTTTTCACCTTTTAACATGTCTTTAGGAAGCTATTAGTTATAAAACCATTTAGTTTTGGTATAATTTACTCTGGGCTTTTATGGCTGCAAAAGTGAAAGTTCTGAATAGACAACACAAGTCAGCACACAACTGTATTTGGAAAAAAAAAATTTCATCCAGTAATTATAATCATTAGGTTAGAAATGTTACAATTTGACCTTTTAAATACTGCAAATATTATCAAAGCATTTTTTAAATATAATTGACTCATTTTAATATCACCTAATTCAAGACACACCCCTGCAATAGAGTAAAAAAAATATATAACTTTAAATAACTTGACTATTATAACTACCATATCCCAGTTGATTGATTGGATTATGAATTGCAAACACTTTATTACAATTTTTCTGAAATGTTATACTTAAATATGCAAATGAGGTATTATTCAATTAAATATGCACTCATTTGCATACATTCCAGAACAGAGATCTGAAAACTGGATTAAGTCAGCTTGACAGTTTTTCTTTTTGTTGACATTGGAGTTAGTTTTTTTTTGTTTTGTTTTTTTTACAAGTGGATTTTGGATTTATCATCACTTTATCAAATAATAAACCTGAAAATACACCCCCCCACCCCCCCTCAGAATATAGATAGGAAAAAACTGTAAAATTTTGGTATGTACGAGGTGCTGAAGTGGAGATTTGTGGTTCAGTGCAGAAGAAAAAACGCATTTTGAGAAAATGGCCTTTATGCATCATAGTTGTTACCTACATACGCAAATAGATAAAGTGCAATAAAAACAACACTTGTGTATTTTGGATGTTTTCTTCCCACTAGTTTGAAGCAACACTTAAAGCCAAATAGCCCAAAATCTAAAATTGACCAATGCATGAAAAAACTGTTTTTGCCTGTAGTGTCTCGCCTTAATTTTAAAAAAGTATTTTTTTATGTCAATAAAAATTATGAAACAGCTAATTTGGAATAGTTTTTGTACCATTCATTGAATAGGCTCCCATGTGTAAGAATAATAGAAAATAGTTTGATCTCAAGAAAAGTCTTATATGACTTAGAATTCTAAACTTTAGAATTCTGTCATGGAAGACTTTTCCCATCACTAGACAAAATAGAAATAAAATTAAAAAATAAAAAGGCCATGTTCAGACTGCCAGCAAAAATCTTTTTTTTTTTGCATATTCAGATTTTATCCAGATGGGTTTTTGAAAGTCTGGACAATCTTAAAATTACATGAAATCTGATTCTAACCACATATGGAGATGGTTTGAAATGCAATTCCAATCAGATTTTTACAGATGTCTGTCTGGATGCTCTGGATGCTCAAATCGGATTTAAAACTGTCTTTTGTGTCACTCTTAGGCCTGGTTTCACAAACAAGGCTTGGCCTAAGCCAGGATTAGTTAAATTAGGAAATTAAAAACACAACTGGTGTGCTTCTTGAGACAAAACAATGGCTCTGACATGTTTTAAGAGATGTTGTTTTTAGTTAAAACCGCTCAAACATGCGTTTTAGTCTGGGACTAGCTTTAGCCTTGTCTATGAAACCAGGGGATAATGCGACACAAAATGATAACTTCGAAACCGGTGATGGAAATGCCAGAAGTATTCATACTTTGTTCAAATGGTATGTCCAAAGATTGAGTTCTGTTCTGTGACTCTATGGTGCTTCTTTGGAGAGCGAGGTGATGCATCTCCATTTGTCTTGGATCCATTTTTGAACAACAAAACTTATTGTGATTAATTTTGTCACCTGTTATGTGTATCTCGTATGCACATTTAGCGACAATTATGTATTTAATTGCTTTTGTACAAATGTGTCAATTCTGCTACACCGTGTCTCTTGTCACTATGTATATATTGAATTTCTGTAGGTCAACAGAGCAGTTATGGCAAGGCCTCACGAGAGGGCGGAAACCATCAGAACAGCTACCAACCGTATTGATGAAGTGGCTAAACACATTCATATTAATGGTAAGGTCACATCTTCGCCACGCTCTGGACCCGACCTCAATGTTAAAGATCAATAGACAATAACTAACTGCCTAAGGCCTATGCATATCAATGCAACTGAGTTGAATACATGTCTATAGATCTTTAATTGCTAATGTTTGTGTAGCCATTTTGCCTTTTTAGCGTGCCAGAAAAACGTAAGTGTTTTTCTGTAGGTTTTCCTTTTCCTCCTCCTGCTTTTAACAGGTGATCATAAAGGAATAACATAGAGACTTGATAGCAATGCTAACAGGTAAAGTACAGCTAAAGGGGTACAGAGTAAGGGCGCCTCTCCTTATTTTTCCTTTCTTTCCCTAATTCTGATTATTGTACCTTGTTTGTACCTGCCAGCGGGGACTTCATTGCAGGCCGTGTGTCACCTGACCACGACATTCTCTGGGCGTCGCACATAGCGGGCAGAGAGCACGGCATGCACAAGAAAGCGCTGTCCTGTGGTATGGTCTCTTCAAACTTCCTGTACCAGCGTAAAACAAACAAAAAGACAAAGGAGATTCCCCCATTTTCCTTAAGTTGTTGGTTTTCGTTAACAGTTCAAAGTGTGTTTTTTCCAGGACTTTATTAATGTAACCTAAAAGTGATTCATAACTGCTTTGATGTATTCTCTTTTTCAATTGTAGTGCTCTTGTATTTCAGTTGTGGAGCTTCAGTGATTTATTTATTTGTTTTCTTTGGTTTCTTCCTTAAAACGGTCACCTCCCTTGTAAATAATTGCATAAACTCTCTCATAATGCTTGCTTTTTCTTTAGAGGCCATAGAGAACTTCAAATGGGTACACCTCAAGGCTTTTTCTTAAACGTAGCTTTTAAAGATCATATGTAAAGTGGGTTTACGAAGCCATTAAAAGCTGACAAATCTGTATTAGACAGATGAAACCAACTCATGTATTGGCTAAATGCAAATGACATTGCGATTTTCAGGTTAAGACGTTTTGGGCTCGCTCCTCGAATGGTCAACCAGCCACTTGGAGCTGAAGCTTTTGCTGGCTTATGAGCTGTTTTGTCAATATAAGACGTCGAACATATGATCTTTAATCTTTAATGATGATTTTCCTAGTTTAAAATTGACAGCTCAAGAAGTTAAACACTGAAACATGGACGTGCTTTTTTTGACGTGTCCAAATCGGAGTCATTCATCTTGTGTATCTTCTCTTGTAGGTCGGCAGGCTGACTTCGACATTGCTCCTCGGAGGCAGCTTGTGGAATCCTGTCCTTAAACAACTATTAAAAATGTTATTCGGTCCTCTGGGGACAAATTCAGTGTCTGACCTTGTAAATAGCGAGACGTTTTGTTTCCAAGTTTGTCTTATTCTGTGCTTTGTTCAGACCGAACCTGTAGGTTTTGTGCTGTGTTCTTAAGTCTTGATTAGGAAAAGTGTCCTTTATTTTGTATTTTAGTTCTTTTCCTTAAGTTTTTTGGATAAAGGGATTAAAAAATGGGAAAAAAAAAAATCTTTGTTGTGCTGTGTTTTCATTTGAGTTATACACTCTGCATGCAGACTTCAACTGGAGTTGTAATACATACCTGCAATATATTAGAATATATATATGAACTTATTTTCACGTCATTGATGTACAGATGTACAGACTAATTAAATTATATACATACAAGATATTAATATAATAAACGATATCAATTCATTTTCAAAAAATGCAACCAATGTGCGTAAAAGTGGCGTCGCAGTCTTGATGTGACGTCATTACGTTCAACTTCCGTTTCTCCGCCATTTTGTGAATGGACGCCGTTGCCACCGACATCCCGAAAAGAGACTAAAATAAACGCGCTTCTGAGACTATTCAACACGATTTACAGTCATTTCGGTTCAGTCATAACCTAAGACGTTTTCCTCAAGAAGACACGACGTAATAGCGCGCGTTTTCGCTGAGAATTGAACAAAGATGTCGGAGGAGCAGAATCTGGGCGAAGACTCGATGATGATGATGATGAAGATGGAGGATGATGATGGAGAGGGTTTAGGTGAAGAGCAGATGCCGGGCGCCGATGATGAGGGCGGGCAGGGAGAGGCAGAGGGCTCCAAGATAGATGCCAGTAAAAATGAGGAGGATGAAGGGTGAGTCTCGTCTCCTGTAACACCATGGAGATGGCAATAAATAAACGCGAATTTAGACATCATTTCCTTGTTCTAATAGATTAGTTCAGTAGTTTTTGTACGTGTTATTCGATTTAACCTAACGCGTTTCGTTCAAACCAGTGCAAATTTAAGCAAATTTTTCTGTGAATCAATACCTTAATTTTTCTTTGTGCCACATTTTTAAAGAGCAAACTGTGTACATGACGTGAATATACATCTGTCGGGGTATAATTGTGAATATTCATTAGTCGTATGCGCATATTCATGAGGATGCAGCTGTTCGTTAGTTTTCCATTTTTCCACATTTGCCTTTCAAATGCAAGTTTGTCGAATGTCAAAAGCGTCTTTTCAAC
The DNA here is from genome assembly GCA_038088235.1 of Zacco platypus. Taxonomy (NCBI): domain Eukaryota; kingdom Metazoa; phylum Chordata; class Actinopteri; order Cypriniformes; family Xenocyprididae; genus Zacco; species Zacco platypus. The sequence goes on along the minus strand of CM076086.1, from coordinate 21,778,064 downwards.
CGAGAAACTCGTTTTTGTTGATAGTGTTGTGAAGTTTTATCACGTTACATTGTATATTAATAATTCATAAATGTGCATGGCAAAATAAGACTTGAAACAATCAAGTAATAATCCTTTTTAGCTGATATATGATATCTGTAAATCTCCTTAATATCTTCTGCCACTGTCTGTTCTCACGTCAGTTTTTTGTTTTCAGGAAAATGTTTGTTGGAGGGTTGAGTTGGGACACGACTAAGAAAGACCTGAAGGATTACTTCACCAAATTTGGAGAGGTGGTCGACTGCACCTTGAAACTGGATCCTTTGACTGGCCGGTCCAGAGGATTTGGCTTTGTTCTGTTTAAAGAAGCTGAGAGTGTTGAAAAGGTATCTTTGCAGATAGTTTTTCTTCTTCTTTTGTGCATTTATGTACTTCATAGACTGATTAAATCAAAATTTGATATCTGATCCTTGCCTAAGGTGATCACCCAAAAGGAGCACAAACTGAATGGAAAAGTGATTGATCCTAAGAAAGCAAAGGCCATGAAGTCCAAAGAACCTGTGAAGAAGATATTTGTGGGAGGTCTTTCCCCAGATACTCCAGAAGAGAAGATCCGAGAGTACTTTGATGCCTATGGAGAGGTATGGAGAAAGTGTATATTTGATGGATGTTCATAACAAATATATATATATATATTAGGATTTGCATTTCATCTTTATATTTTCCATAGGTGGACTCCATTGAGCTTCCAATGGAGAATAAAACAAATAAAAGACGAGGTTTTTGTTTCATAACATTTAAAGAGGAGGAACCAGTAAAGAAAATTATGGAGAAGAAGTACCACAACATTGGTTTAAGTAAGGTAAAGTCTTTACAATCCTAATGCGCTTGATCTGGCCATTTGAAATTACAGTGTCTTTAATCATAAATGTTATATAGCTTCATTATTTTAAAGTAAAATGTCAGTTAAATGTGTTTCCCCATAATTTTTGAATTAAGAATTCACTAATTAAGAATTTGTTCCCACTACCCACGGTTAATTTGTGGTCATGTTTTTCTTTTCTTTTTTTTTCTTTTTTAAATTTAAATTAAATAAAGGGGTCATCATGTGATGCTATTTTAAAAGTTAAAGTTATTTTGTTAGAGTGTACTTGAATAGGTTAATATGCTTTAATGTTCAAAAAACATTATTTTTTTACATTATTGCAGCACCTCTGTTTCCAGTCTATTTGAAACGTGCTGATTTCTACATAGCCCCGTCTTCTGAAAAGCCCCGAGTGCTCTGATTGGCCAGCTAACCCAGTGCGTTGTGATTGGCCACACACATTAGGCTTGTGTCGGAAATTCAAAGGCCCTTACCTTAATCACGATCTTCAGCTTCCAAGGCTTCTAAAGTGATTTTAAACACAGTTTATACCATCATCTGTTTTATAGTCGGTCATATCGGTTATACTCTCTCAGGTTCAGGAAGCTGTATTCTGTAAAATACGCTGTACACAAGCTAACTTTTTTTTTTCTTTTGCATTTGGGGTGAAATGCTCATGACAGCCTTTGTGAGACTGATTGTGAATGTTATCGGTTTCTGTTAGTTATTTGGCATCTGTGAATGTTTGTGCAGTGTGAGGTCAAGGTGGCCATGTCAAAGGAGCAGTACCAGCAGCAGCAGCAGTGGGGTGGAAGAGGAGGATACTCCTCCAGGTCCAGAGGGAGAGGAGGTACGGCATGATGCTTACATTCTCTCTCAATATTTAGCCGTCTATGATGAACTCAAAAATAACAAAATAATTAACATGCCACATTATCCCTTATTAAAGTTCAAAATGTATAAATTGGTTGGAATGTAATAGGAAATTGAATTGGATGGATGTTAAATTGTTGTGAAAGTAAAAGGAATTTACTGAATTTAAAGTAATTGAGAAACAACAAAATATATAGTTTGGTATTGTGATATGTTGGATACATTTTTTCTCAAGTGATTATATACACTAAACTAAGTACAATAGAGTGCAACAGTCCTGTTCTGGAAGTAAGAACTCTTTCTCCACAGGGAAATTGATTTTGAACAACAACTTATAAACCTTTTAAAGACAGATGTGAGATATTTTGGTATTTGCCGTCCAAATTATTAGTTTTAAAATAATTCTTTAAAAGTGGAATTTGTGGTGGAAAAACTACATTATCCATGATGCTGTACTGAAAATTCCACTAATAAGAGTCGAAACCTGGATCATTTGATGTCTGCTGTAAACACACACACACACACACACACACACACACACATATATATATTCTGCATCGTTTTTAATTAGATTATGTTGTTTGCAATGCTTCATGGGATTGTAGTTCTTTCCCTCAGTAAAGTACTTAGTCTTGTACCTTTGTCTTTTTGCCTGATTTTCAAATACATTTTTGCTTCAAATTAAAGTTTGTAATGTTGTGATTCTCCTCGTAGCTGATTGGATTGGTTCATGGCTTCTAATACTTACAAAGACATTTCCTCATGGGAGAAATGAATGGAAAAAAATAGTTCCAGGGCTGATGAAAAAGTGGATAGGCACTAATGCATTCTATAGCAAAGTCAATTAACACATCCATTCAGATTTTGCTGTGCAGCATCACAGAATGTGCACCCCTTTCAGATAAGCCAACAAAAATAACATCAGATCTTTATATCAGATCTTTATTTTTATAGAATGATCCATTAATAATTCATTAAACACAATGAAGAAGAGAAAGAGAAATATGGCAACATTATCAGTATTACTGGAAATGAGCTTGTAAGCAGTTTGACCAATTTTCATTCTATGTTTTTGTAAATCAAAATGTGAATTTTGTGTTTGATGCCCCAAATTCACATTCATTCTTTGTTGCCCCATCCATCCCTATTATTATACAGTTGCAGTCGTCTGAGCCTTTATTAATTGTGACTTACATTTGGTGTCTGCTACAGGTCCCAATCAGAATTGGAACCAGGGATACGGAAACTACTGGAATCAAGGTTATGGAAATTACGGGAACTATGGCTACAACAATCAAGGCTATGGTGGATACGGGGGCTATGATTACTCGGGTTACAACAACTACTACGGATATGGTGACTACAGCAGTATGTAATACTGTTTGTGAACGCACAGATGAAAAAACTAAGGATATATTGTATCGTGGATTGTCGGTACTCTACCCGGACTATGACAATTGTGCACTAAATTATCTGAGCAGAATGCACATGCTTGTATGATATATGCCTTACGCTTTGAGAGAAAACTCTAGAACATTGCTGCAGTTGCTTTTTGTCTTACAGGGAAGGCTTGCTTGCACAAAGCTATATTGTACATATGTATTATAATAACTATGGTGCTAAATATAGAAAGGGATGTCTTAGCTTCAAAACACATTTGTCAAAGTGCCTTTGAATCCATTGGATAGTAACTGAACATGTAAATCTGTAGGCCATGCAAAAAGCGACCACTGGACAGTGGTCGTTTTTAGAAGAAAATAAAACAGTTTTCAAACATTCACCCATTTACTCCACAAATTTTTGTCTCTCACCATATTTTCAGAATTTTCAATACAATTAACGTAAGTATCTCGCAAGTATCACAGAATTGGCTCTAAAACCGAAATGGCAATGTTTTTTATGATGTGCCTTTCTCAGAGATCTTCTGGAGCGACCGTACACCACCAACACGTTTAACCGTAGACATTTGCGTTGTTTCTGTTTTGTGCTCCCAACTCTAGATCAGCAGAGCGGCTACGGCAAATCCCCGAGGCGAGGCGGCCATCAAAACAGTTACAAGCCGTATTAACGTTTAAACTTCACCAGCAACGTGCAGGTATGTTGTTGCGTTGCTCACGGTGATGCATCTTTTACTTTTCTAAATCATCACGATTTGAACTTTTTGTAATGTACATTGCTTAATTTTTGTTTTTCTTTAAAGTTTCACAGCACCCTGAAGTGCTTTACAGTAGTGGTAACATAGAGACTTTTGGCAGTAATGTAACAGCTGGCTTTTGGCTGTTTCTTGCCATTTTGTAACTGTAAAATTAACAGGTACAGTACTGCTAAATGGGTACCAGAAAATATGGAATTACAAGGAAAGAAAACCGAAGAATGTTGTCTCCTAACTCTGACATATACCTTGTTTGTACCTGCCAGCGGGGACTTCCTTGCAGGCCATGAGCTGACTTCCCGATTGTCTCAGGCCCGCTCAATGCGGACAGGGTACGAGAGGCGTACGCTCTCGAATGCTCCCATTTGGTATGGTCTTCCAACATCCTGTATACGAATTGTAAAAAAAACAAACAAAAAAAGCAACAGCAACTACAGCAACAAAAAAAACAAAACATAAAAAGGACACGTCAAGCTTTTATCTTCTCTTTTGTTTTTGCTTTCCTCTTAAAACTTCTTGGGATTGGTTTTATGTAATGATATATTATAATTTAATGCCATTTTTTACAGGCACCATCAAGTAATGGTAAAATATGACGAGAGCCGGAATAAAATTAACTGTTCACTTTTTGAAGGATACGGCTTTCTCTGGACTTTCCAGTGTTAATATGCACTTCTAATCTTACCTGTAATGCTTGCTTTCTTTATTTGTAGCTCGTGTAGCTGTAATTTCCTGTAGTCCATGAGCTAAAAGCCGGTTTGCACTCGGACGCCGCTGCGCTGGAGAAGTGCTTTTTTTATACTTGTATTGTGTGATTTTTCTACTGACAGCGGTGGAAAAAGCTTCACCTGTAAACAGTGTTAATTTCATCTAACAAATTCTCTTTTTTAACCTTTTGAAATCTTGGAAAAGTCATATTGTTCATGAGAGCTTATGCTTGTAATGCTTTCCTTTTGTCTTTTAATTTCCATCAATTCAAGGTTTTGCATTAAATGTTATGAGCTTTATTGCACAAGTTTTTAATTTCACAACTATTATTCTATTTCAAAGTCATGTCTTGTTGCCTTATCGAAATTATTAAAGAATTGGGATTCCTTTACATTTTATGAGGTTGTGTCTTTCTGAAGCATAATTAATATTTTCTTCTTTGTTTTTCAGATGGAAGGGCGGATTGAAAGTCACCCCTGAGAGGAGAAAACGAGAGGGCGAGACATGTTAAATATGGAGTCGATCAACACGTTACTACACTTTGGTCGCCAGTTCAAATCTGAAATTACTTTGAAGGACACACACTACAGTTTCAAGTGTTATTTCAATTGATAGTCATCCTGACTTTTTGTTTTTGCGTTTAATTTGTTGTTGTAGAGCTTGTGAAAGTTTGTAATCGTATTCCCTGCTGTGTAGCTCTTATACATTTCTGTGTTGACTACAAGTAACCGTAGAGAACCCAAATCATTTAGAAACTTTGTATACAGGTCTATTAATTTATTGCTTACAAGTGCGTACAGAGTGTAGGCCATTTAATATTCATTTCATATTGCAGTATTTTGCTACAGAGTCATGTAAACCATTAAAAAATACTCCAAGATAAATTGTATGAACCTTAAACCTGATATTTCTTCAGAGATTAAAGTAATAGTTCACCCAAAAATGAAGATTGTCATCATTTATTTGCTTTCATGTCATTTCAAACCCATATGTCTTTGTTTTTTTCCTTCAGTGGAACACAAAAGGTGAATCCTTGCTGCTGTTTTTAATATAATAAAAGTGAAAGGGGCTGGAGTCCAGCTCTAAAATAACAAAGATGCCTCATAAAAGTAGTCCATATGACTTGTTTGTTATTCCAAGTCCTCTGAAGGAATATTAAAAAAGACTTGAAGCACATGAGTAATGTAGACTATACTTTTATCTTTTATGATGATCATTTTGAGTTTAACGGCCCTTTCCAGGGAGAAAGTAATTTAACTATTGGGTGAACTGTTTTTGAAAATGTTTTTTTTTTTAAAGAATAGATGTACATGACAATCAGTATTTCCTGTATAGAACACAGTAGCTGTTTCCCAAATGACACACAATGTGTACTTATGCAATATGTACTCAACCATGTACTGAGTGAGTTTTATAACGTTATTTTGTTATCTGACTCTGATAGCCCCTCCCCCTCCACTTTGTAATTTAAGTTGTAACTGTTGAGTGCATGAGGTGGCCATTTTTTCAGTTAAGTGAATCATCCATGTATTTAAAGTGCATTTATTCTGTTTTGAATTTTCATAGTGAACACTAATAAGGGTATAGATACTACAAAACAGGATAGAATAGTGCACACGTACGCGAACTGGATGCACCTAATATCTATATAGGTCATGCATCCTCTTGACAAAGACACGTACTGACTGATACATTGTAGGAGTTTGATTTTAAACTTAAAGATATCAAAAAACTCCAAACTAAACCAACCCATAACATATACTTTAGGTATAACATTAGTGTCATGAGTTAAAGTGGTTTCACAGTTAAACATTCCAGGAATCATATGAGTCATTGTCATATAACATTACAACATTTAAGCCATTCTGAAGACTGGAAGGTCTACTGGAGATATCCAGTTTTTATAAATCTTTATTAATATTATTATTTAATGAAATATAATTGAAAAAGTTTTTGATGTCTTTGGGATGAATATGTCAAGCACAGTGGTTACTCTCCAAGTAAATAAATCCTAAAACATTTTCCAGTTACAATGGCTTATCCTGTATTTAGTCCCATATCATTATAATATACTAAAAAACAACAACGCATATGTATACAAGCCCAGACATTCGTCCCAGATTTATATAGAATATCATAGGAAATGTCATAACAAAAACAGCAATTTATCTATACATAAATCCATATAGTTACTTAACCAGGTTTATAGTTAATAGTTAAAAAATGTAATTAATGTGCCTGTATTAATACAAATTATTGAAATGCATACGTTTTTTGCTATGAAACTGTATTTATGTGGGAATCACGTTCGTTGCTAACAAAATGATCAACACGATGATGGCAAGCACTACCACACCAATTATAATCATCATCTTGGTGTTTCTCCACCACATCTTTCTGGCAACACGCGTGGACGTCTTTTGGAATGAGTCAGCCTAGGCAAGGACAGATAATAATAGAAATAATTATAACGAAAAATGTTTTGTGACTGGTTTTATCAACTCGCATCATGTTTAATTCAATTATGTTCTTTTGAGGTCTTATAAAAGATCACCATTACCAAGAAATATTATATATTGGTATCATTTTAGCCCTTGATGGGTCTCAGAGGCTTTACCGTAGCTTGTAGATCATCTGTTTTGCCGATCAGGTCGTCTAACCTCTCTCCTCTCTCCAGAACTTTGTTGATGTTGTCTTTGAGAATCACTTTAACATCATTGACTTGATCCTGAACTGCAGTGAGTTTGCTAGGCGCTGATGGTTCGGGGTTGTAGTCAGCCTACATTATAAAGAGAAAACATGAAAGTTCATTGCAGGGCCCAACATAACAATACTCTCAAGGGTTCAGAAATAAACCCAGGCTTGGGTCAAAACTGCCCTAGATGTACCACTTTTAGAGGAAATGGTTCTAGAAGCTTAAAGGGTTCCGTCAGGTGCTTCACATGTAGAACCTTTCAGGGGTTTCCATCATTTTATGGATTTTATTAACAGTGTTTTAATCCATTTTTAACTTTTACTAAATTAAACAGCCTGTAAACATACTTTATCACTAGAAAAAAATTGAAATAACCGGTTAAACATGAAAGTATTATGAAGTCATTTAAGACATTTCTCCTCATACAGAACTTTTTTGGTATTAGTTTTTCTCAATCTCTCTCAAATGAGACTTTTTTTCAGATCTGTGAACAATTTGTTTCTTATTCATATCAGATTTGAATTTCTTACTGATTTACAGTTTTGTTTTCAATTGCTAAACATTATTCAATAATAAAGCCACATTTTCAAAACTCTTCATCCGGTCTGCATTACCAACATCTTGGCCAAACAGTTAATCTCGCCTCCAAAAGTCACTCAGAGCAACAAAACACTTCAAATATGTCTCAAAATAAGCTTCTTCCATCAGAACATTAGCAACTATTCTCTTTGAGAAAGCTACACACTGGGAGCATTACATAAATGATGAACTTTTATCTTTGATAAAAGATAAATGATATGTAAAAAGAGAAATCAAAAAGAAGGAACTGAGAAGTTTTTGCTATTTTTCCATCTATTACAAAAAGAAAGAAAGAAAGAAAGAAAGAAAAGAAACATCAACAGCATGTTTAATCCCATATGTGTAGTATTGGAGTCACGGTGGAGCCTTTCTGTGTGGAGTTTGTATGTTCTCTCTCTGTTGGCATTGGTTTTCTTTGGGTGCTTAAGTTTATCCCACAATCTAGAGACATACAGGACAGTTGAACTTGAGACTGTAAGAGAGTGTGAATATGAATGTGTGTGTGTGTTTTCTCTGTGAAGGCTTTGCAAGTATTCTTGAAGTCTGAATGTGGTTGAAAAGTGTTGATGGATTTTGGAAAATGTGCTCATTGAATGCAATTGTGTGTGAAAGAAATAATTCACAGTTTGTTCCGCATTAATTTCTGTCTCACTGAATGTGTGAAGAGTTTTGAAAATGTGGCTTTAGTATCGACTGATAATTGCTAGCAACTGAAAAAAACTGTAAGCAAATTGCATGTGTTTGGCACATGTGTGCAAAAGAGTAAGTACACATTTCTACAATTTGCACAATAAATAAATGCACATGGCTTGTTGATTAAAACCAATGAGTTGATTCTTATTATCAAACTCTTCACAGCTTCTAAACATTCTTTCATCGTGCAAAATGATCCATTCAGTTATCAAAATCTGTCATGCATTTATATTCCATAAATATCTGACATGGAATGTTTGTTATATTGCAGCTATATTGGCAAATGACCTGCCGTTGTAATGAAATAGGAATCACAATTAACCAATCAAGTTTGGAAACTTATAAAAATATAAAATATGAAAAATATATAGAGTTTTCCCAGTACAATCACTACCATTCTTGAACATGGAGGAAAGTCACTACCCTAAACAGCAGCAGCTACAGCAGTACTGTATACATACATGTAAACTGAAAATTCACATGCTTTGGGTGTTACTACGTTTTGCAGATAAAAAATAGTGTTCTGATGTTCCAGCAAATGGTTGTGACAATTGAGCTTACAGTTTCGAGAATGTTAAGACTGTTTCAAAAAATGTGCCAAAGCGATTGAGAAAAACTGTAAGAGTTCTTTAAAACTGAGTCAAAGACCCTAGGGATCTATTTTGCCAAGTAAGACGTATTCCTGGATCAACATCTTTTGTTACTTGCACTTGCAGAATTATTGGTTCAAATAACTAATTTATCATGAAATATGTCAAAACATCACTGTAAGACAAAAAATACAGTACTGTACAATTTAAAAATGTCAAATCTGAAAACATTGTCTGGAAACATTTGATTATAGAAACAGTGTCTGATAAATAATGATGATGAAATATTACATCCAGGGATAATGCCATCCAATTGGTTCATATTCCATGATAATTTTTCATTATCTTTAAAATTTCATGATCTACAGAACATTGTTTGCCCGTTTCCAGAAAACTGTACATTGAGAGCAAAGCAACAGTGATACTGAGCAGCTGATAGTGAGTGAAATGTGAATTGTTGCATTTTGAAATAATAATACTGTAATGTTTTGCTGTGTTATTCCGAACAGTTGATTTTAGTTCAGTGAACAAATGAATTTAGGTTCATGCAATTGGGAAAAGAGTTAGTTTTCAAAAAATGTGCATTTTGATTGTCGGATATGAGTTTTGTGTCTAGTTTTGAAAAATGACACGGTTAAGACATTAGTGAAAAAGTGATACATACACATATATTGTATATGGTATGGTATGACAAAGCCTTGTTTGAAAGTTTTGAAAGAAAGTGAGACATGATAGATAGATAGATAGATAGATAGATAGATAGATAGATCTGTAGAAGTATATGTAATATAGAGTTGTAATATAACAGTGCAAATTATTTAACACAAAATAATTATTTTGATAAACATCAGTCAACATGTTACTGAAAGTATAATAGTAATAGTAGTAAAAGAAAGTAATATAATATTTTAAATTAGACAGAATATCATTGTTGACTTTTCTATTGCATCTAGAATTTCCTTCATGGTCGCCATAGACTTCCTTACTGACAATTGAATTCAGTCCAAAGATCGTCATATACTGTCCACTATAAAAACTTAAATATTCAATTTCATGTATTAATGTTCTTTGATGTCATACTTGTTTATATGTACTTAATATTTCTTGGAACACATACTTCATCTCAACAGGCCGGTCAAACCCTTGAACAAATAACCATTTAAATAAACATTTAACTAACAAACAGCCGAGGCTTTATTGTGTACTTACCATTCTGGTACTTTTGTGAAACTTCCTCAAATGTCAACTGTAACTGCCGAGGGTTTTTAAAAGTTCAGACCAAAATTGCAATCATAGCTTAAAGGGTATGACTTCTAGAGGCAACTTCTCATTCCCGTGATCTACAACGCAAGTACAAAAGAACAGGATGAAACATTATAGAACTCATTTGCAAACAGAGCTTCCCCTCCCAGACAGATTGCACATTAACCAGCAGCCCAAGCACGACACTTCCTCCCGGCTCCTCCTCACTCTGGCCCAGCCCACCATCTGCTGTGAGCCTCTGCTCATATACACTAGATTGTGCAAAAAGCAGCTCCTTTTGATCAGGTTTGTTTACAAAAGTAAAGCAGAGTTTGGTACGGCTGGATTTGAGACCCACTGTTTGTTATTTCTTTATAGATCTACCTCAGAAACACCTTCAGAATTGCATAATTTGATGACTTTACTGGAGAACATAACGAGTTACATGACAATCTTACGGTATATCTAGGTCATTGTTATGTTTCTTAACCCTCTGGTGCTCTTCAGTCACTTTTAACTGAAAACTGTTGTTCAATTATTTATTATTTTACTTCATCTGAATAGTATGACACTTGGTGAATTTTGTGGCACTAGCTATGAGAACACACACACACACACACACACAGGTTTGTTTGGCCATTTCATTGAGGACATTCCATAGGCGTAATGTTTTTTTTACTGTACAAACTGTATATTCTGTCCCCCTACACTACCTCTACCCCTAAACCTACCCATCACAGAAAATGATCTGCTATTTTAGATTTAAAAAAAAAATAATTCTGTATGATTTATAAGCTTGTTTCCTCATGGGGACCAAACAAATGTCCCCACAAGATCAAAATTTACTAGTATTACTATAACTGTAGGGACATTTGGTCCCCATAACGTGGGGAATACCTGCCCACACACACAAACACACACACACACACACACAAATCAGTGACATGATTCAAAAAGGTTAAATGGTCCTAAATAATAGTCACACTTGTACGCATCATGGTAAAAAATTACCATCATAAAAATAAATGGGAAACAGAAAAAAAATCTAAAAATATAGAGAATTTTGGGGCACAATCTACAAATCAGCCATGATGCAGGAAAATATGCACAGCAATGAAGGGGTTAATTGAAAATAATTAAAAAATATTAGAAAAAAATATTTTCAGTGGAAACTAATATAAAATGGATCATTATTAACATAAAGCTCCCTCAAAATACAAAATAATAAATAAAAAATATTACTGAAAAAAAATATATTACAATGATTTTACTGAAAAAAAAAGAAGTTACATTTGAAGTGTTCGGCCAATTTGACTGGGAGGAACACCAGAGGGATTGATTAATCTTAAATTAAATTATGCGTTAGCAAGATTTTTTATTCATGATTTGTATTTGGTTACAGTAACTGTGAGTAACTGTGAGTTACCCCCCCCCCCCCATGAAATTGTACAATATTTTGAGTGTACAATATTTTAGTTTGATAATGACTTTTTATTTTATATTTTTAGGGGATTTTGTGTACTAAATTATATTTATGGAATAGTTATGATCTATTTTATTAACTGTTAATCCCTAAACCTAAACTGTCATAAATCTTGAATGCTTTGGAGCACAGACACTTGGCAGATTATTGCTGAAGTGAAAAAAGTGAAACTAAAAAAGTTACAGAAGTTTAAGTTTATTATTATGAAAAATACATAAAAACACTTTTGAAATGTTATATGAAATATATATTTTCCAAAACTAGTTTTACGCTGAAACTGTGAGCAAATCAAAGCCATAAATCAAAACAAGTTGTGTTCAAAATCTGAGCTCAATGTCTCAAAAAATGAGCTTTCAGTACGATTTTGTTTGGGAAATCTGGTTCCCATTCGTTTCCAATGCAGTCATTTTTTATCGCAAACAAAGTATGACAATTTCTTTCAGGACCATTCAAATCATGTCCTTTAAAATGTTTTTTTTTCGTGTTCACATAGCAAGTGGTAAAACCTTCACCAAGTTTCGTACCATTCCGATGAAGAATTAAAAAAAAAAAAAAAAAAAAAAAAACAAACATAAAATTGTCAAAACTGGCCAAACAGCACCAGGATGTTAATGTATCATACGCAGCTTCAGCTGTTTATAGATTCATAATCATTCCTTGGGACTTTAACCTCAGCAGATGACTTGACTACATTGTTAAATATTAAACAAGTAATAATTTTGGATAACAGAAAGGAAAGACACTGTACAAATAAGTTGTCAGATATGTTTTTTGTGACATGAGTTTTTTATAATAACAATATACACTACTGTTAAAAAGTTTGAGTCAGTGAGATTTTTAAACGTTTTTGAAAGGAATTTTAAGGCTGCATTTATTTCAAATACAGTAAAAACAATAATATTGCAAAATATTATTAAAATTTAAAATAACTGTTTTCTTGTGAATATTGTAAAATGTAATATATTCCTGTGATCAAAGCTGAATTTTCAGCATCATTACTCCAGTTTTCAGTGTCACATGATCCTTCAGAAACAATTCTAGAATGATGAAACATTTCTGATTGTTATCAGTGTTGAACAGTTGTGCTGCTCATATTTGTGTGGCAACCGTCATTTCTTATACACATTTATATATATATATATATGTTAATATGACTAAATAGGATGGCCTATATTTGATTGCTTGTTATTCATCTAGGCCTACATCTGCATTGTAGCATTACAGTAGCATTGTTTAGTTTTACATTTAGTGGCCAAACTATAGGACAAATATTATTGTTAATATTATATCATTTGCAAACGCTGTTGTCAAACGTCAGGTGCACAAAACTCGCTTTCACTGTACGTAGTTCACTTCTATAGTGACGCATAGTGTTTTTCAGGTGCCACGTAGAGGCTTGTTTATGCGCGTATGGCAGTGGTTGTACATTAAAGGCAGCATATACTTATACACTGTTTTTTCCTTCTACGAGAGTAAATATCTTCCTCTACCTCCACGGCGCGCGCTGAGGCTCATAAAGCCGAATTCTCCATAGAGATGCATTCTAATCTTCAGGACGTTATCGGTATTACTTGAGACATTTATTGACTAAAAACTGAAATTAAATCTTAAATCTCTTCATTCCAATGATTGGTGCATGACATACAAATAAAAATATGATTTAGAAATCTTTATAAAATAAGTACATATACTGTAATCACAAACGACTGTGATTGGTCGAATCTGAGCAGCGCTGAGAAAAGTACGTGAGAAAAATGTGACAACACTGTTTCGCTAACACTCCTTAACGATTTTAATAACCACAACAATCGAAAACACACTTTAAATATACAAACAGCACACGTCAGGGCAGCTAACACCCATCTCATTTTCTGACTGGTCACTACAAATGGCACTAACCGCTTGCGTGGTCAACGAGAGAACTTCAGGCGAGAATCACTATTTTGCTTCCCCTACCGGCCGCTTTAAGAACATCAAGCATCAAGTCAACACGAAATTCCCGCTTGAAAACTCGTCAGACCGTTTTTAATTCGCTCTCATTTGACACGAGGACGCTTTTTATAGCCAAGACAACGGTTTATGGTCGTCTATATTTATATTCTTAGATGACAGGAGTCGCTTGTGATTGGTTGAAGCAAAACTAACTCTAAAGCCACGCCCATTAAAGTTCCTCATACTTAAGACTGGCTGCAAAATTACACTAGACGGTTTTGTTGCAGTTATAAAGTTGTAGTTTTGTCCAGTCTGCATTCATCATGAATCCCTTTGGATGTAAGAAATCAGGAAAAACTTTCCTTTTCACATCTGAGTCTGTAGGGGAAGGACATTCGGGTAAATATGAAACACGTTTCATGCTCTACATGTTGAAATGCGCAGATATTACTGTTAGTTAACATTACATTTATTATACTGTTGCATTACTTACATTATAATGTCATATTAATGCAGTACATTGGTTTCAATGCGCTGTATAAAATACATTTACTATTGTGATAAACATCCTCAGTTTCGCTGTACGCCACATGTCTGTACATGCCCCGTTATATATATAGTATAGAATAGATAGTCCTAACATTGAGAATTGATAATGATCAATGAACAATCAATAAATAATTAGCACCGCCAAACAAAATCTTCGTAATAATGTATCTGTTTCTGACAGATAAAATGTGTGACCAGATTAGTGATGCTGTTCTGGACGCTTACCTGACACAGGACCCGGACTCCAAAGTGGCCTGTGGTACGAGGATCACATGACATTTCAAATCATCACAAACGACATTATGTTGACTAACGAATGCTTGGTATTACAAATATGAATCCAATAAATTTGAATGTTTTTTATTTATTTATTTATTTTTTACACACACACATATAGACATCCCCATTGCTTTTCATGGGATCTTTACATAAAAATCTTTTCCAATTTTTCGAACAGAGTGTGTGTCCAAGACTGGTATGATCCTTCTGTGTGGTGAAGTGACTTCAAAAGCTGTTGTGGATCTTCAGACAGTGGTTCGAGACACTGTCAAGAGCATCGGATATGACGACTCATCTAAGGGTATGTATACACACACGTATATGCATATACATTTTTACAATTATAAAACTCAGCAGCCATTACTCCAATCTTTAAAATCGGCATAAGGCTGAAGTTTTTTCCTCTAATTGTGAGGTGTATATCTCAGTGAAATGACTTCTGGAACAAGAACAAATGTAGGGCGGGACTTGATTTTGTCCATGGGGAATTGGTTGAATGGTCGTGGTTTGCTATTGGTGAATCTCATGTGAGTGACAGGTTGCCCCACTCGCGTGAAAGTAAACACGTCATCAGAGAAGAGATATCGCTGCTACAGGGAGGGGTTATTTTGTTATTTTGATTAAAGATTACGAGAGTACATGAATTTAAAAATAATAATAAAAAAAAAAAATAAATGCAGTAATCAATAAAAACCCCCAAGAACTGTCAATTTTGATTTCAAGGTGACTTTAATGTCACTTGATCCTTCAGAAATCATTCTAATGTGCTGATTTTCTGCACAAGACGCATTTCTGTTCATTATTATTAATGATGAAAACAGTTTTGCTGCTTCATATTTTTGTGGAAACTGTGATACACATTTTTTTTAGGTTTCTTTAGGTTGTATTCTTGCTTAATAAAAGTATTAATTTTCTTTTTGTTTAGAATACGTTATGTATATACCAATATTGCCATATTTATTTAAGCTTTATTAGGAAAGGGACATAGTGATGTAGAAAAATATGAGATGGGATGAAAAAATATATTTCAGTGCTTTTACTTTCCCTCACAAAAACTTTTGTGTTCGCTTGCAAAGACCACAGCATTTTTGCAAAGTTTCTCAAGGGAATGCAAAACTTTAGTGAGAAGTTTTACCTCCCATCTAATTTTTTCCATCACCATGTCCCTTTAGGGGCTCTATAGATTGAGTATTATGAAAAATAATATGATTATCATGTGATTTCTCCAGGTTTTGACTATAAGACGTGCAATGTGCTGGTGTCACTGCAGCCTCAGTGCGCTGAGATCACTGACTGTGTGTTTGAAGGCAGAGACATGGAGGAGATTGGCGCAGGTGATCAGGTCAGCATATTCTGTTCAAAAATAGTATTTTGCTTTCATTTTACAAATATGTTTTGTAAACGTATAAACATGATAAAAGTGTTGTGTGACTCTAGGCAGGGAAATAAATAGCATAATTGTAATTATAATTTCTATATTTATCCTCCCATTTTTATGGAAATGAATGCATTAAGAACAGTAGTAAACAAGATAATAAATGGATCCCAGTAATTATATTTTATAATAACGATAATACTATTGTAAAATAAATAATGAAATAATATAATATAATTAGATAATATAAAAAAATAATATAATATATAATAAAATAAATGTTAGATTTTTTTTAGATAAAACATGTTCAATTGTATCTTGTATCTTGAAGATATGAAAAAAATGTAATAATTAATGCTGAATAATTAATGTTGTCTGATTTCTCACCAGGGTTTAATGTTTGGCTATGCCACTGATGAAACAGAGGAGTGTATGCCGCTCACCATCCTACTAGCTCATAAACTCAATGCCAAAATGAAGGAACTTTCAAAGACTGGAGTTTGTCCTTGGATTCGTCCAGATTCAAAAACGCAGGTGAAAGTTCTCTTTAAAATGATAGGGGTTTAAGGAAGTAAACAACTAATCACCCGCAAGCTGTTATCTCTGTGAACTAATAGTTCAAACGCAGCAGATAATGTTGAGATTTTCAATTATTAACAATTGCAGGTGACCGTGGAGTATCGTGACAACATGGGTGCCATGGAGCCTGTTCGAGTTCATACCTTAGTCATCTCAGTTCAGCACAGTCCTGACATCACGCTGGAAGATATTCGTCACAATCTGATGGAGAAAGTTGTAAAGACGGTCATCCCTGCCAAATATCTGGATGATAAGACAATTTATCACCTGCTGCCTAGTGGGAAATTCCTTTTCGGTGGTCCACAAGTAAGCATACACAGTAACTGTTTTTTAATTATGTTTGCTAAGGCAAGCATCAGTAATAAGGCTCGTGCACATCAAGGATAGTAACTATAACAATGACTAAGTTTTAATAATCGTTATAATTCTACGAGAACAGCAAAATCACACTGCCGCTATAACGAAAATGACACAGAGGAATGATATGGTTGGAATCACTTTCAGAACATTTTTTCCAGCTGATGAATGATAAGAACATTGACAGCCAATCAGAATCCATCTTGCTTTAAAGAGTATGATTTTATATTTGATTATAATTTTAACTGTAGTGTGTTATTTGATATTACATTTAAAGTTTATATAATTGCATTGAATTACTGAAATAATTTTTTCCACAACATTCTAATTTATTGAGATGCACCTGTATATTGTTACAATTTAGTACATTAAAAATATACAATAAATGTGTGTGTGTGTATATATATATATATATACACACACACACTCAGGGTTATATATTCTTACAGAGGTTTGAATAGATGCCTTTTGTAGTAAAAAATGTGGGTACTTTGCATACATGTTTGAGCAGAATGAGTTTGCAGAAGTTTGAGCGGTAGAGTTACAGATGCTGAAGCAAAAAGTGTTACCTAGTCTCCCCCTAATTATAAATATATTTAAATACATTACATTCAGAAGTAACTCTAACCATATGTCCAACTTAACCATTACAAAGAGTTAAGGTTCCAAAAAGTTCAGATTTTTAGTGCATTTTAGTGCATGCAAACAATGCATTTAATATAAATTTGACTACATTTTCATTTATTTGCAATTAATAAGTAATTAAATGTCATTACATTCACTTTACATTTAAAGGGTTAGTTCACCCAAAAATGAAATTTCTGTCATTAAGTAGTCACTCTCATGTCGTTTCAAACCCACAAAACCTTCATTCATCTTCGGAACACAAAGTAAGATATTTTTATTCCTCATTTCTTTTTATTGACATTTATGCAGACAAATAAAAGATGTTACAACAATTGCAAAATGAGACAAGGTGTCTTGAGAAGAAAAAAAAAAATGAAAACGCAACCGAACAGGTCAGCACAGCCACATAGACTCCACCCAGCAAACTCCCACCTCACCCAATCCACCATTTAAAAATAAATAAATAAAATTGTAAACAAACAAACTGTAGAAAGTAGAAGAAAAGTCTCTCCCCCCAAAGAAGTCTAAACAGGAGGTTCTGGCATCACGGTGAGGCCCTCAATAGTAGCCAGTACAGAGCTCCACGTTTTATAAAAGGATCTCAGCGATCCTTTTAGAGAGTGTCTAATGTTTTCAAGGTGGATGCATTGCAATACCTCCCTTCTAATTAAGATATTTTTGATGAAATCTGAGAGTCATTCTGTCATCTGTAATTTTATGAAGCGACAAGAATACTTTTTGTGCGAAAAAATAAAACAAAAATAATGATTTTATTCAACAATTTCGTAGGAACGCAGTTCAGCGCTTCCATGTTTAAGTCTTAATGCCGGCTCAGTATTGGCCAGCTTCTGTGTCGTGCCACTCACGTGAACAGCCAATACTAAGCGCTGCACTGCATTCACTGCGTCAACTGCGTATGACAACAGTTCAAATTGTTAAATTAAATCGTTATTTTTGTTTCGTTTTTGCACACAAAAAGTATTCCTGTTGCTTCATAACATTAAGGTTGAACTACTGTAGTCACATGGATTATTTTAACAATGTCTTTAATATTTTATGGACCTTGAATGACTAATGAATAATTATATTGCTTTTTACGGGAGATAAAAAAAAAAACGAAGGTCTTACAGGTTTGGAATGACATGATGGTGGATAATTCACGACAGAAATTTTTGGGTGAACTAACCCTTTAAATATACTATTTCTGTAGTAAGTACTATTTTAAATGTATGCTAAAGTGTACTTCTTTTTCACAAGGGGTGTCAGTGTTGTGAATGCTGCTGTTTTTTAGGGAGATGCTGGTCTCACTGGTAGAAAGATCATTGTGGACACCTATGGTGGATGGGGTGGTCATGGCGGTGGAGCCTTCTCTGGTAAAGATTACTCCAAAGTGGATCGATCGGGTGCTTACGCTGCCCGGTGGGTGGCCAAGTCACTCGTCAAAGCCAAACTGTGTCGGAGAGTTTTGGTTCAGGTAAGACTTCTATCTGGGATCAGGTGTCAGTTTAGTAGGATAATGTATGTGTATATGGCATAAATAAGTATTATATAAATTTAATAAAAGTACAAAATTTGATTTAATTTGTGTCAAACCATAAAAAGACATCAAGCTGCAGTAACATTTTAAAAGTAGCCATAGTGGCTGCAGTAAAAGCATGATCACATTAGTAAAAAAGGCCCCTGTATGAAGCACAGCATTTTTGTTGGTCAGTGCAGTGGTCGATGCAAAATTCCTTATGCAAAATTATGGATTTTTTTGACTGAAATGAAATTTTGCAGCGCAACGTAAATGTGACTGCACCATAAAACAGCAGGAAAGTATTGATGAAGAGTGATGAAATTAAATGCAAGACTGTATTGTTAATATTGTATTTTTGTTACAGATCTCGTATGCTATTGGTATTAGTCACCCTTTGTCGGTGTCTGTCTTTCATTACGGCACATCAACGAGAGATGAGGACGATCTTTTAGAGATCGTTAAGAAAAACTTTGACCTGAGGCCAGGGGTCATTGTCAAGTAAGTATACACATATAGTGTAGTATATTGTAGAGTAGAACATTGTATTGCCTGAAAAAATATCTATTTGTTTTTATTATTTTTTAACCATATCTATCTATAGTTATAAAGGTAGGTGGAAATTCAGACTATGTCTACAGTAATCCTGATATATGTAAAAACTGTGTTTTTGTTTCAAAACACTCTGGCATTTTCAAGAATTTTCCAAAATGAAACATCTGAAAACATTTAAATAATCTTACTACGCATGTATAAAGTGTACAGAGAGCTCACACATAATAACATTTTCATGCTATTCTTCTGGCAGAGTCATTTTATTAGCAAAATCTCTCACCGCTTACTGGTGTGTCTCGGTCGCACTCAAAATCGATATTCCATGTATGGTCTAAAACACATTTGCCCTTATGTTTTTCTACAATTTTCTGTCATCTTTGCAGGAATTTATTATGAAGATTGTACAAAGTAACATTTATTTTTAACAACACTATGAAAATTAATTGCAAGAAAACCATGGCAGTATAACCATATATAAACTCTATGGACAAAGTACAGGAACACACCTCTCAATTATTGAATTGAGGTGTTTCAATCAGACTCGTTACCACAGGTGTATAAATCCAGCCTGTAACCATGCAGTCTGCATTCACAAACATCTGTGAAAATTAAAAAATAATGGGTCATTCTGAAGAGCTGATTGAATTCAAGATGGTACAATGGGAGGATGCCAATAAGTTAGCAATAAGTGAGTACCTGAAATTTTAATCTTTGCTAGATATTCCATGGTCAACTGTAAGTGGTATTAATAAAAGTGGAAGTGTTTAGGAACAGGAGCAACTCATCCATGAGGTGGAAGACCACATTAAGTCACAGAGCGATGTCATTACAGTCGATGTTGGTGTAATGGCCAGATATGCCAATATTTTGCCCATATATAGTGCATTTATGGGTAGTGTGCATGACATGACTAAACATGCATCATTGTTTTCAAGTACCTCAGTTTTCACAGTCCACACTGTAATGCAAAAATAACATTTCCAAATCTATCCACTTTGGATAATGTCTCCAAACAGCAGTTTTCACTGGACAAAAGTGTGAACAGAAGGCCAAAATTTAGAGAAAAACATGCTTTCAAATGTATTTGGATTAGTGTAGACGTAGCCTTGGATTTGTGGGAATTATAACAGAATGTGAATTCAGCAATAATTTCATCTTACAGGGAGCTTGATCTGAAGAAACCAATCTACCAGAAAACAGCCTGCTATGGACACTTTGGACGAGAGGAATTTCCTTGGGAAAAGCCGAAGAAACTCATCTTCTGATACTTTGACACAAAGAATTACAATAGTATCTACATTCCTTTCATGTTTTAACGATTATGATAGTATTTGCACTAATGAATCTTTCAAAGCTTTACTGTGATCAAGACTTTATAAATGGTTTAATTTAGACATGATTTCATATTCTATACAGTAAATCAGAATGGAGCATCTTTAATATGAATTAATAGAATAGTTAGTTAATGAATTATGTGGAAAATGTGATTTTGTTATATTCTTGCATCTTATGGATCATATAACTGATGACTGAAGGGGCAAAACCCCTTTTAATGATATTAGAGTTATTACATAATTTTCCTTTTTTTAATGTATATCAAGTCAATTGTCAATTAATAACACTCCTTTCATGGTTACCAGCACCAGTGTCTACTCATTTTAAAGTATTCAGAATATATTACCAGTTATTTATTAGGTTTTACTTAAAATTTAGTGTATATCTGTCCTGTACCCCAAAAAAGAACGGCAATTATGTTGAAAGACTTTTTTTTTTTTTTTACAATTTATTCAACACTCAACAAATCAACAAAATACTATTCAACAAATACTATTTACAATATGGCAATTCATTGCATTTTCTTCATCACTATCACATCAGCTTTGAACCAACATTTAAGTTATTATAGTTATGTTATTGTGGCAGCTGTGTGATATTCCAGTGGAAATGAATGGATGATTGTTTCCTTGTCCGATATCAGAGACGTGACTTGGTCTTTGTCGCATATGAAAAACACTGAAGAAAAGCGATTTGTTAAAGTGGGAGTCAAACGGGATCATGTCTTATTCCGGGGTGAATCACAGTACGGCACATTTTCCAGCAGGAGACTCTTGCGGGGCCGCAACACTACAAAATATAAGCAATGATTATTAGCCCGAGGAAATAATCATTTGAATGTCAAAATTAGGATGTATCTAACAAAACTCAAGTTTAGTCATATTTCAACCTCAAAATTTCATTATGCCGATGTAAAAAAAAAAAAAAAAAGATTTACAATACAGAATAAAATAAATCAACTTATGTGTTTCTAAAATATGCATACGATTTAAATGATAAAGTATACATGGGTACAACAAAAAAACCATAGTATTTGTTTTACCATCTGAATTTATGCTTATTTAAAACTATTTCTTTAATGAAAAACTATTAATTTTCAGTTTTCATTTAATTTCAATAAAAAAAAAAAAAAACATTTAATTTTGCTTAAATTACATGGAAATACCATCATGCAAGAAATACTAAATGGATAAAAACATACAAAACTTTGTCTATATTTTGGTGTGAAATGTGACCTGAACGTGTTTGTGAGATTCACCCATAATGTCACACAAATCACTTACAGACTTTACTTTCTTCCACATGCTCAACCTGTATCACACTCTCGCGAAGGATGGTCTCAACTGATCGGGCCATTTTAAGCATCTGAAAAGAAAGAGCGTATTAAATATTAAGCTTTGTGATTCCTGCCGAGATCTCTGAGCCTCAAGAGTCAGAAGTTTCAAATCTTTAATATCTATTAATGAAATAAATATAAAAAACACACTTATTTTATTTCAGCTAGTTGTCAGTGCAACAATCTGATTTTTGTTCAGTTGTACAAGTACTAAAATATTTCTTATTATATAGTCTAAAATAACTAAAACAAACTATATAGATATTTAAAAAACAAAAATATAATAAAAATGACAAAAAATGTACTAAATTTACTGAAACTTATTGATGAAATGATAATAGAAAAATAAGTGTAACAATAAATTTTCATTTATTAATGTGAACTAACAATAAAAACTAGTTAATGTTAATCTCAGCATTTACAAATACATTTTTAAGATCAAATATTGCATCTGTTAATATTAGTTCATGCTGTGTAAAGTATTTTACTCATTACCATAATGACATTTAATTTAAATGTTAACAAAAACAATAAGAGTCTATCAATGGTAGGACATGTGACTTGCCTCTTTAATATTTTCTTCTGACGTTTCATTCTTGTTCTTTTTGAATTCTTCATTGATTTTTAACCTGGCAGCTTCATGTCCAGAGGGGAAAAAACGTGTATTAGACATTTACTAAGACACCTATGCAACAGAAACAGAATTTTAATAAAATACTAAAATACAAATTCTAAATTATTATTTTTTCAGAACGTAACTATTCGAAAAATACAAAGCAGTAATTACAATTAAACAAAAGCAGGAAAACATAAAATGTATTACATGAATAAATATAATAAATGTCAGTGGAATATAATGCACGTTAGGAATGTAGAAACTGTTTTTGGTAGCATTTGAGTTCTCAATATTGGTGAATGTGTTCAGTAAACACAGAGAGAGACCTGTCAGAGCTCTGCCATCATCTTTAAAAACATCTCTTCTTGTCTTGTGCAGATCTTTGAACACCCGCAGCACCTTTTGAATAAACATATAAAGAAATATAAAGCCACCTATTTAATCAGTTTAAGAACAGCCTCTCCATTTACCGAGTTTGCTAATAAACACAGCAGATAAACAGTGTTAAATAAAAAATAACTAATAATGTAACTTTAGAAAACATCTACACTGTAAATGTTTGTTGTTTCTCACCTTCAAGCGTGTCCCCATCATGTCAGAACCTTGCTCTTTTGACCGTTTGTGCTATATAATGGCGCACAGCGCCGCCTGCTGTACTGGAGGACGCGCTAACTCCGCGAACACTGCACGTGCATGAAGTTTTATTTGCACTAATTTGCGATTCATTAATAAATTATAGAAAATTCTTATTTGATGTATTTTTCTCACAATAATGTTACTAAAAGGTTTGAAGGAGGTCAATAAGCACGATATTGGTCATCTCCAAATATGTGAAATTATTTATTTATTAGTAATATTGAACATTTAATTGTTTCTTATCATTTTAAGACTTACATTTTGATTTTAACTATTCTATAAGATTGTTTTTATAAGGACGTACTTATATTTACCAATTCAATTTAAACAAATACTTCTCAATGTTATGCCCTTTTTCTTAAGTTGACTGTCTTACCTTAAAATCATAAAGATTTGCAATATTACCCTGAACATAAGCTTCGGCATCAGCCAAAATTTCAGTATTTATTATTGTTATTAGTTTAAAACACAAAAAAATCGGACATTAGCAGGTTTTCCATGAGTATAAGAAGCTCGATCACATAAAGATGGTTTAATAAATGTATTAAATTCCACAAGACTGAACAACAAAATAGTGCAAGACAGGCAAACACCAACGAACAAGAACTATTTATTAATCAAACAGGCACACAAACAGTACAAATGTTCAGATGAGTCTTCCACACGTGTCTTGATCTGAAATGACAGAACAAAGAAGGAAATGTTACAGCAACAGGAAAACTTCCCTGAGAATCATGAAAAAGTTGAAGTTCGCCCCTCATATAACAGTAAATAATCCTTCCCCTGTGATCAGGGTCAGATGGGTAGTGTTTTTAATCATTGGGTAAATTCAAATATAAAGGTTATTCTAAAAAAAATCAGTGGCCTAAACGTAATATTTTCCTCTACCTTTCAGTCGTGCTTCTCACGGCCTGTCCCGCTCACATCGATCTCTGCAGCTCGAGAGAATCTTCTTCTGTGGTTGTTTCAGCCAGAGCCGCTGTAACGCATTACTGCCGCCCTCGGTGGCAATGGATATTTAGTGACGTTTGCTTTCGAAACTTTATTGCTTCGTGAAGCTTCGAAACATTTTGAATCGTTTGTTCCGAATCTGTGAATCGGAGCTTGTTTCAAAAGGTGGGTGTTTTTCTGAAAACTATTTCAGCAAACGAGGCTTTATTTGTCAAATTGTTTCAAACATTTGTTTGTTTGACATTTATACCTCTTTGTACCCTTATTCTGAATTTCATAATATTACCCCAGTACTTAGGTTATTTATAAATAAATACCCCTAATATTTCTGTAGTTGTTTTTCTCTTTTTCTTGTTATTGTTTTTGCACTCATTATTGTATTTTGTTCAACATTTTCTTTATAATGTTATAATAATAAAAAAGAATATTATTTGGTTTACCAACGAACGAGTTAACTGATCGTGGGTCAGTTTTATAATGTAGGTACATTTTTAATGAATTTATGGGTGATAAAACAAGAATAATAATACTTGGTTTATTGGCATAGTTTGCCATGTTTTGCCTAATAACACACTCAACAAACACTTACACATTAAAATGAAAGAACATAAATCTGACAGAAACTTTGTATTTGTTGGTATTTAGTTATTTTTATTTTACTTCTAATAGATTACACTTTTCATGTAAAAAATGTACAATTTGTTTGGAATTGGATGGTACATGTGAGTCACACATATTTGGGTTGAGTTTTGGTTGCATTACGGCATTTTGACCAACAGGTGGCGCCAGCCGAGCGATTAGAAATAGTGAATTGTTCAGCGAAACGATTGATTCAATTGAATAAAATTCGTTTCTCCTGGGATACACAACAATTACATAAAACCTTCGATTAAACCAGTGAAAAGAAAGAAATGTGTTCGTATCAGGAATTATTTTTTTGCATCTCAGTGCATCCTAAGACTTTTAAGAGAAGAAATGATAACTTTTAATTTGAAAATAGATGACGCTTTCCGGAAGTGTACGTCTCTGTTACGAGTCAGCTGACAAGTGTAGTTCCGCTTCTGCGCGGTGGCTGTCAGCTGACAGATGTTTGCTGCCTCGGTGAAATAAAAACACCTGCGCGATCAGAGATCAGCAGCAGCGCGATGAGTGCTGGTACTCCCCGATCACTGGCCTCGTCCGGGCAGAAGTCCATCCAGGACATCTGCCACCCTCTGTCCGCCGAGGAGTCCGCGCTGAGCCGCAGCCCAGATGTGCTCAACCCCAGCGGTGCCGGAGAGAAGGTGAGATCAGTGCTGTGTCTCGAAATACATCAGCTGTCTTGGGGCAACACGAGCCCAGAGCTGCCGTCTTAGTGTTTGAGAGACGCTGCTCTACAACACATCAACACTAACCATGTCCATTTAAACCGTGTCATTCTGTGTCTGAAAATCAAGTAGAGTTTATCCAGCCACAAACGGTAAACGGTGAATTTCATCAATTTGCACCTTGATAATACCACGCTTTCCGTCACTGGTGCCATGGGAATATAACACGTTCTGAGTAAAAAATGATTCTTCTGAATTTGAAAAAATGAAAAAATGAAGTTTTTCATAAAACAAATATTATTGGAGTACGTTTTACTGAAAAATGCTATTTCAGTTTATGTACTTCACGTTTAATTTAGTGTGTTACTTGCCATTTCTTTGTAAGTGTTTTTGAAATTTTACTAGCAATTTGTGAAGTGAAGATCATTTCATTTGTAATTAAAAAAATCAGTGTTGTTTTTGAACATTCATCATGGTATTAATGTGTTGTGTGTTATAGTGCTGCTGTGATTTTTGAACATACAACCATAACATTTTTTTTGTATTTGCCATGTTAATACCATGGTGGATATGTATTATACCTTGTAAATGCCATGAAATATGAATATGGGGATTATTCAGTATGATGCTGTGGATTGGTAATGATATATCATAATTGATGTGAACCATCACTATATTTTTTTGTTTGTTTGTTTTTGTGGGTGGTATGGAGTGTATTTTTAGCATATGTTTGCTCATTAAAAAAACAAACAAACAAAAAACAACAACAATATGCTTGCTATAAGAAATGGAAGCATATATTTTTTCTGCTTTTTAGGTGTTTTGTGTAAGATGCTGAGAGGTTTGATTAATAAGTATAATGAAATTAAATTAAACTGAAGTTTTTGTTTGTTATTTATATGGCGGGTATTATTTATATTTGTGTTGCATGAAAATATAATATGCAGCAAAGATTTCAGCATATGATATATAAATTTTTGTCCTGAGAATTGAAATCACAAAATTTAAGTTGCAGTGAAAAATTAAGATTTTTTTTTTTGTATGAATGCACATAACACGTTATGAAAAGGAATGTGTGCAGTGGAAACTATAATCAGTCCGAGCTCTAGATGTGTATCATGTCTGTGTTCCGGTACAATAGAGCTGTGTAGAGCGAGGCACAGCCCACTGAGACGCTCTTCTACTCCTTTGTTTATTGTGTTTTACACATGACACATGAAGAGCTCTTGTTGAGCTGATAGATTTACTGTTGCCACATTTGCACTGTGGCTTCTCTGTTTATTGGATATTTTAATTTTGTGCAAATGCTGGGAATTCTTGTTTGGTTTATATTGTATATGATTTTAGGTTTGTATTATTTATCTGTTCTTCATTGTTATTATTATTAGAGATGGATGGAATCAGATTGGAAGCTTACATAAGCCATATTTAGATTCAGCACTGCAATATCTTATATATATATATATATATATATATATATATATATATATATATATATATATATACTGCAATATTCAGCACTGCAATATCTTATATATATATATATATAAGATATTGCAGTGCTGAATATTGCAGTATATATATATATATATATATATAATATAATATCTATATATATTTGTATAATGCTGCACGATTTTGGATAAATTGAGAACAAAGTTTTTTTTT
This sequence comes from Zacco platypus, assembly GCA_038088235.1. Classification (NCBI taxonomy): domain Eukaryota; kingdom Metazoa; phylum Chordata; class Actinopteri; order Cypriniformes; family Xenocyprididae; genus Zacco; species Zacco platypus. The sequence continues at coordinate 21,750,587 of CM076086.1, read as the reverse complement.
TTTAATTTCAAATAGAGATTTACAGAGAAAGTAAACAATAACATGTAACTTAAAGGTTCTGACAAAATGTTAATAGCTGTGGTCTGTTTAAAAAATGTTCAATTTAAGTTACTGGATGAATCAGCGTTGTTGAATGAATATCTTGAGTGAATGATTCAACGACTCACTCATAAAGACTTCACTTGTTTCATTACTGGATGATTCAGATTCATTGACACAATTTGAATGAATGATTCAATGACACATTCTTTTGAACAGTCACTTGTTGCCAACTACTGGTGTAACAATGTAATTGATAATCTTTATTTGAATCGTCAAGTTACTTTCAATAGGTGGTTTACTCTATTTTGCTCTCTGTTCTTCTGTAGACATCATCAGTGTTTATATCCAAACTATAAACTTTTATCCCCAGTTCTTCTGTGATTAATTTGAATTATTGTAAGACAGAAATAATACTGTGATGTTGAAAAGACTGTTTATGAAGATTTTTCTTATGTATAGGCCTACATAACTGCTCTCTGTCATCATACTTGTCAAAGGTTTGATAGACAGCCGAATCATTGTCATTTAGGAATGAGATTGTGTGGGTATTTAAATTGAGTTTGCGAACTTTGAACGATTAATCGTGCAGCTCTACTTTATGGAAACTTGGGATACACAATGCCAGGTAACTGTTCCGTCATGTTGGGCAATGAATATTTTCCTGGTAAAAACAAGTAAATAATTAACTCTCACTGTTTTTTGGTGATTGCCTTATCTTATCCCGTTTCCTTGGAAACATTTTTACATATTTTCAGTTTTATTCTGAAATAGCTGTCATTTTAAGGTGACAAATCTAATAGGTCCAAATGAGTAGAAAAGCTCAAATATCGGTTTTACATGTGGCTGCAGTTTAAATTTTCTGTGAGTATTTATTCAGTGATGAGCCCATTTGTGTTTTTCCAAAAGAAGTAAACTGCTTCACAAAAATCACTGTTACCCATGAACTTTCTCAATGACTTGACTCTTTAATTTAATCATAAATATTTTACTTGACAATACAAAAATCTGTAAAAACATGTTTGGTGTAGTTTCATGTTGCTTTATGAATTAATTGCATGTTTTAACTGACACGTTTGGGGCCACTGTATGACTGTCATTGGTCATTTGACAAGTCAAGAATGAAATCGCCTGTTTGCACACTGTGTGATTTCCAGACAAAGTTTGACAAGTGTACTAAGCCAGGAGTAGGCGTCAATTAAGACATTTAAGTAGCTTCTACAAACTTGCCTTAGAAAAAAAAACATTACTGGTGTTGAATATGTGCATATCTTGAATATATGCATCAAAACAAATGGCATTGACATATTTTAAGATATGTCAGTGTAAGTTGCTTTCAGTTAAAACGACTCGATGCATTTTAGTCTGGGATGACTAGTCTTAAGCCTTGTCTGTGAAACCAGGGGTAAGTTGTTAATTTCTGTAGACAGTGAAGAAAAAGAACAGGGCACAAGTACACTTTCAGTCTTGAATGATGAATAGTTTTCTTCTGACTTTAGGTCTAATATCACCACAGCATAATCATAATGCATTTTGTAACGGCACATTCTCCAGCTCTTTTTGAAACCATGTTTACTCATTCTAAAAGAACATTGTTTTAGAATGTAGGGTTGCATCAAAGATTCTGAGATAAAAAACACTGGGTATGAATGGGTATAAAGATGAGAGGGGTGTTGCACTTTTATTCTTGTATGTCATATGGGCTGTTAATTCATGTGAATATTTGGATTGAAGAGACATGTTTGGGCTGTGCTCTACTCCTCGTTTGTCAGTTCAGCAAAAAGAAGGTCAGAGAACTTGTTTTAGAACTCAACAGTGGGCATGTGATCAGGAAAAAGCTGTCACAGTTTCCTAAATGCTTGATCTGAAAATGGGTTCGCTATATGTAATTCCAACTTTTTGCTGCAGGTTTCCTGTTCATTGTAAATTTGTTTTTTGCATTTAAACATAAAAAGTCAAGGGACAAATACATGCACTCTACAGTTCAAAGGTTTGTAGGCGGTAAGATAAAAAAAAACAACAACAAAAAACAAGTTTAGGAATGAAATTTTATTCTCTTCTTCATAAGTCTCTTATACTCACCAAGACTGCAATTATTTGATAAGTAATACAATAAAAGCAGTAATAATGTGAAATCAGTACATTTTTAAAATAACTTTGTTTAAAAAAAAAAAGAAATTATATCCTCTTTATAAAGTAATTTTAAAGAATTCCATATATCTGTGATGTCATAGTGTGACGTGCAAAAGAGGCCAAACTTCATAAGACGGCGCACAGAATGGTATTATCACAAACTGCGTCTCATTTTGACGCTGCATCCTCTGGATGTCACATTTGTCGTCATTGAGGCGGTCTCATTTAAGAGAAGTAACAAAGTAAGAAAGAAATACAGTATTTTACACCTAATGAGGAATAAGTAAATTTTTATTATGATTATTTTTCTTAAATAAGACATCCTTGATGACGTATGCAGCCTACAAATGCGATCTCTGGAGGACGTAATCTCCGAAATGAGATGCTACTTAAGCTGTCTGTGTCATGTGACTGGAGGGTTGAATTACTGAAGGCTCCAGAGACACATGTCTGAAACTGAATAATGGCTTACTTGCTGAATACTAGGCATTATATAATGCATACTGCCTACTATTAATTTTAAATATTTAAAGTGATATAGTAACCCTTGTTCCACGATATCAGAATGTAGTATTTGATAGTTTTGTTCTGGTGTTCTACTAGAACAGGTTTTCAGGTTGATTTCATCAGTGCTCAACATTTAAGCCTTTACTATGTGCTCGTCCTTTGATGGGTAAATCGGTCATTCACTTGTAGAGTTTGGTATTTTATGAATTTTTAGCGATTCTGTTTATTGATTACGTTCCTTATCGATTCCAGTAAGGAAAAACATTTAATCAAACACATTTATTCTGTGTCTTTTGGCAAAATATTTTGTTGCAGCTGATTTCTATGAACAAAAATCAGTGGCCTTAAAAAATATGAACATTTTTCTTTGGTTTTAACAAAAATACTACAGCAAAAACTGGACTAACTAATATAAATTTCAAACATTAAAGACAAGGAAATGGTAATAAAATAGGAACAAATAAACAAATTACAAATAGCACAAATAAATACAACTGAATAAAGTTCAGGTGCAGAAATTGTAATCAAATGTAAAATAACACTGTTATAACACATAGTTTCCTTTTCATAAATATACTACAGATTAATACTTAAAGTTACAAAAGTTAAGATCAGTGAGGGATTTTCTTTTGTATTTTGTTAACAATAATGACACAGACCGCAGCAGAAATATTACGCTACTGTCACTTTAAGACCGAATGCATGGATGCTGTATATTGTTACACATGCGTTTTCTTTCTCAACTGTTCACTTAACACACAACCGATTATGTTTACGAGGATATTTAGACATACTTTGTGTGTTTTTGTGCATTCATGAGGTGCAAATAGTATGTATCTGCCAGTATAAAGTACAAATGGCATCTAATTACTACACTTATTGCGAAGAACTGCTACTTTTACATGGTAAATGGAACATAATTTGGAAAATAAAAAAATGCACTTAAATTGTTTATTATTTATTTTATTTTTGCATGTGGTATGAAAATGAAAATGAATATTCATTTTAACCAGTTGTCACCTCTTCTAACAGTGATAAGAATTTAACTTGTTTTGAATCGGAAGTATGCGGACGTCATTTTGTTGGGTGCTGTTGCCATGGTGAATCGTAATATCGGAGCTCCATTGATCTCGGCTTTTCATAGTTGTGGTGCACATGCTGAACTCAGTCAACCTACCCAGAGTTGATTGAACTAACTCCATTCAGCTGTTCTGAAACAGAAAACTCAGAGTTCATGTTTTAACTTGTAGTTTATTGAAACGGGCCCCTGAAGTGGACTTTGTGCTTTAGAACTATTCAGATAGTTTACATGCACAAACGGCTAAATTACACACTAAAGGAAAGGTACAATGGAAAAAGATTTTTTTTATCAAATTTTATTTTGACACTGCATGAATTATTAATTATTATTATTATTTTTAATTATCTTAATTTTTGGTAGTCAAATTAAATTATGAGTGAAATATCAACAACGTCAAAAATGTCAGCTGGGTATTCCATATATATAGTAACTTTGCATACTGTGTGTTCACAGATATTACATACTACACTAGCATGGTTGTATCTTTGTGTACAGACAGTTTTAGGCTTAATTTGACTGTTACAGCACTGAATTATGCCAAACTTATTTCATAGCTTCATGCATGTCATGCTGCTGTTATTACTGTGCTCTTAAATGACTCAAAAGCAGCTGCAATGCTACATATCACGGATAAAGTTACCTTCATTCTATTGCTGTTGTTTCAGAATAGGAAATTGTAAATAATATTTAAGGTGGTTCAAGTTAAAAGAATATGGTATTTGTATAACTGCAGATGTGACACAGATGTGACACAAGTGTTGTTGTTTTTTTGTCTACCATTTAATAGATTTACCAACCAAATCTGTTTGAATTACTATTATTTTTTTTGAGTTCGGTGTGTACATTCCTTTAGATTTACTCTGTAAAATATTTTTTTTTTCCCCATTAAGTCACTCTGTTGTTGTCCCCGCCCACAGGATCTGAGCTTGCCCAATGGGACTCCAGTAGATACATCAAGCCCCGCCTCCTCTTCATCTCTGCTGAACCGACTACAGCTCGATGATGATTTGGATGGAGAAACACGTGACCTATTTGTGACTGTAGACGACCCCAAGAAACACGTGTCTACTATGGAGACATACATCACCTACAGAGTCTGCACAAAGGTCAGAAGGCAAAGCTTCGTTTCTTGACTTTATGAGTGACGAGCTGCTGTTATTATTGGTGCAAATATTTTAAGGCGTTATTCAAGACTTACAAATGCATGAAGAATAAGAAGCATATTTAGACAGATTTCATTGGGGGATGTGGCTTAGTGGTTAATCTGAATTGTTGATCCCTAAACTGTCAGTTTTCTCCAGTTTGACTCTACCTGTAGATCACTGCATTAAAGTGGCTGCTTAAGTAATTAATTAGTTATTGGTCTTTAGATTAGTTCATTGCCACAAGATCATCTTTCCTCTTTGCTTCGAAATTCTGTTGTTTAACTCTTGCAGCAGTTGTTTGCAGACTCGTTTTGCTTACACTGTGATCTGAAACATGCTCACTGTGGCAGTTTCTGGAGCTCATATAGACACATAGAGGTGCTAATGAAAAACCATGGAGGCAAAACGCAATGACTTGCATCTCAGAGTCTCTCCCTATCAGCCCTTTGTAAAGTCATTGCTGGATTTTTTTGCAGCTGATTGTGACTGCTGTAACATCTCAGAGTAGAATGTCACATGTTGTCATCTCGAAATGACGGTAATTACAACATGTTGTGATTGTGAATGCAGCATTATTTATGTCAGCTAGTTACCAAGGCAATATTTCTGTTTTTTAAGTTGTCATGTAATATGTATATTTTGTTATTTCAGCTTATTTTAAACACCATTTTTATTTTAGTGTTTTTAGTTAACAATAACAGCACTGTCGCTGACTGTTAACCCTGTGTAAGGCCCAACATATTTGATTAATACAGTAAATAGTTATATCATGAAATATAATTTTTTTTTCTATGTGAAATATATTTTAAAATGTCATTATTCCTGTAGTCAAAGCTGAATTTTCATCATTACTCCAGTCTTTAGTGTCACGTGATCCTTTTGTTATTCACCGGTTTTTGCTTCTGCATGACCTACAGACCACCAGAACAGAGTTTGATCTGCCTGAGTACTCGGTAAGGCGACGTTACCAGGACTTTGACTGGCTGAGGAACAAATTAGAGGAAAGCCAACCCACCCACCTTATTCCAGTAGGTAGAGGAAGACCCTCCACTGCTCTGCATTAGTAGAACCAGTTATTTAATGAGGCATTTACTGTGGCAGGGATTGTTTTTGACTGAAATCTGTTATTTTGGACCATGTGATTGACTGTGTTTGTTGTTTCTCCTTTCTGCTATCATATAGCCCTTGCCTGAGAAGTTTGTTATGAAGGGAGTGGTGGATCGTTTTTCAGAGGAGTTTGTGGAGACCAGAAGAAAGGCACTAGACAAGTTTCTAAAACGTGTTGCAGACCATCCGGTGCTTTCTTTCAACGAACATTTCAATGCATTTCTCTCAGCCAAGGTGAGTGCTTTAAAGTCAGCATGAAAAGAAAATTCACTCTTTATTAATCGTGTTGTGAATGATTAATCAATGTATATGTTTTAATTTCTTGTAATGTTTAATCAAAATATAATTGGATCTTGCAGTGAAATTAGTCTTCTCTCTGGTGACACATACAGGACTTCTCCAATCATTTAGTCTGCTGACCTTATAAATTGGAGGAATAATTTTTGAACATTAAGTTTTATAAACAACGCCTAAGTGTACAGGCCATGCTTCAGGTTTGTGTAGTTTCTCACATTGTCCTGTGCTGTTGGTGTGTTGGATTACCAATCCTGGAAATCCTTACTAGCTGTTTATGACCAGATCCAGATGTGTTGTTGAGAGTGGCCCAACAACATTGAGCTTTTGCAATATACTGATAGTATATTCCAAGATTGTAGACTTGTTTCAGAAAGTCATTGGATTTTAATTGGGCTTGGCAGCATTTTTTTGGCCATGAGACTTGATGTACTGTGTGCTTGACTTTTCAGGACTTGAATAAGCGCCAAGGCCTGGCTCTGCTGACTAAAATGGGGGAATCTGTGAAGTATGTGACGGGAGGTTATAAACTGAGAGGACGGCCAATAGAGTTTGCCGCCATGGGCGACTATCTGGACGTGTTCACACAGAAACTGGGCACCATTGACAGGATAGCACAGAGAATCATCAAAGAGCAATCAGGTAAACGTTGTCCCACTCAGCCTTTTAACAGAAATTCCATCCATCCTAAGGTTGCATTGCATATATTTATGTGCTTTAAACTCAATCGTGTACTCTACTGTTCAAAAGTTCGGGCTAAGTCTTTTTTTTTTCTTGAAAAAAAAAGTCAGCAAGAATACATTAAGTTGCTAAGAATGACAGTTAATACACATAATGTTACAAAAGATGTATATTTCTAATAAATGCTCTTGTTCTGAGCTTTCTATACAGAATCCTGGAAAATCTTGACTAAAACGAGATTCAAAAGTATTAAGCAGTACAACTGTTTTCAACATTGATAGTAGTAAGAAGATATTAAACATAACTTTAAATAATAAAATAAACCTAAAGAACAAAACAAAAGTAAAGCACCAACAGCCGTGGTTCTCTCTTGTCCTTCACTGTTGTCACTCCTCCTTTTATCCTTCTGGAGCTCCTTTATGGGACTCGAGACCGGTGTGGTGCTCATTAACACTCGCTCCGTTCCCGCGGCTTTCGGCCCCTCCTTGTTTGCCACATACCAATGGGTACTGCGCTCTACTCTGACTCCACCACCCCCTGTAGGGTGGTGGAGGCTTCTCCAGCTTTGGGCATCTGGCCGTGAGTTCCCTTCATGGCAGACGGCGACAGGCTCCAGCCTCAGGCAAATGGCGGCAACTCCTCCGTTCCCTCGCAAATGGCAGCCGCCCCTCCACAAACCAGGCGGACGGCAGCGAGTTTGTCCGTCCCCCCGGCAATTCACTCCAGCCCACCGTCTTGAGCGTACATGGCGGCAGACTCTGCTCAGCCCTGCTCAACCCTTCTTCCTAGGATTTGGCACCACCGCGATGGTTCTTTATAAATAAGGAGGATTCTACTCTGGTCGTCTTTATTATAAACTCTCTGAGATGCAAACAAGAATATTAGCACCACTAACCCTTCACAGCAACAGTCACTCTCCTTGGTCTTCAGCTTCACAGACTGAGTTCACCAGTCTGTCTCTGCTTTGGCCCATCACCTGTCGGTTTTTATTCCCTCCACGCCAGTCACTGCAATAAGACACAGGTGTTAGTCGTGCTGAACTTGACCTACTTATGCACCGCTCGTGTCCTGTCTCGCTCTCCCATTGCTGGCTCCGCTGAACCACGCCGCCCCTCTCCACAGTGCTGTTTTTAATGGATGTTGTGAATATATATTTTAGGTATGCGTCTTTTGTAAGTTACTATCCAATGTAGGATGTTTTAGAGATTAGATTTAAAAGTTTCAGTTAGGATGATACCTTAGACAGTTGTCTTTATGGGAAATAGACAGCAAAACAGGTTTTTAGGCAGAGCCCATAAGTGGACTTTGGCTGTAAAACTAAATATAAGAGTAAAAACGAGACCTTTATGATGAGCTTTTTCATTGTTTGTGCTCAGAATTCTTGATGGAGTTAAGAGAGTATGGGCCCGTCTACTCATCCTGGTCGTCATTCGAGGAAGAGCTCCATGATCCTCTGGAGGGGGTGGCAGGGTGTGTGTCGAACTGCTCCAGTGCTCTGGACGAACTCACAGAGGATATGAGTGAAGACTTTCTCCCTGTGCTTAGAGAATACGTCCTATACATTGAATCCATGAAGGTGAGTGGCTCTCAGCTAAGCTTTTCAGCTTCCCCCTTGTGTGTGAAAGATTTGATTTAACATTAAGGAGTGGCCAGTAGAGAAAATAATGATTCCGTTTGCAGAATGCTTCACTTCCTGTCTAGTCTATGACTTTTTGCAAAGTTCATGTAATAGTTTGGAATTATTTCTGACAATATTTTCTTCCCCAAAAACTAAGCCAATGTTCAGTTACTGTGTGTTAAACTTGGAGTTTTAAATGGTTACAATACAAATTCAGAAATTTCTCATGATAATGTCTTTTGGTAGCATAGACTGATTATTTTAGAAATGGCTGTTTTGAGCTAAAACTGCACTGCTGTATGCAGCATGGTTTCTTTCAACAACTGTTTTTTTTCTTCACTCTTTTCCCCAATTCTTTTCCCCCCTCAGAATATAACCAACTCACTGGCAAATAGCTTTTTCTTGTTTTAAACATAAATCTAACAAATTAGTTCAGTTTATCTTAAAGCAAGACAAATGTTGCCAATAAGGTAAGAAAATAAGCAAGATATTTTTTATTAAATTGTTCAGTTTTACTTTTTGAGTATATGCACACTACTGTTCAAAAGTTTGTGGTCGATAAGAATTAAGAAATGATTACTTTTGATCAATTTAATGCATCCTTGAATAAAAGTATTTTGAAAAAAGTATCAATTCATTAATGAATCCTGAAAACATGCATCACGGTTAACGCGAAAATATAAAGCGGCACAACTATTTTTATCATTGATGATAATCAGAAATGTTTCTTGAGCAGCAAATCGGCATATTAGAATGATTTCTGAAGCATCATGTGACTAAAGACTGGAGTAATGATGCTGAAAATTCGGAATAAATTACACTACCGATCAAAGGTTTTAGAACACCCCAATTTTTCCAGTTTTTATTGAAATTTAAGCAGTTCAAGTCCAGTGAATAACCTGAAATGGTACAAAGGTAAGCGGTAAACTGCCAGAAGTTAAAAAAAAACGTTTAGGCTACCAAAAACTGAAAAATAATGTACATTTCAGAGTTATACAAAAAGGCCTTTTTCAGGGAACAAGTAATGGTTTAACAACTTACAGCTGTTCTGCAGCAATGGAAGTAAATTAAGCCTTGAAAGTTGATGCTAACAATTCCTACAGGTGTCCCAACTTTTGTTGATTACTTACAAACCCTCTGTCTGTATAAAAGCAGTGTTGGAACAGACTGTGTTACTACACCCTCTTAAGCATTATTTGGACAGTATTGTACCACAGGAAGTAGTATATTGCTCTCATAATGGTGAGAAAAAGGCAATTAACAAAGGAAGATAGACAGACCATTATAACCCTTAAAAGTGTAGGTCTTTCCTTTAGAGAAATTGCAAAGAAAGCCAAGGTGTCAGTGAGTACAGTTTCCTATACCATCAAAAGGCATTTGGAAACTGGAGGAAACTCTGACAGGAAGAGGTCTGGCAGACCCAAAGCCACAACAGAATCAGAAGACAAGTTTCTGAGAGTCAACAGCTTGCGTGATAGGCGGCTCACAGGACAACAGCTTCAAGCACAGCTTAACACTGGAAGTAAGCAAGTCTCAGTTTCAACTGTGAAGAGAAGACTTAGAGCTGCAGTTTTGACAGGTCGAGTGGCAATAAGAAAGCCATTGCTAAGATGGCAAATTAAGAAAAAGAGGCTTGCCTGGGCCATGAAGCACCGCCAGTGGACTACTGAAGACTGGAAGAAGGTATTATGGACTGATGAATTGAAATTTGAAATCTTCGGTTCATCACGCAGGGTTTTTGTACGCCGTCGAGTAGGCGAAAGGATGGTTCCTCGGTGTGTGACACCAACTGTCAAACATGGAGGAGGAAGAGTGATGGTCTGCGGCTCTTTTGCTGGATCCAGAGTTGGCGACTTGCACAGAGTGAGTGGCACCCTGAACCAAAACTGCTACCACAGCATTTTGCAGCGCCATGCAATACCCTCTGGTATACGCCTAGTTGGTCAGGGGTTCATCCTACAGCAAGATAATGACCCAAAACATACCTCCAGGTTATGTCAGAACTACCTTAGAAGAAAAGAACAAGACGGTAGGATTCAAATCATGGAATGGCCAGCACAGTCTCCAGACTTAAACCCCATCGACCTGGTTTGGGATGAACTGGACAGAAGGGTGAAAGCAAAGCAACCTACAAGTGCAACACATTTGTGGGAACTTCTGCAACAGTGTTGGGAAGAACTTTCCGAACAATATTTGATTTCCATTGTAGAAGGAATGCCACGAGTGTGTTCGGCTGTTATATCTGCAAAAGGTGGCTACTTTGAGTCAAAAATTTAGATTAAATTTTGTTAAACAAAACGATTCCATGATTTCTTTTTTATCTCCAATTGTTTATTTGTTCTATGCTTTAATTTCAGAGTACATTGAGACATTAAACTGCGTAAATTTCAATACAAACCGGAAAAATGGAGGCGTTCTAAAACTTTTGACCGGTAGTGTAGCTTTTACTATATGTATGTGTGTGTGTGTGTATATATATATATATATATATATATATATATATATATATATATATTACAATAGAAAAAGTTATTTTAAATTATAATAATATTTCACTGCTTTACTGTTTTTTTTTTGTTTGTTTTTTTCCCTGTAATTTTGATCAAATAAATGCCTTTTGGGAGACTTTTCAAGACCATTAAAAAAAAACTAATTGACCTCAAACATTTGAATAGTACTGCATGTATATTGTTTTAATTTATGCTTCGATATTTTTACTGAAAAAATTAAGCACACAATTTTTTTTTGCAGTTTTCTGCATCGTTTTGAGGAAATATTGTTATGCAACTCAACAGATGAAGACACTTCCTCTCTGTCTTAACTGGACACATCTACACAATCAGCAAATGTAGCGAGACGAGTGACCACTGTGCTGAGATAGGGCTTTAGATTTCCTTCTTGAAAACTGCTCTGAAATTATAGAGGGGACTTCAGCTGCATAAATGCTGAAATAAAACCCAATTAAGAAAGCATATGAACCAAACATATTTCCAAGACTAAATAATTATATATTAACAACTGAATGACAGTTCCAGTTCCTGCTTTCCTACAGATTAGATGGTTTGTTTTTTTTTTGTTTTTTTGCACTTCCGTTCAACATGATCATATTTCTTTTCTCTCAAGTGTCACTGCAGGACTTTTACACAAAGGAATCCAGGAATTCTGGGAAGCAACAAGAAGCGTTTTAATAACTTCCATATTTCTGTCTTGGCTCCAGTGTACAGTATATAGAGAACAAATTTCATCATCTAGTTTGAGGCAGTAAGCATCATGAATTAGTGCAGTTATAACGGTTAAATACACAAAAAGTGAAAGTGGAGAATGTAAACTGTGTAATTGTTGCCAAATGTTTGTAATTCACAAACTTCTTATCGTTTCTCAGAATGTGCTGAAGAAGAGAGACCAAGTTCAGGCTGAATACGAAACAAAGTTGGAGGCAGTCGTGTTCAGGGAGGACAAAAAGACACCGGTGAGTTAATTTTTTTTTTTTTTTTTTTTTTGGCTAACTCTGATCTGAAGTGATTTGTAGGGCTTTCGGTGGCCGTGACACACGAAGCTGATGGTCAATGTCGGCCATCTGTGTCAATGTTGGCCATCATGTGAGCATCTGTCAGGCTAGTTTTTGTCAGTTCTAGTCAGGTTCATGTCGATGGGAGTTCGCCGGATTATTGCCTGTTGAATCAGCGTCCGTTGCTGAGAGAGATTGCTTTGATTGTATATATGTTCAGTTTAGCAAACAGGAATAAAAGCAAGTGATGAAAGTGAGCGAAGAAGTCAAGACTGCACAGACAAAAGGCTGTTCTAATTTTATATCATCCTTCTTGAGTATTCCAGTGCTCAAGTATTTTCATAACATGAACAAAAGTGATCAGCATGATCAGGGGTTCTAGCCGGTTGGATTTTCAAAGATCAACATTCTGCCCTAAAAGTGATCAGACAGACAAACTGTAAGTCGTACAGACTTGAAAATTTGAGGGATGGTAGTACCCTCCCTGTCTACAACGACACCAAGGCTTTCCCCAATCGGCCTGACGGTGGCGCTACAGTGATAAAGTACAAAATCATTCTTAACTCTTAACCGTTCATCGCACGCTCAAGTGCCATCAGAATCCTGTACCATCTGAATCAGGACCCAAACCATTGCTTAAAGATTATCTGGAGTCCTTTTGTCAATAACTATTGAAAAAAGTCTATTTTCCAACATGTTGGCTTCAAACACCAAAACGTTCAAAGTGGGCATGGCCACTTTTACTAAAATTAATATAACACTTGAACGGAATGAGAGAATTTCACCCGACTTGGTAAACCCATGTATGGGCTCAGTCTGTGGTCACATGAAAAAAGACGTGGCAGCTGGCCACTAGGTGGTGCTCTAAATGGAAAAAAAAAAACATGAGAATTTCTCTAGCTACGCAACAGTCAGACCAATTGACTTGAAAACTGACATTCAGTGTCTTTGTTCAACGCGCCATGATTCTCTATGTGGACTTTCGTGTATCTTGAAAAAACACCGCCACCATCAGCCAATGAAGTTTGAGCACCTATTAGACAAGGTTAACAGAGGCCAATTGAAACAAAACTTGATGGGCCTGTGTAGCTCCTGGCCCTAGAAATCTGTTAGACATTCGGAAGAAATCGGCCTCTGGGGGACGCCATCATGTTTTCCAAGTGCCTAAGTGATTGTATATTATACGTTTTTTTCACACATGCACAAGATATTCGTACCATATTGTAGAACTGATTCTGAACAATTGCTGTCAATCTAATAGTTTGTTAAATATCAGAGATTATTTGAAAACTCTACTTTCACAAACTAGTCCAAGGTTTTTCGCTTGATGAAATCACCGCAGCACAATTCTCTCTAGGCCAGTATTTGTCAGAAAAAAAAATATTTTACTCTTTGGATAGCTATAACAGGTCTTTTAGAAAATGGGCATGGCCAAGTGTACCCAAAAGCTTATCATTCCTAAACAAAATTAGGTGAGCACATGCAACATGATTCTGAACAAGCATGCAAACCTTTATGGAGACTGGACCATAGGTGACGTTATAACTGTTAAAAAGGTTTCAAAAAACACTTTCTGGTAAATGACCTGAAATTGCATAACAAGGTATTTTTCCATCTCTGATTTGACTCAGGCATGATGTAAGATGAGGGTACATCTTGACGCATCGGCACAGCGCTCCTCAATTTTTGGCAGCTATTCTGCGATTGTATCGTACACCACTCCATTAGTCAGCACAACCAGACAGCATTATTTTAGCAGCAGCGTACTTAAATCATGCCAACTTAAAGTCTGTTCTACCCAAATTGTATCATTTGTATACTTCCCGACAAGAGAAAAGAACATCTTCCATCAAATCCACTGTAACATTTCACATGCATATAAAGCTACCCCTCTGTTATATCTGGGACACTCATATCATCTGTCTCTGTCCTCTATCCCAGCATATATATCACTCAGCTGCAGACAGAGACCGGCTGTGAACACAGTCAAATTATGAACTAAAGAAGCCACCTCAGCCCTAAAGGATTGTTTCAAAGACTCAGTCTGTGGAGTTTTTGCTTAGGGGCCTGATCTGGAGGGGCATACATCAGCTGTTCTGTCATATATAAACTTTTGGAATGAGAATGTGTCTGAAACAATAGCTGTTAAAGTGTTCCTTAACCAAAAACCAGCAAGATGAGGACCTTGCTCAGTCACAAGGTTTGGCATTTAAGTCTGAGGACCTGCAGGCCAATAAAGAAGCAAAGAGAAGCTTGAGGAGGGGCGTCAGAGAAGCCAAGTGTAGGTACAACAGCGCATAGAAGAACACTTTATCAGTATCAATTACAGATCCATGTGGCAGGGGATAAAGACTTTTTAAATGGCTACACAGCCATAAATCACTTTGAATCTTTACATTTCTCACTTCGACCACTGTAACGGAGAGGGCGGCTTTCATCTCCCACTACCAGAGACCATATTCAGCTGCACCAAAATCAGGATAGATCCACCTTGTGCAGAATCAATGTGAGGAAAGCCACTGGTCCAGATAGGAAGGATCCTTAAAGACTTTGCAGACCAGTTAGCAGAGCCATTTACTACCATCTTTAACCTCTCGCTACTTAAATCTGCAGTCTTCACCTGCCTTACGTCAGCTACGATTATTTCAGTACCAAAGAAATGTACAGTTAATTGCCTTAATGGGAGGAAATGATTGTGGAGTTTAGAAAATCTAAGTGCACTTTAAAGTTGGACCTATTCTGCAAAGTTCACTTTTACATGGTTTGAACAGAAATGTGTGTTGGCTGTGTGTGTACACATTTAATCCCCATAAACAAGCCGTTTGCAGATTCTGTACAAGTTGATGTCACTTTGTACAGCCCCACCCACGACAGTTTTACACAGTCCGCCATTGCCTTGAGCACCTGTAGCATCAAGAATGTTTCGTAAGCAATTGAGGTGGTTTGTTGATGGATATAAGAGTGAACATGCAGTAAAAGTCTTCATTTACTCCCGACATCTATATCCGTGTCTTTAGCGGTTCAGATGATAATAAAACCAAGTAGATGTCTTGTTAGTATTTGGCAGAGTGTCTGATGTATGAAGGAAGTGCCATTCTGGATAGGGGGCAGGGAGCGGCAGCTCATTTGCATTTAAAGACATATGCACAAAACTATGTTTTTGTTAGCACTCAACATTGGGTCATTACAACATTGTATAATAAACTATCTGTGAGGTATTTTGAGCTGAAACTTTACAGAAACATTCTAGGGGGACCTGAGACTTAAATAATGTCTTAAAAAAAGGGGGCATAATGGGTCCCCTTTAAAGTGCTTGAACCCTGTTAATTGCTGCTTGCAGCTATATTTGATATTCAAAGTAGTAAGCGCTTCTTTGTTTACAGTTTGTAAATCTGGAGTCCTTGTTTTGATTCTCCTTTTTGAATAACTAATAAAGACTATTGATACAAGCTGATATAGGCCGCTATTTCCTTTCACGCAGATGCAGAGTGCACATGCTAGCTGACAGTCGCTTGTAGTCATTTTGGTTTGTTCAAGAACAGCTTTTTGGCCCAAACACAGACGGCTTTTGTTGCCACTAGGTTTTGACATTGACTTTGTTTGTCACTGTCTTTAGAGCTGCGTTTATTAAGGCTGGGAAATATGACTGTGGAAGAAATGCCTTCACTGTTGAGAGTTAATTAGGTGTCATCTCTGGCCTGTAGGTTCCCACTGACGTGGAAAAGTGCCAGGACCGCGTGGAGTGCTTCAATGCCGACCTGAAGGCCGACTGGGACCGCTGGCAGAACAACAAGCGACAGGATTTCAGACAGCTGCTTACAGGCATGGCTGACAAAAACATCCAGTACTATGAGAAGGTGAGAAACTTGAACTGTGAAAAGTGGTGTTACGACCCAGATTAGGGACCTTTGTTTTGCTATCAAAGTGAGGACATTCCATAGGCGTAATAGTTTTTATACTGTACATACTATCCACCTACACTACCCCTACTTCTAAACCTACGCATCACAGAAAACTTTCTGCATTTTTATATTTGTAATAAAATTGTTTAGTATGTTCTTAAAGCTATTTTAAATATTTCACGTTTAAGTCATAAAAGCCGTGTAATACCTATGACATTATACATATTTGTGTCCTCATAAATCACAAAAATGCACATACACACACCTATACACACACATACATACATGCATACAAAACTCAAATCTGGACTGGTGAGCTAACTAATTTAAACTGCAACTCTGAGTTTAACTTTCCTCACTCATGAGGAAAATAACAAACGCAAAAGAATCTTCTGGGTCAGTTTATTTACCTATGCTTTCCCTCTATTCTAACATAACTAAACAAACAAAACTCACCATTCTGTGCAGAAGAAAAGAAAAACAAACTTCAAAACCAACAACATTTCCAGAGGTAGGTCAAGGTGAAATACCATCAGCAGATCTTAAATGGGCAGAGCCCACAGATGTTAGGAATAATCAGGCTCCGCCCCCATCCAATTGGCAGCTATGCTCAGAAAAAGAAAAAGGGAAAAGAGACTATAGTTAATGTTGATTTTAAGTAAATAAATTGTGTATAGAGCACTCAGACTGAAATTGCTCAGCCGTTGTTGGAAGAGCTTGAACGGGAAGTCACATTTTAGTCCTGCTGTTTGCCAAACACTGACACCGCACCGCAAAATTCCAAACGACACTGTCGAGAGAGAAGATCCTGGGAAACCATTAATACTGCAGGGATCAGAGGATCACTGCGCGGTGTGACGCTCCGCTCAATATTCTGCTATATGCATGTGCGGAGCTCAGTTGTTCACAGCCCATGCAAACGCCACACTTATGTACTGCTCATGCTCATCTGAAAAGCAAAGTCCGCTTGAATAACGCGGCAACATGGAATTTTTACGTAGTAGCTAGTATACTACGCTACGTTCTAGAGGTTCCCTGATCCACTCCCCCACTACGCTCTTCTCATATGCTCTGATAATAATAGCTTTGTTGCACTGTATATTACTTGTAAAATTGGTCAAAAAATAAAAAGTAATAAAAAGAATTTAATATTAATATTTTTTCTTTCCAGTTTTAGTTATTTCAATAAAATTGTGGTTATTTTATTATAATGACTTGTATTTTTTAAATTCAGTATCATTTAAAATTATTAAATAAATATATTATTATAAAAAGTCTCATAAATATAATCATACAGAAAAAAAGCTAATTTAAAATTTTTGAAAAGCATTTTCAGTTTTTGGCCAAGTGCATCCTGAATTTTTCGGTTTTGGCCCAGAATTTTCTTTTCGGTGTATTCTTAATATTTACATATATCACATATATAAACTAGATATCGTAAAATTGTTTTTGTTGAGTCAAATAAATCAAATTTTAAATAGAAATTTAATTTAATGCTTATTTAAATTTAATTAGAAATGTTGCCAGTTGAAGTAATAAAATGACTGAAATTAAAATAAATTAAATACTAAAATTAAGAATCAAAATCAATTATAAAAAAAACGGCCATAACAAAATTACTAAAATGAAAACTTATTTTTATATTTTCAGTTAATTCAAAATAATTTTAATAGTGTATATACTGTAAATAATGCTAAAAGAACACTGCTCACAATATTTTTTTTAAAACTATACTTATTACTGTAATGTAAAAAATTAATGTGCCAATTAATCCTATGGGGTTTTATAACCGGGTTTGGTAACACTTTACAATAAGTAACATGAACTAATGATGAACTGCACTTATGCAGCATTTATTAATCTTTGTAATGTTTTTTAATGTTCATTTCAATATTATTATTATTATTATTATTATTATTAAAATTAAGTGTTGTATTTGTTAACATGAGTTATTGCACTGTGAACTAACATGAAGAAACGATGAACAACTGTATTTTCATTAACATTAACAAAGATTAACAAATACAGTAACAAATGTATTGCTTATGGTTAGTTCATGTTAGTTAATACATTAATGTTAACAAATGAACCTTTATTGTAAAGTGTTACCCAGGGTTTTTCAATTTGAGTAAAATAAAAGTCTTTGGGAAACATACTTTTTTTGAAACATACTTTGACATTTTCTATTATTTAAATAGCACAAAAAAACACTTCTTATAGGTAACTAAACAAGACATTTAGGGGTGCAAGTTTTTTTTTGTTTTTTTTATAAATATACGCAACCACTTCAAAATTTGCATTTTCGATATGGATCTGTATAATTGTTGTAGAACAAAATGTCAAAGTATCGTCAAGTTATGCTTCCCACAGGCTTTATTTTACTCATAAATTGTAAAACCTGCTTGAAAAACCCTACAGGAAAATCTCAAGGGAACCAGCGGCGAATTAGTCTTCCAGGTTCTGTCATCACTGCACCCCTGTTACAGTAATTAGAATTGCATTATGGTGATGTTTTTAGATGAAATGAATAAAAACAAGATTTTTTATATATATATTAAAGTGTTATTAATTGTGATGAAAATAATGCAAAATCACAATACAGTGTCTCTAGTTTTATCGAAGTGTCACTCCTGCAGCAGGTTTCCATATTAAAAAGATTATGGGAATCTAAACCATAAAAGTGTATGTGTCTAGTCAAAACAAAGATGTTAGAGAAAAAACAGGTTTTGACCTTGACATCCTGCTGTTGTTTCTGTCCCACAGTGCCTTGCAGCATGGGAGTCCCTTATTCCGTTGTTACAAGACAAACAGGAAGCAAGAGGCGAAACGAACTGAGCATGTATTTCAGCCGTTCTGTCGGCACCCTGGAGAGGGTGAGAGGTCATGATCCTGTGCAAAGGTTTCACGGGACAGCTGGGGACGGGACACTACTGGACTGGACAAGCTACCAGAATTCCATTTCGTAAAGTGTCTCTATTTGTGAAAGCCCACCCTACCAACACCCTCTCTCTTTCTGTCTCGTTTCCCCCTCTCTTTTTTTGGTGGAAGGAGAATTTGTAGTTTCTCTTCTCAAGCTCAGGCTAGAACTGCAGAAGAACGGCTCTGGGGAACGTTAAACGATTGCGGCTCTGACAGGAAGATGACGGATGGAAGGAAATGACAGATTTGTAGTTTTTAGTGAAATGTTTGCCAGTTATCCTTTTGTAAACGCTTGTCTTTTGATGGTGTCCGTCCAAGGAAACAAAGACGTCAGTGTTTTAGTTTTTTGTTCACGTTCACGAAGAGTCTGCAGAAGGTTTGCCAACATTCCTCTTGCCAAAGATGTGGAACTGTAGTTTGATATCTCTTTTTTTTTTTTTTTTTTCTTTTCAGAAGAATATTTGGACTCTGGCACCACAAAACACTCGCCTGAATTGGCAGTTCCCTCATTACACATTAAATTCGGTCGTTGCGTTGAAATGAAGGATGTTTTTCCAGCCATACTTGACTTCATTAAATATTTATGATAACATGTGTGTCATAATGATTTGTACTTGTCTTAATGGGGCAGTATATGTGGTTGGTTCAGTCTGATGTGAAGTTTGAGACATTTCTAATGTAATGTGGGACACTGGGATAATTACAGAGACTGGTCGATCTCCAACACGTTCTGAAATGCAAAGCTTTTAGTAAACGCATTATGGCAAATGTTTTTGGCAGCTGTTACATCAAATGGTTAAATGCAGAACATCGATTGAGTTTTTAAGAAAAATATGGTTATGCAGTGCAGAATAGTATTACACTACTGTTCAAATGTTTGAGGTCAGTAAATTATTTTTTTGTTTATTGAAGTCTGAAAAGTTATTTGATCAAAAATGCAGTGAAAGCACAAAGTGGTAACATTGTTAAATATTATTACATTTATACATATGTGTGCATATATAAAACAATTAATTTCTTCCTGCAAATTTGACTGAAAAAGTTTCTCTCTAATGTACTGAAATATATTTTTCAGTAAAAGTTGCAGGAGGAGATGAATTGCTTTATCATGAAAATTAAGGAAAATGTTGCTGCAAATGGTCCTGAAAGTAGGCTTCATTTTCTTTTTTCTTTTGCATTTCCTTTGTCTTTAATGACTGGACATTCTGTGAAATTCACCACTTACCATAAAATTAATTGCATAAAAAAAAATTAAATTATAAAACAATTCCGTTTACTGTATCATATATTAAAGTTCTCCTGTCCCGCTGTTCTGTCCTGTTTGTGAGGAAGTTTTCTTTAAAAGGTTAGTTAAACCAAAAATGAAAATGTCTAAAGTCAGTCTGTTCGTTGTTAATCTCTCCACAAATTTTAGACTAAATCACTTGATTCATATGGATTATTTTTTCGATCTATTTATGAACTTTTTGAAGCGTCAAAGTGGTAGTTGTGTGGACTGTCAGTGTAGGGACAGAAATCTCTTGGACTTCATTAAAAATTTGTGTTTGGAATGACATGAGGGTGAGTAATTGATGACAATTTTCATTTTTGAGTAAACTAACCCTTGAAAGCAAATCAGGACTGAGTCAGGACTGCTCTGAAATTTGTCATTTCTCACAGTTGGTAATATTTAGGGGAAATTTGTCATTTTTTAAATTTTTATTTAGACGTTTTGAAGTGAGTTCTCCATCAATGTTGCAATGAGTAATGTAGCAAAGACCAGTCAGAATCACAACTGCCCTCTAGTGTTTGACAGCAGATGCAGCACACAGATTGGAAACGCTCCACCTGCTGGTAGATGCAGTTACTGCAGCGGCTTTTCTTTTACCAGGTATCTTCTCGTTGCCTTTTTATTGAACATCTTTCAACGTCATGCTCTCAGAAAAAGAGCCTCCAGATAGAATACAGATTTTCTGTCTGGTAGCATACGCTCTTTTCTATATGTCTATGTTTGTCGTTTTTATGTGGTCTAGTTCATATTATTTTAGTGAAGACACGACCTGAAGCTTCACCTATGATCCAGTCAACCTTATACTTTTGTCTCTTAATTTTTAAGTTGAGTTGATTTAATTTTCAATTGAATACTTTTTTTTTTTATAAAGGCAGCTATATGAATTTTTGTTGCTTTAATGCATGTTGTACATTTTGATGTAAAATACTGTTAATACTGGAAATGATTAAATTCAGTTTACACAGGAACAGGTTAAACGTAAAGTGATTATATGATGTTCAAATCACTGTCTGCAGAATCTGCAATAATTGTGGTCCATTAATCTGTCATATTACATGCTTAATGGGTAAATTTTTTTTATTTTGTCAAATATTAATCAACTGTAGCATGAATGTGTCAAATGTTTACTTACGGATCAGTCCTGTTACCCTTTACCTCAAAGGATTTTAATATTGGACCATTGTAATAAAAAATAATTAAACAAATATACTAGTGGGACTTTTTTTTCTCCTTTAAATGTGTTTTTGTGCCTTTATACAAGCAGAACTGACTTATGGACTGCCATAAAGAATGATGGATGATTCATAATATACTTATACTCACAATGTAATCGTACATTAATTTTGTCTGAGAAATTACCCCCAAAACATAATTTGAAGTCATTATTGTAAAGCCTCAAATAGACATTACAAAAAGTAGCTTCAGAAAATAATATTTAATTTGATTCAACATTTTTATACATGAACTTTTGGACCATGAGGCTGAGTAAATGATGACTGAATTTTCATTTTTGTGTGAACTATACCTTTATTTTTTTTAATTAATTTGGAAATATGAAATTATTTTGTTTTAAATAAAATTAGACTGCCAGTAGTGGCGGTAAATGTCTTAATGAAAAAGTCATTCATTCACTAATTTATTCGACTCATTTAAACGGCTGGATTCATTCAGGAGTGAAGCAACTCAATAGCTCTCTTCTATGGGGTTTCATTTGTGCCAATAAAAACGAACGTAACTTTTCAAAAAACTAACAAAATGAATTGAAACTGAATAAAATGTCTTTGAAACTGAAAAAAAAATTAAATTGCAAGCAAAATGTTTGACTTCGCTTTTAATAAAGTGCATGTTTTGCCAATTGTTTTTTCCATTTTCGTTCGCTGATCTGTACTTACTGATGCGTTTCCAGAGTTTTCATTTACGCTTCTGAAGTTTTCGTTTATGATCCCAGAGTTTTCGTTTGTCATTCTGGCACAAACCTTTTGCGGGGGCGGGGCTAGCAGTGGTGTGTTCTTATTGGCTACTGAGTCTCTGATCGGCAGCTTCCACGACCTGGAAGTAAAGTCATGTCAGTGTTGTGTTGACATCTTGACATGTGCGAATGTGATGGACTGTAGCGGCTTCCTATTTCATTTTGGTGATATAAAGATAGTAGTTTTGTTTTTGAATATTATCTGCTGCTACTACTTTGTCAACATAAGCTAGTAGAAGTGCGAGAGATCAAACGCAAGAGAAAATGAAAGTCTTGAGGTTTAATTGTACATTAAAATACTAACTGTTATACATAATACTGAAAATATTGCATAATGTCCAATGTTTTCAGAGAATATTTGTTTATTCTAGATGATTCTTTACTGTTGGGTCTGATTAGGTTGTGCTGTTACAATTTAAAGAGAATACTAGTGTAATGTATATGTAAGTGATATATTCAGCTGTCGAGAAAGTCTCACTCCAACCAGGTAATTAAGGTTGGAAACCCTGGCCATCACACTAATCATTGTTAGAAATACACATTTACACCTTCACAATTAATAATCACTTAAATCTGAAGAATTCAAACAAAATATAAATAATTACAATCGTGGCTTGCTGTCAGACGGTATAATCCTCAAAGGGCATTTCAGTAAATATTCCATTCAAAGAATGCTCTTGTTGCCAATTTTTATCATTCTGATAATTTATTTAGTTATTTTATTTGGTTAACATTATCTTATATATATTATTAAAATATAGATCAATTTAAATAGACAGACTAGGCCTAACTGCGTCATTTGTAAAAGAAATGCTCTTTGCGTATCTATGCGATTTCTATGTGTAAATATCAGATAGAAATTGAGTTATAAATGTGTTGAATGTTGTTTATCTGTAGATTAACTACTGTATCGATGTGTGATTTGGAAAGAGTTGTCTAATTGTATTTCTGGCCTTGTCTTTACAAGGTTGGGTCTTTTCTTTTCCCTCTTTCTTGTCTTTTTTTTCTCCCTTTCTCTCTCTATCTCTGTTTCTTTATCCTTTCCCGAGTTGGACGCTGCACATTTCTGGACTGTGGATGATTTTTGAAGAAAACATTGAACGAGAACTGTCCTCGTGTCGCATAAAAAAAACGGTTGCGAGCGGGACTGGCGAGCCAATGCCCAAGGATCAAGCTTGAAAAATCAGCAAACCAAGCGGTAGGACTGTGCATACGTTCTCCTTTCTTTTTTTTTTTCCTGATTGAACTTGTTGCCCGAAGTTAATTGCGGAAGAAGGATCTCGCGTGGGCAGCATCAACTTGGAACTGAGTCTTGGTGAATTTCTAATCTGCATTGAAACTGCCATTGCGAGCATCAAGTTTGAACTATTGTGATTTTTATTTTATTTTTTTTTTCCCTACTGTCATTTCTTATTGTCATATTTCATTGTTATTTTGTTTCCTTTACTATTTAAGTTTATTATTTTATTTCTGTGTTTTCTGAAGGAACAAAAGTGAAAGAATGCTTTCAAAGTGTTAATTGGAAGAATTTGTATTCAAGAATTCAAAGTTTTATTTCTGCATTAAGTCAATTAGAAATAAAATGAATAATTAGATGAAACTAAATTCTATAAAAATTAGCTTTATTAGCTGAAACTAAATAAGTCAAATAATTAGGAACAAAGTACTAAAACTAAATAGGAAATTAAAACATATTAGGGCTATAAGAGAGAGTACATTTATATATATATATATATATATATATATAATTTTTTTTTTCTCCTTTCCTTTTTTATTCTTCATTATTCCTTTGCCTTTTCCTTGTGTTATGAAGATGTATTGAAACTTTAACTTGATTTTGTCCTGTATTATTGAATTGTTACATTCTTTTATTATATCTTACCCATTTCCAAATCAGCCAGTTTTGTAGTCATTTCCTTCTCTCTCGTTGCTAACAAGGTCTCTTGAGCGAATCTGATCTTCTGGTCGCTGGTCCTAATTCATAGCAGTGTATCCCTTTTGCACTCGCACCGTGCGCGTTACACATTGCAGACAAATTTGTGTGTGTATATATATAAGTACATATATAAGTTTCATTCATAATTACTTGCAAGTAATAGGTTTTGTATTTGAACAAATATTTATTATTATTAAACACAACATTTTTCCCTTAAATATGATCTAATCATATGACTGTAATATGCATAAGCAGGTCCTGTAATGATTGGGCTGAATCAAGACAACACTGCTGTATAATATTGTGCTCTAAATGTGCTCTAAAATACATCTCCTCATGAAAAAGCAAAAGCAAGTACTTATTGATTTATTTAAAACTTAAAAAATAATAACTTACCGCGAGTATCCAGTATCCTGATATCGATGATGATTGATGGTAATGATGATTATATCATTCATCTGTGCTATTCATCAGAAGTCATCTCAACATAGTGTAGCAGCAGATAAAATAAAAATCTTTGCAAAGGAATGAATCAATAACATATAGAATAAGCTGGACAATGACACCATTTTCTTTGGGAGCTGCTGCTAATTTGCCAATTATTAATGTAAAGCTGCTTTGCCACAATTTGCATTGTAAAACGCGCTATATAAGTAGACTTGACAAAATAATAAGTTTGTGCCAGAATGACAAATCAGGAATATACAGCTATAATACTTGTTGCTGTATATACCCCCCCCCCCCAGCTCCAACAACAACAACAGGAGTAAGGCACTGAATGAACTTTACCAGCACATCAGTGAGCAGCACACAGCCCACCCAGATGCTTTTCTCATCTTGGCTGGGGATTTCAATAATGCAGACTTTAAGAGTGTGTTTCATAAAATACACCAACACTTAGACTTCCCAACACTTGGAAATAACACCCTGGACTTGGTTTACACCACACGGAGAGGAGCTTACAAAGCCCTACCCCTCCCCCACCTTGGTGCTTCAGATCACATCACTGTTATGCTATGCCAGCATATAGACTGCTCGTAAAAGTCACCAAACCGGTTCAGAAACAAATTCAAGTTTGACCAGAAGGGTCTATAGAGGCACTTCAAGAAAGTTTTGACACCACTAACTGGGACATGTTTAAACAGGCTGCTACATATCACAAAACCACAGACCTCCAGGAGTACTCAGAGTCTGTCACTACCTACATCACCAAGTGCATTGAGGATGTAACAGTCACCAAGACCATCACTGTCTGGCCCAACCAAAAACCGTGGCTGACAGGGGAAGTCTACAGATTTCTGAAGACTCGCAACACTGCCCTCAGAGCTGAAGATGAGGTGGGCCTGAGGACAGCTAGGGCCAACCTTTCACGCGGCATCAAAAAGGCTAAGAGACAGTACTCCAGGAGGATAGCCCATCGTTTCAGCGACAGTAGAGAAACCAGGAGCCTATGGCAGGGGATTCATACCCTCACGGACTACAAGCCCCCGGCACGGACCTGTGACAGCCCCCCCCCCCCCCGCTGAACGAGCTGAACACTTTCTTTGCTCGCTTTGAGGCACACAACAGCACCACTGCACAGAAGACCCCACCTCCTGCCGACGACCAGGTGTTGACACTGTCCATGGGCAGCGTGAGAAGATCCCTCAGCAGGATCAATGCACGCAAAGCTCCAGGTCCTGACAACATTCCTGGACGTGTATTGAGAGACTGTGCAGCGGAACTCACTGATGTCTCCACAGATTTCAATACCTCACTGAGGCAGGCTGTTGTCCCCACATGCCTCAAAGCAACCAACATTATTCCAGTCCCGAAGAAATCGTCTCCATCCTGCCTCAATAACTACCACCCAGTTGCACTTACTCCCATCCTTATGAAGTGCTTTGAGTATTAGCTAGTCATGTACCACATTAAGTCTGTCCTCCCCCCCCCCCCCTCTGGACCCCTAGCAGTTTGCATATCGGTCAAACCGCTCGATCGATGACGCTATCGCCACTGCCCTCCATTCAGCACTCACACATCTGGACAAAAAAGACTCTTATGTAAGAATGCTGTTCATAGATTTCAGTTCAGCATTCAACACAATCATCCCTCAACAGCTCACTCAAAAACTGTTTCAGCTGGGACTTAACACATCGCTGTGGAATTGGCTGTTGGACTTCTTGACTGGGAGTCCTCAGGCAGTACAGGTCGGCAGCAACACATCCAGCAACATCATTCTGAACACTGGAGCCCCTCAAGGATGTGTGTTGAGCCCCTCAAGGATGTGTGTTGAGCCCCCTCCTCTTCACTCTGCTGACCCATGACTGCAAACGGATATACAACAGCAACCTCTTCATCAAATTTGCGGATGACACGAATGTAGTTGGTCTCATTAGCAACAGTGATCTCATTAGCAATCGCTTCAAGAGCGAGGTGAGCCGCCTGGCCATGTGGTGCTGTGACAACAATCTCTCTCTGAATGTGGAGAAGACAAAGGAGATTCTTGTTGACTTCAGGAGAATACACACTCAGCATGCTCCTCTGTTCATCAACAGTGCGACCGTGGAAAGAGTAAAGAGCTCTAAATTCCTGGGTGTACTCATCACAGAAGACCTCTCCTGGACCGCTAACACCACAGCACTGACCAAACTGAGAAGAGTCAGAGCCCCAGCCCCCATCATGTCCACCTTCTACAGAGGTACCATCGAGAGCATCCTGACCAGCTGCATCACTGTGTGGTATGGCGCCTGTAACGCGTCCCGCCGAAAGACACTTCAGCGCATAGTGAGAGCAGCTGAGAAGATCGTTGGTGTCTCTCTCCCCTCCCTCCAGGACATCTACAATACCCGCCTCACCCGAAACTCTGACTCTTGTCTGTTCCCTTCACCTGTGAATAAACCTGCCTGTTTTTGGATATAAACCCTCGTCTCCTGTCATCCGAGCGTTACAGGTAGACTTTGACTTTCATATATAGGGAGCCCTTTCTTGCACATTTCTAGAGCCCAAACCATGAAATGCAGTTGCTATTTATTTTTACATATAATCATCAACACTCCAATAATAATACCATGCACACAAGACAGTTTTGCAATTAACTTCTGTATCTAATTATAAAATTATGTTTCTTCAATTCATTGTTGAAATACAATCATTTACACAGTGGCTGTCATTGTTTTCATGATGGATTTATTTAAACATATATTAAATAATCAAGACATCACTAACAGGTTAAATAAAATATAATTAATACATAGGCTAAAATAGTGCATATATGTATTGAAAGGGTTAATTTCTCTTGCAAACTTACAAACTGTGGACACTGAATGGCATTTCTGAGGTAAATGTAATAACGTTACTATGTGACCATGTTTACAAGCTGTTTTATTGACGTCTTTCCCGCAGTTGAAAGAAACACTGATTGAGTAATTACACAAGATGATACATTTCAGTAAGTTGTACTGTATCTTTCAACATACCTTCAGATCTTCATTCATGTTCATTCTGTAACTTGTAACTTAGTGAAGATGAAGAGATGATCGCGTTCACTTGCACTCCTCGGCCTGAGGTGCCTATACAGCATCTCTTACGCCACATCAAAAAACGTCAAAACGGCATTTTTTGTTAGAATTTCATGATAAAATAGACAGAATATGAAAGATGACACTTTGTTTCTTATTGAAAGTAACAAAACACAGAGTTTATCGTGATTATTGGTGGTTAATGCTAATGGTTAATGGTTAATGCTTGTTAAAAGTGGTTAGGCTACAATGCATTACTGGACGTGCCCCCTTCTGGATTGGAGTGTGAATCGCCTGTGACTGGCTGTATTCCTTGTGTAACCATCTGAACCGAACCCTGACGTCCGTACTGTTCGGTTCGAGACGAATACAAGTACCGTTACACCCCTAATATGTATGTATGATATACAATATATATGATCCATAAATTATACACAGAAATACCTAAAAATCATTTGTTGCAAAAACTGTTAAAAAAATCTGATGTCATCCATTTCAAATAAACAATGAAGTGCACAGTACAACTACAAACTAAGACAATAGAAAACAATACAAAACACACACACACACGAAACACAAATACCTGGTTGAAAGCTATTGATAATATTTGCTTTTTTTAAAGCAGATACTAAAAACTTAAAGAGGAAGCAGTGCTAAACTGTTATTACATAGACTATAGGACAAACAACAGTTTGTGTATTTGTTACAGTATTTATTCATCTTTGTTAATGTTGGTTAATAGAAATACAGCTGTTCATTGTTAGTTCATGTTAGATAATGTCCATTAAATATTTAAAGTGAGAACTAATATTGTATTAGTAAATGTTGAAATTAATATTAATTAAAATGAATAACCCTAACCCTAACCCCAACAAATGGAAACTTAAGTGTTTCCGAAATATCTAAAAACTTAATATTGTCAGCATTATTAATCATGGGTTCAATACATTATGTTGTTTTAAACATAGACTAAAAAACATGGCAAATATGATGCTACACAGATTGCATTAGATAGAAAGTATAACCACAGTGCAACAGGAAGTAACATTATCTATACCAGCAGATAATATTATCTATTACATTATCGATTCAAATTGACTTCTAGTCAAATGAATGACATAAAAGCAGATATTTTCTGTTGTAACATCAGCATAAACCTATTAGTCATTTACAGTGCAAAGATACATATTTTGATAACTTGTCCATTTCTGATAGATAGTGTCTGCTATGATGGGGCTGAATGCTCTCAGTTCCCTTGAATTCTCTCATATCCATTTTGTCTTGCAGAGCGACATCCTACAATACTTTGCATAAAAAAAAAACAACAAAAAAAAAAACAATAAAAATGTTTATTATTCTCTGAACTATTCTCAGAATTCAATGATGAATGAAATATTATCAAAGGGTGCCAAAACATCTTACCTAATGGGTATCATAGAAAGGACAGTGAAGATGCTTGACAGTATGAAGACAAACCCTGGGAAGGTGTCAAGTGTGACTTGATAGATCTTAGTGTAGATGGGTGTGGTGACCAAGCTTGCAAGTTTGAAGGACAACTGGAGCATGACAAAGGTAATGCCTGTGGGAGGAAAAGTAACTCTTCATGAAAATTATAACTTGTTTCACTAAGTTGTGGAGTTCCAAACTAAAGTTTGAGAGGAGCTTGTTCAGTTTGCCATCCCATCACCACCCCAACTATGACTTTATTTTTAATCTCTTCTACATTTCAGTTGGTTCTGTGGCAACAGGGGGTTGGCTGGTGTGGTCTGTGGTTATGATATATCAGAAGAGTAGTGAACCCTGAGGCTCTCCAATATAGTTAGCTGATGAGATTTAAACAGTTAATATTTTGTGACTAACTGTATTGTATCATTGAAATAAACATCTACAACCCCCCCCCCCCCCAAACCAGTGTTTCAAGTATCAAACTCACCAAGTAACATGATTTCAGCAAACGAGGAGTTGTTATATCTTACTGTTTCGAACCTTGGTTACAAATCATTTTGCAGTTGGTTTGTAAAAGGAGTCATTATACATGTTTGGACTGAGTTTTCATTGCATTTAAACCACACCTTTTACCAGCAGGTGCCGCCAGCCTGTAGAGTTTCTAGTGCTTTGAGTGAATCATCATTATCCCATCAGTTTACCAATGGAGTGCCTCAAGTTTCGGTGCTTGGTCTCCTGCTCTACTGATATATCAAACTCTAGCTCAACATGCCAAAGACAGAACTCACTATCACCTCAGCCAGCCTATCAATTCACCTCAAACCATCAATTGTTTTGACAACTGGGATCAATGACAGCAATTAGTTGACCAGTGAGGTTTAATAGAGATTTAATAGTTGGTGTTGTATCATTCTTTTTTTATGTAGACTTATCCTGGTTTATAATTGTTAATTAGTTAATTATTGGATGATGATTTTGATCCTCACCTGTGTATGATTATGATCTTTATTTATACTGTTGTCCATTTTGTAAGAAATCATACATTGACAAAGGCTACTTGTTTTGACGAAACATATAAAATGTGCTCAAGAGAGTGTGCAGTTACATCTTCTCTTCATTAATTACTATACTAACACCAGCTGGGTCAGACAGAACATGGGGATAGTAAACAAAGAGTACCTGAAAATCATACTTGAGTAAAAGTACAGTTACCTCACAGCAAAAATTACGAATTCACGTAATTCATAAGTCACGAATTCTAATACAACTTAAGTACAAGTCTTAGAGTATCTGATTTTAACAGTACTTAAGTATTTGTGCATGCTGAATAATATTATTCGTGCTGAATGTAGGCTCAAAGATGCACTAGTCCTCACCACCTAAGAGACATGCCAGTGAAAATAAGAAACAATTGATTTGTAAGATGAGAAATCATGTTTATTTTCTAAAATCAAAATAAAACTGAACACCTCAATGTTGCAATAAAGAAAGGTCAATACAACAGCCTTTCATACGTCAACAAACTCACAAGTCTCAGTTAAGCTCAAGTGCACAAAAAGGTCATAAGTAATCCACAGAGGTGTAATGTAACGAAGTAATAATACTTCATTACAGTACTTGAGTATTTTTTGGGAAAATCTGTACTAAGTATTTATATTTCTGTCAACTTTTACTTTTACGCCACTTCATTTCCTAAATAAAATGTAAACTTTTACTCTGATACATTTCTTCAAAGCATTTTCGTTACTTACTACAAAATAAAAAAGGAAGAACACAGACTGCAAGCAAACATGTGCAAACAAGTGCTCGCACAACCACTGTTGATTCCATTTTCCTGGTTGCGTCTGTTGCTGGAGCGGCTGAGAAGAGTGCGGAACAAGAGCGACCTCTAGAGGCCAAATAAAAACAAATAAAAAACTAACACTGACGCCTCGTAGAGTTTGTTTTGACCCGTGACGTGAGGCTGCGTGCTGCACAGAACTGGACACTTCGAAAACGGATTTAAAACATAGACAACAAAGCGGAATATTATACAGTACACTACAGTACATGTTTTCATATCACTAAAGTAATTAGTTTGTTGACTAGATGCTGCATTAGTGCAGAACAGCAGTATGTTTGGCGTCGAGGCTGAGAGGAGGCTGATGTTAGTAACGTTACCTCAAGCGGTTAAAACATTACGACAAAAACACCAAATGTTTAATGTCATGATTGTTTCCTTCTATTTCCATTAATTTATATACAGTTGTTTGATTTTATGCATTCATTATCCAGTGAAGTTGCATATTTAAATTGTATCCTAATCATGCAGCCGACAGAAACATAAATCAGAAATGTATTCGATTTCAGTTCTTTTTTATCCACACTTTAACACTTATTTTGATTAAATAATCATCAAGTGTTCTAAAATAGAAGCAAATAACAAGTGAAAGTACACATATAATATGCCTTTGTGCAAAGATGGCCATCTTTAAGCATTGATTGTTTGGATTTATATGAAATAGTAACACTAAGAGTTTGTAACATTTGTAACATTAAATGTTAATGAAAGTGTTGTTCATTATTTATTTCAAAATTTACATTTTATCATTTTAAAGTTGCCTCTTACATTAATTGTAATGCACTATGAATTAACATGAATGATCAAGGTATAACTAATATATTCGTATTTTTTATATTCAAAGCAAGCAAAATGTAAGAAATAGAGTTAAAACAATATTGCTGCTCAAACTGTGTATAGAACATTTTTAATAATATTTTCCGCTCCTTTTGTAATTGGATTTACTTGTACTTTTACTTTCAATACTTAAGTATGTTTAATATCAAAAAAATACTTTTCATACAAAAAATATCACATACTTTAAAACTTTTACTCAAGTAATATTCTAAACAGTGACTTTTACTTCTACCAAAGTCATTTTCTGGTAAGATACTTTTACTCAAGTGTGGCTTTCAAGTACTTTATACACCACTGGTAATCCAATATCCTTCAGCAAGGTCTTATCAATATAGCAGATAAATTAAATAATGTTAAGTAAAATTAAATAGTCAAAGTCTTCTTGCACTGGATGTGCGGATTTCGGCCTCATCTCCTAAATCAAACACCTGCAATTCAGAAACTACCTGCTAATGCACTCGCATTCACGTAAAGAAGCCTTGCTGACAAGTTTGAGTAAGGGCATAACACACAAGATATCATACAGACAATGCCCTTAGATGAAGATATCACTTCTTTATAACAGAAACAATCTGCTACAGAAAAAGTTAAGTGCCATGCAAAATGTAATGTGTAATTGCATTACTCATCACTAATGTATTGAAGTAAAAAGTACATTTACTTGTTCAAAAATGTAGTCAAGAGAGAGTAAAAGTTGCTAATATCTTTGATACTCAGTACAACTACAAAGTAGTCAAAAAAATGCTAAAGTACAGTAACTAATTACATTTGCTCAAATACTTTACACCACTGCAACTTCTCAACGACCACCAGAAAACAACCAAGTCAGAAATAAACATTTTACGCTTGCCTATAAAGCTACTTCTTGTCACCACATGAAATATTCTCGTGGTCTCCACCTGTGAATACGGTCACATAGTTTCACTTCTTCTTCTTCTTTTTTTTTTTTTGCTTTCACTTCATTTTCTGAACACACACACCAGACAGGCTTCATAACACAGCTACATGAAGAAAACATTTCAAATGTGACTAAGGTCCATTGAAGTGTGAATGTACTATTAAGGAAAGACACACAACTCATTTAGGGCACTGACAGAATAAAGAACTATGACCTACCATATGAGGTTCCCTTGACCTGTTTGGAGAGCAGCGAGCGAATGGTGGGCATTGGAATCAGAGCAAACAGAGTGACAGAGCGAGCTAAAAGAGACAAGAACAAAACCTCAGATCAGAGGAGAAAACCAAGTCATAGTAATAGTTATTTATAGAGAATTCTTGTTTTTAGCAACTTTTTACATTTTTTACATTTACATTTAAGTGCACTTTTGTTAAAGTGGTGTACTCTGATCACGTTAATGCCAATTTGCTTTTATAGTACTCTACTTTAACTAAATGGTCCCAATTTATATTAGATATCTCTATGTACTTGATGGTCCCTTTTGAGCATTCTGTTGACTATAAGTAACTTTGCGAGTAGATGTCAACTAACTCTCATTAGAGTATTAGTAGACTGTCTGCTTAATATCTGCAAACTCTTTGTTGTGATGGTTCACCAAAAGACATTCTACTGACTATAAGTATATCTTTGCAAGTACATGTCAACTTATTCTACTAAGCCTAACCCTACCAGTAATACTCTACTGACACTGAGAGTTAGTAGACATGTAAGTGCTACATTACTTACAGTCAACAGAATGTGTTAAAGGAACCATCAAAATGAAGTGAAACAAAAAAATTGATAGACTATGCTTATTGTGTACACACGTGTAGTTGCATTGTACTTCAAAGTATTTACATGTAATTTCATATGAAATTAATCTGTTGACCGTAACTCAACACTAAACCTACCCCTACCCATCCTAACCTTGATAGCAGCAAACGTGCATATGACAAAGCAACATGTATGTAGACAATAGGTATATTGTGCCAAATGGTTCATTTTATAGTGTAAGTGTAGTTAAAGATATAAAAAGTGGCACAGACACATTTACATGATATTTACGCCATCCTCAAAAGACTTATATTCAATATAGTTAGTAATGTCATGCAACTTTGATTCATGTACAATCATATTTAAGATATTTATTAGCTATTGATTCCATTTTATGTTTTATGCTTATATATCATGTAAAGCCTTTATACTTTTAAAATACTTAATGAAAATTACATGGTGGCTTTTTATATTAAAAAATTTAAAATACAGCACTATTACGGTGATATTTTACCTTATATGACTCTTAGTGATGGCTTATTTGCTTTTATTGATGTTATACCCAGCACGCCTGTTTGATATTTAGCCTAACAGGCCTAATGGTGATTATTAATAATAGCTATTTACCTTTGGAAAAAAAAAACAGTTTTACATTTAAGGGTATTTTATGAAATAAATTACCATGAAGCTCAAGTAGCCCTAGCATCAAGTAGCTTTTTTTTTTTTTTTTTTTTACTATAATTTATTACTTACCCAAAAAGTACATTGGAGTTGTGGTCACAAATGCCATGAAATAAATCCCAACTGCAAAAGACACCATCCCGACCATGATCATGCTTTCATCTTTAACAGAACATCTTGTGAACATCTTTACACCCAAAAAACTGGTGATGAAGAGAAGGGATCCAGCCGCGTTTCCGTAACCCACCTCAGTTGCGCCCCAGTTCAGCGGGTCTTTGAGCACATACGCGCCCAACATCTCCATCCCTCCCGCTACTGCTATGTCATACAAAATTCCACTGACGAAGAGCAAGGCGATGTTTATTTTATCACGGGCTTCCTGGTTTATAATTCCAAGACTTTCCCGTCGCTCCTGCCTTTCTCCAAGCACCGAGGCATGATCGAACCGCAGGATAAATACCGCATAGAGCAGGCAGATGAAATACAGTAGCACACTCAAACTAGATAAAATGCCTCCTTGTTTGAGACCTACAGTATAGAGGTTAAATAAATGACCAGAAGCTAAACTGCCAATGAAACCGGCGATTCCATACACCAGCTCCGTCCTCATGATGCGCACGGACCGCTCTTCCTCACCCGAGCACACCGACACCAGCGCCATTACACCTGCCCAGTATGATGCGAACCCGCCGCACAGTCCATGGATCACCGGCACTGCGTACAACACCTGGAGAGGCCATTCCAGTACAATATCCAACAACAGCAAACCTCTGGACAGAAAATAACCGAGCAGAGGAACAATAATTGGCACTTTCCTGTAACCTTTGTCTCCAATCTTTGCCAAAAGGATCGCAGGCACAATTGGCATGAACTTGAGCAACATGTTGAAGGTCATGTTGAAGTTGGTAATAGCTTTCTGCTCGCTGTCCCGGTCGGTGGCGTTCGCGCATCGTTCTTTAACTACCATTTGGAGAGCGGTGTCAAAAAACGAGCTGGCCACTTGGGCACAGAAAACTAGAGGCGCGATGTATTTACGAAAGGACATCATAAATTTCTTGAAAATAATAAAAACAAAGAACTTATTTGATCAGGGTCGATACGCTATAAGAGCTCAAACTCTTCGGACGAAGTTCCTCGCGTCATTCTGCTATGGGGAAGTTGCACACTGAAATACTTTCAGTGGTTAGTCATGTTTCAACCACACGCAAACACATTTACCAAATAATGAGGATATAAAGATTTGTTTAACAATAATGTTACTTAGGCCTATATTTACTTCCTAAAATGCCCTCCCAAAAAATGAGATTGCGTTTTATTGCAAATACGTTTCTTTAAGAAAAATAACTCGCCATCGCATCCCCAAATGATGCAACACCTACTTGGTTTGTGTGAACCAGTCAAACAAGATCTCACGTAGAGCAGTCAATGATCTCATTTCATGTCATGGGGAATTTTGTCTTAAAGAAATAGTCTCTTTAATAATAATAATAATAATAACAATACATTGTCATAATCTACTCGCTCTCGTGTTGTTTCTTTTTTTTAATAGAACACAAAGCAGTATGAATATTACTTTTTATTACTTTTTCAGAAGTAAAGCATCAAGATGGACAAAAGGCAACAACATCTCTATAATAGTCCATGACACTTGTGTTGAAGTGCGTGACTTCTTAAGTCACACAATATTTTGTGTGATGAACAAATTGAAATTGAAATTTTACATTTATAAATGTCATCTGATGATGATGATCGTTTATGAAATATCTTAAGGTGCAATTAACAAGAAAAGGCCATTTTGAGATGTTAATTTTGACACCAGAAGTGACATAATATAGAAGTATTGTACTCTATAGGTCTATACTTTTCACTAATTTAGAAATGTATGAATCTCTTAACAGAATAGTTTGAATGGTTACAGCCTAAATTCTTATGCTTTTACTGTCTGGATTATGTTTTGTTCATTAATTTGGTTTGGTTCTATTATGTTCCCTGCCATGTGTATCCTGAGTTTCCTAGTGTGTGATTTCCTTGCTGATTTTCATTCACCTGTAGTTTCAGTAGTATCCTCATCACTCCCTGTGCATTTAAATCCTTAGTTTCCTCAGATTGGTGTGTTTGTTTTGTTATTGTTAAATTGTTAATGTGTAGATGTGATTCTGACACTCCTGCGTGTTCTCCTTGCTTAAAAGACTCTTTATTTATCTTTGATTTGTGCGTGTTCGTATACACATGACAACTGACCCTTCGCAAAACCCGCCCCCTGCTATACCTGACAACCCATGGGCTCTCACGCCACACATCATGTTCTCACGAAGTGAAAAATACATTGCGGAGCAAAGAGGACTCTGACAACGTATGAAACAGTTTCATATTTAAAATATCGTAACTTTTTTTTAAAGACGTTTAAACAATAAATACCGTATAGTGTCTCTTTAATGTGTCGTGACAGATCCTTGAAGTGGCTCGTGAACCAACCATCTCTTCATACTAGTTCATTTATAGCATCAAATAAACATGAATGGACATCAGAAGGAATGTTGTTTCAAGCGCGGAAAGATGTGAGTACACACAAGTTCAAGTTCACCACGTTAATCTACTAACTCCCCTGACTGCTTTGTCAGATAAAATGGAGCATCCGGGGTTAAGATTGGTCAGATCGCCTGTCAATCAAATTGTTAGTGAAGGGTCAATTACATTGTCACAGATTTTGATACATTTAGATGGAGTCAAGGAAAGAATAGGGATGATTTACACATTTTCTTTTTAATGAGAAAATAATTATATATGTGTGTAAGAGTGAGACTTACAATTACTATAAAACAGTATAAGCAGAATATTAACGTACAATAAGTGGTTAACATGTCAAAAGAGGGCTTTTGAAAGCATGATTGCATTGTCACACCATATCAGTATTCCCTTGGTTTCTCCTAGAGGGAAATAGAACACTCTTTAAACCTTTTAAGGAAGCATTTGCAAATGGATTTGTAATAATAACTAACTATTTAAACAATAAGAGCAAACATATTTTTGGTGTTACTTCAAAAGTAAAATTAAAAAACACTGTTTACTTGGTTCAAACTGTGGAAAAAAAACAACAATACTTCTTGTGATTTCATTGAAGGCAAGTTTCTTTTTGAAAAGAACAAATGTATTTTGTGAAACTGACAATGAAACTAAAATCTATTTCGACAGATGCAGTATTCGTCATGCACAGCAGGGACACTGGCAAACACTTGACTAGAAGTCTAAAGTAGGCCTATATTTGTAGTTGAAAACTTTTGCGGTCACAGCGACACGAAAAACAGCGAAATTTCACGGGCTAAACAATTCCTTGTCTATTATCAATAGTGTGGCAATGCATGAAGCACCACTCACTCAGAAGTCACTTTCTGTTGGTCAATATGGCAAATTTGCATAATTTAAAAGTGAAAAATTCTGCTAGTGGAAATTTTTCATCCACATGCAAAACTCCCCATACTACGGCAGCTTGTTTCACTACCGAATAATAAAAAAAGATAATTGCAGTAACAACTTTTTATCTCACAATTCTAACTTTTTTTCCCCTCAGAATTAGAAACTTATATCTCACAATTCAGACTTTTTTTCTCAGAAATGGAAGTTTATAGGCAATCTCATAATTCGGACTTTATAAATCTCAATTCCGAGTTTATATCTCACAATTCTGAGAAAAAACTGTGAACTGTGAAATATAAAGTCACACACCTGAGAAAAGATCAGAACTGTGAAACACACTGTTTTTTCCATCGCAATCGCAAGTTTACATCTTGTAATTCTGAGAAGTTTTCTATATAAACTCACGATTACGAGTTATAAAATCAGAACTGTGAGATATAAAGTCACAATTCTGAGAAAAAAACCCATATTTTCTCGCAATAGTGAGTGTATCTCACAATTCTGAGAATTAAAAGTTGTGAGATATAAACTCGCAATTCATGACTTTTTTTATGTATTGCTGAAAAAGTGACTTCTGTGTGTATGGTTCATATATCACTGCACTATTATTACATAATAATCAATCGGTTTTTGTCAAAATTTTTCTAGTGTGATCGCAATGCTTTCCCCAGATGTCCTCAAAGGCTGATGCTATAATGCCTTTAAACATCAATAACTGCAACATTGCACAATTTCTAATAGTTCCTTTTTTTTTTTTTCTACAATAAAAGCAATTTTGGCCACCATCCTATGCTGTAGGAGTCCTATTATATTACAGATTTGAACATTGGCTTGTTTCTTATAACTTAACTTCATGAGGTAAAACAACCATTTTTGTCAATTTCTCATACATCATAGTACAAAAGCATACCATCTTTAGTGAACTAAAGCTGGCTTTACATTTACTTCGAATGCTGCACATTTCATGATGCAAAACCTGTCAGCATCACAGTCAATACCTTAACTACTCTGTGCAAGAAATATTGCCTACAGCACCTAAACAAACTAATGAAAACCTCTGAAAATGTATATAATATGGCATACTTGGCCCTCAAATACACACAACACAGTATATGTGAATAAATGTGCAGTAATAGTACTAAACACCAGTATTTTTTCCAAAACTATTTTCCATTTATAGGAACACTGTATATATCTCACTGCTCAAATAAAAATATTTTCCCCTTATAAAACTCAAATTATTTGCTCACCAACAATAATCATCTCATATCAAAGAATCCAAGTAAAAATCCAACATCCTGCTCTGAGTAAAACTGATGGTCGTTACACAATCTCACGTCAAAACAAATGGACACTTCAGAAAGTCAGTATCCAGAGATCAACAAACATCTGTTTTCATCTATTAAATAAAGTTGATGCACCTTCTACAGAAACATGTATTGTTCTGAATAGGTGTAACTTTATGACACCCACACATTTTAATAATGCATAACTTTATAGAGTTTCTAGTTTGTCTTTTTTTGCCTGCAATTTGAGAAACTATGCAATATATGCCACTCTAAATCAGAGACTACAAATACTTCGTGTACTCATTAAAGGACAGCAGTCCATTAAAATACTTTTTTCTTTGTAATATATATATATTATATGTGGAGTATATAAAAACATCAAAGCCACATTGTTGAATGATGCTTGTGGGATTGTCTTCATTTGTGGCTTGAAAAATGCATCAGGTCAAAGGCAAAAAATAGAAGTCAAAGATTAAATATAGAAGAATATTTGTCCATGTTTTTGTCCTCTATGTTTTCTTTATGCAGCATGTGTCCTGTGTAGATGCTTGTTCTTGCAACTAAACTCCTTTATATTGTCAAATGTTTTAAAAAAGAATAAACAAACAAAACAAAAAACAAATCCTCCAGACATTAATGTGTACATTTGTATCAATGTTAAATAATGGTAATTTCTGCTGGTAATGGCTTTAAAAGTGCCAAAAAGAGAAAGTTAAATTAATTACAATTTAAAAATCAACTAAGCTATTCAGTGAATTCTTGCATATTTAATCTTTATAAACATGTTCTTTCCTTCATTTTTTTGTATTAAAGTGCCCCTATTATGCTTTTTTGGATATTACCTTTCATGTAGTGTGCAATGTAACTGTTTGTGAACGTAAAAGGTCTGCAAAGTTTCAAAGATCAAAATGCAGATAAATGGAGTTATTGACGCCTTAAAGAAAGAAGCGATTCTGAACTGCCTGAAACGAGTTGTCAGTAACTCCAGTCTTATGTCCTGCTTTGTAACAAATCTGCATAATGGCAGCCAAAGGTCTTCATTGGTTGTCCACAAAAAAGTCTACTTTGACTCTCAAACACTGTTGTAGCTGAGACTGGAAGATCTACAGACTGGGCCATCTGACCAATCGGAGCAGAGTAGACCAATCACAACAGACTGGGCCACCTGACCATTCGGAGCAGTAGGCGAGTAGGCTCTCGAAAGAAGGGGTTAACAGAGACCTTTTCAGACACTGTGAGAAAACACAGCTGCAATGTATATTATGATATAATGTAAACCTATTGTAGGAGACCTGCAAAACAAAATTAGGAACCTTTAAAATAGCATTATAGGGGCACTTTAAAGTCACTGCTTTTGCTGTTCTGTCTTACACATAACACAGCATAAACATTCCCAAAATATCTATCAGCCATTGAATGTTCTGCACTACACTATGTCTGATGCAATAGCTTCAAGCCAAACACAGGTGCCTTCAACTGCAAAAGAGCAATAACATCCTAAAATTCCACATGCATTTCCTGTCTTTTGTCAATAGAATGCACCTGCTGCCTATAAAAAGCCATGACCAACTCTGAAAATTATTAACGTTTCTTCCTCTTCTGCTTTGATTTATTGTTATAGCCTCACAGAGTTTTTCAGGGTTATATGATTGTGCCTTGCTCTCATTTGTCCTCCTCATTAAAGTTTCTCTCTGAACAATATGGCAAAAGTGGGAGAATGATGTCGCAATGTCAATAATCTAGCATGAAATCAGATTTATCCAATCTCCTCCAGCTAATAATGAAATATCTCATTTTTTTCATTCTTTTTCCATGTCCTCAGCTGCATGGTAACATCTTTATATTCGTGAAGTATAAATGCAATGTGGTCTTCACACTAATCTTATTTGCTAAGATGCAACTTTAATGCCAAAAATCCAAAAGAAAAAAAAATACTTGTCATTCTTGTCTTTGCGCATTCCACTTTCTTAAAATGTATCAGCGCAAAAAAACAACAACAATATCTTGATAGTGGAAATGTAAAGTGTTGTAGTATCTCTGGTCTTCAATGTTGAGAGAAGTTATGTCCCATATGTTCTCCAGAAACGGACAGAACAAATCTTCCAGGAGGTGTGAATTCCCAATAAATACTTGTGTTTGTCCCGTTGCACATTTTCCCTCTGGTTTTCTCTCTTTCTCATTCTTTTCTTTATAGAAAGAAAGTTTAGTTTACTCTTCTTCCTCCTCCTCCTCCTCCTCTCCCTCAGCCTCTTCCTGGTTGGCGTAGATGCCTGCTTCCCACCGGAGGGCCATGTTGCTTTTTCTGCGAGTGACGCGTGTTGCCTCCAGAACCTGAAAATAAACAAAAATGGCTGTTATTCAAAGTTGTTTCAAATGTTATAATATTCACCACAGTGATTTAGCTATTTACAGAAAACAATTTCTGCTATTTTAGCTATTTCAATAGTCCATTTTAGATGTTCTACTAACTATAAGTAACTTTGTAACTACATGTCAGTTAACTCTCATTAGAGTATTAGTAGACTGCTTAATATCTGCTGACACTTTATTTTGATGCTTCTCAATAGACTGACTATACGTAACTATACAAATACATGCCAACTTATTCTAGCCCTAAAACTAACCATTATATAACAGTCTACTAATACTCTAAGATGAGTTAGTTCACATGTAGTTGCAAAGTTACTTATAGTTAGGAGAATATCTAAAGTGGACCATTGAAATAAAGTCACCCATTTCCCTTGCAACTATAAACTGATGTTGATGTTGTAGTTGTATCAGTTGCACTTTATATTGAGTGTCTTTGACTACTATGTAATAATATTTAAATTAATCATTTGATACAATGCTTTTGTGTACATACATGATTTTACATTGTACTTATATTTAAAATACCTGCATGTAATTACATTATTGTCCCTTACCTTACACTTTAACCTAACCCATACCACCAAACCTGTCTCTAACCTTACCCGTTAATAGCAGCATGTGTGATTTGCAATACATCAACACAATAAGTACTTATTTTTCGTTGTAAGTACATAGTAGTTAATGACACCCAATATAACGTGTAACAGTTTAATCTTTATAACATGAATCATAATTTTTCATAGAAAATCTGTGATTTGAGCTCTAAAATGTAAAGTATCTTGTAGAAGGGCTGGGAGATATGAGATTTTGCTGTACCATGCTATACTGTGTGAGAGATGCAGGCTACATTATTTACACTGAGCACAAAAAAAGGAGTAATGTCAATATTAGTTATTTTCTTTAAAGATTTATTTAAGAGCTATAACAAAAAATATCTATCACGAATGTGCAAACATACACACCAAATGGTCCATTTTAGACCCCACAGTTTCATGCTGGGTTTGGTCTGATCGTCCAAAATAGCTTTAAATATAAACTTCACATCACACAATAAAGGCTTAAGTGCGAACACAGCTTGAAAGCAGAAATAATAAAGCAGAAAAGAGAACAGTCATGCTGTTTCAAAAGAAATATTGTTATAAAAACTGGTGCCAAGTGTTACACTCGTTGTGTCTTATTCCAACGAACCTAAATGCCCAGTCCGAAGTTCTCAAATAACTTGAATACTATGTAAAATATAAAAATACAAAGAGTTGAAATGTTAGGACTCTGAATGGAGGTGGTAAAATGCTCAAATGAAGACTGGACATTGAAAGTTCGTAGTTCATTGACACAAGTTTCATGTGAATGGATAGTGGCACTGCACTTTGGATACTGATCATGTAGGTGCAAATACTTTGACTAGTTCAAAATGTGGATTCATATGTTATGAATGACACAATGATACACAAAACACGATGATTTCTTGGAAACACATCATATATATCAAAGTATTTGGCACTGCTACACCCCCCCACCCCATTAAAAACATGCAATAACACAAATGAAGGCACAATGAACTTTGAAGCAAGCATTGTACAAGTACCTCAGTTGTAACTGAGCGGACATACTGACAAGAGGGAAAGAGGAAGAATTAGTCAATGTGCAAACACTTGCTACTGTGTAGAGAAAAGCTTGTGAAAGTAGATCAACTTGCATATGAATACTGGTCTGTTATTTTCATGTTTATATACTTTACTTTTTATATACTATATACAGATCAAATTGGCTCAATACTGTGTGCTAACTGCAAAGCTAATTGCATGGATCATGGACTATATTTTGTTATAGCTTGTTTCCTGAAATCAGGTCAATCACCACAACAGATATATGTCTTATTTAAATTTGTGGTTAACCAATTTTTTTTTTTTTTTCAATGGTTCATTCTGAAACTTTTTATATTTGGTTCTCCCCAACCTCAAATATTTGGTTATATCCTTCCCTGAACTAAAATAAGCATGAATTTGTATTGTGTTTAAATGTGATGCCAAATGTAATTTGTAAGGCCTTGATAAAATATCCAATTTATGAATATTTGGCAGTTTTACTTGGCAAACTTACAAGTGCAACATAAAACTGCACATACTGTCATGGATTTTATTTCACAATCAGCACTGGAAAGTGCATTTAATC
Organism: Zacco platypus; assembly: GCA_038088235.1. Taxonomy (NCBI): domain Eukaryota; kingdom Metazoa; phylum Chordata; class Actinopteri; order Cypriniformes; family Xenocyprididae; genus Zacco; species Zacco platypus. The sequence goes on along the minus strand of CM076086.1, from coordinate 21,707,218 downwards.
AAGCGTGACCAATATTATTACCACTGCTGTGGTTCCAAAGCCTTTGCTTTTACTTTGCCTGCATTATATTATGGAATGTGATACTGTCAGTGCAGTTAAGTTGCAAAAGACTGGCACTTAGTTGTTTGTTCTCCAAATAATAGCTTTTATAGGAAATGTGTTGTTGATATCTGAGAAAGCAAAAGGAGAAAGACTGTGGTTGATGTGAAACAGTGAGTCCTTAATAGGCATTTGATGGTGGTTTGTGGCACAAATTTGAATTCAGTTTCTATGTGAGCTGGAAAGTCCCTTTTCTTTGCTATCTTAGCATGAGATGAAAAAGAGGAAATATGTTTCTGATGCAAGTCATGACAATGGTATTTTAGCAGTAGGAATCACTTAATGTAACGTTTTGATTGTAAATGGTATGCAGATGGATGTCTGAAAGACATTCAGTGCAAGTGTAAACAAGAAGAATCCACAGACAAAGCATTATACCATAAAATATCAATCTATCACTTCACACATTTGAAGCTGACCATGAGAGACTTACACTGCTGTCCTCGGTTTTCTCTCGACGTTTGACTTTGTGTGTCTCGTAGTCCTCCATCAAAGTCTGCATGAAGTTCTTGGGTCGCTGTCCTCCAGAGTCATCACTGCCCAGATCAGACAGTGGCGAGGGCAGAGCTCCGTCTGAAGAGCACGGTGATACTGGAGGAACTTGACGAATCTTCTCAATTTTACCTGCAGATAGAAGAAAATAAAACATACTTATAGACAGAGTAACAGTATATATATTTTTATATATGTATATATATATATATATATATATATATATATATATATATATATATATATATATATATATATAATTTATTTTTTCATTTTGATTGTATAAGGCTGGCATATGTTCTTGACATGTTTCATGAAATCAATTCAAACTCTTTTTTGTTGGTAGTAAAATTAGCACTTAATAATCAGCAATATTATTGATTTGACTGCACTAACACCACTGAACTGAACTGAGCTGGATGATGTTGTCTACAGAGCTGCTTTATAGATTAATTGAATGACACTATTAACTTTTTAGAGCAACTTTTTTTCAGCTTAATTGAACTTGGTTTGCATCCTTGATCATTATTTTCCTGTTTATCATTGTAAAGCTGCTTTGAAACAGTATGTATTTTATAAAGCCCTACAGAAATAAGGGTGACTTGACTTGACACTAATGTGAAAATGAACTTATTTTGGCCTATGTGTACAGACTGCAAAAGTAAATTGAACTAATGACAAATATCTTAGAAGAAAAGGATAAAATAATTCTGAAACAGAATTTTAGTATGTTTCCGCAGAACAATGTTTTCATCACTCATCAGTTTAGGGGACATGAAAAGGCCCAGAGTCCCAGACACATTCTTGATTATGACCCAAGAATGGATACTAGAGACACAGAGAACTCAGTGTAGAAACCCACAATGCAGTTCCTCATTCCATTAAATCAAGGGAATCTGAGAGTAAACCATGTCAGATTGTATTATTCATCTATTTAAAATCAAGACAGAATGAAGAATATATATGTATTTAATCCATACTGGCAAATTTCTGATATTCTCATAAACTGACAGTACTCTTATTTTGTGCTGTTGAGGTTAGCAGCTCGAGTCTTGCAAAGCTTTAGATGAAAATCAGTACCTCTTTACAGGAACTTATTATTAAGTCTATATTTGTCCTCTACAGAACCAATGTCTTAAATGAGAAGTCAATCTCTGAGACTGATTGTACAAGATAACTTCCAATATGGGATTTAGCATTATAGCTAAAAGCAAGCTAAAAGAAAGGACTCATGCATTCCCTAAATGACACCACCAGAGGGCAGAGATAAACTTCTCTAGTCAGCATGAAAGAGACATGGACAATTGTCAAGAGGAACAGCATACACTGGCATTAAATACTGTGCTGTGTATTACATCTAGAACCAATGGGACATTGTTGTTGACACACTTTTCTTAAAAGACCTAAACCAAACATGCATAAACAGAACATATAATGTATCCTACTAGTCTATTTCAACATCAAATCATCACAATTCGAAACTGTTGGTGGTTGTTAGAACTGAAAGCTTTAAAATATATTTATGTTACTCATAACATTATCTAGTCAATTATTTAAAGTAGTCATCAGTCATCAAGCTCATACAGTGAAAAAAGGCACTGTGCTGCAGTATCCTTAAAGCCCTCTTCAAAAAGCACAGCTTGCAAAAGTGACTCGGCCTGAACAGAGGGTGAAGACCCACGGGACACAGCGTGCAAGGAATGTAAACTAAAGGAGCTCTATGAAGAGAACCTCCAGGATTCCAGTTATATGACTGACAATCACCAGGTAATTAACATCAAATCTCGAGTTACAGAGCCAGATATGTTAGAACCTTCCGTTTTAACTGATAGTTTGCATTAGTAGTTTTCTTGAAACCGGTGTGAATACAAAGATCATCAGAGGCAGATGCATTGATTAGTAGTGAAGTATGAAAATAATGCATTATGTTCTGGTACAATCCATGAAAAACTGTACAAAGAGCAGCTTAAATATGATTATATTAAATACTAATTTGCATCTTGTATGGCTTATCCTAAATGGCTATTAAATATGGGATAGGTTAATTAGTTATCTTAAGAAGTTTCATAATTTTTTCACATATTGTCTTACAGTAGAGTTCAATTGTTTCTGCCATGATTGCACACATTGGTTAGATATGATCATACCTGGTGCTGTCTTTCCAGTAAGTACCAGCTTGTTTGGCTGGTTGCTGGCCTTCAGCTTCTGTGTACGGGGTGGGTGCAATGTTTGCACTTGCCGTTGTCTCTTCAACTCTTCCTCACGCTCCTGGGCTGCCCGAATCTCCTCTTCGATCATGGACAAGGTTCTTTGTTTGCGTGAGCGCAGTTTGAATGGCCCTGAGGTGACTTCCGTTTCCTGAGCACGAGTGACAGCTGCTGTACTCCTGAGCTCTGCTGCCTCAGAGTACTTACTGAAATAGCTGAATTCTGGTTTCTCACTCGGTGGTGGAGAAGGACTGGGGGGTTTGTAAGTGTTCACTGGAGTAACTGGGGCGGCTTGAACTATAGTTATTTGAGGAGCAACTGTTTTCCTCTCCTCCAGAGGGGATGGCACTTTGGGTGGTGGTGTGACAGTTGATCTCTCCACTAGGGGTTGGGGTTGAATGCTTTCCACATATCTCTCTGTGATAGGGGATGAATGTTGTGTGGCCTGAAGAGGCTCCCATTTGTCATTCTGCTGAGCAATGGCTTGCTGGATAGCATTTTGGACAAGAATACCAGCATGGTATTCCAGCTCTTCTTCCGTCAAGCCTTCTCCATGATAAGACCCACTCTGTTCGCCTGGAGATTTGATACCACTTTCATGTTTCCCATTGATTGGTGTAGTGGCCATTGGAGTTGAAGGAAAAGAGTACTCCCCAAGAGAGTTTTCCAAATAGGCACTCATGGTCTCATTTGATGCACCACTGTCACTTATATTGTCCATACTGAAGTCATTGGAGAGCGTCTCAAGCACAGTGGTGTCCTGAGACCGTAGGGATAGGTCATCTAACCCAGAGTCAATTTCTTCCATATGATAGGAGCTGTTCAAAGAACGTTGACACAAATCAGAATCGTCTTCCTTCACAATGGTCATCACTGCCCGAGCACAAGTAAAATCATCATCTTTCATCTCGTTCTGAGCCAATCCATCTTTGGGTGGTATGGCAGATTCTCCAGAGCAGCAGTAAATCTTTTCAGCTTTGACTGTAGTAACTTCACTTCCATCATAGAATGTGACCCCTTCTTGATTGGCAACTGTGACAGAACCACATGGTCTCTCTACATGCGTGACCTCTGGAGTCCTGAAGAAAGGTTTGGCAGAGTAAAGCTGAGGTGCCACGTTCCTCTTAGCTGCTGTGGGCTGCTTGCTATGTTCCATCTGCAGAAATTGTTTGCGTGCTGCAGAAAAGTCAATCTCTTCCATGACGACATCCTCCTTGTTTCCTATTTCAGGATGGATAAAAGAGGTTGCCTGTCTGGGTGCAGCTTGTGGCATACGGTTGGTTTCTGGTCTCCTCTGCTTCCTCTCCTCATATCTTCGAAGAGACTCGAGCTGCTCTGGCTCCAGTTCCTCTTCCAGTGCCTTTTCCTGAGGTGGGTTCCACCATTTTGCTGCAATACCAGGATTTTTCTTGACTGCCTGACCCCGGATGAGTTCCAGCCTTTCCCTCTCTAGCTCTGCAACTTCCTCCGAGGGTCTGATTTTCTTCACCCGAACTTCTTTCTCAGTTGGGGTGTCAAATAGTTTGGATGGCTTCTTCTCTTCATGAAATGGTCGGAGCTCAAAACGTGCCTCTTTCTTGACTGCTGTCCTAGGTGACTCGGGTGATCTTGTACAGTCATTTCCTATCATCGCTGCATGACCATTGGGTTTAGTGTTAAAGTTATCATCAACAAAAGTGGTCTGTTTTTTCCCTTCTAAAATAACTTCATGCTTGTGTAAGGGCGATGTGTCACAAATATGCACAGATGGTCCAGCTCCATGAACTCTAATTGAGTTCATCTCTGGGGAACTTGTCCCATTTGAAGTCATTTCTGCCCTGGGGTCACAACCGTTGTCCTCAAGGACCTGATCCAGGTACAGGATTTCCTTGGCAACTTCGCTGTCCATTCCTTCTCCCCCGTGCCTCACTATGTTCTGCCCACTGCTCACATAACTTTGCTGGGTCTCAGTCTGAACTTCAAGCTCCATAGTGCTCTCACCAGCAGATATCACACTCACTGAATCGAAAAAACTTACAGTCTTCAGGCTTCTCTCTCTTTTCAGCTCACTGTCATCCTCTGAGAGTACAGGGGACTTCTAGGGAAATAAAGACAGAGGTCACATTAGTTCAAACATGCATTCATGCAATTCTTCATCACAATATACTCTGCATTAGGGATGAGCATTAATACTTTAGTACTTATGTACTTGGCAGTGACAGGTCGCTCATGAAAATTTTCACCTTTTTTCACCGAAACATTTCGGTGAATTTTCATCGAAATTCAGCAACTGCACAGTAACACTTTTTTGCACAACTGGTTTTGTCTGATGAGAAAGTTCAGTTAGTTTACTTGGGTGCACACATTTAAATCGCACTTGAGTCTGCTTAATACTCTGAGGTGCTGTTTCTGTGAACTCTTGCTGCTGATATAAGAGAAATTGCAGAAATGAGCAGATGGTGTATAATTTGTGTCTTTGCATGCAAAAAAGCAACATTGAAAATAATGTAAGATGTGATGCAATGGCCAAATATGTGCACAGATGGAATCCTGGCCCCAAACCAAATGTACTTGGTTTATTTATCTGCAGAGTATTGTTCATAAAATGATCAGTTGTTTATCTTTATGAATTGTATGCAACTTATCAGAAATTTCCAAACCAGTTATTATTGTTTGCTACACCACCAACTGTGTGAACATCAGAGACCAAAGCAACATCCCAAAGGAAATATTGCATGTGACCATCATGCATAATATAGGTAGACTGTGATAAGATGTGGAAGATAATGGGTTTGTTGAACTCTGACCTGTGCTATCTGATCCTGAGTATTAATAATTTAAGTTCCCTTCTCTTGGTCTGCTTAGCAATGGTAGAATGGAGTTGCACAATTCTCAAGTGAGAGGAAAACATGGGACATTCACTTTAGTATCCCCATTAACACACCCACATCAGATTATAGGAATTTATGCTTATATTTCTGTAAAATCTCATTGACCTGCAATGGAACATGAAGTACATATATTTTCAATTTATTCTGTTTGCTTGAATGATTTACATTTATGCCTTTTGGCACTCATCCACATCAACTTACATCTATTTTCTTGGGTATCAAACCCATGACCTTTCATAAGCTACAAGAACATCATAAGATAAGCAAGGTTGTATTGATTTATACTCAACTCATGATAATCAGACCAAACAGTTTGTTCACAGGCTAATTTGAAGAAAACACTAAAACTAAAACATAAAAGGACATGTTTTGCATGTCCTAGTTTCCTCTATGCCCCTCCATCTCCATGTCTAATGGGTGTAAGTGGGTAATAGATCCTGGTTATTTACTAAAGGAAAAACACTGATGTCTAGACTATGTAGACTCTTTATTTTCCAAGGAATAATTGCGGGGGGTTTTCTATTCCATGGATCTGGTACTGATACCTATAAGTGGTCTAGTAACCCTGTGGGAGAGGGTTGAGATGCTTTTGCAGAATGAAGCACTGTAAAGTCTCCTCAGGGGAAAATACCACTTATTACATTGAGATTTGCTTCCATTGCTACTCATTCACCAGATGGGACAGTTTTCTTTAAATGAAAACTCTGACAGAGCTTTTTTTAAAAACATGATATTAGGGCATTTACAATGCTTCAGGGTTATGTTCATTATTGAGTTTTTTAAGGAATGAGAAGCTTGCTAAAATATGTTTTTTTTCTTTAATATTATTAGTATACATGAATTTTTATATGCTTCCAACAGCATGAAATTTCTTTGCTGATATTGGTTCTGAGTTTTGGCACCACAGGATGCCACAAACCAAGCAAGTAAACAGTACTCAAACAAAATTTAGCAAGACTTTAACAACATACAAAACCACTGTATCAATACAATATACTAAAATGGGAAAGTATTACTGCTTGTGAGTCCTGTTTAAAAGTACAGTTTAACTGAACCAAACAGTTATAGTGTTGTATTCTCTGGTAAACAGAGGCCTTTGCTGGAATTCTTTTTCTTTGCTCAGCATTTATGTTTTAGAGGCAAGTGCCTGAGCAATTTCAGTTGTTTGCTGTTGTTTGAAAGTTGGTGTTCCTGAAAAGGCTAGTCAGAGACTTGTAAAAAAGAAAAAGAAAAAGGGTAATATAACCTGCCATGAATGCAAAAGCATAATAAACTAGTGGGAGTGCAGCATAGAGATGTTATTTTTTACCGGACAGCCTAGAAAAGCGGAATTTGTTTTGAAATAGCTTTATTTCCAGCTTAAAGTCATGTGCTATTTCAGGTGATGGTGTGTTCATGGCCACATAAAGTAAACCTATTCCTGCTTTAACACTGGGTGGAACAAAATCTGTATTACATCATTAGAACTGTGATTCTAATACAGTTTTAACCAAAATTTCGTTATGAGCAAATAAATACGCCCGAGCAAATCCTTTGATGGGAACAACATTATAAAACTAGGTTAGAAATAAAGGTTCCAAAAGAGGGTTTTCACAGCAATGCCATAGAAGAACCTTTTTTTTGGTTCCCCAAGGAAGTTTTCACAGTTTTTTTTTTCTTAGTGTGAAAATAACTTTTTTTTCCCACTATTAAGAGCTTTTTGAGCAATGAAAAGATTCAATGGATGTTAAAGTATTTATGTATTGTATTAGTTGTATTTACTTTAGTTTTAAGAGTGTATCAAATTTAAGAGTTATTAAATTGAACATTCATATTTTCAATCATATTGCTGTTAACAGCATTTTATAAAAGCAATGAGCCATTAAAGGCAGTGTTTGTGTTCATTTCTTTATGTGCCAAGTGAACATAAAATATAGTGTACAAACAAATATTAACAGATTGTTCTAAAGCATGTAAGAGGGCTTGATCTAAAAAAGCAGAACATTAACTGTTTAAGTGAAACTACAGATTTAATTCACATCAAACAGTGTTAATAGCTTCTTTCTGATCTCAAACTATGAGGTAGTGTCACATGTGTCTTTAATGTGACACTAGTTCAATAAGACGCCTTTCTTCAGTCACACAGACCACACTTCCCTTCAGGGTGTGCTCTCTAGCTTTCAGCCCAAACTCTCACTAAATAATGACATTAGGAAGTCATGTGAATTTCCCTCAAGCCATGAAAAACAGGCTAGGACAGATTTACAGACAGAGTGTGAATGTTTATGACTTTGAGTTGAGCACTGCAAAACACTAATCAACTCATCAGTTCTGAAACAAAGCCATGATAAAATATTGATCTAGTCTGCATGAGGCCACTCTTTCCCTCATGCAAAAATGAGTGAAGATCTAGTGGCTGGAAATTGTTTGACATCACCATGTGAGGACTAATCTGACTGGGACGTGTTGTTGAAAGGTGCCATGAGATGCGCCTTTAGAACCTCCACGTGTTTGACTCAGTCTCATGCGTCCTGTTCAGCACTTCCTCACAGCGTGCAAACTTCCAATCAAGCATTAAAATCACAACATTTGGTGTACACATGGTGTTTCCCTCTCTTACTCCCAACCAACTCTCACACAGGAAACAATAATTCACAGATGCAACCTCTTTAATATCTAAATTAGTTCTTAGTAATGAGTTCTAATATAGATCAAACACTCCTGCTTATTCAATTAAGCTCAAATCTCTTAAGTCTTCTCAAAAGAGAAGTTTCTCAAATTGTGCTCAGATTTCTCAAGATACTAAAGACTGTAATTTTATTATGAACTAAAACTTAGTGATTGATTATATAAAATCAATATACTTTAATTTTAATTGAAAAATATTCAAATTTCAAATATTCAAGTTTCAACATCAGTTGAAAACCATTCACCAAAAGAAAACATGTATTTGTCATTTTGTATGAATTAGTACAATGTGATTAATTCGAAAAGGTACAATTTTAAGAAAAAATTAAGCATGAAGGTCCACCCCTAAATCTAATCATCAGTGAAGCGTAAGCAGAGTATGAATACAAATAAGATTTCATACAAATTACCCACCAATTGAAAAACTAAAATAGTCACAAATTGTGAGATTTCACTAAAAATGTCTAAGGGGCTGTTTACTCGCCAACAATTTCAACTAAAAACTGAAAACATTTTTATGTGTTTTGGCCGTCCATTTACACGACAATGGTCTGAAAATGCAAAATTCTGAAAACAGGTTTCAAAGTGCACATTTCTGAAAAAGATATTACCGTCTCTGTGTAAACAGCAAAAAATGCTAATTTGTGAAAGCGGTGGTATCATGCGTATTATACGTGTTCAGTCTATAGGTGCATAGTGTTTCTTTACAAAGGGACATCGCCAACTACTGGCCTGGCATGAATTATACAGCATTTTCATTCATTTTTGCAGATCCGTGTGAACAGGGATCGTTTTGACAACGTTGTCGTCTGTACGCAAAAACCCAAAGGAAAAATCTTTTCAGTTTTTAGTACATAGTTGTCGTGGGAACGTACCCAGGGATTTTTACCTTCAAAACTAGACTCTAAGCTATGATATTCACATCCACTTTAAGCTCTATACTCTTACTGTGTGTGAACATTTGTGTCTTTTTAAATTTTTAAATCTTTTTAAAGCTAATTCGTTAAAGAAACATAACGAAAAAATCGATGACATTTTTTTGAACAATGAAAAAGATACAAAAAATCCTCTGGGTTCTTAATTTTTTTTTTTCTTCAATAACTATAAACCAGTTTCAGCTATATCTTTGCAGTGGCTGTGCATTAGATCTGTATTCCCTAGAGACTGTGGCCCTGAGCAGTCAGAAGTGAAGGGACATCAGTGGAGGAACAGACGCTCTCCACGGATGTTCCTCTAAACCCCCTCTGACATTCCCGGCATAGTTCAGCTGTCTTCCAGGCTCCGGCAGTCTAATAGAAGTGATGAAGGATACACAGCCATGCCTCACGTAATTAAACTGTGTGTGTGTATCTGCATGGTCTTGAATGTGTATATAACCCTACAAAAGGCCAAGATGGATGGAGATAAACTCCTTGTATATTTATACAACTTGTAAGGTAATGTGTTCATGGGCATAGTGCCTCGCATTTGTCATCTTACTTCAAAACTGGTCTATTGGTGCCTCTATTTATGTTGCTCTCCGCATGTTGTTGCCCTCACAGCATCTGGAAGTGTTTAGACAGACAGACACCGTTTGAGCCCTACTTTCTCTTTCAATAGAGTGGCCCCAAAAATATTTGGCCACTTAAATGTTTAGAAATGTGTGAATTTTTCTTATTTCTCAGCCAATTTTGCATTTACTTGTAATTAACTGTTATCCAGGTGATATTTAATATAGGTATAATGTCATTTTCACTCAAGTACACAGAAGTGGTTCATTGTATTAATTATGTTCTACCAATGTCTGACAATCAGAAAGAGTTCATTTTGTCATTCAAAACCAAAAAATATCCTTCTTTTAAATAAAAGCCACTTGCTTTTATATTTTGATATGTAATTAAAGGACATTTCTAGCGTGGTTTAATGGTTAAAATATGTTTCAGGCTTTCGATTAGGTCAAAGAACAGAAAAATTCCTCAATTTTAACGGTTACGCAAGACGCCTGTGACTTTCAGCAGCTCATACAGACAGACCCATCAAACCACACAGCTGATGAAAGACTCCTTAAATAGGATTATTAATTCTACCATCACAGACAGAGAACAAGGAATTCAAAACATGTATTAATCTCATTCATTTCTCAACTGGATTCAGTGGAAAGCAAACTCATGCTTCTTGGAGTTTAAGAAGAGATTTTAACAAAATCTCATCAAACTGTACTCACATCTACAGTCAAATATCAGAGATTTCAATATGGACAAGAAAAAAAAATGCAGGTCACACTTTATATTATTAACATTTAATTCCCACAAGATTGTGTTTACTGCATGTTACTCTGGATAATTCCCACAAATATTGCTAATGAGTTTGAGGTATGGTTGGGTTTAGGAGTAAAGGTAAGGTTAGGGATTTTGGGGTAATGGCTTTGATTACAGTTAGGGGTGAATTTAATAGTGTAAGTACAAATGTTAATTAAATTCAAGTACTTTAAATGTACTTACAATGTACCGACATCCAAATCCCAAAATCAAATTTTATAGCTCCACATCCAGGAGAAACATCTCACACAAAGCTGATATATAAATGAAACAAAACCAAGACTTCAAATAAATCTCCTGAGCTATGAGCATGTAACTTCTTAATAATTACATTTCTCAGACTCAAAAGAAACATATTAAATAAGGCCTCCTATATTTAGGCGCAGAAGTCCAAATCGAATTCGAAAGTGTGAGTTGCTTCCTACCTTTTTCATACTTTTCCAAATTTGTTAACAGACTTCGGCCTTGAAATCACAGATCCTTTTTATAAAAAAGAAAAACCAACACATACTAGAAGTCCTGAGTGTCCTGTTGTCAAATCTGTAATGTGAGAAACAGTCCTCCTCCAACACCTCACACTATAAGGCTTTGAGGAGACCCAGTGAAACCCGTCCCAGGTCGACACAACGCAGGGCTTTTCCTGACCACTTCTTCCAACCCCCCACCCCTCTTCCTCGTGTGTGTGTGTGTATGCAGCGTGCTTCACTCACCCCGCACCACCCGTTTCCGTCCGTTCTCCTACAATGCCTCTCTCTCTTCTGTCTGTCTCGCAGAGTCAAGATTCTTGCTCTGTCTAACTATTGCCTATGATGTCATGGGCAAAGGGGGTCTGGTTTAAAAGTGAGGGGTGTGGTCTCCTCATGTACTCACACAAAGAAGCACTCTGTCAGAGCCGCCCTCAGCCCTTCACCGACCTGGACCGAGGGAGTCTCCAAAATCCTCTAGTACGGCCATCAGTAACACCTTACAAGGAAAGGGATAGTGCGTCTGGGTGGGGAACACTGTTCACTGCTGACTCAAAACATGCTGTCTGGATTCTCCTACGTATACATTTACACATTTACACAAGTTTCAGAAGTTGATCCAAGTAAAATTTCACAACAGCACAGTAAAAATATGGGTAAACCTTTATAATATGTATACAGTAAAAAAGCAAAATCATTTGCAAACTAGTTCATATTCAGTTTATAAATATTGCTAATACATTAATAAGCTATAACGACAAACCAATATTTTTTTAAATTCATTGTTAAGTACACGTTGAATTCACCATGAAATCAAAATGGACAATTCTTGTTTTTCATGGAATATGGCAGTGTTCATTATACATGATTTATCAGTTCACATCATTATTTGTTGTGCCTCGTAATTATTAACCAAAATTGTAGAAGAATGTTAGTAGTTATTACTCTACACTATCTATATTATTGATACTATCTGCTAACCCCAACTCGAACAATTCACAGTGACCGGCCTGCCCCAGTTTGTATAATTACAATGTGATTTGTGTTCATCTAATCAGTCGTACTCTTTTCCGGAATTTGTTCACAAAAGCTAGCGTGTAGTATTTCTATGTCTTATCAGGTCATGTAGTACACATTGTGAAATTGGGTAGATGATTAAATAGATGTCTAGGTACTGTTTTCATTGAAACCTCAAAATAGAAGTTAGTACAGTACGTCCCTGACGAAATCCTTGTGAGATTTCACTGTAGTAAGACTATAATGTCCTTGTGGCAACAAGTGCCTGTTAAATGGGACAACAATAGAATTACAGATAAGAGCAAAAGAGATCCAGGCAAGATCGCTGTGAGAACTGAATGTCACTCAGTCATACAAGGGCTGCTAAAGAGACTTTGTGCTAATAATAACACCACATGATCGGTTCTTTAATGAGATATACAAAGACTGCAGTATAACCTTCACGCCAACCTAGAAACAATACTTTCACAGATATATATAGATATATCATAGATAGATAGGCTGAAAATGCTTAGTAAAAGAACGTCTTTACTGCCTTTTCAATAGTGTCAGATGTTTCTGAAATTCATCTTCTTCACATATCCTCTAAACACTTTGAAAAAGGTTGTTCGTGGCCAAACGAGTACAAAAGTTGTAAGTTGTTGGAAACTTCTCCTTCTTCTTCAGAGTTTGAAGTCATCTGTAAGGAATTACTAGAATGCTAGTGTGTTTTTATGGAGGATGGTGACAGCAGTGGGCTGGGGTGTGTCATCCTCTGCAAGAGAGCTCCTTCCGCCCACAATCTGTGTGTCATTGTGTATCAAGAATAATAATAATGCAGTGAGCTGTGCAGTGCTGGGGAGGCTACTGTGAGACTGTATTTTATTATGTTACAGGCTTCTGATAATGTATTATAAGATCAGATAATGTATCTTGATGTATTTTATCTGTAGTTGAGCTACCATTGTACGTGCTTTACATGTGGAAGCCCATAAAAACTTATGAGACATAAAAAGATGAAATTACATAAATGATATAGAAGGCCAAAATTATGAAATGAAGTCATGATGATGTCATCAAAGTTGTAATTTACATAAAAGTTCAAAATTATGATATAAAAGTCAAAATTTTGAGATACTGAATTATAATTATTAAATGAAAAGTTGAAATTACATAAAAGCTCAGAATTATTATATACTGAGTCATAATTATGACATAAAAAGTCAAAATTGACCAAAGTCAAAAAGTCAAAATTATGTGATGCTAAATTATGAGATTATACAGATAATTATGTTATAAAAAGTTTAAATTAAGGCAAATTTATGAAATGGAAGTCAAATTGATGGAAAAAGTTAAACATTTCTTATGTTATAATTATGTATATTTATCCTCTATCTATGATTTACCAAATCATGATATTTTTTCTCATGTGGTGGAAATGGGAAATTATTTATTAAGTTGCTATAAAAAGTAGATATTTGAAGCTATGTATTAGGGCAATATCTTTGTAATATCCAGATGTCTTTGTAATTTGTTCAGACTTAATGTGCTAAAATTACTAAAATTACTAAAATTAAACAACTAAAACTCAAAAACACTCATTTATACATTTATAACAGTACTTTAAAAAAGATACAATTAAAAAAGAGACTGCAATTTGCTTTAAAGATACAATATCTAAGATTTTTGCAGTAAAATATCCAAAAACCACTATGCCAGTGGTATATATTTTGTTCAGTTGAGTACTTACAATATCATAAATATGAGAAAATCACAATTTTAACCAAGGAGACGGGATGTGTCCAGGTGTCGCCTGTCAATGGCATCATATCCACATCAGAGTAATGTTATAACATCATTTTCAACACACAAATGTTTCTAATATGACAAATAGTGCTGTGTTACCTCATACGTTTGACCAGAAGAAGCGGAAGTGGTGAATGTGGAACGATAAATGTTCCACTGCTTGTGAGCCGTGTGTCTTGTTCGTCTCTCATTAGCAATCCCTCCAGCGGCCTCGTTCACACTCGTTCAACACTCGGGCCTGCTCTGCTTCATACTACAGTAATGTTAATAATCGCATCCATGAACATGATTTCTGTCCCATTCCGATTTTTTTCCACTGGCTGTGAGGTGAAGACGAAATCTCCCAAAATTCCGTGCTGCCTTTGTTTTGAATAGGTGACCTCTAGTGGCGAAAAATCGACATATAAGTAAAAAAAAAAAAACTCTACAATTCAATTAAATGCTTAAATTGAAAAATATACAAAGAATGTAGTGCCAATTAGCAAAAATGGCAACATGGAGGCCAGGTGTGCATGTGGCTGCCAAGCAGCTGTCAGATAAATGCCAGATGAGATAAACGGCAGCTCTCTTCAGATAATGCACCTCCTTGTGTGTGCCTAATACAATCATTCCAACCTCAAACACCAAAACAATTCAAACCCCACACATACTAGGAATTATTACCTATTTATAGTTTGAATACCAAGCAAGAAGATGTCATTTTAAATCATTCTCAGAAGTCTTACACAAGACAGCCTACTCAAAAGTAACAACACAAACTGCGATTAACCTCACAGTTGCCACTTTTAGAGCCTGCAGAACCAAAGATTGTCCATGAATGGAAGTGGGAATGACAAAAGCAATAGACAGCTTAAAGTAACTGCCAGTTTACACCGTGAGAGAGAAATGCTTTGTGGCTTTTGAAGGAAGAATAGGGGTAGAAAATGGGGCCAAATCAATCAATATATCCTGTCAGCTGAAATTGCTTAATGGCGAGCGGGTTCCCCCATGCTGAAACTGTGTCCTCGGTAAAATCACGGTCTGGTCCAGCTCGGGTGACAAGAGGGGATCTCTTTCAGAATTTCTTCTTTTATGTTCCACGCAAACATTTTTATTTTTAAATAGAACTTGAAGCTCAAAGTCAGACCAGAGAGAGAGAGAGAGAGAGAGAGAGAGAGAGCGAGGAAGCAGCTGAAGTTTCTGAACACTTTATGCTTCGGCAAACACTGCCAACTGTCTTCTCTTCTAAAAGAATTAAAGTAGTGTTTGTGGAAGAATATGCAATAATACAACAAAAACCTCTTTGAGATAGGAAAAAATAAGTCAGCTTTTAGAGGAGATGGTTTGAAAAAACAAAAAAGAAAACGTCAGATGTACACCGAGAACTAAAACGACAACACGTTTAGAGACAAGGAGGTGAAGAGGACAATAAACGCAGGACATTGTGCTTAACACCCTGTCACCGCCCTGCCTAAAATATGACCTCTAATCTAAGGGAAGACATGTAGAAGAGGCTCAACAGGATATTGTCAGCCGGGCCCAAGGGTAAAATGAGAAACATCAACACCTTAAACGAAAACAAGGATGGTCTCGTCTGAGAAGCCCAAACTAAATATTGTTTTGTGAATGTGTTGCCTACAATAAAAGACTGGAAATCATTGTTGAAGTATTTCAATTAGCCTTAGTACTTACAACTAGAGCTGGTTGGAACACAGCTTATTGTCCTGAAATTAACCTGGCTTAAGAGCCATTAACCTGGTATGGCACCAACCCCAGTTAGTGAAAACTGAATTACAGTGGCTTAAAGGCTTATGTCCATTACTCAGGGGATGTGAATACACTAACACTTACACACCTCACAGGCTTGTTAAGACATCATGGTATAAAGCATAATTGACTTAGAACCAATCTAATAGTGACAAGGCAGTAATACTAATTGCATTCTGAAATCTTCTAGAGTCTAGAAAACACCAAACTTTGTTAAACAAGTCAATCCATTCAATGTCCATAATAACAACCCCAAGCAGCTACTTTCTAAACATTTTACAGTTAAAACAATTATTCAGCTCAACCTCATTCAACCTAATTCAATTCAGTTCAATAAAGCATCAATGACAAATCATAAAGTGATTTTAATGAGATTTAGGCAATATTGTAATCAATCTTTACCTCATGTAACCTCATGAACAACATAGAACGAGGAAGAGTGAAGAAAGACTGCAGAGAGAGAGATGAGACACAATACAAAAGAGCTCAAAAGAATATCACTGGAATTGAGGTTTATTACTAGGCAAGCGCTTTAGGACCCGCGTTAATATTAGGAAAGCGTTTGAGTGGTTTGAGTGTCATTGATTGTCTGGAGCTGCTGTGCTGTTGATGCCTAACAACGACTCTTGTTTTGTATTCACTCTTCCATTAATTTTTTGCGCTCCCTTAACGTTCGTTCATCATCTGCGCTTTATTTTTCATGAAGCATGATTTTGTTGCGTGTCAGCTGTGATAAACAGACATCCACTTTCGCATTGCGTGTGTAACAGAGGCCAGCTAGTGAGAGTTGTTGCGGGTAAACCACTGAACACTGACGACTGCTGGAAAATGCGTTGTTTAGCGTCATTGTTAGGTGAACTCGCCTTGCCGGCCAATTGGGGTTCGAGACCGACTCGGAGCAGGTTTTTAGGATTGGAGGGTGAGTTTTGGAGGAGGAGCATTAGAGAGGGGTGTGTTTGTTTGACCACAATTGACCCTTCGCAAAGACCCGCCCCCTTTAGTTCCTGTTGCTATTTTTGACAAGCCATGCGCTCTCGCACCACACATCATGTTCTCACGCAATGAAAAATACATCGTGGAGTGAAGAGGACACTGACAACGCATCGACAGACAAGACAGATAAGGTTACTTTTGATATGAAACAAAGTTTCAAATTTCAAATACTGTAATTTTTTAAAGAGGTTTAAACAATAAATACTGTATTGTGTCTCTTTAATGTGTCATGACATATCACTGTAGCTCCTTCAAGCGGCTCGTGAACCATCTCTTCATATACTAGTTAATTTATAGCATCAAATAAACATGAATGGACATCAGAAGGAATGTTGTTTCAAGTGCAGAAAGATGTGTGTACACACAAAGTTCAAGTTCACCAACATTAATCTACTAACTCCCCTGACTGCTTCGTCGGACAAAATGGCGGATTCGGGGTTATGATTTTTCAGATCGTCTATCAATCAAGGCGAAGGGTCAATTGTTAGAGAATAATCAAAATAATAAAAATTGTTCGCTTGAGTCACGTAAACATCTTACTGTGATTAAGTCCTGATTATTGGAAATAATCACATTACTGGTGCACATGTAAATGTAGTCAATGTTGCAAAGTTCAACAATTGAAGACAAAAGTGTCATTATCCAGCTCAATTCAGTTCAGTGTTGATTCAACTCAGTTCAATAACAGTGTCAATGTTACAAAGTGTTACCAAATATTCCTTTTCATACACAAAATGCTATTAATGCTAGTCTTGGAGTGAACTCTAACATGGCTTCCAGTGTGACCATCAAACTCTTGGTTAACCTGCTTTCCAAGCCCAAGGGGAGAAGAGAAATAGAGCACATCTTCTACTCTAAATTTAGCATCCAGGTTGCAGGCAGAGCTGTGCTGTGGTAAACCCTGCTTTAAACAGCTAGGCTGCATTTTCAACTTAAATATATGTCTAAATGTTTTTGTGATGTCAACTAAAATAGACAAGAGTGACACTAAATGAACATCATGTCAGGCTTTGTTGACCAAGTTGAGTTAACTGGAAGAATACATTAAAAAAAAACTTGTGGTAACACTTTACTTTGATCGTTCACTTTAGACATTCTTCTAACTTTAAGTAACTTCATAAGTTCATAACTTCATAACTCTCGTTAATTTGCAACTACATGTCACCTAACTCTGTAAACAATAATTTGACATATACTTGCAAAGTCAGTATACTAGTCAGTTTGTCTTATGGGGGAGCATCACAATAAAGTGTTAGTAGATCTTACGATAAGTTTAACTATTAGCAGACAGTCTACTAATACTCTAATGAGAGTTAGTTGACATGTAGTTGCAAAGTTACTTGTAGTTAGTAGAATGTCTAATGTGGACCAAGGAAAATTTGTAACTGGCATTTCTGTACAGTTGACAAAATATATAGAAAGAAATGCCAAAGTTTTTTTTTTTCCAAACCATTATGTAATAGTAATATAAATATAAATAGTTCCTTGCTCCTTACTTATTTGATGTAAAATAATTTGAAATGTCGCAAAGTTTTCTCATCATTACACAGCAATCATCTCAACAATAACAGCAGACAACTCTCAGCTGATTTTTGCACCTCAGAAAAATCTTCAAAGAGCACAAAATTATGGAAGGACTGCTCAAAATCCATGTTAAGCTCTAAAATAATAATGTCTTACCTTTGGGATCTTTTCCAAAGCGAAGCAGAGAACCTGCCAAGGTGCCGTGTATTTTAACATGGTCAGTGATGCCTTGATTCACTAGACTACACAACAAAACAGCAATCACTGCTCTAACGTTCCTTTATTAGATGTTCACTCCTCCTTAATTATGGCCTGAGACCTCCTCAAAGTTCATTTGGATAAAATAAATAAATAAAAACGGAAGCCATCGCACAGGGAGTTACATTCCACACTGCTGCTGACTTCAGCAGCACATATCCAAGCAAAGTCATCCCGGAGGGCTTTTGATCTGAAAATGAGCTTAGCATCAGAACCAATTATATGAGTCTCCTGCCTGATTGGTGAGAGCAGTCAGTTTCTTTTATCCATTTGCTCATGAAGCTGTTGTATAAGTGCACTCAATAACTCTCTCAAAACAAAAGAAATTATGATGACAAAGAATAAAAGTACATTATCTGAGTCAAAGTACTCTTCATTCAGCAATGTTTGATCAGAAGTGCAGAAACCCCTAGAGTCATTAACGTCATTCTTGACGAAGTTGATCCCTATAGGACTGCTTACCTGAACAGACCAAAACAAGGTTTAAAATACATGAAATCTGTATTTTTCACATTTACTTTATAATGCACATCTCTAGCCTAACTGTATCCAATTAATCAGTGCTCATTATTCCAAAAAAAGAAGTTCATAATCATAATCATATAATGTAACAGCGTAATGTATCACATGTAATGATTTGTAATGCACACTTTTAACCACAGAATAAACAGAATGAAATTTTGGTTACACTTTATTTTAAGGTGTCAGTATTACAGTGTAATTATATATTTAATTACTAAGTAATAACAATTAACTGCATGTACTTACTATAGGTTTAAGGTTGGGGTGAGGGTTTGGTAGGGTTAATTGCATGTGATTATGCAATTTTACAGTTATAACTACAGTAACTACATGTAACATGAGTAACAATGACACTGTAAAATATAGTGATACCTATATTACCTGTGTTTTATAGGAGAATGACTTTTTAAAGATTTTCAAAGACCTTTAAAGACAGATATTGTGAGCTAAAAGGGTTGTTTATCAATGATGTATACTTTTGTTGACACCATCAGCCCATATTATTTCATCTTATTTGTAAAATAATCATTTTAAACAGTGGAATTCCTGGTGAAAAACTACATTACTCATGATACTGCGAAAAATCTTTCTCCTTCTTTCCCCTTCAAATCACAGTTTGTAATGTTGTGATTCTCCTCAAAGTTTGTTGGTTTGGGTCTTGGATTATAATGCGTTAATGATTTAAAAAGAAAATCTGTATGGGAAAAAAAGATACTTGGGCAGGCACTAATGCACACTATTGTCAATAGGTAAAATCAAGATCTGCCTAACACATCATTGTCATTTGGAAATCAAATGGGTTGTGAACAGTGTTTCACATGGACTTCATGTGGCAGCAGAGGAAAAGTTCTAACAGTCCTTTCAATGTCACCCAACTCATTTGAACGGCTACTGATCTGAACCCCCTATTCAAGCCTTCACAAAAGAATAGACCAAAACATCTCATAATTTCTCTATTGCAGTAGTTTAGAATATTACACCCTGACGTTCATAAACAGGATAGGGTATTGCCAACATGTTGGTCATGTTGAAATTCAAATTTCTGTCATGAAACTCTAGATGGCACATCATTTTCAGCATAGCACAGTTGATTGGTTCCTGCTGTATCAGTAGCCAATGAGCTGCGGCTAAACCTTCAAATACTGGTCAGCATTTGCTGTAGCAGTTGCAGTGTACTGTAAGAAACCCTTCACCTTCCCCAGATCCACCTGTATATATCTGCTACAGGTAATTCATGAATGCTTGAACAGCAGCCGTATTTCTTACTTGCTCATAGCAGTGTGTCGTGAATGTATTGACAGTAGCAAGTCCCGTACTTGCTTTACAGCAGCAGGAGCAATAATCAACCTTGTCATATCTATTGCCATGCCAAAAACTCAGAAAAATGACAGAACTCAGGATTTTTGTAAGCATGATTGAAGAGGTCGTTTCCTAACAAATGAGCTCATTAACACATCCATGTAATGATGCACCATGGAAGGTCAGGACACTCATTCCTCTGGCATACTTGACTGGCAGCTGAGATAGTTCTGTATGCAGGGCACCAGTCTGCTTGTCCTTGCCAAATGCAACCCAGATTAACCCAGTGAAGCTGGCACAGTTTCTGCCTTTTTCCAGGAATCTAAATGCAAAGAGTCCTTTGAATTTCATCTAATTTTGGCCATCTCTCACTAAGCTATAGCTGGCTGTCAACAGGGATGATTTCCCTTCAGCAATCTACATTTTATATACAGTAAACACAGAATGGAGGACCATGTGACAATGTGTTTGGATCAAACAAGGATCAAAGGATTGGTGTCAAAAAAGGAATATTATGTAGCGCACTTTTCCAGTTATGCCTCAAGCAATACTGAAACCAACTGTCTTTTAACTGCTTCAAAAGGATGACAAACTTCAACTGGAGGAAGCAGCTGATTTGTTTGTGCTTTCAGCACAATGTGAGAGGTCAAGCCAGGCAGGAAAAAACCCAAAACCATTCCAAGGACAAACCCTGAACAGCTCAATAAAGGGCCAAAGGAAAAAGAGCCATATTCCTGCCATTACAGTTACACTTCCAAATGCTTTGGTTTAGAAATAGCCTTGAAGTTAATGAGAGCTCTCTGGCTTCTTTCAAAGAAGAGGATTTGGATAATGTTGTTCTCTACCCAGATGTTTGCTGTTTTTCCCGGTCATTTTTGGCTTCCTTTAATGAATATTTCTTTAATGCTCATTGCTAAGTGAGCAGAACGTTGCAAAAACTCATATACTTTTAAAACATATATCACAATAAAGATTTAAAAGCTCTAATTGGATTTTCAAAGCACACTGCAGTTACCATTATTAAAAGGGGTTGCCATTTAATTTACAGATTCAAATGGGTCAGATGTAGTTATTACTAAAGTGGGAGTGTCTCAGGATGAGGACATCACTAAACTTACCGAAATGAGCAAGTCTTCATTCATAGAGATTTTCTCAGAGGACTTTAGAGGTAATTTGTTCCATAAGTTCATCTATTAAGCTCTCTAAATTAAGCTCTTGGTTTTGAATTTTAGTGTGTGCTATCCAAGACTAGATATACAAAGATGGTGCACTCATATTACTATGAATGGAGGAAAGTGCAATGTGCAATACAGCAGAATAAATCCTTTTAAATAAAAGGCAGAAGCTCCATTTGCATTAAAACAGTCAGTGTTTTGAAACATGCACTTCTGACTGCACATGCGCATTGGCATGTTCTGTCTGAAAATAAGAAATTTTTCTTTTTAAATCTATTTGAGCATAAGAAATAACATTTATGGGGCAGTTCATGTCAGATTTTGTTGCTGAATTAAAATATGTTATTGTAAGTTTGGCAAGTTTTTGAGATTTTAAGATTCCCCCATTCAAGGTAAGACTTGGTCTTGGATCCCCAAAACAACTGCCAAAATATGAAAATATAGATGCGTAGTGAACAGACTTTGCTTGAAAGGGACTCTGGTGCTATGCAGTTTTCTCCTTATTGCAGTATCATGGTGTTAGCTTAGCAACATGCTAACATCAACTCTATTGAAATCAGCATGAGAAACACTATCTGACTAGTTGCTGTCTACATATGTCGCTCACTAATGAGACAAATGTAGACAGTATACAGCAGAGGTATGGATTAGAAGTACACCCTGGGATTTTAACGTTAATATTTCAATAGTTTAAAAACAGATTTCCATGTTCACAGTTCTCTGAGGTTAGTTAGTTCAGTTTCAGTTTAGTTTATTCATAAAGCACATTTAAAAACAACCACAGGCCGACCAAAGTTCTGTACACACAGAAATAGAACTACAGGAGATTAATAACACAGATAATAATAAAGTTTAAAACAAGCAGTCATTATAAACTAAAAGCAATAGAAAATAAATAAATTTTAAGACTTGAACTCAGACAGAGAGAAGAAGCTGATCTAATATAAGGTGGGCGATTGTTCCACAGTGTGGGGCAAGCCACTTCAAATGCTCGGTTACCCCTCAATTTTAACCGGGATCTGGGTATCTGAAGGAGGAGTTTCGTTTCAGATCTAATCGTTCTGAATCGTTCTAATTCGTTTCAGGCGAATATAAATGGAGTTGGTGAGACAGATAAGAAAGTGCTAAATCATTTAATGATTTATACACCAATAATAAAATTTTGAACTCAATTCTAAAATTTATCGGGAGCCAGTGCAGGGATCTCAAAAGGGGGGTTGCATGATCGACTTTCCTCTTTCCCTTCAGGAATCTCGCCGCAGCATTTTGAACAACCTGTAAGCGTGCTGTTTGGGACTTTGATATACCAAAGTATAGGGAATTGCAATAGCCCAGGCTCGAGGTGATAAAAGCATGGATGGCAGTCTCCAAAGAACGCTTGGGGAGACAAGATTTGATTTTCGATAAAGAGCGAAGATGGAAAAAACTAGATCCAATGACTGCACTAATTTGCTTATCGAATTTAAGAGAACTATTTAACATGAGACCTAGATTCCGTACTTGTGGAGAGATAAAGTGCTCTAGAGATCCAAGGTCAAGATCATGTCTTGGCCTGGTTTCTGAAGTGTCTAAAACAATGACTTCTGTTTTGTCCGAGTTCAAAAATAGGAAATTCTTGGCAAGCCAAGCTTTTACCTCCTTAAGACATGCTGTCAAACTGTCTAAAGCATTCTTATTTTTTCTAGACAAAGGCATATAAATCTGCATGTCATCAGCATAACAGTGAAATGAGACATTGAGTTTCCTAAAAATAGAATCCAGAGGAAGAAGATAAAGAGAGAAGAGGACAGGAGCTAGAACAGAACCTTGAGGCACACCACAAGTTAAATTTCGGGCAGAAGAAGAGAAACATCCCATTTTTACAGAGAAACGTCTGTTTGTTAAAAAAGACTTGAACCAGCTTAAAACCACGCCCCCTAGACCAACGCAGGACTCCAACCGAGAAACGAGAGTCGCATGGTCGACAGTATCAAAAGCAGAAGACAGGTCTAACATTACTAAAATGATGGAATCTCCCAAGTCAGTAGCCATGTAAATATCATTGAGAACTCTTATAAAAGCGGTTTCTGTGCTGTGCCGAGATTTAAAACACGACTGAAACTCAAAGATATGACTGTCATCTAGGAAGGAAAAGCTGTAAAAATACCATTTTTTTCCAATACCTTGGAAACAAACAGCAAAATGCATATCACATAAAAATGGATAGTTGTCACATTACACACAGGTAAACAAACCCTTTATAGTTACTCTTTATTTCACTGGCCCACTTTAGATGTTCTACTAACTATAGATAACTTTGCAACAACAGGTTAACTAACTCTCATTAGAGTATTGGTAGACTGGATAGGTAAGTTGACATGTAGTTGCAAAAGACTATCAAAATGTTACACACTTTTTTTTTTACATGATTGTTACGTGATTGGTATTGTGAAATATTTATTTTAATCTTAGATTTTGATTTGTTAATTCATTATTAGCTTTTCATCAACTCATGAACCCCCTGCAGTTTTCTCACAAATGATGTTTTATTAACAAAGTTCAAATGATCTAACTAATCATCACATCACTCCAACCAGCAGTCGTTAATCAGCAATCAACATGTCTGCCCAATCGGCAGGAGTGAAGACCTATATATATTGACGCAGTCGACTCACCTATGCTTTGGACAGTTTCAGCATCCCTCCACCACCCCGTCTCCTCACACTTGACTGGTTACTTCTTAAACCAGAATACGGGGGAGTACTCTGGGCTCGGGCCAAATACCGAGCTCGGAGCCCTCTCCTCGAACAGCACGCCAAATATGCATACTAATTACTCTATCTGATTATTTGTAAGTGTGAACTCGTGAAACACCCATTTTGGGAAACCCTGCTGTAATGCATATGTTTATTCTGCAGTATCTGTAATTGTTCAGGAATAACAAAGAAGAGCAGAAAAAAGGTTATACCAGTCTTATATGCTAAATGTTCCTGTAAATGAGCATTTTAAAAAAAATTCACCTACCAAAAAGGCAGAAAATATCATCCAAAATGAAACCATGCCGGGAGTATTTCTTGTTGATCTGTTGATTTAACTGGGAAACACACTAAGATGGACTCTACGCTGGCAACAGTCATGGCAACATGGGTCTCGCTCGCTCGCTCGCTCTCTTTATAAACAGGCAGCTCAACAAAAGGCTGAATGCTGGGGAGACATGAAAAGAAAGACTCTGTGCATGAGATTCTAAAGACGCAATCTGGTTCAGAATCATTTGCATTCGCTTATGGACATCACACACACTGCAATGAATCATGATCCGGCAAGTTAACTTGTAAAGTCTATATACATTTTTCTACAAAGGTTCTCGAGGCATTATAGATTTATAGATGCATACAAGCAGAAACCACGCATATGCACACAGGGACACTGAAAACTACTTCACTGAGAAGACAGAGCAAAATGAGCACATAAGGAGGAAGGTTTATTGTTAGTGCACATTCAGTGCACTTTTGGCCTGTCTTATGTGCTGTGTATCATGGCACACTCCTAGCAGAAAAAATAAATAAAATAATAATAATAATAAAAAAATAAAACCAAGGTGAAATCCTGTTTGCAAACTGTTTTACTTCAGAAATCTGAAGTAAAAGCATATTCTGAAAAATGTGGCCCGGAACAGATCATGAAAGTAGGCATTAACTTCCATAATGGAGCCAGGTGAAAAAACACACACTTTTTTTTTTTTTTAATTTTGGGATATGGCATAAAAAAAACGCTGGATCTAAACTCCAAGATGCGCAAAAATTCTAAAAATGAGCATAAATAAACATGCACTCATGATAAGATGATGTGCGCATAAACTATGACGGAAACACATTTACAGAATGAATCCCTCAATGCACAACAAAAAATTCTATCTGGATAACTGGACCAACCATTGTACACCATCTCAGGTGTTTGTTTGGTAGTTCTGAAACGCCTGAGCCAAAGTCAGTCATCAAAATGGTTGGATATAATTCCCATGTAATGGCAAGTAATTTCCCAAACATCAGGCATCCGCCTCTAAACACAAGATCTGAAGAACTTGACAGCATTTATTGTGTTTCATCTGCGCTCTGAGACGCAAGTCATTTATGATGGAGAGACAGTTTCTTACCCGGTTCCATCAAATACCATTTTTATTACAGATATTTCACACCAATTGCCAAGGAAGTGATGATTTTGTTTTCTTGAAAACATGGGATAGAAAAACTGCATCATCCCCATATGTTTTATGCAATATTCAAATTTTGCACATAAGTTAAATTCACAGCTTTGATTTGAAACAAACTGCTACTGTCACGCACAGACTCAAATTGTGAATCCCTTTTTAGAGTCCAATTGACAATGAGAACAGAAGACTTCATTTTCATGCTAACTAATGGAGATTTCCTCATTTCCCACAGTGCACTGCACCTCTCCCTTCTTCCTCATCATACAGCACACGTCTGTTGCCATGGTTTTGATCTGAGACCTAATAACAGCTGATGATGAGTTTCACTCTGATCTGGACGACAGGTGTGAATAAAAGCTTCCTGATGTCAGATACTGTGAATGTCCACCATGATTTCAATCTGAGCACACACTTTTTCACTCATGCAGAGTCTGTTAGCACAGGTGTATTCATGTAAACACATGCAATCAACAATCTAGTGTCATATTTGCTCTTTCCCAAAAATTAGTGAGCTGTGATGCTGTTAATCGATTACATCGACAGTTGCATTCTAATTCTAAATTCCAGACTGGTAAATAACCACTGGAAGTTGGACATTTTTAGCTTTTAGTAATTAAATCAGTTGCATCTGGAACACTGGATAAGCCAGCAAATATTGGAATTTGGAATCTCATAAATAGTTGATTAGGAACTAGTTTGTCCACCAAATGCTTGAAATGCTACACTATAGATTCTATAGCATGTATCCTTCAGAGCTCAGTGAAAAAATCTAACCAAGATGCTGGACAAAACTGAAAAGTATTGATAAAACAGTTTAATCTACTAGAATTGAAAACATGATCTAATATTTGTTTGTAGTATATATATATATATATATATATATATATATATATATATATATTAAAAAGTGCACTGTGTAATGATGTCAAATTAAAAGTTTAACTTCAAAGTACATTTTAAATCCTTATGTTTTGAGCTCTAAAAAAGTACACTCATTTTGATGTAATTAAAGTTACTTTATTTTAAATGCCCTAAATTGTAACTTCATAATTTCAAATGTGTAATTACAAATATATTTAAAAACAAGTGCAATGACTGAAAGTATAAAAATAAACTAAAAGTATATTTTAGTTTACTACTAATGCTTGTCAATTTTGGCAGTACACTTTTATAACATTTTTAACCATGTAAAGACAATAGAAATAATTTTGAATATATAAAGATGTACTAGTTCAGCTAACTGCGCTTTACGCATAATTACATGCAACTAACCCTAAACCAAACCCCAATCCTAAACCTTAACTCTATTGTATAGTATTACTCAGAACTTAAATGTATAACTATAGTGTAACTCTGAGAACTTAAAATAAAGTATAACCCAATTAATATTCAAATAAATGTCTGAAAACATTATATTCAGTTCACACTTATATATTCTTTCTCTAATTAGTACTCCTTTTTTAAAGTATGCTAACAAATTTTACATGTGTATATACAGTAGGCAAGCATTAGGCAGCAAGGGAGCTTACTTGATTTCAACCCAGATATAAGAATAGTTCAGCATGTTACTGTATATGGCATTGTTGGTCTATTTGGTCTGTGTAGAATAGATTTGTGCTACAAGCTACTGTGAACACACAAGACATACTGCTGCTGCACAAACAGTGTACAATTATACATGTGGCATAATAGGTAGGATGGGCATGATTTCCCGAGTTGAATTGTTAGGGTAGGTGTTTTTGCGTCATTGATTTGTATAATATATAAAAGCCATTGGTTTACGCTCCTGGACAGGTGTCATTCCCCGAATGTGGTTTGGCTTCTGTTGTTGCTTCTGAACGTGACTGCAGGACGGTAAAGGTGGGTTAATGTAGCATTTGGTATATTGCATTTGTTTACTCTATTTTATGTTTGGTGTACTTTAGTTTTTGGTCTGTGTACACGCAGCCGCTGTCCTAACATCGAAAACAGTTTGCATTAAGTCTTGTTATCTTTTTTGTTTTCTTTACTCATTGTTTTCTTTACTAATTGATTTTTTGTGTATAAGCTATTTTGAAATCTTTTTCTACCCTACCAATTCAGTTTTTCGTATGCAAGTGGGCTTTTGTATTTTGAGTTTGGGTTAGTTTTATGTATTTTTGGATTACTTTTGTTGTTAATTTGCTGTTTTGTGTTGTTTAGATTTGAGTTATTTGAGTTTGTATTATTTTGAATTGGTTGAATCATTTTTGATTTTGAAATATTTTGTGAACTTGTATTGCTGATTTAGCCTTTAGTTTATTTTATGATATTATTTTGAGCTAAATTATATTGCTTACTACTTGCACATGTTGTGGTGGTTCTTCATTGTGTGCTGTAAATTTTTGACGTGCACTGGGGTCTTTACTTTGGTATGTGAGTGTCATGTAGATTAGGAACCCCTTTATTATTGGAGAGTCGTCCCCGTGATTCAGGCCCCACGATGAATATTCTTGAATATTTGTGATTTTTGTAAGTCATTTTGAGAGTTGATGTTGCTATTTTATTGATTTTATGATACCTTAATAAAAGATTTGTATTTGATATTTGTGTCTCCACGTTTTGCTTGCCACTGGGTAGGGGACCTGTGCAAAGTATTCTTTGGGTGAAATTCCCAAGATGGCATAATAAAATTTAAAAAAAATGCCTAACTATCGTTTTGGGATTTTGTTTAAAATATTTAGGAAATTTAGCTGGGCCACCCCAGGCTCTGGCTACATATACAATTACATTTAGAAGATCTAGACAGGTGGAGCTGGGGGAGGTGGAAGGTTTCTATAGCAAACACAGAACCAACATATTTAAATGTTGATTAGCAAACTCACAGATGCAATCAGTAGAAACCAATCAGTTTTTGCCATGTTATGAATAATGTGATCGCAAGCAGACAGCATTAATCAGCCTGCGCCATCCAGAGCTTCATGACAGAATTATAAATATATACAGTTTGGTAACACTTTACAATAAGTTTTATTAGTTAACAACATATGCTAACATGAACTAATAATGAACTGCACTTATACTGCATTTCTTAATCTGTTTTGTTAATGTTAATTTCAACATTTACTAATAAATTATTAAAATCTCGTTAACATGAGTTAATGCACTGTGAACTAACATGAACAAACAATGAACAACTGCATTTTCATTAACTAACATTAACGAAGATTAGTAAATACAGTAACAAATGTGTTGCTCATGGTTAGTTCATGTTAGTTAACTGCTAGTAGTAAATGTTTATTTTTTTTAATTTTTTAATTTTTTTAATTAAGTCATTATTGACACTTGTTTGCTGAATGTCATTTTCAAAAAAAAAATTCAGAGAAAAGCTTTACCATTATTTGTAAGCAGACACTACACCTTGATAGTTTGTTAATTCATGCAATGCCATTCAAACATTTCTAAACGTAAACTGAAGAGTCCAAACACCTTTTGGAAACTTTCATGCCCATAAGCAAACTGTATATCCATTAAATATGACTCTATAGAATCAGCAGCAAATAATCCTGAATGAATGTGACCCTTACCTGTAATGCCATTGAAATCCCAGTGAGACAACCTTAAACATGACCTGGTTAAAACAGTCGCACATATAGATTAATCCCGTTTGCGTGATTGTCACCTTTGTCTATTGACTCCTGAATGTAACTCCTAGCTGTGACCTGGCTTTCATCGGCATCAGCGGCCAATGACAGCATCACAAACTCAATTAGCTGCTGTCTGTCCCCAGGGCTGCCTTCAACAACACCGAACCATATTCAGCAGCACTCTCTCATGTAGATACATAGACTGAATCAAAGGAAAAGCTGTGTGGAAATAAATAGTGTCACTGGTTCTTGTCAGAGCACAACCTGCGACAGACAGATAATCACCGCATCCCACAATCCTATTTCCAGCTCCTGATTACCCTGCTTTATTTAGACGGTGTGAATAAGCCCTGGGCCTCCATTGCCTCCACTGCCAATCCATTCTCTCACTGTCTCCATTTGGAATCGATAACCAACATGGTCAGACACTATCTATTTTGGCTTTTTAATTATTGTTTTACTTTATTATAAGTATCTCAAGAGGAATAATGAAATACTGAACCAAAATCAAAAGTTGTATCTGTCAATATTAATTAATGCACCTGAGCTAACATGAACTAACAATGAACAGTTGGACTTTTATTAACTTACATTAACAAAGATGATTAAATACTGTTAAAAATATACTGCTCATTGTTAGTTAACGTTAGTTAATGTGTTAACTAATGGGACATTAATGTAAAGTGACACCAAATTTTCAAGTTCTTTTCCAAATGAATGTGAAGGGCACTAGGATTTTCACAATGTCTTTTAAAAAGCGTCTATATAATTATATATTACATTATATTATTTGTGTATATTTGTATATACTCTCATTTTTCTCAAGCCATAAAAGACTTAAAGAATATGGCATAGATACAATATGGCGCTAGAAGGACATCTGCTCATGAGACACATAACAACAAATGAAGTTTGATGTCACTGACGTTAAACTTGACATATTTTTACTAATGACTAATATAAAAATAGCTATTTGATTTGGGACCTGCAGTCAAGTGCAAGCCTTGAGTGAGTGAGTAACTTTTATTTCAGTGAATTCATCATAGGACTTCAGAAAATCTGGGCCCAATTGACCCTTCAGAAAGACTAGTTACTATAGTTACTATAAGCCTATATTAGCCTATAGTTATTGTTGCTATGTCCGACAAGCCATGCGCTCTCACGCCACACATCATGTTCTCACGTAGTGAAAAATATTGTGGAGCAAAGAGGACACTGACAAGAAGTTGACAGACAAGAGAGAGCAGCATACTTTTGATATGAAACAGTTTCATATTTAAAATATTGTAATTTTTAAAGAAGTTAATATATGGCATAAAAAAAACGCTGGATCTAAACTCCAAGATGCGCAAAAATTCTAAAAATGATGATGTGCGCATAAACTATGACGGAAACACATTTACAGAATGAATCCCTCAATGCACAACAAAAAACTCTATATAGTATATCTATATCTATATCTATATAGTGTTATAAAGTAACAATAAATACCATAAATAAATAAACACCAAATGTCTCTTTAATGTGTCATGACACATCGGCTCGTGAAACAACTATCTCTTCATACTAGTTCATTTATAGCATCAAATAAACATGAATGGACATCAGAAGGAATGTTGTTTCAAGCGGGGAAAGACACGAGTACACACAAAGTTCAAGTTCATCTACTAACTCCCCTGACTGCTTTGTCAGACAAAATGGCGGATTCTGGGTTATGTTTGGTCAGTTCAGAATCAAACTGCCAGTGAAGGGTTAATTGCAATAAACCCCTTACAAAAACCATTAGTTATATCAGAAAGTGTATTTTAGTTACTGGTTGCTGGAATATGGTTCATAGACTGTATGGACTAGTTTGTATGAGATTTTATATTGCTTGATATTACAGCTGGCTAGTTGGGAGGGGAAGTTTCAACTCAAAAAGTGAAGTCAAAAGCTATTTTCAGGTACTCTGCATCACCGTTTGGCTCTACTTTAAGCACTCCGACCACACCTACAACAATCCAGTATTTAGTTCCTCATAGTCTTGGAATTTCATCACATGGTAGAGTTTGATACACAATGCTAAATTCCTCAATAATCAATAGCAATTCCACAAATCGATCAACAGGGCTACAGGGAATGTTCTGGGTGAAAAATAAGTTAACCCTGTGAATTCTAGGTTATGTGTTTCCAGGTGAACTCATGTGGGTGGATTTGTCTGTATATACAGTACTTGTGTGGATAGTTTCATCATGTCCCTTACACGTATCATACAAAAGTTATTGGGTTTACCATATTTGACAGGTGTTAATAGATTGGATATAACTTTACACAGGCAAGGCTAACAATTGATTTTTCTACCCAACAAATGATTTTAAATGCTACAAACATGTTAAAGCATCCCTACTATGCTCCTCCTTTTTTGAGAGTCTACTCTGCTCTGATTGGTCAGATGGCCTAGTCTGTTGTGATTTGTCTACCGCTTGCAACGTTTGTCAGAAACCAAATGCTCATTGGCATATCTGAATTTGAGCTCCAGAAGCTTTCTCAGAATTTGATGTGTACAGTATCGGTGGCAATGTTGTTTGCAGGCAGCCAATGGCCTGGCATTATGCAAATTTGTTACAAACCTACGTTGGTTCATGCAGGAAGTGAGACTGAAATTACGAATGACTCGTTTCAGGCAGTTCAGAATTACTTCTTTCTTTTAAGAGACAGTACCTCCATTCATCTGCACTTTGCTCTTTGCAGACCTTTTACATTCACAAACAGCTAAATTACACGCTGTATGAAAGGTAATATCCAAAAAAAGCATAATAGGGACTAGGGGTGTGACGAGATCTCGTACCACGAGATCTCGCGAGACTAAAGCATGACGAGATTTCTCGTCGAGGTGAAAAGTTGTCTCGTCGTGCTATCAGTGCCAACATTTTGGTTTTCCAGTAGAAATAATAAACGGCGAAAGAATAACATACAAGACACAAACAATATGTAAACATTGTAAGAAAACTATGCCGTAAACCTCGGCCAAGGTTGTACAGACTCTTAGGCCGTTCACATATCGCGCATTTTCATTCGCGCAAAATGGAAGCGACGCGAATGCGGTGCGGCGCGCTCGTTTTTTCCTGGCGCGCCTGTGCCGCGGCGAGATGAAAACATCTCAACTTTTCAGAGTGCCGCAAGCGCACCGCAGGTCATGTGACAAGAACCAACCGATCATCTTTGACCTTTCCGTAACAAAACATGGAAATCTCAGCCGAACAGCTGATCATAGCTGTACAGGGGGGGGTTTTATATCTCATCTCCATAAATATATCTAGTAGTAAAGCTAAAGCAAGGGCTAAAAATCAATTTATCCCTTGCTGAAACTTCCTCATGGTCGTGGAGAGCACAGTTCATGGTTGCATAGCAACGACAGACGCTACAGAAGCGCGAGCTCCCGAACGCTTGCAAAAGGAGGAGGAAGCGACGCGGCCGCGCTTTCCACGCTTTTTTAGGCGCGATATGTGAACGGCCCCTAAAGAGACAGAAAGCGTCGCTATTACTGCTAACGGTTGGACTTCTCGGTGTACGCAGAGCTATATAACAGTTACAGCCACACAATCAATAGTGACCGGGAAATGGTCAACTTTGTACTGCAGTTAAAGTGACACTTAAAGTGTTATTTGAATTTTTTATTTTTATGTTTATTTTATTTGTACTGTTTAATTTATGTTCAATCTGTAGAAAGAAGTTCAGTGAGATTTCTCATGTGAAATTATACAGGGCAGAAAACAATTGGTTGATTTTGTGGCAAAACATTTAGCAGTGTTTGCATGTTGTTTTACTGCAAATAATTCATTAAAATAGAAGTAAAATGACATGCATTACAAGTTGATTTCAAAATGCACCAACATTTTTGCATTTTATGATTTTCAGTTGAATAAAAGACTATTTTCCCTTCATACGTTTCATTATTGAGGATTTCTTAAAAATACTATAAAAATCTCGTCTCGTGAACCCAATCTCGTGTCTCGTCTCGTGGGATAGTGGTCTCGTCACACCCCTAATAGGGACGCTTTAACACAAAATTATCCTGGAATGACTGAATGATGGGCTGGAAGTATGCTGTGATAAGAAGACAAGTGGAATTTACTTTGGTTTGAAGAAACAATTGCTGAAATCAGGATTGTAATTCTTATCACTGAGAGAGTGTTTACTCTGATAATAAGAGGGTGGATGCTTTTCTAGGACAGATATTGTGCTGTTGCTTAACTGCCAAAGATAATGAGCAAGAAGAAGACAAGAAAGAACCAAAAGGATCCCAAAACAGTGTCACGCAGTTTGCAAGCTTTGTTTTTTCTTCCTGGAAATCGAGTCGCAAGTGAGAGAAAAATAAAGCAGCAAACACAGCTGACCATCAGCTGGCTCAAGTCTACCTCTAGGGCTCCGGGTAAAAGCTACATACACAATGTAATTCAGTTCCACAGACTTGAGTGGACAACAGGACAACAAAGTGGAATATACCCCATGGGTTCAGCTGTCCTGGTTTCTAACCACAGAGTAAATGATACCCCTCGGCTCACATCTACCCGACAATGCTTCCATTACACAGCAGGGAAATCGTCAAGCCGCTAACATGCTTTCTACTTCCCATTAAGATATAATGTCAGAACACAACACCACTTCACCTGTTGATGATTATGTGCAGATAGCTGCATTCTTCAATCATTTACAAGCAACAGGATATGGATGGATAATTTGTAGCAAATACTGTTGTGAATGGTAGTTGTGTAATCTAAGGCCAAAAGCATGAGGGAGATGATGTAGTGTCTCGGTAATGAAATATTTGAGTTCATTTTAGGACAGGCGTAGGTTAGATAATCTTTATATGTTCACAAAAGCAATATGATTTCCTGGAATCACAGTTTGAAGAGATCCAAGGATAGACACTTTTTTCAAAGAACTAGTTTTTCCTGGATTCTTTGCTGTTCTTCCTGGACGCAAATCATGCCACCCACAACTTTCATATTTTCATAATATTTAGATAGAATTTCACAAGCAGTGGGCCGGTGTCCAGTAATCGCTTTTCTTTTATCATTTAGATCCATATTTCAGGATATGTTTTTTCAGAGGTCATATTTGTCTAACCTCATTTTGAAGAGGGTAAGGGAGTGTAAGAGAGCCTGTCTTTCCTCTATTCCCATTCAGTAATTAGTAAGTGAGTTGACCTGTTGTGATTGTTGAAACTGAAGGCCAATTTCAATCAATATGATTCTGGATTGAGAGGAAATTAGCTGTTATTAAGTGTCACTAGTTGATTGGTAGAAAGTACAGACTCTTACTCTTTTCACACTACTCCTGAATATTTTATCACTAGTGTCAGAGGTTTGTAATTTTTATTACATGCCAGAACCATTCATAATGCTGTCTGATGAAAATTGCACACAGAAATTGAAAGACCTGGTTTAACTATCTTATCTCATGTGCAACAACATGATTTCATGAGATAATGTATTTTACAAAATTGTAATTTCATATGATGTAATTCACAGGAAAACCCATGATTTGTAATTCAAAAAATAAACATAAAATGCCACCCCTAACCCTTATGCGCATTTTATACGAAAAATTATGAATTAGTCACAAACTTTCCAAAATTTGTCATGTTGAGTAGTTTTCAGAGGAAGAATTCACAAACAAAGTATTGAATGCTGTATTCAAGACTTTGATATATTTATCAGCAAGATATACTTACTTTTAAAATTCAATTGTTTTATATTACACTTGTTTTCAGTGTCTGTGAAATGTTATATTATCTGAGGTATGGCACCACCTCCCACAAAGAAGACTTCATAATAACCTTTGTTTTTGGTTTTTCCTGTTTTTTTCCCACTATTTAAATGCCTCTAGTCCTATTACTTGCTTTGCTAGTGTTTTACTAGTGTTGCCCTGGTAATTTCTGATGGTTGTTGGGTTTTTTCCCTGGTGTTTTTGGTGGTTTTGACCTCATTCTGAGTTCTGAATGCAAGTTTTGGACTGACTGAACTGCTTCTACATTTGGATTCTTGCCTGCACCCTCAACATTTGTATCTTGGATTGTTCTCTAAATGCATCTCTGCATCTTAAATATTTGTCTGCCCTGTTACAAATAGTCTGTTCTTGATAACGTTTGGGCTCTAATAAAGATATTCTAAAAACAAAGTCTTTAAATGTTTTCTACTTAATTTATGTCGTCTCAACAACCTTTTTTTATTTCATTTTTTTTTTTACTGAAATTATGATTATGAAGTCAGCTATTTTAATCTGTATATTCTGCGCAGCCTGTTGTAGATGAACCTGCTGCATCATTCTCTGAATGCCATTTCCATATATATTACCACACTGAAAAAACATTTACTTAAATTTTCTTTTGACAGTTTTTGCGTGCATATCTGATTACACTTTATTTTAAGGTGTCCGTGTTACAATGTATTTATATATTTAAGTATTGAGTAATAATAATTAATGACATGTACTTAATATAGGGTTAGGGTTAGGATGAGGGTTTAGTTTAGAGTTAATTGCATGTAATTTTGCATAATTTATAGTTATTAATATAGTAACTACATGTAACATGTGTAACAATGACACTGTAAAATAAAGTGTTACCGCATATTTTTGAAGTAAATTTCACATATGGAATTTATTAATTTAAGTAAAACTAACAAAGAAAATAAGTAACTTATAGATCAGTTGAAGTTTATTGAATAATTTAGTTGAAGTGTACTTTGCAGTACATTTTACTCAAACAATATAACTTTGACATATTTTTAATATAAATTTACTTAATTAAATATACCTGAATTAAGCCATACTTTTAAAGATTTAGAACATCAACGTGTATAATACAGTAGATTAAAGTATAGACAACATGTCTACATAATAGAAGTAATGAGGTACCCACTCAAACACAGAGACTGCAATACTTGGTACACAATACATAATAATGGTAACCTTCGTTGGATCATTTTGAGTAAAAAATGAACAAAAGAGGTCGCAAAACAGCAAGTTACTAATCCTAACAACAAAAGCAATGATAAAAGAGTGTAAATACAACTGGAAAACAATGAAAAACGCAAACTTATTAAATATTCATGCCCCAGTGCATGATGGGAGCTAGGAATGTTTTGATCAGGATTTTTGCAGCTGATTTTGATTATGGATTTTTTTTGTCACCATGATCGGCTGATACTGATCCTGATCATTCCAGCTTTATATAAGTAATAATTCAGCTCTCTGTTGAATGTCAGTGTTTTTTTCCCAGATAAGTAATACCACAGAGGTTATTTACAGTAATGCTTTAGATTGTATTAACTGAGCACAACAAATATTACTTTTACAATGAAAATTTTAATAGGCCTTTAAAAACAGGGCTTATGCAAATACTCTAGTTTATTAAGGAGCCTATAAGACTTAAAGGGATAGCTCTCCCAAAAATGAAAATTCTGTCATCATTTACTGATCTTCAAGTTGTTCCAAACCTATATGAATTTTTTTCCTCTGTTGAAGAAAGCGGTTTGGAACAACTGTTTCCCGAAACAATATTAACATGGGATATAGGACTGTCAGTAAATAATAAGTTCTGCTGATTAATCTGTTCAAGATCTCAGAGATGCTGCAGTAATGGACATTGATGACTACTTCATTGTTTTTGAAACAATGACATTCCCTTTAGACATTCTGTTGACTAGTACAATTAACGTTGCGACTACATGTCAACTAAGTCTCATTAGTAGACTGTTAGGTTATGGTTAGTAGAGTAAGTTGACATGTAGTTACTTATAGTGAGTAGAATGTCTGTTGGGGGACCATCAGAATAAAGTGTTCGCAGATATTACAGTCTAATAGTACTCTAATGAGAGTCAACAGAATATCTAAGGGGACCACCAAAACCACCAAAAACACCATCGCGGGGTCTCTCATATGTCACATTCCGGAGTTCCCTTGCGCCTTTTACGCACATGTGCACACTACAAAAACAGAGCGGATTGTGGACACACTTAAATATATAGATAAAAATTTATATTTAAAGAGAATGAAAGATATCGAATGTACTGAACATTAGCTTGCCCCAAAACATGATCTATTTAAGTCCATTTAACAAGAAACTGTTTCTAGCCACAGCTCGAGAGCTGCAGTGTCAACCATGTAAGTTTGCGATATTGTTTGAGAATGTTCCTTCGAACTGGAAACGCCAAATTTGGCAACAACAGAACTTGTGACTATAGGCTAATGATGCTTTAAGGGAAACACATCCCTGCTTGGTAATCTCTGTCATTCGTTGATCTTTTTGGTTTTCCACAGCAAATCTGAATCAGTGGAGAACATCTGTGCTAGACCGTGGTACACTGTAAGCTTTGGATCACAGAGCTTCAGGAATGCTGACCATATGAGATTTTGCATACAACCTGCTTTTCCTTTGTATTCCAAGCACAAAGTGAGCAGATTAACATGTTATATTAAAATCCAGACATTTCCCAGGGGCCCTTTCAGAAAAAAAAAAAAACTGATTAGATAACAGGCATGTCTTTCTGTGAATCCTTCAAATGACATTTCAGTGTCACAATAATCAATAAACTCCCATCAGAGTGCATCTGCATCTCAAATGCATGCGTCCATCAGACAGTGATGGGCTGTACAATCTCTGCCATGCAAACTGATGCTAACTGAACTGCTAAAGTAAACAGGCAATATGCATTTTGCCAGTTGCTACAGAAATACAGCGCAAGCAGGTTGTATTTGACAGGCACAATTTTGTGTGTTCTTTAACAGATGATTAATTCTCTTGCAAATAAGATGCAAACGTGTCTGTTTCACCTGTATTTTATATGCGTGAGACGTAGCGACCGATATAACAGGTGCAATCTTGCATGCAATAAATGAAGAGGTCACCTGCACTGGGACACATACAGTGCAATGCTGCAAGGGATATCAGGACCACTGCAGTTGCTGCTTTCAAACCTCAATGCATTGATTCAAGCTACACTCTTATTAGTCTTCAAAAGACACACGAACAACCAGGTTTTTAACGTGTAGTAAGAATGTCAGGTCTCTTATACCCGTGTCATGTTGCTATTCACGTTTCAATGATATAAAAAGGAAGGTTACCTCTCATCAGTGGACAGCATCAAGTGTGTATCAGTTCCTCAGCTGTAGATTGTAAGATGAAACCGTCACTGTGCGAATATTGTGATACGGAGGAGTCTGTACTGAAGTCAGTGCGATGTAAATGCGTCAGTGCATCACTCTCAGATGCACGCGCTGCTGCAGCAACTTTGACATTGAGCGCTTTAACGCACTGGGCGCTTCTACTGGCGTCCAGCTCTCGCGGAGCGTTCTGATCTCTCTCGCGCGCGCACAGTCTACTGTCTCTCTCGCTCGCTCCCTCGCGCTCAGCACGCGCCCGCTGAATAATGAATGAGCAGAGCAGCGCTGGAGCTGCATAGACGTTTCTCTCGCGTTCTAGTGCAACCAGGAACTGATCACAATGAGTCGAGCGCTTTGCTCGGGTTACAGCTCTCCTATTCAATCTGGCCCCCATCCTGCCTTTGTTTCCACTCTAGCAAACAAAAAGGCAGGGGGTCAACAGTGAAATATTGAAAGCCGAGGGCAGTTTTTTTTTTTTTTTTTGCACATTCTCTAGAACAATTATGTTGTGCAACAATGTCCCGCTGTGGATTCATTAGAGGAAAAGTTACAAGACTTCAAAGAATCTGAAGAATGTCTTCATAACTCATGTCTGGATAATCAAAACATACCTCCTCAGCGATTCATTAAAGGTTTTCATAAATTCTTTAACACTTTGTAATTACTTGAATTAATACGTCACTTGCAAATAGCGTGAGGGTGAATCTCACAAAACCGGTCAAACATGTCCATGTCTTGACGCCAAAATAATAATAATAATAATAATAATAAATAAATAAATAAATAAACACTTGGTAAATATTAACGAATAATTAAAACGTTGGATTACATAAAACAGACTGTAGCCTATTACAGAAGTGAAAATAATGAGAATAAACATTTAGAATAAAAAAATGAAAATAACTAGGCATGTTTTCGAGAGATTCAGCCATGATGTTTAACATATCAGTACCGTAAATTCAAATAGAAATGTCCATGCATTCATATTTGAATTGTTTATATATATATATATATATATATATATATATATATATATATATATATATATATATATATATATATATATATATATATATAATTAAAAACAAATACGAATCAATATCTTGATCAGGTATATTATATTGTGTTGAGTTCAGTTACATTAAGGAAATCTTAATTAAAATGCTAAAAGAAACACTAAAATGTACAAAAGATGTACAACATTAAACTGATGACATATTTTTTAACTTTTTAGGTTATTTTTATTATACAGAAGTGATGAATATTAGTTTAGATACAAGTTTTTTTGAGCATTGTCCTGGACAAAGGGGGCCTTGAAATCAAAAACACTGATGTTGTCACAATCATGCAGTTCATAAACCACATGCATTTTTCATCATTTCATAATTACTCCCACCAGAGAAGACTCTTATAATTCTCTTATAATATAGCAACCCCAATAATTTTGGGGGAAACTGCACTAATTTCACGTAGAGGTGCACAATGCTGCTTTTCAACCCTCATAACTTCATTTTCATTCATCATTTTAACAGCACACTGAAGTTATAACTACAGCAGGATAATATACCAGCATGCAAACAGACCCATTCATCTGTAAGATGCATTGAAATAACATTCTGATAATAATTATAGCTGTTTCCTGGTATTGGTTTATGAAGTTTACAGTTTTATGAAGTTACAATATAAACCACCTCAGACATACTGAAATACAGTTATATATATATATATATATTACAGGTGGCGCTGTGAATGTGATCACCATTGGACTTACCAGAGGGTCTGAAGATCGTGCAGTCGCTGCAGGATACAGTCCATTCTCTGCTGTCAGCAGCACTGATCGTGCCTTTTCACTGCCTGCAACAAAACATCACCCAATCATTCATTTATGAAGTGCATTATCATAAGTTACAACCACCCATCCATCTTTCGTTTGTCCTGTGCAGGTTTGCAGGGATTCTGGACCTCATCTATTGACTGTACTACTACCTGGAGTCATGCCAAGATATTATCATCAAAAAAGAATCCAGCTATACTTCACTGTAATGTTGTCAACACTGTAATATCTTGCTGAGTGAGTTATTACCAGTGTTGGGGACAGTTCCTTTTAAGATTAATGTGTTACAATATTGCATTACTCCCTAAAAAAGTTACTAATCGTATTACTTATTTACTTTTTATGGAAAGTAATGTGTTACAGTATGTTACTTTTGCATTACTTTTGGGCTTGGCTTGCTTGCTTGAGTTCTAATAATATAAAAATCAAAATCTCTGCACTTACTCACGATTTCTCTCAACACGGGGACAGGAGCACTGTGTGTCAGTAAATGAGACTGCAAAGTAACTTCAGTAAATTTTAATTAATTAAAAAAAAAGTAACTCAATTATTTCGCTGTAAATTTAAAAGTACTGCATTTCTTTACTCGTTACTTGGGAAAAAGTTATCTGATTACGTAACTTGCACACTTGCATTACCCTCAACGTGGTTATTTGTGTGCAATAGAAGTAAATTGATGCTATAGTAACACTTCATTGCACAGTGTCCCTGTTACCACATGTAATTACTTTGGTAATAACATTAAATGATGCAAGAAATTAACCCTAAACAAAACCCTAATTATATACACTAATTATGTAGTACATATTTAGTACATGTTGATAATTATTACTCAGTACTCATTTGTATAATGTAACAATAGCACAAAGTGTAACTGATGTGAACAGAATTAATGTAGGCTTTTATTTAGATTAACCAAAGTCTTACCGGTTTTGAAAGAGATTACGGTAAGTAAATGATGACAGAATTTTCATTTTTGGATAAGCTATCCCTTTAATGCTGTAAGTGAGCATGTTT
This sequence comes from Zacco platypus, assembly GCA_038088235.1. Taxonomy (NCBI): domain Eukaryota; kingdom Metazoa; phylum Chordata; class Actinopteri; order Cypriniformes; family Xenocyprididae; genus Zacco; species Zacco platypus. The sequence goes on along the minus strand of CM076086.1, from coordinate 21,666,011 downwards.
GTTAAAACAGATGGAGGAGCTTTGATAAATAGCTGTGAATGTTGTTAGATTGCATCTTCTCTCAATGTGTGTTCTAGTATATTCTCTCAAAGCCGGTTTGGAATCAGATCAGAGAGGTCTATCGAGTACAAGCAGATCTGTACATAACAGATAATAAAAATTATTATTATTTTCAGTACTGGACATGATGACAATATTGACCCTAATATTCTGTTTTTCCTCTCTAAAGCATAAATGATTGTTTGTAACCTTGTGTGATATAGTGCTTGTTTGTCTTGAGAAGTGAAGCAAGTCCTAGAAAAGACTTGCCTTTTATGCTCCACATATGTGAGTTATTTCTAATGGCTTGATATCAAGATCCAGCTTTGCTATACTCAGGACAGCTGAGGGACTCTTGATTATGTTTAAAAATACTAAATCTTACAAATTTTGCAAGGGGTATGTGAACTGCATTTTCAAAGGTCATATCTCATATTTTATACACTGTCAATAAAAAATATGCAAAAAAAATACCATTCGGGGTATAACAGCTTGTGAGTGCCCTCTTTGTATCTTATTCACCCTTAAAAGGTGCTATGAAATAAAGAAAATAAGGTACAAAGATATCTGCCCTGTGACAAGCAGTTGTAGCCCTATATGTATAATGTTTGCACAAAGAGTGTATCTTTATTGCTCTGTGTTCCATATTATAAGTGTTTCAACTCCTGTTAGTCCTTTTTTGAAGAAGAAGAAGAAGAAAAAGAAGAATCCTGTAAATAAGCCATTTGTCACTCAAATGTTTTATGTAAATGAGGAAAGGATGATATGAGCCGAATACAGCTGTGTTGTTTTTATTCTTGGAAGACTGCCTGACTAATAACATTAAGCCGTTACATTGAACATCTTTAATCATGCTCTCAAATCCTCCTGGGAAGTTTGTACCTGTGTGTTTTGAAATTGTAATTATGACAGGATGTGTTTCAAGTGATTTCGGGATTTTCAAGGGATCTGTTTGGCGATTTGATATTTTTATACACTATATATTCATATTTATCTGAGTTTCACTACCTGACAAACACAGGAAGGTTTGCACAGCATTGCTAATACTAACACAACATTGATAATTTATACAAAGTGGTAACCAGCAATTTTGAAATGCATTATTTCCATCTAATGTATAATAATATATTATAATATCTCAAGTGAACCTGGAGTTAACTGTCTTAGTGAGTAGAAATAAGGATCATCCCAAGATTTGAACCTAAATCCTTTCGATTACCAGCCCAGATCTTTAACAACTCAGTCACAACATACAGTATTCAATATGTTATAGCAAGCATGAGGCATGGGGGGTATTAATGCACATTAGTGTCATGCATTTTGTGTATTCTAGACAGTGTTAGTATAATGTCTGTAAGTACACTGTCTGGCAACACTTAATTTCAATACTCCCCTTTAGATATTGTACTAACTATAAAGTAAAGTAACTATAAAATAAATAAACTATAAAGTAACTTTGCACATACATGTCAACTACCTCTCATTAGAGTATTAGTCTACTTAATATCTGCTAACACTTTATCTTAATACTCAAGTAATTTTGCAATTATGTCTACTTATTCTACTAACCGAAACTATCAAATAATACTCTGAGAGTTAGTTGGCATGTAGTTGCAAAGTTACTTATAATTAGTAATTTCTAAAGTGGACTATCGAAATAAAGTGTAACCACATGTCTTTCTAAATGCTGATGTTTAGAGATTATGAGTGAAGACTGTCAGTACCTTGTATGTTATGTAATACAGTCTCTCAGAGTAGTGATCATCCAATCAGGTCGACCATGTTGATAGTCTATATTTAGCTGTTTTAAAGATTATCATAGGCTAATTAACCATGTACAGTTGGCCAATTAACACAAGTGTTTTGTCCCAGCTGTGTCAGCTAAAAAAATCTACAGTAACAGTTTAATCAATGGGTAATTAATTAAAGTAAATATTGTGTAAAATGTTTATTTCAGATTTTTTATTTGCAGGCATTAAACTACATTATATAATGACATCATTTACCACCCTGCTCGGATGCAATATGCTAAGTGAATCATTTTCACTGAAGATGGAAAATCAAAGTAATGAAATTAAATGCTGATTATAAACATGTTTTATTTAATAGCCTACATTTTATGCACATAATTGAGACTTTGGTGTGTGTCTTTTGGTGCTTATTAAAATATTGACATATAATATAAGTATTATATTCTTTGTTTCTTTCTTTCAAAGATTTTTTTATTAAGTAAGGACTGATTAAATTGATCAAAAGTGACAGTAAACTTTCACATTGTTTCAAAATTCAGTGTATTACTGTTTACACAAAAATATGAAGAAGCATAACTGTTTTCAACATTGATAATAATCAGAAATATTTCTTGAGCATCATATCATCATATTAGAATGATTTCTGAAGGATCATGAGGAGTAATGATGCTGAAAATTCAGCTTTGATCATAGGAATAAATTATTTTACATAGAAAACAGGGTAATTCTGTTTTACGACATTATTGTTTTTGACTAAATAATTGCAGCCTTGTCGAGTATAAAAGTCTTCTTTCAAAAATATTAAAACATCTTACCAATTTCCAACATTTTCAACATTTCGATATACTATCCCCATAATATTGTAAATTGCTTCTTTTTTTTTTTTAGCAAGTAAATGAATCTCATTATAAGGATGTTTAGATATTTTACTGGAAAACAAAGACACGTGACACTCTTCTGCTGTCTGAGTCTTGGAGTTTCTAAGCCTACTGATGTGATGACTCTTACAAACCTGTAGTGAATTCAGAACTCCTCAGTGGGTGTCAGCTTTAATTGTGAGCGAGGGAACAGATCTGGTGAGGGTTAAACTTGCTGTTCATGCAATCTGTGAAGCGGGGTAGATACATCAGCATATCTCATTCACGTCTGGAGAGAGTAGCTCAAGACACAGACCCTACTGGAGTTAGTTCTGCCCAGAAATATGTGTGAGGGATGAGATTATGGATAGGGAAAGTGGTAGTAATGTCCCAATGATGGGATATTAGTTAGAGAAAGAACCATAGCACAGACACAGGAGGGTAGGCACATTGGAAAAAATGCTGTTTATTGGACTAAGTATACCATACAAAGGATAAATAAATAAATTAAAGCCAATGTTACAGCATCAGTGCTGGCAGTCCATACTGGAGAAAGAGTGTGTGAGAGAGAAAAAGAATGATATGATACAGAAAAAGAATGTTATAATCATTAAAAAAGGTAAGCAAAGTGGAACAATTAAAAAGTACACTTCAGGATTACAAAAATACAGCAGAATCTCAATTAAGAAGCACAGCAGTAATTTCATGGCAGATCAGAGCCCAGATGGGAGTCCAAAACTGAATTGACTGTTTGGCAGTTTGAGGCTGAAAAATCCTGATAGACAACATCGACACTAATCTTACAATTTTACCCAAACGTGAAATGCTCAACCAGTCTTAAAGAGTCCGTGTATTAAAAAAGGTCCATGTTTGTTAGCTTCGAGACCATCTATGCTAGTGTACTCCTAAAGGTTAAAACATTAACATTTACCAGATACATGCATTTAAAATGTGCTGAGCAAAAATATTGATGACTTATCTTGTTCACAGTGTCGTGTACAACAATAAAATAAAATCCAATGAAATGAATGAGAGCTTCCCTCCACCTAAATAACACCTGCTAGTAGTATGTAGAAAATCAAGGTTCTGCTCAAGTAAGTTTAATATACCTGGATAGAGCTAACTGTTACCATTCACCTCAATGGTAGTTACTCGGTTGACGCACGTTCAGAAGTACAGTATGCGACCTGGGAATTCAATTTGTTGTTTTTTTTGAGCCAACCACCTGAGCAATAATTTCCAATGGCTAATTATTCTACAGCTGCAGGAAAATACTAAAAACTCACATGTCAGTTTATAAATATTTTAGGTTTTGATAAACTTGTCCTGAATTTAATTAATCTGTTTACCCACTGATGGTTTGATTATGGGTAGAACTTTAAGCTTAATGTTTATTCTAAAATAAATCATATGTTTTCATAAGACTCAAGTCATACAAATTCATACAAAATCACCAAGTCGTAACTTTTCTCACGAGATCAGGTTGGTGGTGCAGTTATGGCATCTACCAGCAGGGGCTAATTGCCAATAATTCCAGTCAGACCCTGGTTTTGGTGGGCTGTGACTAGCTTGTTAGACGTTAGCTAACTTCAGGCCTAACTTCCCGTTTCAATAGGAAATGTCAACTCATGAAAGGAAACTGTACTCATCGAACCATTTCATGGGGTCTTTAAGCCTAAAAAGGTGAACTGTGATTTTGTTTTGGCACTGATTACAGAATCATTTCATGTACAACCTTAATACACGGCACCTTAAATAAGTTATCTAGCATGTCATAGTATAATGGTATAAAATATAACTTATTTTGGCAATTATTGATTTATCTACATTTTTTTTGTAAAATCAATGAATCAAAGATTCACATAAGATCTTGAGGACCAAAAAAAAAAACAATTCAGCACTAAAAAATCTACCTTTTAAATGACATGTTCTGTACATGTACAATTATACCCACACTAAGTTTATCTAGTTTTATTTTCAATTAAGATTGGGTGAAATGTACTTCAGGTACTTCATTATGTGAGTTATGCCTTGAAGAAGGGCAAAAGGGCAGTGTTTCTTTACCATTTATATATTTCATGTCTTTGTTCACTGTAGATTTGAGCAGTCATAGTAAGCTGGATTTTCATTTCCCCATCTGAGTATCAATTTTACAAAAACATGATGTGTAATGGCACTGAAACATGTTCTTCTGTAATGTGACTTAGAAAAATGAATACAGAAAACAGCAAGGCAGCTGGTATGAAAGGAGAAATATTTACTTAGAAATAACTAATATATGTCCTTTATGACCATACTGATAAGTCTTGGGATTTAACGGTATGGTATCTAAGTGTGAATATGCAAACAATGTGCATATATTAAATACACTTTCAGGTTTCAACCACTATAGAAATAAATGTGGATTAAACACTCATTTTGAGTGTGATATATGTACATTCTTTATCTACAGGCATATTATATATATGCATCTGATATGAATAAAAAGCAGAAGTGAGCTATTCATGTACAATAGTTTAGTCCATAGTTTCTTATATATTTTTCTCACAAAGTACTTGGCCTGTCATTTTACATCAAAGATAATTAGTGTTTAGGTTGATGCCTGCTTAGAATTTGAGTGTCAATTAATGGTTTTTTTTTTGATTAAAGATTTATTTGCTGGTGATATGTTTGAACAAATTGTAGCGAATTTGTGAATTGCTCTTTCAGAAAAATGGCAAATGGATCTAAAAATATTTAGCACCTTGTTTACTTCTATAGTGCATGCAATCTAGAGTCTGTATATGTCACAGCAGAGCTTTTCATTCTCTGAGAGGTTTATTTGTACACATGGCAGTACTGAGCAGATCTGCTTGATATTGTTTTATGTTCTGAGCAGCTGTTTGAAAGATTCAGCTGATCTAATAGCAGTTGAATTTGAAACCTTTTTTATAATAAGTTTGTTTAATATTCAGTGCCTTTTTTGCAGCTGAAAACATAAAAATCCTATCATATATGAGGATACAGAGGCACAGAAAGGCAAACATCTTTCAATGAGATCAGTTTGCATATGGAAGTAAGCATATGTACATGGTCTCTATTTTTGTAGGGAAAAATAAATCTGGATCTGTAAACAAAAATATGTTTGATAAACAACGCTTGTGATTTTTAAGTAATTTGAAGGCTTTGTAAGGCTAATGGAGAACAAAATAATAGTTAAACATCCTTATGTTATATGGATCTACCTTTGTGTTTCCATATTGTAGACATTTATGGACAATATTTTTGTAAAATCAATGCTACACCGTTGAATGAAGTTCCATGAAATTATCCTACCTTATATTGGACTTCTTGTTGAAGTCTTTTATTTAATTTATGTACATTTACATACTATTTTTTGGCTTTTAATCTATATTGCATCTCAAAGGATAATTACAATAAATAATATTTAAAACAATTACTGGGGTAATAACTTTATCACATTTTTCACATACACTCCTAAAAATTAAGGTTCCAAAAGGGTTTTCGTAATGATGACACAGAAGAACCATTTTTGGTTATCCAAATAACTTTTCAGTGATCAGTTCTTAAAAGAACCTTTGTGTGTGTGTGTGTATGAAAAACATTTAAAAATCTAAAGAACCCTTTTCCACTATAAAGAATATTTTGTGTAATGGAAAGATTCCATGGATGTTACAGGTTCTACATAGAGCCATCAATGCCAATAAGGAACTTTTATCTTTAAGAGTGTATGATATGCTATCGGCCAATGCCCAATATTAAAAATGTTCTCTCACTATGGTGTTCGAGTTGAACAACCTTACAACAAGAGAACCTGACAATCTGTGGAAAATAGATCAGAAAGAGTGAGAAGTGTACTTCTCTCATGTCACAGAGGTGGAGGTGCTGTTAGTAACAGGGTGAGATTTGTTTTTTAAGGAAGGCAGAGCCTTGGTGAATGTGCTCCAGGAAAGAGAAGTTGCGGGAGAAAGGTCACATGACAGCACAGCACTGGCAGCGTTTTTTCTTTTCAATACCTGTGGTTGGCAGTTCCTTGGTCGAGCTTTCATCTTTGCCTTCTGAAGACAGTTCAGAGGTATCAGAGAGAGGCCGGCCCGACACAAGGTCTGCGGCGTTGCCATCGATGGTGGAGATATCAGTGACGGTCTTCTCCCGAAGAGATTTCTCATCATCCTCATCGATGAGGACAATCTCGGCCTTGATGGTGCCGTCAAAGCCAAGCAGCTTCTTGGATTCCTCCTCGTCCTCGATGCTGTGGTAGCCCATGAAGATCATGGTCACTGGTTTGTCGGCTGAGGCCTTTGGAGTCTCTGTGACCTCACCTTCGTAGCCTTTGCTAGGGGTTTGTTTTTTGTCTTGCTTAGCCTCTTTGGTGTTCAACTGTCCTCCCGTTGGCCGTGGCTCAGCCGGTATGACGGTGACCCGGCTGCCCTCGCCTCTTTGTTGGGTCTGGCCGACTTGCTGCATCAGTTCGTCCACCTGGCCGGGACTCCAGGGATGCGTGCCATTCTCCAGTGTAGTAGATCCCCCAGAACGCACCTCATAGATCACTTTGCGGCCGTCGTCGTAGACTTTGACACCCCTCTGATGAGCTTCCTTTGGGCTGACCGCTGAGGCCGAGAGGATCTTGGTGGCACCTGTTTTCCGGTCCTTTTCGACATTGATCTCCATGGCGTATAATGCTTGGGGAAGAGTGCAGATGGTTGTGGGTTAATGTCTACTCAGTGTGGCCTATCATGCATTACTGAAATGTGGCATGCTTATTATTAATGGGTTTTTCAGTGATGTCACTATGTCCATGCAATACTCGTACAGTCTCATAAATCTGCATTAAAATCAGAGCCAAAAAAAACAAATTCAACCTACCCTTTGCACTGTTATTACGCTGTTGCCAGTAACCGCTGTATGCTGATGCAAGCTTAGTTGATGACACACTCTGACTTTTTTCTTGATTTTATGGAAACGCATCATTAATTTAATATTGTACTTGACAAATTACAATCTTTGGAGTTAATAAAAAAGCTTCCATTGAAAATAAAACGGCTTAAAAAAAACAAAAAACAAAACAAACAAAGCTATTTGTGATGCAGCTAATTTGATTGATCTTAAACAGTGGTTCTAAACTGGTGTTTTGCAAACTAAAAATGAGCCGCAGGGAAGAAAAATAATGCTAAATACAAATAATAAAATGCAACTGAGCATATAATTATGCATAGTTAAGGCAGCTAAAAAATACGCTGTGAAAAAGAAGTGTGCATAACTGTACTGTAGTGCACTTGTAGTAATTTTGCAGTATAATTAAAAAAAACGGCACTTGTAGATAATGTAATATTAACTAAATAAAAAAACACTATAATATAAATTCATATATTTTAAATGTACTAAATTGCACGTTCATTATTGAATATGTACAAATATATTTAACTAATATGACACAAGTTTCAATAGAAATGGCATTAAAGAAACACTTTACAATAAGTAAAGTAAAGTCTCATTTGTAATGTATTTACTAACATGAACTAACCATAAACAATACATTTGTTACAGTACTTATTAATCTTTGTTAATGTTAATGAAAAGTTAGTTCATTGTGCACTAACTAATGTTAAAAATACAACAATAATTAGTTAGTAATGTTAATAAATGAATATTTATTGTAAAGTGTTGCCATTTTAGTTTACCAAAAATGCTTGTCAGTACATTCAGCATTAACTGCAATAAAAGTAATTATGAAAATACAAATCAAGATGTAAGTCCTAGTTAAGTGAGGCAAAAACAGCACTGTAAAGTTCAGCGAATTGCATTTAATATAAATTTAAAGTACAATATATTTTTTATTTATTTGCAATTAACATGCATTTAAGTATCCAAAAACTTTTCGTGCCCATTCATCTGCCACTTGATTATACTGTATGGCTAGTATTAATTTGATCTAGTGTTTCTTGGTAAATCACTTTTGCTGTTGTTTAATTAAAAGGACATTTTTGCTTTAACATTTTAAATATTGACTAAATATAGCACTTTCACAACTGGGTTTCCAAAGTAAAATCTACATTGTGAAGATAAACCACTTGAGAACCACTGATCTATACCTTTTTTTGTAAAGAAAAGAACAAGTATACCTGATCACTAAAATCAATCTCTGAAGAATTTCAGCTGATGCCTTGATTTTTTTTTTCAGCTGTTCTGGAACAGAACATTTTACTGTACATTTCCATTCCATTTCATTCCACTCCAACTGATGGAGTAAGACATGAACTAGACATGCATACTGCAATAAAATGTTCACAGTGGTGTACTTTTTCCCTCATCTCCATCACAAGCCCATTGTAAGCTGAGCTTCTCTGAAATAGTCATTAGCACATGCCCAACAAAAGCAGGTGCCACAGCTGTCCAAAAGGTTTTCCTGTTTATTCAGTTTAAGCCTTTGATATATGTTTGAAACTGATGACCAATTGCCCTACTGTATATAGATTGTGTAATATGCCATTGCATCCTCTTGTTTTCATAAATGCTCCATGGTGAGTAACTGCGCCATCTGTAATCTACATTATCATACCCACTTTTGGCCTTGGTCCAAACCCGTGACCACCCCAGCCCCTCCCACATGCCCAACAAGCACCTACCAGATTTTCTTGGTGGTTGTTGATCCGCTGAAGCTGAGATGGGAGTTTGGGAGTTCAGTTCTGGGAGGTCTGGGATCTGGGAGCAGTTGTAATTCACCGCATCTGTCCGGTGGAGAGCAGAAGAGACACTAAAACTAGATTCCTGTGTTCAAAAGCCCACTGGGTTTGCTCCCTCCCCTTCCAGTTCCCCTTACTAAACTGAGTTTCCCGCTCTCTCTCTCGCCCTTTTTTTTTCCGTGAAGCAGCTCATTGCTTAGACAGCAAAAGCAGTGCAAGTGAATTACAGCAAAACAATGGTGGCTCTGGGTTGCAGGGATTCCCTGTGAATAGGTGGATCAAGGTAAACAAAGTGCAGAGTCATTGCCGTATGTGTGGAGTTCAATAGTCTAGCTGAGGCAAGAGGGAAATGGTCCAAGAGGCCAATGTTGGACCCCTCTGCCCAACGTAAAAGGACGTAAGAGAAGAGCATGTTTTGAGTGACTGTCTACCATTGTGCTGATACCTTGGAAGTAACATCCATGGTTTCCAGAGATGCCCATGAACTTTCCCTGAAATGTCTATGTTGTATTCAGACAGGACAAAAAGACAATTCTATAATACAGATGCAATTGACTTCCATACCTCCATCTTGATTGTGAAGACTCTGTAGAAAGAAAAAAGAAAAGATGACATTGTCTTACTACATACTTTTGCTTTGTTACATTTCTTAAATTGCTTTATTCCTCTAAATTGCTGAATTCCTCTTACATTATTTAGACTCTTAAAGCAAAAGTGTGCAGTTGCTGCAAGACTTTTTTCAATGAGGCGCATAGGTAACATTTTATTTTGTTAGTCCACTTAAGACATTCTACTAACTATAAGTAACTTTGCAACCACATGCCAAGCAACTCTCTTTAGAGTATTAGTAGACTATATATTTGCTGACATTTTAATTTTGATACTCCCCAAAAGACATTCTACTGACTAAGTAACTTTACAACTACATGTCAACTTATTCTACTAATGCTAAACCTAATTTAACAGTCTACTAATATTTTAATGATAATTAGTTGACAAGTAGTCGTAAAGTTACTTAAAGTTAGTAGAATGTGTAATATGTCTATCAAAACAAGGTATTGCAAAAAATAATGACTGTTTTCAGACAGGTTTTCAACATTTTTCCTCATCTGCTAGAAGTGGCTACCGTGAACAAATGAGAATTTTGATTTCTGAGCCAATTTCGTAATAACTGCTGTCAAGGTCATTTTTAGTGCATGTATGAGTAATGTGTTCAAGTGATGTAATAACCTCAGGATTTTCGAGTTTCCGGGTTGGGAGCATGTCAGAGAGAAATAATGGTGGCTACTAATAGAACGCTGCAGGGATGATGTTTTTTTGCAGGCTAACCCTGAAGACTCTGGTTAACCGTTTCTCTCGACAAAAACCCAATTGGATTTTTCCAGTGGCTTTTGGATTCTTGTAGAAAAAAAGCTTTTTTGTGACCACCAAAAGTTTATGATTCTCACACAAGTTTGAATAGTTAGAAAAGAGCACAAGTATAAACACAATGAGGCTGTAAAAGCAGACTTGTAGATTCATTTTCCTGTTTGGTACATTTAAAAACCCCAACAACCTCTGTAGTCCCATTTAGCAGTAAAAGCTTTAAAAAAAATCACAAAAGGGGTACTACTGATTCATTTTTAGATGTAGACTAAAACAAGAAAATCGGAAGTGCAAAAATGCTAATTAATTTCTAGGTTTTAGGACTCATTCCTGCAGCACTCTATGGTTGCATGTCAGTGGCATGCACCAAATACCATAGTATTGTACATTTACAATAAAACATGTAACCATTCAGTTAATAGTGGTCTCACAAATTGATTAAAAATATAAAAAAGCAAAAACACACTTGATCCATGTTCTTTGTATGTAATTTTGTAGTAGAGTTTAAAAATCTTGCTGTATTTTATGTAGTTAATTAAGACTCAATTGAATCTGATGAGGTAATTATGACTTTCCAACTCATAAATATGATCTTCCAGGAGGACTTGAACAAACCATTAGTAATGTCTCGGTTACATATGTAACCCTTATTTTCTTTCACTCGTTCACATTCAACGTCACATTGGTGACCGACGAATTGGGAACCTCGCCAGAAAGACCAATCTAGTTTGAGTGTAAACTAAATACAGATATTTAATATAAATACAGATATTTGCATCTGACTTCCATGCCTTGCCGCGTGGGTATCCGTGTGTCCGGCTGGCAAAGGTGATGGAGGACCTTCACAGGGTTTTCCCAATCAAGGAACTATCATTATAAGTATTATAAGCACATAGTAGGCAATTCAACACCGAGCAGGGGCCTCTAAGTGCTTCTACTAATCTAGCGAACGTGTTAGGTCCCGCTCATCCCGCAGCTCTACAAATATCTGTCAGCAAGGCACCACGTGCTAGCGCCCAGGAGGATACAACACTTCTAGTAGAGTTAGCTCACAACTTGAGCAGGCAGGGCATGTCTTGTGCTTGGTAAGGCAAGGCGATGGCATCCACTATCCAGTGGGCCATGCTCTGCTTGGAGACAGCCTTTCCCTTCTGCTGGCCTTCGTAACAGACAAAGAGCTGCTCTGAGGTCCTGAAGCTCATACAGTTGCAGAGTGTGGACGGACAGAGCAAAGCTAGGATTGAGTCTGCCTCCTCCGGGGGGAGCGCTTGAAGGTTTACCACCTGGTCCCAGAAGAAAGAAGTAGGAACCTCGGGCACATAGCTGGGCCATTACACTGGAGTCAGCCAGCCCAAACTCTAGGCATGATTCGTTGACCGAAAATGCCTGCAGGTCCCCTGCCCTCTTGATGGAGGCCAATGCAACCAGCAGCAAAGTCTTCATAGACAGAATCTATAGATCTACTGACTGCAAAGGCTCGAATGGGACTCTCTGAAGCGCTCTAAGCACCGGAGCCAAGTCTCAAGAGGTTATGGAGAGAGGCCGAGGAAGATTCAACCTTCTATACTTTGAGGGTGGAAGGAGATAGCCTTCGCTCCAACCCATGCTGCAGTAAGGAAAGCACAGCTGTGATAGATCACTTCCAGGGGACTTCTCTGTGAGAAAACACCACTCGACGAACAGGTTCCACTTCAATGCATCTCTTAGACGGTGCTTGTAGATCCTTCCTCAGAGAAATCCGCCAGGAAGGGACTGTCTTGAGGAGCATCAGTTCTAGGAACCAGGTTCGGTTGGGTGAAAAAGGCAGAACTAACAAGACCTGCTCATCCTCCCTGACTATGCACAGGGTCTGTGCAAGTAGGCTCACTAGGGGGAACGCATATTTGCGCTGCTCTCTTCCCAGATAAGCCGAAGACCCAACTGGCTGAAATGACTGGGCACCAGGTCCCTGTGTTCGCATAACTGATCTCATGACTATACCAGTATGAGCCAGTCATTGAGAAAGTTATCTGAATGTGAACGGCATGTTCTCTCAACTTTTGTGAAGATGTGGGGAGACAGGGATGGCCCGAAGGGCAGGCAATTGTACTGATATGCTTGACCCTTGAGCGCAAAACACAGGAACAGCCTGTGTTGAGGAAGAATCGAGACATGAAAGTATGCATTCTTCAGGTCAATTGCTGCAAACCAATCCCAGGCGATCTCATGCATTCGAAAATGTGTTTATGCATTAAAATTTTGAAAGGTAGCTTTTGAAGGGCTTGGTTCAAATCTCGTAGGTCCAAGATTGGCAGTAACCCACCTTTCTTGGGTTCACTGAAGTAGGGGCTGTAAAACCCTGACATATTGACTGGAGGGACCGGCTCGATCGTGTCCTTTGCCATTAGGACTGCGATCTCCGCACGCAAGACATGAGGATCGCCAGCCTTCACTGAGGTAAACTGGATGGAAACTAGCTTTCAGAGACTGTGCAAGTGGGACCAAGGGAATCACAGACCTACCTGCTCTGGGGCAGCGAAGTAGATGCAGGGACATGGACCGGGGGGCTTCGTGGAAGCCCGCAGCAGGGTGTGCGGTGCAACTTTTACCTTATTCCACGGTTGGACAGAAGACTCAGCGTGAGAAGACTCAGTTATGCTTTCGAACAGCCCACTGCTGCCCGCTGTGATGCTGCTTAGGTGAAGGCTGCTGCTGCTGCCCTCTGCAACAAGCAGGCTGAGGCACTGGGGTTGGGTCATTGCAGCTGCTGTCTGCTGGGGTATTGTGTATTTGATGGCCTCAGTCTTCTTCTGTGCGGCCGAGAACTGCTGGGCAAAGCTCTCGACCGCGTCGATGAAGACGTCGGTCCGGGATAGGGGAACGGAATTTAGAAACCGAATTAGAAAACATGTCTTTAAGAGCTTTGGCTCAATGAACCTGCAGCCACACCATGGCATGTAAGGTGGAGGCAGCCTCCCCACAGGCTCCGTAGGGGCTGAAAATAAACTAGACAAATACCTACAGGCCTGTGAGGGGAGACATGGGTTACCCCCACGAGATGTAATTGGTGCTAAGACACAATTGCATAGCAACCAACCACTCAACCAGTATCCTCCTGTACCCCTTGGCTGCCCCACCATCGATGAGGATTAAGTAGGAGGAAAAACCAGGTCTGCTTCTGGCAGTAAAAGGTGCCATATCTATGACTAGTAAGCTCCTCATGCACTTCCGAGAAGAATGGGACTGGGGCAGGGCCCTGAGAACCAGCGCAAGCCACCCCAAGAAACTTTATACACGTGGCAATGCGTGGTAGTCAGATGCAAATATTGCATGCTATTGTGCATTGGCTCATTTAATTTACACTCAAAGTAGATTGGTCTCTCTGGCGAGTTTCACAATTTGTCGAACGTGACCGACTGAAAGGGAACACTCAAGTTCAAGCAGTAGTTCTTCAATTTAAATGTGTACTTGTCCTGTCTTATATTAAAATAAATGATGCTTGCTTTGATATTTTGCCCAATGCAAGGATATTCAGACATTTTATTTGTGGCTGATGCATCAATACAGTTTTTGGGGCCACTCTGTGTGTTCTTCTGTGATGAGGATCACTTGCCTTCTGAAGATCTTCAATAGATCTCTCTGTTTCCCGCAGCCGTTCTCTGAGAACTTGTTCTTTTGCTGAGATCTGTAATTCTTCATTCTCCAAAAGACAGATTTCTGATTCCAATCTACAAAAACACAATCAACCACAAAATTATTATTATTTTTTTTGCATACAGTACATAAAATCACTGAAATTAATTATTCATAACCTAAATAAGTTTTCCATAACTGCACAGACTTACACATTTACACATGCACATTTAGGAGCTCCATAGTTTTCTTTGCGAATATATTGTAAAATGTATTTATTCCTGTGAACAAAGCTGAATTTTCAGCATCATTACTCCAGTGTCACATGATCCTTCTGAAATCATTCTGATATGCTGATTTGATGCTTTTACATTTTTTGGAACTAATTTTGTTCTGCGGAAAAAGGTAGCTTAGACATTCTGCAAAAAGTTTCCTTTTGCACCTCATGGAAGAAAAAATCAGGCATGTCAGTGCTCTTTATAGAAAACAGAACCATAAAACCAAATCTCCTGTTTACTGTATCAGCGCTTTGAACTTTCTCAAACCATACAGATGTGTTGCCCATTGAATGAAATCATTACATGGAATGTACAGTCATGTGCACACATTCTGGAAATGAATGAGACACATATCCCTTTAGTGTCAATTAACCCGTGCATATTCCTCTTTTCCCAGCGGACTCCATTCTCACTCATTGTGAATGCTGGCAGCCAATGAGGAAGCTGCCGGTGGAGGAACCTGCACTGCCTCCGCCCATGAGAATTTCCTGCTATTGTTTTGATCACTGAGGTTATGTGGTCTGCAATAACAAAAGAGAAGGAGCCTTCCCACGATTCCTAACAAAAATTCCTTCTACAAAAAGACATGTGCTATCTATGTATACAAACATAATGAATGGCCATGAATGCATCAACATGTGGTACTGTCTGAATTTTTTGTTTGATTTTTATACAACACCTCAAGATCAAATCCAATTAAAGGAAACCCATGTGGTTGTCTATCTTTTGTGGAAGTCGAAAAGAGATGTTAGGCAGAATGTGAGAGGCAGAGATGTCCAGCTCTGCCGGACCCTAAAACACTAAAAATGTTTAAAATATACAATATTAACTTTAAGTGTAAAATCAAATAACATACTACAGATACAATTATAATCAAGTACTTTACATGTGTTTTAATATGTTAGTTACACATCAATGTTGAAATATACTTTATAGTAAAATGTTTTATTGAACATTATTACAAGTACACTTTTTCAAACGTGTACTTCAATGTTAAGAAACAGTAATGAAAGTGTACTCTTTTTAAGTACACTGATGTGTCCTTGTATTTCATTAATATTATAATTTTGCAAGTACAGTTTTTTTTTTTTTTATATACCTACAAGACATTCAACTCTTTCAGCGCAACTCTTCAACTCTTTCCTTTTACACAAGGGATGAGTAGGCTAGTGATTAGTGATCAGTGGAGAACTATTATCTGGAAGGGGTACAATGTTTCCAATGTCTCTTTCACACACACACACACACACACACACACATGTTGTGTTTATGTGTTTTGTGGGGACTTTCCATAGGCGTATTTGGTCCCCACAATGTAAGGAAAACAAGTACACACACACACACACACACACATACACACACACGTAATGGGTTTTCTACTGTCCAAACTGTATATTCTGTCCCCCTACACCACCCCTACCCCTACCCCTACACCTACCCATCACAGAAAATGTTCTGCTATTTTAGATTTTCAAAAAAGATAATTCTGTATGATTTATAAGCTTGTTTCCTCATGGGGCCCAAAAAAATGTCCCCACAAGATCAAAATTTACTAGTATTACTATACCTGTGGGGACATTTGGTTCCCATAACGTAGGGAATACCTGCCCACACACACAAACACACACACACACACACACACACACACACACAAACACTTCATTTGTAACCAACAAACTGTTGTCTTTAAAGTTGGCGTAAACAATAATATCCAAAAATGGTTCAGTGGTTCAGAACAGCTAAATCTCATATAGCTGTTATGACAAGATACATATAGCTAAATCTTCAAGGCCATCTAGCGGTGGAATCATGTCAAAGCATCTTTCAAGAATAATGTGTTCAAACTTATGAATATTCTTCAAGCACATATATCATTATCAGTAATCATACATAACATCTTGTGAGTCATTTAGGCAGACTGGATTAGTTCAAATACTTTTTATTTGACTGAATATTTCTTAGGACAACGTAATTTTTGAAATGTAATTTCTGTTGAGGCACACTGAAGTCTTTTATTTAAGCTATAAAAAATTTACAACATTATTGACCAAGAAAAAATAAGCTCATGAGTTCATTAAATATGTGTGTTAAGGCATGTGGTATGGGGTAAGTTGTCACAATAGGAACCTGCTGTCAGTGACACTTATTTGAGAAGAATAACTTTGTATGAAATATAAATACTAAAAGAAAATGCCATATCCATAAAAATCCATTATATGTTTTTAAAATTCATTAAAGGCTACTTAATAGCGTTTATGCACATTTAAATATTAAAAAGATAAGAAATACAAAACACAAAAACTGTTTTTGTTTTACTTAATAGAAATTGATTACATAATTATAGCAAAGATAGTAATTAACCAGCTGTAATTATTATTATTATTTTTTTGCCTCAATCTGACAATAAAAAATACCCTTACATGATTAATTTTATTTTTTTCAAATTTTAATTTACAAAAATGTCTCTAGTCTGTCATTATGGTTTCATTGTGCTCACCTGTTCGGCCAACAGCTATTACAAAATACAATAATTTCTTTTGAAATATACGTATAGAGAGGTCAATAAAAACAGATTTAAAATATGTTTGAACCACTGAGAAAACATTGCTACAATAGAAGTTGTTGTACTTTTCTGGACGTATATATGAGCATTCGTGTCCAAAGCTCTCACAGAACAGACAAAACTCGCACAAAAAGCCACACAGCCACACTTTTATTTTGTAAATGTAGGAACACAAGAAACAGGAAATCTGTCTCACAGTAGCATCAACAACCATAACTATGAATGGAGTGTTTCTCTGAGGTGTGATTATATATACTAGGCCCTTTCACTTGGTATATGTTTTCTTTAATAAATGGTAATGCAGCACTTCCAAGTGCAAATAACTAAAATAATCATAAAAAGCTTCATTTGAACTACATTATTATCTAGTGGATTTATAAGTTATTCAATATTTCAATAGTTTTTTTTCTTTTTCTTTTTCAGTCAGTAGAGAACTGGATCCTTTTCATCAAAGAAATGTGCCAGTCACAGTGTCACACTGTAAGCTACAATACAATGGGTGTTGACCATATGACTCATTTAAAAAGCAGACTTTTTCTTTCCCCCTTTTTTCTTGTTCCAAAGCATAGTCAGAGGTCAAGAGTACATCTTCTGTGGTGTCTGGATGAGCTCATACAGCCCTCACACCCACTTCCTGCATTATTTCTCACGCTTCCTGCCTCTCTGCATCATTTTCTCCTATTGCCTCTAAATGACAAAAGCTATTTATACTATTCTATAGTGATTCTATTTAGATTATTTTACCGCATCATATAAAAATTATATAATAAAAAAGATTTTATGATTTTATTTAAATCAGCCTAAATTACAGTACATAAAGTACATAGTACCATTGTGCTTCAGTCACATTTGCTGTTGTTTGTTCATACATCATTATCAGTGTAGGGGAACATTACTTTTGAAAGTAATGCGTTACAATATTGCATTACTCCCTAAAAATGCACCCTAAAAATTAAGCAATTGTGTTAATTACTTTTTATGGAAAGTAATGTGTTACATTACTTTAGAGTTACTTTTTCTAACCTGGGCTGGGCTTGCTTGTGAAAAAAAGATAAAAAAATCTAATATATAACAAAGATCACACACACCAAAAGTAAAAATGAATGAGCCTTTGGCAAATCCACACCTGTACAGTAGAGGGCGTTCAACACTCTTAAAATAAAAATAATGCAAAATTTCTAAATCAGATACAGTACAGATAAAGTAGCACAGTAAAGAGTACATTTATATGAATGCATTAGTGAGCAATTACATCTGTGAATTAATTTTACCTGGCAGTGTCTCTCTAATAGTAGTGAAGTTGTGGGTTTTAGTTACTAAGAAATATATGCTAGAACTTTTCAGTTTAAATAAGATATTTTATTGATAAATCACAAAAAAGTGTTGATAAAACATTTCTGTGTGCATTACGTCTGTGTGCATGTGATCTGCATGTGATGTGCAAGCTATACTGTATGTGTGTGCAGGTTACGATGCAGCAGTGCAGTAGTTTAAAACAGCGAAGAACTTACATGTACAATAATCTGCTTAAAACGTGCATTGATTCACCTGATTAATATTGAGTATCCAGATGGTATAAATAAACATATCTTGTGAAGCACTCCTGGAGTATGCATTTAGTTGTCATTAACTTGTAGGATATAGAGCATAAATGTGAACTTTAAAGATTTCTTATCCTGTCACGCCCTCTATAGGCCATGATCAGCGACCAGTCGACGTTAAGCTTAAGGCGTCATGACAGTGCATTGAAGTCAACCAGTGGACTAATTCAAGTCCTATGCAAAACATGCTGGGAACTAGAAATCCACTGCCCAAGTTATCAAGACAATTTCATCAAGTTCCTACAAACTTCATTTATTGAAACAGTTAATTAGCGCTGAAATTTGAGTTCAAATTAAACACTATATTAAGTTAATGTAATTATCAACCTTATTACATAAAGAAAAAAAAGAAAAAAAAAGTTTGCAAAGGTTTAATTGACTCTTCGCCGGCAGTGTGATTGATAGGCGATTTGACCAATCATAACCCTGAATGCGGCATTTTGTCTGCGCTTGAAACAACATTCATTCTGATGTCCATTCATGTTTATTTGATGCTATAAATGAACTAGTATGAAGAGACGGTTGGTTCAAGAGCCGCTTAAACTGAGGAGCAGCAGCGATCTGTCACGACACATTAAAGAGGCACTATAGGGTACTTATTGTTTAAAATTACAATATTTTAAATATGAAACTGTTTCATATCAAAAGTAACCTGCTCTGTCTTGTCTGTCGACACGTTGTCAGTGTCCTCTTCGCTCCACGATGTAGAACATGATGAGAACATGATGTGTGGCGTGAGAGCGCATGGCTTGTCGGACATTGCAACAGTAACTATGGGAGGGGGCGGGAGGGGGGGGGGTTGCGAAGGGTCAATTAAATCAATAAATTAGAATTTTTAACTTCCAATCATTAATTTATTTAATTTGTGGTAACAACTGAATCATTTTTAATTACTGAATTGCTAATAACAATAATATTAAATGAGAATTTAATGTCCTAAAACAAGCATAATGTTTTTTGCTATGCAGAATATAATTTCTTCTGATTTTGGGCTGAAATGTGATTGTGAGATTCACCCATTTGCAATCATTCCAAAATGTCTGATAAGCATTTTTACTGTAACCTCAGTTGGAATCATTGTGAAACTGGCGTGAGCTCTCATCAATGTCCAGCGATGTCCCTGTACTCGGACAGAGTTCATAACCCCCAACTCCTGTTCCCATGACAACACATGGAGTGAATGTTTCCTGTCCAGTGCACCAGAAGTCAAATCTAAAGGACTCTAAGGCAAATCTCTGTGACTTCTGCAGTGTTCACATTGTGTCTTTGTCATTACCATAATCATTAAACGCCAACATGGAGATTCTTCTCTGAGGTGTTCATAGATGCAGAAACCACTTGTTTCTAAGGCAACGCTCATTATGGCACAATGAATCCATGTGTGACTTTTTTGGTAATGACAGCAAAATACTGCATATATTTACCTCAATATTGAATATGAAAGAAAGAAGAAAATGAAAGGTAACACCAGCTAAAATAGCATTGATCTAAAACCAAAAACACAAACCAAAAAGAATGTAATTGTTAATATTAATTGTTCTGGAGCAGGGTTATTATAGTTAATTAAAAAATTAAAATAAAAACTATAATAGTATTTCAATGGTACAGTAACACTGTTCTTGAGCTGGCACAAAAACTATGAAACATATTCCATGCTGACTAACTCAGGGGAAGAGGGAAGAATCAGTGGAAGAATTTCAGTAGCTCATGATATGTTAAGAGGTCTTACTATAGTAATAGCAGACAGTCTTATCTGAAACCCTGATGTAATGTTTATTTTTATGTCTGTCTTTACTCCAGTGCAGGGCGAGAGACCTTACACTTTTCACTTTCACCATATTAGGAGCTCATATGACACAGTCATATAAACAGTGCGTGTGCAGATGTGTCGGGGAGGGAGCTTCATGACTGAGTTAGTATCATGTCAATACCGCATTTTTCCTGGAAAGCCTAGTAGTTAGAGCTTTACTTTAGACTCAGTGTCTGGGATGTCTTCTGTAATGATAAGTTTTTAGGAGAAGTCTGCCCTCGCAAGAGATGCATTGCTGTTCATCCGAGGCTATAGTTAAAGCCAACAGAGCTACAGCTAAAACCATTTAAACTAATGTTCTCGTTGCATGCTTTGACATTACTTCCCTGTTTTTCTTTTCTTTCTTTTTTCTTTTTTGAAACAGGCAGGCATAACCTCATGCTTTGCATTTTTATTGTGAAAGAGCGATGTATTGGCTAGGCTGATTAATTTGTTTAAGACAATATTTGCCTATTTCAAAATTATAGCCATCTGCCGATAATGCTGCTTCATCTGCTGACAGTCATTCCTTTACAAGTATCTAGAAACATTCCCGCTCACAATCCTTCTTTAGACAGTTAACAGTAAACTGCATCTTTGCATGCTGTCAATTACCATGGTAAATCATTTCAACTATAATACATTTACAATGTAGGAAGTTCTGATGGGTTTAAACACATTTGTAATGAAAAGAGTGCTCTTTTGATAAGAGGAGTTTTCTACATTGTTCTTCAACATGGGAATTGCTTAATTGTTATGGTAGGTTTGACGAGATTCCTCTGTGGAGCCGATACAAAAAAGTTTGGGATATTTATGTTAAAGCAGATATACTGAATAAACTATGTTGTACCAACATTGTTATATGTTCTGTAAAGTTGTCTAAATCATTATTTTAGTCATGAAACTACTTTTTTTGCTGGGTGAATTGTCAGTAATTCCACTCTTACTTTCTGCTCAAACTTAGGTTTGTAACAAATTTGCATAATGCCAGCCTATGACATTGGCTGACCAACGTCTACTTTGACTGTAGTTAGCTGAGGCTTGGTAGAGGTCAAACCAATGTCATCGTAACTGTTTGTATCACTGTTTATCAAGTGCTGAGGAAGATGCAGAGCTGAAATTCAGATATGGTAATGGCCGTTTGGTTTCCAACACGCACTGTTAGGGATAAACCAATCACAACACGCTGGGTCATCTCACCAATTAAAGCAGAGTAGACCAATCACAACAGACAGGGCCATCTGACCAATCAGAGCAGTGTAGGAAAGGAGGGGTTTAGAGAAACCGAATCATTTATATAAATGTAATTTCAGACACTGTGAGAAAAGAGGTGATACTTGTAAACATATTGTAGGAGACCACAGAAACAAAATTAGGAAGCCTTAAAATAGCATAACAGAGGCACTTTAACATGTGACATTTCTTTAACTAAACAGTAAGTTCTTTCTTCTTTCAACTCTGGGAAAAACGTCTTGAGTACTCATTTATTTTGGAGAATCTCCTCTGCAGGGTACAGAAATAGCCACCAGCCTCTCCCTCAATCTCATACTTCTGCCACAGAGGCGGTTCTATTCCTTCATTCCTGCCGCTGTCCTGACAGAGAGGTTTCTGTGTGAGTCCACCCTACCCCATCGCCCACACCCACCAGACAGGAAATATCACCTGTCACCCACAACCAGCACAGCCACACAATCTTCTGAACAGTCGCCCTGTCCATTTTACTAAATTATCCTTCCAATGACAGAAGGGAGCTCACAGCCCAAAGCATGTTTGCTTTTTTACATGACCGTAAGTAGAGTTGCAAATTTTGCTGCTGTTCAATGATGTAAAATGTCAGTGACTAGGAGAGCGAACCTACTAGAGGCTTCTTCTGAAATTTTAAAATAATAATAACAATAATGTGCGTAGACTTTTTAACCTGAATTTCTTTGTTTCCAAAATAATAAATGGTTATTACAAAGATGTAATGTAACTAAATGTAACTAAATGTTTGTGGATAACTGGTTTACTTGCTACTTGGCGCCTCAAACAAAACTCAGATTAGAATTTGCCAGTTTGTGTCCAGCATAATAATATTATAATAGTTCCTTAGTAGTATGGCCTATCTTAAGGCCAACAGCATCAACTGTCAAGATTTCACTCTTCTACTTTGCCTGTCATAACTGATGCAAATTAATTTTAGATATGACACCACTGTGTTTAACATTCTAAGACGACATCCTGTGCAAAGAGGAAGCCCACCCCAGAAATATAATAAAATCTAAACAATGGATTGGACGTTAACTTTCCATGGATGACATCAAGGAAGGGCAAATCCGTAGTCATCTCGACATAATTCAGTGTATCCACTCATTCCTGTCAAAGTGTAAGAACATCATCCATTTTAATCACAAACTAACTGATTATATAATCACTTTTGAGGACCAAAAGGTAGCACATAACTTATGTAATATGAGTTTTTCAAAATCCAAACATCTTCCAAACACTCCCACACAACTCACTTGAAATATCTGAATAACTATCGATTCCATTGAAATCAGAAAACCAGTTAGCCCTCAAATACCATTTCAAACTCTTGAGATAATGTCTTTGGGCTAGATTTACTCCTGCTTGTTTCATCAAACATTCAGAGGGCTGAAGACACTCAACTTCAGCCTTTTAACATATTGTGAGAGAAATCAAAAGACCCTTCAGGCCTTCTTTCATAATAAAAAACATGTTAATACAGTAAACCTCAATTAAGTCAACTTAGTTTCTAAGAGCACCAATTCTCACAGCAGTTATGTTGGAATATTCCTATGTTCTAACTCTTATAGTTGGATTATTTACTGTTCCAGAGCCTGAGCAATGAGAACTTCTGTAGCAAATGAATGGAAAAGAATGTGCATTTTATGAACAGTCATGGAAAGCTATTTTATTAGTATATGTGCATCTGTTTCTTGTTTTACCATGTCTTCTTATTAGATTGTAAATTAAATTCCCAATGCGTTCCAGTTTTGTTAATGATTAGATTCAAGCATATCATATTGTGAATGCTTGAATAGAGTAAATAACCTACACCGCAGCCATGGTTAGTATCATGAGTAACAGTCCTCACACAATTTAGGAGGTTTTCTAGCACGTGAGTCATAACATCTTGTTTTCAAATCAACAGCATTTTGTGATTGTCAAAATATCCTGCTGCAGAGCAATCAACAGAAATGCACATTGGGTTGGCAATGTGTCCCATATGAGTAACCTTAAAATCGCATCTGCAGAGCTTCACATACATCTACCAGATGAGCTTAAAAGGAGCAGCTTTGAAGTTCTCATAATTAAAAGCAAAGCTGAGCAGAAATACAAATCCCACTGAAGTCGGGAGGAAATGACTCTAGTGTTTGGGACAGTGGTTGCTTAATGGATGCAGTTTGAGGGAATAAACATATAACCGCAAGAAACATCACTTATTTTACTAAGATGAAATCCATGAAACGTGTTTCGTAAATATGGAATTTTTTTTTTTTTAATCAGAAAAGCATTATTGTACCTGTGAATGGCATCTTCTAGTGTTTTGACGTGAAGTTCATCTTGCTCAACCTGTTTCCTACGACCTTCTTCTTCCTCTTGTGGCACCGCTGGTGTCCCCTGCAGAAGCCATCTCTCCCTCATGGCTTTAGACTGTAAGACAGAAAAATGTTCTATGGTCAGGTCATAAATCTAGATCAGTTGGGACTCTAAAGTTCTAGTATGTTCATAAAGGTGTTTGGGACAAAGTATTAGAAAGAGGTGTGAGATATCGAGATATCCTGTACATTGTACAGTTGCAGGTGCAAATCTGATGACAATGACCTTTTCTGTTCTCATGACAGCTATGAATAATCCCCGTAACCATAAACTGCTTTTCCACCGTCTGGTCAAACCACTCTCATTGCTTAACCATTTTTTTCTGTGCCCCTCTGGACAAGCCAGAACGCATATGGCTTTATTTTCCACTGTGGGGCTGATAACTTAACTTATCGAGGATGATCAGATATTTCTTTTAATTTTATTATCAACTTGCGTTAACTTCGCTCAAATAGCATGCTTGACCTGTTACAGAGAAAATGGCAACCAGGTAACAGAGAAGCAACCAGTTCTGAGGAATCAAAAAAGAAAAACTGTTTCATTGTCTCTTTTAATTAAATGTACAACTTCAATTTCTACTATAAAGTGGCTCTCCTGTGTGTGCATGTTTTTACTGTGGACATTCAACCTCGACAGAATAGAAGAACAGAAGAAATGAACCGAGTGGATTTCCATGTAAGAGAAGGCAGAGCCTTAGAGCCACATCTACTTATTACATAATCACCATGGACCAATGGTAGTTCAAGGGTGTTTCACTTCGCAAGCTGTTGAAATGAACCATAAACTCCAAACGAACTTTTTGCTTTTCGATTTCGATGGCCTTGCAGTATATTGGGGCCTTAAACATCACCATGCCAAATAGGTAAACTCATCTACTCGCTAGTCCACTTTTACTGCCTTGTGTTAATACTTGTGCTTTTGCGAGCTATTCTAACTCAAACATTCCAACTTGTAGATCTTAAATAAAGACTGAAAGAGTTGTCAGAAGTTTAAGGGTGGTGACACTGAAGTTTTGAGAATATGGTGTAGTCTATTTATAACCTAACTTTGGCTTTTTATTTCTGTGATTGTATTTAAGCTTCAACTTTCATAAAATATGAGTTCATTTGTGAATATTATCATTATGCACAAAACATGTAAGAATCATAAACTTTGGTTGGCCACGGAGCTTATTTTTTTTTACCATAATTCAAAAGTCAATGAAAAAAAATCCTTTTGGGGTTTTGTCAAGGGAGTCAGTGTGATGCTATCATGACTGAACTTTATGATGGCAACATCCACAACTCCAGAAGAGTGAGGTACGAGCTCATCCATCAATTCATAATTAACCAGCATTTTTTAAGTGACCTGCTGAACAAGAAACAGCCTGGTGGTTAGCTGGTCTCTAAGTCTGACAAACGAGTTTGGATGGACTTGAGAAACCATCGGCCATCCTTGGTTTAAGCCTTTGTAGCAGAGTAGACTGCACCAATTTGAGCACAAAACTGGTGGAAGAATCTTTGTGGAAGACTGCAACAGGATCTTAAAACTTTGGGTGACACATGGCTACTAGATCCATCTCTGTGAGTTTCCAAAACCTCATGTGAAGAAAAAAATTAACAACAACACAACATTCACAAATTTGAGGTCAATATAGTCATACAATGTCAATCTGTACCTCACTGTAAACTGTATTTACTGTAGCACTCCAAACAGGACACACATCACTACTCTGCTGCTGGGAGAATGTAGTCTAAATGTACCAGCTGAATCTAAAAGAGGATTTTAGTTTATGCTTTAGTCAGCTCATTATTGTGTGGACTGTGGTTTACCAAAGAAAACCCTTTTTATGTGCATTGTTTGACATTTAAGTTCAGAATATAAATCTCATGTGTTGCCACATTCTTATGTAAACTTGAATACATTTAAAACCTGTCCAACATGAACAGCTGTTAAGGAAGTAACCAGCTGTGGTTGAACTGACTCTAGCTATGTGAGCTATGAGGTCTCTCAGGACCCCTTACGCCTAGTCATCACCTCCACGAAGGTCAACCACAGGAACTCAGGAACGCTCATGACTGTTTCACAAGCTGCTGAAGGTATGCAGTCTTCGATTTCAAGACTACCCACACACATCCACATTGGATTCAAAGACTTAAACACTTCTAAAATGGTGTTAAAAATGTTTAATGTCTCATTTCTTTAGATTTCAGAACTTGACAATCGTATTATATTCTTAAAGGTTTGCTTGTGGAAATCTGTAATATGTTTTATAACGTGGCTCTCTGGAATACTTGATTGTGATTAGCCAAGTGTGAAATTGGCCAAAGTCGCTGTTTGTTATGATTCTAGATCTTGATCTAGAATCTTTCAAGAGTGCTTGACTCTTGCATTGTCAATACAAGATCTTGACCAAAAATCGATGCACCTCTTGATGGAAATAACACCACAAAATTTATTTCCATCAAAAGGAGAATCAATTTTTGGTCAAGATCTTATATTGATAACACAAGAGTCAAGCACTCTATAAAGTTTACTCCAGCACATCCCAGAGACTTTTAATGAATTTAAGGTCTGGACTTTGGAAATGAATTGTGCCAGTTCATGTGTGAAAATGATTCTTCATGCTCCCTCCCAAACATTCTTTCACAAGTTGAGCCTGATGAATCTTGACATTGTCATCCTGGAATATGGCCATGATGTATCTTCCTACATAGTTGTTTAAGAAATGAAAAGCTACACACACTATCAATTAGGGTTAGAAGAACTGTGGCCAAACATATAACATGCTAGATACATAAAAATAACTGCAGTAATGACCCAGTCATAAACTCTTAAGCATTTGCCTATTTAAATCCAAACAGTGTTTTTTTTTTTTTTTGGCTGGGCAGTGTATATTGACCGCTAAACTGTATAATATAATTATCTAGGGTACTAGTTCCATAGATAGCTGTGCTTGTTGCATTTATTTGATAAGCAGCTATGTACAATATCGTCACCGTCGGGTGGAAAAACACATTCGCTGGTCGAAAACCTTGTAACTCCATTTCAGCTTGATTTTGTTATTAAATGTTAATAATAATATAATGACACTTGCAAGTGTCTGTCCTAATATAAAGCCACAATATCAACTTTAACAGCACATTGTTTAATTATTTAAAAAATACAGTGTTTTTTCCATGTTCTGAAAGCTTTTGGAGATAGGAGGTGTATGCCCAACAGTGACGATTATTTATTTTAACATAATGTTCTTAAATGTTACATGTACTTCCTATATTAATAACAGTAAATGATGCATAATTCCAAGCAACTAACCCTAAACTAAACCTTAACCCTAAGTTTAATCTAGTAGCCACCACTGAGGGTGAGCACGAGCTCTGCTCAGAGGACTTAGTTTTAATTACGATGTTGTCCGAATTAACCTGTTTCCCGTCATCTGATCTGTCTACCTGCCCCAAACCATCTGTCTGTCTGGAACTGTCTACCTGTGTGGATCTGTCTGCCTGTCCCGAACTGCTTACTTGTCCAGAACCATCTGCCTATCCTGATCTGTCTGCCTGCCTGGAAACTTCTGCCTGTCTGGATCCGTCTGTGTGCCCCGAAATCCCACCCAGCCTCCCTCTCCCACCACCTCTCCTCTATCAGCCACCATCTTCGCTGCATCCTGCCAGGCCCTCTGCTCACCCTCAGCCCACCATCTACGGCGTGGGAGTGCAGTGGGCCTGCCAATCTTCAGCTCCATCGGGGTCAGTGGATCCTCAGTCTCCACCTCCAGCCTCCTCAACCAGGATTCCTCCTCGGCCCGTCAGTCCACAAGCTCCTCCTTGGCTCCAACCTACCTCGTCTCCACCATGGCCCTTCAGTCAACCAGCTTTGCCGGGCTCCATCATCCCTCCAGCTCCGCCTTGGTCATTCTTTGACCTGCCCTCACCGTGGGACTGCACTCCTCTGGCTGCGCCTCGTCCCTTTGTCCCTCTCCCTCCGTTGGCTTCCTCACTCCCCCCAGCTATGCCTTGGTCTTCTGTCACTCCGGCTCCACCGCGGCCTTCAGGATCCCCGCCTGAGCCTTGGTCGCTAGAGCCGCCAGCGTCATCGTGTCCCACCGGATCCTCAGCATCGCCTTGGCTCATCGGCGTTCCGGCTACGCCTTGGTCTCCACTGCCACCTGCTCTGCCGCAGTCAGTCACCGCCCTGGTGTCGCCAGCCCTTCCTCCACCATGGCTGCTCCCTCCAGCGGCTCAACCATGGGTGGTGGGCTTGACTTCGGCCTGGGTCCAACCATACTCCTCCTGCTCCAAGTCCGTTCCGTTTCCTCCGTATTTTCCCTCTTCTCAGAATTCTGGCCAGTTGTTAATACCCAGTATATCAAAATCAACCTCAGGCGGTAGATCCTTTTCCTATTTGGCACCTAAACTCTGGAGCGATCTTCCTAGCATTGTTTGGGAAGCAGACACACTCTGTCAGTTTAAATCTAGACTAAAAACGCATCTCTTTAACCTGGCAAACACATGACACATTATGAATTTATGTCTTCATAGCTGTTAAAGGATTGTTAGGCTGCATAGATCAGGTCAGCCGGAACCGGGAACACTTCCTATAACACCGAATGTACTCACTACATCAGAAGAAGGATGGCATCTACGCTAATATTTGTCTCTCTGCTTATCCCTAGGTGTACCATTTAATGTGATTGGCTGGATCTGGGACGTGTCCAGGTCAGATGGGGAACCTGCGCCTGTGCACGGCAGAAACGTGGCCCTGGGGTGTCGGCTGAGACTAGCTCATCCCTTGTGAGGGCCTTACCGACACATCAGCCAGTGGCACAGATCCCCAGCAAACCATCGCATACCGGCGTGATGAAAAAGATTAAACTAGATGGAACTGGATTAAATATTTTGACTGTTGCGATTCCAAATTGGACTGATGACCTGTAACTCTGCCTGAGAATCAGGCAAGTGTTCACTGTTGGCCAGAGGAGAACTGGCCCCTGTGGAAGAAATAGTATAAGGGGTTTGCTATGAGTTAATGTAGAAGAGCAGCTGCGGGACTGAAGGGAGCCTGCTCATGATCTGGAGGGTCATCATGTCCTAAATCTATAGCCTAGAGTCTAAAAGGACCTTCCTGTAATAGGTATAGGGCCTATGTCATGGTATAGTGTCTTTTCTTTTTACCATGTGTGGAAAAGTACTGATGTTAAGAGATGTAACCTTGAAGGGTGTGGAGGTGTATAAAAGCTGAGGAAGCCTGCCCTTCTTGGTCACACTCTGCAGTAACCTGTGTTTCTGTATGACTGTCTGACCTTCCTTGCAAGGAATAAAATAATTATAAATACAATTTGAACGAGTTTGTCTCTTATGCAGTATGAGTTAAATTTTTGCCACAACACTTCTGACTAAGCCTGGTTTCTCCCAAGGTTTTTTTCTCCATTTTGTTGGAGTTTCCTTGCTGCTCTTGCCTTTGGCTTGCTTAAGTTGGGGACACTTGCTTGATATTCAGCAGTGTTTTTGGTATGCCTGCATTGGCACCATTGTATGCGAACTGAGCTGAGCCGGGCGATTACATCACTGTTTTCTCCAGTGCTGATATACATAAATTAACTAGACTAATAGCTGTTTATCTTTGCATCGGAATGAATCAATAATATATAGAATAAGCTGGACAATGACACCATTTTCTTTGGGAGCTGCTGTGCAGCCAAAAATGATTTGCCAATTATTAATGTAAAGCTCGGGGGGGTATCCCTCAAGTATGTGATGCGGCAGGCTGTTCCCCTCCGCTCACGTTTGTGAGGTGTTTCTTTAATTTCGACCTGGATGCTGCTCCAGGTTCGCCGGTGTTAGGTCTTTGTGTGCCGCAGTTTCACACAGACAGGCATTTGCAAGTATGGCGTTTTGGTATATCGTTCCCAAAGTGTCCTTCGACGCAGCGCCAGTTCCCTCGAAAGGAAACGTCTCAGGTTACCACTGTAACCCTAGTCCCCTGAGAGAGGGAACACAGCAATACTCCCTGCATACCTGTGATCGATTTGCTTTGGCTATTTGAAGCTAGTGAGCGATTTCTCCAGGTGTGCTTTTATCCTTTCCTGGTCATGATGTCACCTGCCTGTGACGTTCACTCTTGCCATTGGCTAGTTGACATTCATGCATCAGACGCAATCACACTGAGGCGTTCCCAAAGCATCCTTCGACACAACGTCTCATTCCCTCTCTCAGGGAACTAGGGTTACAGTTGTAACCTGAGACGTTTTTTTTAAATCATAAAGGTAATTTAATCATATTACTTTTAATAAGTGCAGTTACTAATGCATGTTTATTCATAGGAAATTTGACTGTAAAGCACTGAGCTTAAATTTAGAAGCAAATAAAAATTAGGTTAATAACAGTAATGTGCAAAAACATTTTTATAGAGAAAAATCTCTTATTAAATGTACCATACTGAACTGACCGACAGCTTCAGTGACTATTAAAAGAGCACTATTGCTTTCTGTGAAACGTTTTTGTTTTTCATGAGACTTTTCCAACTTTTCTATACGTAAGGGTTAGTGCTACTCCGCCATCTCATGGTAATTTCACGTCTTTAAAAAAAAAAAACAGTTTTGTTTGCAGAGAAGTGTTAGTTTTCCTTCATCTTTAAACTTTAAGTTTTACAAATCATCACAACATCACAATAATGTAAAAGCATTCTAGTATTTCTGCCACAATACCATAGTTTGAGAAAGCGTTACTCTTTAAATCCATGGTGATTTGTGGACTGGTGGGCCTTAACTTGTTCGTGGCACAGTGTTTCTCCTGGTTTCAGCGCTATTTGAACTGATATCTGTGGTCTAAAGCAGAGAATTCTGTGCTGATGAATGAATGCTTCTCTCTAGATCTTGCAATGTTGTTATTAATTTTGCGGTGAATTAAACACTTTCTCACTGGATATCCCAGCAGTGTCACGTGATCGAGATCAGCACTCGGTGAGCTCGCGCTGTGCTGTCTGGTCTGGTCTAATCTATGATTGGTCAGATGATCTTGTCTGTTGTGATTGGTCAGATGGCTCAGTTTGTTGGTCTATCATGCGTTGAAAGACAAATGCCCCTTTCCGTATCTGAATTTCAGCGGTGGACCTTCCGCATTTGATACATAGTGATACGAACAGTAATGATTATGTCAGCTTT
This sequence comes from Zacco platypus, assembly GCA_038088235.1. NCBI lineage: Eukaryota > Metazoa > Chordata > Actinopteri > Cypriniformes > Xenocyprididae > Zacco > Zacco platypus. The sequence continues at coordinate 21,634,732 of CM076086.1, read as the reverse complement.
ACCGTATCAATTTGAGCACGATAACTCATCCTTTGGGAGTGCATCAAATTGAATTTGCTTTTGCAGCACAGAAAACTTCTCGAAATGTCAGCAACACGAACCAAACTCTTCCAGGCCTCAGCTACAACAACAGTGATTGAGGGTCAAAGCAGACATTGTTTGTGGGCAGCCAATGAAGGCCATTTGCTGGCATTATGCAAATGTTTTACAAACCTATGTAGGTCCGAGCAGGAAGTAAGACTGGAATTACTGATGACTTAGTTCAGGCAGTTCAGAATCGCTTCTATTTTTGGGAGACAATAACTCCATTTATCTGCTCTTTGATCTTTAAAACTCTGAAGCTCTTTTACATTCACAAACAGTTATAATAAACATGAAAGATATGATCTGAAAAAGCATAATAGGGGCATTTTAAAAACGCTTCAGTAAAGTGATATAAGTAGAGAACCAAACTGAGGAACTAAAATGAATCACTTAAAAATTTTGATTCAAACAACGAAAGTATTTGGACAAAAATGGTACAAGACTGTACTTAGCTGGAGAGAACTACAATCCCATGAAATTTTGAGAATGACATAATTGAATTGAAAAAAATATAAATATAAAACTACTGATTTTAAGACTTAACTTACTTTACAATTAATGATTTTTACTCTTACTTTTATATATTTATAATGAATGTTTTGTTAAGTATCTGCACAGCATACAATTCTTTGTCATTATATTTAGAATTTCACGTAGCATTTTATCCCTCTATGAGAAAATAAACTGAGATACAAATCTTTCTGATGGCCGTCACAAAATCTACACATTCATCACAGGCATCGCAGCAGTACTTTCCGATGAGAACTTGCTTCAGAGTACACCCACTACTAAACAAACATCTCTCTTCCTGGATATGCTCCTCTTTCTCAGTCAAGTCTTCACTTTGAATTCAATTCTTTTAAAAAACATTCACTGCCTTTTCATTACAATACACATTCACATTATAGCTATGAAGATCACCCAGAATTTCCACATGTGATTATTTAGCAAATAGTTAGGGCTTGCCAGCTGTTATGTGCTAAGTTCTTCATGAAACATATTCACAATAAGCTATCACGGCTATCTTTTAGTCTCTCTGTGGTCTTTATAAAAGTCACGCAGTAGAGCATTACCAAATCTTTTGCAGTCATTGAGAATAAGTGTTTCTTTTCCCTCAAGCCCTTCTCTCCTGAGTCCTAGACAAAATCTCTTTCATGAGTGACTTTAAACTGAGGTTGATTTGTTTTTTGTATAAACTAACTGCCATAAAATTCGGGTGATAACACCACAGAGCAATTCTCTGTAATTGAGGCAACCTCTGGCTATCTGATAACAGACTCAAGTGTTATAGAGTCAGACATGTTGGCACGGCAGAGAGAAAAGATTATCATCAAGACAAAATTGCAAGGATTACTTCTCTATGATTTCAAACCCAGATTTAATTCCACATCCTTTCCTTATATTATTTAGGTCCAATCAGTATGTGTGCATCATTAATGTAGATAGTAGCGTTAGCTGTTAGCTAGGTAATGAGTCAGCTGAAGACGAAGCAAAAGACACACCACCATTTACCAATGAAACATGCTTCCATCCACCTATTTTTAAGCAATTTTTGGGATTAAAAAAAAAAAAATAAATAAACTGGATGGAAATACAGTTTCTAAAAATGTGCCTAAAACGTATGTCCTCTATTAAGGTGGATACTTTTTTGTCCAACAAGAAGACAAACGCATAAATACTATGAAAACACTTTTACTGAATAAATCCCTCGATTTGCAAACCAAGTCGTGTGACTTTGCCGTTTTCTGATTGTGTAATCTGTTGAGGCAGAGTGCAAGAGGTATGTTTGGATGGACAACAAGGGCTGCATTTAACTCCACTTTTAGACATACACTCGCAAACTTCCCTAAGCACTTCTCCTCATTTTGACATGGGTTCAACTTCGTCAAGTGGCTGAGGGATTTTTATTTGGACCGACACTCGACGCCTCGAGTTCTTTTGACAGAGGGAGTTTACTCGATATGTACACTTCAGAAAGATCCTTAGACAACAATGCAACACAATTCTGACATCACAGCAGGTCATGCTTATTTAACCCCCACCCCACACAACTCAAGTGTATGATATTGGAGTTATTTTGACATTCAACCACATATTACTTGTAGCTCCTTTAAGCTGTTATAGTTTATTGTATTGTTATCATTTTTGTGTAATTTTACATATTTTCTCCAACAACCCAAGCATACAATATCCAATAGAATGGTGCATAAAACAAATTCATAAGGAAAAAAAAACAGTAAATAATAAATCAGCTCCATTGCAGATTTCACCTGATCAAGAGCTGAGGGTGTTCCATTTAAACACATTACGAAGGTTAATGCAACGTAAGCAATGATGTACATCTGAGTGAACGGGAGTGGACTTAAACGCAGTCGAGGTCTGAATATTCTTAAGCATCATTTCTGAAAAAGAAGTGACTTTACTTCTTGATGGAAAATATCAACATAGCTCACAGATTTACTAAGAATTGAGAGTTGAGACCATCTGATAAGGAACACATGGGATGGAAACGGTGCTTTAACTTTGGAATGAAACATAGCTACTGATTGACATTTTCAATTGTCTGCAGAGAGTCACAATGGATCTGAGCTGCTCTTATTCTGAGGCAAGCAGTTATGATAAATGTGATATACTACCCAGAGATACAAAGATGTAAATGTTATAACATCAGCAGAAGCTCAATTTCTGCAAGTTAAGTTTCAAGCACCCGCAAATTCAGAAAACCACTTTAAACAATCAAATGAACCAAAGTCTTGTCAAATGGACTCCACACCGTTTGTTATGAAATGTACCTATAAGACTTTGGATGTCGCAATGCATTGATATGTAAACATATAGGAAAACATATTGAACACTTACATTTCATTTATTAATTTGCTGTACTGGTGCAAGGTATTAGGATTAATGGCTGGAGTGCCCCTTAACGGCCACCAGTGGGTAATCCACTTCACCATTGCGTCACCACCGGACTTCAATTCCCACAATGCATCACACAGGAACTATCACACACTCACTCACATACATACACAAACTACATTTCCCATAAGCCTTTATACCTGGACTGATTGCACACACACCTGCCATGAATCACTGTCACTATTTAAGCACCCTGCACACACACACACACATTTGTGAAGTCTTGATTTGCTTTCAGTGATCATTTCTTAGCGGTCATACATGTCTTGTCTTCCGGTCATGATCCTGTCTGTTTCTGCCATTTATTGATTGTTTTCTGCCTGCCTTTGGACCTTTTGCTTTGTTTACTGGACTGTGATAACTTGCTGCCTGTCTCAACATTTTTGCCTGCCCACCAACTACGATTCTGTCTATCCTCCTCCATAACTGTTTGCTGTTGATTTACCATTGCCTGTTTGAAAATCCCTTTTATAAATAAAGCCCGCATTTGGATCTGCACCCATGTTGTCACGCACCTCTGCATTACACAAGGTCAAACTTTCAGAGATGATATAAAAAGTTTTTTACCTTGAAATGTTGAAGTTGTAGAACAAGTTCATCGAGTTGTCTTCTTTTGTCCTCTATCTCGGCTTGTCTTTTCCGTTTTTCCTAAAAATATAACAGAAATATTGTGTTAAACTACCGAGAGTAACATCATTTAAAAGGTTTTAAATCAGAAATAATCAATTTTGTGTAATAATAAGACCAAATAAGTTTAGTTCAACATGCAGTGAGTTTCAATTCATATTAATGCATTAATTGAAGCTTGTTTGACACGTATTTTTGCATTGCATCAAGATAATCCCATCTAAAAGCATCTTCAGGGTTTATATCTGAAACATCTTTATTGTTTGAGATATTTGCTCAGGCAAACATAACTATTAGCTTTTTAGCTATTCATAGCTAAATACTTAAGCAGTTGTTTCAGTGTGAATGACAAATGACTAAAAACAGGAAGTCATCCATTTCCAGTCGTGGGTTGCACAAAATAATTGTTTAGGTTGTTTAACATGGCAAGCTCTGTTCAGAAAATGTGAAAATTTGGTTGAACATATGAACATGATAAAAGAAAAGTTTGTCCATGGTTATATATCACATAATCATATCACATCATAAACTAAACTCCATATGTTTTTGACAGTCCCTCTCTGCAGGTGATCTAATTCTTATTCACTTTACATGACTGCAGAGGAAAACCGAGCCACATATGTAGGTTATTCAGGTTCTTGAGCTTGTTCAAATATCTTGGCTCGCTTTGACACCATTTCACGAGCACATTCCAGTGCAGAGCACTGCTGCAGTAAGTATGTGAGTCTCCTGTGAGTAAGTCTCCACAGAGGGAAAACTGATATGTTATCCAGATGTGAACAAATGTGCCTCTAAAAATGGACCCTTACATATCCGTCAGTGAATGATGCCACTGGATTTTACATGAAAGCTAACTGGAAATGGCTTACAGGGTTTTTTATGTCTTCTTTAAAAAGAATACTTCTTTTAGTATGCTAAATGAAACATAATCCCTGATTTTGACATTCTCGTTGAGAACGAGAAAATATAGGGAAACACCTGATAACCGTCTACTCTAGAGTAATTTAATGGATTATTTGTAAGACTAAAGTAAGCACTTATTTGAAAGTTTGCACTTATATCACTTGTATTTACCTTTCTGCAAAATAACACAATGGGTTATTTAATTTGTAGTGGTTGGTATTCATATATCTGTTAATTTGGAAAAATGTGGAAATATCAGCTAGATCTCCAAAGACAACGCACATATTTAATGCAATTTCGTACAAATTTGTATGATTATATCCAAATAATAGTTCATGCATAAAATTATCCCATATTGGGAACCCCAAATGAAGTGCCTGACAGAACCTTTTAACGTTCTATACAGAATCTTTTCTTCTAACAGTGAAAAATGTAATGTATCCTAAAGAGTTGATGAATACTAATGTCATCCTGTTGAAATAACACATGAACAGGACACAGGAGAACACAGAAAAACACTATAAAGAAACAGAAAGATTGTTTTGGCATCAGATATAATGCTCCCTTGTGAACAGCCAACTGGAAGTGCTCATGATGTGTCTGTCTAACTTCATTCATCCAGGCCAAGAAAGTCATCAGATTAATCAGCCAAATATACAATTTGTATATGCAACTGTAATGACAGATTCACGATATCAGCCCGATTTTTGACGTAGGGTCGATCCGTTTGACGTAGGGTGTCGTGGTGATTCGTAAATGACATTGGGTGTCGGGATGCAAGAATTGACTGTTTTATCTCATATGTGTCACAGTGGATAACATCATACACCTTAACAGCATGCTTAATTTTTTTTTTCGGTCCTCCACGATGGGTTCTGTCACAGCTATGACATTGACCAATAGGAGCACAGAAGGTCTTCTGTACACGGGCTTTCAGACATGGTGAAACGAAAGAGAGATGATGGTATTGGTGCTACTAGGTGGAATTATGCAGTAGAGGAAAGGTTTGTGTGGCTACAGTATGACAACAATTCTCCTTTATGATGTTTCCTCGAGGGACTACCAAAGACAAAGGCTGGCGAACGATAGTGGAGGTGCTTCAGAAACCCGGTGAGTACTGGAATTCGCATTAAGCTAACCCGCCCCTTTGGCAGCCATTGTTTGTTTTTGCTCTTGTTTCCGGAAGTCAGTCTTTAGTTGATTAGTTCCTAGTGATTAGGAAGTAACGTGTAGTCTGACATGTTTCTTGTTCCTGACACGACAAGTATTTATGAGTCAAAATCACAAAATCTGACACAGTGACTATCATAACAGACAAAAATATTGTGTAATTTAATGTTTGACAATTTTAATCTAGTAGACTCGTAAATCATTGTATGTGTCATGATTCCCTTTGTTTACGATTCTTTTTTTTAATATTTTTTATATTCTTTCTTTTTTTGAGTCTTGCTGTGCTTGTTTTCTCTTCATGTGGTTTGTTCATGTTTGCCTTTGTTTCCATAGTTTCCCTTGTTAGTTACTATGATGACTAATTTCCTTCACCTGTTCCTTGTTAGCTTCTTGTTACTCAGTGTATTTATACCCCTGTGTTTCATTCCTTGTTTGTCGGTTTGTTGTCTTTACACCTCAGAGTAAAGCTGTTTCGTTTCCTGTCATTGGATTCCTGCTTGTATTATTTTTGTGTTTGTGTGTCTATATGGAATAAAGACTGCTTGCTAATAGATCCTTAACTCTCCATGTCCCTACTACACTCATGACAGAATGGCATAAAAATATATTGTACATATTGTACACATACAGTGGGTACGGACAGTATTCAGACCCCCTTAATTTTTTCCATCTTTGTTATATTGCAGCCATTTGCTAAAATCATTTAAGTTAATTTTTTTCAGTGCATGTCAGAGCAAATGAGAATCATTAGGTCAAAGGAACTGCCTGAAGAGCTCAGAGACAGAATTGTGGCAAGGCACAGATCTGGCCAAGGTTACAAAAACATTTCTGCTGCACTTAAGGTTCCTAGGAGCACAGTGGCCTCCATAATCCTTAAATGGAAGATGTTTGGGATGACCAGAACCCGTCCTAGAGCTGGCCATCCAGCCAAACTGAGCTATCGGGGGAGAAGTGCCTTGGTGAGAGAGGTAAAGAAGAACCCAAAGATCTCTGTGGCTGAGCTCCAGAGAGGCAGTCGGGAGATGGGAGAAAGTTCTAGAAAGTCAACCATCACTGCATCCCTCCACCAGTCGGGGCTTTATGGCAGAGAGGCCCAACGGAAGCCTCTCCTCAGTGCATTAAAGCCCGCATGGAGTTTGCTAAAAAACACCTGAAGGACTCCAAGATGGTGAGAAATAAGATTCTCTGGTCTGAGACCAAGATAGAACTTTTTGGCCTAAATTCTAAGCGGTACGTGTGGAGAAAACCAGGCACTGCTCATCACCTGTCCAATACAGTCCTAACAGTGAAGCATGGTGGTGGCAGCATGATACTGTGGGGGCCGAAGGTTTACCTTCCAACAAGACAATGACCCTAACCACACAGCTAACATAACGAAGGAGTGGCTTCACAACAAATCCATGACTGTTCTTGAATGGCCCAGCCAGAGCCTTGACTTAAACCTAATTGAGCATCTCTGGAGAGACCTAAAAATGGCTGTCCACCAACGTTTACCATCAAACCTGACAGAGCTGGAGAGGATCAGCAAGGAGGAATGGCAGAGGATCCCCAAATCCAGATGTGAAAAACTTGTTGCATCTTTCCAAAAATCTCATGACTGTATTAGATCAAAAGGATGCTTCTACTAAATACTGAGCAAAGGGTCTGAATACTTAGGACCATGTGATATTTCAGTTTTTATTTTTTAATAAATCTGCAAAAATGTCAGGAATTCTGTGTTTTTGTGTCAATATGGGGTGCTGTGTGTACATTAATAAGGAAAAAAATGAACTTAAATGATTTTAGCAAATGGCTGCAATTTAACAAAGAGTGAAAAATTTAAGAGGGTCTTAATACTTTCCGTACCCACTGTATACATGATGATGTGAACTCGTCACTTTAAATCTTATATGAAAACATTTTTTGTACATTTCTTTATTTAAGTAAAAGAATAACTAAAATAAACACACGCACACACACACACACACACATATATACATTATATATATATATATATATATATATATATATTATATTTTGATAATATATATTTATATATATATTATCAAAATATAATATATAATTTGGGCATATAAATCACTAAGTATATGAAAAATATATGTATGCACTTTGAATATTGTGGTTCAATTTTGTATATATGCAGATGATTCTTTAATGTGCATCACAACAACATAAACTTTGCATCTATGCAAGCAATTTCTCATGTGACTGCGGGGCTGTAATTACATCGGTAGTGCATTCGTCACTGGTTACATGCCCTACAGACTGGCACGACACTCCACGCTCCTCTCATCTGGAGAGAATACTAAAGCCAGATCTATTTCACACCAAGAATGCTGACACATACCAGAGCTCAGAGTAACATACAGAAATAGGCCAGCAGCAAGAGACGTAATCTGTGACCCAATCATCTTGAAATATTACTCACGCAGAGGCTAATTTCCAGACAGACCATAGTATTTGTCAAGAATTTGGTATGTGAGTATGAGAACAGGTAATAAAAATGCTCAGTTGTGACATTGAGCCTGTTGGGCTGGTGAGACCCAAACAATGAGGATTTGTTTCCCAGCTCAAATGGAAAACATCTGCATAGCAGCACTAAAGCCACCCCCTCCATCTCGACTGAGGGCATCAAGCCTCAAAGACCAAACACCCGAGGGACTCTCTTGAGTTCATTAGCTTTTTTTTTTTTTTTTGCTAGAGACAAAACATAAGAGATTTAACTTTAGACCTAAAGTTTAACAAAAACAACTGGAAATCAACTGAGGATATCATTATAGCTGAGTCCAAGTGTCCAAGTTCAGAGGGTGAAAATCTTGGCCATGTACTCCTACACAGGCCACATTCCACTTTGATAAATACAGCTCCCCATGTTGTGAGTAACAAACCAGATTTCAGTGATTGTACATAGATAATCATAAGTTGAAAGTCAAAAATATGATAGTGTAGATATTATAGTGAAGACTAGGTAGGAGAAAATTGGTCTATGATTAAGGGCCAGTTTACACAACACCATTTTCAACTAAAAACAGAAAACTTTTTATGCGTTTTGGCCGTTCATTTACACGAAAACAGTGTTTTGGGGGCCTGAAAATGCAAACTTTTGAAAACAGGTTGCAAAGTGCATGTTTTTGAAAATGATAGATTTATTGTCTCCGTGTAAACTACTGGAGCATAAATTTATGAAAACGGTGACATCATACGCATGCGTATTAAGTGTTCAGTCTAAAGGTGTGTAGTGTTTCTTTATAAAGGGACATTGGCAACTAATGGCCTGACATGAATAATACAGCGTTTTTAGACGATTATGCGGATCCTTGTGAATATCATTTTGACAATACTGTCGCCTGTAAGCAAAAAAACACAGGACAGGAAAAAACTTCAGTTTTTAGTACATTGTTGTTGTGTAAACGTATGCTTACTATAGGGGTAAAATTAGAGTTTGGTTTAGGGTTAGTTGAATATAATTATGTATAATTTATTACTGGAGTAAGTAAATTTAACGCTGTAAAATTGACACTGTAAAATTTACAACTTCGAAAAATCTTTTTTTTTTGTACATTATTTGTCCTACATGATATGTGATATTCCGAATGGTAGTACTCTGAAACCAGTGTGCCAAAGGTGTCTGGCATGTGCGAGCTAAAAATGGACCAAAAGTAACTCCTTTGTAACGTTTTCCTTGGACATTTTGAATTGCTTAAAAACAGTGGTTAATGTAAAGCTAAAGCAGCAAATATTCTAAATCTGTTTATTTTGTTAAGGAAAACTAATAAAGTTAAATGTTCGTAAACAACCTTTTTCCATCACTAAGATGAGATGATGATGAGATGATACATTGTGATGAGATTCACTAGCTATATCAGTATTGAATAATATAAATATAAAATGAATTTAAAAAAATAAAAACATTACAAAAATCTCTTTATTTTTGACTAAAACTGAATCCAAACATGAATCTTGACTATATTGTTTGTGATTGCTGAATAAATACACTTACACAACCTCTATATCACAATACAAAGTCATTTTTAGTGTTGTTTTAATAGAAACAAGGGTCACACTTTATATTAGGTGGCTTTAACTATGTACTAACATGAAATACCTACACGACTAGGGATTTACTGTGTCACTACATTGTAAAAAAGAAAAAAAATAAGTTACCCTGGTTGCCTTGAGTTCATTGAAATTAAAAATTTGAGTTAATATAATGAAGGCGATTGGTAAGGATAAGGTTGATAAAATATTCTAAAAGCTTAAAATAGACATTTGATACTGACAAAATTAGCACTACTCTGAACGTCTGTGGACCAACCAGAATTGCAAAAATGGTGACTTCAAAAACGCTCACAGAACACTTTGCCTTTGGCTGGGCAAACAGACAGTCCTGCAATAAACTTGCAAGTAAACCAATTTCTGCTTTACTTGTAGTTGTTTCTGCTTATTAATCTGGAAAAAAACGATTAATGATAATGCATTTTAAGGTAATTAATTTTAAAGTTAATTGGGTAGCGCTTTATTTTACAGTCCTGTTCTACATGTACATACAATGTACTTATTATAGTAATTGCAATAACTGGGTAATAACTAGGTACTAACCCTGAACCTATCCCTAAACCTAACCTTAACCCATGTAGTTACTTTATATTACCCAGTGCCTATAAGTATAGTACGCTATAAGTATACGTAAGTGCACGTACTGTAAAATAAAGTGCAACTGAATTTCAAGTAATGAATTTAGCTAAATGTTTCCACTTGAAATGAAACTGGAAACAGTATGCTACATGGTGGTCTGTGGTAAGATGTACTGTCATACAAGTAGGGCTACTTGCTTGCACACCAGTGAAGTACACACTGGTGAAGTATGACAGATGGGATGTAGCTATGAACTAGAAGCTGATGAGTCACATGGCAAAACTTTCACTAAGGTCAAGAAACCATTTCCTCTATTGTATGTGGCCAATGGCCCGAGCCGCCACAGTATGTGTCACTGTTGACTCCTACAACTGACGCCTCCAATGCAAGCAATTCTGACATTCCTGATTGAAATGCTCCATAACAAAGACAAACTAACTGTGTAAGCTATATCTTTTGTATTCTTTGTGTCACTTATCTGCCAAAAATGTCTTTACTGGTGATGGCTCTTTATCTACAGTCAGGCGCTTGTCCCAGAGGACAGACAAAAATAGATTGAACATAGTTTTCCCACAAAGCACTTTGGGAAAGGAAGTCTTCAAGAAGTTCTTTGTGCTCTTGGTTTTGCAGTTATTATGAAACTCATTTGAAGTGATGAAGTGATGACGCTTCATAAAGAATGCTGAAATGTTAATAAAATTAAACAATTAGTGTTTAGTATTTATATCACGTTTTTGTATTCACTTTCCAACAGTACATATCTCTTTCGACACATTTCGTGACAATTCGAAACTATTTTACATTTTGTTGAATTGGTAAAATTGATACAATCTCATCTGCAGATTTCTGTATGATTTGCTTCTGCTCCATTGATGGTTAGGATCAGTGGTCTACCTTACTCTTTATTTCTGAAAATTGTATGTTTCTGAACAAATCACATTGTCTGAAGAATAGTGACTTATTTTCATGAGGCTGGATCAGTCCTATATGCTGTAAACTTGGCAGATGAAAATCTGTTAAAATCTGTTGAAACCTCTTTAATATAACTCCTTTTCTTCTGGCAACATTTTCAAAAACCTTCATTCTCTATGTTGTTATTTCCAGGAGAGAATCTGTGCCAAGTTTTTGCACTTTATATCAGCATCCAAATCAGTCAAAAGCCACTTTATGCAACATCTTGAAATTATGACCAAATGACCTTAAACTACACAACTGAGAGTAAAGTTATGATTAATCTGTGACTTAAATTCATCATTAAGGCATTCTTGAGGAGTAGATCAGTCTTAAAAAATATAATATATCCTAATCATCTGCTAATAACATTCTTTAACTGACCTTATTAACATGCTTTGCATCTCTTGCATGTCAGTTAAACCACATAAACCACAAGCGACTTTGCTTAATCAACATGTACTCCAAAACTAAATAAGATCAGCCAAACTCATGTAAAGGATGCCTAAGGCAGTAGTTATTTCTAATTCCCTGACATCAATGTGAAAGTCTGCAGCTCATTATTTAAATTATACAGAAATGTGTTTGTTTATTTTGTGGAAGAGAATGACAAAGCAGATCTGCATTGATAAAGCATAACATTAACTAATATAAAAACATACAATACTGAAGTGTTATAAAAAACAATATTGATCTATAATCAATTCCAAAATGAAAAAAAAAATGAAAACAAACAGTGTCACATCAGTGTTCTTTATCTTATGAAAACCTAATATAAGTAACTTGATAACACACCCCAAAAATCCTGGATGAAAATTGTTAAACTAAACTTTTGCCCGTATTTTCCACCATGTGTTTTATTGATACTTGATCAATAATGTAATGTTTCTAAATTGGATAATGGAAATTTTAGAACTGTTGAGGAGTTCCTCAATTCTGACTGGTCTAAGTATTGGAGCTGACTCTAGAATAGGAACTGATTCTTTTGTTTATACGATGCGTATCTTTTTAAACAGGACATTGTGATTGGCACTAGTTTGGCACTATCCAGGTGGCAAAGAACCATCATTTCATTAATGCAAACCACACACTGCAAATTATGTCTAAAGTAAATTACGAATACAGTGTGCACATTGTAAACATATTTAAAGAGAAATATGGTATACTCTGATAAAAGTGCACAGTCGTTCTCATGTCCTCATGAGCTATTTTCGAACTATGTGTTCTCTCCGATGTCTGCAGAGCCACGACCTGTTGTTAGAACATCCAGTACAGACTGCATTATGATGGACTGTCATTTCTTCTCATTTTTAAACACTCTTAAAATATATGTGTGTGACTGTTTTTTGATATAGCAACATTGGCTGAAACATTGGCATGAGGTCTTTTTCTACAGCCATTGAAGTAGAGGATGTGTTCAGAAAAACATTATTTTTGCAATTACTTTTGATGATGCTAATGGCACAGAAGTTACACACATCACCTTTAAATTTCATATCACAAACGACAACTATTAATATTTCATGCCTTTTTAGTTTCCTGATGGTGGGAAACTGAATCACGGTAACTTCAGCTATTGCTAACTGGATCATGTGACAGCAGCAGGTGTTGACCTGCCATATTATTTTCCTGTTCTGTTCAAGAAAAAATGTTCGACATTTGTGATTGAACGTAACTGGCATTACGTGCATTCCAAAGATTGACCCCTACAGCTGCTAGCAGTAATGAGAACAGTATAGAGTACTGGTTAAAGATCTGTGAGGTCCACCAAAAGTTTGGAGCTTCAAATCCCACATGGGATGATCACCATTGTGCCCTTAATCAGTACCCTTAACCTCAGGTTGTTACATTTAACTAGTGTCACTGTAAATTGCTTTGGATGAAATCTTCCACTATGTAACTACCATGATTATTATGATTAACAAAAACTATTATGAAGATGAAAATGCAGAGTAGAACATAATAACAGATATTTGCAAAAGAATGACAACTAAACTGCAGCTGTAAATTGACAATACTAATAATTTTAAAGAGATTATTACTTCAACTTTTGTATTTTTCTATCATTGTTGGATGGTCTGATTTGATTAAAAATCGTGATGAATCAGATTTACTAAAAAACACCATCATGAAACATCTGAATTATCTGATATATGTGCTAATTAGCAGAAAGGCTTTTAGTTACAGCACAGTTAGTTCTAGTTTCCAATTCTAGTATCAGAAATGCAGCTGAGGCCCCACACCCGACAGCTCTGGGGATCCAAACCCACCTGAGGGCCACCCCACCTCTCTGAAATATGCAAACCCCAAGCCAAATCATCACAGAGAACTGCTGCTAAATTTAACCCGCTAGTAATGGCTGCTTTGCATTATCGCATTGCCAGCACTTTGACCAACGACATAAGGGCTCTTTAGCCACTGAAATTGGCCAAGGAATAGCCAGTTCGTCATGAATAGGCCCTCTGACTGACATGTAAAGAGACTAGTCACAGTTTTGTTTTGTTCAACTTCATGTTCAGGGGCATGTAAATGTTGATTCAATAACAGACTTTGTATGCTTTCATGTTTTCTTGACAATCTTTTCTCAGTAAAGTTCTTCACGTGATTTTCCATTACAGAAGACACATGCACAACTAATAAAATTGGATCACTTGGGAATCCCAAGAGTTGGCAAAGCTCAGAAAATAATACTTTTTACATATCCCATTGGTAAACATGCAAACACATCTCTTTTATATTCAACTAAGTACCTTAAACTAAACTCTTGATGTCTAGAAGTTTCTATGCAGTGAACTTCACAAACTTTTTTTAAATACAACATTTAGTTGCTCCTCTGAAGCGTTCATTGTTGCAGTATCAGAACGTGTAAACAGAACAGCTTGTTTCCTGGCGGACCGTTAAATATCGCTGCACACTAGGCTCCCGGAAAAATTGTAGGAGTCAGCCAATTAGATTAAAGGCCTATTCACACCAAGAAAGATAACTATAAAGATACTATAATGATAACTACATTAGTGTCCACACCAACGCACAACATTGTACAGTTTATTATAAGCATGCGCTGCAGTTTTGTTACCTGCTGCTTTAAAATCTTGAGCACTTTAAAGCAGCATGGCTTCTGATTGGCTGCCAATGTTTTTATCATTCATCAGCTGAAAAAAAAATCCCTCAATATCGTTTCTCTGTGCCACTATTGTTGTGTGGACTCTGCTATTCTTTTATACTTAGAATGATTATTAGAACTATATCTTTACCATTATCTTCACTGGTGTAAACGGCCCATAAGACTTTTGCCTTTGTGAAAGTTTTTCAGTTTTTTGTCCCATATGCACCAGAAGTCAGTGAACAGAGTGTGGGTGGTTCATGTGTGTAATGAATGAGTCTGAGTCTAGTGCTATGCTAAACCAAGCACGGTGTGCATGAGGCCTATAGCAAAGGTTTAGACTTGAGCTTGACTAAATTAATCTGTATAAACAAGTCATAACTGCCCAGGGAAGGCAGTTAAGTCAATAGGGAAGTATGCCCATATCCAATCACCTCCGCCCAATGTACCGCAATTAGCAACCCGCTAACTCATTTCTCATTTGAGCCAGCGACATTCCCTCACTTGTTGGACTGAAAAGAAAAGCCACAGATTTGGACCCAAAGATTGTCCTGTGCAGCAGCAGCAGCCAGTGGTTTGTGGCAATGAACCAGAAATATAGCTAGCAAACCATCAATACAGGAGTTATTTACTTATTGTACAGGGAACTGTCTGGCAAAACTACCAAAAATTAGTTCTTCTATATCTTAATGCTATGTTTGTTAAAAAGTTAAGTGGTATTCAAGCGGTTCGTCAGTCATGCAGTCAGTTTGTGGCTAGCAATGTTGACGCAGGGGAGTCTATATTCGTCACTTGCAGAAACCGATATTTACAATGCACTCCCAGCAAAACAGTATGATAGAAAATAGTGATGAAGCTATAAATGTGCTAATAAAAGTCAGCATATGATTTGAATAAAACAACCATTAAACTCCACTAAATTTAGTAATCTACTTGAGGTATAGGTTTTAGTTTAGCTCATTTCAAAAACACAACTGCTTGGCCAACATCAAGCAGCCCACAGGCTTTGCTGTTCTGGAGATCATGGGAAACTAAGTGAAGCCCAGATAAAAATATGTGGTTGGGGTAACACAGATGTTGGATGAATATTGAGTGAAACTAGAAACCCTAAATTGAAAATCCACAGGCAAAGTCCTGTGGTACTTTCCTTCTTGAGGGCAAGTCCAAATTAAAAGCTTTCTAATGAGCACAGCAAACATAAAGTACTGACCATTATAAGATCTTTGAACACCAAACTACAGCAAGTTTCAGTTGCATGTTCAGTAGTTCACAGTTTATAATTTGCATTGCTTTTAAGGAACCTCAGTAATAAAATATAGAATGGTTGCGGCAAACGTTTCAAATCTTGCTGGGTGAAATATGAAAATACGCTGTGTTATAAGCAAAATATCCTGCTAATTTGTGGTGTTTTCTAAAGCAATCATCTCATCATCCTTAGGCTTAGGGATTTGTAAAATCCCCACATTCAGGGGTGTTCAATCCTGTATTTGGAGGATCCAGCCAGGTTTAGCACTAGCCACATTTGAACACACCTGCTAATCAAGGATCAACTAATCAGGACTGGCATTAAAGGTCTTCATGATCACTACTGTTGCATCAATAATCACATACTGTCTGAGCAGGTACTACTACTAATTAATGATTCATAACATTCATTTCTCCGCACTCAAAGCGCTACATATGGATAGGGGTAATCTCCTCAAACACCACCAATGTGCAGCATTGAACGCCCACCAGAATGCCCACCACACACCAGCTTATTGGTGGAGATGAGACAAGAGTGATAAAGGCATCATTACATATGGGGATAATCAGGAGGCCATGATGATGGATACAGGGCAATGAGCAAGTTTGGCCAGGATGTCGGGATTACACCCCTACGCTTTCTGAAGGATATCCTGGGATTTTTTATGACCAGAGAGTCAGGACCTCAGTTTAATGTCTTATCCGAAGGACGGTACTTTTTTTTTTTTTTTTTCACAGTATAGTGTCCTAATCCCTATATTGGGGCATTGGGACCCACATAGGCCACAGGGAAAGCACCCCCACTGGCTTCACTAACACCTCTTCCAGCAGTAACCGAGTTTTCCAGTCGGGCTCCCATCCAGGTACTGGCCAGGCTCAACGCTGCTTAGTTTCAGTGGACAACCAGGCAAGAGCTGCAGAGTGATTGCTACTCTTTGATTAAGAACTTTTAAGCAGCCCCACCTCTTTTCAGCGCTGCGCTCATTGTGTTCTGTCTTCTGGTTTGTATTTCCACAGCATGAGGGTAAGATCTTACGGATTTATGAATGAACCACTCATTTTAAAATCTAATGACATTTGTTATGACGCCTGGTAAAAAAATGACAATGTTCATGATAAGTTTTGCTAAACACAACAATAAGTAAATCTACTTAATCAGCTAATTACACTTTGACAATGATGCCATAGAAATCTACAAAAATGGAAGTTCAGAGACAAAATTCTCTGTGTGCTTGTTTATCTGTCGCATAAGATCTATAGCATGTGTGTGTTTACTATGTCATGTGACCTACGGCAACACTTGCGTCCCTTACCAGCCATTCACAACTCCTCCCCCGTGGTCTCATGGGATATTAAAGTGTCTATAAGATGTGTATTTCAAAGTACTATGTATTCAGACATACTCCTCTTTAGGCACTGTTTTTCACATACTATAAAATAGGAAAGTATTTGAATGTTACATAGAAACTTCCAGACTGGTGTTGGAGATAAACTCTTAAGATAGGTTTCCAGGAGCGTGTTTTGACACCAAATCCTATTTATTACACTTAAGTGGTTAATCAGTGTATAATTATAGAGGTTTTCTATTATTTTTTAAGTAATTGAATGATTGTCTTCATGGTGGACAAAGAAAAAAAAACTATTAGGCCTATAGGCTGAAAAATGCATAGGGTTAAACTGAAGAAGTGGCTCAAGAAAAAATGATATCAAGACTGGCACAAGGGAGCTTTCAACATCATCCAGTACACAACAACCTTGCTACCACAGAGAAAACCCTGAAAACTACCACATCAGCCATCCTGAAGATCCCATAAAAACATGCAAGAAACCTTAGAAATCTCACAACAATGTTTAGGCAATCATCCACTACATTCTAGCACTGTCAACCACCACTCGTTATATCTTGTTTCATCTCTTACAAATCTCACTAAATGAGAATAAGCTTCTCAAAACAAAATGGGTCAAAGACGGCTGATTTGAACCATTTGTCTTTAATTCCTTAAGTTTTTGAGCTACCATACAACATTAATAGTACTGTGTGGGACTATAAGGGCTTTCCATTATGCTACCGTCAGACAGCGCAATAAAATTTCACAACCTCCCTCTTTTTCCCTAGTATTAAAAAAGGGGAAACCCACATGCTGTTTCAGCCTGTGCTGGTCAAATATTACTGGGAAAGTTTCTCTAATTTCTCACTCATATTTGAATATGAGTGATAGATGAAATGCTATGTCTGACTGACTGTTTGAGAATAGATTACTAAAAGGGAATTACTTGGTGTAACATGATGCACTACATACCTGAATCAACTTAATAGTAAAATGTTACAAAAACAATTGAAAACCCTCAGCACACCAAATACCAGATTTGTTTGTACCAGAAGCAGTCTTTGCCATGTGTGCTCAAGCGTTTGAATGCATTTGCAGTTGCAAGTCTGTGGCTGATGTCATAATAATGCTGCAAGAGTGATTCATAACATCATTACTACTATGTAAATGGACTTAATATCAAAAACAGATGTCAGGATGTGTATATTATGCTCACGACTATCAGATTTGAAAAAAGCACTGAATTCTTGCTAAAATGAAGGAAAATTGTCACGTAATTGCCCTAATTTTAGCTATTCGATTGTAACTGCCATTCTGGCAAACAAACTCTCAATGCGAAAGCAATTAAGTAGACACCATTTGTACTGAGAACCAGTCATCCCTCAAAGCTTGAGATGCTGCCAGACATGGTATAACTTTTATTATTTATATATCTGTGCGGAGCGCCATTACCACAGGCCCTCTATCTCAACACTTCACCTTTCATTTAGCAAACCTCATCCAAAAGGCATTAGCCTGCTACAGTTCTAGCTGTAAAGAATCCATTTTCATTGTTAGACTTGACAGACTTTTAATCAGTGGTGTTTCTTAAGGCAAACATCATTATATTGCTAATAAAGTTTAGTGATTTGAAATAGGAGAGTTGAACTATTACTTTTCCAAGCCATCAGGTTAATGATTTTTGCCAGACGGACTATAAAAACAGGCAAAATGCCCATAGACTTACATTGAAGGAAGGACTTGAGCTATATCTAGAGACCATATCCAATCAACCACATTGAACACCCTAGCAACCGATCAGAATGGCCAAGCATTGTTGCAGTGACTTTTGGATAGACATGCAAATTGTCTTCATAATTAAAAAAAAGAGTTTCTCTTGAACTGAATTGGATACCTGTATATTAGGACAGTTCCTAGTGTATACTAACATTTGCTGGTCCTACAGACTATTTTTGCAATGTGTATTCAATGGAATCACAAAGATGTAAGCAATGTAGCTAAAATAGTTTTCCATCTGTTGCTCACTTCTGGTGTATGCAGAGGGGTTGACCTGGTGCCAAATTTAGTCTCTATTTTAGCCACATTTCAAATTCTTGCCCTCTGCTTCATATACAGTAAGTTGTCAATAGTAAATCTTCTCTTAATGAGAACACACTTTTGGCAAACATACATTAACAATGGCAAAGTAACAGCACCAATGCAATCAAGTCTACAAGCTTCTATAACATGGATTTGTTTGGGCCTGATTTCAAACAAACTAGTTCTTCTAGCAAACAGGAGCACAGTTATGAGCATCAACAATGGATGTTAGTGTTAAAGAAGAAGAAAAAAAAAAGATTTTGGAGAGACTGTAAGAACAAAACAACACAGAACTTACCGCCAGGGCTTGGAGCCTTTCCTTATGAAGTTCAGCTTCAGCCATCCTGGAAAAACAAAGGCAGAATTCACAGTAACCGTGAGATTGGTAATCCCAAGTGTGTTTGTGTGTGGAGGGGGGTTGTAGGTGAGGAAGATAACACACACAGACACACACACACACACACACACTCTGCCCTGGTCCTGAATTAAGCCAGCCAGTGAAAGACACAGTGTACTGAGGGCACGATCTTCTCATTCACTGGCCATGTGTCTGCCAGACTGTCTCTCTCTTTTTCTCACTCTCTCTCTCTCCTCCTACATCCCTCCCTCTCCGTCACTGGCCGGGTTATAGACAGATGACAGAGTCTTGAACCCGCCCCCTGTGTTTGGAAGAGAGCTACAGGCGAGCAGGCAGAGAGATGAGATGTCACTAAGGGTTGGACTATACTGTCACACCTAACTGTCTGCGTGTGTGTGTGTGTGTGTGCCTGCTGGGATGGAAAACAAAGGTGTGCCGTACACTGGGGATATGAGAGGCTGCAAGCATAGAGGAAATACACTCCATGTTTGCAAATCAGAATCATATATGTGCCAAATCGTTGCTATTGTTTAAAAACATCTGCTGAGCGAGTTAAAGGAATAGAAAACAAATGAACAAATGAAACAAAATGACCCCCCCCCCCACAAATGAAAATGTCTGTCTGTCAAATTATTCATATAACCTCGCTCTTCAGAACATGCCAACATATGAGCATAAAAACATCTGCAGAAGTTGCTGACTCTAATCATGTCTACCGTCTCTGTAAAAGTGTGTGCTAAACATCTTTAGTTCTAATTTATTACTCAAGTAAAGCCAAAGGGAGCAGTAGGGAATGGGAACATGGGGGTCCAACTGCTTTCCCCCATTCAACCTCACATTCAGCTCCGGTGGAAGGATACAAAAACTCCTTATATGGAGAAAAGGCTGAGCTATCCTGGTTCTGCAAGAGGAAAACTTATGGGAATTTTAAAAATTCTCAGTGAATGAAATTATAACAAAATGTAATGACCCTTCAGTGTGTGTACAGTTCAAGTACTGCTGCTATATGGAAGACAAATAAGCTGTTATAAACAGTTGTTTACTGAGCTGAAGTAAATAAGCTACAGCTGTACAGCAACAGTCACTGATGTAGACTGATCATAGTAATAAAACACATGTCTTATCATGCATTAAATGTTGTTTATCTCAGATGCTATGTGATTTTTTTGTTACAGTAACTACTTTTTTTGTGCTACTGGAATTAATAGCACTTCGCTCCAATAGTTATCAGTGCAATGCAAAACAGAAAGACTTTGCAAGCCGGTAACTGCAAAGTAGTTTGCAAGCTTTATCATCTGTATGTAAAGAATAATGTTGAGTTTTGTTATCTGTCAGTCAGTAAATAATACTTGAATTTCCACATGATGTCTCAGTCATTCATACAGAATCAAAACCTACAGCAGCAGTGAACATCAGTAGATGGAGGAAATTCCTGGAAGTTCACGTAACTACTGGAAATAGGCTTAAAGCCACAAAACACACAGTGCTCACAGACGGCAGACTTCAGACGCTGTGCGACTCAACCAGCTCTACAGAGGTTCAGGATAAATCATTCAACAGAGGTCTGTGAAACATTCAAGCCAGTCTGTTTACTGTAGAACTTTGTGTAACTACTCAGCATTTAATTCTTTTAAACTAAGCATGTGAGTGTCAATTTAATTTAGACTTCAGATCCAAAACACTTAATGTTGGCCTCTCTTTAACCTAAGTTACTTACTCCTGCACCTGGACGTTTCCTTGTCGACGATGATACATTAGAAAACATTTTAGAGAGATTTAATACTCAAAAGTACTACATATTCTTCAGAGCACCCCCCCCCCCACACACACACACACGCTTTACTTTTCCATTTCCAACCAACGGCTGCAACGTCATCAGTCGGCGTAACAGACAAAAGCAACATTGTTTCTCTGGCACAGTGACTTCATCCCATGAGCCAGCGAGGCACAGTAATACCTTCCAGATGTGCGGCAATCCAAACGCTGGGAATCGAAGACCACGTAAACGCGAAGCAAAATGACTTTCAAATTACTTTTAAAGTGAAACACACTATTGCCTGACTCACTGTATTCTAGCACTAGTTGACAACAAAAGCAATATTTAAACAGATAGATAAATAGATAGATACACAGACAGACACATGATATATGTGATAGATATGCTTAAACTCAGACACACAAATTGGATGGTTTGTAAGGCATGTGAATAATTTATATTACCATATTTAATATATATATATATATATATATATTGTGCCGAATATAAGACAACCCTGATTATAAGACAATGAATTTCATATTGCATATTTTTTTTTTATTTTAATCTTTATATTGAAAGTATGATAAATACTGGTAAAACGTACCAACAATCACATTTAAAAATAAACACTTTATGACATACCATAAAAATAACCTGTAGTTCTCATTTCCAGTAGATTTCACACTGATTTCTCACCTTTTTATGTACAGTGACAGATGTTGGCAATTAAAAAAACACAGGCGTTTGATCCGCATTACATATCTTCTTAGCTTCATAACAATACTGACATATTGTAAAAGTCTAGACCCTGAATATAAGATGAACCCATTTTTTCAGATGTATTTCCAAGATGAAAAAATTCATTATATTCAGAACAATATGGCATTTAGTCCTTCATACTGTATGTCTTAATTTCAGGAAGAAGTCAGAAATGACGTTTCTGGCACTACATTAGAACCATGTTTTTGTTTTTTTTTGGTATTTGGTTACTTTGTACAACAGTGAAACAATCTTGGTAACACTTTACATTAACTTCTCCTTTTGTTAAAGGTTTATTAATGACTAATAGCTCATTTAAAAATACATTATAAAGCATTCATAAGCGGTTTTAATGACTGTCCTGCAATAAATACCAAACAGTGGCCATTTTAACTTATGCAAGAAATTACTACAGAATATTTGAATCGGTTTGTGATAAGCAATGACCCCACACTGACAGGGTATAAAGAAATGAATATGAGACATTTCTATAAAAGAATTATAGACATCTGAGCTGTAGTACTAGTAGTTTTTCCACATGCCTTCTAGTGGCACTCAAACAAACTCAAATAAGACTCTTAGAGAGCTTACTAACAGCACTTCATTAGTGCTGTGCTCGGATTGGCATTTGGCACAAACTACCTTCTTGAGCCACAAGTGGCAAATTGGTAACTGTCTCTCAAGAGTGCAAATGTAAGACAGTTGCCCAAATGCCAGTCTCAACTGATCCATCTTTAGCAAAAGGCCTTTGTTCTATATTAGGTTGAGCTAAAATTTAGACCACAAATGTCCCCCAAAAATTGTGCATACAACCTGCTTTATTTTCTGAAAATGATAAATTAGTTAATTGAACAGTGTGGCTAACAATGGTTATTAAGTGCTAGTAAAATTTTGTATTTTGTGACATTACCAAAGAGTTAATGGCATAACACAAACATATGAATATGTGTTAGAGCACTATGGATTTTCAATGGCACTTGTATTTATTTTTATGCATCATATTTCAAAGATGTGACTATAAGACTTAAATGCCGGGCTGTACCTCATACAAAATTATAAGTGGACTAGCTAGCAATAATACAACTAGCGAACTCTACAAGATTTAGAATACTGCATGTTTCACACTGACTATGAGATCCAGTTCACTGTATGGAAAAGAGCCGCCTGGAGATTTGGCTTATGGGTTTGAAGTAACATGAAGGTGAGTTTATTTGCTAATTTGCAGAAATGTTATTGCATTATGTAAACTTAATTAACCTTGACAAAAATCGATTAATTTTTATCAATAGTTATATTATTTTTTTCAATGTTTATTGTACTTGTAAAATGTGTAGAATTGATTTACATTACATTGGTTTATGGTTTGGATTTACAATGTCATGCAAGTTGTATATGTCAAGACTGCAGTAGTCACTGATTTAGGGTG
The DNA here is from genome assembly GCA_038088235.1 of Zacco platypus. Taxonomy (NCBI): domain Eukaryota; kingdom Metazoa; phylum Chordata; class Actinopteri; order Cypriniformes; family Xenocyprididae; genus Zacco; species Zacco platypus. The sequence goes on along the minus strand of CM076086.1, from coordinate 21,611,389 downwards.
ATTATGATTATCATTCGTTGACTGTGATTGAAAACACAGTAATCATCCACAGTAATCACACATGATTCATGACTTGTTTAGTTTGTGGTTCAGTATGTAAATTATTTTGAGTCGATTGTAAATCAAGCCACTGCTTTTTCATGCGTATTCCAGAAAAGTAAAAAAAAAACACATTTTTTGGAATACCAAGTGTGTGAGACCCAAATGTACAGGTTCCAAATCTTTTAAGGAAATAGTTTTTCATTTAATTTAAGTAACAATCAAGAGGGGCTGTTTTCCAAGAGGATGGTTTGCAAATAGTTAAGCTTTGTTGGAATGGTGTTATTCAAAACTTTAGTAAGAAAGAGTTACTCAGTGAAATTCTAATTCGTCTTCTTATAATGATAACAGTGGCCTGCTGTTTTGTGTGTTTATGGCTGCAGTTGTTCTGGAGATTGTCACAGCTCTTGGTTTGGCTTCTTCTGAACAGTTTAACTATTGTGCTGCTATTTTAACTTCATAATTTCATTGCATAGCAGATATTTTACCATTCCTTGATTTTTGGAGATCTAGATTTATATTTTTCTAGTCTGCTACTTTAGACTTGTGGCGCCATCAACCAGTCAGTGTTGTCATACTGTCATTTTCCTGCATCTCCCAAAGAGATCTATAATCAGCTGAAATGCTATCAGTTAGTTTTTTGACTCATCTCAATGGAACACAGTGTACAATGGAAGTACACGTTTTCAGTGGCTGTCAATGGAAAGAGATGCTAATGTCATTTATGGCTCTGGCGACTGGTTGCAAAAAATTATTTCCAAATTGAGTTTGTTTTCACCCTTGAGCTAAGATGGCAACATCTATGTTGTATAATTGTACAGCTTTCGTTTCAAACAATACATGTATTGTTTTATCATTTAAAACCTAATAAAATTCTGTGTGCTTTGCTATTTTTCTTTAATATAAACGCCACTTAAAGGTGTAGTAAGCGGTTTCTGAGTAACACTGTTGACATCTGAAATCAACCCAAACAAACACTGAAATCATCCCTTCACTGCTCTGCCCCGAAAATGCACACAATGCAAGAGTGGATGTCTCTTTATTAGGGGTGTGACGAGATCTCGTACCACGAGATCTCACGAGACTAAAACGTGACGAGATTTCTCGTCGAGGTGAAAATTTGTCTCGTCGTGCTATCAGTGTGAGGGTGAAAATATTATTGAAGATGCCCCCGCCACTTTCAAATCGTTTGTGTGGAAACATGTAGTTTTCCAGTAGAAATAATAAACGGCGAAAGAATAACACACAAGACACAAACAATATGTAAACATTGAAGAAAACTATGCCGTACACCTCGGCCAAGGTTGTACAGACTCTTAGGGGCCGTTCACATATCGCGCGCATTTTCATTTGCGCAAAATGGAAGCATCGCGACGCGCATGCGGTGCGGGGCGCTCGTTTTTTCCTGGCGCGCATGTGCCGCGGCGAAATGAAAACATCCCGAACGCTTGCAAATGAAGGAGGAAGCGACGCGGCCGCGCTTTACACGCTTTTTTAGGCGCGATATGTGAACGGCCCCTAAAGTGGCAGAAAGCATCGCTATTACTGCTGACGGTTGGCCTTCTCGGTGTGCGCAGAACTATATAACAGTTACAGCCTCACAATCAATAGTGACTGGGAAATAGTCAACTTTGTACTGCAGTTAAAGTGACACTTAAAGTGTTATTTGAATTTTTTATTTATGTTTATTTTATTTATACTGTTTAATTTATGTTCAATCTGTAGAAAGAAGTTAGGTGAGATTTCTCATGTGAAATTATACAGGGCAGAAAACAATTGGTTGATTTTGTGGCAAAACATTTAATAATTCATTAAAATAGAAGTAAAATGACATGCATTACAAGTTGATTTCAAAATGCACCAACATTTTTGCATTTTATGATTTTCAGTTGAATAAAAGACTATTTTCCCTTCATAAGTTTCATTATTGAGGATTTCTTAAAAATACTATAAAAATCTCGTCTCATGAACCCAATCTCGTGTCTCGTCTCGTGGGATAGGGGTCTCGTCACACCCCTACTCTTTATCATAGCTGAAGTGAAGCACTTCATGAACAATAAAACAAAGATGATAAACAAATGACAAGAAAGAACATGAACATATAGTATACACAAGCAAAAGTTTATTAGTCACCAGCAGCTCCAGACCGACAATGACACACAAAACTGTCCTGTTTCTATAGCTAACATCACAGCAACAACATATCTTGGTTCTGTGAAACATAGCAAAACCAATGTTACTTAAGTAGAGCAGAAATGCAACCTCGGCATCTGTTTTCAGGCCTTCCCACTAATGTCTCTTCAGCGCTGAAAAGCTTTTCTAATATTAATGTGGGTCCTAAAGCTCTTTCTTGATCATAACCCTTCTTTTTCAACAAAAGACCTTTTCTCTTTTGTAATGTCTCTCGGCCATCTCTCTTTCTATAGTCCTTCTTCAAATCTCCCACTGGCTTCAAATCTCTCTCCTCTCTGATTGGCCACAAGTGTATTGCGCTGCTTGGTCCAATCCACTTTCAACAGCTTTTCTCAGAAATCACTTACTGGATCTTTAAGGTTTAATCTAATGTAATGACATTCATTGGGCTACTATATCAGGTAATATAATATGAACAACAACTTGCAAACACAACTGCTATACAGTATGTCACATATATCATTATAAATAAGATTAATATGGTGTTTAGCTCTGAGGATTTGGCCATGGTGTTTATCCTACAGGGCCGCCTGTTGCTGTGCTGTGACTGCTGCTAATTTTGCATGTCTCTGGAACGCGACAGCTGCAGCCACACAAGTGCTCAGTACAAACTCAAAGGCATTCTTTGCTATGATGGCTCCAGGCCTTCTTTATTATCAAGATAGCACTCTCGAAAGAGGCTGCAACACTGTCACGGCAAGATAAATTGCTAATTTTAGTATGGTTTGTGAGGCAAATCAATGTAAATTCAGGCAGATTAAAGTGAATGACAGTTGTAAACTCACCCTTAACCTGGTTTTAGCTGTCCTGTGATGCTTTCAAGGGAACATGTTGGCCCTCATCAGGCGTAATCAATAAGCAATTACTTACAAATGAGATTCAAAACATCCCTTACTATTTGAATCTCATTCTTAAGTAATTGCTTAAAACTAATATACTGTCAGTACTCTTTTTTTTTTCTCCACGATGATGGCTGTACATTACCCATTAATTACATGGCTTTTTACCAGATACATATATACATAGTAAGTCAATATTTATTTGAGTTGAAAATATTTAATTATTATTACATTTTATTAGCTCAAAATGGCTACAACAAATCTCTGGATGTATATGCAAAATTCTGGTGAAATTTCTAGTGTCAAAAGGGTCCAATGTCTATTATCAATAGTGCAGTGATGTATAAATCATTATAGCAATAATCTTTCATACCAAGGTGTCTGTTGGTCAACATGGTGAATCCACATGACCAGCTTGAATCCGATGCAAAATCTACATTGGACTTTCTTTTGCCTTCATGTGAAATTTCTGATCACATGGATTTCCTTTGAAATGACTGGATTTCGCCTGCCAACATTTTCTGAACAATGGACCACAAAAGCATAAGTTGTCATAGTTGGGTAAACTGTTGTGAATGGGAGACGACAGCAAATATAATTTATATATTTCGATTTGCTCCAATAGCAAAAGAAAAAAATAAATCTGTGATAGCTTTTCCAAAACTTTCCAAAAGAGGGAATAATATAGAGACTGATTACAGCAGTCAGAAGAGAGATCGATGTCAAAGTCACTCCCTCAGCCGTTGTATTATGTCTTTCAACAGTTTAATTATACAACTCTCAAATCTCATGTTTTGCTTCCTTATGGAGTGCTAAGAGCATCTGCACCCTGAATGCCATAAATTGTATGAGCCAGCCAATCAGAGATGCCTTTTCTGTACAACATAACTCGCAGCTTAACTACAACAGATGTAGGCCTATATTCTGAAAAATTAAGTAGCTAGTGATTACTTTGTCGCACATCTGTAGTTTGAACTACGTTGGTACTGCAATGTACTGTAGAACTGTCATTGATGACGTAATAAGATCTGCTATTTAATTGGCTCAAGATGAAATTATTGTGGGATTATTGCTGTAAATAATGAACATGTCATCTGAGCAGTGTTGTAGTCAAGACCACCTAATCCGAGACCAAGTCAAGACCAAGACCAGTGTGTGTCGAGACAAAGACAAGACCAAGACGTTGAGGGGTTGAGACCAAGACAAGGCCAAGACCAAGTGAGTTGAGATCAGGATTTGATAAGCAATCCTCAAATTCATCTGAAACCTGGACTGGATTATTTGCAGATGTTTGATTAAATTATGGGCTTCCTCTTACATTCTTAACCAAGCACGATAACTATAATGATAACTATAAAGGTAAAGATAAATCATTCTAAATATAAAATAATAGCAGAGTCCAGACCACAACTATAATAATAATAATACAAATGATAAAAACATTGCCAGTCAGAATCCATCCTGCTTTAAGAAGTAAAGCGGCAGTTCCATCCACACAACTATTTGCCAATGTTCGCTGAGGCAATGGTTTTGGGAAACACAGAATCGCTGAACTATTTTGCTAATGACAAAACTTACAACCATAGTTAACAATACTTTTGGGAAACCTAGCATTGGTTGGAGCTTGCAATTTCAACCTGATGACTTTAAGAATATTCCAGGTCTGACATTAATTGCCCATCCAGTTCCTATTGAATAAGTGCCAACAACCCAAAACATAAGATAGTAGAAAGTCAACATTATCTTAATCTGATCTCGTCATACTGTGTTCATTCATTCTAACAATTTCATTGTCAATGACACTGTGATAAAATACACGCATTTCCGCTGTTCTAATACACGCGCACACACACACACACACACATGGTTGGAGGAATCCATGACTGCAGACAGCAGCTGCAGCATCATCATCCTCCTGCTGCCCTGGCTGCCGTTGCTATGGCAACCTGTCCGTGATGTCCAACCCTACAGAGGGAGGGCGAGGAAAAATGGAAGCACTCACTCATATGCCGGGGCTTTCCTCCGGAGAGGTGTGCCCATCATGGCTGCGTCTTCTCCCTCTTCCTCTTTCTTTAGTCGTCTTCTTTCTGTTGCTGTTACCAGCATCAACTTGGGAATGATGGATCTTCTCCACCTTTTCCTGAGATTTCAGATGGATGCTGGATGCTTGCAGCTTGCTTCCGCTCTGTCTAGCCTGCAGGATGAGAGAGAGAGAGAGAGAGAGAAAGAGAGAGATAGAGACAGGAGGGAGGGTCACATTTGTTTAACGTCTGATTTTATTGGTAGAGAATTCTCTTTGAACTTTCATTTGAGAATGTAATATTACAGCTATTCTGATTAGCAATATGTCATCAAATCTATAGTATAGTCATAAGCCAGTTAACAGATATATCACGCTGAAAGTAACCTTCAAATTATGTACGACTGAGTCTGATTTAATGATACCATATTTAATCCATTTCACTGTGCTACAGTAAAAAAAAATGCTCATATTATACAGAATATTAATTGTTTACGTTTAACCAAAAAACTTCCAAACTGCTGATTTAAACCTCAAATTCATGCATTGGAATTTGTAATTATTAAATGATTTGGCAAGTTTGTTTTAATTTGTTTAATTTGACTAATTTGATTTTTAGTATGAAAATGAATGATTTGTTGGTAAAACGTTACCATGAGCGTTCCCCCAAAACCCTCAGTGAAGTGTGAGCAGATCATAACTCATCAGCAATTGACCCTTCGCAAAGACCCTGCCTCTTTAGTTACTGTTGCTTTGTCCAACAAGCCATGCGCTCTCACGCCACACATTATGTTCTCACGCAGTGAAAATTACATCCATGATTAAAGAGGACACTGACAACGCGTCGACAGACATATGAAACTATTTATGTGTTGACATATATGAAACACATAATAAATCCCGTATAGTGGCTCTTTAATGTGTCGTGACAGATCGCTGTAGCTCCTTCAATCTCTTCATACTAGTTCATTTATAGCATCAAATAAATATGAATGGACATCAGAAGGAATGTTGTTTCAAGCGTGGAAAGACATGAGTACACGCCATTTTTGAAGTTAAGTACACCAACTTTAATCTACTATACTCCCCTGACTGCTTTGTCTGACAAAATGGTGGATTCGGGGTTATGATTGGTCAGATCGTCTGTCAATCAAACTGTTTGCAAAGGGTCAATTCACCAAACTGCAATAAGAGTGTTAAGCATCTTCCTATCCATTATCAATTAACATCAAGGGATTTTGAGTTTTTAGACATTACTTTTTTTTCCCACATAATATTACTGCTGTTTTGTATTCGATTATCTGTTAGGACAGCCTGTGGAAATTGTGCTTTAATTTAATCAATTCAGGGACACTTTAAACATGGTGACATTTCAATCAGCTAATCAACTCAAAACACCCGCAAAGGTTTCCTTAGCCTTCAAAATGGTCTCTCAAATTGGTTCATTATGCTCCAGAAGACAATAACTGACACCCTTCACAAGGAGGGTAAGCCCCAAACATTCATTGCCAAAGAATCTGGCTGTTCACAGAGTGCTGTGTCCAATCATGTTAACAGAAATTTGAGTGGAAGGAAAAAGTGAGGAAGAAAAAGATGCACAACCAACCGAGAGAACCGCAGCCTTATGAGGATTGTCAAGCAAAATCGATTCAAGAATTTGGGTGAACTTCACAAGGAATGGACTGAGGCTGGGGTCAAGGCATCAAGAGCCACCACACACAGACACGTCAAGGAATTTGGCTACAGTTGTCGTATTCCTCGCTAAGCCACTCCTGAACCACAGACAACTTCAAAGGCGTCTTACCTGGGCTAAGGTGAAGAAGAACTGGACTGTTGCCCAGTGGTCCAAAGTTCTCTTTTCAGATGAGAACAAGTTTTGTATTTCATTTGGAAACAAAGTCCTAGAGTCTGGAGGAAGGGTGGAAAGCTCATAGCCCAAGTTGTTTGAAGTCCAGTGTTAAGTTTCCACAGTCTGTGATGATTTGTGGTGCAATGTCATCTGCTGGTGTCAGTGTTTTTTGAAAACCAAAATGAACAAGTCGAAAGTAGAGCCTAAATGCCAAATGGAGCGTCTATTTACACAAAGTACAAATAAAGCGCCTTGTTCACAAACACTATTTACATTAACTCCACCCATCAATGTCTGGATGGACCAGTCAAGTTGTAAAAAAGACATACAAAATCCATCATCTACAGTGGCGCCACAATAATGAATTACGTTTGCAAATCTGGCTTTTAACGGGTTCGAATCTGACTTTTGCCAAGCTTGAATTTATTTTCAATATAAATGAAAATAACCTTTTAAAAGTGGAAATACACGGCGAACGAGTGTTTATTGATATTAAAAGTGTTTATTGGGTAGGATTAGGGGAAGGTGTAGGGAGGGTTTATTCTCCTAATAAGGCACCAATCATTTACACACTATGATATTATTGCATCCTGTTAATGTACAAAAAATACTGAGGAGCAAATAGTGTCTGCCAAGTATAGTAGACAATCGATAGCATATAATTAGGCTACTAGGTACTCTTATTGCAAAGAACTGATACTTTTACATGTACTTTTATGGTGTAAATAGAATCTATCACTATTTTCACCTACAGATAGCATATCGCTAAGAAAATGCTGGTATTGTCACTAAGTGTAAATAGAATATAGATTGCTATTTGCACTTAGTGCAATCCAGAGCTGCGCTGGGAGAATGCTTAATGAGCATATTATCATTTGATTTTAGAAAAAAACACTGTCAATTTTCAGTTTGACTTGAACTTATGACAGAAATATATTGGCCTACGATTGTACAATAGAATGTACTTATAATAATAATAATAATAATACAATTTATTTAAATCTTATTTAAGAAATATAATTTTTTGTCCATGTTTTAATTTAGTAAATCTCTGTGTTGCTGTCACGCATTGGATGCAGCAGAGATAAAACAGGATCAGGATCAAGTGCAGCAGTCTTTATCCAGAATCAAACTCAAATCTTCACATAACATGCAAGAACAGGAACAGAACAACCAACTTAACATGAACTGACAAAAAACTGAAAGACACACAGGGCTTAAATAGACAGCAAGCCGAGGCACTAATGAGGCTAATTAACAAGATGCACCTGAACTGAAACTCAAATCAATCTGTAACTATGGTGACAGGCAGGGATCAGGAGGAAGACCGAACCAATAAACACAATGGACCTTTTTCACGGACTGTGATGACACGTTTTAATGGTCACCAGCATTGTAAATCTTGCTGTTTTTTTTTTTTTTTTGTATTTAATTTTTTTAAAAATGTATGATATGAACTTTGTAACAACACAACAAATTGTGAAAACACTATTGAGTGTTTCTTATGCTATTTGAGAAAATGGGGAGACAAAAATATATTTAAATAAGTATTCTCTCATTCAGCGCCATAAAATTTTATCCAACTATGACGACTTCCACTACAAGAAACCTGGATATGTGAAAAAAAGGTCTATAGAGCTCCAAACAGGCAGAGAACATGAAATCAATGGCACCAGCAAGAATTTCAAGGCAACAGAGTTCACTGTGCACATTAATTGAAAAACATAGACCTGTACATAGCAAAACTTAATAGATTAAACAAAACAGATCCCTATAATGCCCCCGGGGTGCTTTTAATGTGTATCAATAAAAGGAACAGATAGCTTTCTGACCTGCAGTATCCTGATATCTACAACTACCCCATCAACTTTCCCTCGTCCTAATCCGGAGACTCTTTAAAAGCCTACAAAAGTCTGGAGGGGTACAAATGGACATAATCTAATTTTGTGATAAATATTCAACTTTGTAGTCTTTCGGCTAAAACCTGCTTTGTCATCATTGGAAGGGTAAGGCAACTATGTTGTTAGGTAAAGTAATCGACCCTAGCTGTCCTTGTTTGTAGGTAGCTAGCATAACTTTATCACTGTGAGTACAGCTGACATCATAAATGTCATGAAATCTTAACCTGTTTAATCCCAAATTTTTCCGACATGAAAAAATTCCAAATAAGGTGTCATTAGTTGCCCCTTGAAATAATTAATCAATTTTTTTTTTTTTTGGACATTTTTATGGAAAAGTGTGTGACAATTGTGACCGGTGGTATAATGTGTAGACTTAAGATTCTTATATAACCTATATCTGCCCAGTTATTTGACACATTTTTATCTCTTTCATGTCTTTTTAGGGTAACTATTAAACATAACCCCTATAAAACATTTAGAGGAATACTGAGATAAAAGACAAAAAAATAATAAAAATACAACCATCTGTTGTTTTGTTGTGTTGGTTTGCACATTTTATTGCAGTGAACCATTTCAATCGTCTATCGGGATCCTTAGGAATACAATAAAATTATTTCCCCTTTGCCTCCCCCCGCCCGTTCTGGCATCCTGGTGCACAGCAGCTGTCCACCATGTTGAAATGGCAAGGTTTGTAAGGTCTAAATAGTTTATTATATTATTATATATATTTTATATATATATTATTCGGACCACCATCAATACCAATGCTACAGCTGCTCTAGCGCTCTCCTGATGTCCTGTCAAAATGGTGGAGTTTAGACTGCATGACGTCGACCTGCATCGGCGCTGCGCAGATCGATCAGATTATGACATCAAAGTACCGCAAGAGCGATTGGAGAGCAAATGGCTCCTTTTTAATTTTGTAAATAGTTTTAAACTCTAAAATTTACAGCTTTTTCTTTAAATATGTTTACAATTTCTCTGTTTTTTTTTACTGAATTATTCTGGCATCCCTCTTCTTTTTTCTGTAAAAACAGATTTTTTTTTAAATTAATTAATTTTTTTTTAACAGTGTAATAGTATCTCAGTGATACTAAAATAACACTGTTCCACACAACCTGTTCTCATTAATTAGAGGCACTAAAGAGTCTGACCAGATGCCTAGTTGGAGAACAGTCGGCAATAAGGAATGTGTAAGAAAAGTGTATAGGTGTAGGTTTTGGTATAGGAACTGTGAGCACACCAAGTCTATAAATAACTTAGGCTAGGAAGCATTTACCAAGACCAAAGAACTTGTTTAGCATGACAATTCAGTGTCATTATAATTGGAATAAAGCAATAACTTTCAAATCGTCCCTCAGACAGTGTGATTGAGATGGGCTGCTCTTAAAAGACAAGACCAAGGTCACATTCAGCTGACGTGTAAGCAGACTTTCTGCATGCTTGAGTGCCACACACTTGGATGTTTGTGATTATGTGAAGTTAGTAGCTTGAGTCATCAAACTGTCTGGAATGCTTGTGTCTTTGTGCCTTATTTGGTTGTGTCATACTTTTAGTGTATTTTGTTTACAAAACCATCATTTTAAAAGATTTAAAGACTCTATGCTGCTTAAATTCTTTTAGAATCGTCTTTATACTGTTTGTGAGAATTAAAACATTAGGCCTTAAAAGTAATTCAGCATAGAGGCAATGTTTTTTATTAACTGCACAGTAACATGATCATTAATACTGTAATTACTGTAAGTAGTGCAGTAAAAAGAATACACTTTCTGAACAAAATGTGGGTGATGTCTGTCATTGCAAAACTATCCACAAGCTGCACATGGGTAAGACTATATACTATATCAGTGAGTATCAGTGAATTGCTAATATATATTTTAATATACTAATATTAATTACATGAACATTTTTTTCCAGAATGGTAGTTATGGGGTGAAGAATGACGCATGCTTAGAAGTAAGTTTTGCATCCAAATGCAGAAAATATTAATACAAAATGCTAATACAAAGGTTTGCAGTTTTAAAAGGGTGATTGATTATTATTTCACTTTTTTTAAACCTTAGTGTGTAATGTTGCTGTTTGACCATAAATAACATCTGCAAAGTTATGATGCTCAAAGTTCAATGCAAAGGGAGATATTTTCTTTTAAAGAATTTAAAATCTGGTAGCGACTACAAAAAGCTTCTTACCGGGTTAGTGACATCACTAACCCTAAAATTTACATAAACACTGCCCCCCGAGAACATGCAACATGACGGCACATGCTAGTCGATCAGTTGAATCAACTCCACAGCAACTACAAAAATTTATCCACTAACCATTCAGAAAAATCCAGTTGCATTCTAGTCTCCATCGGCGTCCAATTCCGGTTTGTAAAGCTGAACACCGTTACTGACAATCGCCATTTTGGCTGTATGAGATTTGCTCATAGCTTTGTTGTTGTTGAGCAACCGAAGCGCGAGCTGTTAAAACACTGCCCTCTTTTGGAAAGTGGGCCAGGAGCAACAGCTCATTTGCATTTAAAGCGACACAGACAAAAATGAGGGGCACATTTGACAAGCTGTAATAAATGATCTGTGGGGTATTTTGAGCTGAAACTTCACATACACATTCTGGTGATACCAGAGGCTTATATTACATCTCGTAAAAGGGGCATTATAGGTCCCCTTTAAATGATCCATGGTCAGTTGTTCTTGTTCAGGGTGACAACAAACTTTCAGCTTCACACTACTAGCTGGAGCTACTTTTTTCTATGATGTGACAAGTATGGGGGAAAGTATGCAATTTCCCACAAATTTCATCTCAACAGCTGTAATATATGTAATTATAGGTATATCAAAATTGGGTTACACTTTATTTTAAGGTGTCTTTGTTACACTGTAATTATACATTTAAGTACTGAGTAATATTAAGTAACTACATGTACTTACTGTACGGTTAGGATTAGGGTTTGGGCTGGTTTGGGGTTAGTTGCATGTAATTTTGCATAATTTATAGTTATTGCTATCATAACTACATGTAACATATGTAACAATGACACTGTAAAATAAAGTGTTACCCAAAATTGGGTATAAAGACATGGTTTGGAAGACAGATTTTTCTTTGCACTTTCTTATTACTCATTTATTATAAATCAAATGCAAATATACATAGTGTAATTTTAATCATGCAATTTTAATCCCCTGGACATGGCATTAGGGCAAGTTGTGTCAGTGGACAACATTTTTTAGCGGTCATATATTTATGGCCCTTTGTTACAGATGCTTACTTCTAATACAGTTGGTAGCAGACATCCTGAAATATAATTACAAGTATTAGTTTGTACTAATTTCCCATCTAATTTATTTCTACTTCTCTAGCCCAGGGGTTTTCAATCTTTTGGATGCCATGCACAGACTCCCATATATGACCATCCTGGTGCGAGGTACGCTCCATCCTAAAATTTAAAAGGTAGCTACATATATATTTTATGAATAAAAGTCCCAGTTTATAATGTGAAACACTTATATTATAAAACAGTAAAGTAATGAGCAGTCTAGTTTAGTTTTTTCCAGCTTTTTTTTTTTCACTTTTTTTCAGGCTTCTGATTGGCCAACATAACTTTTGACTGCACTTCATAGCATGTTTTCGCGTTTTCATGCGGACAGAGATTTCTTTTTTAACCATGCTTGTGTGAATGCAATTTTTTGAAAAACTTATAACGATACCAGTGTACGTGTGGACTAGGCCAGTTAACCAGTTTGTTTATAGCCCTCAGTTTGTGTTCTCAGTTGTCCATACTCGTCTGTGTATAGTGGTTGTGTTTCTCCTGCATGTTATCTTGATCTCTTAAGTGTTTGTTATTTTGATTTATTGTTTAAAGTTGACTGCTGAATTTAGATACCGCCTCAACTCCCCTTTGCTACAACCCAGCTGTGACAAGTAAAATATTATTAAGCTTTTCCACAGACCCCCTTGCACTACCTTATGCATCCTGTTTGAAAACCCTAGCTCTAGACAAACTACAGAGATAGATCACAACCAAATGAAATTTACTCCCTCTCATAATGTTCTGAACATGTATACATGTATTTATTCTGTAAATGATATTTGGTAAAATGTCTCTCTCTCTTTTTCTTCTTTTTTCTGTTCTTTTTTCATTTAATGAAATTCAGTGGGGTCTAAAGTTGTTTTGGACTACATTGTCTTGGACAAAAACAACTGAAACATTCTTCAAAGGGTCTTGTTTCATGTTCAACAGAAGAAATGCATACATATAGGCTTGAACGATCATGAGAAAATGATGATATAATCCCCTATGTTGATATAACATTTCAAGGTACGATAGAATATAATTTTCTGAAAGACTGTGGCAGTAATATAACAAACTACGTTTGAACCATGAAACAAGATTATGTTCCAAGCCTTGATTAGATCTGTGTCCAATTCATTCTTCAGAGAAAACAACACAAGCAAGTGAAGGATAACCAAAGTGAGATGAACAAAGCTGGTGCTAATACTAATATACTCACTTATTTCAGGTCTGCAGTAAGCCACTATCCCCGAGAGCTGTAGTGTTACATGACCCTCTGCATTCCTAGGATGGCTGACAGTTGAAAGTGTCCGTCTCAGTTGTTTGCCCAGCAAGGAGTCACAGCAGCAGTCTTGAGGCCCGTCTCAGCTTACCAGCAATTTTAGGAACGTGTGCTGTACCTTTTGCCGTTAATTTGCTTGGATTTGTGTTTTTTTCAGACCTTGAGACCTTTCAGCCGGACATGTTCCTCATGCTCACAACACATCACAGTACAAAAACACTCGCACAAAAGTTGCATAGATTCCAAAACAGCATTAAAAAAACTGTAAATGGGGGCGTAAGGGACAAGGCCATTTATGTAAGCGACAGAGCCACAGATATCACACGCTGATACAATGTTAGCTTTGTTGACGGCTCTTTCTGGAATTTTTCCGCAGTTGCTGCAGTGAAGGGGCCTTTCAGCAGTCACCGTTTGCACTGTCACCTCATCAGTGATCTATTTAAGGTCGTCAGCAATAGAGGACAGAAAGCTAGTTCACATCCTGTTTAATGTCCTTTTGATAACCACATTGTTTTAAACACCACCATTCAAAAGTTTAGGGTTGGTAAGAATTTTATTTATTTATTTTTGGTAACATTTCAGTATGGGAAACACATATTCACTATTAACTACAACTTTTCCCTCAATAAGCTCCTATTTTACCGCTTATTAATAGTTAGTAAGGTTGCAAAGTTAAGTTGAGGTTTATGTATTGGGTAGGATTAAGGGATGTAGATTAAGGTCATGCAGAATAACTAAACAGCCAAGAAGTAATAAACAGCCAATATCCTAGTAAAATGCAAGCCAATAGGCAACTAATTAAAAGTGAGAATTGAACCCTATAATAAAGTGCTACGTTTTTGTTTTGTTTTTTTCAATCATTTATTTAGCAAGGATGCATTAAATTGGTCAAAGGTGACAGTAAAGGTATTTATAATGTTGCAAAAGATTTCTAATTCAAATAAATACTGTTCTTTTGAACTTTAAATTCATCATGTAATCGTGTCACGGTTTTAACAAAAATCTGAAGCAGCACAACTGTTTTCAACATTGATAATAATCAGAAATGCTTCTTGAGCATATAATCAGCATATCGGAATGATTTCTGAAGGGTCATGTGACGCTGAAGACTGGAGTAATGATGCTGAAAATTCAGCTTTGATCACAGGAATAAATTACATTTTACAATATATTTACATAGAAAAGTTATTTTAAATTACAATATTTCACAATATTGCTGCTTTGCTGTGTTTTTGATCAAATAAATGCAGCCATGGATTTTTGCAAATGTGTGTCACGATTGTCAGCTGAAGTGCCAGTGATCACCACTAGAGGGCACTACACCATGGACTACTCTTCACTCACTCACACTCTCATTCATTCACATGAACTACATTTCCCATAAGCCCTGTACCCATTCACTGATTACCTCACCACCCACACCATATACAGCTCTGGAAAAAATTAAGAGACCACTGCATATTTTTTGTTATTTTGACCAGTTGTTGCTTTTGGCAAATAAATGCTCTAAATTACAATATTTTTATTTGGAATTTGGGAAAAATGTCAGTAGTTTATAGAATAAAACAAAAATGCTAATTTTACCCAAACACATACCTATAAATAGTAAACCCAGAGAAACTGATAATTTTGCAGTGGTCTCTTAATTTTTTCCAGAGCTGTATAAACACCATTCACACATCACTCCTCTCAAAGTCTTGATTTGGTTACCCTGTCATTTCCGAGCGTTTATTCCCGTGTCTGTTTTCCTGTTTCCTATTGGTACATTATTGAGCGTTTTTCCCTGTGTTTGTTTACCTGTTGCCGACTATCTGGATTACCGTGTTTGACCCTTTGCTGCCTGCCCCTTTGTTTTGTTTGCCTGGACTGCTTTCTGTGATCGATATCCGCCTGCTCTGATCTGTGCTTGTCTACCCACCACGATTCTGCCATCTCTCTGCCATTCCTGTTTACTGGTAACTGACCACTGATCCTACTCCGAGTGACGGGTCGTTACAATGTGATTTTTTTTTTTTTTAATAAATTTGCAAATAATTCAAACAAATTTCTTTAATGTTGTCTTTATAAAATATTGTTTGTAGAATTTTGAGGAAAATAATGAATTTAATCCATTTTGGAATAAGGCTGTAACATAACAAAATGTGGAAAAAGTGAAGCACTGTGAACACTTTCCAGATGCACTGTATGTTCTGACAAACAGAATAATTAGCCACCAATTAGATATTTAAACTCTCTTCTCATATATGAGACTTTTAATGTCTCTGTATGGATGTATTATTTTATGTACAATATTAAATACTATTGTCTCTTCATTTTAATTGGACAGCACTACAAAACAAAATGTTTTCAGTATCATTAGGATATGTAAAAATAAAGGCAATTTGGAGATCACAGATTTCTTTGCAAATTGATCAGATTAGATTAGATTAGATTAGATAAGACATCATAACTATTCATTTTATGCCTACTCCACTTGACATGTATAAATGTTGTTGACTAATGTTTAAGCTTTTAGCACTGAAGATAGTTCAAGATGGACTGCAACATTTGCTTTTTCTTTTCTTTTCTTTTTTGTGCACAGTCACATTTTTTTGTTAGTGCACTTCCGTATTTAGTTGTCACTTTCTAAGTGAATCTTCAGTAAAATAATTTTCAATGGATGTTGAACTTCAAATTTGTTTGGTGTGCAGATTCCTTTTTCTATTTTATTTATTTTTATTTATTTATTTTTAATAGTCAGTCTATTAAAACATTTACAAGGATTTTAAACTCTGAGACCTAAGGATTTGTTATCCTGTGCTGTTAACACGGGTATTACAGCCTTCTTCTCTAATACCCAGTATAAATGGATGATATTTTAAAAATTGCTGTTGGCAGCACCCCGAACATCAGAAATTAATCAAATTCTGCATGTTCATTGTGTTCAACAAAAATAGATCAATTTGTTCAATTGGTCATTGTCAGATTCATAAATTAAATCTTTGACAAATCAAAATTCTTTTGACAAAATGGATGAATGGACAAGCAAGTTTGAAGAAGCAGGCTATTTTTTTTTTTTTTTTTAACAAATTAGAATGGTGGATTAAGTTTATAGATATTCATTACAATGAGACTTACTCTTGAAAGGACCTAAAGTAAGGATTCAGACGAAACGTGAATTTTGGTTCTTATTATAGCACCACCTAGTGTCCAATGGATGTGTTACTGTGTGTCTGAGTAGTGGGTGTTATTTCTGATCATCCCACTAATTTGCTATGTCTATGATTTACGGTCTCTGACACCCAAATACAAATACAAATACAACATAGTTCCAGCACTTTTGGTGCCTGATTAAAGATTATATGTGCAAAAGTATTAGATTAAAATTACAGTAGGCCTATGACATAACAACACCTAAAAATCTATACAATGTTGGCTAATAAATCTTTATTTAAAATAACTAATATTGTACAAAACCCCATTGGTTTAGGAAATTGTTAACTGGACCTATTTTGTATGTAATTTACAGTACCTTTTAAAACCCTCAATAAAACCTATCTTAAGTTGTAATTGGTTTAGGTAATAAATCAATAGTTCTTACAGTTAGAATGCTTTAAATCTGTCACAGTAGGCAATTGCAAATCGACTCCATTCCACAGTGTAGTTTAATGACTAATGAGAAGCATTTAAACTCTTAAGAACATCAGACAACTAATAATGTCTGTTGGTCTTATGCCAAAGACAAGGGCTGTTTAGCCAAGCCTTAATAGATGAGTGTAAACTGAAAGTGTTGTACTGTATTACTTACAAATCTGCAGAAAGGAATTGTTCAGTTATAAAATTTGAAACATTTCATTATTCACACTTCTCACTAATTCATGGGACATTGTAATATTACGGTCTAATGGATAAATCTTACAAAAGTTTTCGTAGTCCTCCACAGTTTGTATTTATTTATTTATTTTGACATTGGCACATCCGTACTTCAAATTCTCATTACAACAATACAAATAGACATTATTCTCAGTGGTGATTCTCATTACTTTAATAAAGGTTTTTTGAAACTTTATTACAGTAAAAAAAAAAAAGTCAGTCAGTACATCAAATTAAACAATTTAAATAATTCAACTTTTTTATTCTCTATTTATTTATTAATTCATTGATTGTTTTTACAAATTGCTGTAAAATAATAAAAACAAATACAGCTAAAATACGTAAATAGCTAAATTTTCGTCAAGCAAAATGTAATTTGTTTGATTTTGGGATTCAACCTTATTTCAGTTTATTTCCATATGTGAGGTAGTGCAGCCTGGTACTTGTTTTATCCTTCTGATTTACTTGTAATCTCAAAAATACAACAGCAGAGGGCAGCCTTTCTACACAAATTACAGGCATTGAACTGCAAACTGGTAATTATGGCTTGTCACATAGTTACTGCTTGATGCAAATTAAATTTAAATGATCTAAACCCTATTGAATTTATTATAATCACGAGTGCCATAACTAGTTAGTTGTAATTGCAATTGCTTACATTCATGCCAAAGCTCAGCATTATAAGAAAGAAAATCATGTGAAATGCTTCATATTAAAAACCAAAGTAAGACATTCAGTTTGATGAGTTATATGTTTATGCATCTCAGAAGGTTTACAGCCTAAAACAGACAGAATGTGTGTGATCTCCAAATGTGTGATGCATCTCTCTGGGCCAACTGTCACTTTTGTTTCTTTCCAGATTCACGCAGCTGATTCTTACAGTCCAGCAGGCCAGATCAGTAAGTCATTCTGAGCGCATGCATGCAGAAATCACAGCACAAAAAAACAAGAGCAGCGTGCAATCTATTTCTCATGCTGAATCATTTTCTTCACACTCACGTTTTATTGTTTGCGCACGTAAACAGAGCAATCTTTTCACCGTGGAACGAATGCCACCTTTTAATGCCCTTCATCTCAGATTTTTATTTCTGTTATTGGTGTGGTTAAATATAAATGAATGCATAGCTGAATAATTCATAGCATGTAATTTTCTGACCTTTTGAGTCAGCAAATGTACATTATCAGGGTTCACTGTGTTCTGAACAAGGTAGTCATACTTTCTTCAAACAATCGTCATGGCACAATTTGCATAAATAGTATAGTACTAAATATTGTGCAAAATAAGAATTACTGCATCCCACATCGGAGGATGAAAGTGGGCAAGCTTTTTTCCTCATACATAGTTTCTTTGGAAATACCCCTCATCCTACTTCAAGCAACAATGACAGTTTGGCCATTGAAAGAAAAAAAAATTATATAACATGTTTTGGTAGCCTAGCATTAGACAAATAACTTTAGAGATCTGGTATTGAGAGACAGACTGATACATGTGCTCAGGTATATCATGTGTTCATCAAACTCACTCTGACTGCAGGTTCAAAGAGGCATTTGTCAGTCACCATGTTTTAATAATTCAGCTGTGTGATGTAAGAGTTTGTTCACCACAAGGTTTCCGTTAAAGCTGTGTTACTTATAATTTAGTTGACAGACAGTTTTGATTTGAGCCTGTCTGAACTGTTTGGAGCTTTTTCATCAGCTTTGGATACCATCCTAGATATTGAAAACACAGCTGAGGAAGACAGTGATTAATTTAACTAGGATTGTTAAAGTGAACAACAACAGTAAGTGTAAAAAAGTATCACAACAGATACAACTTTATTACTTAGGCTATTATTTACTAAGGCAAACATAACAATTACTATTGCTTAAAGTATTAGTTGTTTTTATGCACACTGAGTGTATGCATAGTGCTTGTGATGTAAATTTCATCATCGAAATAGTGAACTACTACTTTAAATATGCACCCGTATTTTTCACTCTTGGCAAAGTTCTATTTTGTTCTTTGTTTAGGAGTAAAACAAGTTTAAAATACCTTTGGAGTGATATATTGTTAGCACATCCCGATGCCATCCAGTCTGCTGAGAGTGACATTTAGGCTACGTTGACACTGTCAGTCCAAATCCGATTATTTTTGTATCCGATTGGAATCCGATCTAAAATTAACATTGTTTTCTGCAACATCTGCATTGGTTTCTATGGCAATGACATTGAGTTGAGAGGCATACGCCTTAACAACAACCACAAAAACAACAACAACAACAACAACAAACGCAAAGTGGAAGGGTTTGCAATACAGATGTTCTCTTATTACAACATGGAAATAACCGGAGGACTACTGCATCTTCCGAGGCAGCGGCAGAAACCTAGGAGGCTGGCATGCACTGCTTTATTCAACGCTGTCGTCTCCACTGGTTTCAAAACATGTCTCTGTTTTAATTGTCATTTTCTACTTGTCCAGCACTTTGCAAGAACACAACCATGCTGCAGTGACTGTCAGCATGTTTACTATAACATCTGATGTGAGAAAGTCTCATAAAGCTGATCGAAGCGGTCAGACTGAAAAGGATTTCCAGAAAAATAGTAAAATAAACACAACAAAAATGACAGAGGCGAATAAACAACAGTTAAGAAAGCATATGATCATAGTGATGTGGATATGTTTGCACCAGCTCTGCAATTCCGAGCTCCAGTCTTGTCATGTCACATTTATTTATTCAGCACTTTTTACAATAGATTGTTAAACACATACACACACACACACACACACACACACACACACACACACAAACACACAAAACATCTCAGGTTACAGGTTATAACCATAGTTCCTTGAGAACAGGGAATGAGACACTGCATCTCCTAGGCATTGCTATAGGGAATGCCTTCGGCATGACTAATGTCTGAAGCATGAGTCTACAAACGACAATGAATTTGACACTGGGAGGCGGCAGCCTATGGTTTGACCATGAATATAAAAAGGCACCTGTGAAATACGTCATCCTATTCTTCTCTGAAGGAGACGTCTGCATTAATTTCAGAAGCATGGCAAAGGGTCGCATCTCGTTCCCTGTTCTCAGAGCACCATGGTTACATGCGTAACTTGAGACTTTTACTTTTGTTCCCTGGAAGTCACTATGGGGAACAGAATAGCCATGCCGCCATGCTGAAGGGATGAGTGCCCTATTGTCAAAGGTCTCAAGGTGTACTCATCCCTTAGGTGCACCAGCAACAATCATAGACCGGAACTTCTCAAGAACAGAGGCCTCAACAGGATGACAGTAAAGAGAGGAAGCCTCACTAAGTTCATATTCAGGCCAGTGTCCAAGGACACGCACAGGGAGCCTAACACTCCAAACTTCTGGTTAGGCAGCTCTGAAGTGTGGAGGCCTCAAACAAGAGGCCTAGGCAACACTCTAATCAAAGGGTAGTACTGAGAAAGTCTCAGAAAGAGCTACTGTAAGCTCAGTGTAACTGGCCCACAAAGCTCCCCTGGCCATGGTGCCTCCAAGAGAGCCTAACTGCTTAGAAATAGGAGCAAAGGCCTCAGTATGGCCCTACGCTCAGGATATCTTGCAAGGAGGCTCACAGAGAGCCTACCACTCACAATCGCTATTCTATCTGAGCTCAAGAGAGCACAGGCCTCAATAAAAATAACTCTCTCTAGCAAGAGGAGGCATATCAATGCTCGCAGTAAACAAGGAGGCTCACAGAGAGCCTAACAACTTAGCAAACATTAGCCAAACTCTAGGAGTGGAGGCCTCAGTATGATGACTCACTAGATCGAGAGGAAACCTAACATCACTCCACACTAAGGATATCTTGCAAGGAGCCTCACAGAGAGCCTACAACTTGCAACTGCTATCCTAGCAGAGCTCTGGGGATTGGATGCCTCAAAGGTAACTCTCTCTAGTGAGAGGAGGCCTGACAGCATTCACAGTAGCCAAGGAGGCTCACAGAAAGCCTAACAAGTTAGCAAACCTTTGCCGGGCTCTAGGAGGAAAGGCCTCAGTATGATGACTCTCTAAATCAAGAGGAGACCTAGCAACTCCCTATGCTCAGGATAACTGATATAGCAAGGAGGCTCATAGAGATTCTGCAACTCAACTCAGAGGAGCGGAGGCCTCTAATAAAGTGACTCTCTAAAGCGAGAGGAGACCTAACAATGCTCTGGTTCAAGAGAGAGCCTAACAATTTAGACCCAGGTTGAGCCCAGAGGATGGAGGCATTAAGATAATGATGAGAGAGAGCGAGAGAGAGAGAGAGAGAGAGAGAGAGAGAGAGAGAGAGAGAGAAAGAGAGTGAGAGAGAGTGAGAGAGAGAAGAGGTCTAGCTATATCCAATACCTATCAAGGAGGCTTAGCAACTTGACACTAAAATAACAAATGGGGCTCAGAGGAGGTACTTCCAACCTAGAAGCACCAGAGGAGGCTAAGGAAGAAGAGCTCAGAGCTATTGCCCAAATCTGGCTCCAAGAATGGAGGCCTCAATATGCTGACTTTCTAAAATGAGAGGAGGCCTAACCACATCTTGTACCCAGGGCAGCTCCCAAGGAGGAACGATGGAGCCCAATCAATTCATACCGTATGCAGGTGAAGCTCAAAACAGAGGGTTTAGCCTGGATGGAAAACTGCAACGCACTGGCTTCCTACACACGGGTCTCTCTCCGCTTGGGCAGAGGCTCGAGACAGCGCAGCTGCCCCATGTCGCTTCCTAAAGGCAGTGGCCAAGAAGGCTCAAAAGCCACTGTGTGGTGGAGCTCTGCGGACGGAGGTCTCAACATGACAACTCTCTAAAGTGAGAGAAAGCCTAGCAACATTCTAAGCAAAAACACTCAGAACAACTTACCAAGGAAGCTTTGCAAAGCCTAACTCAATCTACTATTCAGGTAGAGCTTTAGGAAGCAGAGGCCTGAAAGAGTGACTCTCTATAACAAGTTGGAGAAAATTGTTGGAGCTTGACCCAGTTTGGTTTAGGGGTAGGCTTAGGGTGTGGCTGGACCTTCAAGCTCCACCCATAAGGTCCAAAGAAAGGGAGCTGGATACCTTTTTCCCCCTGACCCACATAGGCTGCAGCTATATCCCTGTCACTTTCGCAAAGGCCAGATATTTTCCTCAGAGCCCAGCCATAGCTTCTTTAATAATATTTTATTATTTGTAAAATGTAAGATTTTGTAAAGTTGTCATTTTGCATTTCTAACATTGCATTTTCTTCAGTTGTTTCTAAGATCAAATTCAAATCTGAATGTCAGAGAAACGCTGGAATCATAATGTGACAGGGAGTGACTAACTTCAGGGGCTGAATGAGTAGCCTAGATTATGGTTATTTGGTATCACGGTTTATTCTTACTAAATCATGTCTGGTCAAAAAATCCTCAAAAAATTAGCTTGTTTACAATATGCTGATAACTTACAAGAATCAGTTTATTGAAATAACCCGTTGTCCCATTTTACATGCCAACCAATAACCTGGCAAAGCAAGTAAACCACTTCAACAAGACTTTATTAATAAATCAGCTTATTTCCAAAGAGTGATGTCAAAACGTTTATGCTTAAGCCATCCATGACTACTCCGATAAAGGAAAATGGGTTACCCACATGCATTGTCGGCTTATTAAGCATAATTGGAGTAAGAACATGTCTCTTATTTTGAAGCAATACTTAATAGATCAAGTAATAATCAAAGAACAATTAAAAAAGATTAACAGCATTGCATATTGGTGTGGTTGGATCTGTAGGTCTCAGCCTGTGGTTAGAAACATAGTTTTGTGTTAGTATGACGTGGACTTTAATAGATTACACTCCCGAGCAAAATAACTAAGCTGCAGTACAATCTACAATATATACTTAATTCCGTATATATAACACAGCAACATTGACCCAAACAATGGCACGAGTTTGGGGTGAGGCTGGTTAGCTGATCTGATTGGTTAGGAAGTGTTTGGGAAACATTTGATTAATGTATATTTACATTTTGTCATTATTTGCTGTGTCATCACTTTTGCAAATCCATTAGCTGATGCTACTGATCCACTTCTTTAAGATTAGCTCTACATTATGAAAGATATTCTATTAGCTGTCCTTAAGGAATTTTTTCGAGAAATTAGAGATTTGTCTGTTTAGCTAGATTGTTTGGAAAAAGAAGTATCTACAACATGATTGGTGCTTAATGGAAAAATAACTTCATTGTGAACATAACACAGGAGATTGTGTATTGATTTCCAATAATATGAAGACATTTGTCTCAAACTGTAAAACAGATGTGTAAAAAGCAAGCATTATGGCCTTTGTGTTGCATATAATGTGACCATTTTATCATATTCCGTATTTCCTTAATCTCATTTGCAGTGTAATCTCCTCAGACTGTCACCAAGCTTCCAATGGGATCATTTTGTTTACGACAGAAAGCAATACATTCCGTCAGACAGGCTGTAGGCTGATATTTGGAGGAGAGATTCCGTTTTGACCCTATGAGTTAATTGCTTTGTTGAGGGATGAAACAGCTGTGTTGCATGTGAACTGGAGAACAAGGCCAGGCCCCTGGAGACAGGAATGTCAGCCCGCTAGATTCGGTTGCTATGGTGACAAAGATGGGAAAATGCACTGGAGGAATTGCCATTAAATAAAGGAGGGTGTGTGTGTGATTGCGCATTACTCCATGCCGCATGCCTTCAGACGCACAGACTGACTGCAAACACTCAAATAACACGCTACCATACTACTATTTCTGCAGGATATAGTATGTATACTGTGCACAGTGTGTGCTTTTTGAATGCACGGAAAACCCAGATGACCCTGTACATTTTCCAAAATATGGAGTACACAACAGAGGACACTGCATGCAATACTTTATCCCACAATGGAATGTACTTGACCTTACCTTACATTTCCAATGTGGCAAATGAGCCAAGAGCTGTAATATCTCTTTCTTGTCTCATTTTGTGAACAGAGAGTAAAATAATTGGAAAAATTGGATAAAACGTGAAATACAGGTCATGTGACAACAATAAAGCATTCTGCTATTTGGAATCTTTGAGTGCTCTATGTTTCACATACCATTTTAAAAATAAACAAACAGTCCTGGTTTGTAGGTTAGTAAGAGTCATTTATTTATCATGATAGTGTTTTGAGTGTATTTCAC
The DNA here is from genome assembly GCA_038088235.1 of Zacco platypus. Classification (NCBI taxonomy): domain Eukaryota; kingdom Metazoa; phylum Chordata; class Actinopteri; order Cypriniformes; family Xenocyprididae; genus Zacco; species Zacco platypus. Next base: position 21,586,985 of record CM076086.1, on the reverse strand, counting down.
TATGTGTACCTTCTATTTATTAGTATTTATGATGACATGATTCATCATTTGGCTTTCTCTTTACCACCTATGTTTTTAAAGTTCACCTGCTATGCTTTTTCGGATATTACCTTTCATGTAGTGTGTAATATAACTGTTTGAGAATGTAAAAGGTCTGCAAAGTTTCAAAGATCAAAGTGCAGATAAAGAGTTATTGTCTCCCAAAAGAAAGAAGCGATTCTGAACTGCCTGAAACGAGTCGTCAGTAATTCTAGTCTTACCTCCTGCATGAACCTACATGCATGAACCAAATGCCCATTACCAAAAAAAAAACAACAATGCGAAAATAATATTACAAAAATTAAAAAAATGTGACATTAAAAAGTGTAAATTCACTCTTTTTTTTATAAAGTAATACTGCTACACCTGCAGGTGAAGTTACAGTGGGAGGCTTGCCTTCTCTCAGCTCATTAACTTACAACAGATCCCCTGAACCGTGCGGTGGGTTTAGTGGGGGGTGATTGATAATGAATGGAGGAAAGTCACGTGAGAGGAGGCAATGCCTCCAATACGCTCTGATTGATTATGGTTGGTTTGTATGATAAATCCCGTCTCTCATTTTCATGCACATTCTCAAATCGGCCTGAATGAAGACAATGATGACGTTAATGGGAACACTAATTAAAAAGTAAGTAAACTACTCAGCCACTTAGACATCACTTATGTCATGTCAAAATCAAACTTGAAATGGCATGAAAACACAATGACTGTGTTTTAGCGAGCAATCAGCTTGGGGAAATTAAGGGTATATATTGTCATCATCCAGCTCATTTCAGTTTGCATACAATGGTGTAATGCAGGCAGATCAAAAACAGAGTAGACACTAGAAAAAGGTAGGGTTTAGAAAGAGTGTCCTCTCATTTTCAGGGTCTGCTTTATCAGAATTATCCACACGCACACATTGGATTTGGCACAGGTTTTACTGGATACCCTTCAAGGAATCCAAACAATTGGGAATTTTGTGTAAGGTTGATAGGTATCCCCATGTAGATTTGTACTGTAAGTGACTTCTGTGTGCGCTGTGCTTCATACATCGCTACATTTTTGAGGATAGACATAAGAAAAAGGCGACCTTCTCCATAGTCTACTGAGGCAAAAGAAGAGACCCATGATGGATGGGATCTAGGGAGGTGGTTGTTCTGACCCTGGTGCTGGTGCAGCAGAGCCCAATGCTCTAATAGGCTTATGTTGAAATGTTCTTCCTTTCAAGCAATGTGACAAGCATTAAAGACTTATTTTGTGTACCAGTGTGATTTTTTTGAAGTGAAGTGCTCTATGGGGATGGCACCTCTGACAGCTCTGCCAGTGTTGCGTGGGTCGGGGTGATGGGGTCATGCTCACTGTGGAGTGTTGAATTCTTGCCCTCAGAAGCTCCTTTCTGAGCACAGCTGCGATACCCACTCGGATTATATACTTTCTTGCTACAAAGACATGTAATGTGTGTCTCTTTCAAGGTCATTTATATCCTGACCCATGGTCTGACTGGAGGACAGGCTATCTGACATCCACAAATTGATGGTTACAAGTCATCTGCAGATAAAATGTTTGTCAGTATTTACCTGGAAAGAAATGGAAATGTCTGAATGTCAGTTTAGAAATGACAGTAAAAATTACACACTTGACATAATTGACATCTATATATTCAGTGTAATTTTAAATCAGATTTTTATGGCAAATCGCTACTAGTCAATCAAACTCATTTAATGGATTTTTGTTGTTGTTATTGTTATTGTTGTTCAAATTTTACAGAAGAGGAAGAACCATACAATCTTGTTTTTATTGTTGTTGAAAGTCAATATCCTATCATTGGGTAACAGTTGACTTTTTTTTTTAAAAGCTGAAAGTAAAATATGTTGACTGCTTCCCCCACTTTCACATGTCCCAAGACACAATGAGATAATTAGCATTGATTTCTCTGCTACACTTGATCAATGTGATTCCCTTCCCAAATGATTCACTGAGATTCTATTTCGTGTGTCTACCCATTTCCTTTACAGCTCTTCCTCTGGCTAATAAATCATTTTCACATATTGTGTACATAGAGTAGCTCATCAAAGACATGAGATTTCTGCTGCTGAAGTTTCCCAGGCTTTGGCCTTCAGCTGTTTGAATGCCCTGGTTGTCTTTCCTTGAGGAGGAATTCACCTCCCCCTTCCTATTTCTCACAGCTCAGAATAGATCTCTTGTCTAAGTACACATCTTCAATCACATGCCCTCATGAATATTCATAAGATGTTGTTTTTATGATGTGACCTTGGGATTTAGAGGTATGGATAAAAATGTAAAATGTTTTTACAGCTTTAAGTGACAATGTGAGATGGAAATTACAAACAACAACAACAAAAAATAAAAAAAAAACAAATACAAAAAACAAATTCCATAGAGTTTAGCTCTTATTTTTGATTTAATTTTTTATATGCTATTCTCATATGCATTATCACTATTAATATTTCTCATTTTAAAGGGATTTATCTTGTGAAAAAGAAGTGTGCTTAATTGTATTGAATTAAGACCCTTGAACTCTCTCTTACTCCGTGGTCCCATGTATATTGATAGTCCCATCCAGTTGTATTGCTGACCCGGTCCCGTACTGAGTCCTTCCATCCCTGTTGGTTCCATTCCCTCTGCTAGCTCTGCCCATTTCCCTGGTTTTGCTGTCTCCGCTGTTGCCACTGAGCTCCTCATCTCCACCCTCACTGCTGACTCTGTCTGACTCCGCCCCAGGCTTCCCCGCCACAAGCTCGGCCTTGTGAGATGGATCCCCGGGCTTCACCTCGGGCCTCAAGACCTATGACTCCACCTTAGCCTGTCAGCCCATCAGCTCCACCTCAGCTCTGCTCTCCCTCGGCTCCACTGTGGTCCATCATCCATTGGGCTTCACCAGGCTCCCTCGTCCTTCTGGATCTGCCTTGGTCACTCATTGTCCTGGTTCTGCAATGGGCTTCCAGGTCTCCAGCTGCGTCTCTGCCCTCCACCCCTTCAGCTCCATTGGGCTTCTCCCTCCCTCTGTCCTCGCTTCCTCCAATGTTGCCCCTGTCTCCTGGGCCCTTGTTACAACCTCTGTCCTGTGAGCCAGCGGCTATTCCTTGGGCTTCCGGTCCTGTGATGTCGCCCTGAGGAGTCGTCCTCTCTGCTGCACCTGGATCTCTACCTCTTACAGCTCCACCTCTATCGGTTGGATCTGCCCGAATCATCCACCAAGGCTCCACCCGTGTTCCTCCCTCAATTGGCTCCTCTGTGGTGTCCTCCTCTGCCAGCTTCACCAGGGTTTTGTCCGTCACCAGCCTGCCCATGTCTACCTCCCTCCACATTATTACTGTTGGTTACGATGCAACGATGTTCCATTTGGGAGGGGGGTATAATGTCAGGGTTGTGTTACATTCTGTTACATTTGGACTTTTATTTTGATAATCTGTTCTGTTTCTGTTTGTCCATGTTTCTCCTCTCTGTTCAGTTTTGGTTTGCTTGGTAACTGATAATGTCTTTGTTTGTTCCTATAATTACCTACTAGTTTCATCTGTGTCTAGTGTAGTTGCCTTTGTTTTACCCTTTTATTTACAGCCCTGTTTCAATTGTTCTTTATCAGTTCTTGTTTATGTAAATATGGTTTGTGTTCTCTTGTCTTCAGAGATGTCCTGAATGTTTTGCTTATTAATGAAGATTTTTAGAGCTTCTGCGTCTTCATTATGTGTGCTTGCACCCACATGTAAAAAACTTCTTTTACAGAAGGGTTTTCAAAACCCCTAAACCTTGCTGTGTTATGAACATGAATTATGCATTTGTTGAGGAGCTGTTATTAAAAAAAAAAAAAAAAAAAAAGATTAAAAAGATTGTGTCAGGGAGTTTTGCATGTGCAAAACAACCCACATTTTTCCTATATGTAAAAGTAGTTGTTTACTGATGTCTCACGATGTATTAGTCATATGCATGTATGACTAAATGATTTGTCAGCATTAGATCACTGGGTTGATATCACCCTATCATATGCTCAAATAGCTTTATATTCTGCAGTCCATTAAAATGAGGCACTGAAAATAGTCTGTATCTCATCTATCCAATATGACTGGCTTTATAACAATGATGTGCACAAGGCAAGTGCACTCAGAGTGAAACTCTGAAAAGGACCCAATAAATAATTGTGAGGTTGATCTCTACACATAGAGATCAACCTCACAATTATTTTTTGGGTTCTTTTTGATTATTTTTGCCTTGATGTCTTTCTTGAAAATGCCTTAATTTCACAGACAGCTTTGGAAATAAGAAGACTGAATGTTACAGTGATCAAAAAAGCTTTTGTTGTACAACAGATGCCTTCTTGCCAGGGGTCACAACATTGTCTAAATAATAATGTCCAAATATCAAATCATCAAAGCATTTTTTAGAGTTTTTAGAGTGTTTCCATCTGAAACACACTAGCGGCTTTTCTTTTCACAAAAATTATGAATACAGTGGTAGATAAATTATCAATTAATAAAAACTCCCTTGCACAATTATGAGCTCAAAACATTTTTACCATAGTGCATGATTTGTAAACAATATTGAAGTTTGCATCATATAAGTAGCTCCATATGTTTGGCTTTTCTGAAACTTGCTCAGTACCTCATTGCACTTGAGATGCACTCAGGTACATCCCCATGTAAGTCCCATGAAACACGAGTCACAATAAAATATTAAAAATAATTGTGGAAGGAAGTTAAAATGGCATGTTTGCTTCAGCAAATTAAAAATTTGACATTTTTTTTGTTAACACTATCGGTTAGGTTTAGGGTCAGGTTAAGTGTAGATGGTACGTTATTTTCAAAGGTGAAAGAGCAACCCTATAGTGCCAGTCAACGGGAATTTCAATGAACTGCATCTACATGTACAAAAACAAATGTTATAAAATGTTTCCAGATTCATGTTCATCTGTTTCCAACAAAATGTATATGCTTTTAGCATCACTTACTGGATGTTTCACTTTGAAAGTGTTGTGAAAGTGCAAGAACCAACGTAATATCATTTTGCAGAAATGTTGCCACAGACATTTATGAAAAATCAACCCAATGAGCGTGGGTTGATTTTTCATACATTGATACATTTTAGTATGAAAGTTATTGTTGGATCATGATTTGTTTGTGAAAATGTTCCTATGCAGATTTTTTGTGCTGAGACAAATTTGTGCATGATTAGTGAATGAGATTCATTGAAATTACTTAGATGCAAAATTATTCAGTTTGGTTGACAATTTCTTAAATTTGATATGAATATAAGGTCACTTGTATTTTATTACATTTAACTTTGTTTTTTCACAGCAGAGGGAGACAGACCTGCGACTTACCAGATGAGAATCACTTTCACTGCATAAAAACTGCCTGATTTAACAAGATCCTTGATGTCCACATGCACCTTTTCAGTTTGTATGTACTACATGTTAATCTGGTGCTAAGCCAGAACACAGAATGTTTACGAGCATCAAATTGACAACATTGTCTTATTATGGTTCGCTTATGTTCTCATTCCATTTTCTATCATCCTGTGCATCAACAGCATAAACGCAGCAGAGTTTGAAAGCAGTGATTCTTCATGGTGCCAGACAGCAATCCTGTGCTTGAATAACCATACAGTGGTTCTGACCTCCTGGCCCTCTCATTCACATGACATTCATTTGAAGGACAGATGATAAGATGTGAATTACCTGACTGCTCTCCACAGCTGGGACCTTATTGTGTGTGGGGGGTTGGAGGTGCCATATATTCTAGAATCGGCGAGAGGTGCCAGTGCTTTGCTGCAGGCATACTTCATAAGCCTGTGGAATAATTAACTATATGTATTATTCTCAAGAATTCTGAAAAAAGGGCTGCATCTTGTTTTTTTTTTTTTATTTTAGAATAAGATGCAATATGCAGACACTGTTAACACTATATGAGGATGACATGTTCATTTCGGGTACAAAAGGTTATTATAAATCAATACCACATTGTGGTTTACCTCAATTATCAAATGATGATGTCAACAAGGAGACTGCAATGCAAAACATGTTGCAGAACTATTTTTTTTTATATACAGTATATATATATATATATATAAGTCTTAGTGCATTTTATCTAGAGAAGTGATAAGAAAAGCAATAAATTATAAACCCTTGAATGAATAAATGATGACAGGACATAAAAGGATGTGAGCCTTCCAATAAAGACCAGATGAAAACTTAGTGGTGTTGTAAATCATTTGTAGTTTGGTTGACTGGCTGGCATTCTCTCAGTTACTGCTCAGTTACAATACTACTGTGTATTGTGTGGTGGTGTTTTTTTATTATTATTATTGTAACACTTTACAATAAGGTCTCATTTGTTAACATTAGTTAATTTATTTACATGAACTAACAATGAGAAATACATATACATTTATTACAGTATTTATTAATATTTGTTACATTAATGCTAACAAATACAACTTTTAATCAATAATGTATGAGTACATGTTGAAATTAACATTAAGATTAATAAATGCTGTAGAAGTATTGTTCATTCTTAATTCATGTTAACTAAAGTAGTTTACAATAGCTTTTGGTTAACATTAGTTAAGTGTTACCATTATTTACAGTATTTAGCTAAAATTGTTATGTATGTTAAGTATGATGTTTTTTTCTTGCATATTTATTTGATCAATTATCAATATGGAAGGTGTGGTTTTGCTTCTTGTGAGCATTTTATTGTATGATAAGACATGCATTCTTACAAAATATCCTCTTCATAGAATCAGTCAGTTTAAGTAGTGTTATGAAATTTCTCAAATACAATTATTAGTCTCTCAAATGATATTCTTTCACAAAGCAGGAGTCACAATAATTATAAAAGTTATTGTAAGTTACATAAATGCTGTTTAAATATTTAAAATGACCACTCAAAATAAAGCAGCAATAGAAATATGATAAAACATACAAACAAATTTATATATATATATATATATATATATACACACACACACACACACACACACAGGTGCTGGTCATATAATTAGAATATCATTAAAAAGTTGATTTATTTCACTAATTCCATTCAAAATGTGAAACTTGTATATTATATTAATTTATTACACACAGACATTTCAAATGTGCCACACTCTAATCAGCTAATGAACTCAAAACACCTGCAAAGGCCTTCAAATGGTCTCTCAGTCTAGTTCTGTAGGCTACACAATCATGGGGAAGACTTCTGACTTGACAGTTGTCCAAAAGACAAAAGGAGGGCAAGACACAAAAGGTCATTGCAAAAGAGGCTGGCTGTTCACAGAGCTCTGTGTCCAAGCACAATTAATAGAGAGGCGAAGGGAAGGAAAAGATATGGTAGAAAAAGTGTACAAGCAATAGGGATAACCGCACCCTGGAGAGGATTGTGAAACAAAACTCATTCAAAAATGTGGGGGAGATTCGCAAAGAGTGGACTGCAGCTGGAGTCAGTGCTTCAAGAACCACCACGCACAGACGTATGCAAGACATGGGTGTCAGCTGTTGCATTCCTTGTGTCAAGCCACTCTTAAACAACAGATAGCGTCATAAGCGACAAAAAGGATTGGACTGCTGCTGAGTGGTCCAAAGTTATGTCCTCTGATGAAAGTAAATTTTGCATTTCCTTTAGAAATTAGGGTCCCAGAGTCTGGAGGAAGAGAGGAGAGGCACACAATCCACATTGCTTGAGGTCCAGTGTAAAGTTTCCACAGTCAGTGATGGTTTGGGGTGCCATGTCATCTGCTGGTGTTGGTCCACTGTGTTTTCTGAGGTCCAAGGTCAACGCAGCCGTATACCAGGAAGTTTTAGAGCACTTCATGCTTCCTGCTGCTGACCAACTTTATGGAGATACAGATTTTCTTTTCCAACAGGACTTGGCACCTGCACACAGTGCCAAAGCAACCAGTACCTGGTTTAAGGACCATGGTATCCCTGTTCTTAATTAGTCAGCAAACTGGCCTGACTTTAACCCCATAGATTTTGTTAATGATATTGTGAAGAGGAAGATGCAATATGCCAGACCCAAACAATGCAGAAGAGCTGAAGGCCACTATCAGAGCAACCTGGGCTCTCATAACACCTGAGCAGTGCCACAGACTGATCGACTCCATGCCATGCCGCATTGCTGCAGTAATTCAGGGAAAAGGAGCCCCAACTAAGTATTGAGTGCTGTACATGCTCATACTTTTCATGTTCATACTTGTCAGTTGGCCAAGGTTTCTAAAAATCCTTTCTTTGTATTGGTCTTAAGTAATATTCTAATTTTCTGAGATACTGAATTTGGGATTTTCCTTAGTTGTCAGTTATAATCATCAAAGTTAAAAGAAATAAACATTTGAAATATATCAGTCTGTGTATAATGAATGAATATAATATACAAGTTTTTGAATGGAATTAGTGAAATAAATCAACTTTTTGATGATATTCTAATTATATGACCAGCACCTGTAGTTCACTATAGCCTAACTGTAAGTGGCTACCAAGCAAAGTAGGAACCTGTTAAACAGTGATTTTATATCTATCACAGAGGGGTCTAATGTCAATGTGGACAAAACCACATACTTCAAAATACCTTCTTTTGTGTTCCATAGAAGAAAGTAATACAGTTTTGGACTGAAAAGATGGTGAGTAAATTATGACTTTTTTTTTGTGAACTCTCCCTATAGAATTTGTTGTCACAGTATTTATCCACATTTTACAACACTTTGAACACAGTTCATTCAATAAGAATTTTGAGTTTGATTTTGACATTTTGCTCTCTTGTCCTGCCTTTTCATCATGTTTTTATATAGTATAATGAGATAAGTGACAGTATAATAGCCATGACAAAAATTAATAGGGTACTGCAGTGTCCTCAAACACATCAAGCAACAAATATGAAAGCTATTAATCAAAATGACTTATAAATACAAAGTCATTAGCTCACTCATCCCATAAGGGTGAAAAGTTCATCCCACTAAAAAAAAAAAAAAAAAAAAAAAAAACATCCGATACTAAACATCCGATAGCAAAATCACATTCATACTGTAGATTTAGGTTGCCATAGCTTACACATAAATGATAGTTAGAGAGCTAGCATTCTCATTCATCTCAATGACAGCTGTCACATACAGACCTGGGTATGCAACGGGGAAGCTGCCATCTGTGCTTCAAGGGCACTTTGTTTTTAAGAAACCTAATTGTCTGAGTCATAAATACCAACACAATCTCATTCATATGTTTTTACCTGTTTTTATCTGTTTACACCCCAGTGAAGATCATGTTTAGGGGAGTTCCAGATTGGCCTTCATGCTTTTTTTTGTTGCTTTTTTTAATTCTAAGTTTTTGTACATACAAAAATTGGTTTTTCAAAGCTCTGAGTAAGCTCAAAGTCAAAACATCACCTAGTAATTCTCCAAGATGCTGTAGTAACACAATTAGGCACAAAAGAAAATCAATTAAATAAAAGCAGTTCTCCTGAGGATACTGTGGAAATACTGTATCATTGTCAGCCATAAAACTATTTCAATGCCACACTTCCCCCATGATCTCCCAAGTTCCAACACTCATGAGACCACAAACATCATGGAGAAGCAACAAATAAAATAAAATGAAATAAAAAAGGCATAAAGATCACACCTGGATTCAGACAAACGTTAGTTTTACCAATTTTGTCAACAACTTACTCATCTCTTTTAGTCAGCCTTCAAGCAGTCTTCAACACTTCCAGCCAAGTCAGTCTCAAAGAGTCATCCTGTTCACCCTTGGGGTACCACAGGGTTCAGTGCTTGGACACTCCATCAACACCCTAATGCTTGAAATGATCATTAAATTGCACAGATCTTTTTTAACTTGACAATGCTGTTGACAACTACGTTTCATAACACTTTTTCTTATAAGAAAGATCTACGATATCTAAATGGTCAGTCATCAATCTGTTAAGATCACCGCTCAATTTCAGGTGTCAGAAACGTGACTCTAAACACGACAATGAACTTAACATTGGCAGGGGACAGCGTATGATGTCAGCACTGGTGCGACCAGTGTAAAAGGACACCTGTGAATACAGTTATCCATTTCTTGTCTGAAGGAGACCAGAGTAGGAATGCCTGAAGCATGGCAAAGGGACACATCATCTCATTCCCTATTCTCAGGGAACCATGGTCATATGCATAACCTAAGTCAAGTCAAATCAAGTCACCTTTACTTATATAGCGCTTTTTACAATGCAAATTGTGTCAAAGCAGCTTTACAGTAATAATTGGCTTATAACTTTTGGCTGCACAGCAGCTTCCATAGAAAATGGTGTCATTGTCCAGCTTATTCTATATATTTGTATTGATTCATTCCGTGGCAAAGATCAATAGTTATTAGTCTAGTTAATTTATGTACATCAGCACTGGAGAAAACAGTGATGTAATCGTCCAGTTCAGCTCAATTTGCATACAACGGCGCCAATGCAGGCATACCAAAAACACTGCTGAATATCAAGCAAGTGTCCCCAACTAAGCAAGCCAAAGGCAACACTGGCAAGGAACCAAAACGGAACTCCCAAAAACACTTTGGGAGAAACCAGGCTTAGTCGGGAGGCTAGTTCTCCTCTGGCCAACAGTGAACACCTGCTTGATATTCAAGCAGAGTTACAGGTCATAAGTCCGATTTGGGATCTCAACAGTCAAAAAATTTAGTCCATTTCCATCTAGTTTAAGATCTTTTTCATCATGCTGGTATGGGACAATTTGTTTGGGATCTGTGCCACTGGCTGACTTGTCGGTAAGGCCTCCACAAGGGATGAGCTAGTTGCCACAGTCTCTGCTGACACTTCAGGGATGCGTTGCTGTCGTGCATAGACGCAGGTTCTTCATCTGAACTGGATACGGCTTGGATCCAGCTAATTATGGTAAATGGTAAACCTTGGGATAAGCAGAGAGACTAAAATTAGTGTAGACGCCATTCTTCTTCTGATGTAACAAGTATATCCGGTGTTATTGGAAGTGTTCCCGGTTCCGGCTGACCTGATCTATGCAACCTAACAATCCTTTAACGGATATGAAGACATAAATTGATAATGTGTCTTGTGTATGCCAGGTTAAAGAGATGCATTTTTAGTCTAGATTTAAACTGACAGAGTGTGTCTGCTTCTCGAACAATGCTAGGAAGATCGTTCCAGAGTTTAGCTGCCAAATAGGAAAAGGAGCTACCGCCTGCGGTTGATATTGTTATTCTAGGTATTATCAACTGGCCAGAATTCTGAGATCATAATAGACGCAAAGGACTATAATGCATTAAGGCCTCACTCAGGTACTGGGGAGCTAAACCATTTAGTGCTTTGTAAGTAATTAGCAAGATTTAAAAATCTATACAATGTTTAATAGGGAGCCAGTACAGTTTTGACAGAACCGGGCTAATATGGTCATCATACTTCCTGGTTCTAGTAAGGACTCTAGCAGCTGTGTTTTGGACCAACTGTAGTTTGTTTATCAAGCGAGCAGGGCAACCACCCAGTAGAGCGTTTCAGTAATCTAGCCTTGAGGTCAACTAATTGTTCCGTATTTGTCATTGAGAGCATATGTCGTAGTTTAGATATATTTTTAAGATGGAAGAATGTGGTTTTACATATGCTAGAAATGTGACTTTCAAATGACAGATTGGTATCAAAGAGCACACCTAGCTTCCTAAATGACGAAGACGACTTAACAGAGCAGCCATCAAGTGTTAAACAGTATTCTAGGTTATTATGTGAAGGTTTTGGTCCAATAATTAGAATCTCTGTTTATTTCTGAATTAAGTAGTAGGAAATTACTAGTCATCCAATTTTTTATATCAGCTACGCATTCCGTTAATTTTGAGAATTGGTAGATTTCGCCAGGGCGCAAAGAAATATAGAGGTGAATATCATCAGCATAACAGTGAAAACTAATGCCATGATTCCTAATGATATCTCCCAAGGGTAGCATATACAGAGTGAAAAGCAACAGTCCTAGTACTGAGCCTTGCAGTACTCCATATTGAACTTGTGATCAAAATGACATCTCTTCGTTTACCACTACAAACTGATAACGGTCAGATAAGTATGATTTGAACCATGCCAATGCAACAATTTTTGAGTCTATTCAAAAAAATATTGTGGTCGATAGTGTCAAAAACAGCACTGAGGCCTAGTAACACTAATAGAGAGATACAACCAAGATCTGATGGTAAAAGCAAATCATTTGTAACTCTAATGAGAGCAGTCTCAGTACTATGGTACGGTTTAAATCCTGACTGCAAATCCTCACAGATACCATTTCTTTCCTAGTAGGAACACAGCTGCGATGAAATTGCCTTTTCTAGTATTTTTGACAGAAAAGGTAGATTGGAAATGTATTTAAATTTGGCCTGTAATTGACAGTGATAAGTAAGTGATAAAGCTGAATTAATGATCTTAAGAAGAGGATCTATGACCTCTGGAAGCATCTCTTTTGATAGCTTAGTCGGAATAGGGTCTAACATGCATGTTGTTGATTTTGCTGCTGTAGGAGAGGAAGAATTGTCTAAACTTGTTAAATCAAACAAGTTTAGACAATTCTTCCTCTCCTACAGCAGCGAATGAATGGAATTTTTCCACAGGGATACTACAATGCACTGTCTGATGTGATACTGTAGTAGATGTTTGCATGGCTATAATATTCTCTCTAATATTGTCAATCTTGCAAGTAAAGAAGTTCATAAAGTCATTACTGCTGTACTGTTTGGAAACACCAGAAGGTTAAGCTGTATTTCTCGTTAATTTAGCTACTGTATAAAATAAATACTTAGAGTTGTGTTTATTTTCATCTAAAAGATTTGAAAAATAAGCAGATCTAAAGGTTTTTAAGGCCTTTCTGTACTCAATCACTCTCTCTCTCCATGAAAAGGAAAATTTCTAGTTTTGATTTCTTCCATTTTTCTGCCTGCTCTCTTAAGGGCCAGAGTGTACTCGTTATACAATGGCGTTGGACTAATATCTTTAATCTGTTTAAAGCACAAAAGAGAAACAGAGTCTAGAGTGCTGGAAAAGAGAGTGTCAATAGTTTCTGTTGCAACATTGAGTTCTTCTAAGCTGTCTGGTTTGCTAAGACGATGAAACTGATCAGGAAGATTATTCATAAAGCAATCTTTAGTGGTAGAAGTGATGGTTCTACCATATTTGTGGCAGAGAGGCAGTTTTGCAGCCTTGGTTAAATGTAGCATGCATGAGACTAGATAATTATCTGAGATGTCATCGCTCTGCTGCAGAATTTCAATGGCATCAATATCAATTTTATGTGACAATATTAGATCTAAAGTAAGATTACGACAATGAGTGGGTCCTGACACGTATTGTCTAATTCCAATAGAGTTTAGAATATCTATAAATGCCAATCCCAATGCTTCTTTTTCATTATCTACATGGATATTAAAATCACCAACAATAAGGACTTTATCCACAGCCAGTACTAACTCCGATAGAAAATCAGCAAATTCTTTGATAAAGTCTGTATGTTGCCCGGGTGGTCTGTATACAGTAGCCAGCACAAATGTCAAATGGGATTTGTCACTTACATTATATAAAGTTACATAGAGCACCATCACTTCGAAAGAAATATATTTGAAAGACTTTTGAGTAATACTGAAGATATTACTATAGATTACAGCAACACCTCCACCTTTGCCTTTCTAACAAGGTTTGTGTCGATAATAGTAACCTTGAGTGGTAGACTCATTTAAGTTATGGTTTAATAATCTGGTTTATCCAGGTTTCTGTCAAACACAGCACATCTAGATTTTTTTCTGTGATAATATCATTTACAATAAGTTCTTTTGAAGAAAGGGATTTAATATTCAGCAACCCAAGCTTTATCAATTGTTTATCATATTATCTCTGTTTTTTACTTGTTGAACATCAATTAAATTTTCACTCTTAAATGGGTTTGGAAGTTTTTTGTATTTACTAATCCGGGGTACAGACACAGTCTCTATGATATGATATCATATCTATTTGAAAGAGTCTCTATGTGTTGGGATTTATCTGACTTCTGTGACGTGAGACAGCTAGCAGATGGTCTGTTTAGCCAGTCTGTCTGCTTTCTGACCTGGGCCCCAGTTGGTCAGGGCTCAGCTCTAAGACTATGTGCCATATTACTAGAGAGAAGAGCAGCACCACCCCAGGAGGGATGAATACCATCTCTTTTCAAAAGGTCAGGTCTCTCCAAAAACTTTTCCAATTGTCTATGAAACCTATATTATTCTGTGGACGCCACTTAGACAGCCAGCCATTGAATGATGATAGTCTCATCACTCTGACGAACAGGAAGGGGTCCAGAACAAATTACAGTGTCTCACATTGTCCCTGCAAGTTCACACACCTCTTTAATGTTAATTTTAGTGTTCTCCGACTGGCGAAGTCAAAGATCATTAGAGCTGACGTGAATAATAATCTTTTGGCCAGCAAAAAAAAGCTAGCACTTTTAAATTTGCTTTGATGTCAGGAGCTCTGACTCCAGGTAAACATGTGACTTTGGTGGCTGGTGTCTCTATTTTCACGTTCCGTGTAATAGAATCACCAATAACTAGGGCACTGTTAACAGGATTCTCAGTGGGTGCGTCACTGAGTGGGGAGAACCTGTTTGATGTTCTAATCGGAATGGAAGAGCGGTGTTTTTTCCCACAACTAGGCCACCTCACGGTCACCCAATTGCCCTGCTGCATGGGCTCTACAGCCATAAACAAACAATGTACAGAGTTCATTAAGCTAGTTGCATCCAAAACAGTTTCTAAAGCCCTTGCATTCTTACTGTCCTCAATTAAAGTTTGGATGCGTGTCTCTAATTCTGAGATTTTCTCTGTCAGCCTGACTATTTCCCTGCATTTATGACATGTGAATCCCTCGTCGCTGACAGAGAAAGCTATACTCTGCATATGACAGGCAGTGCAAGTAACAATGAAAAGAGATGACATAACTTACCGTGTTCGTAGACTGATCCGACTTACCACAGTTGTTTGATGAATTCGTAGAAAAAGGAGAGCATGACAGAAATGATGGTGGGCACGGATGACAAGTTTACAAACTACCGTAATGCTAACACGTTGTGATAGTGATTTAGATTAAAAGATTAGAAACTAGCAACGTCAGATTAATGTGATAGGCAATATTAGACAATATCAGATATATGGTAATGATAAAGTGGACAACAAGCAATGATAATAATTAGATTCAAAACAAAGCAATAAGGAGCAAAAGACGCAAACAATTCAGCAGCGAGGCAGCCTAAGACGTTCCCTTTCGAAAGTGAACTCGCACCGTGGCCCCTAGGGGGTTGCTATGGGGAACGAATACCCATGCCGCCATTCTGAAGGGAGCCTAATTGGCTGAGCTAAGTCAAAGACTCAAAGAGTCTCCATCCCTAAGGTGCATCAGCAACAATCACAGGCCAGAGTTTCTCTAAAGAGAGGAAGCCTAACTACGTTCATACTCAGGTCAGCTTCCAAAAAGGCTAAAAGAGAGCCTAAAAAACTCAAGCGTCAAGCAGCCCTGAAGAGAGGAGGGCAATGCCAAGTTGAGTCCTGCTCGTCCTCGAAGATCTGCAGAGTGCAAGCTTAAATCATACCTCCTGGATTGAGAGGGTTCTAACACTCGAACTGTCCAGGGAGGCTCAAAGAGAGCCTAACTACCAAGCACAGTACCTTACCACCTAGCCGAGCTCTAGGAGCTGAGGCTTCAACATAACAACTCAGATATTCAACTCTCTGTTCAACTTTAGGCCAGATTCTCTGATGGTCTTTAAGACTGCCTTGAGGTTCTGATAATATTCTTCCTTATCTTTGCCGAACACCATTATACCGTCTGTCCCAGCTACAGTGCCAACATCTTTCTGAAGAGTGCTCATTTCTCTCTGAAATATCTCCGGAGCCGAAGTGATTCCGAAGGGTAGTCTCTGGAAACAGAAGTGGCCCACAGTTGTGATGAAGGTGGTGAGTTTTCTGCAGCTTGCATCCAATGGTATCTGCCAAAGCCCACTAGAAGCGTCTAACATTGAGAATACACATGAATACACCAGATAGTTGTGGTGTGATGTCCTACAGAGTGGGCAGAATGAATCTCTAAACTGCTTCATTTAGTTTCTTAAGGTCAACGCAAATTCTCACTTTAGTGTTCTTATTCACCACAGGCACCATTGGAGCATACCAGTCTATTACTTCAGTGACTTCTGTTATGACCCCTGACCTGAGCATACGCTGCAGCTCCTTTTCCACTTTTGGCAGTAATGTAAAGGGAACTCGACAAGGTGTAGAGAGACTGTACGGTTTGACGTCCTGTTTGAGTTCAGTTTTGATTGGTTCACAATTTAAAAGTCCAAAGTCTCCAAAAACATCATCTTCTAAACTAATTGAGTCAACTCTGCGCACCAGTTAAGAAGATTAAGAAGATTATTAGTATATGGACCTTAAACAACATATGTCCAGAAACTGACAATTTGTCTTTTTTTCTCTGTACAGGCTAGGAATTTACATATGCAGTCCAGTTTGCTACCAGGACTCCTGGGGCCAGTTGCACCAGCTGGACGTACACCTGGTTGTAAGGCTAATCTTAACGTAAAATGCGTTTTAAGTCCTGTGTAGAATTAATACCTGTTGTACCATCTGGGCGTAGCGCACGTCTGAGACTAAATCTTATGCCCAGTCAACGGTAGGTGTAAAGTGAGAAGTCTTTCCATGTTGAAAATAAAGGCAAATAAAAACGATGAGATGATGGCGTGTCTAGTATACAGGCTCCATGATCAGCGAGCTGTCGTCATGTTTTTCAGAGCTGTCCTCTGTACTAATGCATAATTGAAATATGCATAATTAAAATATAACTTGCTCCAAAAATTGGTACACCATGTAAACAGCTGTTTTCTTTTGCCAGATGTCTTGTTTTTTATTCATTACTGAATTGTTTTGCTTGCATTCAAAACTATGCATATTCTTACTGAATTGCTCAATAATTTTTCACCTATTCATTGGAGCCAATAAATTAACATTTGCAACCATAGTAACGCAAACTTAAGTAATATATACATACGCAATGTAATGTCTCAACTAACAGTGTGGTAGATCATGTCAGCGTGTACGCGCATCGTCTCCGCTAAGCGTAGCTGCGCCTAGTCATAGTTTTCGATTGTGCAACAGGTGGAAATATTCATCGGAAAGCTGGATGTAACTAAGTCAAGGGCAGGACAAGCCTCACAGTCATCTACATGTGCACATCTTGAACAGCCATTTGTAGCCATTGCTACTTTCCTCTCTTTGTTTTGTGTCTGAATTCCTGTATTTACCTCCTGTGTGTTTCCTGAATTGTTTTGTATGCTTAAACTTGTGCCCCACTTCACTTACATCCTCACATATCAGCACATTGCATTTTAATCATTTCAGACTGGCGAACGATTTGTATGCCCTTCTCAAGCTTCAAATCTGACTTTAGCTGCAGCTTCTCAGACATGTCGCTATCCGCTATTCCAATCACGATATGTTCATGAATCTCCTCGTCTTTAGTAGGCCCATAGTCACAAAACTCTCATCAATGCACTCACCTACACATCAACGTCTTCCTTGTCGAATTTCGTTGCAAACCTGAACCGCGCGAAGTGCTGCCTACACGCCGGCCAACTTGATGGCTATGCGAAATCAAAGGATTGAGGTGCGTTAAACTTCGACATGCTCCTTACATTCTCTGATCAGAGGAGTGCGTGGAGAGCTGTTAATTCACAAAGACACCATGTCATGTTATATTGAGCAGACAACTTGGTGAATTCAGTCTCTTAGTTTTATTTAACATACGCAGCAGCCAAAACTCCTATCATTTCTGACTCTCCCTATAACTCCACCCCTGTTGCCCAGCAACCCTGGACACCACAGTTACAGCCAATCATAATCACCTGTGTTAAGATATCACCACAATGATAGTGCTCCCCATAATATAAGATTGTCTCTGAATAAACACACATTCAAACAAAGCTGGTATCATGAAGACAAGAAAGAGGATGCCTATTCACAGGTACCCTTTTATACTCACGGTCGCAACAGTGATGCCTTCATAGACTGCCGCCTGCCAATGTCAAATTCATTGTCGTGTTTAGACTCACTCTTCAGACACCTAGCATGCCAGAGGCATTCCCCATAGCGACCCCCTAGAGGACGCAGCGAGTTTCCTTTAGAAAGGGAACCATTCTCACTGTTGAAAAAAAATATCTGTGGTCTTATGCTCTGTGACGGGTTGCTTTGTAGATAATCCAAAGGTTGATGCATGATGCAGAATGAATGAAAATGATACTTTTAATAAACACCAAGAACATTAACTCAACACAATACCAGCATAATAAGTTAGAGTACCTGGAGTTTGATTGTACAATCATACCATAAAGGGATAATTGCAGGAACTAGTGGAACAAAGTCCTATAACTTCAAACATTGATATCAGGGGCTTTTCGTACCATATATTTATACTAACTTGCCACCAGGGAAATCCCCCATGAACTAAATGTTCTCTCCTAGGACCATTTTCCTGGTTGCATTAGCACTGCCAGTTGGAACTTTGAAGTGCAAGCCATTACTTATGTCCTGCCTCTCTAGCTGTTGCGCGGAACTTTAATTTTGACAGCACGGCGGACTTTTATTTTGTCAGCTCTGAAAACTTCTTAGCCAGAGCCAAGCACACAGCACTCCCATTCTCCTTCATTAGTTTACAATATGCTTAACCGACATATCTTGTTATTATATGGAATTGTTAAAAAAAAGAAAGTAAATGGTATACAAAAAAACTATTATAGCATTTGCCATGTGGTTGATGCCCAATGTCACTAGCTCAGCAGAAATACATAATCATGTTTTGCTTGGATTTACAGAGGCTGCGTCCGAAATCGCCTACTCAATGAGTAGGTACTTAATTTCAATGATTAGGTACTTAACGAGTGCTAAAAGAGTATGAATGAAATCTCGTTGAGTATGAATGTGATCTGGAAATCCTCTGCGATGTTGACGTTATCATGTGACCTACAGCTGTCACACCGTCACTGCCAACTCCACTCACCAGGTCACTCTCCCCAGAATACTAATCACCATCACCTGTTTCCAATCACCTCAGTGCACCTTATATACCACACCTCTCCCTTAGCTCAGTGTCTGGTCTCGTCTTTGCTAGACACCACAGACTCACCCACTACTACTTACCTGACTTCCTATGGATATCCTTCATCATCCTGTTTCCCGTTGGATCGCTCATGAACTGTCTCCACGTTGAGATCGCTACCTGCAACACACGGAGTGTATCATTAGACACTGAGCTAAGAAACCTGTTTGAATTATGGACTACTCAACATTCTCACCCTGTTATCTGCTTGTTTGAACTTTCTGCAAATAAAGAACGTTAACTTATACCTCATCCTGTGTCTGTGTCAGACAGAAGACCAGACCAACAAAACCAACATGCAGACGACGACGAAAGCTGGTAGAACGAGATCGACAGATTTGTTCGCCGAATTAGTTCAAGCTGTTCACCGCACACTTCCGACAACAACCCCAGTCAGTGATTACACTCTTCAGTTTCGAACCCTGGCAGCCAGTAGCGGCTGGAATGAGACTGCACTACTTTCCGCATATCGTCAAGGGCTCAATCCCGACATCAAACAGTTAATGATTGTATACAACGATAGTATGGGCTTAGAGGCTTTCATTCAAAAAACTATTCGTGTCTCTCAACGACTCTGAGCATGCACTCCATCTAATCCCATATTGCAGCCTCTGTCTCCCAGTAGTCCAGCCGCCCTTCCAGCACCTGAACCAATGAACATTAACACTCACCGTCTGTCACCAACGGAAAGGCAATGACGGCTCGCTCATCACTTATGCCTGTGCCCCATCCGACCACCTCGACCCACGGTGAGTACAATCCAAGTTTATCCTAAGATTTCTCATTTAGTACAAACACCTGTATACTTCCCTAATCATAGCTCTTATGTTGCAGCGCAAGCCCTCATAGATTCGGGATCTGCCGGAAACTTCATTTCCCGCCAATTCCTTCAAACCCTCAAATTGTCACAGAAACGCTATATACAACCTATGAAGATACATACCATTCTGGGAAAGCCGCTGGGTCGAGGTCTAGTCAACCATTGCTCCCCCACACTCACTCTACACATCGGATGTCTCCATCAGGAAGAAATTTCGTTCATGGTGCTGGAAGGATCAGCCACTGGCATCATCCTGGGACGCCCGTGGATGGCTGAACACAACCCCGTCATCAACTGGAACACCGGAGAAATCCTCGCCTGGAGCCAAACCTGTTTCCACTCCTGTCTCAAACCGGAAAAGAAGATTCCTAGCTCTTCTCCAATCTAAAATCTTCTCCTCCACTTCCCTGTAAGTTAACTCCACCTCTGTAGAAAGCCCTGAGGTTACCAGTGAAACTACCATACCCACCGAATACTGGGCGTTCCGGGATGTCTTCAGCAAGCGGCTGGCTACTCAACTACCACCACATCGGCAATGGGACTGTGCAATAGACCTGCTACCTGGGGCTACCTTACCCAAAGGTAAAATTTATCCCTTGTCCATCCTGGAGCAGAAGGCCATGGAGGAGTACATCACTCCAACAGGGCTTCATTTGCCCTTCTATGTCCCCTGCCGCTTCCAGCTTCTTTTTTGTCTCCAAAAAGGATGGCGGTCTATGACCCTGTATTGATTACCGGAGACTCAATGCTCAGACGGTGAAATTCCGCTACCCCCTTCCTCTGGTTCCTGCCGCGTTGTAGCAACTTCGAGGAGCACGGATCTTCTCCAAACTGGACCTCCGGAGCACGTATAACCTGATCCGAATCCAAAAAGGTGACGAATGGAAGACTGCCTTTATTACCCCTTCTGGCCACTACGAATATCAGGTTATGCCGTATGGCCTGGCGAACTCACCGTCCATTTTCCAGAATTATATGAACGAGATCTTCCGAGATCTCCTCCACAGGTTTGTTATCGCATAGACGATATACTTATCTACTCCAGAACACTCCAAGAACATCACTCTCATGTTCACCAGGTCCTCCAACGCCTCAGAGACCATCAGTTGTACCTCAAGTTGGAGAAATGTGAATTCCACACCCCTGAAGTCCCATTCCTTGGGTACCGTATCGGACCTAAAGGTGTCGAAATGGACCAGAGGAAGGTGGACGCTATCCTTAACTGGCCATAAAAATATAAAAAATATAAATATATAAAAATATAATATAAAAAAATAATTCAGAGATTCTCAGTGCACCTTATATACCACACCTCTCCCTTAGCTCAGTGTCTGGTCTCGTCTTTGCTAGACACCACAGACTCACCCGCTACTACTTACCTGACTTTCTGTGGATATCCTTCGTCATCCTGTTTCCCGTTGGATCGCTCATGAACTGTCTCCACGTTGAGATTGCTACCTGCAACACACGCAGTGTATCATTAGACACTGAGCTAAGAAACCTGTTTGAATTACGGACTACTCAACATTCTCACCCTGTTATCTGCTTGTTTGAACTTTCTGCAAATAAAGAACGTTAACTTATACCTCATCCTGTGTCTGTGTCTGACAACAGCGTTATCGTAAGCGCAACAACTTAAAAGATTTAATATTTAAATTCTTTAAAAAGATAAAAGACTTAAATTTGGGGTTAATTTGAGTTCCTATATTTTCAACCCTACTAATGTGACCCACAGTTTTATCCCTAAGGATTTTTTTTTATTATTATGAAAACATTTTTGTAAATCCTTTTTTGTTAGTGTCTTGGGCACAAATACTCAATAAAGCTGCTTATTTCTTTTACTCTTTCAAGGTACTACTATAATATAAATGCATAAAAACATTTATTCCAGTTTCTGTTTGGGGGGTTTAAAGGATTAGTTCATCCAAACATATAAATTCAGTCATTATTTACTCGCCTTTAAGTTGTTCAATCCCTGTGGATTTGTTTTTTTCTGAACATAAAGGGTGATTTTGGATTTTGGAATTTATCAACAGTACAAACGGTCAAATAAAATAGATAACTTATGTCTAGTTACTTGTACCTTTGTTTATTTATATTACTTACATTCATTCATGTAATGTAAGCAGTGTTGAATTCTACTTAATGGCACATATAAATCACTCAGATGTCTATTTCATGGTGTGATGTGCTCATCATCTGCAATACTTATTGAAGATTTCCCCGTCAGAAGTTTAGTAAGCATCTTTATGGTGTATATGGTTTAGAATTTATGTAAATTCACTTTGGTGTCGTACGTGAGCTTACTAGAGCTCCCCTGTTAGCTGTACATAATAAAACAGCAAAATCACAACTACACTATACTGCCTAGCGTCTTTACACCTTCAACACTTCAACACTTGGATCGACAGTAGTTCAACAATTGTGATTTTAACACAAGGAACCATGTTTTTGGTTGTCAATACTCATATTTGAAAACATCAACGCCTCTTTCTCCTCCATGTTTGATTAAGACAAATCCTCTCCCGTGGCCTCCTGGGATATAAAAATATCCGTCGGATGAGCATTTAAGAATCTTGGCGGAAGCAGTAGGCCATCCGGGAATTTCTCGACTACTCTTTTATAAATACTGAGGTTTCGGACATACGTATTCACTCGCCTACTGCTTTTCCCCAACTTTATAGTAGATAAGTAGGCAATTTCGGATGCACTTTAAGTAGACGTTCATCCGAATCTCGCGAGAATTAGTACGCTACCGAGGTAATTCTCGCCTACTCTTTTATGAATACCAAGGATTCTGACATACTTTTTCGCTCGCCTACTGCCTTTTACATACTATATAGTAGAGAAGTAGGCGATTTTGGACTCAGCAATGGCTTTTTTGAAAAATGTCACGTGCCAGTGCTTCGCATTCGTTCGGTCAATCGGCTTGCACTTGAGTCACTGGTAGTACCTATTGAGCTGGGTTAGACCCTGCTCTGAAATAAGAGCTAATTTAGTGTCCCCAAAAGGCATTCCTAAAACTAAAATCTTTCTCAGTCCCTGTGGTGCAAACACACCAAAAAGGCGGGTACTTCCACTATTTATGGTAACTATGAAAATGTGCTTCTGGTGCGAAAGCCATTTGTGTCTCCAGTCTAATTTATAGGAAATCATAATTCATATTAGACTGTCCTTGCTCTAGAGATCTCCTATTTATTTCACATAAGAAAATAATAATACAAGTACACAAAATTTCACCACTGTACTCATTGTCTTTGACTTTGAGTTCAATACTGTATATTAAGAGAAAACCATTTATGTATTTAGGATATTTGTGAATGCAACAGTTATTACTATGACAAAATCATTTAAGCATGGACAGTCAACCCTTACATTGCGCTAAATGTAATTACACCACCGATCCATCAAGGAAAGCCCTTGTTGCTCATAAAGGCAGAGAAACATGACTCATCAGCAGCTGGCTAATGTGTCATATATCATGACTGGTTTATCACAGTGAATGGCTGCCTCACTGTAATTATACTGTGCACGGAAGCACACAGCACCCAAGGAAAGGTCGGAGAAAATGGCACAAGAGACACATAACCAAATGAGAGCTGACAGGTAAGATTGGTTATGTGAATGTCAGGAAATAGGAAGGGCTAAATGTCAGGAAATAGGAAGAAGAGAGGGTAAAGTTACTTTGAGAGTTTTGTGGAAACACAAACAAGAACAGTGGTGACTTTGATGTGAAAAGTGGCTGTACAGTCTAGTTTCACTTTCGTTTTCCATAGACTTTTAGTTTGTTTCCTGTTTTTCCTTTTTTTTTTGGTTTCTGTGTTTACTCATTGGTTGCCCCAGCTGTCTCTTATTTCCTCCCTTAGTTAATCATTAACCAAAGAGAAGAACATACAACTGAGAATGATCTGAGTGCTATAAAATACACTGGTTGTTTCTCTCCTTCGTTTTTATATTCTCCTGTTATCCCTAGTGTTTATTTTGTTGTTTATTTAGTTGTTAAATAAAGTATATGGCCGTGTTAAGATCCAACCACAACCACAACTGGTTTGGTGCAACCACATGCTGACAATAATAGCACGATTTTTAATATTTAATGTTTGTGTGCTGTTGTACATCCCTGTGTGTAACAAGCAGAGTGTATGTGCGTTATGCACCCGACTATAGGCGTATATTACCAACGTGCCCCTTAAATAACAATAAATAAATAAAAATATTAAAAAATACTGTGCCATTGACTTTAGACCAGGTTTGTGTTGGTAAATTAATTATTATTATTATTATTATTATTATCAAGTTAAAAAAGTTCACCATGCAATTATGGTAATAGAGTACAGTTAAATTACGTTCTGTGGTAACTGACAGTACCATTCAAGAGTTTGGGGTTGGTTAAACTTTTTGAAAAAAGTTTTTGAAAACATCTCTGATCACCATTGCTGAATCAAAAATATGGTTAAAAAAGTTATACTTTAAAATATTACAATTTACAATAACTGTATTTTAATGTATTTTAAAAATTTACTTTTAAAATTTAATTTAATTTATTCCTGTATTGGTGTAATGATGAGCGAGTCAGCGAATGAGATTCAAGTGCAGCTTTATTTACAGATGTAGTCAGACAAGCAATGGTCAACTCAACAGCAAACAGAAGTGCTAAGGAACAGGCAAGCTCGTAGTATAAATCCAGGCAATTGGTCAAAGGCGGGCAGATAAACATCAACAACAAGAAACAGGCAGGATCAGGAAACAGGAAAACAAGACAAGGAAAATACGCTCGGAATTGTAATACCAGGATTAACAATGACAATTCGCAGTGTGGGTGTGTGTGAGTGGTGCTTTTATAGTGATGAGGTGTGAATGTAATAGAATCAAGGTAATGTGCTACAGCTGGCTAGGGTGATCAGTGACTGGGTGAGGGGCTTTTGGGAAATGAAGTTCGTGTAACAGAGCCCATGATGTGGAAGGGCAACCTCTGGTGGCAAGTGGGTGAGACATGATGGAGCGGATTCATTACAATTGGCAAAGCTGAATTTTCAGCCTAATTACTCCAGTCGTCAGTCTCGCATGATCCATCAGAAATACTTCTAATATACTGATTGGATGCTCAAGAATTATTTCTTATCAAAGTTGAAAACTGTTGTGCTGCTTCATATTTTTGCGGAAATAATTCTTCATCAGGATTCTTTAAATAGAAAGTTCAAAAGAACAGCATTTATTTGAGAAATATTTCTTTTGTAACAATGAAAGTTTTTACTGTCACTTGTCATTCTAATTAAGGCATCCCTGCTGGATAAAAGCATTAATTTCTTAAATAAATAATCTTACCACGATTTTTTGAACAGTAGTGTGCAACAAATGCATTCCAGAGCTTAGATGTCTTATATTTTAATATTTCTAATATTTTAGATTTATTTTATAATGACTCCCACAAATGATAATTCATTTATCAGTAACAGAGTTTTGTAAGAGAGTTGCACTTCTCTCCCTTCAGCATCTACTTGAATACGCAACTTATTTCATGACCAAATCATACAATTGCTATTAAAGGTCTCTCATTATAACGCCTCACAAGGTTTGATTATGATTACATGAGACAACTCGAACACCATTTAATTCCTGCAACTCTTATTGCCAAATGGCCAGTGCACAAAAGCATTCTGAGCTCAGGTAATTGCTACATATTTTAGCTCTCATAAAATGACCAGAAGCCTCATAAATAAACCAATACCATGAATTATGCATTCAAATTATGTATTGTTCTCATGCTTAATGGCCCTGGAACATTGAAGTTGTGACATGTTTGCCAGCTACGGTTCATTTAACAAATCTCTCTGGATAAGTGTGTTACAAAATGTGCTATTTTAAGATTTTTCCGAGACAATGTTTAATAACATTCAAATCATATGTTTATCATTAAACCCTAGGAGATGACAATTAAAATTCTCTTAATTTGTTTTCTATTGGCCATAGAAATGACAAATGCATATTGACAAAAAGTCACACACAAACACACACACTTTAGAATATAGTTTTAAAAGAGTATTCCTGTTAAAAATCTGCCCATCTTCACCACTCAAAAAATATATATGCTTTAAACTAACTCAGTTATGGACATTGGTTCCACACAACCAACTTCGTTTTGATTAACAGGTTTTTAATCTATGCAAAATCCTTGTGTTGTGACAACACAATTGACTAAGGAAGAATCTGTGTAAAATTGTTATGTCCAACCAACTCAATTCAATCATGGACAGTGGTTCCACATGATTGAAAAAGTAAAACCCATTAGAATCAACCATGTTTAACTAACTAGAATCAATGGTGTTCATGAATGAATATTTTAGTTTAAATTGAATTATACAAACAATCCTACAATTAATGCTTAGTTTGGTGAGTTACATAACTTTTATGATGTTCTGTGTTGAGAGTCTAGAAGGGACACTGGTTTCATCGAGAGCACTGCATAGTGATTACTTAAAGTTATTAAAGTAATTTATATTTTTGTTAGCAGGTCCTCAACCCAAGCACATATTCACCACAATAACCCCAAAACTATTAACATAACAGAAATTTTTAAATACCAACATAATAGAACAGTACACGTTAAAAAGGTCTGTTTTCTCATCTGGATAAAAACTGCTTAAAATAACACTTTATTTCAACATTTACACTCCCAGTTAAGCCCCTTTACAAAGCATTATGTGAAGTGAAAGTCCTGTTTGAGCGCTGGTTGGGTTTAATTGATTGAAATATGTTTGTTATGAATATGTTGATATGAAATATATTTTAATATGAAAACATCAAGTCAAAAGGTAATCGTTTCAAGTCAATTTAACATGAAGCAATCACATTTGAAACTTAATACAGTGTTGAATCAAAATAAGTCATTTAAATAGTGAACAGCAGCAGCAGCAAAAAAAAAAGAAATTTTTTTTTGAGTGTAACAAACCTTAAATGTCTAGTAAATGTAAGGTAGCAAGGTTAAGTTAAGTATTAAATTAAAAAAAATGGGAAAACAAGCAGTAATTATTTATAATGTTTTAACAGTGTAACACAATGTACTGTATAATATAATTTCTCATTGCATACCCAAGTTTCTGTCCTTTTTCAGCTATACACTGATGCAATTAATAATAATCACATACTGCACAAAACTGAATTAGATTAATTGTACAAAATGGAATTAACTTGAGAAGAAATTCCAAAGTAATTGTGTGACATGAGCTTATTTTAATTAAATAAATCAAAAAGCAGAAAAACTCATTTTGAGTGAACACCATTTGTTGGAAATCTGAATCAATTTGAACAGTTTCTTGCAAAGGGATTATATCACGTTTTTATGACTGTGTTGAATTGCATTTAGACTTTACACAATAAAATTGTTTGCATCTCAAACATAAATTAAGTCGACTAAGTGCATCGTTTTAGAAAATTAAGTAAAACTGCTTTTCCTTTTTTTTCCAGCACAGTCATCTAGTCAGAAACTACGTTTCTCAGCATTCCTCAACTGTACTCACTCGGCCACGCACCTGTTCTTCAATCTGCATCAAAATAAGAGCACACTGATTGCAGGTGTGAACCAGGATGGATGCTGGGAAACGTAGTGTGCAAAGGTGACTGGGCAGGTGACTATTTCTTGACATCATTAACATGATTTGAGGTATCATTCAATGTTTCAGACTCTTCTTGTTTGTTTATATACTGTAGATACACTAAACATAGTGTAGGAATGGAGGACGAACCAGACAAATGAATCTTCCAAATGATTCATTCAAAAATAATTCCATATAAACTCATCTCAGTTATTCAAAGCGTCACTGGACCCAAGATCAATCAACGTATTCGTGGCTCCAGTCCGTCTGAAACCCCCCCAGCTATGCCCAGCTGAGGTGAGAGACCAAATGTTTAAAGACAATGCAACTGGAGCCACAACAGTAAGTAAGTAAGTAAGTAAGTAAGTAAAACCTTTATTTGTCCCGCAGTGGGGAAAATGCATTTAGCAACAGCAGGGGTACATGGTAAAAAGTAGTACACACTTTTTAAAGGATAGGATAGTAAAGGATAACACCAGAGTGTGATCCTCAAAGACAGAGATGAAACAGGCCACCTTGTGTGAGTGTCACAATCAAAATCCACAGAAAACTCAACAGTGACTCCTACAAACTGCTTAAATGGTTCCAAGACCATTCTAAACGGACTTGTAATCAAACAGCGTTCGATTGCATAATTCCATGTCATGCATACACACTATACATGTGACCTGTTATGTGCAGATCACTCACAATTCATGTAATTGTTATAACTTTTGAATAGTTGATTGAAAGTATGTGTTGTTTGTAATGAAACTGAATCCCCTCATAACTCAAAAGATGGCTTGAATGAAATCTGTGTAAAATGCATTGTATTCTTTTTAGGTAATCTAGAATAAACTGTACTCCTGGACCCCTCTGAAAGTTCAGATAACAGGTCGTAAACGACCAGAGACAGTCACCTCTGAAACAAAGACCGCATCTAATTGGTTAGAACTCCTCAAAGAGGTGGGACAAACCACAGTTTAAATGTTCAGTACACCAGAACTCTCTCTCTCTCTTTTTACCCTTGAACTTTTAGCCTTTTGTTTGTTTGCCTTTAGCTTTTTGTTGTTTGTGTTTACTTTTATGTTTTTTTATCTTAAGTTATTTTATTATTAATATTTTAAGTTACAGCTTAGCAGAAGTTGTCTCATAGAATATGATTAGAACAAATTCGAGACAAAGACCAAGAAACAGACGGTGAAGAGCAGCCAAGCACTTTCATTCAAGCCATCCAACTGATTTTCGTCTCACTCGCTTTCCTTTCTTTTACTTTAATTTTCTTTCTTTCCGTCGAGAGTCTCGTGTTCTAAGTTAAGTTTTGTCGCAAAGTTAAACGACTCTACAGTCTTTGGCGCCTCAACTTCAAACTTCAGCCACGAGGGAAACTCCATTTCATCTGCTGCAATCAGGACCGGAAAGACCTTTAACAGATCAACGAACCCGGGGAACCCCTTTCTCCAAGCCAACGGACGCCGACAAGGAACCCCCATTTAAAGACAGTCTACACGCGCAAGTACCTCCAGATTCTATAGCTGAACTGGTGCATTTATTTAAAATATAATAACCCGCCTAAGCAGCGATAAAAGGGTTAAATTAGTGATTGATGGTTCGTTCAGATCAGGTCTCATGAAATGCATATATTGCTAGAAACTTTTATCATTTCACTCTCTTGAACTCATTCTTTCCTCTCTTCCTTCCTCTCTGCAACTCGTGTGAATGTGTGTGTGCGTGCGTGTTTGTGTTAGATATTAGTTTACGTGTTAGTATAGTCAATAAAGTGTCATTCAAATTTTAAAGAGAAGTGTCTTGTGTTATGTGCTTTTTAATTTAATGTCTTAAACTGCCGATCTATGTTACCTTGCTAAAAGGTGTTTGTAAGATAGTTGAAGTCGCGACAGAGCTTATTTACGGCCCGTGCAAGTGAACACTGGACGATTCGGTTGCTCGGTCGGTAAAATAAGTGACTCGTTTAGAACTTCCTATAAATAAACTAATTAATAATTACTTTGAGCTTAATTCGCTTACAATAGATCAGTGTTATCTTATAGATCAAAACAGGAATTTAGCTCCATTGATCTATACAGAATGTCACATGTCTGTTTGTTTTGGACTCCTTTTTTCATTTGTCACATGTCCTCTTTTGTTTATTTATTTATATTTTTTTGTCCACTCTTTAGTTGTCATAGTTACAGAGTGATTTGAGTTTCAGTTCAGGTGTCTTATTAATTAGCCTCGTTAACTCCTCTATTTGCCTTGAATATAAGCCCTCCGTTTCAGTCTGGTCTTTGTCCTGTATTGTTTAATATTGTGATATGTGTGGTGTGCCTTCTCCTGCTTTCTTTGTTATCTTCTTTGTGGATTATCAAGTATTGATAGTTTGAGTGTCATTTGCTTTCATTGAGTTTATCAACACTAGTAGAACGTGACACTGAAGAACCAAAATCAGTAGTTCTACCAGAAAGACTCCGGAGGTAAATTAACTTGCAATGAAATTTATTAACAATCAGCAAGCAAACATAGTAAGATAAAGTTCTTTGGCATAGGCCCCGTCCATAGCTTAGATCCTGAGGGTTGCGGACTCTGCATTTCCTGCCTGAAGATGAAGGCAGGGGCGTAGCCAACCCCCAGAATGGTGAAGGATAATTTATCCTGTGACGGAGCCTACCCCCCAAAGAACTGTGAGAGGAACGGGAATATGCCAGTAGTGATTCTTGTAGTTCCTGAACAGAAAATCGAAGTACACGTCTTTATAAGTCGGTTATCAGTGGAAAAAGCCACTAACCATAGCGTAAGAAGAGACAAGGAAGGATGAATACCAGTGAGTGGTGAGAGAGAAAGCAAAGAAAAAAGGAGAAAAGAGAAAAGGTAACAATAACAAAGACAAAGGCCTCAATAGGCCACATATACGCAAAGCCTTGAAAGGTTTTAGCTTGAACGGCGACGAGGAACACGTTTGGCCATATGGACAATATAGGCTTGAACAGCGACGAAGGCCACGTTAGGCCGCATAGACAATATGGGCTTGAACGACGATGAAGGCCACGTTAGGCCGCATAGATAATATGGGCTTGAACGGCGACGAAGGCCACGTTAGCCACATAGACAATATATGCTTGAACGGAGACGGAGGCCACGTTAGGCCGCATAGACAATATAGGCTTGAACAGCGACGGAGGCCACGTTAGGCCGGATAGACAATATAGGCTTGAACAGCGACGGAGGCCACGTTAGCCACATAGACAATATATGCTTGAACGGAGACGGAGGCCACGTTAGGCCGCATAGACAATATAGGCTTGAACAGCGATGGACGCCACGTTAGGCCGCATAGACGATATAGGCTTGAACAGCGATGGAGGCCACGTTAGGCCACTTAGACAATATATGCTTGAACGGCGACGGAGGCCACGTTAGGCCGCATAGACGATATAGGCTTGAACAGCGACAAAGGCCACGTTAGGCCGCATAGACAATATAGGCTTGAACAGCGACAAAGGCCACGTTAGGCCGCATAGACGATATAGACTTGAACGGCGACGGAGGCCACGTTAGGCCGCATAGACGATATAGGCTTGAACAGCGACAAAGGCCACGTTAGGCCACATAGACAATATAGCTTGAACCGCGACGAAGGCCACGTTAGGCCATGTTATGCGACATAGACATGACGACCTTGAACGGTGACGAAGGCCACATTAGGCTAAAAAGACACTCTAGACTTCGACAACACGGTCTCACCCCTATTCGTCACATGCTGCCGTTTGGTCATTTCCCCTTCACGTCGCACTCCGACGTTGAGGGTACCCCTCTTCATCAATAAGCCGACGTTTAGGGTCTTCCGATAGATTTGAATGCAAATCCCTCATCGTCGGATTCTGACGAAAGGGATTTAGGCATCCAGCTGTTTTCCTGCTCTGGAAAGTATTGCTTCAGGCGATTGATTTTGTGCTGCAAATGTGCTGCAATGCGCATCAACTACAGTAGGATATCTGGTTGGACCTCTCCCTCTTTTTAAATTTCAAAATACATGCATGTGGTTTTCTGAATGTTTAGTGTTAAGCAGCACTGAGTAAGCCAGCTAGAAATTTTGGCCATTACAAAAGGTAATTTATGTGCAACCTTTTCTTTTGTTTTATCACCTACATAAATAACAGTGTCTGGGTGTCAGTGTCACAGTATCTGCGTACATTTGAATATGTTCATCAGGACAGACTTCTGGGAGGTCATTCAGGTACAAACTAAAGTACGAACTCATGATGCTGGCGCTGGCACAGACTGCAGGACACAGCCTGGCATGGATTTTGTCACTTGTCAGGCCTCCATAGTGCCCAGACGTGTTTTTCTTTCCGCTGAATGACCAGGCTTGTTTGCATTGATAGATTCAGGTTAAGCCCCTGAAGCGAACGCTACATTGTCTGGCATCATTGTAAGGCACTATAATATACCTATTTAAAAGCGGCTCTCCTCATTTCTGTTAAACGGTGACCAGAGGGTATGCCAGTGGCACATTTTTAGCTAGAGTTCAAGTGTGTTCACACATTTAATGCACGATTGTACATTAAATGAGTGAAATACAGGGTGATTCATATGTGATTACTGTGCTTTGTAGAGAAATAGTTATTAAGTAGGTTTTCTTGTTCTTACAAATACAATAAACACTAACAAAGTAGTCCAGTCTGCAAATAATGAACATTGAGATAGAACAATTTGACAAAGGCAAACACTTAAGAAAAAAAAACTCAAGGCCATTTTATATGAATATAGTCATTTCTACTATGCAATGCATTTAATGTCCTCCATATATGTCGTAATATATTGGATAAAGTATTAAACTTGTGACATGACATACAGGGTAATAAAATTGTATTGTGGCCATGAATTAACAATTTTTTCTAATACGTGGACATATTAACTAATTGATTCAGTTGTTTTTAGTAAATTGAGCTCATAATATAATAATTTGTTCCTTTGTTTTTGTTAAATCAAAACAAGAGAAGGAATTAGTTGGCTGTGGCCACAGTTTACTAAAATGAGGGATTGAATAAAGAAGTCGAATGAACAGCCATGATTTAACTAAATCAAGAGAGCGAATTCTTAATTTGTGGGCTCTATATATATTTTACCTTTAGTAAAATAAAACAAAGCAAAAATGAAAAAAAAAAAATAAAACTATTCCACTATATTGCTGTCACATTGAGCTTTTGTTGGTTGTTGGTTTCATGTGTTTCGTTTTCTTTTCGTCTCTTTGTTGTCATGGTTTTCTAGGTTGCCCTGTTTTGGTTACTATAGTTACTGGTTTGGTTTCCCTTGTTAATGATTATGCTCACCTGTGTCTTGTTTGGTTCTCCATTTTCCTCTTGTGTAAAAACCCAAAGAAAAACAATCCATTTTCAGTACATCGCTGTTGTTTAAATTCTAAGTTTGGCTTAGATCTTTGCCCATTCTCATCATTGTTTACCTTGGTTCTTTGTTTGTGCATTTCCCAAACACAGGAACCAAGTGTAACTGGGTAAACTGAGTTTGGATCTTCCCCTGCCTTCATATAACCCTGTTGTAAAAATTGGTTTGATGTTAGCATATTTTTTGCCAGTGTATTTTTTTCTGTTTCAAACCAAATTTGTTGATAAACTAAGGTCTTGTGGTGACCATGAGGTGTAGTACCGTATTTTGCTGACTGCACGTGCACACTCACATACACACAGAAACACAATATCTGGTGATAAACATCTCTAGAGGCACAGGAATAGAGGGTAACATTACAAATTACATTATTCATATGCTGTGGAGGCAAAATTACATTATTCATAACCTTCTTTGATGCCCTTGACCAGGACTTTTATATATCCACAAATAATCACCAAGACAGCTATAGCACTTTGTGTTTAGGAACTGGAATTGATGCTGTAGGGTTTAACCCTTGCTTTAAAATTACAACTAATTTTTAATACAGTATTTATTTTATTCATTTATTTTATTTTAAATGTGCTTTGCACTTATTGCTTAAAGTTTAAAAGTGGTTCAGAAAATTGGTAGTACTGTAAAACAACACAAAGAGATTATAATATCTGTGATCCTGTTGAACATGTATAGGCATCCAATATACATTTTTTCACAATCAAAATTGATCTTCAGTGTCATTTTTTAAAGTGTCAATTGTCAAACTTTTACTTTAAAATAAATTTAAAGTTAATATATTTTAAATGTACTAAATTACAACTTCATTACAAATGTGTAATTACAAATATATTTAAATACATGCCATACAAGTTTCAATAGAAATTATATTACAGTATATTTTAGTTTACCATAAATTCTTTACCAAAAATAGTACACTTAAGCATCCTTTTAATGTATATTATATTATGCATGAGTCCGCCTACTCTTTTTATGTTAAAGTGTACTTCTTTTTCACAAGGGCAGTTCAATATCCAATACCGTAGGAACAATTTTCCACCCTCAGGCAATACAGATGGTTCAATGATAGTTTGACTAAGCTACTGAAGTCAGTATCAACCTAAAAAGTAATTACAACAGCTGTGCTAATGCTCATATTGAATACATTCATTAACTGTTTTGTTCTGTTGCATATTTTGAACACAGAGTCTTGTCTGAAATTGCGAACAGCTCTAGATTTCTCTTTATTCAGTTGTTATGGGGCTTTGTGAGTGCAGTTCATTCGTGCTGATGAGTCACACGGCTGTTTATTCAGAGCTCTGTCAAAAGCGTGTCTTTTCTCCTTTGAATTTGCCCGTAATGAAGATTAATAGCACAGCTCTCTTGCATTTCAGTGGTGATTTTAATCAGATAAATTGGTGCGGGCTGCAGGCAGGAGTATGAGCACTCTCTGCAGTCATTGTTCATGGCTGGAAAGGTTCATCAGGTTCTGGGAAAGTGTCCTGAGGCCCAGAGCTCTCCTGCTCACTCTCATCTGTGTTTTGCTGTCTCTGTCCTTTTCACTCTTTCTCCAAAACTTTCTCTCTCTAGCTTACACTGTTCCTGTCAGTGTTCACCTTAGAGGCAGATACCACATAATGATGACTCAGCTGAGCTTCTTGACTTTCATTTACCCAAATATTCTGTTTAAGTCATATAATTTTTCCCCCAAAAAAATTGTGGATGAGAAATGTACAGAAATATATTATGTATGTGTTTGTGTGTGTGTGTGTGCATAACAATCGTCTCAGGTTACGACTGCAACCTTAGTTCCCTGAGAGAGGGAATGAGATGCTGCGTCCAGGATGCTTTGGGAACGCCTCAGCGTGATTGGATCTGATGCATGTCAACTAGTCAATGGCAAGAGTTTACCCTTCTTTGAGGGTAAACCCCCGACAGTAAGCCTTGGAGGCCGCCATACTTCTAGTAGAGTGAGCCCTAACAGCCAGAGGAGATGGCTGACCAGAAGACTCATAGCCAAGTGTAACAGCCTCGACTATCCACTTGCTCACTGTTTGTTTGGAAGCCGGGCGACCCTTATTGTGTGGTCCAAAACAAACAAACAGATGATTTGATTTTCTCCACAGGGCAGCTCTGTGGACGTATGTATCCAGTGCTCGCAGCTGGACACACCAGATTCAGCTTTTCCTGGTCTGAAGCAGAGTACGGTGGAGGACAGAAAGCCTGTACCACTATAGGCCTAGGAACATTGGTTGGAACCTTCGGATTATAGCCTGGTTTAGGGTAAAGGAACGCTTTGACCATCCATGGTGCAAATTCAAGACACATGGGGGATGCAGATAGGGCCTGCAGGTCTCCTACTCTCTTTACAGATCAGATAGCAAGAAGGAAAACAGTCTTAAATGTCAGATTTGTTTTCTGAGACATACTCAAGTGGCTCGGATGGAGCTATAGAATAGCGAATAACATCCATTTCAAGGCATAAAGTTTCCTTGTGGAAGGAGCTCTGGATTGCAACCTCGGTTGAGAGACCAGTTCCCATGATTTGTCCCCTCAGAGGCCAAACCCACAGGCTCCACATTTCTGGGCGAGGGTGAAGTATCATGCCTCCCACCTGGGATAGAAGTTCCCTCCTGACCAGAATCTCCGAGGGAGACCCATCAAGGAGAGACACTATGTCCATGAACCATATGCGACTCAGCCAGTAAGGTGCTACTAGCAGTAGACTTATCCTTTCCCAGCAAACCCTTTGCAGAACTCCTGGGAGCAGAACGAATGGGGGAAAAGCGTACAGACGAAGCATCGGCCACGTTTGTACCATGGCATCCAGTCCGAGAGGAGCTTGATGTGTGAGGGAGAACCACAGAGGACAGTGCGTTGTATCCTGAGACGTGAGCAGATCCGCCTCTGCTTGGCCATAAATCTCCTATATGAAATCCACCATCTCAGGGTGAAGTCTCCATTCCCCTGGCCTCAGCCCCTGTCTCAACAGGTCATCTGCTCCTAATTTCTGGGTCCCTGGAATATGGATTGTTCTCAAGGAGAGCATTTTCCCCAAGGACCACAGAGACCTTGAGCTGAGTGGCCTTCCATTACCACTCCTCAACCTGTGAGAGAAGCATCCATTGTTAGAGTGACTCGACAAAATCCAAGGCTCGGAGTGCACACAGACGAAACCCTTTGGTCCTGAGTAACCACTTTAAGGGTATCATGTACAGTAGGCCAAAAGGTGTCACGATGGACGCAGTTGACATTAGACTCAACAGTCTCTGAAACTGTCTTCTGAAACTCTGAAACACAGTGAGCGACTGGCCTAGATTTATTTCTTTCATGACTGAGAGAATAACAGCAATGCAAGCAGGCGAAAAAGTAGCCTGCATCGTTGCTAAATCCCATTCTACGTCAAGAAAGGTGGTCCTCACAGTGAGGACCTCACAGCCTCCTTTGCTAACAGGGTCTTTACTTCTTGTTCCATCGCCAGAGCGTGCTCGGGATACACTTATGTTGGTAGCACCCTGTTGAATAGAGGTGAATGAAAACCAAACTGGATTTTGTGCCCTATTTCTATTGTCTGCAGGACCCATTGAGATACTGTAACTTTGGAAGACGTTTCCACTCTGCCAGAAAATCTACTAAGAGGACCAGTCTGGACTCTGGTGTGACTGGTACAGCCAACTCAGTGACCTGAAGCATACTGGCAGGAACCACCTCATTTGACTGTATTTTTAACCTCCTCAGGGGATGAGACTGTGACGCAGTGTCATGTGAACGCTGAATCACAATCTCGTTGGAGACTGCTGGGCCCCAAGGCACCGAGGGTGGCAGGGTTAGGCTTCGAAGGCTTTGGCTGAGACTGCCACCCGTGCCCCCCTTATCTATCTCTGAGGTGGGGCTCGAGATGCAACACTCTCTCTTTTGCTGCGCTCGGTATGAGGAGCTTGACAGCTAGGGCTGCTCATGCCCAGCAGCCCCAAAGGTTTGGTGATGGCGTGGTAGATATTTCTTGAATGCCCCTGCTTGCTTCTAAGTCTCCTGAAACCTCTTGACGATCGTGTTGACAGCGTCGCCAATGTAAGGATGGATTTTTCCAAGTCTGAACTCAAGATTCCTATCCTGTAATAAAACAATAAAATTCACTATCTGAAGAGAAGATCTGCGAGAAAAAGTACAGGACAACAGCTGACTCAGTCTCATCTCCCCACCTCATGCTGAGTTTCTCGCCCCTCACATCCACTCCTTCCCCTCAGGGTTCAACTTGTCATGCAAACCTCACAAAGCTCTGTTTGAAGTGACATCAACGTAAATACCTCTGGTGCGATTGGTAAAATGGTTTCTCTCCCACATCAGCATAACAGATAAGAATAAAGAAAACAATGTCTGTTCTTCTGGTGTGGGACGCCTAATAAAAGATATTTTGACCATTTGTCTATCCCTAAAACTAGGTGTGTGACCCTTTTGGGGCACGAGAAAAAGGGTCCGACAAAAGCTACATGAATATTTGGGTGCTAAATGTTTACAGTCCTTTTGTTAGATCTGGTGTATTTAAGGAGACCTGGCAAACCACTCAAGGAAGCATCTGTATCCAGAACTTCCCACACAATCACTGTGTGTCTCTATTTGCCAGGTATGCTGACTCTATGAAACTTTGCTTTCTATATTACATTTTGTAACTATGTTTTATATTTTATGCTGATCAGTTGTGTGATGTATTTTGGTAATTCTTTTAATTAGTAAGTAATCCTGCCTGGCAAGAACAATAAATGTTACTCTTGATTTATTTTGAATCCGTCTGAAATCATTTGTTACCGGTAGATTTATGTGGTCCTCTCGTTTCCGCAATGTTAGTTGCCAGGATAGATCATACTGAAATCGTAGTATATGGAGCCGGGGGCACAATATTAAGGTTTCGGATTTCTGACTATTATGACTTAACATGTTATAGTATTGTGACTAAATCGAATGGCACTTTTATGAGAATAAGCAGGTTGGCGATTCCATAATTGTGTTTTTTAGTAAACGCTATAATTCCTCTGTTTTGATTCTAAACTGGCCAGCTTGTGCCGTTGGAAGTGTTACAGCTGGACACAGTCCATGAGTGACGAGACACCCGAATGAAAGGACAATTGAAATTAAGAGAAATCAAAAAATCAAAGATCTAAATTAATTCATATCTAATTACACAATCAGCGTAACATCAGAAAAATTATCATTAGAGGTTGATTACAATTGGAGTCAGAATAAATTACTAATGGAGTCAGATAAGAATTGAGAATCCAAATTTTATTAAATTAAGATGATTTTACAGAAGCGCCAGAAAGACTTACACGCACAGTCCCTTCGACCGGGCTGTTGGATTCCTCCATTGGGCCGACAGGCGGAGCTTACAAAGTGGTGACCCCGACGTGATTCTCCAGTCGCAAGCGAGTGACGTCTTTTGGCGCGACAATTCAGATTCGAATTGGACATGAGGTTTGAGCTTCTCCTTCTCTGTCTCCAGCTACTGTGGTAAGTCGATTTTATCTATCTTTTAGAAAATTCTTAGGGAAAGCACACTACATATAGACACATTTGTAGAAGGGGTCGGAATACCCAGGATAGACCGGTACCGAAAAACCCGGTGGTGTTGAAGAATATTAGAGGGTAACATGGCTTTCAAGGGAAATAGTAGCTCTAGGGTAGACAATGATGTAATGGAGACTCTTGCCTTGCAAATTAAGGATCTTCTCTATCGTTTAAATACCAAAGGAGTAGATTTTGAATGGAACAATGATCAAATTCTAGCCTGGTACGCAACCGAAGGGAAAAAATTAGAAACTAAAGCTTCCTATCGAAAACTACCGGTCGCGATTGTTTATATGTTACGGCGAAACGATTTGGCAACTCTTGCAGAGTTCGAGCGCGTGATAGCAAACATAAAAGAGTTAGAAGCAACGCGATCAGATGAGTTAAAGAAGCTTCGAGCACAGACTGAGGCATCTGTGTATGAAAAACAAACTTGGGCAAGACAGGGCGACGCGATGGAAACGCAAATTAAAAAGCTTGAAAAGAAGCTACAATTGGACAAAAAGTATACATCAGCTCTTGAGGAATGCTGCGAATCTGCAGGGTTTCCCATAGCTGCGGTCAAAATAGCGGCGATAAACTCTAAAATTGGAGGAAAAGCGAACAGTGATAGCGAAGAGGATGATGTCGCACCTGAAGCGAACCGAACTTCGAAAATTTTTAGTCCGGTGATACGCGATTCTTCTCCCGAACCCGCGGATGACACGTACTATCGCCCAAATGGATCTGAAGGGAGACAGCGCAGCCCAATAAAAACTAGAACTAGGACTGGTATTGTTCTCCGAAAACCGGTAAAAATTGCAGTGCTTAAGACGATGACTAATGCGGATGAGGATATCACTACCATTAGCCGTCCTTTAACGTGCGAGGAATGTACTAGACATAAAGAAGTTGTGGGAATGATGCCAAGAAAAGGCCCATTCCAACCCTACTGGGACAACTTAATGTTACAGGCCTCCGTGTACAATTTAGAGCTTAGGGATGTGTGGCAAATAGCTCTCCTCACAATTCCAGAGGAACTAAAACCAAAATTGTCTTCTGAACTGAGATCTGGAGAAATTGTTGTCAAACAAGAGGAGGAAACCGATAAGCATGTGTATGCAAGATTAAAGGAAAGTTTGATAGAATTAAGAGGACCAACGCACGCGGATTGGAACAAAATTCTTGAAATAAAGCAGGCTAACAAAGAGCCATTTGAAATTTATGCGGAACGTTTATGGGTGACGTATAAGGAACACTCAGGTTTAGAAGATGCGAAGCGTGATCAGGAAGTTTTACTTCAACTCCTGAAAAACAATGCAGGGCCTCATATACAGCAAGCATTAGTTCATGGGGCTGATCCATCTGAGAATACGTTCAACTCGTTGGTGGATTGGGCTACCAAAATTGAAACTAGGCTTAAACAAACTAGATTTCGTTCTGTTGCAACAACGCAGTGGCTAGCCGAAGGAAAAGGCATTAAATCCTATCCTCGAGCTGTACCTCGCTGTTTTTTTTGTAAGAGAACTAGCCATCTCATAAACGACTGCGATAGATTGAAAAAAGTGCAAGAGAATCAAACGTACTCCAAGAATGACCGTGAAATCCTTAAAGGTCTAGTGAATTTAATTGAGCAAAATAATGCGTCAAGGAGCAACCCAAATCAAGTTGAAACACAACCGCTACACCACAACAGCCCGTACAAAGATTTGCGGACAGATCTCGCAGCCATTTTAGCAAAATATGGCAATCCCCAATAGGGGCGCGTGGCCTCCGTTGTTGTAGGAAGTGTTATCAGAAGCGGCAATCGAATAAAAATAAAAGCTAGCCTTGGAGGCCGGTTAGTAAACGTTCTTATTGACACTGGTGCTGCTTGCTCCTGCACAGACATTCCGTTACCTCTAAGCACGACAACAATTCAGATCAAAGGCATAGGAGATAATTTGATGACTGCGATTAAAACGCATCCAGTCCATCTCGATTTAGGTATGGTAGTGTTAAATGAACCATTCTGGTATTTACCAGATAATAGCGAAGGAACTGTTTTGGGAATGGACATCATGAGAAAATATGGCTTTGTAATCCATTGTTTTGAAAAACAAATTGAAGTGCAAACTAACAAAACGGCAAAGAAATGCCTGCCTAAAAGCCACGCCAGCATTATGTCCATGTCCAGTACAGATCCTGTTCAACTTCTCATCGACAAACATAGCGAAGTTTGGGCTAATCATGAACACGATTGTGGTCTCATTGATTTTGAAGTATGCATCGAGGGAGAGCCCCCTCCCCCGCAGAAACAATATCGCATCAAGCCAGAGGCAGAGACCGCTGTTCATGAGATAGTAAAACAGCTTGAGATGAGAGGGATAGTTCGGCGATGTAGTTCAACCACAAACTCTCCGTGTTTACCAGTGCCAAAACCTAACGGGAAATGGCGACTTTGCATCGACTATCAGCGTCTCAATAAGGTTTTACCTAAGGCAACACCGATAGTGGCAAATCCGTCGACAATCTTATCACAAGTTTCAACCAATGCTACGTGGTTCACAGTGCTTGATATCAAAAATGGCTTTTGGTCTATTAAAGTTAAACGGAAAGACCAATGGAAGCTAGCCTTTACTGTTAATCAAATGCAGTATACATGGGAACGAATGCCACAAGGCCTTCACAATAGCCCAGCCATTTTTCACCGAGCGGTGGCAGATGTGCTGGATCCCTTACTAGGGGCCGGTGAAGTAGTTCACTATGTAGATGATATATTAATAGCCACAGAAGAACCACTTGAGAACCATTTGCAGTTGGTTGATACAGTGTTACAGATGTTAGGTGACGCAGGTTTTAAAATGAACAAAGACAAAGCCCAAATCGCACAAAAGGAAGTGCACTACTTAGGGTACACTTT
This sequence comes from Zacco platypus, assembly GCA_038088235.1. Lineage (NCBI taxonomy): Eukaryota > Metazoa > Chordata > Actinopteri > Cypriniformes > Xenocyprididae > Zacco > Zacco platypus. The sequence goes on along the minus strand of CM076086.1, from coordinate 21,545,585 downwards.
AGCTCAAAGTCACAAAGCCCTAACGGAAGACCGAAAGAAATGTATTGCCGAACTGCCCCGACCTCATACTTTAAACTCGTTGCAGAAAGTATTAGGCACCGCAAACTATTTACGAGATTTCATCCCTGACTTTGCAGATACCGCTGCACCGTTGTATTCACTTCTAAAAGGTAAAACGAAGCCGAATGATGTCCTTCAATGGACCGAAGAGCATGAACAGGCGTTTACTGATTTGAAACAACGATTATGCGGCGCGCCAGCCCTGGGTTTGCCCAACCCATCAAAAACTTTCCACATTCAAGTAGACGCGCATGAAATCACATTAAGCGGAGTTTTAGCTCAGGAATACGGGGGAAAATTGCGACCAATCGCTTATTACAGTAGGAAAAAATCCTCGATTGAGCAAGCATTTGACCCATGTACACAGCAGGTATTAGCGGTGCATTGGATGTTAAAAACAACAGAACCCATTGTCGGTTTTCAGCCTGTTGTAATACACACAATGCATACGCCTGTACGAATGCTGTTACAGGGAAAAATAAAAGGAGTTTCCTCACAAAGATTAGCAAGATGGCTAGCGGACATTCAGGCTCGTGAACTCACAATAGTAAACACACGAATTTTGCCACATCTGCTCGGAGATGTTGAGGGAAATCCACACACGTGTGAACCAGAACAGGAGGCACAAAGCCTTGTTTATGACCAGTTACTACCAGGCCAAATCCCGGTGTACATTGATGGTTCTCGATTTTGTGAAGATGGTCATTTCTATGCTGGCTGTGCAGTGTGGACCCCTCATCTTCCCGATACAGATGCAAAGCAAAAGCTGTTGTTTAAATTACCATCTAATTTATCCGCACAAGAAGCTGAACTCGTTGCTTTGTTAGAAGCGATTAAGGCACACCCTGACCCGCTCTGTGTTTATACTGACAGTCGTTATGCTTTCGGCGTGGTTACAGATTTTATGGCTCAATGGCAATTAAGAAATTTCCTCACTTCTGCCGGAGCGCCGATAAAACATTTTAACACGATAACTGCGATTTGGAAAGCTATAAAAGAGCGAAAAACCCCGATTTCCGTTGTGAAAGTGCGTGCACACATCAACAAAAATCCTGATGTGCATGAGAAAAATAATAATATTGCTGACCAATTAGCGAAGCTAGCAGCAGTGAAAGGTGATAAATGGATAACTGAAACACCCTCTGTGTCTGTAGCAAGTGCGGCTCAAGTCACACCTATTGACCTCAAACAGTATCAAAAGGATCTGTGGGTCTCTGATGGGGAACTTGTACCTCACTTGAAACATGATAAGATGGTGAAAATAATTGAAGGCATGGTAATCCGAGATGAAAAGTTTGTTGTCCCAGAAGCGCTTCAAAAACCAATAATCAAATTGTATCATGATTATGCGCATGTATCAGCAGCAAAAACGACACAGTTGGTACAAAAGCAGTTTTGGTGGCAAGGCATGACAACTGACATTGAAAGATGGTGCAACACCTGTCTGGTGTGTGCCACAATTAACCAGGGAAAATTAGGTCGGACTAATCTACGCAGGCCAGTACCACCAAAGGGACCCTGGGAGTCCTTACAATTAGATTTCATTGGTCCGCTTCCAAGTGCCAAAGGGGGGTATCGCTATTGTCTCGTGATAATTGATAAATTCTCAAAATGGGTTGAAGCAATTCCCACTCGCAATAACACCGCAAATACAGTGGCACGTGTGATGGCGAACCAAATCATCCCTCTTTGGGGAGCACCAATTCAAATCGAATCTGATCAGGGGACTCATTTTACTGGACAAGTTATGAAAAGTATGTGCAAAATGCTGAACATCAAGCAAAGATTCCACATTCCATATAGACCACAGAGTTCTGGAATGGTTGAACGTGCTAATCGCACCATCAAAGAAGGTATATCTAAGCAAATAGCCCAACATCAAAACAAGTGGATTGATGTTTTGCCTACTGTTCTGACTGTTATGCGAGCAACCCCATCAAAAGCAACAGGTGTTAGCCCGTATGAGCTAATGACGGGAAGGGTGATGAAGTTACCCATTGACCCAGAAATTTCTCCAGCCGACTTGGGGCCTCTCATGCTCGCAACACAGCAGACAGTGTTGGTGCAGTTGCAAGAAAGATTGAAGGTGTTGCACGCCCAGGCTGACTTGAGACGACAACAGTCAGACCTGACAAATGATGCACAATTTAACCCAATCTCTGAAACAAAATTTTCAGAAGGAGACACTGTGATGGTACGCGTCTTTATAAAACAAAACGCATTTTCTCCTAGATGGCACGGGCCCTACGAGGTTAAAGCAGTTTGCAACAGCTGCGTGGCCGTGACCATCAAAGGAAAATTAAGATGGTACCACATGTCCCAGTGTAAACTGTTTAAAGGTTCTTTAAATTAATTATGAGCTTTCTTTTCGTAGGACAACCACTGCAATTCCATGGAGGCCAGATGCAAGGGCAGTATCCGGACCCACCTGCATTGAATTGGGACAACGTGTTACACTCACACACACCCTAGGATGCGGGAGATGGGTATGGAAGTATACAAAGGGACCATCCACACCGTACATTCCAATTACATACAAAGATATAGTCGTGTGGCCCCCCGGATTAGCACCGGAACCAAATTGTGTAACAAAAATCTGTTGTAAGACAGGCTCAACCCATCTCCCAGACACAAACAACACAGGTTACACACTTGCACCCAAATCTCACCACAACAATACTGCTTGGTATCAACTCAAAGAATACCCATATTCAAAAATTGGTAATATGCACACACTGTATAAAATTAATAATCATGGTGAAGATCCTAAAAAATGTTACTTCATCAAGGATCTAGAACCGACAACATATAGGTGTACACACACTACAACGCATAACGATACACATTTGAAGTTTACTGAACTTCATTTTAATCTCACCAATCCTATACATAAAACTAATTTAAAAACGTTTGTGTGGACTGGACGAAAAGAAGGCACATACTGTGTGGGAAAATGCGAGGCAAATATGGTTAATTATACTAGCCCTCATAATTGCCTATGGACCTTACATCATTGCTTTAATTTAACCACCTGTGGATATAGAAAGCCCACACAGTGTCCAAAATTGTATCCCACACCTCCGGGTGGCTTGATCAAGGGAAATGTAAATAAGACTTTGCTTCATGATGTTAATCTTGTAATATCACATGTGACGTATAACATCTCAAATATTTTGTCTGCTTATGTAGAACATTGTGATCTTAAGGATAAAACCTATACATGGCTACAGTCACGCATCGATGATTTAGTTTCTGATTACAAAACTAGGCTTGCAGTCCAAATTCCAACTGCTCGCACCAAACGAGACCTGTTTGGAAATATAGCAGGCCTTTTTGGTTCAGTTAATTCCATATCTAACACTTACAAAATAACAGGTCAATCTCAATTTTCATCATGGTTGGCAAACCAGGTGGCCACTGGTTTTCAACACATCACCAATAGCAATGAAAACATTATCAAAGCGGTCAGATCTGAAGCGCAGGCGCTTCTGAAGACCAGTCAAACAATTTTTAATCAGACACGTACCCTCGAGCATGACTTAGCCTGTAGACTGTATGCACAAGATTTATTTACTGCAGCAAGACAGGAAATTCTAGATCTCCGTCTTCATAAGACACCTAGACATGTCCTAAATGATCTTATTGAAATTTTAGATCTACATAGATGGCTTACATCAGAAAAAATGAAAAATATTAACTATTCTGAATTATTATCAACATTGATGATGTATACTGGAAATGAGTGTAATGGTTGTATTGGGTTTTTTGCCACTTTTCCTTTAATTCACCCAGACCAAGTTTACCTAAATTCCACTACAATACACTCTATTGGTGTAGTAGTGAAGGATCAGATTATTAAATGGGACCATCTTACGGGATATATGACTTTGAAGGGCATTGAAACCTTGTTTACCACTCGCACCTGTTGTCATGAAACTTCTAGTTACATTATTTGTACATGTAACACATTACAACCTTTTTCTCCTAATGATTCTAAGCTCATTAATGTACAGTCTTTGCATGGACATTCTGATGCTGTTCAAGTGTCTCATACACAGTGGTGCGTCATCAGCGAAATGAATTCCTTCACCTACGGAGGTCTGACATGCCCTGCAAATCACACTTTCTGCTTGGAAGTGAAAGAGGACTTTTCAATGGGTCAGATAAACATCCTGGGGAAGATACCACTGGACATAGACGTTTCTCCTTGGTGGGAGGACACCTTTTATGAACAAAGCACTCAAGATTTGGTAAATACAATGGACTTCGTTGAAAGAATTATTTTGCAGACTGAATATCACCTCAACCAAGCACAAGTGGAAGTAAACCTGGCGAAGAAGACTGCAGAGATTCTGTCCAGCTCCTCTACCCGCTCAGCTCAGTATGCCTACACATGGTGGGATTGGACATTCCGTGGATGCGTCATCGCCAGTGTACTGATCTTTTTATTCACACTCTGCCAATGTTGTTATTTCAGGTGTATTCTCCACACGATGCGCACCTCAACTAACATGGCCATTGCTCTGAGTCCACTGCGAGTACCAGCCTTACAGAAACTGCAAGCATAACCAAGCTGTCAAAATCCATGAAGGAATGGCCTCTAAGGGACTAAGTCTGCCCCAAGTGGCCAAGGGCGGAACTGTAAGGATGGATTTTTCCAAGTCTGAACTCAAGATTCCTATCCTGTAATAAAACAATAAAATTCACTATCTGAAGAGAAGATCTGCGAGAAAAAGTACAGGACAACAGCTGACTCAGTCTCATCTCCCCACCTCATGCTGAGTTTCTCGCCCCTCACATCCACTCCTTCCCCTCAGGGTTCAACTTGTCATGCAAACCTCACAAAGCTCTGTTTGAAGTGACATCAACGTAAATACCTCTGGTGCGATTGGTAAAATGGTTTCTCTCCCACATCAGCATAACAGATAAGAATAAAGAAAACAATGTCTGTTCTTCTGGTGTGGGACGCCTAATAAAAGATATTTTGACCATTTGTCTATCCCTAAAACTAGGTGTGTGACCCTTTTGGGGCACGAGAAAAAGGGTCCGACAAAAGCTACATGAATATTTGGGTGCTAAATGTTTACAGTCCTTTTGTTAGATCTGGTGTATTTAAGGAGACCTGGCAAACCACTCAAGGAAGCATCTGTATCCAGAACTTCCCACACAATCACTGTGTGTCTCTATTTGCCAGGTATGCTGACTCTATGAAACTTTGCTTTCTATATTACATTTTGTAACTATGTTTTATATTTTATGCTGATCAGTTGTGTGATGTATTTTGGTAATTCTTTTAATTAGTAGGTAATCCTGCCTGGCAAGAACAATAAATGTTACTCTTGATTTATTTTGAATCCGTCTGAAATCATTTGTTACCGGTAGATTTATGTGGTCCTCTCGTTTCCGCAATGTTAGTTGCCAGGATAGATCATACTGAAATCGTAGTATATGGAGCCGGGGGCACAATATTAAGGTTTCGGATTTCTGACTATTATGACTTAACATGTTATAGTATTGTGACTAAATCGAATGGCACTTTTATGAGAATAAGCAGGTTGGCGATTCCATAATTGTGTTTTTTAGTAAACGCTATAATTCCTCTGTTTTGATTCTAAACTGGCCAGCTTGTGCCGTTGGAAGTGTTACAGCTGGACACAGTCCATGAGTGACGAGACACCCGAATGAAAGGACAATTGAAATTAAGAGAAATCAAAAAATCAAAGATCTAAATTAATTCATATCTAATTACACAATCAGCGTAACATCAGAAAAATTATCATTAGAGGTTGATTACAATTGGAGTCAGAATAAATTACTAATGGAGTCAGATAAGAATTGAGAATCCAAATTTTATTAAATTAAGATGATTTTACAGAAGCGCCAGAAAGACTTACACGCACAGTCCCTTCGACCGGGCTGTTGGATTCCTCCATTGGGCCGACAGGCGGAGCTTACACCAAAGAGGACATCAGGGCATCGAGGAGAAAGGCCCAGACTTTAATTTCAGACATTTTGAGCCACAGATGTCTTCAATTGCTCTGTCGGTCTCCTTGGTGGCTTTTTCGAACTGCATCAGGGACTGTCCCCTCACTGCCATCAAAATCCCTCAGCAGATCATCCTGGTATGCTTGCAAGATGGACATTGTATGTAAGCAAGCACCAGCCTGATCTGCTGCCATATGTGCTTTTCCCACTAACCCTGATGTAGTTTTTAAAGGTCTAGTGGGTAGCCTTCAGGGACGACACTGAACCAGGGGACAGATAGCTCACAAGTGTCTGTTCAACCCTGGGCATCACCCCACAGCCATATGCTTTCAGCCCCCTTATATCGGAGTAGATTTTGACTTGAGGGCTGAACAAGCGTGATGAACATGGTTTTTTCACAATCTAGATAGCTCACTATGCAGATTGGGAAAAATGGATGGCCAATTGGTGGAGATGATATATTAGGAGCTAGAAAGCGCTCATCCAGCTTGCTTTTAGGACGAGTGCCCTGTTTCTCGGCTTGCCGTTTGATGTTCAACTTAGACACAGCACGAGTTATCATCTCCACCAGCTCCTCATACACTGGGAAAAGAGATGGTGAGTCAAGGAAGTCAAGGAATTTATTTGGTAAAAGTGTTTCCATCATAGTTTATGTGTATGTTTTTGTATCACATAAAAATTGTATCCGACTCATCCGAGCGCATGTGGGTTTTTTTTTTTGCTCATTTTTAGATATTAAGCGCATCTTGGCATTTCCATCCAGCATTTTTTTATGCAATATCCCAAAATGTGCATTCAAATAGGTGGATGGAAACATAGCTAATGTTTTTATGGGACACATATTTCTGTGACATCTGTCAGGTAGTAGGCTAGGTACATTTTATGCATGAAATACATTTCTTTAAAAAAACAAAAACAAACAAACAAAAAAACATATGCTACCCTATGTAGCCCTACCACTTTTCAGCGCTGTGCTTCTTCATTGTGTTCTGTCTGTCTTCTGGTTTGTATTTTCACAGCATGAAGGTAAGATCTTACAGATTTATGAATGAATCACTCGTTTTAATATTTTCCCCGGTCTACTGACATTTGTTATGACATTCGCTTCAAACATTACAATGCTCATGATAACTTTCATTAACTCAAACATAAGTAAATCCACTTCACCAGCGTTACTTTTCGATAGTGATACCATAGAAATATACACGGCTACCACAAAAACGGAAGTTCAAACACAAAATTATAAAGATGACTACATGCTTGTTTCTCTGGCACATAGGGTCTACAACAATTAATGTATACTATGTAATGAATTACTGTATAATAAATTCTTTATTTTTTATTTGTATTCTATTTCCCTAAAGACCTATAATGCAAGTGAACTACTGTAAACACATTTAGGTTATGATAATCTATTGTTGATCTAGCTTACTGTTAAGTCTCATACAGACAACAAACTAATACACAGAATAACTGTAACTGGTATGGAGAGGATCAGTTCATGTGCGCTTAAGGTGCCCATGTACAATGTAATTACATTAATAAGTACTGAGTAATATTAATTAACAACATGCGCTTACTTTATAATTAGGGTTAGGGTTTTGTTTAGGGTTAGTTGAATGTAATTATGCCTAATACTGTTATTATAGTAACTATATGTTAAATGTGTAACAGGGACACTAAAATAAAGAGTTTAAAATAAAACTCCTTAATTTTTTACTTCAAACTGGGGATTGAGTTTAAATTGTATTGTATTGAAAACAAAACCAAAAATGCAAAAAATGGAATGTTCATTTGACAGTGGCATATCTAATCATACATTTTAAATGTTTTTTAATTTACAATTATTGCAGTCACATTTTCTATAAGGGTTTATCTGTGTTTGCTTTAGCTTTGTTTGATTTTTCTTTATTTTTAGCTCAGTTACCTTGGTTTTCACATGGTTTTTCATTGTTTGATTGATTAGCACACATGGTATTCATTGCGATCAGTTTGGTCGGTGTATTTAAGTTCTGTGTTTTCCTCAGTTCATTGTCTGTCTTCATTAGATATTGTTGCGTTGTTTTGTTCTAGTTTTCATATTTTCTGAGTATCTTGTCATTTTGAGTTCCCTTTCACGGGAACTCGAGCTGCGTCGAGTCGCGTTGGGAGCACTTCTGCGTGATTGTGTCATGAAGCGCACGTGAAATCTGTCCAATGGAGTGACGGAATGTCATAGGCGGGTGACGTCACAGACCAGGAAACTATAAAGCACCCCTTCGAACAAAGAATGGCAGCTTCTCTGTCTTCAGCAAGCGCTCTGTGTTTCTGTCTGTGATATTTACTGTTGTTTGTCAAAGTTTATCACCTATATATATATATATATATATATATATATATAATGGAAACGGCAAAACAGCAATTCAGACTGTGTGTTCCTCACTGCCCCCGTTTCATTACGAGTGGGGATACACACGAGCTCTGTGTTGTTTGTTTGGGAGCGGAGCACGCACAGTCATCTTTCGAGGGGGCTGGCTGTGATCACTGCGATAAGATGGCACTGAAAGTGCTTCACTCCCGCCGGGCACTCTTCGAGGAGGGCGCCTCGGCTCGCGTTCCTCATGGTTCGGGTCCCGCTTCTGCCGAGGCAGAGCGGCGGCTCAGATCATGGGGTTCGCAAATGGATCTGGTAGATGGGTTTGAGACGGGTTCTGTGCTTTCTCTGCCCTCACCTGTCAGATCTAGTGCCTTATCTCAGAGAGAATCCGAAGCTGCTGGGCGGGAGCAGAAAAAGACCAGTACCAGCTCCTCGTACAGAGCACAACAAAAAGTTAGCTGGGCCCCACCTCAAGCCAGCAAAGGAGGAGCCAAAGCCTACCAAGGATAGGGACAGGGAACTGATCTGAGGACAGTCATTATCGCGAGGAAGGCTTCGGCAAAGAGGTCCTGATGCCTATGGCGCCAGGCCTCTGGGGGCAGTCCTCATCGGGGAGGAGTGGTGTACACCTCATCACACGGTGCCCACTTCTCCTCTGTGCCCTCAGGGTTCTGCCAACCCTGCCACTTTGTGTGCATCAGGGCGCAGAGCCCACCAGCGGTTTTCTGAGGAAAACCCTGGTACAGTCATACCGGTTGTTTCCTGCCGGTTCGCCGCTTCAGGACACCGAGCTGACTGCCATAATAACACCAGAGGCCAGTCTCGAGAAAATTCAGTTTGGGTCATGCCCGCCCAGGTTCAGCGGGGTTCTCACCACGGTGGTGGATTCCGAGCAGTCTCTGGTATTGAAACAAGAGGTTCTGACACTTTTGCGAAAAGGAGCTATAGAAAGGGTTCTTCCTCCCAGCAAGCAGTCAGGGTTTTACAGACGCTATTTATTTGTTCCGAAAAAGGATGGAGGTCTGCGTCCCATCTTAGAGCTTCGCTTATTCGTCTAAAAGCTCAAGTTCAAGATGCTTACACTCACACACACATCTACACACTCACATCTAAACACAGATTGTTTCTCAAGTCAAGTCCGAGGACTGGTTTGTAACTATCGATCTCAAGGACACCTATTTTTCATGTGTCTATCCATCCTCATCACAGGAAGATCCTGAGATTTGCTTTCTGGGACGAAGCATACCAATATCGGGTTCTTCCGTTCGGCCTAGGTTTATCACCCTGCACCTTTACAAAATGTGTGGATGCAGCTCTGGCTCCTCTGAGACTCCAGGGCATTCGTATATTGAATTATATCGACGATTAGTTGATTCTAGCTCAATCCGAGCTCATGGCGGTTCAACATCGAGATGTCGTTGTCACGCACATCAAAAGGTTGTGACCATCTTGCTCCAGCCCGCATCGCGTCAATTCTATCAGCCGTTAATGGGGCAAAACTAGGCCAGTCACTCACTATCAAACAGTTTCAGAGACTGTTAGGTCTCATGGCAGCTGTGTCCAACGTGATACCTTTTGGCCTGCTGTACATGAGGCCGTTGCAGTAGTGGCTAAGGACCAAGCGATTTTCACCGAGGGGAAATCCTTTTCGTATGATCAAGGTCACGTGGTTATGTCTTCGTGCCTTGGTTATGTGGAAGAAACCTTGGTTCCTTTCCCAAGGGCCCGTGTTGGGAGTTCCTTGTCGTCACGTAATGCTAACGACGGATGCTTCTCTCACGGGTCATGAGTGGTCGCTCAGCTCAGGGTCTGTGGCAGGGTCATATACTTTCCTGGCACATAAATCGACTGGAAATGATGGCTGTGTTTCGAGCTCTCAAACACTTCCTCCCAGACCTGAGAGGCCATCGTGTGTTGGTCCGTACAGAAAACACATCAGTGGTCTCTTACATCAACCATCTGGGGGGTCTGAGATCACGACACTTGTGCAAATTAGCTTAGCAAATCCTCCTGTGGGCTCATGGGAAACTACTCTCGCTGAGGGCAGTTTAGATCCTGGGGCATTTAAATCAGGGAGCAGTCATCTTGTCGAGGCAGGGGCTGTGGCCCGGGGAGTGAAGACTTCACCCCGAGGTGGTGGAGCTCCTATGGGAGAAATTCAGTCATTCAGAAGTAGACCTGTTTGCAACTCAGGAGACAACTCACTGTCCACTATGGTTCTCCCTCACTCATCCAGCTCCACTGGGGCTGGATGCTATGGTTCAGGCGTGGCCGAGGTTCTTCTTGGTGTGGAGAACGGCAGTTTGAGCCTGTCAACTGTTCTGTGGGTTCAGTTTTAGAATTTCTGCAAGAGTGATTTTCAGCAGGATTATCTCCATCTACTCTTAAAGTCTACGTGGCGCCCATTTCTGCTCACCATGTAACTGTGGGTGATGCATCTTTGGGGAGAGATCCTATGGTGACAGGGTTTCTTTCTGGTACTCTGAGGCTTAGGCCTGCGCAGCGGTTTAGGACACCTGCATGGGATTTGACCATAGTGCTCGAGGGCCTGGCCATGGCTCCCTTTGAACCTCTGGAGGAGGTTTCAGAGAAATTCCTCATCTTGAAGACTTTTTGAAGACCTTTTGAAGATTTTTCTTCTGGCTATTACATCCTTTAAAAGAATTGGAGATCTTCACGCCCTTTCAGTGGCTCCTTCATATCTTGAGTTTGCACATGGTATGGTTAAGGCTTTTCTTCATACAAAGCCGGGATATGTACCGAAGGTCCCCTCTGCTTTGCCCAGTTCGGGCCCTAGATGCTTACGTTCACAGAGCTGCCCTGTGGCGTAAGTCAGATCAATTGTTTGCCTTCCTGACCCGCTTCTAAGCAGAGAATGAGTACGTGGGTGGTTGAGGCCATCTCACTTGCCTATGAGTCGGTCGGACAGCCTTCACTTTTGTGAAGTGCCCATTCCACTAGGAGTATGGTGGCCTCTAAAGCTCTTCTGTCAGGAGTCTCTCTTCAAGGTGTTTGATATGCGGCAGGCTGATCCTCTCCGCACACTTTTGTCAGGTTTTATAGCCTTGACTTAAGCTCTACTCCGGGGTCTTCGGTCCTCTTTTCTTAACTCCACAGTCGGGGCTTTTGGTATTATGGCGACGTGGGTATGAGGTTTCCAATGCGTCTCGATGCAGCTCGAGTTCCCATGAAAGGGAACGTCTCAGGTTACGTATGTAACCCTGGTTCCCTGAATAGGGAACGAAAAGCTGCATCGCGTTGCCACACTCCCTGCAAGCCCCCGAGTGCTTTGCTTCAGCCAATCAGAAGCTGCCATTCTTTGTTCGGAGGGGTGTTTTATGGTTTCCTGGTCTGTGACGTCACCCACCTGTGACTTTTCGTCACATCATTGGACAGATTTCACATGTGCTTCATGACGCAATCACGCAAATGCGTTCCCAACGCGTCTTGACACAGCTTCTCGTTCCCTATTCAGGGAACCAGGATTACGTACGTGACCTGAGACGTTTTTACTTCATTAAAGAATTGCTGCACCTAGATCCTGACTTTTTTTATTATTACCTGCAACCAGCGCTAATGTTTACTGCTGTAAGGTGAAATTTTGCTGGTGAAATCCAGCATTTCCATAGGAATCCATGCAATCTGCAATTTCTTGTGAGGGCGAAAGATTTCTTCACGCAGATTTCACATCATGTTCAAGTTGGTCATGCGAATTTACCACGTTGACCACCGGAAGCTGCTTTGTTTGAAAGTGATTTCTATGTGAGCTGTGCTTCATACATTGCTACACTATTGACAATGGACCTTTTTGCCTGCCTTAAGGTTTTAAGATGACAATGAAACCAAAAATTGGCCTGCTTTAACACACATTCCATCTCTTATTTTGTGTGATTTATTAGTGCACATAATTCCAAATCAAAAAATATATTGCCTTCAGAAAATTTCATCAAAATTTAATTACTTGCTCAGCTGCCAAAAAAGAGGAATGTTTTTTTAGAGTTATATCAAGATTCATTCAATTCCTAATGGGTAAAATGAAGCCAAAATACATAACATTACAGAAGTAAAGTAGGTTACGAATGCTGTTTCATGTTGACTTTAAAGCTTTGCACAATCTCTGCATCACTGAATTATTTTGATAGCATATGTGGCACGTTTAATTACTTCACAAAATGCTGTGGGCAAAAACACTGAACTGTGAACAACCGTCACCACAGAATCCAGAACACATATGATATGCCACTTTTGATGCTTTGATGTTTTTAAACGGTGAGATTATTCTCTTACATCATCAAACGGAGAGACTCATTAAATATTCATTCAATTTCTAGTTTGTATATGTCATTAGTGCCTCCCAAATGCTGGTTCCTGTGGGAAATTTCAACAGCGAGGAGATAATGTTGCATTGGAATAGTTGTTCTGAGTGATATAAAGGGCGATTATAATCTTTTATATATCTGAACTGAGAGCGTGAGATAGTGGGACCTGTCTACAGAGAGTTGTCGAAATTAAAATCGATTTTTAGATTTTATGATTTTGTTTTTATGGTTGTTTTCCTTCAAATGTTTAGCCTGTTTCTTTGGTCATTTTCTGTAAACTGCACAAAAACCTTACGTATATATCATGTTTTTTAAATTAACACTGAAAATAATACTTTGCATAAGATAAATGTAGGATCATTAAGATGTATTATAATATTGAATAATATTGTAATATAATGAGTAGTCATTGTATTTTAAATGAAATAATCAAAAGGGAACCACCATTGAAAATAATGAGAATTACTAAAAACAAAGAAACAAACAAATTAGTTAATGTTAACGTTATTTTATTTAGTTTGTGCAATTTAGCTTGTAGAGTACATCAAAACATCATCAAGATGTTTCCCACAGACTTTATTTTACTCATACATTGAAAAACCCTGGGTAACACCTTAAAATAAGGTTCATTTGTTAACTTTAGTTAATGTATTCACTAACATGAACCAACCGTAAGCAATACATGAGTTACTGTATTTGTTAATCTTTGTTAACATTAGTTAAAATAAATAAAGCATTTCATTGTTTGTTCATGTTTGTTGACGGTGCATTAACTAATGTTAACAAATACAACTATTGATTTTTAATAATAACAAAATTTTGAAATTAACATTAACACGAATAAATGCTGTAGAAGTGCAGTTAATTATTAAATATTGTAGTTATAATGTTAACTAATGAACCTTATTTTAAAGTATTACCCAAAAATTCATGACAAGCTCAAATTTTTTGACAGGCATGTTTCCAGGCATCCAATGAAGATCATAAAAATCCACGGCTTATTCTAGACACATCTGCAGGAAATGATTCGGGTTTATCAAGATTAAGTTCTTCATCAGATATTGCTTTCTTTTAACATTCCCAAAACATTTGTTTTAATGGGAAGGACCTGCAGCTTTAGGCCAAGGGATACAAGTTTGCTGGTTTGCCAAAACAGAAAACCCTGCAGCCCCCAACAATAAATTTACATTTAGTCATTGTAAACTTACATTTAGTCAACACATTGGGAGGTCAATGGAATGTTGTCCCGATCCAGAACAGGGTCTTCAGGGTCTCGTTGTCGAGGAGGCTGGTGATGGCTAGACAACGGAAATTTGTGACAAACGGAAAAAAAATAGTGGCTGTCCTGAGCCGGTTCAGTCTTCTGTCATATGTGGTTGCAAGGAAGGCAGACGAGGAAGATGAGTACGATCCAAAATGTAGCTTAATACATAAAGATCCAACAGAACAGGCAGCAATACATAGCATTGACGAGACCGAACAGAGACTGAACATGAGGGTACAACTTAAGTAGCGCACATAAGGATGATAATGACAAGACACGGCTGACACATATGAACTAAAAATGATAGTAATCGGGGAGACAGGTGAGTCGCAGAAAACAGAACAAAGGAACATGTGACAGACACAAACAAACTGAAAGTTCAATGAAACTGAACATAATGGTGACCCAAGGGATCTGATCATAGTTAAGAGAATATATAATTTATGGTTAATTCATAATCAGGAAACATGGTAAGTCAAATTCAGGATACAATATCGCACCCATCATGCATTTACACAAGTTTTGCATGTATCATCTGGTCATTCCATTCATACAGAACAAATGATGTTTTCTAATAAAATAGTATGAGTAATATGGTTGTGTGCTCTTCTTTAATAATTTATGGAAGGTGCATTGTATTGCTGTTGGTCCATTAGATCAGAACCAAAACCACTGAAATGTAATAAATACAAATATTAAAAATGGTTACAAATAAAAATAATTGTGAATCTTAAAATGAAAATACAGTGGAGCATAGCTGCTACATATGGTGCTGTGAAAGAGAGAAGATTCAACACTGTTTCCGTATTTACATGCACACATGGCCTTGTTGTCCAGTCATGTGTGAAAAAACAGAAACCATAAAACACAGACCTACACCGTGACGAAATGTAATTCATGGTGTGCGTGTGTGTGTGTTTGTGTGTGTTTCCCGCATAATCTTCTCTTCAAACTCAGCCATGTTTTCTGGAGATCACTCCTGCCATTGCATCCGTTGTGATGTTACCATGGCTACATTCTCTCCACTGAGGTTATTTTTAGTATCTGCGAGCTCTCACCGCAGGCAGACACGTTCTGTGAGAGAGGAAGGCCGCTGAGCCAAGATGGCAGCTACAAAGAAGAATGAGGAATATTGTGGCTGTGAATTTTCTGTTTTGTCTCCGCTAAAGAGGATTATGTGTTTGGAATAGCAGCAGTGTTCTGTGTTGAAACAAAGAAAAGAGACTGTAAATACTGTTGTGATGTGGGTATCACAGCTCAAGCAAAGCACTGAGAATGCACACTATAACATTACTTACAGATTCTCGATGAATTTTGGTTTTAGATCACTTCTTTGTGGTGTAGATATTTGAACTGTTCCTTCTACATTCTAAAAAAATAATTTTCCAATTTTCCATAATTTTAACTTCTTAAAAGAACCTTTGCTTTCTTAGTGTGAAGAACATTTTAAAGCTCTAAAGAACCTTTTTCCACTATAAAGAACCTTTTGTGCAATGGAAAGATTCCATGGATGTTAAAGATTCTTCATGGATATATGAATATATTTTCATGCCCTCATCATATCATCTTAATTTACTCTATAAAATATACAAAACTGTTAAACATTTAAATCATATTAATTAGTTTTCTCTTAACCAGTATCATAAATAAATGCACATTGTGAAAAAATTCACATAATTTCAGTAGATTTATATGACAATAATACTGTATAATAATAATAATGCTGTGTAATCAGCTGAGCTGGTCCCAGATTTAATTTACAGCCATGCAAGATCAGCAGGCTGCTGGTTATCAAAGCAATCACTGTAGTGATCTTTCACCAACAGAGGGGGCTGCACTGATTAGTTGCATGCTGCTACTTTAAGCATGAAGAAAATCAAAATCGATAATTCTTGTTTTTTTAATGGAATATTGCAATATTTATTATAAATGATTTATCCGTACACATCATTGTTGGGCAACCTGTCACTCACCACCAATACCACCAATAGCAAACCACAACGATCCAATCAATTTTGCATGGACAAAATCAAGTCCCACCCTACATTTATTCTTCTTCCAGAGACAGTTTCACTCAGCTATATGTTATAATAGGGAAGAAAAGACTATCGCAACAACCACAACTTTAACCAAGAGCAGAGCACTATTTGAGATGTTTTATCAGTTTCAATCTGATATGAACTATTCACATATTAATTATTAATTTTAACATAACAGGGCCTGAATAGCACGCAGGATTGATTCGTATACAAATTTAGGGTGGGTTCACACTTGTAGTTCGGTTGGTTTGGTTCGTTTGGTCTGGATCAAAAAACAAAAACAAAGCATATAGTCCTGGTCCGCTGAGCGTTCACACTGGCATTTTTAACAGCGAACCTTAAGTTACTGAACCAAAGGCATAGGGATACGGTCACAACCTGATTAGTCGGCTTTTATGACGTATATTTCGTGACGGAGCTTGCTTACCGAACATTCAAAACAATGCTGTGTGCTGGATTAAATGCGATCATTTTATGTGTGTACATATGCTTTATTTTTACCAGCTAAGAACTCATGAAGAGGATTTCCTCTGTTGTATGCAGAAACAAATATTGATGAGGCACTTTACCTCCTCGTTGCTCCACGTTTGCCCTCTACTCATTTTGGATACACCGATCTTTCCGAGTCGTCAAATCAGCTGACTTGTAGTGTCGCATCTTGTGACATCATGTCCTCTTTTTGGTTTGTTTACATGTCTTTGGTCCGTGTTGCGTTCATATATAAATCGAACCGCACCAGAGTTCATTTGGAAGTGGACTGAGACCCATCTTTTTAGCAGTCTTGGTCCGCTTGTTTTGTCCGCACCAGGGTTCGGATGGCAGCGTTCACATATGTTCAAACGAACCATACTAACTGAGGATTCGCACCAGGGTTCGTTTTAATCGAAACAAACATGACAAGTGTGAACGCACCCTTAAATGCTCCCGAAAGCTCTGCTGCCACAGTGAATTCCACCAAGTACTTCTTAAACACTGTACTGTATTCCACGAAGATGAATATACACCCCGATATATGAATAATTAGAAAAAAAATCAACTAAACATTTACACTTACAAGAATTACATAAAATAAAAGCACAGTTTGTGATCAAAATAACAGGCCTCATTAGGGATGGTAAAAATCCTCTCCAAAAGCATAAACACAATGACATTTGAAATACGTTCTCATATTTATTTTGTTTTATTTTTGTAATGTTTTTTAATAAAGTCATAAGCATAATATCAGAGCAGATCTGTCATTTTGCATCTGTTAACTGCCTAAGAATGATTAATCATTTATGGAATTAAGTATTATAACTTCCACTGTGGGTCAGGTCTTTTAATTGTAGACTCTCAGAAGTTCGAAATTTCTTTGTTTTGACAAAATGTGACACCAGAGATCAATAAGGATTGCTGATTATAATTGTCCAATTTCAAATTCTATTTAGCACTCTACAACTGTATGGCACAGTTTTGAATACAGAATATTTGTACTTGCTCAGTAATGGAATTTCTATTTCACTGTGTATAAAGTGCTGAGGAAGATCTGGAGCTGAAATCACAATAGACTGGGCTATCAATCAGAGGAGAGTAGAGCCATAATAAAAGATTGGGGCATCTGACCAAAACAAAATTGGGAACCTTAAATTTAGCATAAAAGGGTCACTTTAATCATTAAAGATTTGTAATTTTACTTTGTCTAGTCTTTGGAGGCTATATATATTTGAGACATTTACACACAAACATTTACAAACATTTTTTTATATCATTATGTTTTTTTTTAATAATAGGACTAAAGGCATTAAAATTAATTCAATCATGAGTAATTATTTTAATGAATTGACAACCTTATTTGACATAATGTCATTGAACTAGACAAGCAATTAAAAAAAAACTGAGAAATTTAAAAATATCCCCTGGAACAGGAATTGCAAATGATATTCCCTGAGGTCTGCTGTCACTGCCCTTTGTGCAATATGATAAGGAGAACCAGCATTACCAATGTCACAGTGATGTTCTCTCTTTGGATCTGTTATGCTACTATATTAGTGTTTCTCCTGGTTTCTCACGGTTCCGCTGAGACAGAGATAGGAAACCCAGCAGGGATCATCGAGTAAACCCATCACATGAGAGGTCAGATATTTCCATGTTTGTTACTTTCTCACGCAGACACAAATGTCAACAATCTTTCTCCGCCTAAGATAGAGAGTCTGAAGACATTTTTCATTCTGCCACTGTAGTAATAGTCTGTGGCTATGCAGGATAAATTAGCTTTTTTTTCCCCTTTAAAGGTGAAGTGTGCAATTTCCCACTGGCAAAATTGCAAACAAAATTTAAAATATGTAAAGTAAATAAGTAAATAAAGAAACTAAGTAAGTAAAGTAAGTAAATATACTTTAATAATTAGTGCTGCTTTCCTGTGAAAAAGGAAAAAAAGAAAGGTCCCTCTATTACATTAGGATTTGGTTTAGGGTTGGTATATTCATGTTCATCAGTTACAAAACATTCAATATCCAGTGTCATTGTACATCATTAGCTATACATCAAAGTTGCAAAATTAACTTATGCACACAAGTTGAATATTGCATAAAACATTTGGGAATAGAGCAGCGTTTCTATCCCATGTGTTCAAGAGAACTAAATCGTCACTTTCTTGGAAATTGGCGTGAAATGTCTGCTTTAAAAAATGGAAGTTGCTGCAATCGGGGAAGAAACTGTGGCTCTTTTTTCCCTCTATCATAAATGACTTGCATCTCAGAGCATGCAGATGAAACACAATAAATGCTGTCATGTTTTTTATAAATTATGCGCATCTTGGCGTTTCCATCCAGTGTTTTTAATGCAATATCCCAAAATGCATATAAAAATATTAGGATGGAAACATAATGACCTCAAATCTGGTGCAGTGTGTCCTTAGATGACATATTAGAATATTATGTGAATAGATCATTTGAGTACAGTATATCTGATTATAATGCTAATAATATTTGACATTTAAAAATAACTATGTTTTTAATTTTTGATCATTTTATTGTTATCATTCTTATTTTACTGTAGTTTTATCTTATTTTATTCTTTTTTGCTCTACTATTGTGCTTTTTTTTGTTTTGCCTCATTTGCTTTTTAGGACCTAAGTCACATGATTTCACATATAAAAAAAAGTATCACACTGAATAAATAGAATTAATTAAAAAACAGTATATTTACTTGCAAAGAGTGAGCTTAAAAGTAGTTCACCCAGTATTGGGTAGATTTAGAGCTGAGAATGCTTTGCAGAATACCTTTGTCAGGGTGGGTTGGTCTCCCTGGAGTCTCATTTACAAAATATTGGCTCAGCCGAACTGTCTACACATTGATTTAGTGCCGTCCTAAGATACCTATGTCCCAGCCTCTCACATCGCCATGGCAACCCCTCAGTGCAAGGTCCGCTGATGTTGTACTACTTGATACAAATATCAGTTGGGGTCTATGCATACAGATCAGCACTCAATGGTGGCTTTGTCAAGTAGCTGTTTTAAGATTAAACAACCTCAAAACCTCAAGAATCGACATCAGCTGCTGTAATTGTGTACGAAGCTTTTGAATGGCATAAAAGTATACTTTATTTTCTCTGTGCCTGGGAAGGCCTCATGCTATTTTGAGTATTCTGAAAGGGTTTTTATAGGTTAAAGAGCATGAAATTCTTCATCTTTTAAATATTACAACAGGCTTTCTAAAGAAACATTCATATTTGTAGTGCTTACATATTTTCCAACTTGCTTTCACCCAGTGCTGTTTATCTCAGAATCCCAAGGCCACTTATCTTGAGCTTTAATATGCAAACATGTATGTTATGATAAGAATAATTGGGACTTCAATGAATTTCACCTTCCACTTTCAAGGTTTTGTCCACTTTTATGTGCTGTAATTGAGTGCAAAAACCTCAAACCTCAAAACCTCAACCTCATCAGTCTTATTCACTAACCACCAGAAATCCATTTTAAATAGCTGCTATATGCACTGAAATAGTGCCAACATCTCCCTTCTTAGTAAATTAGGTTTATTTAGGTTCATCTCACCACAAAATGTATTGTATTCACATCTTTAAGGTAAAACTTTATACTTTCTTTACATTTTTAAATTTGGTGTGTGAGTTATAAATGATAAAAAAGCACAATTGAACGAATGGGAGTTGGACAACTGGGAACATTTTCCTTGGTCCTGTGATGATGTCCCACTAAGGTCCTATAGCTTTTAAAACTGAGCGTAGGAAGAGGGGGCCCAATAATCAAAAAATCTTGTCCTGGCCCAGTGAAATTGAGTGAATCCCAATCCTAAGTATTAAACCAGCTATAAAGCAGCTCTGGAGAAAACAGTGATGTCATCATCCAGCTCAGTTCAATTCTAACCCAATAGTGTCAGTCAAATCAATAATATTGCCATTAAGTGTGCCCAAGCAAGCAAGTCAAAAGGCGACAGTGGCAAGGAACCCAAACTCCATCGGTAACAGAAATGGAGAAAAAAAAACTTGGGAGGAACCAGGCTCAGTCGGGGGACCAGTCCTCCTCTGGCCAAATGAACAAACATGGTGTTTGTAGATTGGTTCATTCAGAATATTACATCCAGTTCCTTCTGCTTGAAGATCAGGATACATTACACCAGCATTTGGTGGGAGGAGAATCTAAACCAGAAAAGAAGTACACATTTGCAGTTTGTTTAGTGTGGAAAGATCGAAGAATTGCCCATTGTCTACTTGGGATTTCACAGAAACTTGTAATGCATGATCTAAAACAACATGCTGAAAAATATAATATGTAAGGTTGCTGATTTTTCTCATTTTATCCTCAATGCATTCCAATCATGCTCTGACCAATCAGAGCAGAGTAGACCAATCACAATAGAATAGGCAATCTAACCAATCAGAGCAGACTCTCAGAAAGGTGGGGTTTTAAAAGAATTTTTTTTATACAACAGTTTCAGACACTTTGAGAAAAGAGCAGATGCTATAGTGCATATTATGAGAGTGCTTTTTAATCTTGATGCATATTGTAGGAGACCTCCAAAACAAAATTAGGAACCTTTCATATGCATACTAGGGGAATTTTAAGGCTATTCTGTTTGTTATAGGATATTTATATAGGAACTGATTCCTATACTTAATGCACTATATATTGCATGCTTGTTCAGTATTTTTCAATGTCTAATGTCAACATTTGAACATTTTCCTTTTCTGGGCATGTCATAAAAAGTAACATAACATTCACCTTTCCATTTCACTGCAGCTCTAAAATTGGTGTATCCCCTGTCTTCTTAGAATCAGCTTTTATATTTAAACAGACTCTGTGAGATGACTGATCTTTTTCATTCACTGGTTGGATGTTTCGTTTTGTTTTTTATCATGCATTATCAGTAACATTAATATTGCACTTTAACTCATTAACAGGGCAACTGAAGAAAAATGTGAACAAAATTACTTTTCTTTCTGATGTCAGAAAAATACACATGAAATCTGATGTTCACAAACACAATCAAAATTGCACTTATGGTTTGAAAATGTATTTTTGAGAAAGTATTTCTGGCATCATGGTGACATTGAAATCATTATTATAGCAAATTATGTAGACATACCAATTTTTGACAAAACTGTATGAAAAAAAATGGATCCGAAAATGACAGACAGCCCTAATTATTTGCATCTTTGAGAAGTTCTTCTATGGATTCTATGGGTCTTAATCGCTTCTGTCTCTTCATGTAATCCCAGATTAATTCATGGTGAATGTCCACTACTCTGCTCATTGCCACTGTCAATGCTAAAATACCTCCAAATAACAGCAACCTTAGGGTGATCACATTTGTAGTTTGATCCAGACCAAAAAAAAAAAAAGAAGAAAGAAGAAAATAATACATTTTGTCCTGGTTTGCTTAGTGTTCACACTGTAATTTTTAAGACCGAACCCAAAGATTCAAAAAACAAAAACATATTTTGTGACAGAACTTAACAAATATCGGGTTTATAAAATGTCTAAACGAGTCAAAACAGTGGCACAAATTCTTCCATTGCATACAAATGAAGATCTGTTGCAATATTCATATTTCAGTCAAACTGCACCAGAGTTCATTTGGAAGTAGACCGAGACCTACCTTTTCAGGGCTCTATGTCCACTTGTTTGGTGCACACCAGAGTTCGGATGACAGCGTTCAACCTTAATCAAATGAATTGCACTAACAGCTCAGTTCAGTTCTCATATATCTGCGTCAGTACATTCAGATCAATAATACTGCTGAATATTAAGCGTTCCCCAACTAAGCGAGTCAGTGGCGACAGTGGACAGGAACCCAACCTCCATCAGGTGACAGAATTGTGAAAAAACCTTGGGAGAGACCAGGGTCAGTTGTGGGTCCAGTTCTCCTCTGGTCAACGAACGAACACTGTGTGATTATGTTTCATCACAACAAGTTAGAATTCAGATCGAGATCGGTAGCATTAAAATATTCATCTAGTTCCTTTTGCTGAGGATCTGTCCCGATAGTTGTCATGTTGATGAGGCCTTCACAGGGGATTGCCTAGTAGACACGGTCTCTGGTGACAATCAGGGCTGCGTTGTGGTTGTGTCTAGCTGCAGGTCACCCATCTGATCTGGTTATGGACTGGATCAGGCTGACTACAGATGATGAGATGGATGAGACAGACAGACTAATATTAGTATAGATGCCATTCTTCTTATGATGTAGCGAGTACATTGGGCGTTATTAGTATAGTTCTAGTTGACCTAATTTATGCAGCCTAACAAAAATTCAATTGTTCTGAATAATAGAAATGGATGGTGTGTTATGTGTATGCCAGGTTAAAGAGATGTGTTTTTAGTCTAGATTTAAACTGACAGAGTGTGTCTGCTTCCTGAACAATGCTAGGAAGACTGTTCCAGAGTTTGGGTGCTAAATAGGAAAAAAATCTACCGCCTGCAGTTGTATTTGATATTCTGGGTATTATCAACTGGCCAGAATTTTGAGATCGCAATAGACGAGAAGAATAGGCTATAATGCGTTAAGAACTCGCTCATGTACTGAGGAGCCAAACCATTTAGTGCTTTGTAAATAATTAGCAAGATTTTAAATAATAGGGAGCCAATACAGTGTTGACAGAACCGAGCTTATATGGTCATACTTCATACTTCTGGTCAACTCTGGTTCCAGTAAGAACTCTTGCTGCTGCATTTTGGACCAGTTGAAGTTTGTTTATTAAGCATCCAGGGCAACAACCCAGTAGAGCATTAAATAATCTAGCCTTGAGGTCATGAATGCATTAACTAATTAACTAATGTCTTATTTCAGATTTTTAAGATGGAAAATAGAATTTTTGAGTCTATTCAAAAGAATGTTGTGGTCGATAGTATTGAATGCAGCACTAAGATCCAGTAACACTAATAAAGAGATACAACCATGATTGGATGATAAGAGCAAATTATTTGTAACTCTAATGAGAGAAGCCTCAGTAATGAGATACGGTCTAAATCCTGACTGGAAATCCTTGCAGATACAATTTCTTTATAAAAAGTAACATAATTGTGTATAATTTTTCTAGTATTTTTGACAGAAAAAGTAGATTCAAGATCTGTGTGAAATTAACTCTCTAGGATTAAAATGCATTTTTGTTTAAATAAGAGGTTTAATAACAGCAAGCTTAAAATCTTTTGGTACTGTATGTATACTAATGACAATGATGAATTAATAATATTAAGAAGAGGATCTATGACTTCTGGAAGCATATCTTTCTGTAGCTTCATCATTATAGGGTTTAACATACATGTTGATTTTGATGATTTAACAAGTTTAGACAATTATTCCTCTCATTGCAAAGAATGAATGTAATTGTTTCTCAGGGGGTCTATAGCACGAAGTCTGATGCGAAACTGTAGTAGACAGTTGCATGGTTATAATATTCTCTGTAATAGTTTCAATATTGTAAGTAAAGAAATTCATAAAGCCATCACTGCTGTGCTGTTTGGAAATGTCTGAAATTTTTCACTTATGTACCTTAGGGTCCTCCCCCAGTAATAAGTACTTTACCTTTTTTTCTGACAGTAAGAGAGTCAAAAAGCAAGCAGATGTAAAAAAAAATTTTTAAGGCCTTTCTGTATGCAATAACACTTTCCTTTCACGAAATGCGAAATACCACTAGTTTTGTTTTCTTCCAGCTGCACTCCATTTTCCGGACTGCTCTCTTGAGGGCCGAGTGTGTTTGTTATACCACGACTATTTTCCTTAATCTTCTTTGAGTGCAAAATGTTTAAAATGATGGAAAATAGAGAGTCAACAGTTTCTAGTGCAACATTGAGTTCTTCTAAGCTAAGGAGTAGAAACTGGTCAGAAAGATTATTTATAAAGCAATCTATAGTGGTAGGAGTCATAGTTCTACCATATTTGTAACAGGGAGTTGGATTTGCAGCCTTGGCTAAACGGAGTAACTAGAGTTTTAATCGAACCAAACCTGCCAAGTGTAAACACACCCTTAAAGAGGGTGAGATCAGACCTCTATGTGGATCAAAACTTCTGTTGTTATCACTCCTGGTTCATTCAAAAATCTCATTGATTTATTACAATATTTGCTAAAGGAATCTTTGAAAATCTAAAATTTATATTTCTTTCTGGCACATTAAACAAAAGATACAGTATACTAGGGCTGCAAGATTTAATCGCACAATACGAAAAATAACATTGAACTTGACCACGATTATCGAATCCGTACATTGGAAAAAGCAACGCACGTCAAACATCTTTCTAGACATGAGAAGCATTTATTATCATCTTGTCCAAAAAAAGACAACATTTAATAACGTGTTTTTACTCCAAACTAATGACTGTTGAGCATCTTCTGTGAGACGATGTGATTTCTTACACAAGAATAAGGCAGTCGTGTGTTTATTAGTCATGTTTAATAAGTCAAAGCGTTTCTGATCAAATCTTCTGTTTATTTAGCTACAGTGATATGACGCGTTATCTTCTTCTGCTGCAGGACCTATTTTGAGTTTCTGCGCAAGAGTGCCCTCTGGCTTTCAGATGGAGAAGCATTTACTTCTGATCACAAAGCCATACATCTCTGACAAGCTGCGCATTAAATAATCGCAGCCTTTGCCATATCGTGTGCGATAAATTGTGCAGCCCTACAGTATACATAAAAGAAGATACTGGACCGTTTTGTTGTCTGCTGCTGAGCTCTTTAAAGCAGGATTGACTCTGATTGGCACTCGATGTTTTTATTATTCATCATCTGGAAAAATCATTCTGAAAGTGATTCCAATGATATTGTTAAAGACATTGTGTGAATTCTGCTATTCATTTATATTTAAAATCATTTTTAGAACTATGTCTTTATGATCATTGTTATAGTTAATGTCCTTGGTGCAAAAAAAAAAAGAAAAAAGAGAGAAAAGCTGAAGTCTAGAAAAGCAATACTGTCTGATGAGTTGTCTTTCATCACACTATATCAATCCAGCATAAAGTACATAAACCCACAATCTGTGATGCCAACTGTCTACTCTGTAGAATCTGTAATGGTTTAAACAGACATTCATGGGAGTCTTTAGGACAGATGATTGTTCTTAATTGTCGTTTTACAGACAGAACATGTGGCCCTTTTCAGGCCTAGATGCACTCACATACAGCAAACACAAAAGCCATATAATAATCCTAAACTGTCATGCTCCCATAATGTCATGTAAACACATTAAAATGGGTAATGAACATCAGGACAACAACCTAACATAATATGGTATTTTGAAGTGCAGAGTGCAAGATGCTCTTTGATTTTAATTTCCACTCATCCTCATTCAAATTATTAACCAAATACATATACTTAATAATGCAATCAATAGTATCTAACAATAATAAATAATGTAACCAGAAAACATATCTACAACTCTACACACTAACGGTCAAAAGTTTGGAATCAAATAAGCCTCTTTTTTGAAAGAAGTGCTCACCAAGGCTGCATTTTTTAATCAAAAAATAAAACAAAAACAGTAACACTGTGAATTCTTATTGCAATTTAAAATAACTGTTTTCTATTTGAATATATTTTAAAATGTAATTTATTCCTGTGATCAAAGCTGAATTTCAGAAATCATTCTAATATGCTAATTTGAATTATTATCAGTTATAGGTGTTCAGTTTTTAATAATAGTTCTATCTATTGTCAATGCTGCTTAATATTTTTGTGGAACAAATAAAGAATGTCATGCGGATGCGGATTTGGCCTGATAGTTAATGATTAAACACAAAAGGGTCTTCCCCTCACAGACGCACTGAGAGCTGCAGGCCTGAGGGGGAAACACACACACACACACACACACACACACACACAAAGCAACATGCGCTCTCTGCATTCCTCCAGTCTCTTTGTCCAAGCTGCATACATTATACGCTTGACAGCACATCCTTACCGCGGACAGATGCGTGTGTAGCGCCTGCCATGACAAATTATCATCTAATAGCTCTGAAACATCATTCTGATTGGAGGGCGTTAATATAACGTGTTCTTGTTTTACGTATACTGTGCGTAAACATGCTTCAGATATACGTATTTTGGCGTTTCAAGGCAAACGTAGTTCAAACGCGAATGGAAAACCCCTTGTTCTGTTCGGTTCTGTCAGTAAGGCTATATTTCGCCTAAACGCGCGTGATGCGCTCTCGCTACCTTTTCTAATTAATAATTCAAAAGTAGACGCAAACGTAGTCAACTGCGGGTCAAATCTCAGTAGGCCTGTGTTTGGATTTGGAAACCATTAAGGGGGGTGGGGTCCTGCTTGTTTGTCTTAATGTTCACAGTTGATTTACGTCCATTGTCGAATTCGAAAACAAATCGTTGAACAGATTAATTTTTAAATGATTTGGTTGAAAACATTTGCGAAGTTTCGGAGTAGCCTACCCAGGTGTATATATATATATATATATATATATATATATATGATACACTTCCATAATGTACTTAAAGTGCTCTATTTCTGCGCACTAATTTTGTTCTCAATATACTAAAAAAACAAACACTTGAAGCCTTAGTGTAGGCTACTACAAGTGGTAATCAAATACATTTTTTAAATACAAAGATAGTAGCCTCTGCTAAGCACATTTTAATTCATATTCATGGTGTCTCAAATTATTACAGTTGAGTACACTTAGATGTCCTTAAGATTATCTTAAGAAGAATTTGTAGTATTGTACTAAATTAGTGTGCGAAAATAGAGCACTTTATGTGTGGAAGTCTACTTTTATTTTCAACTGGGTGTAAAAATGTGAGATGGTGAGAATATTGTTAACATTATGAAGGATAGTATAATTATTAGTTCACATTATTATTAATATTATTAACATTATGAAGGATAGTATAATTATTAGTTCACATTATTATTAATATTATTAACATTATGAAGGATAGTACAATTATTAGTTCACATTATTATTAATATTTTATATTTATGATATATAATATATATTTTTCAACAACTGATATTCAGATCTCTGAGAATCTTAAGAGTTACACAATAATAGTTATACAAAAATAATACAACAATCTATATTTCATAGCCTACATTGAAAACAATTGTAAACAGCAAAAAATGAGGCAAAAGTGGGAATGTGGGGAATGTTTTGATCAGTGATTTGCAGTGGTTGCAGATGTAAGGATGGAATGTCTTTGGTGACCGTCTGACTATTCCACCTAATAGTGAAATTCTATAAATAAAATAGTTTTCTTACAAAACTGGGAGCTGCATGAAGCACTCGTGTAAAGGTGCAATCATGTTCGCAAATTTCACAGGGAAAAGGTCTGTCTATTGTTAATTGCATAGTGAGACACAGAAGTCACTTTATACCAAGTAATCTTTTGCTGCATGGTCAAGGCCGCTTGACCAGCTTGAACCATGTTGTGAAATCTGTGTGGATAAATCAATCTCCTGATTGCGCGGATTTCTAAAGAAATTCCTGGATTTCGCAGAAAAATTTGCCAAACAACAGTAAATGTACTCACTTAAAGTCAACATGAAACCAAAGTTGCAATAGTCTGTTCTTATGTGAAACACTGTAGTCGAAGTAAAAATGGCTTCTTGAACAAAAACAAATGTAGGGTGGGACTTCATTTTGTCTATGGGCAATTGACCCTTCGCAAAGATCCCTTTAGTTACTGTTGCTATGTCTGACGAGCCATGCGCTCTCATGCCACACATCATGAAAAATACATCCCAGAGCAAAGAGGACATTGACAACATGTCGGCAGACATATGAAACAGTTTCATATTTAATATATCGTAAATTTTTAAAGAAGGTTAAACAATACCGTATAGTGTCTCTTTAATGTGTCGTGACAGATCGCTGTAGCTCCTTCAAGCGGCTCGTGAACCAACTGTCTCTTCATTCTAGTTCATTTATCAAATAAACATGAATGAACATCAGAAGGAATGTTGTTTCAAGCGGGGAAAGACGTGAGTACACACAATTTTTGAAGTTCAAGTTCACCAACATTGATCTACTAACTCCCCTGACCGCTTTGTTAGACAAAATTGCTGATTCGGAGTTATGATTGGTCAGATCGCCTGTCAATCAAACTATTTGCGAAGGGTCAATTAAATGGGTGAATTGATGTGGTTTGCTATTGGTCAGTCTCACATGAGTGACAGGTTGCCCCACCCTCGCGCCAGCAAACACATTATCAGAAAAGAGATGTCTTTGGTTAAAGACTAGGCTACGAAGCACATTAATAATAATAATAATAATAATAATAATAATAATAATAATAGAAAATATGTGCGTGGATAAAAAATATGTATAATAGGCTAAATAATGCAATAATTCATAAATAAAATAAGAATTGTCAATTTTGATTTCATAACAGATTTTTTTTTTTTTTTTAAATGACCCAGAATTGATTATTTGAGCCAGTTCACTGAAACGTGCCGATTCAACGAAATAAATAGAATTCCCACCCGTACCTCAATGTTCTACTCATTGCTTCTGAGTATTAATTACACCACGCTGATAACACTACTGGACGAGCGTCGCGTTGCGTCATAAATATTCATGAGCGGCGACTTCGCCACATAGGACTGGCACATTCGGGTTCCCGGCCCCGCCTCCCACTATTCTCAGCGTCTCTGTATGTGTGTGTGTGTTTGTGTGAACTCCTTGAGCATTCACGATCGCCTCTAATCACTGATCTCCAATCAAACACCAAACCCAGCTTCGCAGAAACGCGGCAGAAAACACAGATAATGGAATATCCTTTTTCCGAATCTATGTCAACTGAACACTGATGGATTAACTGGGGAATAATACACATCCATCGCACGGTAAGTTGTTAAAGGAGGTCGGAGGGGTGAAATGATGAAGCATGTGGTAGTTGCAACCTGCCATTGTCTTGTGCGTCCAGTGATATTTTGTGTCCATTTTACATTTGGAAACGGTGAGATTTCTCACTACGCCTTTTATTTGGACCTCCAAAATAAATAAGATTAAAAAATGTATTAATGGTCTGTAGTAGTAAATCATGTACAACTTGGGTTGTTCGGACACCAGTGAAAGCTACATGCTGGAAACGAGTGATCTCCTCATCCTACGGTCTTGAGCATCTCCGCGGTGATTGACACTTGTCCTCATGGCATGATGAATCCGTGATGTAGATTTCGCGTTTGAAAAGATTAAAATCCACTGATTGGGAAGTTTCGAAGATTTTTCTGCTTTAGCAAACGAAATAAATTATAGGATGCGTCTATTTACGCGCAGATACGATTCATCATCGTGTTTGATGATCATATGCATTTAAAATGATTTGTCCGGCTTGTCATCCGGAATGTCAGTGATGCTGGCCACACAGATGGGTCCACATAAAGCTTGGGGTTTAGTTAACAGGAATGCATTCAATAAGATACACATTTTGGACCGAAAAGCAGAATTTAGTTATTAATGTAGTGATTCAGTGTTTCCTGCAGAATTTTGACTGTCATTTCGGATCCTACTGCATGCAAAGAACAGAATGCAGGACTGTTCTGAAGACATGAAGTGGTCACATGATGGGGGAACCCTCACATTAGTGGGCCACACATTGCAATGCATGTTTAAAGGATGGAGCTGGTTGCTGTGGTTCCCCAAATTAGGCGTATGAAACTTAAACATGCATTAAATTAAAAGTGATTACAGATATTTTGTGTTAATCTTGACTAGCCTTGCTACCAAAACTGCATTACAGTTCATTTTAACCCGTAGGGATACAAATAAAGTGGTGTTCGTTGGATTGGTAAAATAAGGGTGTTTTTTGAATTCAGTTTGAGCATCTGAACAACGTCTCAGTTGGTTATTCAACCAAATTTGTTTTGCCGTTAAAAAGTTTCACTCTGTAGAGTGACTTTTTGTGCTATGGTAAGATTTTACTACCATCACTTACTGTACACGGGCACCTTCAGGATTTCATCTGATGGTGCGAACAGATGGTTTATTTATTCATTCATTTATTTAGGGGAAAAACACAACAACAACAACAAAAAGGAAATTATTACCCTAGTTGGGTATTACCCAGACTAAATTTTCTTATGATGGTCTTATGTTTAAACCTGCATTTTCATTTATCATTTTATGCAATGTGTATATAATGAACAAATGAAAGACTGGTGTCAGTACTGACTTTAGCGTAGATCACTGAGTGCCTACAGCCTGAGCTCCCAAAAACGATACAGAATCTCTTCTAAATGTCTAATATAACTTAACATTACGGTTGGGAATCGGAAATATATTCCAGTTCTGCATTTTAATGTGATTTTAAACCATTCAAGCCAAAGAAAATGTGAGTTAAAGGGTTAGTTTGCCTAAAAATGAAATTTCTGTCATTAAGTACGGTGCGTACTTAAGTACTTACTCTTGTCATCCCAAACCTGTAAGACCTTTGTTTGTCTTCGGAACGCAAATTAAGATATTTTTGATGAAATCTGAGGGCATCTGATCTACACATTGGCAGCAACGACTTTGCACCTTTTGCGGTGCAGAAAGGCATTAAAGACATCAATAAAATAGTCAATGTGACTACAGTGGTTCAACCACAATATTATGAAGTGTCAAGAATACTTTTTGTGAGCAAAAACAAAACAAAAATAACAACTTAATGAAAACATTAGTAATGAGAATAAATTGTCTTTTAAAGTTAAATGGACACATTATATAATTAAGCTGTTTCGACTCTTAAGGTGATTCATAACATCGATTTTGTTCGAAAATAATATAATATACTATATATATATATATTATAATATATTATATTATTATTATTATTATTATTATATTATATAATATATTATAATATATTATTTCCACTTGCAAGTACAAATACTTCATTTTTAACTATCACACACTCCATAAGACAGTACACCAGAGCAGTGTCTCTAGACACTTTTTTTTTTTTTTTTCTTTTTGTACAGCCGTATTTAATTATACTTTTCATTTATCTATCTATCACTCATACACTAAATATGCTTTGGAGCTTTTTGGAGCACAAAGTCAACCGTTTTAAAGGATCTTTGCCAAGAAGGATGTCATTCCTGCCATTCTTTAAAATCACAGGAAAATGGCAGCTGGATAATAATGTTGTTGAAGCCCCATTGCCAGCCCTAACCCTAAAATTTGATTGGTTAATAGAGATGTTGTTTCTGGACGAACAATGATGTTGACGAGCATAGCTTGTCTCAGACAAGGAAAAGCCTTGAGAGGGATTCATTTAGTAACATCTGTTCATGTGCTGAGAACACATGCCTGATAGACGGATGGTAATCTCACAGACTGCCTGAACTACCAAAGACCAATTCCTGCTCTTGGATTATTCATGGCAGTTGTGAAATGTCACAATTTTCTGTGATATGAGAGGTTATGAATATGATGTATATTGGTATTTATCTTCATTTCTTCCAAGAAGCAGTTCAAGGGATAGGTCACCCAAAAATATATTTTTGATTAAATAAATGCAGCCTTAGTGAGTGTGTGTGTGTGTGTATATATATATATATATATATATATATATATATATGAGAGAGAGGTATGTATGTATATGTAGGCTGCATATATATTATATATATATGCAGCCTACATATACATACCTCTCTCTCTCTCTCTCTCTCTCTCTCTCTCTCTCTCTCTCTCTCTCTCTCTCTCTCTCTCTCTCTCTCTCTCTCTCTCTCTCTCTCTCTCTCTCTCTCATATTTATATATATATATATGAGAGAGAGAGAGAGGTATGTATATGTAGGCTGCACTAAGGCTGCATTTATTTAATCAAAAATATTGTATAAATGGTAATATTGTGAAAAATCATTACAATTTAAAATAACTCTTATCTACGTGAATATATTTTAAAATGTAATTTATTTCTGTGACCAAAGCTGAATTTTCAGCAACATCACTTGAGTGTTCAGTGTCACATGATCCTTCAGAAATCATTCTAATATTGTGATTTGATGCTCAAGAAATATTTTTGATTATTATCAGTGTTGAAAACAGTTGCACTGCTGCTTCATTTTTTTTTCTCTTCAGGATTCTTTGATTTATTTAATTTTTTTTTTCTGTACCTTTTTTATAAATATATTCTCGGTCACATTTGGCTAATGCATCCTCACATTAAAAGGCCAAAGATAAACAACAACAACAAAAAGCTGTCCGCCCACTTCTGAACAGTAGTGTATACAGTCAGAATAGACAAAACAATATATAGACTATTGCATGGACACTTTAAAACAACACAAATGTAGCAAATATTTGGTAACAAAAAATTGGTACTGCATAAAATTCTTTCCTGAAGATCTGAAGGTTCTACGTGCAGCAAATGTGCCACTCATGATATTTACTAACTTCAGAAGGAAAATATATGTGACTGAGACAAGTAATGTGTTTTAGCACACTGTGTTTGCCAAGAGCTTATTTGTAGATTTTCATTTGGAAAGTGTCCTGTCAATGTTTGAACAACATGAATGTAGACGGCTACTTATTGTTTTGTTGTAAAAGCACCATTTAATCGAAAATGCTATGAACTGTACCAGGTCAGATATCCGTCAAGTGTGAAGTCTGCTGTAATGCCGACCAGAGAGACAGGAAGTAGAAGAAATCCTCAGATCTGCTGTGACCCTTTTCATTCTTCTGAAGTTTCTGAAACTCTATTCAAGTGCTGTGTTTAATTCTCAAAGGCAGCTAATCGGAAATGTCTCAGTCAGGATTTTAATTACCTCGCAGTTGAAATGCGAAGGAAAATCACCGTTTTTCCGTAGAACAACTGCTGACTTTCCTGTATGCCGGGAATGGATTTTCCCTGTCTGTTAATTGCTGGTGGATTGGAAAGAGGATATAGTGCAGAGCTCTTGAAGTGTTTGAAGCGAGAATTATCCACGCGAGACGCTTTGGATTTATGTGTTAGTTCCAGAGAACACATTTAAACTGAACTCTGCTTGACTGCTCTTCATTTGCTCATTTCTGTGCTGGCAGTTTTAAAACGGGTTAGATGAATACTTAACCCTTCACAGAGTTAAAAACATAATTTAGTGTCACAGTTAATATATGTCAGAGCACTGTTATATGTACATGCTAACAGTAGTTTGTAATGTTTTCTGCTGAAAATGTGAGTGGTGTTGCCCATTCAAAGCTTTTTAGAGAGTTGTGGGTGGATATTATATGTTATGTGTGGTTTATAATGATGTTTGCTTGAATAATATTTATAATATACAGATGACTTGAATAATTCAAGTAGAATTAGTCATAATATAATCATTGCTGTGATTTTGTTAGGGAGCAAATGTTTTATGAAAAACTTTGGGTGCTCACACTTTGATTTACTTACTCAAACCTCTTTCAGTAACCATAAAGTGAACCGAGTCAAAGACGGTGCCATGCACAATATGGCACAATAAATCCCACCTTCTAAAAGAGCCAATCACCTATTGGTAAAGTCATTGCATCATTGCAGCTGCCATTAGCCTGAAAAAAAATGCAGTGTTTTTTTTTTTTTGGTCATGATTTGACTGTTTAGAAACCATTGTTGTCAAATTTAATCTGATTTATAACATGAAACTTAATCATAAGATTGATGAACAATCACCAGGAGAATGTGATGTTTCCCCATTCAAAGCTGTACTTGCATGACTGAAATGGCTGCACGAGAGGCATTTCAAAGATGGCCGACCAAGTGAAATGACTTGCCTGAAAGGGACTTAGACGGTGTACAAACAAACAAAAAATCAAACAAACTCTCATAGTCCACATTCCAACTGTTTTCATCCCATTCAGTGACTATAGGATATTACTGATTTTTGTGAATGTTAAATAAAAATTTTACATTGCAGTAACACAATTATATTGCAATAATACAACATTCAGTCCAAATGCAATCATACAATGTCCTACCTGCCTGTCAACATAAGTAATCCCATACATCCGCGCACCCTGCTCGCGTAGACGTCACTCATCATCAGCACGTTCTGTAAGGTTATGCAGAGTTCCGCAAATAATTAGCAGCCATCTTTTTCAGTTCCTCCAGAAGCAAAAAATGAGCTTATGCTACATTCACACCAACTTGTTACTGTAATTATGAGATGGCAAACCGTGATGTTCTACCTAGACTCGGGTCTGTTTTGGAGGAGGAAGTTAGTTGGTAGTTTTCTATAAATATCTGAAAATATTTAGGCCTATGTGTTGATTTGCACATGTGCAGTTTATGCTACGGAGTTTCAGTATCTCAGAGAGCAGCTCGATTCACAGTATCCGAGACACTGAACGCTGAAACCGTTAATGCATAGATTTATTTAGTTAAATCACAGCTTTTATGATTTGACTATCGCATTAAGCCATATCGCAATATTGATTTTTGTTTTGTTATATCATGCAGCCATAATTCATAGCAGAGAGTAATATCCCATAATCCCACTGCTACAAGTTCATTGAAAAAACTGTGTAAAGTTTTTTTCCCTAACCAGTTCATCACGAACCCACCCCGGAGACTATTCTAAAGATGCCATTTTTCATATCAGTGACTGCACTGATTGCTTAAACAATGCTGAAACACATACTGATCTGTATTCCTTACCATAACCTAAGCATAACAATGGTAGCATTTCCTGATAGAGAGCATTACTTTTTGTTGCAATCGGATCCATCCAGTTTTTTGACAACTGAATTTTTTTTTCGCCAGTTGACTGCATGATTGAGTTTACCAATGAAATTGGCTGTGAGGTCAGGTTTGTGTTTTAACTCGTGTGGAAAAACGAAATGATCGGAGAAGTCCAGCATACATCACCAGAAGATAAAGTTATGACATTTTGATTGAACATTGAGGTAAAAAAAAATCAAAATGATGGATGAATCATTCACAATAAGAACATAAAGGCTACATTTACACTGGTCTTGATGCCCAATTCCGATTTGTTAACTATATCCGTTGTTTGTGGCGACCAACTTGCATCTTCTTCAAGTGACCAATATCCGATCTACATTTATACACTGTACACTTGGTGAAAAAACCCAAGGTAGACATACTGACCCAGAAATGATAGGTATTAGGTTGCTGAGAAAGTAAAAAAGTGAGATTTGCAATGAATGCAAATGAAATGATTATACAAGCTTTTGCTTTCTGAACCATCTTTCAAGGTCAGCAAAACATTGGTCTCTTAAGGCATAGGAAAAAGAGAAGAGCTTGTTACTGCCTGGGCATTGAAAAAAGTCATGTGATCATGGTTGGTGTCCACCTGTGTTGACGTCCTTCGCAAGTGTCGCTCAATGACGTATGACTCACATTGGTGGAAATATCCGATCCATCCGCTTGTAGGGCAAACGCAAATGCACAAATCCGATTCATAACAGATTTAGGCCTATTTCTACTTATGAACGAGTCCTAAACCGATCTGAAAATATCAGAAACATATGCTTTTTTTCCTGGTTACATGTTCATGGATCATTTCCGATCTGTGCCACATGGGAGGAAAAAATCGAAATGAGGTCACTTGAAGCATGTAATGTAAATACGGCTGAGGATGCATTTAGAAAATAGAAGAATTTCCTTTGTGTGCTGACTTTAAGCTTAGAGTATCAAGCCGTTAGCTTATCAACATGCTAAAACTGTTGTATCTTTATTGAAATAAATAGTATTTAATGTGCATGAGGAACACCATTTGAGTTCTTATAAAGAGTTTCTGCCTAATGAAGAGTGCTCCAGTTCAGGCGTAGAAGGCAGTGGACAGTAGGCAGCTTTCTATGTTTTACAGCAGAGTGTGTACCAGTTGGTCCTTCGTCAATTATCTGTGCTGGGCCTCATGAACCCCCTGTCCATTAGTGGCTGCTGACTGGTATCACATTACACTGATGGCAGTCAGAGAAACGTTGTGCTGGAGATATGTCACAGACAGTCCCTCGGGACAGCGCTTGGATACAGTATGTGAGCAGGACAGATGCTGTCGTGGCCGGGATGGACACAGCCAGAGGGCTTTCTCTCCTCAAATCTCAGTGCTGGACAGCCCAACCCAAGCTGACATCAGCATAGGTCTGAAGGATTTCCTACACATTCATGCATACATCTTGCAAAAACCAAGTTTTCGTCATGTAGTATTTTTGAGGATGTCTTGTACAGTATTTATGTATGCCATATATTTATGCTGCATCTCTGTTTTGCTTTTCCTAAAGGATAAAATAAAACAAGCTAGCTATTTTTGTCTCCTTTTGAGTCCTTAATCAAATGAGACCAAGAATATTTTAAGAATAATTAGTGGTGTTTGCTAAGGCAAGCATTGCTATTAATATTGTTCATACTTGGGAATTTTCTGACAATCCCTGCCAGTTATTGCTGTGTGGTGATAATAAAGGACTTGACGCTTACTCCCCCCCCCCCCCCCCCCCAAGAAACACAGACGTGCTCTTAAGTTGGAAAATTTAGGAGCACATTTAAAGACCTTACGGGGCACAATGTAAATTTATTGTAATACAATTTATTATAATACAAAAAGTACACTAGGATTTTAAATATCACACACAAACACAAACAAACATAGATTATTGTGCCAATACCAGTAAAATCTATATATTGAATAATGTGTTAAATAATCTTAGTCTCAGCCCAAACAGAAGCTACAGTTTACTTTGAGATAAATGTCGGATACAGTTTATCGAAATAACAATAATAACCAGGAGGGAAAAAAAAATTAAGAAAACTTTAAAAAGAAGTTTTATGAAAAACTTTATGCATAATGCATGACTTTTAATTATAAACAAACACGAAATACATTTGGACTATTTTGAAATGTCCATGCTTTACTGTTGTCAGCTTCTCATTTAAAAAGATAATGATGAAATATGCACTTAACAACCATCTTCAACATATTACAATATAAACAACATAAAGTAAACATTGTCATATTACATCAACAGTGGATCATAAGTGGATCATCCTTTTGAAATTTAATTATCACATTAGGCTGTTTTGTGATTCCTGTTTAAGAAAATAATTAAGACGTTTGTTATTCTATTTAAGATGTATTTAAGACTTTTTAAGTTTTTTTTTTTTCTCTAAGGAAGGGACTTTTATTCTCACTCGTCCTTCTAAATACATTTTAAAGTTTGCATACCATACTCCGTGCCAAATGTCAGTGAAACGCTCGTACTGTCGAGTCCCCCTCCAGCTGGTGGTGCCATTGGCAATCACCTAGTTTGCCTATGCCTAGAAATGGCCTGCCATACTTGAATGATGGTTCAAATTGTGTGGCTTGTTGGAGAGTGGTTTTAATACCAATTCTAATATTAAGCAGATGAAATTATTAATGACCGACAAAGCAGAAAAACTTGGACTGAAGAAAGGACCCCAAGCGATAAAGACCAGAATATCATAGTCTTGTGGGTGGATTCTTTTAACTTGGGCCGGTAATAAACAACCTAGCAATGCCCTAACATCCACCCACAATACCCTAGCATCATTGCAACGAGTTTGGCTGGCACAGGCAAGTGAAACTCATATTTCCTTCAAAAAATATAAAGCTCTTCACACACACTTACAATTTACCACAGTATTGTCAGACGTTTGATCTAAGATTAGATTGCTTCTGTGTTTTTTGTTTTATTCTCTGCTTGGTGTGACACTGACAAGTTTTCATTTCTTAAGATATGGTCTCATTTACCATTTTCAGCAAATTTCTGCTGAAAGGTGAAGTCCAGTCTTTTCAAAGATTTCCCCCTGCAGATTTTGCGACTGGTTCAAGTTGGTCATATGGGTTCGACCCACACAGATTTGCTGTGTGAGCAAGTTTAGACACTTTAGACACTTTGGATCTAAATGGATACATATCTATAAAATGTATGAAATTGGTTATTCAACTAACTTTCAGCATATAGAAACAATTGGCAAAAGTGGTTTGAGACTTGAGACAAAAGACGAATGTATATACTGCATCTGCCTTGTTATTGTCATGTGACCTACCAGCATCCGTTGCATCGCTTCACTGCCATTCATAAATTCTCTCCCGTGGCCTAATGGGATTGTAAAGTGTCCATCAAATGCACACTTCAGAATCTCAGCAGAAGAAGTAGGTCATGTGCGTACTTACTGTTTTTTGAAGACTATGTATTCGGACTTGCAACTAATTTTGATAAGTATTTTTATATTTAGTTTTTTTTTTTTAATATACTAAACAGCGTTGGGTCACCATCCATTTGGTTTATTTTTGTCAAATAAAGTAATGAAGTACCACACAGCAGAGCTTCATAGTAAAAGTAAGACATGGTAAAGTATTGGATAAAACTGAAGAAACTGCTTGAATGCAGGTATGTTCTCAATCTATCAGAGATATATATTCAGAGACAACACGCATCTTGTTGGCAATGTAAGACTTTACACCTTGCTTCTGACAATGGGCTTGTACTTTGAAGATGGATCTGCGAGAACATAGCAGAGTGTCTTTCAAGCTTTCAAGTCAGTCAACTGTGTTTTGACAGGACTTGCTGAGCAATTGCTATAGAAGAAGAAATCCTTGGGATACTGCTCTGCCTTGAATAACCTAGCTGAATTACCCTACATTTCAGACGGTCTCTTTGACAGGCTCTCAAAATCCAGGTATTGTGAAATGTATTAATATAACATCAGTCAAAAATGGGGAAATGCTACTTACTTGGATGACATTGTTTGAATATATGCATTGTAGGACTTTCTTCTTGCTCTCAGTGAGTCTTGCTGTAGAATGAAGGGTTCACTCTGAAATGATCACAGGAAACCATGGCTATACCTCGAATACTGGAAGTAACTTGGGATTTTATGTTCCAATCACAGATGTGGTACAGAGGACAAAGTTCCATTGTACAGCTTTAAGGTCATTTTTTTTTTCTTCATTCAGTTGTGTCACGAATTATCTGTAAAACCTTGAAACACTGTTCTGGTCCAGATATAAACGGTGATCCATGCTGTGAGTGTTGATAAACTCATCATGGCCGCTCTCATGTGCACTGTGTGTGTTCTTACATATTAAATATTGCTACAGTCATATTTTCCATGTGTTGGGAGTCAAACTCCAGCTGTGACCGCATCGTGGGTCACATTTTGCATGTACTTGTTACTGTACTGAGGAAACATACACTTACAACACATGTATCCAAACGCAAAGCTGAACAGGCAGAGGTGAACGAACAACGCTCAAACGGTCTTGTGAGACATTAGATTTTTCCGCTGTAATGCGATCTCATGCATAATATAGCACAATGATTGCATTAATAGTGTTCATTCTCATGAATAAATGTGTAGAAAAGCTGATGACGTAGGTGTGTACTTCCATCCAATCACCAGCCCGGATTAATGCATTTACCTCACTTTTCGTGACGTTGGTTCATCTTTGCTTTTTAAACCGGAAGAATGAAATAATGATCTACAACCAGTACTGCATATATCTGAAGTCTTCAGATGCAAAAGCCTCTAAACGCTACCTCCGTCAAAAATGAGATGACCATATTGAGCATTCGCTCTCCGCACAT
The DNA here is from genome assembly GCA_038088235.1 of Zacco platypus. Taxonomy (NCBI): domain Eukaryota; kingdom Metazoa; phylum Chordata; class Actinopteri; order Cypriniformes; family Xenocyprididae; genus Zacco; species Zacco platypus. The sequence continues at coordinate 21,505,599 of CM076086.1, read as the reverse complement.
AGTATAAGTTCACCAAATACTTTCAGCCTCAGCCTGTTCAGAAATGCGTTTGCTGGCAAAAAAACGACACCTCTCTTTGATAGCAAAAGCCTCTAAGTTATGACCATCAGAAGAAACAAAGGAATCGAACTCTGGTGTGGACCAAGCAACTGAACTCAAAGCACACTTCGAAGTCATAATCTGATTGCTTCAAAGCATTTTAGATTCCCTTTTGAGGGAACTCGCGCTGCGTTGAAGGACTCTTTGGGAATGCCTTCAGCGTGATTGTGTCTGATGCATGAATGTCAACTAGCCAATGGCGAGAATGAACGTCACGGGCGGGTGACTTCATGACCAGGAAAGGATAAAAGCACATCCGGAGCGATCGCTCACTAACTTTTTTGCCTCAGCAAAGCCCTCTGTGTAAAACTGTCTGTCTATTTATTGTTGTTTGTCCACAAGCATTATATTATATATTTAGATGGGAGTTTAATGGCGACCAAATGACAACTTGAATCGTGTGTTCCTCCCTGCCCTTGCTATCACCACGAGTAATACACGATTCATGTGTTTGTCTGGAGCAGAGAATGCACGTCAGCTCTTGTTTAAGAGAAAAATTGAGCTTGACGGGCAGAAAGCAAATGCACTATTGGGACTTTTAGCTTTGCTCCTCTTGGCTTTTTTTTTCTCAAGGGAATAAAGTGTTGGGCACGAATCTCGCATTTGCCAAGGCAGTGTGTAGATTTCGGGTCTGCAATCTGCAAATAAAGATTCTAGTGGCTCTGATCTCACGTCTGCCGAGGCGACGCGTAAATTATGAGTGTGCATACTGCAGAACATTATGAATATTTAGCCTATGTCATTCAGACACTTGTCTGATGGTTCATGGTTGCATTTAATTTGAAGAATTAAATGTAATATCTGTCTGGTTTTTAGAAGCTAGATGTCTGCATTAATACTCTATATTTAGCCTTTCATCCAGACTTTTTTTTTCTTGTCTGGTTGATATGTGGCTGCATTTAATTTTGAGAAATTAAATGAGATTAGATGTATTAGTATGCAGTTGGCTGTATTTCATTTTGAGGAATTAAAATGATGCATGTTTATCTGACTTTCATTAGTTGGATTTATGTATTAGTTCAGCCCTTCATGGAGATCCTGATGCCAGTGGTGTCAGACTTCTTAGGGTAGCTCTACGTAGTTTAGAGCGGTGTACACCTCAGCATACGGTGCCCGCCCCACTTCGTGGCCCTCAGGGGTCCATTCTGCCAACCCCACCACTCTCTGTGGCATGGAGCACAGCGGTTTCCAGCGAGCTCATGACTCAGCATTCACACGACACTTCGTCAGGCTCGCACCCTCTGAGGAAGGTCAAAGCAGTCAAATCGGTTGTTTCCTGCCAGTATGCTTCAGGTCACCGAAGTGGCTGCTCTAAGTACACCAGAGGTCAGCCTCTAGGGGCTAGTTCCCTTAGTAGATTTTTCTGGCAGAGTGGAAACATCTAACAAATATATCTCAATGGGTCCTGCAGACAATACAGAAAGGATTCAAAATCCAGTTTGGTTTTCATCCACTTCTATTCAACGGGGTGCTACTATTATTAGTGCATCCCGAGCAGGCTCTGATAATGGAACAAGGAGTAAAGACCCTGTTAGCAAAGGAAGCTATAGAACGGGTCCCTGTAGCCGACTGGGAGTCGGGTTTTTTATAGTCGTTACTTCATTGTTCCAAGAAAGGATGGCAGGTTGTGTCCCATATTAGATCTTAGTCATCTGAATTGGGCAATAAAAAGGCTAAAATTCAAGATGCTGACATTAAGTCAAATCGTGACTCAAATCGGATCCGAGGACTGGTTTGTCACAAGAGATCTAAAGGATGCATATTTCCATGTCTCCATCCTTCTACAACACAGGAAGTTCCTGAGGTTCGCTTTTGGGGGGCGACGCGTACCAATGTCGGGTTCTTCCATTTGGCCTAGCTGTTTCACCCTGCACGTTCACAAAGTGCATAGATGCAGCGCTGGCCTCGCTTAGGCTGCAGGGCATGCACATTCTGAACTATACAGACGACTGGCTAATATTAGCTCAGTCAGAGCAGATGGCGGTCCGGCATTGAGATGTCGTTTCTCGCTCACATGCAGGAATTGGGGTTGAGACTGAACGCCAAAAAGAGTGTGCTTTCTCCAGTACAGAGAACCAACTTTCTTGGTGTGAGATTCAGCGACGATGCAGGCTGTTCTTTCACCCACTTGCATTGCTGTTTTTTTTTCACGAAAGAAATAAGCTAGGCCAGTCACTCACTGTAAAACAGTTTCATAGACTACTGGATCTGACGTCAGCTGCGTCCAGTGTGATAGCTTTTGGCCTGCTGTACATGAGACCCTTACAGTGGTGGCTCAGAACCAGAGGGTTTTTCCCCAAGAGGGAACCCATTCGGTACGATCAAGATATGTAAGTAGAACTGGTTCCTGTCCCAGCGTCCTGTGTTAGGAGCTCAGTGTTGACGAGTCACACTGACCACAGATGCTTCTCTCACAGGCTGGGGAGCAGTTATGGAAGGCCGCTCAGCTCAAGGTCTCTGGAGGGGTCATCATCTTTCATGGCACATAAATTGCCTGGAGATGCTGGCTATCTTCAATACGAAGTTCTTCCTCCCAGATCTGAGAGGCCATCATGTGCTTGTCTGCACAGACAACACATTTTTGGTTTCTTATATAAATCGACAGCGAGGTCTGCGTTCTCGCCGACTTTGCAAACTGGCACACCAGATCCTCCTGTGCTCCCTGGGAAAGATGCTCTCCTTGGGAGTGATTCATATTCCAGGGGTCCAGATTATAGGAGCAGACAATCCTGTTGAGACAAGGGCTGAGGCCAGGGGAATGGAGACTTCACCCTGAGATGAAGGTCATATGAGAGTTTTATAGCCAAGCAGAGGTGGATTTGTTCGCGTCTCAGGATACTATGCACTGTTCACTTTGGTTCTCCCTCACATATCCAGCTCCTCTGGGACTGGATGCCGTGGTACAGACATGGCCGAGGCTATATCTGTATGCGTTTCCCTGATTGTTCTGCTCCCAGGAGTTCTGGAGAAGGTCCACCGGGGAGGAATAAGTCTACTGCTAGTTACAGCTATTGGCTGAATATGGTTCTTGAATCTTATCTCTCCTTGACTACACTCTCTCGGAGATTCCAGTCAGGAGGGACGTTCTATCTCAGGCGGGAGGTGTGATATTTCACCCCTGGCCAGAGATGTGGAACCTGTGGGTTTGGCCTCTCAGGTCATAGAATCTGGTCTCTCAACCAAAGTTGTAGAGACCATACTTCACTCCAGAGCTCTGTCCACAAGGAAACTGTACACTCTGAAGTGGAAACTTTTCACTTCTTGGTGTAGTATGTGACCGTTGGATCCAATAAACTGCCCAGTCGGTACAGTGCTAGTATGGCGGCCTCCAAGGCCTTACTGTCGTGGGTATCCTTCAAGTACGTAATGCGGAGGGCTGTTCCCCTCCGTTCACGTTTGAGGTTTTTCTTTAATCTCGACCTGGACGCTGCTCCAGGTTCACAGGTGCTTAGGTCTTTGTGTGCTGCAGTTTCACACAGACAGGCATTTGTAAGTATGGCGTTTTGGTATATCGTTCCCAAAGCGTCCTTCGGCGCAGCTTTTCTCTCAGGGAACTAGGGTTACAGTCGTAACCTGAGACGATTTCCAACCACATCACCTTTATATTGTGAATTATGCATTTTAAGTTACTTCATACTATCTGACTTGTATGAAAATGTTTTGAGTTGTAGGTAAAATCTCTGCGAGAAAATTGCATTTATTTACAAATTCGCAAACTTATAAAATACTTAAAAATTGACTTGAGACTGTGTTGGGTTTTCCCATCAAGTGCCACTTTTAGTATGGTTACATGTGTAAAAGAGGTAATGTTTGTTTCCAACAAAGTAATTTTTTGAGTAATTTTTTTTTTAACAATAGTGCATTTCTCATTTATCTACCTGCTGTTGTGTAGGATTATATGCAGAAAAAGGTTCAGTATATTGGTAAATAGTATTTCCTTTAAGTCACACATCTGTGCTTTTGCTGCAGATATCACAAATATAACATTGGAATTGCTCAAAGTAAAAAAAAATAAAATCAATATTGTGTTAATAGATGAGCCATGTTTTTTTTGTTTATATGTGGGTTGTTGTCAGTTGTTTGTATTCTCAAAAAATTAATTCTACAACTCTTGTTCTCATGTGCTCTGAAAACTGTTAACACTTTGACTGTGCGTCAAGGGACACACTGTGAATAAGCGACATTAGCAGGAAGGAAGGGAAATAAACTATTGCAGATCTGCTAGATTTGAAGCAAACAAGACAAAGTGGCAAGTGTTGTCAAGAACGGCATACCGAGAAAGACATTATTGCTTCTTGACAAGCACATTTATTTCAAGGAATTTTGGTTGGTTGGTTGTCCTGTGAGTGACCAGTATGGGTTGGAGAAAATTCAGGACATGGAAAAGCCTTTTATGTGTGGATGGAATGGTAAACAGAGGTAACCATAGGTTGTCTGGGATTTATGCTGGAAGAAAAAAAGATATTTCAGATTTGTAAATGAAACAAAGATTTACAAGAAAAAGTAGTTTCAGTCTCTCTACTTCAAAATTTCAGATTTAATTCAATGATATTTATCATATCTTTTGTAATTTTTTGTGAAATTTAGTAGCAGTTACTGAGTGAAAACTGAGTAAATTTTACACTTTTTACAGTTGCAGTTAAGACCAGGGCATTGACCCCAGGGGCCAGCTGTAGGAACTTATGCCACTATATCAAGGCTGTATTAAGAACTAGTTTGACCAACTAGCAGTTAACCAAAGTTAACCTACTTTTCCACTTCACTTTTATGTACCTGACTTATGTAAAGTTATAACCAGTATTGAAGAAAAAAAACAACAAAAAAAAACGGTTCTCCATTTTTTTTCTTTTTTTTTAAATTTCTGTTAATTCTCTGTAATGACGAAGGAACATATTAAATTTGTTTATTTTATAAAGTGAAAACATTAGTGTTATTTGCCACTTGAAAGATGGCACTTGCTTTGATTATTTTGATATCTAAAGTAATGACATTCAGACATTTTTAAATGTGGCATAAAGTCATCATGGAAGGGGAGTTGCGATAGTCTTTTCTTCCTTATTGTGACGTATGTTTAGGGCTGTGACGGTGGCAGTTTTTGGTAATGGACCAGTGGTGGTGTTCAAATACAGTTTGGGCCATTGATTAAGCAGAAGAGAGGTGGCAATCTGAACAACTTCACACTAAGCTCAAGAAAGTACTGGAACATGTAATTACAGCACAAACATGTAATGCTCTGAATTATGATGCTGTGAATGTGTGCGATGTATTTGCTCTAGAAAGCATAGATAGGGACTCGATTACAGATTCACCATGGGAAACAATTAGAAGTTTTGATGTGTGACTTTAAATTTACTATGGAACAAGTTTGAATCAGTTCCTAAATTCGTTGGTCATTGCCAAAGCCACAAGAGCTCACCCCACCAACTACCTCCAGTAATTTCAAATATGATGGAAGTGTACTTCAGGTTGGTGCAGTCTGTTAATTTCTGTGCCACTAGCATCGCCAAATGGAATTGCCAGAACAGTAAATGATTTCAAACTAGTTTCCCCAAACTGTCTCCCAGTCTTCCATTGGTTAGTCAAAGGGTGCGTTTACACCTGGTCACTTCATGCATTTTTACTAATCAGATAGCTATCTGATGTGTTAAAACGGTTACATTTACACTTGGCCACATAATGTGTCTCCACAAAATTAATATAAATCCGATCTTCAATTCCCACTCTTTATGCAAATTTAACACATTTCAGTCAGTTCACATCAACTAAAGCAACAGATATGAGCTTCGATTTATTTATCTTCATCTAATTTCAAGATTAAAGACTGCAACTGGAGGAAGAGTGTCGGCAGCACTGGTAAGATAATTTAGCCTGACTACTTTGAAATTAAGATTGTGTTTTGAGTGTCTGCGACTTACTTTGTTTCATTTGAGGCAGTCTACATCAGCTTGCTGAAGAGTTACTCCGCTACTCCGTAGTCATCTGCAGCGATGCATGCTGCAGAAGTGCTGTCATATTTGGCTATAACGTCATATAGAATATAACATGCTCACATTGTTTTTTTGGGTAGAATAAAATTTACATTTGTGGTTTCAACAACCAGATGCATTTACACTTCTCCAGTTTCATCTGGAATGCATCTCAAACCACCTCCTGAAGTGGTTTGAGTGATTGGATTTAAATCTCTCTTGAAAACGTTTCGGAGGGCATTTACACCTTGGTCATTCTTTGTCAACTCAACCAAAGTCCCTGGCTCAAATTTGATTTTGTTGATATTTTTTTTTCTGTAGAAAGACAAACATAAATAATAATGAAAGCCAAAATATTAAATGTCTCAGACGTATATTTACTGAGTAATTCACTATTTTTTAGAGGGGGGTTAAAATGATCATTTTCACTTGAGATTTGGAGCCAAGTTAGAGGGGTTTAAAAAAGATGGGAGCATCATTATTTTATTTTTATACAGAAATGGGTAGGTCTATTAGTAAAATTTGTTACTTTACAGTGACAGTTCAAAAATGGCAAAAAGCACACGTGTTTTCTTGCCTCAAGTTTGCATGCCTGTAACTCAAGAAGTATTAAAGATAATATTTACTCTCCTTTTAGATTCTAGTTCTTAACAAACTTTCGTTTTGGTGTCTTCATTTTAAAGGCCCTTGATGGTTCAATCCCAGAGATATGGACTTGTTAATGTGGCTCCATGAGTATTTTTCAGTGGTCAGAAACCAAATGTGGGTCACTTTGCATACATCTGATACTTTTTTTTTTTCTTTTAAAGAGGAATATCTAAAGAACACATACTGTTAATATTTGAAATGCATCTAATTGTTCAGCTCAATTCCTGTCCGGGTACCATAAATAATCCTTTTCTAAAGTTTTTATGCATGTAACACTAAAAGTATTCAAGATATCTTAATATTGCATCTTTTATAAGTGGAGGTGTTAAAGTCTGTTCCAGCCACTGCTGCTTACTTATAAGAGCACCTGATGATGAAGACGACAACAAAGACAACAACAACGTCGTGGTCGATCATAACAATCATAATGTAGTCGTCGTCGTAATAATAAAAAAATATTATGCTGTGCAGTCTATTATAATATAGAAAGTTTTACTCACTGAGATATTTATTTGTGAGGAAACAATTACCTAAAAATTTAAATGGAGTCTTTCACACCTGATGTGTAGTTATTCTAAGCCGTGCATTAATTTGACCGTTCACAGCTATTATGGGAGTGGCTTGATGTAGCGCAAGAGATGCAAATAACTACAAAGATTAAAAAAAATAAAAAGCTGTCTGCTGTGCCATTATAAATGTTTTTGACCCATAAGAAACTTTAATAAATGCTGACACAACAGCAAATCTGCTTTACAGGTAAAATTAAATGAATTGCTAATTACAACATTGAAATAAAAATGTAAACCTGTAATATAAATGGTAAAATGATGTAAATAATTGGGAATCATGTAGAAACGGTTCACCAATTTATTTATTTGTCTATTATAACTTTTGTTGTTTTTTTTTTTTTTTTGTCACTTGCTGTTTCCTTAATTTTAATATGTCATTACGTTGTTGTCTTGCCACCAGCCAATGGTTGCATTGCTGATCATAGTTTCAAGTGTGTATATATTATATAATATAATATAATATAATATAATATAATATATTATATTATATTATATAAGCTTTCTTTCTTTTTCTTTCTTTTTCGTTCATTCCATTCATTCAGCTCGGACAACTATTTTAATCAAATCCGCAAATTTGTTCCAAGATGTATTAAGCGAGGTATGAAGAATGTACCCCAGAGCAACGTTTAGATAGTGCCACAAAGCCAGTGTTTATACTTTTCTGAAAAACTGCTATAGGAGAAAATATTTTGACACATACACACTTCTGCTTTAATTTCCACCCTAGGAGACGGCAAATTTGCATAATGAATCTCCTCTGTAAAAATGTTTTTTTTGTTTGTTTGTTTGTTTTGTTTTTTAGTGCGTATATGTATGAATGATGAAGACAAAAAAGAAAAGCAGAAAAAGTGTGTTTGTGTTTGACCTTGTGTTGCCTTACTGAGAATGCTGCACAGCCTTTTCTCTGTCGTTCTGTCTTTGTTCTGTTGCATTTCCACTGACTGAATGCCCTTCAAGGGCCTGATGTCCTCAGACTCTTTCTGGCTTTTGTAGTGAACTCTTATTTGTTTTGATTGTGGTATATACTGTTTGGGTATTCCACAAATCATTTAAAGACATTTAGCTGAACTCAACTGTGGAATATTAGCAGTTTACGACCTCACACTCACACACTTTTGGTCAGAATACCAAAATTTAAGTAATCAATATAGTAGAGCTGTGCAGTTTTGTAGCCATAAAACCCAGACGAGAATTAGCATTTTCAAGCCATGGGTTTTCTCAGACATTTTCTTACAATTTAAAATAACTGTTTTCTTTTTGAAGATATTTAAATATGTGATTTATTCCATATAAATGCAATGTTAATTTGACAGTTTTTACTTCCTTCTCCTTTAGATTGCCAACTGTGGGACTTTGACTGAATCGATGCAAAATGGTTTCAGATAATACACACCGTAGTTACTCTATCATACCATGCTTCATATTTGTAGAGGTAAGTTTCTTTTACAGCTAAAACTAATATTTAACTGCATTTTTTTTTCACTTGCTATTATATTCTTTTCTCTGGTTATTGTGCTGTTCCTTACTTTCTGATATGGCTTTAAGACGTCCTTTCTTTCTGAAACTGGCCTGGCATTTAATTAACATTTCTGTCAAATCCAGTTTAAAAACTGAAAACCGTGTGTCAGCACTTCAAAGCGCTTGTACATATCTCTCAGACAGCTCTGTTGGGTTTGTAAGAAGAACCGCTGTGTCTTTTGCCTGAACCTGAGAACATTGGATGCCAGATATCCAGAGCTGTGTGCTGCTGATACTGTATTTAGGACATCCAACTTTGTAAAATTTTGTGCTAGTATGGGGTCATAAACCATGTGGAGGAGTTGTAGCTTAGTGGTCAAAGATCTACTTTCAAGCCCTGCAAGAGTTGAGCAATAAACTATCACCATTGTATCTTTGATCATGATGCCCCAGGTTACCCAGGGAGTACTGAATAGTTTACCTGAGTAGTTTACCACGGTTTTACCTGGAGATAGCTGCCCATACACATTCACTTTCAATGTGTATCAATGGCAGTTGCTTGGCTGGCTCAGAAAATACTGAAGGTTTGTCCAAAAGATACCTCTTTCTCCACTGACAGTGAACGTCAACAGTGTACTGTACGTACTATACATAAAAAAACAATATTTATTTTTTTTTGTATATTAATATATATTTATTTTCTATATAGAAAATCTGACACAGCTCCGTATGCTATATAAATTGGAATATATATAACTCATAATAAGTTCCAATCCATATTCAATTTATAATAATAATAATAATAATAGTGGTAGTAGTAGTGGTGGTGGTGCTAGTATTATATTTAAAATGAAATTATATTTATAATAAGATGTTTGAGTATATGGAATGACGTCTGAATATATGGGATAAAAGTGTGAATAAATAGAATGAAACTTGTATTGAATGAAATCTGATGTCATCAAAGTGCCATCTTATGTTTTTCATGTGTCATTGTCCTGGACAGATTTTGAACTATGAGTTATTTTTCACGAAATCTAGTTGCAGCAATCCTAAGAAATGACGAACTTATTAACACAATGCATGTACAGGGAAAAATACTGGTAACCATATTCAATACTAAGCTACTGATGAAGAAATGAATTTACTATTTCATCACTGAAGACTGAACGCGGTGAACCTCATAGGCTGGTAAGTTTGTTATTGCTTATCAGGCAAACATTTACACTGAAAGAAACATGCCTTCCACCTCACAGGTACCACCCACAGCAACCCCCCCATCTACAGAATGTGCACTCATACCATGCACTTGTATATCAGCTTCGACCTGGAGTGTTAAATCAGCCAACATCTCCCTAAAATATTCAAATTCCTTTGAGAATGATGCATAATATTTTTTCAGCAACATTTTGTTGAACATGATTACTCAAACACTAAGCATGTTGCAATAAAGGAAATATGATCCTTAAGATGATGGGATGTAGACTCCAAACTGTTGTTGTTGTTTTGAGTATTGGAAAATTTCAGGGAATGCCATTTTTAGCCCTGGAATTCAGAAGGCTATTGCTCTGATAACAAGGATATAACTAGCTATACATTATTTATTAAGCACTGCCAAGTTTGCACTTACGTTCCATATATTCAGAGTTTCATTCCATATATTCACACTCCCTTTGCATATATTATATCTATCATATCTCAATTTTTTGATTGCTTGCATCATTGCAGAAATGATCCCCCAGGTCTGCCAAATGCAATCTTAAGGGCATGAAGATATTAAGAAATTAAGAACATTAACATCATGGTTTTCTATAAAGCTGCTTTGAAGCAATTTGCTTTCTGTTACCCCCCCCCCTCCTCCTCCACTACTTTTATTGGTGGGTTCCTCAGGGCTCAATTTTGGGACCAATCTTGTTCTCCAATTATGTTTCCGTTAGGAATTAGATTTTTTTTTTTATATATAAACATGGCATTCATTGTCATTTGTATTTTTATTGATTTGTCTTTTTTCATTTATATTTTTTATTTGGTTCCACATTGTTCTTAAGAAATAAAGTTTGAGTTGTATTGTGAAAAGCACTACATTAAATTTAACTTCACCTTGAAGTTAACTCTCAACACACATCTGGGAATTTCTCAGTGGATGTTAGTGGGTGGGCATTTATGAGCTTGAGCTCCAGTGAGCTGGTTTCGTGAACTATTATAAAAAATAAAATTCTTCTTAACTCTTATTTTATTTTTATTTTGTAACTTATTAAAAGTGAATGTTCTATTTATGTATGTATAAAAAAAGAATCAACTCACGCTGCGAAATGATTAGCAAAAACAAAATTAGATTTAAGACAAATTATAAACAAAAAAAGTTTACAGTTTCACAAAGTATCTTGTCAAATAACAAAACTAAATTGAATATTAACCCCCCCCCCCAAAAAAAAAAAAAATTGTATGAATGATAAAATAAATCTTTTCATATAAATCTTTGCCTGTGCCCTTTCCTGTTTTTCTTTTTTTCCATGTTTTTTTTTATCAACATTCACATTTTCTGGCAGAAGCTGACATCTGTGCACATTCACCATGTTCCCTGCTGATGAAGAAAAACCCTTTCAATAGATACAAAGGTATGCTTTTGCTAAACCTGGAGAACAGTGGTTACAGCCTTACATTCTCTTTCCACCACTTGAGTGGAAAGCTATTGAGGGATATTGGATGTTTCAGCTCTGTACTTATTAATTTCTGCATCAATCTACCTGGTGGCCTGTGTAACTGGTTCATTGAAAGTCCCTCCAAGGAGATTTTCCAATGCTGTTTTCATAGGAGGAGGTTGTTTCAGCTCTGCTCCTGTTCTGTCTTCTCAAATAAGGCTGCTCTGCTACAAGGGGGTGGCCACTGGCACCTTTTTTGCCCTCATCCTGCACAGAGGAATAGCAAAAATAAAGTAAAATCTAACTAGTACAGTGCAATGTTGTCAAATATTGATATTTTGATGCGTATCGATACTGAAATCTTTTCTGCAGTATGAATACACCGAAACCAGCTGTACGTTCTTGCTCTCTGACATTGAATTGAGATTTTGACACACACTCGCCTCCTCTCCCTCACTTGGTTAATTCGCTCCATTTAATAGTGCTTGTATTGCATGTAGTTTTACTCCTTCCCGCAAGTTCCCCACTCACACCAAACCTGATGAATATAAGTCAATCTGATCAATCTAAATGCCCGTCTTGGAGAGTGTTATGTTTAACAGAGTCAGTTTTGCAATGTAAATGGTTGAAAGAAAATGGATAAAGTATATCCACCTTTTTCCTATGCCCCATGACACGTGAAATTATGGGAGTAACTTCCGTTAAACTGTAAACAACCAGCAAAAGGTTTGCTCTATGAACACAATTGACATTTTGAAAAACTGTGTACAATTCTACTCACCTTTAAACCTTTGAACATTAAAGGGTTAGTTCACCCAAAAATAAATTCTGTCATTAATTACTCACCCTCATGTTGTTCTTTAACATGCTTGATGTGCGAGAACAAACCTCTTCCGGAAGCTCAAACTTGGTCTGTAACTCACGAGAATGAACCTTATTGGTTACGCAGCACGTTTGAGCTTCCACGAGGATTGTTCCCGCTCGTCATTCAGGTTTGGTTGAGCTTCTGTTTGGCTTTTATTCTTCAAAAAGCCAAAATGCCACCACTCCTCCGATTTGAATGAGGCTGGGGCATCCTCAACATCAACATCTATACTTATTCGCTGCTATCGTGTGCTGTTTAAAACATGTATCGTGATTCGTTTAACATCTCGACTGACTTGAATCGTCACATTTTCATTGTTTTTTTGGGGGTTTTTTTCAACCGACACTTAGTGCATGGTTACATCCCTAGTTAAAATTATACTCTGGGTAGCTTTATTCCATAAATTTAACAAATTTATTAACATTACAAGGAGGTTAATGACAAATTCATGTGTGTTCAGAATTTGTTAGAAATTATTCATTCTACAGTTTGTAATACGAAACCACGCTGTTATTACTGAATGAAACCCAATGTTCTAAAAAAAAAAAAAAGATTGTAAAGAAAGTTGGTACAACCTCCAACTTTTCTTATATCCCCAAAGGTACATAATTAAACTTGTAGTAATATTTTTTTTTTGTATTCGATAAAGCAGATTTATGAACAGGATAGAACGTCAGAGCTTGTCATTTTATTCTTCCAAATAAAAAAAAAACAAACACATTTTTAGATCTTCTCTGATGACGTGTTTACTGGGGCGAGGGTGTCAAAACCTGTCACTCACGTGAGGCCCACCAATAGCAAACTACAACCACCCAATGAAACCAAGTCCTGCCCTACATTTGTATTTGCTCCAGAAGCTGTTTCACTCCGATGTACATCACAATAGGGAATAAAATGTTGATCGCAACTTCCGTTTTGTGTCAACCAAAAATGGCGTTTGTTTGCATTTGTATGGTGAGCTTCATGCTGATTGGTTGTCAGAATATCGCATTCCAATGTGACACAGAAATGGTGATAAATTGCCTGAAGTACCTTTTGAAGAAATCGCCCCTCAACCATTGCTAAGTGCACAAACATAGCACATATTTGATGCTTTCCTTAGCAAACAATTAGTAAGTTGTTAAAGTGACTTGAGAAGTAGAGACAGATAGTTTGCTATTGCATGCTTGTAACTTGTTTTTGATTTTTAGTTGTCTACTCAATGTGCACTTGAATGACGCTTAACTTCCCCTTTTAGTGCTGGTGATTCTTTCCTTTTGTGACCTGCATATAATAGAGGGATTCAACATTGGCAGCAAAGTGCCAGACCACTTGCCAAACAGTGTAAGAGAAATAAAATGTGCATCTATACTAGTAGCTTCTCAAATAGACTTCAGTTGGGACTTTTCATGCAACAGAGATGAAAAACACTTGAAAACATGCTTGTCACAGAGATTCTTTTTACAGGGCGAATCCCCAAGTCTACAGTGCTTTCCATTTAATGGACAAGAGTGTGTGTGTGTGTGTGTGTGTGTGTGTGTGTGTTTCTGTTTCTCTGCCTCTGGATCTGCTTGAAGCTTTCAAGACACATCAGAGACGGAAACTAGGCCACACAGAAACGATCATGCAGACTAATGCTTTCTTAGTGAAGATGTGAAGGCGCTGAGAAATACAGTCGTGTGCTCAGTTTCTTTAGAGAGATTATTCCTGTGAAAAGGCTCCCGATCTGAGAAGTGTATCCAATATGGTGACATATGCCAGCTACCTTTCTCTTCCAGCTACTGACTGTGCAGGAACTGGACGCTGGCCATCTTCTGATCATGTTGTTCCTGTTTATGTGGTCAGTGATTGTGCCTGTCAACACTGATCAACAAATAACAAGGCAAATGAGCAATAAATAATTGGCTGCCGCTGTAAGATCTTGTGCCTTGTACAAATAATTTAGTGGTGTTTTCTTGGTTCTAAATTTCTGTTAGGCTGACTTGTTTAAGGCAAACTACACCTCTATCTCCACCAGTAATGATGGCCGTATACCTAGACCACACCACAACCATCTGCTGCCCTATTTTCAGTGTTCGCTCTGATCAAAGTAATATTCAGGCTTTGCAAACTATAATTATACCATGATGCATGATTACTGTGCTTGCTTCAGAGGTAATTTCATGAATTCATCAAAAAATTTGTTTATCCATGGTGCATCACAAACCCTAAAGACACATGCTACATTTGAGCAGTGTTTGATGAAACTGTGGACCTTTTAACTTTCCTCACCATTAATGGAATTTTTTTGTTATTTGTGACACAAGTCTTCCATGACGGAATTTTCAGTCTTTCTTTGTTTTCACTGTAATATGCGAGGGGGCACTATCACGCATATTCTGAAAGAGTGCAGAATCTCCGGATCAAAACACAGGCAGAAAGAAGCAGAAACAAGTGATAAAAGCATCGCTTATGCATGTTGTAATCTTTGACAAAAAAGATTTTCTCAGCTTTTCGTTCAAAATGTTGCTTTTTATGAAACGTAACCACATTCATGAATCTAGAATAAGAGTCTTGTTGTTTAAAAGCAGAGGCTCTATTCTTTCTTTTGATGCATTTCATGTTCTGATATAGACCTTAGAGAAACTAGCGCGCAGCCATCTTTAGAATTTTGAGCTTCCGTTTTTGTGGCATCTCTGTATATTTCTATGACCTCGCTGTCTAAGAATAATTAGCTGATGAAGTGGATTAACTTATTGTAGAGTTAACGAAAGTGATCATGAGTATTGTAATGATTGAAGAGGATGTCATAACAAATGCCAGTAGACCAGGAAGAATTTAAAGTGAGCGGTTCATTCATAAATCCATGAGATCTTACCTTCATGCTGTGTAAATACAAACCAGAAGAGAGAACATAAAGTCTATTCATACAAAAACATATTCTTGGGGCCATGAAAATTGTGTGAAAATAATCAATAATTCTGGCAGTGGTTTTAAAAAAAATGGCAGGGAAAGGGTTTACAGGGCAGGTTAGAAGGTTTATAACCAGAATTTAAATACTAATTTAAATTCTAATTTTAAATTAAATTCTACTTGGTCAAAATGATGGTTCCTCTAAAAACAGTTTATATTATTGATTGATTGAGTGACTGACCTACCAGTGTGATCTATACTTCATTATTCACTATGAGCATTTTTATTTTTTTATTTCATTTTCATATTTTTTTGGAGGGCATGAAGTAAAAATGTCAACATGATAAAATAGTCCTCCCACCCACGAAGAAGAAATGTTTGAAAAGTCATTTGCCACAACTACCATGTAGAAAAATAGCCAATAATTTGACCTTTTGTATATTATTGTGAATGTATATATTATATAACAAAGCAAAATAATGTTTCATTGTGAAAACTACTTTTGGCTTGCAAACTTTTCACAAAAAGTTAATTTTAGACCCTTCTTTAGAAATGGCACTCTCTCAGCCTGCTTCTCAAGATCTGCTCCCTGTTAAGAAATCTCCTATTCTCCAATAACATCAGACACAATTAATTATTCATCCTAAAAGTCCAGCCACAAAGTGCTGTGCTCTTCAGCAGTCTACTAGAGCTTTGAGCTGTAGTGTTGTCCCTTTGTCTATAAGAATTGCTGAAATTGACATTTTTAAAGCGTTTATTTGCTTATATCTGCATATTAATTGGCCTGAAACTAAACTAAGAAACCAAACATTGTTTGAAAGGTTAAAATTAGCCACTTTTCCACCATCAAGCCAAACCATCCTAATTGCTTAACCGGTTTCATTGTCCACTGTGGCTGAAAACGGAGCTCTTTGGAAGGTAATCTCTTTGGAATGCATCAGTCGTTATCTTGGTAAATGAAGAGTTTACAGATAATATGAGATGTAAATCTCAACCCTGTTAGGATAATTAGGTATTTTGGTTATAAACTAGTGTTTACTACTTCACTCAAATAGCGTGCTTGGCTAGCTAAAGAGAAATTAGTAGCCAGGACACAGACAAGTGACCAATCCCGAGTCACTTGTCTCATTCGAACAGCAGTTAGCCAACTGTGCTGAGATTTCCGGACTGAGAACGGTTTGTAATCGTGGCGTGCCATACCAGGCTCAAGTGGAAACATAACTGGAAACATAACTAGAACCATTCCTTACCATTCTTTGAACCGTTCAGCCCAACAGTGGAAATGCGGCAATTATGAGGCCTGTGGAAGTCAGTAGGAAACTGGAGTCTACCTTAAATGTTTCCTACCAATGAACACGCTGTACACTGAGAAAAAAAAGAAAAAAAAGAAACCATTTTCACTCTTAATTTAATTAAAATTAAAATTCTGAACCAATTACAAGGAAACTCATTAAAAAACTCAAAGTAACTCATTAAATTAAAGTTTTAAAGTAGAAAAACACTTTATTTTTATTTATTTTATTGTAAAACATACTCTAATAAACAAGCATTTATTACAGTGTACCTTCCAACACCAACAAGCCTCAGCTAGAGATAGATTTAGTCCTTGGATGGATCACCTGAAGATATTTAGCCTGCTTTATCCACACTGTTGTAGACCAGTTTCAACATGAACTGCATGTATTGTGCTGTGAGTTGATACTCGATTGCGTATAAGATTTCAAATCATTGCATCACTGTCGGGTCATAAGATGCAAGAATGATAACAGAATTTCAGTTCTTTTAAACCCTGCAGAAAATCAGAGACCCGCAGATCACAGATGTTCTCCAAAAAGACAGTTTGGCAGTATGTTCATTGAAGAACATAGTGAAGCTGCTCAAATCCAGGTTTATGGAGATGATTGACACATGCTCTTGAGAACTCGTGGCAGCACTTATAGTCAACAAATCGGAATACTTAAAACAGCAAATGCTTTAAGTGCTGCCTGTCTAATTATTTGAGAGTTTAGGACAGGCCCACTGGTGAATATTTTTGAGGAGATGTAATTAACCTATTAAAATAAATGAGCTGAATTAAGTTTGAGTAAACAGCTCCCTCTTTTTCCTCAAACGCACATGAAGCCCAGAATTTTTATTCTAAAAATGGATATTGTCATTTTTACTCTCTCGTCATTCCAAACTTTTATGATGTTACTTTTGTGCATGGAACACAAAAGGACAAATTTGGAGAAATCTGTAACTTTTTTTCCCCCTCTCTATACGATGACCATTTATAGTACAAAATGACTGTGTTTTTTTTTACAGTTGTCTAATCTGTTTGACTATGCATGTGATTTAAAGCTGAATTTTCAGCATCATTATCCGTCAACCAGTTTTAAGTCACATGATGCTTCAGAAATCATTCTTATATGATGATTTGATGATCAAGAAATATTTCTGATTACCATCAATGTTGAAAACAGTTGTTCTCCTTCGTATTTTTGTTGAAACTGATAACTTTTTTTCAGGATTTTGATGAATAGTATGTAGAATAGAATGTATTTTTTTATAATAGAAATCTTTATAATGTAACATTATAAATGTCTTTACTGTCACTTTTGATCAATTTAATGTGTCCTTGCTGAAAAGAAATATTAATTTCTTTAAAAAAAGGTTTAGTCACAATGAGCTTTCATTATTATATGTGAAAAAGAATTGTGTGAAGATTATTTTCCTTCTGTGCATTCCGTAGAAACATCATTAAATTTTGAAACAATATAAATAAACAATAACAGAATTTACATTCACTTGTGGATTATTCCTCTAGACTTCAGAAGATAAGAAAGCTCACATGCTTAGTCACGTTAGTTAGTAGGTCATGTCTCTTTGAAAATTAAATTGTTTGTGAGCTACTTTTGATGTTTATTTTATAAAAAATAATCATTATGCAAATGTTTTCCTTATTTGCTTTAATGTGCAACAAGCAAGAGCTATTTCAATAACCTTTAAGGCAGAAGCTGCTTCTTCTATTTTGACATCAACTTATTTTAAGTTAATTAGGTTATCAGGTCTTATAACATCCGTTTAATCCGAGCATCAAGCACACTGCCACACTGTAAACTGTTTTTACAGCACAAATTCCAAAAATAGAGTGAAGCATCTACTCATGTAATTGGTTTGATTCAGCGGTGAACAGAATGATGAATCATGGTTCTCTGAAGCCATTAATCATGTGTGTTTTAGGGCCACGTCCCACTGAACCGCTGGTGTTGTAAGTTGGCTGACTGGTTGTGTTTATGATGCATACAGCCTGTTATGATCGATTCTGGTTGTCTAGAACAGCTGTAGTGTTTAGTTTTAGATTTGATCTGCTCTGGCTGGAAGTGAAGCTGATGGGATGGATTTGTTTATCTATAAGGGATTATAGGGAAACTGGATTTCTGAAGAAAATGTGAATGGTGCTCGCCCACTTTGCTTGGGTGTTGGATGAGTGGATTTTAGTGTGTTGCGAGACTGTTAGGGTTGTCTGGGTAGTTGTTTGATCGTTTCTTGCTGGTCCAATCGAAAGCCAAATCCAATCTCGGTGATATTCTGGTCTATTAAAGAGATTAATTCACTCAAACATGTTCTATCATTGGGTTTATATTGCTCCAAACACTGAACCATTTTCATTGTATAGACAAGAAAAAAAAATTAAAAATATATGTTCTGTGTTGTTTGAGCCTCCAGCTTTCTTCTAAATGTCTTCTTTTGTGGTCCTCAGAATAAATAAATACAGTCAAGTTTACTTTGGAACAACATGAGGGTAAGTAAAAAGCCACGTTTTCACAGACGGGCCACATTCACTGAAGCTGACTGAAAACGAACATAAAAGAGAATGCGTACTTATTCAGTCACTCCTGATTCCATTTATTTGCGATCACAGCAATACACAGACAACTCACATTTACACAACTTACACATTTAGAAAAATATTATATTTGTCACATTTTTTAGAAAGAATGAGCATTTCTTTTAGTTTTCCACAAAATTATGCAATCTGAGGAGGTTTGAATGATTGCACCAATCTCACAATACCGTTAACCTTTCAGCCAGAGCAACAGAAGGGGCTCACAAACAGAAAACAGGACTTTTATGAGTAACCGAAGTATGTCATTTATGACACATGCAGATGCATTGGTCCTGTATCAACAAATCAACAGGAAAAGGAAAGATAACACAAATAAATATACAATTGAAATAATGTATGATTTGCAGTTGTTAGGATAAGAGATATTGATCTGAGATGAAACTTTATATCTGTTATCTTATCCATTACAGTGAACAAAATAGTCGCAAAATGGCAGCAGCTTTTATATGAAATGAGAGAGCGAGTCCACAATACCAGAAAGATGACATAATTAAATAATTGTGCAGTAAATATTGATTTGACTGAGTTTTAATATTTTATTAGCTCAGCAAATGCAAAACGTCCATGAAGAAAACCCATAACTAGCAAGCATATAGTGCTGCAGACTTCAGTAACCTGGATGAGCCCATGTTATCTGTTTTTAGTGGTTGTTATCGGGGAATAACGTACCGCTATATGGACTGACCAATCAGAATCAAGTATTGCACGGAGCTGTGTAATAACATGGCATATCAGCTATGCTGACCCTTCTGACTCCCTTAAACTCCACCTTTTGTTCATGACCACTCTTCAAGCCCCAGTTGGCCCGCTTTTGGGCCAAAACCCCAGGCAGATGGCCCAGAATAAGGCCCGATCAAGCCCTAAAAGTAACGACTGGGCCTGGCATGAAATGGCATGCTCGCTTTTGGCCCAACAGTGGAAACATGGCTAAAGATGACTGAACTGAAATGATGTCCTTCATTTAGTGTAATGTCAAGGGGATTTTTTTTGTTGTTGTTACTGTTGTTATCCACATGGCAAATCACAACTGCTAAGAAAAGTAATAACGGCCCTTTTTTTTTTTTTCTAAATCAATTATGTCTTTAAAGCAGCTTGTCATCCTTTGTGATTTGGTTACTGTGTAGAGGATGACATTTAGATGCTGTATGTATGGTGGCAGTTTTAAGGGCTGATGACTCAAGGCTGCATAATTTGGGGAAAAGTAATAATTTCTATTCTCAGAAAAGTTGTCATTTAAAAAAAAAAATAATCATTATCATTGTCATCTTTAAATAATAATATAAAATTACTGAATAATAATAAATATTGCTATTGCAATTTTACAATTGTAATATTTCTCTCCTGAACTAAAAAAAAAGACATCTAATATAGCTGCTCACGTGTTAAGAACACTTTCTCGCTTCGCTCTGAAACACGCGGCGCATATATTTAGTAAATTAAAAGGCAGCCTTTGTAATTTGATAATCACACCAAGTTACATCTCGATTCTGGTTCTGTTTTGATTAATCGTGCTGCCCAAACGCAAACAATGCAAGTTGGATTTGGATTCTAGTTAAATGTGAGCGCAATTAAGCAATTACCTTTGTTTGTCTTGTTTGTTCTTTCTTTTCCATTCACTATTGCAATACTTAGATGCTACTCTTACTATTTCCACAGGATGCATTCCATGCCCAATATGCAAATTGTCTATGTGCATGCAATACCCGGATGACCTGCTACAAAATGTGCAGAATAAATATACAACACAACAGTGTAGAACTGTACTGTGTCCTGTGTCCCATAGTGCAATGTTCTCAATAAACTATGGTGAATTAGCTGTAGTACTGTTTGGATAATGCCTACACTCTAAAATATGTGGGTTGTTTCAAACCATGTTTGGGTCAAATATTGAAACAACCCTGTAATTTTTCGAGGCTACTGCTTCACTTCTTAGAATAGTAGGCAGTATATGGGGATTTCAGACCAGTAAGTAGTCTAAGCGTCTCTCTCTCTCCACATTCTGCTGGTCTTGTTCATGTTATTCCTGTTTGTAGTCACACATTGCCCCCTGTAGGAAAGTTGAGACAGTGTGTGGCATTTTGTTTTGTATCATGCGGTTTATTGCATTGTGTGTTGGAAAATAAGGAGATGTCAAGGACCAGGCTGTGATTAGTGTATCAAGCATAAAATGACTTTGACACCGGAACAGATTTGGTCTCAATCATCACCCCGTACACATTAAAGATGTGATGAGTGTGTTAGCATACTAATGACCCTATTGTAACAAAGGCACAAGAAAGGACATTTAGTAGCTGACCAAAATATTCCTGAATTTTATAATCGATGTTGTGCTAATCATTTATTAATGCATATTGACTGTATAAGCTAATAAAGCTTTGTTTTTACTTTGAAAAAACTGTACTTGCAAATATAATATTAATGAAATACTAGGCCACTTAAGTGCATATTCGTGAATGTTTTTTTAATACACTTAAGTGCACTTTGTTTTTAAAGTTTTATTTTAAAATACATTTTAAATCATGTTTTAATAATCTTTTGTCATACTTTAAAAAAGTGCACGTATTTTGATGTTTTGACTGACATTCAAAAGCACAAAGTACTTGATTATTGATTATATTAAAAGTTAATGTATTTTATATATGTGTGTAATTAAACATTTGCAATGAAGTTTCAGTTTAGTGACTTAAATATGACAAGTTTCAATGAAAATGACATTAAAGTGTGCTTTCAGTACATTCAACTTTAACTGACCGAAGTAGTAATTATGTAATTACATATAATATGTGTTTAAGTCCTACTTAAACCGTACTTATGTGGTCAAAAGTTCAGCTAATTGCATTTAATATATATTTAAACTAATAATACATTTTCATTTACATGCATTCAATTAAATGTCTGAAAATATTACATTTATTTTGCATTTAAATATATTGTTTTAAGGTATATTATTTTCATGAGTAAAATGTACTTGACTACGAATTGTCATTTTTTTTTAATTACTAAATATGTTAATGTTGGTGGTATCATGAAAATATCTAACATACAAAATAGACAAATGGAATGACATTTTTGCAATTATTAGGAATTGAAAAGAAACATATTGGACAATAAACTGAGCCATTCCAATAGGATCCTCTCTGCTAAGGCCCTAAAATTAAACCATGTCGAAAATGTTAAACTCAGTCCATGAGAATGACGGAAATTACTTATTTGTAGGGCAGCCTCTCCTTCCATCAAATGAAAGCCTGTTTAATAAGCTCTAGGGAGAGATCTTAATGTTGTTTGTAGTTCAAGTGTTTTTCTGGATTTTCATCTTCATGGGATTTGCTCGAGCACTGTTGTAAAGCACTTTTAAGTGTACTGTGTTCAGTCCTTAGGGTTTCATGGTCTTGGAAATACTTTATTACCCAGATGTACACTGTGGTTTAACATTCTGTGCATTTAAAAGACGATAGTTCATCATGTATTTGGAACAGGTAATGTGTCTTGGCAATTATTTAATAGAAGGCATTAAAATGTAATATAACAGTGCATCATTTAGGATCAGTGGGTTAAAAACAAGGCAATAAAAAATAATAAATTGTTAAACTGATATAAAATAGTTTTGATCTGGATTAGCCACATTTGAAGCCATTGTAAATTAGCCAGTATACACAGATTTGTAACTGCACATTAGTTGAATACTTAACACTACAATACTAGCCAATTTGTGACTATTTTTTACGATTTGTGAATTCGTATAATCCTGTGTCATCTCATTTGTTTGCCCCACTGATGATTAGGTTTAGGGGTGGACCTTCATGCATACTTTTTCTAAAAAGTATTCATTTCTCACATTATGAATTCATATGAAATAGTCACTTCGTAAAATAGTTACGTTTTCAGATGAGATCTGGTGGAAATGCACCCAAGATACATTTCTGCTTAACTGTAAATGATTAAACTTGGTTTCGTGCTGTGCCTAAAGTCTGGATGTCATTACCTGACTTTAACACCAATTTTAGGCCAGATTTTCATTAAGGCCGAATGGAATGGAATCAAGCGCAAGGCATGAAGCTCAAGAAATAAACAAACACTTAAATCGATGCTCCACAATGGTGGAAAAGCCTTGACTAATAACATTGGCCAGCTGGCTACATTACAAACATGTAAACACCAGCTAACTATTAAATGTGGTAATGTTGGCAAGCTACAGTAGATAACATTGTGTAACAATCCTGTATCTAACTAACAATCTAATTGCTACTTGCCTCCAACTCGCATTGCTGCACTGTTGCCAACTACTTTCAACCTATTTGCTACTGCCACACTAAATGTTGCTATATCACGGTGCATGCATTCAGTACCTCCTTGGTATATCAAAGCATTGTAGCATAGAATTGCTACCTAATACCATCACCTCAGTACTTTTTTGCAAGGTTATCTATTCCAGTGAAGTGTATTATTCTTACCCTGAATAAACCTTGGCTGTGTCCGAAACCTTCCCCAATACCCTTAAATAGGGCACTATTTGAGGGGATAGCCATTTGTAGTGATGTCCGAAACCATAGTGGACCTTATCGAGTGCACTCATTCAATCCCATAATGCACATCAATAAAGCGTACAACTGGAGTACACTCAACTGTGAGGGTCGCGCCGTAACAATTCTTGCGTCTTGCCAGAAGATGCAGCTGCATCATCTGTACATTTTCAAACCACTGTTCCAGTGTGGGTACAGTGTCATGTCATATTGGTATACATTCCTTTTTAATTGATTATTTCTTTAATCAAGGGTTGTACATGGTTTCCATGACAGAGTTTAATAAAAAGCAAAAGCAGAAGCCCTTCCGAATTCGCTCACTCAATTTCATTCTGATTCAAGTGGACTCTTTTAGTGGTAGTATTGAGCCAGATCAGCCTCAGAAATAATACATTTAGAAATAATACAATTCATAAATGCACAGCACAATTCAGATTTACAAAATCTGATTTGTAAAATCAAAACACAATTCATAAATGTAGCAAGTATTACATTCATAAGTAAAAGCATAAAGATCTCCCCAAATGTATACCAGTAGGGAATAGTGAATGGGAGTATGGGGGCGATTTCAAACACAGCTCTTATGTTCCACCTATAGTGTGGGGCTGATTTTTTGAATTCAGCTACTAAAAGAAAAGTGCTGTATCAGTGGATAACTGTAATTGGGTTAGACGTGCTTTCCCCTTCGGCTCTGTGTGAGGCCCCTTTATATTATTGTTTAAGTAAAGCATGAGGAATCATGGTATGTTGGCTCATGAAATACTAATGAGGTGCTGACTCAGCACATTGCTGCAGGGTTCAGTTTGTGTTTTAGAGTATGAGAAGTGCAGTAAAACAATATTCAACCTGCTTTGATATGCTCTTCTGTTCTGATATGACTTCTGATGTGGCCTATAATTTGATTTAGAGGTTGGTGCCTTTGCCTAGAGGTTAAAACTCTGTGATGTGCAATAATTTCTATCGGGCAGTATTTGAGCAGGAATATTGTTGAAACACACTATTTGTATACTATTTAGCAGTAAAGCATTGTGTACTTAAATCCCATCTTTCAACTTATACCGTTTTTGGACCTGTTGATCTTCGTTCCAAAACAGGAACTTAAAGGGAAATAAAATGAAACTAACTCAAAAAGAAAAATGGTCCGGTTTCGAAACAAACACTCCAAATGAGCCAGGTTTGAAAACTACGGCTTGGTTGAAAATAATTATTTTAATTGATTCTCATTTTGATGAACCAGTATTGATTCTTGTTGTTTACCTGCATGTAATTACATTTGTAATTATTTTCTGTAATAACATCTATAAATAGATTGTTGGTCCTTCCCTTATACCTTAACCCACCCTTAAACCTACCCATACCATCAACTAGCCTTACCTGTGTCTCACCTCAATAACAGCAAAAGTGTTTTAAAATACCTTTAAAGGGTATTTATATATATATATATATATATATATATATATAAATGCTACGACAGTCAGCAGGAGCGTTTTAGAGGATACAAATAAGACTTACAAGTGGTGCTAGTTCAAAGAGAAAAACAGATGGACACAGCTGCGTACAAGAGGTTTGCTGAGTGGAGATGAGATCAGTTTTTAGAGAAATGTTGGTGAAATGGTGAAAAGTCTCGACAGATACTTCTGTTAAGTTTCTTTCTTTATCTTTCCAGTTGGTCATCATGGCCGGGACGGTGCTGCTGGCATATTATTTTGAGTGCACAGACACGTTTGGGATCCATATCCAGGGTTTCTTCTGTAATGACGCTGACCTGATGAAGCCCTACCCTGGGCCGGAGGAGAGCAGCTTCATTCCACCTCTCATCCTGTACTGCGTGGTGGCAGCTGCGCCAACTGCCATTGTGAGTAGAGATGGGTCAAGATGGTGGACTAGTCGTAGAAACCTGTTAACTAACTACTTAATTATTGAGGTCAACTTGTTTTAGAATTTTTTTTTTTTTTTTTTTTTTTTTTTTAACATTTGGTTTTTAGTTTCTGGTGATTTTAATTTGCAGTCATTTTGCAAGGTAAAGGTAGAATTGAACTAATATTAGCAAATTAAACCTTATTGAAAAGGTTTACTTTTTAAATGAAAAACACATTGGAAACGTTTGGATCATTCAATAAAATGTATTCTTGTGTGTGTTGGACATGAACACCAGAGGGCACTGCAATACCAACACGCACAAATACTACATACTTGTTTTTTTTTGTTTTTTTCCCCCAGGTACTACATGATATTATTTGAGTTTTATCTTGGCTTGTCTTAATTTAAGTATATTTCAATAAAGTGTGAAACATAAATGAGATATTAAATGTAATCTCTTGAGTGGGGTTTCTGTGTGACCAATATCCTCTTAATAGGCACATGGACCATAAAACATCAACCACTAGAGAAAATTTATTTCATTTCTGTTGAAAATGATCTCAGTTTTACAGCCTTTGTTTGGGCCTTTAACAAAAGTGCTGTGAAGCAGTTAAGAATAATGCAGGTCATTCATTGGGACACACCATGAGGATGTATACATTTTATCAAGAATAACTACGGTTCACCCCAGTATGAAAATTCTGTTTTCTCATGTCATTCAGAGAGAGACTTTAAGTCATTATACTTGACGTGCTATATTGCAATTAATGAACATGTTCACTGTAGATCCTTGACATGTTACTGACTTATGTTTGGTCAATCAGTATTCAAACAGAATCCGTACAAAATGGCATAATTTCCCTTTACATCACATACTGTACATTGTTCTTGTAATAACTGGATCATTAGAGAAAATTAAGGGACTGTTTTTTGAGACTTTTACGAATTACTGCAGAAGAAAATGTGAAGTGTCTTTGTCTACACAGAACCTGAAGCTGGAGTGTTCTGGATGGTCGGTTACTGGCTCAAAAACCCGATGCCAAGTCTCTGTGATATTCATGTGAGGTTTATTGCCCGTTTTATCATTGGCCAGGCAAAAATCTGATGGCCTAAAACAGTAACAACAAACCACATGATCTCCTTAGCTCATAAATTGGAGGGGAAAAAATCAGCGTGAAATTGCGAGAAATAAAGTTCTGAGATGACTTGAAATTACTTTTTTTTTTAAATTTTTTTTTTTTTTATCCACAATTCTGACTTTTTCTCACAATTCCGACTTTTTCAGAATTGTGAGGTATAAACTCACAATTGCGATTAAAGTCAGCCCTGCAAGATATAAATTGAACTCATAACTGCCTTTTTTATTTTTAGATATACATACTGTATTATGATACCAAAGTGCAACCAAAATTGGTTTCATTTTCTCTGAGTAAAAAAAAAAAGATTTGTTTGCTATATACAATACATATATATATATATGTTGTGAAAGTGTTTGCCCCCTTCCTGATTTATTTATTTTCATGCTTGTCACACTTCAACGTTTCAGATCATCAAACAAATTTAAATGTTAGTCAAAGTAAACATAAAATGCAGCTTATAAATTAAGGTTGTTGTTGTTGTTGTTGTTAAGGGAAAACAAAATCCAAACCCACATGGCCCTGTATGAAAAAGTGATTGCCCCCTAAACCTAACTGGTTGGGCCACCCTTAGCAGCAACAACTGCAATCAAGCATTTGTGATAACTTGTAATGAGTCTTTTACAACGCTGTGGAGGAATTTTGGCCCACTCATCTTTGCAGAATTGTTGTAATTCAACCACATTGGAGGGTTTGAGAGCATGAACTGCCTTAAGGTCATGCCACAGCATCTCAAAAGGATTCAGGTCAGGACTTTGACTAGGCCACTCCAAAGTCATTTTGTTTTTCTGCAGTCATTCAGAGGTGGACTTTCTGGTGTGTTTTAGATCATTGTCCTGCTGCAGAACCCAAGTTCGCTTCAGCAGAATTCGCTTCAGCAGTAGATGGCAGAATTCATGGTTCCATTCATCACGGCAAGTCTTCCAGGTCCTGAAGCAACAAAACAGCCCCAGGCCAACACACTACCATCACCATATTTTACTGTTGGTATGATGTTCTTTTTCTGAAATGCGGTGTTACTTTTACGCCAGATGTAATGGGACACACACCTTCCAAAAAGTCTTGGATCATCAAGATGTTTTCTGGCAAAAATGAGATGAGCCTTAATGTTCTTTTTGCTCAGCAGTGGTTTTCGTCTTGGAACTCTGGGCAAAAACGGCATTTCTGCATGACAGTCTCTTTCCTATGGAGGAGTCATTCATGAACACTGACCTTAACTGAAGCAAGTGAGGCCTACACTTCCTTGGATGTTGTTGTGGGGTCTCTTGTGACCTCTTGGATGAGTTGTCGCTGCACTCTTTGGGTAATTTTGGTCAGCCGGACACTCCTGGGAAGGTTCACCACTGTTCCATGTTTTCGCCATTTGTGGGTAATGGCTCTCCCTGTGGTTCGCTGGAGTCCCAAAGCTTTAGAAATGGCTTTATAACCTTTTCCAGACTGATAGATCTCAATTACTTTCTCATTTGTTCCTGAATTTCTTTGAATCTCGGCATGATGTCTAGCTTTTGAAGAACTTTTGGTCCACTTCACTTTGTCAGGCAGATCCTATTTAAGTGATTTCTTGATTGAGAACAGTTGTGGCAGTAATCAGGACTGGGTGTGGCTAGAGAAAATGAACTCAGGTGTGATAAACCACAATTACGTTTTAACAGGTGGGGCAAACACTTTCTCACAGAGGGCCATGAAGGTTTTGGATTTTGTTTTCTCTTAGTAAAAACTAACATTTTGTGTTTACTTGTTGTATTTGACTAATATTTAAATTTGTTTGATCTGAAACATTTAAGTGTGACAAACGTGCAAAACAATACACTTTTTCACACCCCTGATTGATACATGGCTTAAAGTGCAAATCTATATCCAACCTGTAGGTTTCTAGTACCTTCTTCATACAGTTTGGAACATAGTGTAGTTATTAATCTTTATAACCCTTCCTATATCTCAAGCAACAGCCTGGAGTTTTAACTGTACTGAGATGAAACTCTTACTCAGTAGATATAAAGAACTGCAGCAGCAGCCTCTGGTCTCTGTTTTTTTCCCCTCCCTGTGACAAGTTTTCTACCCTATGTATGGTAGAAAATAGAAAACCTCCTTTGCATTTGGTAACTTCAGAATTGGTCAGTTGCTGAGGAATATCTGACTTCAAAGTGGCCTGTGAAATGTTGTATCTTTTTTTTTAGGTGTAAATTCCCCAAACGGCTCCACTTTTGTCATTTATTCTTTTCAGCTCAAACACATTTCCTTTCTATGCAAATTCATGCCATGAACAGGACTTTCTTAGTAAAATCTGTCTTATTTTTGCTGTTATGTTTCATGACCGTTTTGCTGTTTATATAGTTGACCCATGCATGTGCGAAATAGGTTTAAAAAATATTTAATTTATCCATTTTTGTCTAAGGAACAGAAAAATAACTTAAAGTCTGCATGAAACCGAAGTTGCTATTTAGTGACGTATATCCAAATGGAACGGCTTCTGTAACGAGAACAAATGTAGGGCGGGACTTGATTTTGTCCATGGGTAATTGATTAGATCACAGGTGTCAAACTCAGTTCTTGGAGGGCCACAGCCCTACAGAGTGTAGTTCCAACCCTAATTAAATGGATCTGATAAAGTCCAGGTCAGCTAATCAAGTAGTTCAGGCTTATTTGAAAGCTACAGGCATGTTTGTTGGATCAGGGTTGGTAAACACATCATCAGAGAAGAGAAGAGGTAAGCTGCAAGAGGGAGGGGAAGTTATTTATATTCAAGATAATGAGGCTCATGAATTTTAAAAAAAGAAGAAAGGTGCACGGATCATCAAACATTTATAATAAATAAAGCTTTAAGCTTCAAATTCTCAATTGTCTCACTCACATTTGTCTTTAGATTTAAAGCTAGTACATATGAATCAGGTTGTAGCTGACAGTGTTATGGTTAAGATTTCTATGGATGAGATTTTAGAGATACGATGGAAGGGAAGTATGGAGAGAAAAAGAGCTGTGTAAAGATTCTTTGAAATTTTATGCCACAAATAAAATGACACCATGCGGGTTTTGAACACCATGAGGGTGAATAAATGATGATGATGAAATTAATTTTGGGGTGAAATATTGCTTAAATGTGTTGATAACGTTTGATGTTTGAATATTTGAATACTTTTCAACAAATTAAATCTTTGCCAAGTCACAAAGTATTAATTTGGTTTGTTATTAGTGCGAAACACCATGTTTAGTCACAGTTGGCTTATTAAAAATAATACAAGGGCAAAATAAACTGATTATTAGAGGTTCACTCAATTTCACGGCACAAAAGACATTTTTCAAACCTGATTTTGCTGGGGGTTTTTTGTTTTTGTTTTTTTTTTTTTTAAAGAGATTGTACTGTCGTTCTAACATTCACAAAGTCCCAGATCATTTACTTGAAACTTCCAAGAAATGGTAATGAAGCCCAAAGTATGCTTCGTTTTTTTTTTTTTTTTAGTTGAACGTACAGCCTTGGAAAGTATACTTCATTTAACTTCATTTAACATTTAATGTATGCGCAGTTTTAAGCAGTCTCTCGACCATCTTTATATATTTTTTCATGCTACTTGTACAAATGAGAGTTCTTTCTAACCTCTTAGCACAGTTTTGTCTATGTTGGCCTCCATTGTCACTGTAGCTTGCATCCGTTCCGGTCTGCCTTCTGAACTACCTTGTGAATCGATGGTTACCACCTTGTGGATGAAGTCATTACTGCAAAAAATAAAATGCGCATGTGCAACCTGCTCGTACAAAGTATGTGCAGATACCAGAATCCAACGGTACTCTTCTGATGACAAAATTCCCGTCACACGCACTGTACTCTGACCCTTGCGTATGCTTAAAAAGTGAAGTACACTTATCATGACCAGGAGCTCATTAACAAATGACTGTGCACATTTATGCATCAATGCCGTTGTCCTTTGTGGCAGTTCAGCGACCTGTTCCGATGTACAACAGTGTGAACCACTCCCGTTTTCAAATTTTCACAAGTTAGACAATCATAACTGTTCTTTATTTACATATACATATGTCTTAAAGGTACAGTAGCAAAAACTAAGTGATGACTAAACTGTGTTTAAATGTAAATTTTGACCCAGCCAGTACAGATACGGTTTTATTTTCCACTGTTGGGCTGATAACAGAGCTCTTTGGAATGTGATACAAATGTCAGTCATTGTCTTGTTAACACAAGAGTTTACAGATGGTATGAGATGTAAATAGCGACTGCATTTTGGATGATGTTCAGATATTTCTGAGAAACTGGTAGCCAGGCAACAGACAAGACCAATCCTGACGTCAATACACACATTCTACCAGCATGGTCATTTTTTGGTGTGGTTTTCATTTAATGTATGTGCTTATCCACTGACAAACTTGATTTTGACACTTTGGTCAATGCAGATTATTTCTTAATGACTGATTAATCAACTTGATCCATTAATACTACTACAGGGTGATAATAATAAAAAAGCAAACACCTCTAGTAATACCTAAAGTAGGTCTCAAAAGTAAAGATAAATCACAGCACTCTTCAGGATGGTTAGCCAACCGTGATGAGAAATCCGGACTGAGAACGGTTAATGATCGTTCCATGCTTAACAAGCTCAAGTGGAAATATAACTGGAACCGTTCGGCATGGAGGTGGAAAAGTGACCATTGATACCAATGTGTGACTGTTTTTGGTGCAAGACACCTTGAATAATGTAAGGACTTAAGTGAAGAATATAGTTCCTTCAATTCAAGTGATAAGCAAAAGACCAGAAATTATAAGAGACATGGAACTCACTTGTATTTACATAAGATGCATTAACTGCTTAAATTTAATTTAAAACATTTTTTTTCTTTTTTTTCTGTCTGTAGATATTTGTTGGGGAGATCTCAATGTATATCATGAAGTCCACTAGAGAAACCCTAATAGCCCAGGAGAAAACCATTGTGACTGGAGAGTGCTGCTACCTAAACCCTCTCATCCGCAGAATCATTCGGTTCATTGGTGAGTCTTCTGTTTCCATCAATGCTAAACATTACAGCTCAGTATTGTTTGGTTCTAATATGGATTTTCCAGTTTCCAAAACTAATCTCCTGGCATCATGGTGACAATGCATACTTTGTCATTATTATTATAATATATTATTATTATTATTGCTGTTATTATTATTGGTTTAGCGGATGTTTGTTGTGAACGTATTTAAATTATAAAAAAATGTTACCTTTTAGTCATTTAATTAATAATAAACTAATTTGGCAATTAGTCTGCAGTTTGGTTATTTTTATTTATTACTTTAGTAATTTTATTAACATTTGAAAAAACAATCAAGTAAAAAAAAAAGTACTGGTGTTGGCAAATTAGTGTTGATAGTACTTATTAAAAAATATGCTTTTAAACAAATATCATTTAAAATATGCTACAGGAACTCTCTTTGTAAGTTTATCTTTACAAATTTGAAATGGTCATGATCATTTAACTAAACTAAAATTTTCAGAGATTTTAAAAGTTATGTGTGTTGAACATAATAGAAGATAATGTTACCATCCGTTAGTTTAAATCAGAGAAAATAAGTTAATAAAAGATATTTTCTTCTTCCAGGTTTAGTCTTAATCAATTTCGTCCCAAATCTAAATACTTTTCCACTTTCAGTTTAGACAGGCAAGTCTGCTTGTCACTGGAAACTTGAAGCATAGTAAATAGTGTTAATTCTGTTATATGTTCCCTGTAAGAACATATTTTTTATTTTATTTTTTTATATATATAGTAGTTTAACTTTGTAGCCCTTGTACTTTAAATTTGTCTTCGTCATCATCACCGCATGTACATAGTACATCGATGACTCAATGGTGTCTCTCATGGTACCATTACTCATGATACTGAGTCCTTATCCTATGAGAAGACACCTCTCTTGATTATATCTTAATCATTCAATAAATAATCCATTATGCATACGTTGATTTCATCTGACAGACACTTCAAACAGTGAGATTGCTTACTGTAAGTGAGAAATGCATTAATGGATCAAAAATGAGTGTGTTTTTGCTTTGTAAATCATCAGTAGATCCTGAGTCTTTGACACAAACGCGATCCATCCACATTGTGAGTGTAGCCGGTCTTTACAGCCATATAACCAATCAAAAGACATAAAAAAAAGGCCCAAAAAGTTATTAAAGATGATACAGCGCATTCTTATAAGTTTCCGATGTGTTGAAGAGTACAGATGTGAATGCCTGTGCATTTATTTGTGCATTAAACTGTCACCGGAGATATACATGTGTTTGTGTAATTTGTGGTGAGCTTATAGAACCATGTATAATATGTTCATTTTGTTGTGTGGAATGTTGAACTGCAATGTGAGAGTGAAATAAAACTGTCTGAATCAGAAGATATTTTGTTGCCAGTCTCCCGTCTTCCCCCTCCACTCCACAGCTCGGGCCACCTCCAATTTTGGGGCATTTTTCAAAACAGTGATGAGAACTGACTGGTGCCTAAACATGATTGTGCGACTAATTTCAGAAACCTTTTTTTTTTTTTTAAATTACTGATGCACAGTTGTGTGTGTGTGTGTGTGTGTGTGTGTGTGTGTGTAGGTTTATATTACATTGGTGGTACCCACAAGGATAGTAAAACCTGAGATCACCTACATTGTGGTGGCCAGTCAGTGGTCCCCATAAGGGAAATGGATTAATAAACATACAAAATTTATTTATTACTTTTTTTTTAATGTAAAAATGCCGAAAGTTTTCTGTGTCTATGGAGAGTCCCTACAAGGATAGTAAACCGTGTGTGTGTTTTCCCGGTAAACAGCCTGGGAACAAAATGTCCACACAAAGATGGCAATATCCAAAATCCTTGTCAGGACATTTTTTGGTCCCCACGATGAAAACAGTTTATAGATCGCACTAAGTGAATGTTTTTTGAAAATGCAGAAAGTTTTTTGTGTGTGTGTGATGGTTAGGCTTACAATCCTCTGAAATATAAGTAAATCACTCCAAATTTCACGCTAGGCGACTAAGTAATAAGACTAATAAGTTATTAACTAATAAGCGAAGATATAACATCATTGCCAGCTGAACGCATTGTCGCTTGGCTGAGAGCGCCCTCTGTCACTTACTCTCACACATGCTTACACATGCCACGTAAAGAGAACTGACGTTGCTCCAATTGGGCAAGTGCTACATCATCATTAAAGTTTATTATTTGCACGCACCCAGAAAGCCGCATCTTTTTCAGTCGTCTTGCACTTGAACGGACAATTTCACACAAAATTGTCAAAATTCCCATCTTGGCAAGTATCCTAGTAAACATAGTCTGTTGTGTCTTAAGTGAACATAAACGGTCAATAATGAAAATGCATGTGTATCAGTTTATTGGATCACTCAATGCTGTAGACTTTTTTTCGACTTTGTAACTTTGTAACTTGTAACTCATCTATATTTAATTAATACAGTGAAGACAGTGCTATTTTACTTTTTTTTACTTTATTTAATTTCTGTACCTGATCTACGTAAGTTTTTCGTAGTTAGATTTAACTGTGGTTAGATTTACCTGAAAAAAACTGAAGCACTGTTTATTTAATTTGTATCTTTGTTCTATTGTATTTCTGTTATTGCTTGTTTGATTATTTGTTCTTATTTATTAGACTGTTTGCTTGTCATTATTTAATGGTGTTTGAAATTTATATTTTATATTTATAAATAATATAAATTTCAATTTTTTTTTTTTTTTTTTTTTTTTAAGATTTTGTAAAAATGCAGAAAGTTTTATGTTAGGGTTAGACTGTGGAATATATTATAGTATTTATACCTAGCTTTTTATAAAAACAAAGTCTATGGAATGTCTTCATCTTGATAGCTAAGTTTGTGTGCTCCACTGGGAAATATGTGGGTAGATTGTGACACTTTGGCCAATGCATATTATTACTTAATTGCTGATTAATCAAGCCCATTAATGCTAAAGAAATACCAAAGCAAACTCCACTAGTAATACTTGAGTGAGCTTTCAGAAGTAAAGTGCTACACATATTCAATAAATCTTTGACTTTGTTAGTGGTATGATTTATCTGGAGATTTTAAATTAAAAGTTTTAAAGTAAAACTGCTGAGCTGTGGCTGTTTTATTGATTAGGAGCAGACAGGATGCACAACACCACCTCCAAAACACATCAATTTTAAATGTTTTCTACAGACGTAATGACAGACACAATCAACAAAACCTTCCAAGAAAACTTCCAGTATTTTTTTATGCATTCATATTTATTTTAGTCCATGTTGCCAACCAAGTGCTTGATGTAAAATGAAATTAAAAGCATGGGAAGCACTTGATGTAATGGATAAGATGCATAATGTAGTGGAGACTCCAGTAATGGTGTCCTCTGAGGTTTGGTATTGCAGTGTTATGGACAGTGTTATTGCAGCCTTTTCACAATATTAAATAATTGTGACCAGAGAGAATCCCAGCCCTCTCTTGTCTCTCACCAGTGCTGGGCTTAGTGCTTGGGTTTTCAGTAGCTCAACCTTTTGGTCATTTAGGAGCCCTACATACTTTCAGAGGCACAGTGAATTGTAATGTGTCATGTAAAGTCCACTGTAGGTAATTTTAATGAATCTAAGTGCAGTTAATGGAATGAAAACAAATTCAAAATAAACACCAGCTTGTCTTGACATAAGCTGGGTGTTCATGGTACAGTTTTTGCTTGTTGTATGAGATCTCTCTCTCACGCTCTCTCTCTCTCACTCTCACTCTATATATATATATACTCACCTAAATGATTATTAGGAACACCTGTTCAATTTCTCATTAATGCAATTATCTAATCAACCAATCACATGGCAGTTGCTTCGATGCATTTAGGGGTGTGTCCTGGTCAAGACAATCTCCTGACCTCCAAACTGAATGTCAGAATGGGAAAGAAAGGTGATTTAAGCAATTTTGAGCGTGGCATGGTTGTTGGTGCCAGACGGGCCAGTCTGAGTATTT
This sequence comes from Zacco platypus, assembly GCA_038088235.1. Classification (NCBI taxonomy): domain Eukaryota; kingdom Metazoa; phylum Chordata; class Actinopteri; order Cypriniformes; family Xenocyprididae; genus Zacco; species Zacco platypus. The sequence goes on along the minus strand of CM076086.1, from coordinate 21,470,109 downwards.
CACAATCTGCTCAATTACTGTGATTTTCACGCACAACCATTTCTTGGGTTTACAAAGAATGGTGTGAAAAGGGAAAAACATCCAGTATGCGGCAGTCCTGTGGGCGAAAATGCCTTGTTGATGCTAGAGGTGAGAGGAGAATGGGCCGACTGATTCAAGCTGATAGAAGAGCAACTTTGACTGAAATAACCACTCGTTACAACCGAGGTATGCAGCAAAGCATTTGTGAAGCCACAACACGCACAACCTTGAGGCGGATGGGCTACAACAGCCGAAGACCCCACCGGGTACCACTCATCTCCACTACAAATAGGAAAAAGAGGCTACAATTTGCACGAGCTCACCAAAATTGGACAGTTGAAGACTGGAAAAATGTTGCCTGGTCTGATGAGTCTCAATTTCTGTTGAGACATTCAGATGGTAGAGTCAGAATTTGGTGTAAACAGAATGAGAACATGGATCCATCATGCCTTGTTACCACTGTGCAGGCTGGTGGTGGTGGTGTAATGGTGTGGGGATGTTTTCTTGGCACACTTTAGGCCCCTTAGTGCCAATTGGACATCGGTTAAATGCCACGGCCTACCTGAGCATTGTTTCTGACCATGTCCATCCCTTTATGACCACCATGTTCCCATCCTCTGATGGCTACTTCCAGCAGGATAATGCACCATGTCACAAAGCTTGAATCATTTCAAATTGGTTTCTTGAACATGACAATGAGTTCACTGTATTAAAATGGCCCCCACACTCACCAGATCTCAACCCAATAGAGCATCTTTGGGATGTGGTGGAACTGGAGCTTCGTGCCCTGGATGTGCATCCCACAAATCTCCATCAACTGCAAGATACTATCCTATCAATATAGGCCAACATTTCTAAAGAATGCTTTCAGCACCTTGTTGAATCAATGCCACGTAGAATTAAGGCAGTTCTGAAGGTGAAAGGTGGTCAAACACAGTATTAGTATGGTGTTCCTAATAATCCTTTTGGTGTGTGTGTGTGTGTGTGTGTGTGTGTGTGTGTGTATGTATGTATGTGTGTATATATATATTATGAGCACCTTAAATTCAGAGAGTCGGCCCAATTTTGACCAGTGTATAGGCTGTCCACTATATTGCCAAATCATACACAACCACATCACATAGGCTAGATCTATGAATGTTATTATAGCCAAGTGGCTGCAAACTTACAGCGTGTGCATACTGACACACAAACACGCACAATATGCTCTAGTTGTTCCCATTCAGTCGGTCACTTCGACGTACGTCGGATGACCGACGAATAGGAATCTCGCTAGAGAGGCCAATCTACTTCGAGTGTAACTAAAACGAGCCAATGCATATTGGCATGCAATCATATGCGGCAGCTGCTCACCTCGCAGCGCGGGTATATAATGAGCAGCAGGTGCGTTGCATCTTTAGCTTTTCGCTTCGGAGCCGAACCATTCATGGTCTACACGGAGTGTAACGAGAGAAAGAAGTTCTTTTGGCTGGATTCTCTTTGGCGAGTGCAGGCGGACAGCGCAGCAGCGGGGCCGCGCTCTTGTGTGTTCTTTGTTTGTCTTGTTTGTGAGGTAACGGTGCGCTGTGAGAGAGCGCGCAAAAGCTGTTTTCACAGCTGGTAAGAGCGGCAAGAGTGAGCGCACACGACAGGCTGCACTTTCCCCTGTCTGTGTGCCGCGGTTTCCCCCTGCGTGCTTCAGCACTTAAAAGAGCATTTCCTAAAAGAGCTCGCACGAGTAGTTCGCGTCTTTTTAAAGATGTCGTACTGCTTGTGTGTTTCTGGATGTGGTCGTTACCTGGCGTCTCGGGATGGTCACCAGCGCTGCGTCGTGTGTTTGGGCTTAGAACACGCGGAGGCAGCGTTTGTGGATGAGTCATGCACCCACTGCGGGAAGATGACCATCGCGAAGTTGCGGTCTAGGCTCCGCCTCCTGCAAGGGGGCGGAGTCCCAGTGCCTCTGCCTCGAACTAATCCTCCTCAAAGGATTGCTTCGGGCAGCGACACTGGTGATTTGAGGGTTACGGTGAGCGCGCTTCCCTCGGGGAACCAACCCCCTGGGAACCCTCACTCCTCCCGCACTCTGCAGCCAGTAGAGCTGCTGGGGGAACGTGGTGGACCGCCCCAGAGGTGTGTACCATCCGTATCCTTCGGGGCTCCCCAGGACGACCAGATGTCGATCGCTGCATCGGAGGGTGAGCCTGATACTTTCGAGGATGATGATTCGGCGCAGCTGCCTCCCTCGGGAACGGTAGCTGTGCCCGAGTCGGACCCGGAAATGATGGCTATGCTTTCCCGGGCCGCCAACAGGGTCGGGCTCGTGTGGAACCCTCCACCGTGTCCCGAGCCCTCGAGGCTGGACGATTGGTTTCTCGGGGTGGCAAGGGCTGGTTCTCAGCCCCCCACCCCGGTTCCTTTCTTCCCGGAGGTGCATGAAGAGATCACTGGCACGTGGAAGGCACCTTTTACTGCCCGAAACCGCCCCAGTGGGACCTCCTCCCTCACCACCCTTGATGGCGGTACGGCAAAGGGATATTCGCGCATACCCCCTGTGGAGCGGGCCGTTGCTATGCAACTGTGCCCTAACTCCACCTGGCGGGGGGAGCCGTCTCTCCCTTCCCGGGCCTGTAAGCACTCGTCGGACCTGACCGGCAAAGCTTACCAGGCCTGCGGGGAAGCCGCTTCCGCCTTACACGCTATGGCGTTGTTGCAGGTCCATCAGGCCAAGGCACTGAAGGACCTGCACGAGGGTGGTCACGATCCACAAGTTTTTCAGGAACTTCGTGCCGCAACGGACCTCGCGCTTCGAGCGACGAAGGTCACTGCGCGGTCAGTGGGTCGTGCGATGTCCACTTTGGTGGTCCAGGAACGCCATCTCTGGCTGTGCCTGGCTGACATGAGGGATACCGACAAGGTCAGGTTTCTTAATGCCCCCGTGTCCCAGGCCGGCCTCTTCGGCGACGCGGTCGAGAACTTCGCCCAACAGTTCTCGGCTGTACAGAAGCAGTCTGAGGCCATCAAGCACATCCTGCCGAGGCGGTCAGCTGCTGCACCTCCACCGCCCGCAGCGCCTCAGGCTGCTCGTCGCCGAGGGCGCTCCCCCGCGGCCGCCCCCGCTCCCCAACAGCAGCAGCCGGCGTCCAAGCGGCGCCGTGGAGCCGGTCGTGGTCGGGGTGCCCAGCCTGTCCAGGCCCCCGCCAAGAAGGGCGGCAAAGCCAAGAGCAAGAGGCCCTAGGACAGGCGACCTGGAGATGGATGGGACTGCTCTGCAGGAGAGGGTGACCGCACCACTCCTTCCCCCGGAGGAGGGCCGGGTGGAGAATCCTGTTTTGTGTTTGTTTTATGTTCCGCCGCTGGCTCAACAGCCGGCGGTACCCAAATTTTCAATAAAAGAGCAGTTTCACCCATCTCCGGGTCCGAAGAGGACTCGGAGAGTAGTGGGAGGGCCAGAACCTCACCACTCTCATCCTCCTCTTCTATCGCCAGCGGACAGCAGCGCGCAGCAGGCAGCCAAGGCTCCGCCTGCTCCCACTGTCCTCCCGTGGAACCAGGTAAGTGTTGCACAGCACACTCTGACCCCGCCTCGGGCCGCCTCACAAAGAGAGCCTCCCAGGCCGCGTCCCTGCGTTCCACCTCGCTGCCCCACGGCGGGTACGCCTGCGGTCCCTTTGGTCCCGCTTGTACGGTCTCTGCGAGCCTGGTTAGCGCTCCCCAGTCCGTCTCGCTGGCTCATTCGGACCATCAGGCTCGGCTATGCGATTCAGTTCGCCCGGCGTCCCCCGAGGTTCAGGGGCGTCCACTTCACTTCAGTGAAAGCTGCCGATGCTCCTGTCTTGCGTGCGGAGATCGCGGTCCTACTGGCGAAGGACGCGATAGAGCCGGTCCCTCTAGCCGATATGAAGTCAGGGTTCTACAGCCCCTACTTCATTGTACCCAAGAAAAGCGGTGGGTTACGACCGATCTTGGACCTGCGAGTGTTGAATCGGAGCCTTCACAAGCTACCGTTCAAAATGCTCACGCAGAAACGCATTTTCGAGTGCATCCGTCCCCGAGATTGGTTTGCAGCGATCGACCTGAAGGACGCGTACTTTCATGTCTCGATCCTTCCGCGACACAGGCCATTCCTGCGATTTGCGTTCGAAGGTCGAGCATATCAGTACAGAGTCTTACCCTTCGGGCTGGCCCTGTCTCCCCGCGTCTTCACGAAGGTCGTGGAGGGAGCCCTTGTTCCCATGAGAGAACAGGGTGTTCGCATCCTCAACTATCTAGACGACTGGCTCATTTTGGCTCAGTCGCAGGGTCAGTTGTGCGAACACAGGGATTTGGTGCTCAGACACCTCAGCCAGCTGGGTCTTCAGGTCAACTGGGAAAAGAGCAAACTCGCCCCCGTGCAGAGGATCTCTTTTCTCGGTATGGAGTTGGACTCGGTCGAACAGACAGCACGCCTCACAGAGGAACGTCGGTGTTGAACTGCCTGAATACGTTCAATGGCAGGACGGCGGTCCCACTGAAATTCTTTCAGAGGCTCCTGGGGCATATGGCGGCCGCAGCGGCAGTAACTCCGCTCGGTCTGCTTCATATGAGACCGCTTCAACACTGGCTCCACGGCCGAGTCCCGAGATGGGCGTGGCAACGCGGTACTTTCCGGGTGGCAATCACTCCACAGTGCCGCCATACCTTCAGCCCGTGGTCGGACCCCTTGTTTCTTCGGGCCGGAGTGCCCCTAGAGCAGGTGTCCCGGCATGCTGTGGTTTTCACGGATGCCTCGGCCACCGGCTGGGGCGCCACGTACAACGGGCATGCAGTGTCAGGGGTGTGGACGGGCCCCCAACTGCAGTGGCACATCAATTGCCTCGAGTTGTTGGCAGTACGGCTCGCCCTGAGCCGCCTCAAGGGGCCGCTTCAGGGCAGGCATGTGCTGGTCCGTACGGACAACACTGCGACCGTTGCGTACATCAACCGTCAAGGTGGTCTACGCTCCCGTCGCATGTCACAACTCGCCCGCCATCTCCTCCTCTGGAGTCAGAAGCATCTGAGGTCGCTTCGTGCCATTCACATCCCCGGTGTGCTCAACCGTGCGGCCGACGAGCTCTCACGAGCTGCGCTGCCGGGAGAGTGGCGACTCCATCCCCAGGTGGTCCAGCTGATCTGGAGAGAGTTCGGAGAGGCTCAGGTAGACCTGTTTGCCTCTCCAGAAACCTCCCACTGCCGGTTGTTTTACTCCCTGTCCGAGGGAACACTCGGGACAGACGCACTGGCGCACAGCTGGCCCCGGGGCCTCCGCAAATATGCGTTTCCCCCAGTGAGCCTACTTGCACAGACATTGTGCAAAGTCAGGGAGGACGAGGAGCAGGTCATGCTAGTTGCGCCCTATTGGCCCAACCGGACCTGGTTCCCGGAACTCTCACTCCTCGCGACAGCCCCTCCCTGGCCCATTCCTCTGAGGAAGGACCTTCTTTCTCAGAGACGGGGCACCCTCTGGCACCCGCGTCCAGACCTCTGGAAACTCCATGTCTGGTCCCTGGACGGGACGCGGAGGTTCTAGGTGACTTACCCTCCGAGGTACTTAACACCATCGCTTCGGCACGTGCACTGTCTACGAGACGTGCTTACGCCCTGAAGTGGAACCTGTTCGTCGAGTGGTGCTCTTCTCTGCGAGAAGACCCCCGAAGATGCTCGATCGGAGTCGTGCTTTCCTTCTTGCAGCAGGGGTTGGAGCGTAGGCTGTCCCCCTCCACCCTCAAAGTCCATGCTGCTGCTATTTCTGCATACCACGACCACATAGATGGCAAATCCGTTGGTAAGCACGACCTGGTCGTCAGGTTCCTTAGGGGGGCGAGACGGTTAAATCCTCCTCGTCCCCCCTCCATACCCTCTTGGGACTTGGCTCTGGTGCTGAGAGCACTCCAGAATGCTCCCTTTGAGCCTTTGCAGTCAGCAGACTTAAAGATTCTGTCTATGAAGACTTTGCTGCTGGCTGCATTGGCCTCCATCAAGAGGGTAGGGGACCTGCAGTCTTTTTCGGTCGACGAATCGTGCCTAGAGTTCGGGCCGGGTGACAGCCACGTGGTAATGAGACCCCGGCCTGGCTATGTGCCCAAGGTTCCTACCACTCCCTTCAGGGACCAGGTAGTGAGCCTGCAAGCGCTGCCCTCGGAGGAGGCAGACCCAGCCCTGGCTTTGCTCTGTCCAGTTCGCGCTTTGCGACTGTACGTAGACAGAACTCAAAGCTTCAGGACCTCAGACCAGCTCTTTGTCTGTTACGGAGGCCAGCAGAAGGGAAAGGCTGTCTCCAAGCAGAGGATGGCCCACTGGATAGTGGATGCCATCGCCCTGGCTTACCAAGCTCAGGGCGTGCCCTGCCCGCTCAGGTTGCATGCACACTCCACGAGAGGTGTTGCATCCTCCTGGGCGCTGGCTCGTGGCGCCTCGCTGACAGACATCTGTAGAGCTGCGGGCTGGGCGACACCTAACACCTTCGCTAGGTTTTATAGCCTTCGTGTTGAGTCGGTCTCCTCCCGTGTTCTCGCCTCAGGTCAGAGGCACGGAGAGGCCCCGGCTTAGTGTCGGCTTGCTGCACTTACATGTGCTTATTCTCCAGAGAGTCCCTACAAGGCAGACCCTGTTGAGTCCTCCGATCTCCCTTCGGCAGCCGACGTGGCGGAGCGTCTGGCGCCAGGCCTATACTCCGCTGCATCCTTGAGAACCGGATTTAGGCTGGGTTCCATATGAGTGACCCTACGGGGATCCCATATGTCTGGTTCCACGGTTGCTCCTAATCGAAGCCCGTGTCTTTCCCTCTGGGAGAACCCACCTCTCATCGAGTGGAGTCACCCCAGTTCTTCCATATGACAACCCCACGGTTAGTCCATTTTTCTTCCACATAACTCCTTCGGGGAAGGATGTGGCTTCCGCAGCGTCCCTTTTACACGAACGGTACGCTTCCCAGTGTTATCCAATAGTCTCACTGAATGGGTTTGGGAACAGCAGTGATTGACACTCTCTGTGTTAGCCCTGTCCCACCGTCCTCAGGCAAGGGGGTTCAGGTGGCTTCAACAGAGCGCTGGAAGAGGGCAGCTCCTGTGGCGCTTTGGTAGGGATTCCTATTCGTCGGTCATCCGACGTACGTCGAAGTGACCGACTGAATGGGAACGTCTCGGTTACATAGGTAACCCTCGTTCCCTGAAGGAGGGAACGGAGACGTACGTCCCGTCGCCACAGTTGCTGTACCCCGCTGATGCTGCCGCCTATCTGGTTCGGCTCCTCAGCGAAAACCTAAAGATGCAACGCACCTGCTGCTCATTATATACCCGCGCTGCGAGGTGAGCAGCTGCCGCATATGATTGCATGCCAATATGCATTGGCTCGTTTTAGTTACACTCGAAGTAGATTGGCCTCTCTAGCGAGATTCCTATTCGTCGGTCATCCGACGTACGTCTCCGTTCCCTCCTTCAGGGAACGAGGGTTACCTATGTAACCGAGACGTTTTTGTTTAAAGGAATGGCTGTGCTGTTCTCCACTTTTCTCCAAATCATCTTTCTATCTGAAGCTATAGCAGCAACAATATGAGCTCAGTCTCCATGTTTAGCTCGAAAGCTTATGTGATTTCCGCCGGCTCGCCATGCAGTACAGTCATGCCGTGTACCAGCTGCTTTGACATGATTATCAGGTTAACTGACTTGTAACGTGCAATGGCTCAGGGCCTCCTGAGTATCGGAACCCATCTTTAGAAACAACGGAAGCAGGATGAAACAAATAATACACAACAAAGTAATTTGGCAAACAAAAGCGCTTTTAGGTCCATGCCATCTTGTTATCGTAATTATGAGTTTCCAACTTGTAAAATGTGTTTGCATCCTCGTAGAATTCGTAATTACAACTACAACTACTAAAATGGGAATTTTCTGAGAGCTCCAACTTGTATATGACTGCTGTACCACCTGACCACTGCAGATTAATTTACAACTCAGTTGACAGTGTTGCCATAGAAATTCATAATTTTCAGTCTGAGGATGTGAACAGCACAGAGTACGTCACAAGTTGTCATCTCAAAATTACAGGAATGTAATTACGACATGGCGTGGAAGCATCTTAAAAACAGGACTACGTGGATCACATGACAAAAACAATGAACAGACAGAACTAATGAAACAAGAACCAATGAAAACAGAACACATGAAGCAAAAAAAAATCGACAAGATCACATGAGGGTAACAGGGAATCACATCACATGAACCATGAAATACAAAATAAAAGACATGACATGATAAACATGATTTTAAAACATGAAACAAGAACCAAAATCTAGACAGACATGACAACATGATAGTTAATATTTTATTCCTTGTAAGATTACAAAATCAGCTGGAAAATGTCAGACTGAGAGCATGCATAACTACAGGATATCATAATTACATGCATAAGATATAAAGCTTAGTAAAGTAGTTTTGTTTGTGGCAAATGGTGTATGCTAATGTAGCTTTTGCTCTAGTGGGGATTTATAATTACTTCTGGATGAAGATAAAAATAACGTTGTTCCATCAAGATTGCATTGGTATTCATGGGCATCCTCCAAACCCTTGTCTGATTTGCTTGTTTTCTGAGCTTTGATTGGGAGCAACAAGCTGAATATATTTTTGCCAATGTTTTTTTTGTTTTGTTTTGTTTTTGTTTTTTTTTTATCTGCAGGTGTCTTCGCGTTTGGCCTGTTCGCCACCGACATCTTTGTCAACGCCGGCCAGATAGTTACTGGCAATCTGGCACCGTACTTCCTGAGTGTCTGCAAGCCAAATTACACTGGGATGGATTGTCACTTCAGCCACCAGTTCATCGCCAATGGAAACATCTGCACTGGGAACCAGGTGGTCGTGGAGAGAGCCAGGAGGTCTTTCCCATCCAAAGATGCTTCGCTCAGTGTCTACTCTGCTGTCTACGTTACTGTAAGATAATAGTGTGCATCCTAAGTAGTCTGCTATTACATTTTTACATTTATTTTTATTTATTGATGTTTTTTTTATTTCAAATGATTTCAACTCCAAAAATCCATAATAGGGGCACTTCAACTTTAAAAAACAACTTTGAATTAGCTTTACACAACCATGCACAATGCAATAAAGTTGCAAGTGATTAATCTTCAAATCAAATTGGTCCCAAATCCAAATATTTTTCCATATTCAGTTTGGACAGGCAAATCCGCTTGTCACTGGAAACTTGAAATATGAGAAATTGTTCATTTTATCTAAATTTTAAAGTTAATTTTAAACCTACCCATACCACCAAACCTGTCCGCAACTTTACTTGTATCCCACCTCAATAGCAGCACATGTGTTTTACAATACATCAGCACAATAAGTACATTGAACCTAACAATTACTTTATGTATAATGCATAGCAGTTAAAGACACCTAATATAAAGTGTGACTGTTTATTCTTATGCACAGTTGATGCTGTACTAGATGCCAAAAAACTAATATGCTGTTAATAATTAATAAAATAAATTAAACAATGGCATGCATCCTCCAAATATTTCTCAATTATGTAAGGTCAGAAAAAATCAATGGAACAAATTACAAGTAAAAATAATTTCACGTATCTAACAGCAGTATTCAATTAAACATTTGGAAAATAAAATGCAAAATAAATGCAAATATAAAACAAAGCGCAAACGTAAAATAACTTAAGTACTAAAAACTGATGATAGTTTTATATTGCAAAAATAATTGTATACACATGTATAGATGTCACCTACTGTAACTACAGTGAAGTCAGGTTTCTCTCACTGTTTTGGAATAGGCCTTTAATGTGTGTTATTGTCAGGTTAGTGATGTTAAATTGCCAAGGTTTGTGTTTTTTTTTGTTTTGTTTTCCCCTCTCTTCTCTTTTCTTCATCCGTCTTTCATGGGAATAAGAGGTTATTTACTCGGATTCCATTCTCCATAATTGGCAATAATTTCCCTGAGGTGGAGTAAGCTCGGTGTATTTATTTAAGCTTGATTTCCTCACATTCACCTGCTGCACAATAAATCCAGTGAATTAATCAGTTCCTCAACATGTGTGTGTGTGTGTGTGTGTGTGTATGTGTGTGGGGGCGTGTGCGCGTGTGCATGCGTGTGTGTGTGTGTGTGTGTGTGCGCATGCATGCTTGCCTGTTTCAGATGTACATCACGAGCACCATCAAGACGAAAAGCAGTCGTCTGGCCAAGCCTGTACTTTGTCTGGGAATCCTGTGCGCTGCTTTCCTTACTGGCCTGAACCGGGTTTCAGAATACCGCAATCATTGCTCTGACGTTATTGCTGGCTTCATATTAGGAAGCTCCGTAGCTCTTTTTCTGGTGGGTTTCATAGTTTAATGTAATTTTTTTACTCAAATAATAAAAATCTATATTTTCTCATTTTTAAATGTTTTTTATGTATATTTCATTGTCTCTGATTTTTTTTTCTCTCCCCTGTATTGATATATGGCTTACAAAATACAATATTGTGCTATGTAGCAGTTTATTTGTATATGACAGCGACAGTTTATTTTGGTACAAGATACTTTTACAATTAAAGTAGATGAAGAATTTTGATATGCAAGTATTTGGATGAACAATTTTTGAACAGTTATTTTTTAAAGACATTTGTATTGATATACAATTTAGGATTCTTTGATAAAAATAAATATATTTGCATGTTTCAGATCATCATGATCAAATTTAAATACTAGTCAAAGGTAACACAAGTAAACATAAAATGCAGTTTTTAAATGAAGGTTGTTATTATTAAGGGGAAAACAAAATCTAAACCTACATGGCTTTGTGTGAAAAAGTGTTTGCCCCACCTGTTAAAACATAACTGTGGTTTATCACACCTGAGTTCATTTTCTCTAGCCACATCCAGTCCTGATTACTGCCACACCTGTTCTCAATCAAGAAATCACTTAAATAGGATCTGCCTGACAAAGTGAAGTGGACCAAAATATCTTCAAAAGCTAGACATCATGCCGAGATTCAAAGAAATTCAGGAGCAAATTAGAAAATAAATAATTGAGACCTACAAGTCTGGAAAAGGTTATAAAGCCATTTCCAAAGCTTTGGGACCACAGTGAACCACAGTGAGAGCCATTATCCAAAAATGGCAAAAACATGGAACAGTGGTGAACCTTCCCAGGAGTGTCCGGCTGACCAAAATTACCCAAAGAGCGCAGCGACAACTCATCCAAGAGGTCACAAAAGACCCCACAACAACATCCAAAGAACTGCAGACCTCACTTGCCTGAGTTAAGGTCAGTGTTCATGACTCCACTATAGGAAAGATACTGGGAAAAAATGGCTTGTTCCAAGACGAAAACCACTTCTGAGTAAAAAGAACATTAAGGCTTGTCTCATTTTTGCCAGAAAACATCTTAATGATCCCCAAGACTTTTGGGAAAATATTCTGTGGACTGACGAGACGAAAAAGAAAAAAAGTTTTTCTTTTTGGAAGGTGTTTGTCCCATAACATCTGGCATAAAAGTAACACTGTACTTCAGAAAAAGAACATCATACCAACAGTAAAATATAGTGGTGGTTGTGGGATGGTCTGGGGATGTTTTGCTGCTTCAGGACCTGGAAGACTTGCTGTGATAAATAGAACCATTAATTCTGCTGTCTACCAAAAAATCCTGCAGGAGAATGTCCGCCCATCTGTTTGTGACCTCGAGCTGAAGCAAACTTGGGTTCTGCAGCAGGACAATGATCCAAAACACTAGCAAGTCCACCTCTGAATGGCTGAAGAAAAACAAAATGAAGACTTTGGAGTTGTCTAGTCAAAGTCCTGACCTGAATCCTATTGATATGCTGTGGTATGACCTTAAAAAGGCAGTTCATGCTCTCAAACCCTCCAATGTGGTTGAATTACAACAATTCTGCAAAGATGAGTGGGCCAAAATTCCTCCACAGCGCTGTAAAAGACTCATTACAAGTTATCACAAATGCTTGATTGCAGTTGTTGCTGCTAAGGGTGGCCCAACCTGTTATTAGGTGTAGGGAGCAATCACTTTTTCACACAGGGCCATGTGGGTTTGGAGTTTGTTTTCCCTTAACAACCTTCATCTAAAAACTGCATTTTGTGTTTACTTGTTATCTTTGACCAATATTTAAATTTGTTCGATGATCAGAGACATTTAAGTGTGACAAACACTTTTTCACACCACTGTATATGAAAGCAATGCAACATTTCAACATTGTTAATAATCAGAAATGGTTCTTGAGCAGCAAATCAGCATGATTTCTGAAGGATCATGTGACTCTGAAGACTGTAATCTTTCTGGTCACCATATTTTAGTATTACTGAAAATATTTCCTTCCATTGTATTTTTCATAATGTTTATGTTCCACATATTGGCAGCATATGTTTTGAATATTAAATTATCAGGTTTTTTTTTTTTTTAACAAAGTTGAGTTTTTCAAATAGTTTGTTTTGTTTTTTTTGTTAGTTTTTTGTGTGTGTGTGCGTGTCACTTGGCTTTAGTAGTTATGATAACCATCCCAATCGTCAAAAGTTCCTTTCTCATTGCAGGGAATCTGTGTAGTGAACAACTTCAAAGGGACACACTCCACCCCTACCAAACAGAAACCGGAGGATTACCGCGGTCTTCCCTTGATGACCTTCCCCCGTGTGGAAAGCCCTCTGGAGACCCTCAGCGCACAGGTAATTTTGTCTTCTGTGGCAAATCATCAAAGTAAATCATCTATAGCTTCGTATTTTACACATTTTATAATAACTTGAAATTATCAGTCATTTCTTTAATGATTATCATACAAGCAATAGTGTTTTTGCACTGAATATCAGTATAGACCATGCTTATATTCAGTACAACAGCACACATGTGATGTTACAGTTATAAAAACAATCATTTAATACAGAGTAACTTGCATGTCAGGCATGTAGTTATTTTATTTATTTTCACTTTGCTAATGCATCATGTATATCAATATTGGATAAACATAATTTAGCTTAATTTGCTTGCTTTTCTCAGCAATGACATTACATCATCGTGGCATACTAGTAACTTTCTTAATCACTGGATGTAGAAAGATATAGCTTCAGGATATTTACACAATAATTACTGATTCATTTTGTAAATTTGTAATCATGAAATATGTATTTCCATTCTTCACCTTCAGTAGTAATCCCAACAAAATGTTCTGCAGTAGATCCCTGCAGTAGTTCCATTATTACATCGACCCCCCTCCCCGAGTAAAAAAACAAAAATGATTGATTTTGCAGTTTTCCATTTATTGTTCAAAAAGACTCATTTTATCACCTTATACAGCAAGGAGATCCAATGCTGAATCATTTCGACACTGTTTGCAGCAGGGAAAATCTTGTCAGAGAGCTCTACTGACAGCCAGCCAGCGAAATACCTCGAGCACCTGAGCAACAGCTGTCGGTCAGAGTATTCCACCTTTGCCTTGGACACCCGCTTAACACCCTGGTTCAATTTAGAGCTGGCTATGCAAGTCATTGTTTTTGGGAAACGAGGAAAATCATGTTTTCTGTTACGATGTTGACAAGTCCAATAATCGGAACGGTTGATTTTAATGGGAATTGGCACTGAAAAATTGCACGTTCTGGTGTTTCCGTTAAAAGCACCTGAGGGGCACTAAGCATTTAAGTGACAAGTCATTTTCAAGTCGTATTACTGTCTGGAATGGCACGGCATGACTCTGAATCCAATTTTGTTTGTCTTTCAGAACCATTCGGCGTCCATGACTGAAGTCACATGACTAAGGGGGCAGCACAGAGTCACTTTCGCTTCACCTCAACACTTCTAGGCACAAAAAGTTTTTTTGTACTGTGGCATACTGTAAAAAAAGAAGGAAAAAAAGACAGTATTATGTTGTAACTAGTTGTACCTAGAAGCAGCTGTTTTGTACATTTTGTATAAGAGAGTGCTGTAGCTTTTCCTCATAATGTCAACACTACTCAATTCATGTCCAGATTTCTGCCTTCTTTGTCATATTTTACATCACAAAGTAAATATATACAGTCTATATATAATGTAATTCAAATATCGATGTTGTTATGTGGTATCTGTACAAAGAATGATTTTATTTAGATTTTTTTCCTGTACATTTTTGGACAAAGATCATTTTGTATTCTTTTTGTTATCTGTATAAAGCATTTTGATCAACTTTGCCTGCTGATTTTTCCAGGAATGTTTTTGGTATACCTATTTTTTTTTTTTGGTGTAAGATTTAAAGAAAACATGTTGAATTGTTACACGTCGTTGTATCTGATTCTCCTCGGGCATCTTTGAATGGCCTTGTACTCAGCATGTAATACACAACACTGTTTGAATAACCTGTTATTCCTGACTTGTGTTTGTTTTTTTTAAAGTTTGCATTTCATTTGAAATGCTAAATATATTTTCCTGAGTAGTCTGTCAAATAAATAGTCTGTAGCTGAGTCCAATAACTTGAGCTGGTTTCATTTTTAAGATTGTTAATGTCGTTTGTGCCATAATTTCATGATGACAAGACCACCTTGTTTCAGCCAGGTGGTGTTTAAAGATGTCATGTTTTTTTTTTACATTTTCAACTTTCTTTATTGTGTAATGTTGCTGTTTGTGCTTTGTGTGGCAGACTTTTTCATGCTCAAACTCACTCCAAAGGAAGTTATTTTCTATATCTCGAAGTACTGATTCTGAAATTCATGAAACTCCTTGATTGTAGTCTTGAGTTTTCCTTCGCGAACATACATCTCACAGTATTCCCCGTTAAAAAAATCCCGCTCGAGGCATATGCAAAATAAAAGTGAGAGGCTTGGGTTAGTTCCGTTAATAGTTTGTTGAAACACGCGGCTATGGTAAAGGGCGTGACATTTCCCAAACACGCTCTAAGCGGTTTATAAATCACAAAACATTGTGCTTCTCAGAAGGAGGGGCTTCATAGAGACAGGAACTAAACACAGACTGGGAGGAGAGGTACTGCAACAATGTTCAATTTTTGAACATTAAAACATGAAAAGCTATTAGAGCCCAAAAACAAATTAAAGACTGGGCAGGAGTGAAGCAAATAAACTTTGACCCTCTGAATGGGCCCATATTCAGTGGCAATAGAATATCCACAACAATCTTAACGGATATTATGAAAAAAAAAAAGTTATTCAGTGTTGATAAAAGTTATATTTAAAATGAATGTGTTACTTTTATTGTGGTGCTCTATAAAAAGTAAGTAATTGCATTACTTAGTTAATTTTTATGGAAAGTAATGTATTTTACTTTTGTGTTACTTTTCCCTCACCTGGGCTAGGCTTGCTTGATAAGTTTTTTTTTTTTTTTTTACGAAGTTCTGTCTTTAGCAAATGTAAATCCTTTTCAAACTAAAAGTGAAATAATCCTCAGACTGACGGAAGTGCAAATGTAAATCTGTACAGTATAGGGCGCAGCTCAAACAAACCTTTATGCCATTCTGGGTTGCTGAAGAATAGCATTCAGGAAAAAGAAAGTTCAACACTCTTACTTCAACAATATAAAAAAGAAACACAAATGTTATGTTCAACTAGGTATATTTGTTTATTAGTATGATTGAATTGGATCATCGAAGGTCAGCAGAAAAGATATTGCTCAAAGGCAGATTAAATGCATAAAGTATATTTGTGTAATTTAACATGCAATTTGCATAATTTTCTGAATTTGCATTTAACTGTTTTTATTCATTTTGAAGAATACTGAATCTGTTTTTGTGCAAGTGAGATGAGTAAATGCTCATGTTTAGTCCAAACTACAGTGGCCCAGTAGTGCACAACACAACGAAATTTAAAAAGCAAACATAAGTTCAAAACACAACGGAAACAAGCCACAGCAGAACAAAACAAAGCCATAACACAACAGAAATGCTCCCGAGCACTAAGGGGCTCTCGGTGCTCGGTTAAGTTAGAGTTCCTTGCCACTATTCTAGAGTCTACAGTCTTATATCAATACCATGATTAGTTTTAAGTATGTAAACATTGTCTATTGACATGAAATATTAATTCAAAATCACATTTGTGCACAATAGCTTCATATTTATTCCTGTGAATGATTTGACGCGCTACCGTGGTGCATGATGAAGGGAACGTCTGCCGATTCCACCAAATGGTTAAAACGAATAATTTGTATTCATTAAAATTACTTTTAACATTTAAAATCAGACATGTTCAAATTCCATTACAAGTAGCATGCATAATGTAATCAGATTACTGTTGATGTAACGAGTAAAGTAACGCATTACAGGTAATGTGCATTATATGATTACATTTGTTACTTTTTTGATGTAATTGCAAATTACATTATAATAGCACAACTAGAACAACAGTCCTGAAATATAGCTAGTGATGCATGAAGTTCAATTTAGTGGACAGATGATTAATCAGAATTACCTCCCAATCTAAAATCAGTACTTGGAAAATGTAACAATGGTATGACTCCTTAGATGTTATTTGATGCTACAACAAACTTTTTTTTTCTTTTTTGCCTGTTAGAGTCTCCTAGCATAGTGGATGGATATTCCAGAGCAATTTAGCATTTCTGACTTGTCGACGACCATCTTGGTTTGGAGAAAATAAATCCACATACAACAGCTTACCACTTGGTGGTAATGCATAGGATGATGCACTAGTGTCCACTGTAGAGGATGATGTGCAGCTATGCCCTCAAAAACCATGCGTATGCAAAGAAAATGCTTTCTGAATAGCTGTCCACTGTAGTGACCTCAGGGTTAAGCTTTTGCTTGAATAACTCACTAAAGCCGTCTTGGTGCAACAGAGCTCCAAACAAGTCATCAGATGCCATCAGCTGTAAATTATCCAGAAAGTTTCTCTTTTAAAATTCTCTCAAAATATCTAGTTGAACAGCTCCTAAAACATAAACCATAAACCATTCTTCATCAAGTAACAATCACATCATGCCTTTAACAAACAACACAGTCACACATTTTATTTTGATGGTTCCCTTTAGACATTCTGTTGACTATAAGTAACTTTGCACCTAAATGTCAACTAACTCTCATTAGAGCATTAGTAGACTGTCTGCTTAATATCTGCCAACAATTTTGATGGTCCCCCAAAAGACATTCATGAGCTTATTTGCCCATTTAATCTTTAAGCTATTATGGTTAAACATATTTGGCTTGCTGTCCGTATTTGAGGGGCTTGAGGAAGCAGATTCAGTAAATTACCGAAGACCCCAAAAGTAGTAAAGAGGAAGAGCATTGAAGATACAAGGCGAGGGACAATAAAACTGGACTGGTGGAAGTTTGAATGGGGTGCAGTTGTGGCTGTGGCCCGGGGGATGCTCCTGGGGAGCTGTAGGAGAATTTCAGGTGCTTTACTCTGGAACACGTTTTGCTGTTGCCTTTATCAATTTGGAGTCATGAGCACTCAAAAGGAGTTGCAACTGTGGCAGTGACACTCAGGAGTTGCTCCTGCCTGAGCTGAAGGTGAACCACATCTCCCAGTTATGTACACATGTGGAATCGTGAGTGGGCACTGCTCCTGCAGTGACGCTCAGATGTTGCTCCTGCAGAAGCTGCCTTGGAAGGCATGACCAAGTGATGTGTTTAAGATAATTAGCTGTGAATGGGCACTGTGTTCATTACAGTATTGGACGGGTAAGTCCCGCTGGCAGTCAAAACTGGGATAACTTGAACATTTTGGCCGGAAGGGCCTTCACAGTGTCTGACGGGAGTTCAATACTCTGAGCATCGGATGGGTAAGCCTCACTGGTTGAATGAGGATGTTCATATTTGTGGGGGTGAGTGGAGGAGATATCACTACTGCGGCATTGAAGGAAAGGCTAGACAGAGAAACTGAACTCCTGTGCGAGCGGAGAGAAAATCACTGCTGCAGCTATTAAAGAAATTCTAGATGGAGGAACAGAGCTCTTGTGATAGCGGAGGAGATATCACTGCTGCGGCGGTGAAGGAAAAGTTAGATGGAGAAACCGAGCTCCTGCTTGAGCCGAGGGGACATCACTGCTGCGGCCTTGAAAGAAAGCCTAGATGGAGAAATAAAATTCTGACTAACATTACTATAATACACACAAAAAGAATATTTCTTAAACTAAACAAATCCAGATAAAATGTAGATAAAATGTAAATCGAATAAAACTGATAAAATCAACATTTTACATGAACTCAATCTCTAACTAATTAATGTGTTAGTTAGTAGTTAATAGTTAATGTGTGCGGCACACCTGCACGTTCTAACAGATTGACACAGAGACTATCACTGTTCTGAAGTATACAGAGCCATTGTTTTTATATCATTGTTTATTATACAACAAATAGTCTTGATGAGATTAGAACAATCCTTAACCTAACCTTAGCCTCTACTCTTCACCACAATGACCCCTCCCAAACAAACAAACAAACACAAAACAAAACCCAGACATTACAGAAAACACTTTTAAATTTCAACAATGACATTAAAAATTAAAATGACAGGACACAGTGACAAGATGGCACCGTTGTGTGTAGCTTATCATCAGACTCGTGGTCTAGTCTTCAGTGTTTGTTTTACTCTGTTTAATTTGTTATGATGCTAAGTTTGAGCACGGAATCACGGGACATGAGGTCTTCACCTCACAGCCGGTGGAAAAGAATCTGGATGGGACTTGGGCAGAAATAATGTGAAATAATGGATGCAATTATTAACGTTATTGTAGTATGAAGCAGAGCACGACGGAGTGTTGTGGGAGCTGAACGAGGCCGCTGGAATGATTGTTAATGAGAGACAAACGCAACACAAGCCTTGCGAGCAGTGGAACTTTTATTATGCAACAGTCGCCGGCACCGCTTCAGCTTTTCCGGTCAAGTGTTTGAGGTAACGCAGCTCTGTTTATCTTATTATTTGAGTGTGTTGAAAATTATGTTTAAACATTTGGGATATTGTAAGTACTCAACTGAACAAAATATATAACACTAGCCTAGTGGTTTTTGGATATTTTACTGCAGCTTTGACAGTGCACTTCCTCACTATTGGTCTTTGAAAAACCTAGTGCCAACAAACTGTTGTCTCAAGCATGAAATTGCTCACTCACTCCAAAGGAGAAGCCTTTTCAGATGTTGATACCTGGCTACCTACGCTGCTGGCCGTGTTCCCCACCTCCCTACCAGTGAAAAAGCGTAGGAAAATATGCAGAAGAAAGGGTGCCGTTTAGCTGAAACTCTTCTGGGTCTCCATGGGAAGGGCTTGGTCGACGATTACTTCATTCACTGGTGCTCTCTGGATTCAGTACGCAAATGGAATATTCCATTGATTCCAACTGCAGCCGCTCCACTCCCTGTTTAAAGGCTTGCCCCACATCCACAGTGGAGGAGTGTGTTCCAGCCGTCTTCGTGCAGGAAGGATGGTGAAGGATGGTGTGGTAACACTTTACAATAAGGTTCATTAGTTAACATTAGTTAACAACATTAGTTAACATGAACTAATAATGAACTGCATTTTTGCTGATTTTAATGTTCATGTGTGTTGCACAGCGGACTCATTAGCCAAAGAATTTCTTACTCTGCCTAATGTTAGAACAATAGAACAATGTTAGAACAACATGTGAATGTCCCATACAGTGGCTCCTGTAAAGTCTTTAAAACTTAAACCTAGATCTGAGCCCTGGATTGATAACAACGTACACTCTTTGAGGCAGATCTGTAGAAGAGCGTAGCGCAAGTGGAAAAAGGACATGCTCCAGATTTCTTTTGAAATACTGAGATTCATTATTAAAATTCAGGAATGCGAAAGTAGTGAAATCCAGGTCAATAAAAATTACCATACACCCAAAACTCTTTTTACTATTTTTAATGCTGTTGTTAATCCAACTGTCTGTGAGTACCCTGGTGTGTCAAAACTATGTGAGGGTTTTCTTGGATTTTTTGTTAATAAGATCAGTGATATCAGATTGGGGATTTCACCACCTGCTTTTGGGGTCCATCGATTCCCTCTGTTTGATCTGCTGAGTTCAGCCAGTTGAACCTATTTCTTTTATACATCTTCAAGAAATTGTGAGTCAGTTAAAGCTGTGTGGCTCCTCCATTGATGCTATTCCACAATATTTCCTGAAACAAGTTTTTGATGCAGTGGGTCCCTACTTTGTGACCATGATATATTGATGTTTTGAAACTAGTAGTGTACCTGATATGTTAAAACATGCTACAATTTATCCCTTGCTTAAGAGACAGAATCTAGATTCTACTGTGTTAGCCAAATACAGACCCATTTATTATCCATTTGTCATAAAAAAGTAGTTTTACAACAACTGCAGAGGTTTTTTTTTTTTTTTTAGATGAAAATAAGGTCTGAGGTCTTTCAGGTTTTAGAAAGCACCACTTGACAGTGACTACACTTCTAAAGGTTAAACATAACAATAATAATACGTCGAAAATCCAAAAATCCAAAAGATTCTCGAAACTGGCTAATTTAGGAGCATCTCTAACAGTAAAGGGAAGTGCATTCCATAGCCTGGGTGCAGCGACAGAGAAATCTCTCTCCTCATAGATTTCAATCAACAGGGAGTAAGAGAATCAGCAGACCAAAGGGAAAGAGAAGGCGTGTACAGGGTGACTAAGTCACAAATATAAGAAGGGGCAATTCCATGCATAGCTTTGTATGTTAGTGTGAGAGTTTTAATAACAATACGCGACTGAACAGGAAGCCAGTGCAAACTTTAAAGCATGCCTGTGATGTGCTGACGTGATGAAGTATATGTAAGAACATGTGCTGCTGAGTTCTGAATATACTGCAGTTGTTTGATTTATTTAACAGGTAAACCAACGCATAGGGGATTACAATAGTCAATGGAAGTAACAAATGCATGAATAAGCCTTTCAGCATCAGGTAGAGTGACACAAGGCCTAATTCTTGCAATGTTTCTGAGATGATGGTATATTACAGATATTGCAATACTCTTAATGTGTGAGTCTAGTGTCAAATGTGTCAAAAATCACACCAAGGTTACGAGCTTGAGCAGATGGAAGTACAACACTATCATCCATAATCATGTTAAAATTGCTACCTATGTGAACAGCCGCAGGTGTGCCAATGAGTAGAACCTCTGTCTTAGAACAATTCAGCTTTAAAAAATTATGGTGCATCCACATTTTCATTTCCTGCACGCACAAGAATTGTAGAGGTGAGAGCAGGATCAGACGTGGAGCTGATGTAAAATCATTTTTATGCTGATGATACCCTAAACCATATTTCCTGATATTTTCCCGCAAAAGGAAGCATATAAGCGCTAAACAATACGGGACCCAGGACAGATCCCTGTGGAACACCATGATAGTCCAATTTGAGATTTGAGTTGTTTCCCAAGACAACTAACTGGGAACGATGAGGTGCTGGTCACACAATGAGGTGGGATTTAAACTAGTACCAGTACCAGATAGAATGACACACTGCATCAAATGCTGCACTAAGGTTGAGTTTTCCTTAGTTTTCTTATGGTTTCCTGTTTAAAAGAGGAAGTAGGCCATATTTCTGGAGTGCTTGAGTTGTGCAAGGTGCTCCATGTGGTTGCAGACATCCAGCTTCATCATGCCTTTCAGAGCCCTTTGAAATGCAATGTCTGTAAGTGACTTTGATTTTTGTTTAGTGAGCATTGAGTACTTTATTATTGTGTTGCAATTCAGTGTATTGGTAACTTTTGTAATATAGCATTTAAATCAGCATGTTTGTTATCTTTTCTACTCCAGTTTGTAAAGTATGAATCTATGCTTTTGATATACAACTGTATTGTTGTTGGTTCTTTGCCTTGTGTGATGACTTATCTATTTTGTGACATTTATTCTTGTGTATTTTCTCTTCTTTGTAGTTTCACACTTTTCATGATTAAACTTCATAAAATGCACCTTCGTGGAGTTTATTGTGGAAGTGTTTAGTGGCTGGATAGCTGGAACAATTAAAACAGTGAGGCCGGTGACAAAGGTCTAACAAGTCCAATATGGTAGAGGCTCCAGAGTCAGCTGAGACAAGCAGGTCATTCATAACTTGAACCAGGGCTGTCTCTGTCCCTTTCTAAACCCAGACTGAAAAAGTTTGAAAAGCTTGTTTGAAGACAAGTGTGAGAGGAGCTGTGCCACAAAAACATGTTCCAAAACCTTAGCAAGAAAGGATAAATTTGAGATAGGTCTGTAATTTGATAGGTCAGACTTAACACATCCAGGCTTTTTTAGGAATGGTGTAATAGCTGCAACTTTAAGGGCTTTTGGAACAATACTAGTAAGCGAAGTGTTCACAATATTCAAAAAGAGGTGACTAATTGAAGAGAGACACCCTTTAAGAACAGATGTTGGGATTGGGTCGAGAGCACATGCAGTTGTATTCATTGCCTAATTTCAAAACACAATCAATAGTGATTATGTAAAAATAGGTCTCAGGAACTGCAGAGCAAGGGACTAAACTGATAGACTTATAGATGTTTTCAGTTTTTTCCATGAAAAAACTAAGAAACTTGTTACACTCCTGCACAGAGGAACAAATTGGTGGCTTAATTGGTGCAAGAATACTGTTGATCATCTTAAAAATCTTGTTAGGGTTTGCAGCACCATCACTAATAATTGACAAGTAGTACTTTGTTCTTGCTGCATTGAGGGCTTCAGCGTATTGACTCAAATGTTCGTCATACATGAGCTTATGAGCAGTTGAACCTGATTTGTTACATTGGCGTTCAAGCTGCCTACTTTTTATCTTAAGAGCACTGAGTTCAGTGCTGTACCAAGGAGATGATTTACTAAAAGTGTGTTTAGGTCAACTGTGGAGTGCTCTGAGATCAGACATGAGAGACTGTAAAAGTTAACATTCTTGACATTCCTAAAACTAATAACTCTTTTTTAAAGCACATCTTAAAAATGTAACATTTAAATTAAAAGTGAGAAACTTGTTTAAATGATATGCTGGGGATTATGCTGTGCTTGTGCTCCTAGACTCGAATGCTACTTTCGACACTGTGGACCATGCTGTCCTTCTTGCTCGCTTGGAGCACTGTGCTGGCATAAAAGGAGGCGTTCTTTAATGGTCTAATTCATGTCTCTCCAAACTAAGTTTTAAAGTTAAAATTGGTGAATATTCATCTGAGGCAGCTCCTCTATCGTGTGACGTTCCCCAGGGATCCATTTTAGCTCATATTCTTTTTTCATTATATATGCTCCCATTGGGTTCTATTTTTAGGAAGCATGGTCTGTCGTTGCAGATGGTGCCCAAAACTATCTGCCCTTAAAACAGAGTTCCAATGGGTTGGAAGCACTTATGACATGCCTGTCTGATGTGAAAGCATGGCTGTCTTTAAATTTTCTTGATTTTAATACGAGTAAAACTGAAATAATTGTGTTTGGTCCGTCTGATTCTATTAGTAGTATGTGTTCTGCCACGTCTATGTGTACTACTACGTCAATGACAAGCTCCACGACCCAACCTATTCGACTCACCTGAGTAACCTACCTGTTTATTCCTGAACCATCTTCCGTCTTCTGTCTGCCATCTTCCATTCCCCTGTGTTGTTTGGATATCCTGCTCATCTGTCACCTGCATAGCATGCCACAGTGAAACCCCACTCTAACTTCTCACATCTGTAATAAAGCCTGTTATTTTGCACTTACCTCGTCTGTCCTCTTCTGTGCGTGACACTTCTGTGAAGCCTTGGGTAAAAAATCTGGATAAATACAGTGGTCAAATTCTGGTTCTTTCAGCTTTGACTACTTGTGAAAGTAAAGCCTGTCTAGTAAAAAATTTGAAAAAGCAATTCATGCTTTTACTACATCTAGATTGGACTACTGTAACTTGCTGTATTTTGGGCTTAGCCATCAACTCTATTTTGCAGATAATTCAAAATGCAGCTGCAAGACTTTTGACCAGTACAAAAAAACGGGACCACATTATGCCGGATTTATTTTCTCTGCACTGGTTGCCTGCGCATTATCGAGTTAATTTTAAAACTCTTAGTGTTGAAATCATTAAATGGTTTCACCCCTCCTTATCTTTTGGATTTATTGACTGAACATCTAGTCTTGTCTCTCCAGAGCTCCAACCAGAGATTGTTATGCATCCCAAAGTCGAAGCTGAATGCAGTAACTGCCCCCAGTTTTTAAATCCAAGTTAAATTTTACTTTTATTTTATTTTATTTTATGTATTGTCAATGAGGAAGTTTTATTTGCACTGTTTTTAGTAAATTATTGTCCTATTGTTATGTTTTTCTATTGTGCAGCACATTGGCCAACCCAGGTTGTGGTGCAATATAAATAAAATTGGCATTAAACCCTAACCGATCTATACCCTAATCTATAATATATATGTATATACTTGATGAATAACATACTTATTTTTAACATTAACTCCTTTAACCGTCGTAAGAAAAATCATGATGGGAACTAGAAATCAATTCAGTCTGAGTTCTGCTTAATGTAATCAGTTATTGCAGATGTGTTGTTGTGCTATTAGATTGCTGTGGGTGAGTGGCCGGGGCTCAATGCCAAGACAGCTGATGCCAGAGCAAGGTGAGCAGCTCTAGCATATACTCAGGTAGTTAATTGAAAGATTAGATGGGTTCACTCAGTAGGAACTTACCCCCCCCCCTCCCAGCTAAGTACTTTATGGCCCAGCTGAGGTGGAAAACTCAATCAATTTGGGAAAGACCAAATGGTTAAAAGACAATGCAACTTGAGCCACAAGAAGATAACACCAGAGTGTTTGATCCTCAAAGACTGAGAGATAAAACAGGCCACCTTCTCCTGCAGGACCCCTGAGTGACACAGAATCAAAATCCACAGAAAACCCCCACAGAGACTCTTTTACATATGAACTGTATCAAATGGTTCCAAAACAATTCTAAACGGACTTGTAATCAAACAGTGTTTGACTGCATAATTCCATGTCATGCATACATTATACATGTGACCTGTTATGCGCAGATCACTCACAGTTATATAACTTTTGAATAGTTAATTGAAAGTGTGCATTGTTTGGTATGAGGCTAAATCTCTACTCATAACTTAAAGTATGGCTTGAATGAAATCTGTGTAAAATGTATATTATTTGTAGGGAAATCATGCCTAAACTGTGGTCTCTGCACTCTCTGAAAGTTAAGAGATCAGATAACATTTCATTTATGACCAGGGGAGGAGAAAGGCCACACCTAATTGGTCAGAACTCTTCAAAGAGGTTGGACATCTCAGTTAAAATGCTCAGTACACTAAAATTAGAACTTAGGTTTTTTAGTTTAGTTTTGTTTAACGCATAAGTTGTTTTTCAGAAGACTAAGAAGAAACAAAGAATGAACGATGAAGAGCAGCCAAGCAGTTTCATTCAAGCCATCCAACTTACTCTCGTCTCACTTGCTTTCCTTTCTTTTACTTTAATTTTCTTTCTTTCGGTTGAGAGTCTCGTGTTCTAAGTTAAGTTTGTCGCAAAGTTAAAGACTCTACAGTCTTTGCCACCTCAACTTCAAACTTCAGCCACGAGGGAAACTTGATTAATTTGCCGGCACAACAGAACGTGATTGGCTTCATACAACATCAATCCGGACCAAAAAGACCTTCAGTGAATCAACGAACCTGGGAAACCCCTCTCTCCAATCCAAGGACACAGATGAGGAATCCCCATTTAAAGACAGACAACAAGCGCAAGTACCTCTGGTTTCTATAGCCTAACTGGTGCATTTATATAAAATCTAATAGCCCTGCCTAAGCAGCGATAAAAGGGTTGAAGTTATGATTGATGGTTCATTCAGATCAGGTCTTATGAAATGCATATATTGCTAGAAACTTTCATCATTATACTCTCTTAAAACTAATTCTTTCCTCTCTTCCTTTCTTTCTGCAGCTAGTGTGAATGTGTGTGTGTGTGTATGTGTGTTTGTATTAGATGTTAGTTTATGTGTTAGGATAATCAATAAAGTGTCATTTTTTATATTTTAAAAAGAAGTGTCTTGTGTTATGCTTACCTATGTAATGTCTTAAACTGCGGATCTATTGTTACCTTGCTAACAAATAATGTTTTCATGAAAGTTGGGTATTCATATCTGCTACAGAAACTTTACTTCTACTGAGTATGAGTAACTTTGTAAGTACATGTCAACTCTAATCAAACCCCTAAAAATGTATATTCAACAGAATATGTAAAGTGGACCATGCAAATAAAGTCTAACCTACACTCTAACAACTTTGGTCACATGGTTTAAACCATTAAGGTTATTGATGAGAGACTTGTGAAAGTCATAGTTGAACTCTTTGAAAGAGAACTTCCCAATCAATGCAGGTTTGACTTCTTCTCTTCACATCAGGACTCTATGAACAGGCAGTGAAAAAATACATTTCAGGAGAAAAGTCTGTGAAAATGTTTATTCTCCAGTTATATGGAGAAATAAAAACCTCCAAAGCAAAAGTTGAATGTACACAGCATTAAGTTTCGAGATCATTGCCTACCAGCACCAAATCCTCATGCCAGCTGTGCGGTGAGTTTGAGAGATTTATTTGCTGCTTCAGGGTTTGAATGACTTGCAGTCATTAACGGACCAATGAATCACAATGTCAGTGCATCTGTGATTTAAAAAAAAAAGTAACTGACAATCTGACAATGCAAAGCAAAGGCAATAACAGGCTTAAACTAAAGGAATTGGCGCACTTTTTTTGTCAGAGAAACATAATAAAGCTATACTTAGAGCATGGTGTCTTCAGCTTCAAGTCATTATTATACAAAGAGCATGAGACGTTGACATAAATCTCTAATAAATATCCCGAGGGGTAGGGTTCATGTGTGAGAGCACTGAAGCAGCATTGAGCTGTAGATGGGTTAGGAATAAGAAGGTTTAACTAAGCCACAAGAGGAGCCAACTTTGCCTTAGAGGATTCAATTTCAGTCTTTTCAGTCTATTTTTTAATTAACATCTGCTGTAAATCATATCTTGCCAGCTTTGTGTTCTTACATTTTACCGAACTAGATTTGTATAAATTATCATTCAGTGGCATGAAAACGTTTTTGATATTTGATATTCTCTTTTGATTCATATTTGGATAACAAAATGGTTGTACATTTTCAAACGGAATGTAACGTTGCACAAATGGAAACATTTCAATTAAAAGAGTTAACATAGACTCTCTATTATCAACCTTGTGAAAAAGTAAATTAATATTTGTAAAACTAATAACTGGTTGGTTGGAGAGACACAGACATCCACATATATTCACTCTGCCAACCCTGCGTTTCTCTCCAGTATCGTTCTTATTGCTCAATTATGAACCCAGACCAGCTAGTGCCTGTAGTTCTTTTAAAAGTTTTCTGGGATATTTGAAATTTTCCAGATGAGGTGCTGTTCCCCAGTAACCTCTTTTCCATTTAGAAGTAAAGGTAACACTTTACATTCATTGTTTGTTCATGTTAGTTCACAGTGCATTAACTAATGTTAACAAGATTTTATTAATGTATTAGTAAATGATGAAATTAACATTAACAAAGATTAATAAATGCTGTATAAGTGCAGTTAATGTAGTTAACTAATGTTAACTAATGAACCTTATTGTACAGTGTTACCTAAGTAAAGGCTTGCATTGTTTGATGTAGTCCAGGAACCTCAGAAATGGATTTGTAACCCTTTCCAAACAAATTTTAACTTTCTTAGCTGTTTGCTTTTGGTATGTACCTGTATACATTTTGTGGTGACTATAATGGAAAGGTTCAAATATACAGCCTAAGAGCAATTTAAATTAAAAAGGAGGAAACTGTTACTGAAAATTTGTCACCATGTGTACTTAATTTAAACGTACAATTTAGATGTACACTAAAATGTTGTTGTTTGTTTGTAAATATTACTGTAACACAGTTCATAGTTCAGGAGGCCAGAACTGGAAACGTTCAACATAACTTTAATGAAAAAATAAACAAATCACAAAATGAAAGTAAAGTGGAAGCCCCTCACGGACGACTGCTACATTAATGGAAAAAAAAAAATCAACCGCATAAATATCCCAGGCCTGGTCCTTCACTGTTATCACTCCTCCTTTTATTCTTCTTATATCTCCTCCATGGGACTCGAGACTGGTGTGACTCACAGGTGTTGCTCCACTGCTCGTCATACACTGTATACCCCCTAGGGGGTGTCCTTTATGGTGGCTGCAGTACCCTGGGGGTAAAGACACACAAGAGAAAAGGACATGGAACGATGCAGAGAAACAGGCTCCCAAAACGCACAATGCCTGGTAGTGGCACTGGATACCTCTTGTGGGATGCCTTTAACTCCCCCGTCTCCAGATGCTGACTAGTGGCGACAGCTCCTTCCATGCCAGGGTCCGGCAGCAAGTCCCGCCCCGTTCTACCAGCTCTTCCCCATAAGGTGGACGGCAGCAGGCCCTGTTGAACTGTGCCGACTCTGCCGCCTTCTTCCGATGGCAGCCGTGGCAGGCCCCAGAACCATTAATTTCCTTATGATTCCCATCATGGTTTCACCACATCTCATCAAAATTGTAATAACCAATTATATTGCAAAAGGACACTTGAACCTAATTTTAGAAGATTTGAAAGAAATTTAATCTCACATCTGAAATAAATCTCAATCTCAATATATCTCAAAGCCATTTTAATTAATAGAAACATAACCATTCAAGGTTAACAGTGTGTGTTCAAGGTTAACTCTTTCTTGTTACAACTCCAGGGACAACGACGTGGCTTTCTTCTTAAAAAAATGTTCTCAGCTCTGTATATCAATATGCAGGAGACGCTATCATACATCACAGTTTGACACCTTAAATAAATGTCATTTTGACACAAACGTCTTCCCTTTAGGCAGTTATGCACTGTCCTTTTTTCGTCGCCAGATACAGTAAAAACAAAGTATCCTCAGAAT
This sequence comes from Zacco platypus, assembly GCA_038088235.1. Lineage (NCBI taxonomy): Eukaryota > Metazoa > Chordata > Actinopteri > Cypriniformes > Xenocyprididae > Zacco > Zacco platypus. Next base: position 21,441,283 of record CM076086.1, on the reverse strand, counting down.
TGAACTTCTGGGAATACATAAATACACACTGCTTATATCCAATTTTGACTCCCCCAGTCCCTTTTTCAAGTTCATTTCAACGAGGATTCAAAATAATAATAATAATAAAAAACTCAAAATAAAAAAAGGGCTTCAGAGAATGTGCTGAGAAAGTCTGGCTTCCCTTAGGAGCCGCAGTTTGAAATAATCAACCGCTAGGTCCAAGCCTTTGAACAATATAACCCATAAAACTCTCCAAAGCCACATTTCCCATCAGTCTAGGACTCGGTTGAAGTCTCTGTCTTCTGATAATGCTCCAGCTCTTTTTTCTTCTTCATGGCAAGCTGCAGTTGCTTTTTGATAAGCTGAATTTGTGTTTCCAGGTCTGTCAATTCTTGTACTATTGGGTTCTGGGCAAGACCCAGCAAGTCGGTTCTTCCGTTTGATGTGGCCTGTAATGGAAGCTGTCTCTTCTCCTGTGGGGACAGCAGTTCTTTACAATGTGAACATTCCAGGTCATTTTGTTGTCCCTCTTGATTGGACAATTTTCTCCTGTTGCAATTGGAAGATCCCAAGGAGTTCCATGGCATTTGCTGGTTGTTTCCAACATTGCAGCTTAATCGGGGCAATAATCATATCACAACATCAGTATATAAGTACACATTTTAGGAAGCATGTCATGCAAAGTAACAGTTGTCCCTATAATGAAAATCCTGTCATCGTTTACTCAACCTTTTGTTATTCCAAATCCATATAATTTTCCTCCATACAGAAGTTTTGAAAGACTGGATGCTATTTTCCATGCATATGCAACAAAAGACTTACTAGACAACTAGTAAAGACTTACTAATACTAGAATAACATTGTAGCACACAAGTCATGGGTCACATATCCTGTGCCTGCAGTTTCCGTTCACTCACCAGCAGAGGTCACCCGTTCACAATTAAGACTTTTTCATGACACACACTGTTACATGTTACTCCGGACTACATTTCCCATGTTCAATTGCTCTAATCACTTCCACACCTGTAGTCAATCACAAGGACTAGAAAACACTTACTGACAAGCTCACCGATGGCCGAGTGTTGTTGTCTAGTAGATAGCAACTTTACTGTGCCTCCTTGAGTATTCACAGTCTAGTCTAGTTTAGTCTTGCTCTTGCTCGTTTTCCTGTGTCTTGATCCTTGCCTGGTTTCTTGTGTTCTGTCTGTTCTCTGCCTGCCCTGGACTCTTGCTCGCCTCGGATTACCCCTCTCACCTCGCCCTGCTCGGATACTGTTTACCCCACGCCTGGACTCTAGCCTGGATATCTGGATTACCCTCTAGCCTTGCCCATTGGACTACATTCTCCATTTGTTGATCCTCACCTGTCCCTGGAATGCTCTTTGTCTTCTCCGTATCATACTTGTAAGCCTTTGTTTGTAAATAAAAGGCATTGCAGATGGATCGGAACGCCTCTCGTCTCAGTGACTCCGTAATATCAGGTGACAGCTTGTATGATACTATGGTTATTATGTCATTTTTAGAAGTGTGAAAGCTCCAATTTATTGTAATTGTAAGATAAAGCTGAACAAGTACATTCTTCAAAATTTCTCTTTGTGTGCTTGCTGGAAGAAAGGATGTCACTACTTCAAGACTTTAATTCAGTGTTGCTTGAATGCTACAGAGTATTTAAAAGCTCCTTCAGTATGACAGCAGTTTACCTTTTCTCCGGTTTTGCAACAGTTTGTAATTTGTCTTCTTTGAAAGTCGGGTTAAGTGCTCTATGTAATCTCTGAAAACAATTAAATTAAGTATTATTACAGTGAAGAAGTGCTGAGAATTACAAAGTAAATAATGAGCAAAGCATTCTCTTAATTTTAAAAAGTATCTCCAATATCATTTAATTATGTTTAATAAAACCAGCCTAGAACTCTTCATATGAATGGTAACACTTTATTTGAATGTGTCCTTGTTACACGTTACATGTATTTACTGTAGTAATAACCATAAATTAGGCATAATTACACACAACTAACCCTAAACCAAACCCTGGTCCTACCCAAACCCTAAAGTAAGTGCACTTAATTACAGTTTTTCTTGATTGCGTAAACACTATAACCAGCCTTTTGAACAAAAATGTAAAAACCATAATGACATTTATCAAAAGCACACCCTTTTCCCTAAACTATAAACATTCCCGTTTTGACACAGGAGTCAGATTTGTTGAACTGTCACTGAAAAACTCTTCACAAAAATCCCTTCATTTCTCATTGCCTACACCATGTTGTCAGTTAGAAAGCACTAGCATTCAATATTGTTCACTCAAGTAAGTGTAGCTCGAGCGCAGTTTAGCACACAGTTACCCAGGTGGAAACACCAAGGGTCAAAATTTATCACACACCAATCAGATTCTTCAATAAAAGAGCTTGAGTCAGTTGATTCAGTTTTGGAACAATGGATCCAGAGTGACGTGATTGAAAATGTTGAGGACACCAGAGAGGAGGAGGATGAGGATGAGCAAGAGCAGTAAGGAGTGGAGGAGGAGGAGTAGAGGATGAGGATGAGGGCTAAGTAGACAAGGAGTCTCAGATGAAATTCGTGCCAATACTTAGCCATCTCCTTGTCCATGGTATGACTATGAAAATTAAGTTGCTTCACATAGGAAATTTCAGGGAGGAAAATGGATAGATGTACCTCAGTGTACTCTACTGTTATTTTTGAGTGCTGTACCCTGTTACAACTCGTACAAGTACTGTAGCTGTCGCAGTATACCACTGTAATGAAAAGAGATGCATCAAATTGCCTCATATACAGATAGAGTTTTTGTCTGCTTCCATTTTGTAAAAAGCATGTGTTACAGTTACAGTGACCAGTACTTCTATCTCTGTAGGACACAGAGCTGATGGAATGGAAGAAGTCTGACTAGACATTTCAGTTGATGGATCAGGCATGCAAGAGGATTTTACCCCTGCTGCCTGCACACACAAAAAAAATTGGTCCTTCAGCGTTTCTTTGGGGTGATTGAGGTGCTTTATAGCACTTACTGTAAAGTGGTTCCCCTATGATTACGAGCCAATGAACCACTTTTAGTGCTATTTAGTGTTATTTTTGTTTAGAGTGTGGCTATGGCCAATATAGCCTATGATGTTTTCTTGCCTGTCCCAGACTAAAGACGCGATGCTGGGGCAGAATGTTATTGTTGTTGTTTGGTGTATTGTACTATACAGCACTTTAAGCACTAAAAAATGTGCAAATGTATGCACTTGTTGTCTTCATCATGTGAAATATTTCTTGAGGGGGAGAACCACAAGCAACATAACTTATTACTGTTTTTTTGTTTTTGTAGTATTGTTTTGACTTTATCTCACCCGTGTATAAGATGATGTTGTAGTGTGTGTGTTTTTGAGGGCTTGTGTGTCATGTCGGACGATAAAGTTTGGTTTTTCAGCAAGACTGAATGGTTTTGTGTGGAGAACTTAATTTTGACCTGAAAATAGGAAGTTTTGGGAATTTGGTGAGAAGTTATGGATCTGTGTTTACCGTGTTGAGAATACGAGGCATAGCTTCAAGAAATGTGTTTAAGCAATCGAGAAAAACTGTAATTATATATTTAAGTACTGATTAATATTAATTTACTATAGGATTAGGGTTTGGTTTAGGGTTAGTTGCATGTAATTATGCATAATTTATAGTTATTACTGCAGTAACTACACGTAACATATGTAACAATGACACTATAAATTAAGTGTAACCAAATTAACTTACTTGACTTGTGTGGAGCCAGTACTTATGCTGTGACGACTCCTGCATTCTGGGTATCAGCCAACGATGGACGATGTGTTCACCTAGTGTTGTGAGGAGAGACAGGGCCACTCCAATGCATAGCATGACAAATAACCCTGAGAAGTGCTTTATTCCCATCTGTAAAGTCTGGGTATGACAACATAAAGTTAGAAAAGAGGAATAGTTCACCCATGAATGAAATTTTGCCAGTATTTAATCACCCTCACATAGAACCTTTTATTATTAATTATATATTCTGTAGAACACAAAAGGAGATCTTTTGCACAACTTAAGTAGAGAGCAATTTTTATGGCAAGCAAAGATCTCTCTCTCTCTCTCAAACACATACACACACAAATCTGTGTGTCTCAAACAACTTATTTAACTAATTAACTTATTGTCCCTTTAACTAAACTGAACAAGCAAAAAATATGTTTTTCATTTGACGGAAATTAATACTTTTATGCATCAAGGATGCATTAAATTGATCAAAAGTAACATTAAAGATTTTTATAATCTTACAAAAAATGTATATATATACACACATATATATATATATATATATATATATATATATATATATATATATATATATATGAATCAAAGAACATATTCAAATAGAAAATAGGTATTTTTAATTGTAATAAAATTTCACAATAATACTGTTTTGCTGCATTTTTGATCAAATACATGTAGCCTCGATGAGCATGAGCTTCTTTCAAACTCACACACACACACACACACACACACACATCAACAGAAAAAAAAGTTAGTTGCAGTCCTAAACAATACAGACCCTGAGTCCCATCCCTGAAGTGTGCATATTAGTAGCTATATTAATACTATATCTATAGCTTTATTTAATGAACAAATCAAAATGATAGCATTTCTGATTTTCAGTTTGTATCTTGACTTACCTCTGTGACTGCAAAGCTTCTTTTACCACAAGGTACGACCTTGTACCATTTATCATGTAGCATGTCCATAAATCCATCAGATTTGTACTGACTGACCAACTCAGAGATATTTGAAGTCAGAGGAGAGTTCTGTTTGAGCCCGATGCCATAGCCTGTGAACAGAAGGGAAATTTATTATTATTTTTTTTTATCTTAGCTATTAGAGCAGCATATGCACAGTAATTCATTCACTTTGTAACCTATAGACAATAACAAGTGAGTGAGAAGCATTCAGTTACTTATCTTCAATAGCAAACGGCTTTCCCACTGTCAGCATTTTGCAGTCTGCATCAATGGACACTTCATAGTCTAAAAGAGCTTTGTCCATTATAAAAGCATCCAGCTTTTGGGGATCATCCCTGAAACAGCATCAAACAGTTTGCTATTATACAGAGACACACAGAGAGTATTTGCTGCATCCAGACTTTTTTTTTTTTTTCTCGTCTATGGAGGTACAATTTCATGTAGTCACACTATGAACTCTTGATCAGTATTGCTGAATCAGTCAATTAGCCCTGAAGTCCTCACAATGTTCCAAAACTACTAGAACCAAATACATATAGAAGGGAACATAGAAACTCCATAACCTGACTTTGCTACTAGCAGTTTCATCCTTGTTTATCCTATGCAATTCAAAAAGTATGTTATCTTGCAAAAACACGTGCTGGATTGATTTAAAAGGAGAGAACTTGCTAACCTTCTTAGGAAAATATTGCAAATTTCATCTACTTCTCCTGAAATCTATTCATTCTGTCCTGCTTGAAGGAATTATACACAGTGGCAATATTTTGGAGTATGTGGTCTGATTTCAGGACTGCATCAAATCATGTCCTGAAGGTTGTGGAGACTCAAAAGAGCAGTTTCAGACTTGCAACAGAGGATACGAAAGGAGGAAAACCTCTTTAAAATTTATTTAAGTGTGGAGTGTCGAACACTCATGTGACGTTGTCTGGCATTGACTTATTTGCTTGGGGCATTCCTACAATTAAGTACATCTGTATTAAAAAGCCCAATTTTACTAATTTTCAGCCATACAACTTTAGCACACTAAGATTTTGGTTTAAGTGCCCTGACCGTGTCAAAAAATACATCCCTACAATACATTACAGCACAAGCACTTTTTTTTAAGAGCTCAATAGTTCAAAAGGTACAGCATGAGAGCTTTGAGGATTTTGCAAGACCATCTAGAAATGGAGCGAGTTCTGTTGGGAAGAAATAAATGAGGATATCATTAGTTTAGAATAAATGTGGATAATCATATTAGTGTAGTAAGGACAGGTCATGTTGGTCAAATCCAACAATTCAACGTCCAACTGTTTGATAAGTGACGTTGACGTTGAATTCATCTAGACTTAATTTGTTTTTATATATTTAGCAGAAGTGCTAAAATTAGCCTGGTTTTGTGGACAATATTTTTAGTCATTTATATCTGTTAGCTTTTAGGTCATCTATATGGTAAAGTTGTCGAAATTAATCTTTAGCAGATATAAACCTTTTTTTTTCTTACAATTCCTCACTTTTGAGACAGACAGACAGATAGATTTCTTTTCTAAATGTGTTTTCGCATAGTCCAAACATCAGAGAAACATATCTATTCTTTCCTAGTCTTGTACAGAGAAACCACATGGATTTGTTCAACATAGCAAGAAAGCGAAAGCCATCTAAGAAGGACATGGTAGAGGGCATCCAGTAAATTAGTGCTGCCTCAGTGATCTATACCACTTTGCAATAACGATTACGACTTACTTAAGATGATGTATTCCATCAGGGGTTGTGGGGACATTGTATCGTCTCATGTATTCATGCATCTCTGGAAAGCTTTTTTTCACATAGTCCTCAGCGCTGCTCTCCCGAACAGTTCCAAAGCGGAAACCTTGTGATGGATGGTGGAGCTTGAAAGGCAAGAGGACCATTTTCAGCAACCGGTAAGTATATTTTTAACCTCTTAACCATTCGTAAGTTGGAAGCCTGGCAGTCATTTTGACGTATTTTGAAAATGATAAACGCAAGTTAATCTTACCTTGGGATCATGTATACCTGAGAGCTGCTCGTAGGTTTTCTCACCAACCATTACAGCGGCGAGATTAGCTGTGTACGTTGACAGGCAGAACAAACAGAAAATGGCCCAGAGGTTCATGAGGAATCTCCCGGTCCAACACTTTGGCGGCTTAATGGAAGCAGTCCTGCCGAATAAGATTGCGTAGCAAACATTTAGCGCAGAGGAGAAAGAAAAGACACGGTCCCTGTTCCTTCCCCTTGGGGTCATCCCGAAAGGGCTTTTCCACTCATAGAAGGTCAGGAACACGGCCGTCACATGTAAAGACACAAATATTCCCAGCCACATACTCCAATGCAGGGGCCACATGAAGGCACCGATAGGTGCAGCAGTATCTCTAGTCCTGACAAGGATTCCCAGACTAGTGGAGAAGAACGGGCTGGTGAAGTCAATGACCTGACTGCGTGCTGAATTGATGCTAAAGGAAGTGACAGCCAGATGTGCAGCCCCGCTCATGAGGTCCCCGACCAGCCCTGTCCAGCGACCACTCTTGTAAGCTCCGTATTTTCCATCTCCCACAATGTAGAGGTCAAAGTCAAACCGCATATCCTCAGCTAGCTTCTCTAATAGATCAATGCAATAACCATAGCAACATTTTTTAAACTCCATGGGCACGGTGTCATTGGCACCTTGCAAACCCTGAAAAAGACTTTGCAGTAAGGCTGTATCGTTTGTTAGGGGGTCAAGGCACAACTGGCCAGCCGGGCACAAACCTTCTTCATCAACATCTCGAGTGAAGACAAATGGGTGTTCTACCAGGGTGACGACTCGCAAGTGTAGACGTGAGGAATGCCGCCAGTCTGTCCCTGTATGAGACTGTCTCTTATTAGGCCAAACACCATAATCCATAACCACTTTGCCTTGCTTCCAGCTGCCAAGACGCGTCCACATGGGCTTACCTATTGGGTCATGCTGTAGATTCCATATGAAGTGATTGCTTTCAGAGATGATGGTAGATTCCTCTTGAACATTGACGTAGCCACTCAGGCCATGAAACGACATGTTGGCCATGTATCTGAGAATCAAGAAAAAATAGATCATCAAATCCACAGAAGTTAATTCAGTCTAATTCTAAAGCAAAAGCACTAAAGCAAAATGAACCTAATTTGCTTTTATAAAAAAATGTCGCTGATCTAAAGGCCTGTTCACACCAAGGGTGATAACAACAACTGTATAGTTTTAATAGTCATTCTATATGAGAATAGCAGTCCACACCACAACTATAATAACACAGAGAAATGATATTGTTCATTTTCAGAATGATTTTGTTTTCAGTTGATGAACGATAAAATATTTAAAGCCAATCAGAATTCATCCAACTTTAAACAGCTTGAGCATTTAAAGCGTCAAACAACATAGCATTGTGCGTTTACAATAAACAGAACATTCTCATGCGTTGGTGTAGACATAGTTATTGTTAACGTTCTTGGTGTGAATGGGCCTTCACTGTGCACATTTCATCAAAAAAGATACTTGGTGCATTTATCCTTTAAACAGAATCTACCACAATTACCACAATACCACAAAAACGCTTAGAGGAAATAGCTGCTTCCTAATAATGAAGCCCAATATTTCATAATCAAATTAAATCTTGATAGATAAAATCAAGTCCCATTCTACTTTACCTTTAGATTGGGTAGTAAAAATACAATGGTGCTACTAACTTCCATGCAACATTGCATTTTAAAACAGTATAGCTTTTCGAGTACAAAGTAGCTTTTCTTTTTGTCACATTTTTGTTTTTATGAGATCCTTATTTTGTGCCATATAAATTCTGCTCTAATTGCAAAATATAAAATAGGTTGAAATACTTGTAAGATACTGCCCCTTTAATGGCGTAGTTATCTGCATTTAGCAACATAGGTATAGCATAGCTAACTACTTTTCTTCCAAATTTAATTTTTACTATCAGCATTTATCTAGATTAACGACCTTAAACTATTAGTAGCTTGGAAATCTAAAAGCTTTTGGTTGCTTCCCCAACACTGATTATTATTATTTATTTCTTTTACAGTATGTTCTGTCAAATCCAGACATATGTAGCATAACAAAAATTGAAAGCCTTTGGAAATGCCTTTTAATTTCTTTTCTTTAATGCTTTAACTTCACATTGAACCCATTACCTGATGGGTAAGCTGTACTATTTAGCTATTCGACTGACCTTTCAGTTTAATGAAAATTATTATTGTGTCTTGTATTTTTCTTTCTTCGATGTAGAGTTTTTTTTGTTTGTTTTTTTTTTTCTGCAACAGTAGCGCTGTTAAATCAGTAATGGTAGGAGTGCTGAGCATGTAAAATTTAAGTCCTGAGGCAGTTTGCTTGGAAGTTGGCGAGGTTGTTTCCTGACAGTGCAGTGCTAGAGAAAACGCTCTTGATATGCTGTCTTAAAAAGCTCCGCTCCGCTGTGGATGAAGAGGATAATCCTTATAGAATATGCAGACATGCAGTATAGTCACTGGTCACAGATTATCAGAATTCTGACATGGTTCATTTGGTCAGTCAAAAATTGTCAAATTTTACATCATGTAAAAACTAACCTTTCTGAAAGGCTGGTGGAAACTGAGAGCATGTCTCTGTTCCTGCTTTGTCTGCTGCTTTCTAAGGCAGCATTCCAAATGAAATGGAACTTAATAAGATATAATTTGGAACACTCTACTTTCACAGAAATTATGTGCGTCAGACACATAACACTCGTAAAATGCAGGAAACTTTCCTTCCAATAGAGTCTGATATTTACATGTTGCTAAGCTAATGATGTGACACTCTTATAAGCGTAAAAAATTCAATATTGGATAAAATAGTATATATTTGCTTTGAAAAATCTAAATTATCTGTAGTTTGAAACTGACACAATGCAAAATGAGCTTGTCTTCTAAACACACTGTAAATTTTAAGCTTTCTTAGAATTTAGCCGGAAGAATGTACACTTAAAAATAAGACAAATCTATTGTTAAGATTTTATAGAAGGCAGCATAACATTTTGGTGCAGCTTTTGCATTTGGAGTATGTCTGTGATGCCATTTAAACAACACAAAATATCAGACAGTGTGCCAAATAAAATACCTGGACAGAAAGATTCCTGATGTGAGATTTTTAGTCTCAAGTCTTGCCAGACAATTTGTGATGCCAGGAATCAGTGCCAGCTCTGGAGACACAGAGGCAGCCAATCCCACTGCCCGCGCCACCAGCTCTAAAGCATCCTGGACATAATGATCCAGTGAAGGCTCACCCATTTGACCATGTGCAAGAAGACCCAAGGGTAGCCCATCGGTCCGTAATTCCTCCACGTTTTGAGAGTCTCCTATAATCCAGCGGTAATCAGGAAGAATCAGACCAAACTTTGCAATGGTGGTAAAGATTCTCCTAATATCCCTGATGTCACATCCAAAGGTCACTATAGTAGATGTTGAGTCTTTGATGGACTCCAGTTGAGCTTGAAGGGATGTTTGAAAGTCACTTTTGGAGCTGCTGTTGGTGGCTATCTTGAGAACTGTCCTCAGATGAAATTTGGAGTTGTTATGGAGTAAGGAGACAAAGTCTGAAATGTTTATCTGTTGACACATTACCAGACTGACATCATACCAGCTATTCATGGACAGCAGGGAGAAGATGAGATCTGCTTGAGAGGTTTGAGGATTTTGCATGGCCATCTGGAAATGGAGTGAGTTCTGTTGGGAAGAAATAAATGAGGATATCATTACAGAGAAATGAGTGTAGTAAAGACGGTTCACGTTGGTCAACAATCCAACATCCATCTGGTCGATAAGCGACATTGACAAATTCAGCTAGATTTAGCATAGTATATAATACTATAGTACATAGTGTATATAGTATATAATTTGGGACACAACAATTATTAATGGCTGTGCTGTATCAAAACATAAAAAGTTCAATAAGTCACCCAAACCACTCAAGTTTCAATAGAACATCTATCAATGCAAGAAAGACTTCAAACAACTGCATGTCAGGTGAATGTAAACCTGCCTATTAATGCTTGTATAATTATAAAATCTGGTTAAAATCTGGACTTTGACCAGGCCAAAACATGAGCCTGATGGACTTCTACTTCTTGGTTGTCTTTGTAATTTGGGCAGGAGCATTGTCTTGAAACAAATATTTAGATTTTCAACATGATTTCCAAGTGTGCAATTCTTTGCTCCCAAAAAAATTTACTTTAAGCACTCTCTGGTTCCATTTGTGATGCATTAAAATAGAATTGCATCTAGAGGCAGCAGAACTTCAAAACTAGTTTAAAACATTTGAAACTTGATGAGTCTGAAAATAGTAAAATCAGGTCTGATTTTTGTTTAATTAGCATCTCCATGCTATATTTTACTGCATCATGTTGCTCTAAAGACAAAATGTACTCAATAAGTTTTGAAAAAAATGATTTGATTTCAGAAATATTGGCAAATGTATTTCAAATGAACAAATAATTTAATTGTTGGGTTTTCCGTATTACTTAAATGGCCATTAGCATGATCAGTGGTCAAAAGTGTGCTTTATTGACTCTCTCGGGCCTTTCCCAGGTATGAAAAACATTCTTATCCATCAATATATGAATGTAGAGTATATCTGATAGAGAACTTCTACCCACTAAGTACTATGGGCATTCAGAAACATTTATTACATGAAGGTGGAAAGTCTTGGTTTTTTTTTTCTTAATGATATAATAGCCATTAATAACATGACATTGTCCTGCAAAGGAAATCAAGACCTTAACAGACGCTGACAGATAAAATGCTTAGCCGAGCTGTTTAATTTCCCCTGGGGCTGCAATTATGTGATGGCAGTAAACAGGCTAATCAGAATTGATTAAGGAAAAGCTTTCCAAGGATTTATTTTAACATTTAAACAACATTTAATTCATTTTCCGTTGGAGTTGTCATAAGATGTAACTGACCTAACCACTAACATTTTAAGAAGTGACACTTGGAGGTTTTGAATTGCTACATCATCCAGAATGTGTTCTATCTTGAGGGAGCCCGTGCAATTAAATGATTGGCAAGCTGGGATACAGCCAGGTATTACCGCTGTGTCATAAAAAAGCACTGGAGGGTGATACAATTATGTGCGTTTCCAGCGGGTTTTAAAGATGAATCATTAAAAATGGCTGATCTGATACACCTCTGTTCTTCGGGTCTGTGGAGTGTAGTTTGATGAACTTTCCGTTCGTCTTTTCATAACCTTGAATCCTTCAAAATATCCTGAAAGGTATGCAGAACGACAAATGACAAAACCATCAAATGGTGTAAAATAATATAGTTGTTATTATTTTGTTATTCTGATATAGCTGTTTACAGGTTTTTATTTTTAGAAAGAAATCAATACATTTTAACTGGAAATTGTGAGTGGGCTACCTGTTCTCTTTTTAAACTGTTTTAATCTTACAGTTAACTTTCTCAAAACGAGATTAGTCTTATTATTTCACTCCTCTTGGATCTTAATTGACGCACGCAGGGACTAAAAATGCCTCCAAAAATTAAGGTATGGGGGGAAAAAATACCCCAATATGAGTTCCTGATTTTTATATTTCCAACATTATAGTTAAGCAATATGCTCTCACATGAGAAAGAGCTGTTTTCCCCCGTGTCAGTGATATTATAGAAAAATTAAATAGTCAAGTCAAGTCACCTTTACTTATATAGCGCTTTTTAAAATGCAAATTGTGTCAAAGCAGCTTTACAGTAATAATGGTCAAATAATTTTTGGCTGCACACCAAAGAAAATGGTGTCATTGTCCAGCTTATTCTATATATTAGTGAATCATTCCGTTGCAAAGATCAATAGTTATTAGTCTAGTTAATTTATGTATATCAGCACTGGAGAAAACAGTGACGTAATCGTCCAACTCAGTTCTCATACAACGGCACCAATGCAGGCATACCAAAAACACTGCTGAATATCAAGCAAGTGTCCCCAACTTAAGCAAGCCAACGGCAACAGCGGCCAGGAACCAAAACTCCAACAAATCAAGAAGTTAATATTATGTAACTCACATTTTTGACACATTACCTGTTTTTACTCCTTCAACAAAAATTGTTCCAAACAAAGCTGTTACGTGTGTCTTAGCGACATATTTTATTCCTGAAAGAATCAATGTTTCTGAACAAATTGATTTGAATGAATGATTCAATGACTCAGTCATGAAGACAGTGACTTTCCTCCATCTACTGGTGGGTTTCTGTTGCACCTCACTCCAAAGTGCAAGTCTCTAAAGTAGGCACAAGTGTTTATTTATTTATTTATTCATGCAATATTGTTTATTTCCTGTCATCATGCATTTGTTATGCTTTGTGGTCAATATTGTCATGTAGAATTAGGCATTAGAATGAGCTTTATATACTACAAAACAGCTAATACCCTAGTAAAATGCAAGTTAATAAGCATCTAGTTAATAGTGTGAATTGGAGCCTAAACTAAAGTGATACCACTATTTCTTTACCACCACCCCCTTAACCCCTCCCCCCCTTTCAGAATCGCCAAACCTTTTAAATTCTTGATTTATATTCTTTTTTTTTAACACATATTGTAAATGTCAATTATTATTATTATATTTTTAGTTCTTTCATTCTGCAAAATTATATGCAATGAAATCAGTTGAATGCAATTTATTATCTTTCACTATACCCCCTAAACCCTGTTTACTTTTACTTTAAGATTGCTAAAAGATTACACTATTATGAAGAACCAAACAAATAAAAATGAAGTAACATTATGATGGCGATGGTCCCAGAAACTTTTGGGTTGAAAAGTATGAGCTTTGTGTTTATCCACCATCTGTGAACAGCAGAAACAAGCACATTGGGAGACTAATTGCTATTTGGACAGATACTAGACACTAGTTTACAGAGAAATACGATAGGATAAATCTCAAATGATCCATGTAAACAAAGACCTGACCAGAAGATGGTGCTAACCTCAAAAGATCAGATATCGAACAGCTCAGCCTTAAGGGTGTTTAGCAAAATGCATTTTTGCAGACACCATGTGCCAAAGGCATCTAAATTGCCGTTTTGTGATTTAGGCTGATCCAGCAGGTGTCATAATAATCTTATTAGTTTAATGAAAGCAATCCAACCCTGATTGACTCACATTCGGTGCTAGTTAGATTCAGACACAGGCAAATGTATAGTGAACATTTGATACCAACCCTTAAAAAATTTATTTATGCACTAAATATGAGACATGCATCAAAATTTACCCTGGCATTTGTTATGACAAATTGTATTTGCTCTTTAATTTCCAAAAATTATATTACTATACCACTCACTCCCCCAAACACCACCTGCCATGATGGTGGTGACAATTCCATAATCTATTTTACTATTAAAATAGTTCTATATTTCAGTTTATTAATTTAAATCAAATCTTGTCACTAAGTGTAATAAATATATGACACATACACATTATTTTTGTATCTGACATGCTGACATGTATTGAGTGATCAATAAATGAAAAATAATTGAGAAGCAAAGTGTAGAATCAGTGAGTGTCATTTATACTGTGTATTGTTTATAACCCCAAACCCTAAAATAAAGTTCATTCATTCGTGCTTCCAATTAATGCCTCAATCCACTTCCTCAATTCCAAACATTTCAACATGTTTCCTGTGATTCCACTTGTGTATAGTGCAGCTCCCCAACATTGCAGCATTTATTTACATTTCTACTTGAAAGAAATGGCGCTGAAAAAAACTATATGCAGCCCCATAGAGTAGACCAGCATTTCCTGAATTTACAATATGTAAACACTGATTTATTATGAAAATAAACACACCTGACTCTGGCGTTTGAATTCCTTCTGGACGACGCTGATGACTGGGATCTGTAGCGTTGAGGCAATAAATTCCAACTTCACCAGTTCATCTCTGTTTTGTGGGAAAGCAATGATGGCAGAAACTCCTTGCACAATAACAGTGTGGCAAACACTTTGCAGGAACGACACAGGATCATCACAGGCAGATGTAGATGACGAGGAAAATGAGAAAGCAGGTAATTCTCCAAGTCCTGCTTCCACAGCCATAACTATCTCAAGGGTGAGGTTGTAGGGTAAAAGCCCCACCACTCCATTGAGGGTCTCCGTAGCGAGTATAACAGAGTCGCGAGGTAGAAACACAGCATCCGTACCCACTTGTTTGAGTGCGGTTTTACTTTTGGAGGCCTTGTGTGGGTTATTCGCTGAGCTTTTAGTCCTAATATTCTTCCAGCCTTGTCCGTGCACACTTTGGATGATCATGTCCCAGTCTTCCCACGTTTCTCTGTCTGCATCCCAGTCCGGATCTCTCCCGCTGAGGGAATCTTGCCTGAATACTCGAGGATGCAGGTGCAGCGCTCCGACTCTCACCGTATGTCCGATCCTCTTCAGAATCTGACATGGTTGTGGATGCGCCAGAGATGCTGGGGGAACAAGGATCATTATCAAAGCGCTTGGCGCAAGTAAAGAGATCCACACCAACCTGCCCAGCGCACCCCGGATCCAAGAGCCCGGCATTACTCCAAACAAGGCTTTCTTAAGCTCTGGAAATGATGGGATTCGCGTCCACCTGCGCGCCCGATGGTTCCTGTACAGCGCTGGATAGATGATGGATCACCGGTGAATCTCCTAGACGCAGCAAAGTTGCACTCCTCTCCAACTGGCTTCTGAGGGATCGCCAGCAGTGCACATGTCCAGCGCGGCTTAAAACACTCGATGCTCATCTCAAAAGCGTTGAGCGAAATATTCCTGGTATGAAATAATCAAGGGTGTTTTTACGCGCTCTCCAGAACAGGCAAAAAGGCAGCTAACTAAAATGCAAAGTGACTGTATAACTCAAAAACGCTTTTGTTCTCCGAATCAATGCAAGGTATGTCCAAGAATATAAAAGAAATAATTAGATTTTCGATTTCTCTGTATTTTTTGTTTGCAAACCTTTATTCCACCCTGTATTTGATCACGAAAAATCGTGACGGGTCGATCTCCAGAAATGACTCACAAACTATGTCAAAACAGAAACGACCGTGGCTTACATTACAGTTAAAACATGTTGTGCAGTGAATTTGTTCTGATAAACTCCCAGAATGGCGCTGGAATAGTTCAGATAATTGCACTGGCTGTGCTGTGCGTTTAACCCGTTCACTGCTGCACTGACGCCTCTGCTGCTATAGACAGATACCAGTCATAAATTCTGTATGTGCATAGTTTATATATATATATATATATATATATATATCCATCAACTATGCATTTATTTATATATAAATAATGGATCGCTAAACATACACACACACACACACACACACACACATGTCTGTATTGCTATCTTAGTGAGGACATTCCATAGACTTCCATTGATTTTATATAAGGTCAATGATATTTTCTAGCACCTAACCCAACCCCTACTCCTAAACCTACCCATCACTGCAAAACATTACATTTAAATAAAAACCTCTTTTGGCTTTTTTATCTAGTGAGGACCAGTCACATGTCCTCACTAGTGAGTTGAGAAAGTATTTCACAGTATGAGTGAGGACATTTGGTCCCCACAAGTATAGCCAAAACGAGTATACACACACACACACACTCAGTTGTGTTTATGTGTTTTGTGGGGACTTTCCATAGGCGTAATGGTTTTTCTACTGTACAAACTGTACATTCTGTCCCCCTACCCCACCCCTACCCCTGAACTTAACCCTCACAGAAAATGTTCTGCTAGTTTAGATTTTCAAAAAAGATAATTCTGTATGATTTATAAGCTTGTTTCCTCCAACAAAAGGTCCCCACAATGTCAAGATTTACTGGTTTTACTTATGTTGTGGGGACATTTGGTCCCCACAATGTAAGGAAAACAAGTACACACACACACACACAAACACACACACACACATACACACACAGATACATATATTATCATAAAACAACCATATTAAATCCCATCCAACTTGATT
Organism: Zacco platypus; assembly: GCA_038088235.1. Classification (NCBI taxonomy): domain Eukaryota; kingdom Metazoa; phylum Chordata; class Actinopteri; order Cypriniformes; family Xenocyprididae; genus Zacco; species Zacco platypus. Next base: position 21,424,601 of record CM076086.1, on the reverse strand, counting down.
TTGTTTGTATAGCACTTCTCACAAAAAAAGAAAAGAAAAGAAAAAAAAAGGTACCAGTGAGCAAGTTAAAGGTGACAATGTGGCAAGAAAAGCAGATGTTGTTTATATTCATGCTGATACATTCAGATGAATGGAAATTTTGTAGTATCTCCAATTTTCAGTTGCAGTAGCCAGTTGGTGTTACGCACCACTTTTGATGAAAATGATTCTTATTGGTCAGGAAGTCTAACCTCTGCCTCTCCCTTGAATCATCAGCACTCCTGTCGTCCTATCACTGCGCAATCCTGACTTACAGCAGGGGAGGTTGGATAAGAGGAGGGGTGTGACACCAGAACACTGCTGTTGGTGAGTGATGAACAAGAGAATTCTGATGGCTGTTGTACCTCATCACCACTGCCATAAATCTCACACATCGTTCCTCTGCTGAAACTGTGCGGTTTCCTGAGGTCCAGGAATGTCATAGCTTATACAGGCTACAACAGATGTCCTGATGAATTGAATGCCCAACTTGGTCTCATTAGAATACATAGGTATTCATATGTAAAGTGTTTTTGAACACATTCTTATTTTTCTTCATATTTTGATATACACTGATGCATACAATAATAACATGTTATGACCCAGGGTCAGGGAGGAAACTTAAATAAAAAAAAGTATTGTTTGCTTGTTTCTTTATTCCTTTTCCTTGACAGCACTCTGATTAAATACAATCTTTTTCAGGATTGGGCAAAGCCAAAATAATAAACATTTTTTTTACAATAAGGTCTCATTTGTTACAATTAATTTATTAACTAACATGAATGAACAATACATTTGTTATAGCATTTATTAATCTTTATCAATGTTGTTCATTGTTTCTTCATGTTACTTCACAGTGCATTAACTAATGTTAACAAATACAGTGTTTGATTTTAATAATATATGAGTAAATGTTGAGGGAAACATTAATTAAGATTAAGAAATGCAGTAGAAGTATTGTTAATTCTTAGTTCATTTTAACTAATGTCGTTAACTAATTAACCCTAACCACTACCAACTTGAAAATAAATGATTGGCGGACTACCCTGACTTCCTAACTACACAGTAGAAAACAGTAGAGAAAGAATTTCCATTAAAAAAAAAAAGTCACATTTTTAAATACACATTTAAATGTATTTAAAATAAAGTAAAAAAAAGTGATACTTCGATAAAACAAAGAAAATGAACAAGCATATGGGTAAAGTTAATGAAACAATGATTGACACCAGAGGTCAGTTGCATAAACAGCCTCTATGTTGAGACTGTGTTCTAATAACTAGTTTGACAAACTAGCAGTTTTACAAGAGGTAATCACGCTTACTTTTCATATTCAGATTAGACAAAACTACTTTTTTATGTAACTGACTTCAAAAAGTTAGAATTTTGAAGAAAAAAAAATAGGTTACTAATGCACCATTGTACATTTAATTAGGGCGGAGTCTCTTAAGAGTGAGAAAGAGAGAGAGGCATGGCATACTTAGGTGCCTCTCATTTCTTATTTGTGCTTCCTCGTTTCCTTTACTCACTTCCTAACTTCATGCATGTAAAGAAAATGAGCATGGAGGAATGGAAGGAATGCTTATTTGATATTGGAATATTTTTGATGATTCAAGTGTCACTCCAAAAGTGTCATCAGCTATGCTCAAGGGATCTGCCTCTATGTTGTTGAAGTTTGGTTAAGAAATTCATAATAAATAATAATAAACTAAGATGCCCTGTTGAAATATGTGTGATGTATGGTTTATTTAAACTGCAAAGGTAAAACATAAATACAAAGTTCTGTCATGAAACTCTAGATGACGCAGATTTATAAGTCCAATCTGCTTGTAATTATTGTAATCATTCTCTATAGCACAGCTGATGGTTCCTGCTGTATTGGTAGCCAATGAGCTTGCTGCTTAACATTCAAATTCTTGCCTATTGTTTGCTGTAGCAGTTTTCAGAAACCCTCCACCTTCCCTAGCTCCACCCGTACAGATATGTGCTTGCACAGCAGCAGCATGTCTTCCTTGCTCATAGCAGCATATTGCGTGTATGGGCAGTGGCATGTTCCGTACTTGTTCTGTAACAGCAGCAGCTATAAGCAAAATCAGCAGCAATAAAAGCACCAGCGTATCGGATCTGTTCTGCCAAGACTAAACACATTGACATTGTCATACTTATTACCATACCAAAAAAAGAGTTTTTGTACATGTGCCAGGTTTTTCAACAAGGAATATTTCTGTATCCTTGCTCGTAGCTCCTCTGGAAGCTTCCTCACTCCTCATTCCTCACCTCCTTGCAGTCTAATTAGAGAATTGAGATGTCCTTCAAGATGGCTAACTTGGATTGCTTTCCAGGTCACAGGCTGGAGGACAGAGGATTGAGGAAATGAGGATATATCCATTTAGGTATTGAGAGGCACCCTTCATGAGCTCTTGGGCTCTTGTGGACCGCTTGCACATGCCCAAAAGTCCACAAGACCGTAGAGAGTCCCATTTGTCATCTTAGGTTTCTGAAGAGTGCTTATGAGCCCCTCCTCTGCGGCCATTATGCACCCTCAATGTGCTCTTTTACCGAGCCTGCAAGCTGATGAGCTCTGTAGCAGACTTCTACCCAACAGTGTTACGTCAGTATCAAGTATGGACTTAAGGTTTCCATCTGGGAAAGGGCCAGACACGCACCAAAATATGTACCAACAGTGTAATGTCATTAAAAGTGTATGTATAAAAGTAGTGAATGTAGTGAATGAGTAATTATCAATTGGCTTATTGTAGCATTTTGCTAGTATGACATGTGGATTATTTTAGTGCGTAACAATCAGCTTCATTTTGATGACTGTGCATGTGCATAAATGTGTAAGGCAACCCCAGAGTATGATCAAACATTAAAACGAGAGGAAAGTGTATGTACAGGTTAACATGCCAAGTACATACTGCATGTTAACCTGACAGTTCTATTGTTGAAGCAAATCAAATGATCATGTGGCCATGAAATGGTTTTGGGAAACAGTTGTGACTAGCTAGTTAGTTTCGACAAACAGTGGTCAAACAGTGAGTTATGTCATTGTATGAGAAACGCACCCCTGATCTGTTCAAACAAAGCATAAAAACACTGTATATGCATACCTAAGAGATCATCCTATAGACTTGCTTAAATCTGGACCTTCTGCCTTTCTCTCCTGTGGGATCTGATCTTCACCTCCCCTACATGACAAGGACACTATGCCCATTTTATTAGTTTCACATGCAGGACTGAATCCTTTAAGGGTCCTGGTCAAGTCTTTTAACTGCTGCCAACACTGCTTGTGATGAACCCCTTATCATACAGTATATTAAAGCCACTATGAAATCAAAATTGAGAATTCTTATTTTTTATGGAATATTGCAGTGTTTATTATAAATGATTTATCCATGCACATCAATATTCATTTTAAATTTATGTGCCCTAGCAATCTTTAAAAAATTTGAGGTTTGGGGATTCTAACTGTTATAGGGTTAGTTCTGTTTTGGCATCTGTTTGTTTTTCATTTGTCACATGTCTGTCTGTGTTCAGTTTTTCCCGCCATTATTTAGTCGTCAAAGTTACTGATTGATTTGAGTTTCAGTTCAGGTGTATCTTGTTAATTATCTTGTTTAGCTCCCTTTGTTTGCTTTGTGTATATATACCCTGTGTTCTCCCTCAGTCTCTGTCGGTTCTCGTTTGTAGTATGTGGTAATTTTGAGTTTCTCCTGGTTCTTTGATTCTGTTATTAAAGGTGTGGAGTCTTCCTTTTTAATCTACTTTTCCAAAAGTAGCTTGGCAAATTGTTGGCAATCAGATATTCAATATCGCTACTCTCCATAATTACGGTAGTTGCTAAATTATCAGTGGGGGAAGTTCAAACTAACATCACGTAATTTAGGCCTACGTGCGATGATTGGTTGATAGACCAAGCCTTCTTTCCGATATACTTTTTCTCAACATTCTAACTGCTGAAAGTGAAATATTCGATGGTGATTGGGCATTTTTTTTTAATTATGTTTTTTTATTTTTTAACCAACGATGGCAAAAGTCTCTGGCTCCCCTTCCCATCTCTCAGACTCATCTTTGCACACTTTTCCGAATGGCAGATTTTGCATGTTCGAGAAGAGCAGTGGTGGTTCTGACTTCAGTAATATTTAATGGTGTTACTGGTGAAATTACAAACAAAAAATTCACATTTTGAGATTGGAAACTAAAAAAATAACTGTGAATTTTATTAATATTAAATCGTCTTTCTCTCATTTTCCATCTCAAAATTTTGAGCGGGCTGTGCCTCCTTTGCCTCCCCTGATGAGCAGCCAGAGTTTGAACTAACACTTCAAAGTGTTTTATTATAGAATTAAGTGCCACAGCAAATGGCTAGAGCATACACTCATATTTTACAGTTATAGGGCCAGATTTATTAAATGGGGCAAATCAGCGTGATACCACAATCCTATGAAAGTGCAGATGGGAGTAGAAAGTTCTGAGGCTGATCTACTGACAATGCACAATTTAAAGCACACAGACACAGCAGGAACTCATTTCCATAATGACCAGGAGCCTCCTTTATCAACAATGCATAGAAAGGTTCAATATTTTGTCCTACAAATGAAATTTAGAATGTGTCAAGTAGAAAAAAAAAAAAATCTGTATCAAATGTGTGCACGTGGTTTTTACGCACACCAGTAAGTAATTATTGTTGATATATCCCACATGATCTTAAGCAGCATGCTCGTTCACATACATGGTCATTTGCATTCATAAACGCCTTCAGTGAACGATAAATGGTGACTCCATTTATAAATCTTGTGAATGTATATTTTAATGTATATTTATATATTTGGCAAATCATGCACAGCTCATGGTTTGCCAAATCTTCCAACAATCAGCCATGAAACTATGGCTACATTTCAAATGACTTCTCAGCCGTCTTTTCATACAAATTATGCAAATGTATAGAACTATGAAATTAGTTATTTGCAATTAAAGGACAGAGGAAACACACGGCGACACTTTCTTTTTGTAGTATCACCATTCTACCACTAGATTCTCCTGTGCAAGCTCAGAGTTGTGCTTGTATTTACACACATTCCTACGTATAAGTACAAGTTGGTAGATCCCACACTTTGCGTGAAACTGTTCTTATGCTCTCATGACTCACACGTCTGTGTGTACGCACTGTTGATAAATGAGGGCCCTGCAGCGAAAATTAGTGTAGGGCCGCAAGCACCAGAGTCGATGATAATCAGGTGAGGGCAGTCTATATCAACACAGGTGCAAAAAAATTATATCCTTATGAGTTAATGTGACTTTGTTATTCTCTTGGTGATTCTCCTATATGTTGTTCGTTTTGGATTTTTTAAAAACTGTTTCTGTCTCCTCATCTTCGTGTGCTTCACAGCTATACCTAACGTGCCTTGGTGTTCATCTTCCTTTATCAGTATTTAGTCATGCAGCCTGAGGCTTTGGAGGCCCCTGGCATTCAGAGGCCCCCGAGTCCCTGCTCATCTGGTCTACAATCCACGCCTTAACAAAGGCTTTTCCAGACTCATAGACACAGATTATCTCCTTTATTTGACATATTTGTTGATGAAATTCCAAATTTCCAGTCTAAATCATATAATCAAATAAATGGCAATAAAATATAACTAAAGGCAGGATGATTTCTGCAAATCACTAACTATTATTGATTTAAAAACAAGTGTGGAATGAATGAATGACATTCCCAGTAATTGTCCTAGCATGAAATCTACCATACACAAGGCATTAAACTCAGAGTGTAGACCTGCATCATGAGAGAGATGGGCTTTCAACAGTGACTCCTTGACCCTTCATTGACAAGCCACAGCAGTAAATCTCATGTTCTCATTGCCCTTCTCTCAGACTTAATTATGAGAGGGACCCAAGCACCAGGCATGACTGGTTGCATCATCATCTTCTAATGCTGTCCTGATGGCTAATGTAGGTCATTAGAAAATACCATTGTGACCTGTTTATACACTATAGCATGGGTTCTAAAATGGGTTAGACAGGAGAGGGAAAAATGGTAAATGAAAATAACACAATTTTTCCAACCTGATGTCCTAAAATAAATAAATAAATAAATAAATAAAATTACAAAGTGGAGATTTTGTATTAATTCATATGATGTGAACTGTAAGAAAACATGCAAATTTTTTAGAAAAAAAGTAAGCATGAAGCTCCACCCGGAACGGCACACTGTCAAATTATCTTATGTTTCTGCTCTTAGGAATCTTAGTTTGTATGTTTTTGTTTCCTGTGTTTAGTTCCTATTTCCTTTGTTCCCTTGGTTTGCATGTGCTAGTTTATCAATTTGTTAATTTAGTTAAATAAAGTATAAAAAGAGAGAGAGAGAGAGAGAGATCCTTATTTCCTGTTCCTCGCCTGGCTTCACAGTAACACTGTCAATACTGGTATATGGTAACACCCCTAATTCAAAATATTCTGGGGGCCATGAAAGACTTATGCTTATGATCAAAAATGCTGGCTCTAGCTGGCAACTTAAAAATAAAATGCAGATGGGGAAAGAGTTAATTAATATTATCACAAAACTATATAGCTAAACAATATCCAAAATGATAGCACAGACTCATTGGAAAAATGCAACACAATCTCATAGCAATTCGTATCTATTTTACATGTAGGCAAATTGTTGTCTAATTTGAATGAATTTGTACAATCTGTTTCTGATAACATCTCAATAAAGGTTATGTTTAGGTGTTTACATCTCTCAGGGCTTTTAGTCCAAAAGTGTACTCATTTGGATGTAAACTTATGGATTATTGTATGCTTACTTAAAATATCTTCAGAGAACAGTATTTTTCCATTTTTACCCAAACTAGGATATACTGTGAGTATTATGGAGTGCTAAACTCTCCCATCTAATTCATGTTTCATTCATACTCAACGCCGAAGACATCCAGTGATTGCTTTAGCTAAATAAAAAGGAAAATTTTGACTAATTATACTTGAAGAGAATTAACACACGATTGTGGCAGTATTATGGTTTATTTGTTCTTCAAGCCATCTTGGGTATTTTTATAAGGATAATGTATTATGCAATACTGTAAAATAATAAAAAAAAACTTTTCATTTCTATTTGACTCATAGCATCATTCAATATTATTTATATTATTTTTTCAAGATTTCTATAGATATTGCAATATAAATTCAGGATTTCAAATGAACTTTTTCACTCACCACTGAATTTGGCTACTAAATTAATTTATCCAGCCATTCAGAACTAGCACTAGCCAAAACAAAATAAACCAGATTATCAATGTCACAACTTAGATTTAAATATGCCTATTTATTATGGAATCAGATTCTCAATCATTGTATTGTTTTCAGCTTCACGACAGTCAACCACTGTTTGCGGATACCGTTCAAATGAAATCAAACAGAAATAAAAACAGAATTCTCTTATCTTATAATTGCCTTGAGTTTACCTGCACGTAGCAAAGATGCTATAGAGCACTTTTTGCACAAATGTCTTTGATATGCGGCATTCATAAGAACGGGTTAGAAAAAGTGACCTTTAACATGTCTCCTAGGGCTCCAGAAGAGCACGCCAGATGGGAAGCACATGCTTCAGACATCTCGATAGATGCTAAGTGGTGCCGCGCATTTGCTAATGGTCATATAAAACAAGGTTTTCCAATTTTAAAGACGTGGCGCTGCGCGGCGCTTCTCTCAGCGTGCGACTCTCTTTACGCTTTGTTTGAGGCTCTTTTTATAGGGGAAGGGGCCATGTAAAGTGATAGAACATAATTTATTAATAATAACCCGCCAGTTGCCTATTGTGTTGATATGCGTGAATTTTCACATGCATTTGGAGAGTTGGCAGGTGTTAATTTTAAAACACTGGTTACCATGCATTCTTTTGGCCATGACAACTGTGTAGTGAAAAATCTATGTGAATTCTGTGTGTAGCCATTGCTACACTATTGACAATAGCAATTTAGTCAAAAATTTGCTAATGTCGCACCTTCAATGTAAATGTTTAATTTGAGTTTGGTAAACAATTTTGTTTTTCTCTTGCTTGTGTTCTGAATTCCTGGAACAAAACCAGATGGGAACAACATTGTTATATTGGGAATTGATACTTAGTATCATGAAATAAAATATGGATGAGCAGGATGAGGACAGAACACATTTCCATCAGGATTGTTTATTCCATCTTCTGTTAAACTGCAAAAATGGAAGAAATGTAGAGCCACAAATCACGCGTATAATGCAGTGCGCTGTTCTGGAAAACTAATCTAAACTAGAAACAAGGAAAATACACTCCGCTACAGCTCTACAAGAAGTAAAATCCAATAGTAAATGTTCAGGTATTGATGTATCTGTCTGGGTATATGTGTAAGATTGGCTAAAAGGCCTGGCACATATAGGTTTGAAGTACTTCTCGGTTGTATTAAAAAAGAAAAAAAAAATGTTTTACTCCTATTTGATGTCTTTGGTTCTCTTACCTTTCATCTGGAAGGAAAAAAATGCACTAAAGCATGTAGAAGTATAATAGCTTTATTAGAGATATATTTTTTAATATTTTAAAGTGTAATTTATGCCTGTATTAAATCAAAGATGAATTTTTAGCATCATTACTCCAGTCTTCACTGTCACATGCTCCTTCAGAAATCATGTAATATGCAGATTTCTCAGGAAACATTTCTGATTATCACTGCTGAAAACAGTTGTGCTGCTCAATATTTTTTTTTCGCAACTGTGACAGTTCTTTGAAGAATAAGAAGTGTAAAAGTAGTGTAATGTCAATATAAAAGTCTTTATTCTCACTTTTAATTAATTTAATGCATTCTTGCTCTATATAAGTATTAATTTCTTTAAAAGAAATCTCACTGACCCCAAACTTGAGAGTGGTAGTGTATGTAATATGCTTTTATTTACTTACTCTAATAATCAGATGATTATAAATTGTAATGTTTATATAGATAGGATGTGAAATCCTTTTTTACATGCCATTTGATGCCTTAGGTAAAAACAATCTATGTTTTTAAATGTCATTACAGCAGGTTCATTACAGAAGATATGATTTGAAAGAAATAGTATTTGAATTCATGACATTAGATATTAACCAGATCCAGCACAGGGCACATGGCTCATGTTTGTGTTTTATTAGAGTATTGAAAGCCTTCTGTTTCTTGTCTCAATATTTTTTACCCTGTGGCCTCAAAAACCTTTTCCCCGCTGTCTTTTTTACTTTCTCCAATCTCTTTTCTTTAACTGTTCATTTTCTTTTTACACTTTTCATGAGAAAATTTACAGAATAACTTCTAACTGATGAGATGGTACCTTTTGGGGTCTTTTTTAGAAATGCTCACAAAATATGTTAATTTATCTTAACTTAATAAGAGACACTGTGGGTTGAGTGAATCTTTTTCTAAATGGCCCAGCAATGATTTGAATGAAAGCGGATTAATACACATTTAATTATTTATTAAGCCCACTTCAAGGCCAGCTGGTTTGTATGACTTTCATCTATTTTCACAGAGATCAGATTCGGTTAATACATCTTGCGAGGCTCGTTCTGTTTGAAGGTATATTATTTATTTATCTTATCTTCTTCATGGAATGACATCCGATGCTTGACAAGGTAAAAGTTCTCTTCAGTTCATTCTTTGTGCTGAAAATTGATGGGGGGACTGTGAATTCACAAAGAGTTTAAACACAGACATGAACATTTCATTTACAGGCAGATTGTTCTCTTGAGGATGTCAGTAAAGTCAAAAGTTATGATAGAAAACACGTTGCCGGTCATTTGATCAAATGATTACACAAATATGCAACAGTGATTTTCTAATCTCTGCGGCCCTGAAATGATCCTAATTTCTAAAATGTTCAAAGCTAATTTGTATGTAAGTGGTTCATCCTCATTTGTAAGTCACTTTGGTTTAAAGCATATGCTAATTGAATAAATGTAAATGTAAGTTTTATTTGATGTACATTTACCAGCTCTGATTTAATTACAAATTACATAATTTGCTGCATTCATGCCATGGCGTAATTACTTTAGTCTAAATATGACTTGTTCACATCCTTGGACTAGGAATTATGCGTTTGTATGGCACCACTATCAATGCCTAAATTGAATCTGAAAATTCAGGAGGTACAGCGATCACGTGGTACAAATAGGAGCACTCAGAAGATTCCCACCTTTCAAGCTACAAAGACGTGAACCCTTTTTACAAGTTGAAATCACATAATCGTTGTAATTGTGACATGTTGTAAACATACCATTGGCTAGTTACACATTTTGAAAGTATAGAGTCAATGTAGTAAAAATGTAGATGAAGTTAGCAACTTTTTCAAAAGAGACATTTGATTGTAGTTTAAGCCTTTAAAGCCTAACACATGAAATAAGTTAAAATAGTATGTTTATTGATTCATTAGACAATATATTTATTTATACAATGGGACTGGAGTAACGTGCAACTGGTTATTACCACGAGCATCAACTAAGGAGGTCGCTCAATCCATTCCAAAAACATGTCTTCATTGTGACCTCATTCCAGGATACCTGATGGTACAGTTCCAAAATCTCCACAAAATCCTCCAAAGGTCCCCTTATTTAGCATCCTCCAGAAAACTGTCATATCACATCTTCCTCTTCACAATACCCCATAGATTTTCTATGGGGTTAAGGTTAGGCAAGTTTGCTGGCTAATTAAGAACAGGGATACCATGGTCCTTAAACCAGGTACTGGTTGCTTTGGCACTGTTTGCAGGTGCCAAGTCCTGTTGGAAAATGAAATCTGCATCTCCATGAAGTTGGTCTGCAGCAGGAAGCATGAAGTGCTCTAAAACTTCCTGGTATACGGCTGCGTTGACCTTGAACCTCAGAAAACACAGTGAACCAACACCAGCAGATGACATGGCACCCCAAACCATCACTGACTGTGGAAACTTTACACTGGACCTTAAGCAACGTGGATTGTGTGCCTCTCCTCTCTTCCTCCAGACTCTGGGACAATGATTTACAAAGGAAAAGCAAAATTTACTTTCATCAGAGAACATAACTTTGAACCACTCAGCAGCAGTCCAGTCCTTTTTGTCTTTAGCCCAGGCGAGACGCTTCTGACGGCGTGTCTGTTGTTCAAGAGTGGCTTGACACAAGGAATGCAACAGCTGAAACCCATGTCTTGCATTCGTCTGTGCGTAGTGGTTCTTGAAGCACTGACTCCAGCTGCAGTCTACTCTTTGTGAATCTCCCCCAAATTTTTGAATGGGTTTTGTTTCACAATCCTCTCCAGGGTGCGGTTATCCCTATTGCTTGCACACTTTTTTATATCACATCTTTTCCTTCCCTTCGCCTCTCTATTAATGTGCTTGGACACAGAGCTCTGTGAACAGCCAGCCTCTTTTGCAATGACCTTTTGTGTCTTGCCCTCCTTATGCAAGGTGTCAATGGTCGTCTTTTGGACAACTGTCAAGTCAGAAGTCTTCCCCATGACTGTGTAGCCTACAGAACTAGACTGAGAGACCATTTAAAGGCCTTTGCAGGTGTTTTGAGTTAATTAGCTGATTAGAGTGTGGCACCAGGTGTCTTCAATATTGAACCTTTTCACAATATTCTAATTTTCTGAGATACTGAATTTGGGATTTTCCTTAGTTGTCAGTTATAATCCTCAAAATTAAATGAAATAAACATTTAAAATATACCAGTCTGTGTGTAATGAATGAATATAAGTTTCACTTTTTGAATGGAATTAGTGAAATAAATGAACTGTTTGATGATATTCTAATTATATGACCGACACCTGTACAGCGGAATGAAACTAACATCAAAATAAAAGTCTCTGGAACAAACACACAGGAATTACGTGGAATCAGGCTTAGGGATAAAATTGTTTAAATTACGAGTAGCTTAAAGTGTGACAAATTACAGTGTAAATGTAGCTTTTCAAACACTAATGCACTAACATGCCAAAATAGTAGAGTTAGATGATGGATTAAACCTCTTATTTTATGTGATAATGGGTAGAATGTGTTATTAAGGGATTTATAGAAAGAAAAATCTCCATAACAATCATTGGCAACATGCTGTGATGATTGTAGCCTGCACCATATTGTTCAAGTTAACCACTGGTCCACGTTGCCTCAAATCACCTCGAAATTCAACATTGCCACTATAATGTCCCTCTATATTGAGAGTTACAATTGTGCTTGTGCCATGTGATTTTGGAAGACAACTGCCCTCTTGAGTCCTATTGTAGTCTTTCTAACAAGTACCAGAGAGGTTTTAATTTTAAAAGGTAGCTCATTATTTTGGTGGTTCTTGGGCATGATGTAGAACATCTAAAACCCCTTTTGCCAAACTGCTTTTATCATATTGATGCTACCAGTTTCTTTAGCTCTTTGTTGGTTGTTGTCTTTATGTGCATTTGTAAAGTTGTTTTGTTTTTCTATTGGATTGTTTTCTCTAAGTCTTGAAGTATCTTCATCATGTTAAATGAAGACTGCTTGCAATTAGATCCCCTCCACTTTTCCCTCAGCCTCCTTCCTTCCCAGAGGCAGGATGACTGACCAGCTCAAGATTAGTGATGTTTGATTCTTGAACAAATCATTCTCTTAAGCAGGTAATGAGTGCAGCCGAATCAAACTGCATTGAACTTTAGTTCCAAGTTGAATACCAATAGCAGGTCATGAGAACATTGGGATTATTAGAACAGTAATTGACAGAGCATATCAAATTAGCTCCCTCTCCTTTCCATGGACTTGACAGAGTCTTTCTTCTCACTAAGATGTCTCCCCAAGGCAAACAACAAGGCTCTTGGTCCTTTGACGATGTTTCTGTCATTTTAGACAGAGTAACAAGAACTGGAGGTCTTATGGGAACAAGTGAGTTCTCTGCATAACAAAACAGCTGTGCTTGATTCAAAGAAGCATATCCACAAAACAACACTGATATGTCATCCACACATCACGCCAGACCCTCACAATACACTCAACACAACAAACACATTTAAACGACTCTACTGCTTCTGTCAGTTTGTACATGCTAATTTATCAAAATTATAAACAATATGCTTATTATTTAGATAAAGACAGAAGGTTGTCGTTTGAATATCACAGCAACTAAAAATTAAATGGTCCCACTTTATACTAGATGGCCTTTACTACTATGTACTTACATTTAAATTAATAATTTTATACAATGCACTTATTGCATACATACGTGTTTTTACATTGTACTTATATTATATCTGTTATTAATTACATCGGTAATTAATTTCTATAATTACATTTATAATTACACCGTTATAATTTCATTTACCCATCCCTTACACCTTAACCCACCCTTAAACCTACCCATACTACCAAACCTTTCCTTAACCTTACCTGTATCCCACCTCATTAGCATTTTGCAATAAAATAAATACGCAATAGGTACATTGTACATTGTAAAAATTTAAAATAAAATAACTACATAGTAGTTAAGGCCACCTAATATAAAGTGGGACCAATTAAATACCAATTTTTAATAAAGTAAAAACGGTCAAAATACTGATCTTTGAATATCTACCAGAGACACACATGTTCTTCTGAAATTTTCTCATGCAATAGACCAGAAACCTTCGAAAAACTTGAAAAACATTTTCGAATACAGTTTTTTTTAGAGCTACTCTATTTGATTATCCAGAGCCATTTGAGATAGGGAAGACTGGAGCTAGTTGTCACACATTTTATAGTTATTAAGTCAATTTCTGTATTAAAGGGATAGTTCACCCAAAAATGAAAATGATCCCATGAATAACTCACCCTCAAGCCACCCTAGGTGCATATGGCTTTCTTCTTTCAGCCAAACACTAGTTGTATTAAAAATCCTGGCTCTTCCCAGCTTTGTAATGGGATTGAATGGCACCCGAGTTTCTGAAGTTCTATCCATCTTAAGCGTATCCATTCATCATAAACGTAATCCACAGTGGGACTCCAGTGGGTTAATAAATGCTTTTTGAAGTAAAGCAATGGATTTTTGTAAGAAAAATATCCATATTTAAAACTTTATAAACTATAATCACTGACATCCGGTAACAGCCGTTTGCAAGTTGAGTTCCGATGGTAGATTGACCTCTGACCCTATGACATGGGATGTAGCCGTAGCATTCAAACAAATAGGGCTGGGCAACAAACTCAAGCTCCCTTTCTCTTATATCAAAGTCCTCTGGCATCCCCTGAAATCCTCTGACTTTCTCTTTAAAAATTCACATTTTAGACTAATAATTACATGACCGGTGTTTTGTTTTGTTCTATCCTCTGCATTTCCATATTCATAAATACACCATGCATCGGGTCAGAGGTTACTCTTCGACCACAACGGCGTGAATGCCGGAAGCATGTGATTATGGTTTAGAAAGTTATACATTTTTTATACAAAGATTATAAAATTAAAATATTTTCACTTCACTTCAGAAGGCATTTATTAGCCCACTGGAGTTGTATGGATTAACATGTTATTATCCAGGAACATCCAAAGGGAGCATGTTGCAACACTTGCAGCCATCTTCAAATACATAATTATTCAAAATTAAAAGTATTTAATTATATGTAAAACATTTTTTAATGGCTTTTCCACAATATTTAAAAGCAAAATTTTATGTAACTAATCAATTTATAAAACATTCAAAACTATATAATATATGAACACTATGAACAAACAACCATTGTTTTGATCAAGAGGTGTTGTAGAACATATACAATCTTTGAGGAACAAATGACAACAGGCAATTGGATTATTATAAAAACAAAAAACAATGTGCACCTGAAGTAGTAATGCGGCCATCGTGTGACGCATCTCAACAACATGACAGAAACTGAAAAATAAAATGAAAAGTATTCTAAGAACACAGTTCAACCTTATGGTTAAAACCTCCCTTAAGCTGTGGTTCATATCTATCAAGAGGTTGCTAAAAAATTATGATATAATAGATTGAGCTACTACCCATTTTGTATGAATAAATAAATCAGTCAATTCAAACCTACCATTTAATTTCAGGTTCGACCTTCATTTTCATCTTTGAAGAACCAGAGTATCAACATCTGTGGATTCACTTTGTTTTATTTCTGTTCTCTTTGCCCTTCAGTAACCAGATGCTGTTTAAATTAGACATGTGAACAAAGCAAAGAATCTCAAAACCGACACACGGAATAAGAAAGGTTGTGTTTTTGAGAGATGAAAGTATCCTTTATTTATAAACATCATTTTTATCCTTGGAGTTTATGTATTTATGTGCTTATTATTACAAAGTACACTGTTACAAAGTGTTTTTAAATGTGTTTAGAAACCTGATGAAAGTGTGTTCTCTTTAAGTACATTTTGGCAGCCTTTTATTTAAATAATTATGTTATTTAAACAACATTTTACAATATGCACGTTTAAAATAACATTTAGTGCACTTAATTGCACTTGAAGTTGTTAATACCCTTGCTTATTTATTTCAGATGTGTTTTGATTCAGTTTGAATCATTTATGTTTTAAAATTGTGTTGAAAAATAAAATCTATTTTTGTAATTCACACCCAAATACAGGTGACCTTGAAAATAATAGGTGGAATGGAATTGCTAATCAGCTGTGATCTTCCCTTGCAGAACATCTGTCTTCTCCTTGGTATTCCGAACAAGAGCTGATGTCTGAAGACAGGCAGGCACATGGAAGAGATTATATACACAGTTAATAAGAAAAACAAATTTGTGGTCTGCAGGTGTCACAGGCTGACACATAAACATATGCATGCGCCCACACACACACGCATCGACGTCAAACAATAGTGAGATTATATTTCTGAACATCCTAGAGACACTGCCACACTCATATTTATTTCTGCCATAAACACAGATAAGAATTAATAAGCTTCAATAACAGATAATAGGATTTTCTCCTATCAGGCACTTGATGTTATTTACTGTAGAAAGGATGTGGCCTGTCAACCAAAGACTATATATTCTTGTAACAAACAGGTCATCCACTTTGCAATGCAATTTCAGTCTTAATATTGAACAGTATGTTCTTGGTAACACTTTAGAATACTGATCCATCATTAATGAATAACTTCACAGGAGCAAATAAGTAATGCATTATTAACATTCTGATAACTACTATTTAACGAACAAGAAACTCTGATTAATGAATTAGTAAGTAATAGTGCTTTCATCAGACTGCAGCCATTTGCGAGTAAGCACCAAATATATTTAGGATGTGTTGAGGGTACAAGGAGTAATCATTTAATTGCCATTCTAGGCCTTTCTCGTTTGTCTCTTGTGTTATTGCAAGATTATGGAAGCAGGTTTGTGAATACAAATGTCGCTTTTACAACAAGGATAAGACAAATATGTCAGTTTAGAAAATGTCTTGTAGATTTTGTTACCCTTTACATGTCTTTGAAGCAGTGTAAGTACTGTATATTAACACTAAAAATTCTGCTTACCTGACGCCATTTATTTGATGACCTTTTTGATTTGTTTTATTTCACAACCACTCTGGGAGATTCCATGGCACAGGTGCATGGATAAAATCAACATGAAATGACATTAGCAAGCAGTTCTCTTTGCGTAAGGTGATGCATTTGATAAATTTTTTCTTTGTTATTTACTATTGCCATAATTTACATTACATTAATGTTTGCTTCACCTATTCGCAAGTTTTTAGGAAAGATACACTAACCTAAGAAGTAGCATAAAACAGTACCTAATTAGGTTTGTTGTGAATTATTTTTTAGAATGTATCTTAAATTAAGGATTATTCACAATAATACTGTCACATACATTGTGGTATTAATAATATGAATGTTGCTGGAAGTCCAAAGAAATACTTTTAATAATAATCACGGAGAATGCTTGCAAGGAAAAAAAAAACCCTAACAACACATAGTGGTATAAATGTAGGTAAATATGGATTTTGAGCTCCAGTATCTGTTCAATATCCCTCATCATAGATTCACTCTGCCAATTTGCAACTGCCATTTACACTAATACTAGCAACAGCACAGTTTGAATGTAATCTGTCAGGTTGAAGCTAAAATAAACTGGCAACCACATGCTTCCATACTTTCATTTTTGCCGGATAAATAAAAATACAGCAATATTTCAGAAATAAACAAACACTGGCTTTTCCACAGATACTGCTAAATTATAGAGTTTAGCTATGGTTTACTCAGCCACCTGGAGAAGCTTGCCAAACAATACCCAGTTCATTTTTGGGAATGGAAAATCTCAAGGATGAAGGCCTAATGAACAAAGCACTAAACTGCAGTGGTGTGGTTTGCATATTTTTATCTGTGCCTCTGGGAGTCTGTCTTGAAAGTGAACAGATGGGCTTATACCTGTGGATTAATTCATTAGTTTGAATTTTGGGTTAAAGTTAATTCAGTCAGGACCACTCCGTTTGATTAAGATTATTCACGAGTTCACACTTACATATAATTAAATAGAGTAGAGGTTTTGCGTATTTGGCGTGCTGTCCAAGGGGAGGCTTCGAGCTCAGAATTTGGCCTGAACCCAGAGTACTCCCCCATCTCAGATTGGGAGCGGAAGAGTTAGAAGCGAGGAGATGGGGTGGTGCAGGGATGCTAGAAAACTGTTATGGAACAGAGGTCAATCTGCTGTATATATATCTCCTCATGCTAATTAGTATGATTAACTGGATGTCTTCCTCCCATGTTAATTAGGTTAATTATCTGAACGTGCTCCTCCCAAACTTTGTTAATGAAACATAATTTGTAGAGGCTCTGAATAATAGTTATTTGGGAGCAGGCTTGACTCTGAAGGGTGACTTCTGAGCTGTCCACAAGCAAACCTTGCTGAAGTTTGAACCCCCCGAAGCCTAAGGCAATTAACCATAAATTTATAAGCAACGGTTACAAAATTGCACACGGAAGTCTGTTACTGTTACCGTGTGTGTCCAGCGAAGAAGCTCTCGACGAAGGGAATCTTTGCATAGACCTTTTAATATAGCAACAGGAGAATAACAGAGATTTATACAGCACAACACAATAAACTAACATCAACTTAAGACAAGGGACTGAAATAAACACAGGGCTTAAATACGACGAGCACAAGGAGATAATGAGACTAATGAATAAGACACAATGACAGATGACAATGACAGTAACTAAACGAGAAGAGGGAAAATCAAACACATGTGACAAATGAAAACAAACAGAGTCCAAAACAGAAATACAAGTTACACATACAAGTAATGTAATGAGTTTGGACAAGATTGTGCAACAATAAGCTGGAAAGACAGATATATATCCAACGAAAAACAACTAAACGATCATGCACCTGTATGAGGAGTTGGGGATGGAGGATGGGTTAGCGCAAATCTGTGCGACAGACTTAACATATATGTCTTGCTCAATTAATTGGTAGTGGGAGGAGTTACGGACCAGCTAAGTGTCAGCTGATGCCTGGCTGTCATGTCGTGGTCTGCTTGAGTTATGCTTGAGCCCCATTCAGTCGCTTTAACTACATTAGTCTTTTGGTTGGCTTGTGAAAAGCATTGTGAAATTTGACTAAAGCATTTAGAAGAGTTGCTCATACAATTAAAGTGGATGGGGACCAGGGATAGGCCTATCTGTAGTCACTCTTCCCATTAATTTTATGGGAAAGAGCTGTGTGGACCTTTTGCTATCAAGATATGTATGCATATAAATATGAGAATGAATAAAAAATGACATCATATTCATTTTTTTGAGTGAAGTAAATTTTATTAAAGTGACATAAGAAAATATAATCCTAAATCAGTCTATGTTTGACCTTTATAATTTTTCAAGGTAAAATTAATAAGCAGGTTTTAGTCAGAGTCAAGTACTTTTTTCTAAACATAAAGCTGTGGTCAGAAGTTCAAAATGCATAACGATTGCAGAATGTATTCTAATTAAATGTTTATTTTAGACATTCAAAATCTTAATGGAATATTCCAAGTAAAGGAATGTTCTGGGTTATATCAAAGACTATATTTAAAGAGACCGTGCACTCGTTTTACTATGAATGGGAGAACGTGCAATGCTCAGTATGGCAAAATAAGTCCCGCCTTCTAAGTAACAGAGCCAATCGCCAGTTGGTGAAGTCATTGGGTCTCTGCAGCTGCCATTATAAACTCAGGTTGCTATATAAACAGTCAGTTAACACTAATCCAGTGTTTTCTACTCTTGAAAACGGAGACAACTGCAGAGCCTGTTTCAGATTGAAAACTGCGGGGTTGCATTTCAGTGTAAACAGACCAAAACAGATACTTTTGAAAACGATGACGTGGCTGCCCACATTCGGTCTGCGTATCTTTGATGACCGTGTGAACAAAACATGGAAACTGAACTGCAGTCTTTGTATTATGTAATTTTTAGCAGTCATTGTGCAGTAAAACGCAATTTATTTTTAAAATACTGCAGCCTCCTACATGCACAAGAGGGAATGGTTTACACTTGTAAACTATTTACACATGTCCAAGTGCGCATGAACGGCCATGTGACATGTGTTTTCAGTCATTTAGAGTAGACGGAGATAATTTCTGAAATGCTGTGGAAACGCCAGTGTAGACGAATATCGTTTTCATGTCGAAAACGCACTAGTGTAAACCGGGCCTGAGATGTACGCTTTATGACTGTGCATGTGAATTGGTTGGTCTAGCCTGATTTTTTTTTTTTTTTGTCATGATTTGAGTGTTTAGAAACAAAATGTTGTAGTCAGATTTCATTGGTAATTTCAAATATGTATATAATATGTATATGTAAATATGTATATAATTAAATGATAAGCTTGGTGAACAGCTTTGGATAATTTTTCCCCATTCAAAGAAATAGGAGCTGAGTGGCATTTCAAAGATGGCTGCTGAGTTAAATGACTTGCCTGGAAGGGACTTTGGTTAAATACAAGTTGGGTAATACAGTTGTAGTCTAATATAAGTTTTAAGCAGACATGTGAGTCTTGTATTTTATTTAAGTTCTTATATTAATTGTTCAGTAAAAATGTGTAAAATTTGATATGTAATGTTTGCTTAATTGGGATTAATGTTCTTGGTTGAAACTTATGCATTACTAACTTCGTGCAAGTTGAGTTTTGCTTTAAATGCTCATGACATGTTGAAAGATTGCACAGTTGCACGATTATTTTTATTAATGCACACTGTTTTGGATTTATGGTTAAACTAGATAAAAATATAAAAATATAGTTTTGTGACAGATGAAATAGAAATAGACCTATATGTTGAAATGTTGCAATTAAATTCTGAAAGTTGTTCCAATAGATAGAACCTGCAAAATCTCTTTTTCTTTTTGGAACATTTAAGAGGGCATTTAGTCAGGTGAAGTCAGGTGATTGAGCTGCTGTTGGTGTATAGTGAGCTGGTTGGCTTGCACGGACACGGTTCCGATGATATGTTGCACATGTTCTTCTGAATAGGATGTCTATTTGATAAAGTTTATGAAAATATGGAAATGTATTGTTCAGATCACTCAAACCATAAATGGAGGCACCCTTAAATGGTCAGTAATGGAGCTTGGATGTCATCTAGTGAAAAGGTTTAGTACTGCACCCAAACAAAATCTTATTGAAAGCTATTATTTTAAAATATCAACCTAAAATTTGTGTTTGACAGTTATTTAAACCAGTTTATCTCAAAATTCCGTTCCTGAAAATCATTGCGATCAGCCGACTTCAGATAACCATAACTTTTGATTACAGACTATGAAAGAAATAAAAACATATTTGGTAAGGGCTTGGATCCAGCTTGTATCGGAACATGGGGTAAAATTTCAGCATGTTATGGGTTTTCACAGATCACATCACATTTATATAAATAAGTTATTAAAGTGTTTGAATAAATCATCCATTTTCATCCATTCATAATTTGCACAGAGTCACTTCTGATAACAGATCACTCTAAATTGTAATGTTGACATGCATTTTCTGTAAAGCTGCTTTGAAACGATATGTATTGTGAAAAGTGCTATACAAATAAATGTGAATTAAATTGAGTAAATTTAAAGGTCCTGTATGTAATTTTTTTTGACTGTACTAAAGCAACAAAATACCATAATATGTTTGCAGAGATTTAGGATTCACATACTTGTTTCTTCGAAAAATAATGCTGTTATTCTACTTTCTACGTTCTGTGCCTGTTTTTCTTTTGGTCTGTGCTATCCTGCTCACTGCCAATTTACTAATGCTGCCCCTAGAATAAAGTTTTTTCTAGTCGACTAGTAGTCGACTTTATTTAAGTGAAGAGTAGACTAATTGCGTGTTTATATTAATAAACCATATAAATCATAATAATGAGCCTACAGTATATATAATACATAGCCTAATCAGCGCTCAAAGGCACACATAAATGCATAAATGTAATGATTATAAATGTGGTGCAAAAAAACAGAAGGAGACTGAGACACTAGAGAAAACTAGTGTTTTGTGTGTTTTGGCTGCAGATATGAAGTCGACAAATGCTGACTCGTGATCTCCACAGTAGTGAACGTGCCTATATTCACGTTTCATACGGATTACATAATCTGAGAATATTTGTTTTATATTTCAAATTGGTCCATTTGAAAGTTTAAAAGCTTTCCATAGATATACAGTGGGTACGGAAAGTATTCAGACTCCCTTAAATTTTTCACTCTTTGTTATATTGCAGCCATTTGCTAAAATCATTTAAGTTCATTTTTTTCCCTCATTAATGTACACACAGCACCCCATATTTACAGAAAAACATAGAATTCTTGACATTTTTGCAGATTTATTAAAAAAGAAAAACTGAAATATCACATGGTCCTAAGTATTCAGACCCTTTGCTGTGACACTCATATATTTAACTCAGGTGCTGTCCATTTCTTCTGATCATCCTTGAGATGGTTCTACACCTTCATTTGAGTGATTTGATTTGACTCAACCTAAAAAATCTCGGCATCCATCTAATAAGCTCTATGTCCAGAGGCATATTAAAACATGGATAAATCAATTCACAGTGTAGAGCTTGTTGCCTTCCATTGTCTCTTGTGCTTGTTCCTGTTGCATGTCCTCAATCTGCCAAATCCTGAGAAACAACCCTCTCCAATATTTGAATTTGAACTGCAGTAACCTTTTCAACCACTAGCCGTCAATATTAGATACTTCACCTTTAAACTTTGCTGCCTGATGACCTAAGTTTGATTTAAAGATGAAAAAAATCAATACCTATTTACCCATGCATGGACCAAATCAGGACATAAGTGATCGAAAGTAGACAAAAGAGATGACTTAAACATGAAACTGTAATATGTACTGTACTTGTGATCCATTCGATCAAACGCATCTTCATATCAGGTGTAAACAGGACCCAGGGGACATTGCTCTTCTTTATAGCATCTCACTGTGGCAGGAAGTACAGAAAAAAGGCCAAATTAACTGTACTCAGTTGCGCTCATTGAAATGAGAGTAACGAGAACTGCATTTAGGAACTTCAAAGATTTGTGCATCTAAAATCTATAATATCTTCTTAAAAGTTAAAAAGTGTACTAAATGGATTGCTCTCCACAACCTTTAGAGGCATTTAAAATTCCCTGCTTTATCAGACAAATTGTTTCATATAATCTCAAACCCTTTCATGAATAATTCCTTCCCTTTTACAGTATTTGTAAAGATGTCTTATAACAGTGTGATTGTGAGAGAGCAGATATGACATAAGCATTTACCACATCACTGCATGTCACTGTTGACCCCTTTTAACTTTTATCATATCGCAATTCTTAGTAAAGCTGTCAGGCATTCTACAGTGGATTTATATGGTCTCTGTGCTTGAGGTACATCAATGGTAATCATTATTAAGAAAATAAAGGCCTTTACACTACGCAGATTAACTCTTATCTTTCTTCTAAAATGTAATTTTATTTCAACAAAACACTTAAACCTACACCCAGAAAAATGAAAGTGCAGATATTAAAACTGCTTTTAGAAAAATGTATAAAAGTCTACATTCAATCAGTATGGTGTATTTTGATACATCTGCATTCATGTGTTAAAACAGTATTAGCAGTGTTGCATAATTTCCAATTTAATATGGTAAGACTGGGGCATGTTGTCACAATCACTCCTAACTTTTTAGTAAAGATTGCCTTAAAGGTTTAGTTCACCCAAAAATGTCTGTAATTAATTACTCTCCCTCATGCTCTTCCAACCTGTAAGATCTTCGTTTATCTTCGGAACACAAATTAAGATATTTTTTTTTTATGATATCAGAGGGTTTCTGAACCACTCATTGGCAGCAATGCAATTGCACCTTTTGAGGACCAGAGAGGTCTTAAAGACATCACTAAAATAGTCCATGTGACAACAGTGATGCAAAGAGAGTGCTTAGCAAAGGCCAACGCTGTACTCATTAGCAGCACGACTACTGGCCAATAATGAGTCGCCATTCTGACGTAGAACACGGAGGCGCTGCACTGTGCTCACTATGTCAACAGTGAACAAGACTTACATAGAAGATCAGAAATTGTTGCGTAACACTTTAGAATAATGTTCATTAGTCAACATTAATTAACAACATTAGTTAACGTGAACTAATAATGAACTCCACTTACACAGCATTTATTAATCTTTGTTGATGTTAATTTCAACATTTACTAATACATTATTAAAATCTCGTTAACATTAACATGCACTGTGAACTAAGATGAACAAACAATGAACAACTGTGTTATAATTAACTAACATTAACGAAGATTAGTAAATACAGTAACAAATGTATTGCTCATGGTTAGTTCATGTTAGTTAAAATATTAACTAATGTTTAACTAATGAACATTATTCTAAAGTGTTACCAATTGTTGAATAACGTCATTTTTCTGCACAAAAAGTATTCTCGTCGCTTCATAATGTGTCCACTACTGGGAAGATGACGATTCAGTATCGTTGACTTAATCTCAGCATCTGAAAACACAGGAAACATTATCAATAAATTTTTTAAATGTTTAGACAGTCTCCTTGCTGTTTTTCTTGACACACTCTTAATCATTACGTTTGCTGGTGTGCTGTGGTAAACTTTATGCGTGTGCTTGAGTGCTGATTAGCAGTTAGGTCTATGAACATAGAGAGTAGGGATAGAAATGGCATATTAGATCTGAGTATTAAAGTGACAGAAGCATATTATACAGTGTCTACTGCTGTATACGCTGTGAATCAAAAGAAAAACAGAAAATATCTCACTGCTCTTGTTTGAATAACTGGTAGCTTTAATAAAAGTACATTTCTTACTTGCTGCTGTTAAATGCTCTGGCAAGGAGATAAACATGGGAAACGAGAGGAGCAGATTATGTGGCCTAATTTACTGCACACCCCCCATTTTGGCAAGTGGAACATAAATGACATACCCCAAATAAAAAGGTAACTGTGGTCATTCTGGATAGAGACATAATCAACATATATTTAGAAAGCTGACACTTGAGAGTTTACAGTTCAAGACTCAGAATTATTCTGACTGTTATAAATATTGAGATATTTTAATATGGAGATATATACACTCAAACATTTTATTAATCATTTTCTGAGATTATGTCTTGTGTGTTTTTAGAGAAGGCAAACAAAAATGCTAATTAAACTATTTATGGCCCCTCTAATGTCTGAAATGGAGAACTCTGTGTACTTTCGACAAATGTTAGCACATCTGCTGGTATGAGACTTAATCTTCAATATTTTTTCTTTTATCATTATTCTTTTGTTTTCATTCTGTCATTATTAGCCTTTATTCTAGCATTACATGGATTGCCCATTAACACCACGTTTATCTCTGATTCATTAATCTGCCAATTACCTGGAGTCTTTCTAAAAAAATATTCTTGGGACCTAATGTGAATTCTTGTAACAAAATAGATTGTGAAATAGATATAGCTTTTGGTGCAACAGGTGTAATAGAGCTACAATTAGCATCAAGCTACATAAAACAATTTAAAAGATTAATAGTACGCTTCTACTCAACTCACTTTAAACCACCAATGAGTGTTTGCAATTACTTCCGATTGCGATTTAATATGGATTTTATTATTATATTTTTATTTAACATTTAATATTGTTGAAATCTGTTATATTTAGCATTTTATGT
Source organism: Zacco platypus (assembly GCA_038088235.1). Lineage (NCBI taxonomy): Eukaryota > Metazoa > Chordata > Actinopteri > Cypriniformes > Xenocyprididae > Zacco > Zacco platypus. The sequence goes on along the minus strand of CM076086.1, from coordinate 21,399,502 downwards.
GGAGCAAAGCGCTACAGCTGCTTATAGCATGTATGTTGTAAACATTCCTTATTCATATGAATATACCCCAAATGGCATGAAAATCATGCACTATCATAATCGTGTGTTTTGACATGTTTTTTAAACTTTTTAATGTTTCTTTGGCTTTGATTTTCACGAAGTTCAGAATGAGGAAGTGAACAGGATAGCGTCATCCAGAAGGGCAGGAATTATGGTCATGTTGACTCAATTCAGATGATTCACAGTTTTAAACCGAATGAGAGAGCGCTGAGACACAGGAGACACAGTGTGCTCTACATTCTTTCAGCTCTTCAGACAGCATAATTCAGTTAGAAATGAATAGAAATATTCTTATGAGAATTTTTTTTTACAAACATGTGAGAATAAATCAATATTTCTCCAAATATGCACACTTTTGGACTAAGTGCCCTAACGGACACTGTTCAGTGAAACTATGTGAATACAAATAAATTGGAGCAGAAGTGAGGGAATATGAATTAACTGAATTATTCTATTCATAATAGCAAAAATTCCAGATTTATTATTTTGCAATCCTGACATAACATTAAGAAATTAATCTCACTGCAACCTAGTTTTATCATAAACAGTGGTCAAAATCAAAGCTGGAGTCTTTAATCTTTCTAATGACACTCAGTTTGTCCAGATCAAGTAAGACTGTGATGTTTAATGTGCAGTGAATGCTAAGCAACAATAATCTGGTGCTGTTGTCAATCCTTGAATGTTTTGGGGCTAAATAACAAATGGAGTGAATGGATTTTGATGTTTGTTTACACACACTGCGGATACAAAAATATGTTCAAAAACAACATAAAAGTGAATTTTGCTAAATATGTCCCCTTTAATGCTCAAAAAACTACTTATTTTTCACCAACAGTGCATTATTGCAGTACCTCTATTCACAGTCTACAAAGTCCCTCTTTCTGAAAAGCCCCAAGTGCTCTGATTGGCCAGGTAAATCAGTGCATTGTGATTGGTCAAACACCTCAAGCGCGTGTCTGAAATGTAATGGCCCGCGAGCTTCAGCTTCCAAAACTTTTAAAGCAAAAAAAGTTGTCAAAACTCTGCTCTGGAGATATACCTAACTTGATTAGCTGTTCCAGGTGTGTTTAATTGGTGTTGGAGCAGAATTCTGCAGGACAGTGGCCCTCCAGGAGCAGGATTGGACATCCGTCTTCAATCATAAACACACAGTTAATAATGTTGTCGGTACTAACGTGTCAATCCAAGCCCGACTTGGAGTCTGAACATGCATATGATCAACCATTTGGCCAGTGGAACCAACTTTGCAAGCACGACTTCAGACTGCAAGCAGAATGTTTCAGACTGGTAAGTTTTTCTGTTAGAATAAATGGCTTTGGAACACTATGAGCTTTGTAACTTCTTATAGAGTTTCAATCTTATACATGCACAAACATAGTGCAAGAGAAGGAAAGGCTGAGAAGGATGACACTATGAAGTATCATATGACCCCCCCCCCCCCCCAAAAAAGATTAAACACATGGACATGCATGTCATGCAGAAAATCAATATATGATAATATTTTACCAGTTACACTGCTTGTGTAACATACCTGACCTAAAATGCCCTGGTTTTACATATATCAAGGTAGAATTTCTTTTCGCTCTGAAAATCAAATCCTTGGCTTTTGAACAATGACTTTAAAATAAACAATGAATACGCCTGTATCCTTATTTCGCAAATGCTTGCTTTTCTAGCTCAGTGGCTGGGACACTTCAAGCTTTTGAGTATCAATTCTCTCCTGTTTGAGGAGAGATACTGTATTTTTTGTGTGTATGTGTGTGAGTGTGTTTATATAAACCAATTCATGCAAACAGTTTCTGCTGAGCCATAAACTGCTTTGCCTACTGAAAAGAAGAGTTATGAGAGTTTGACACACACACAAAATAACAATCCACAGTAGCAGTGCAGACAAATTGACTGAGGGTTAGGTCCTTGTTTACGGTGCCAGAATTTCTTGGCATTATGGGTGAGGACACCCATTGGCATATTTTGGCAATTAATAGAATAATTTCTTGTAACTCACATGATGTACCATTTGGTTGCATGATAATTGGTATTGTCACATGTATGTCTTGTTTCGTTCAGTTCTGTCATGTCTGCACCTGTCCTCATTAATCCCTGATTAGTTTATCTCCTTCACCTGTACCTGTTCAGTTCCCTCATTTACCCTGTGTATATATTCTCCCTGTTCAGTTCAGTCCCTTGTTGGTTATTGTTTGGTGTAACATGTCTTGTTCCTCTGTTGGATATACTGTGTATATCTTCCCATTATCTTCGTTGTGCACTTTGTCAGACCCCACCACGTTCCATAACAGGTATGTCTTACAAACATAAAGTACAATATTTAAAAGAAAATTCAGCTGCCTTAATACAAAACTTTAGATTAATTAGATTTGTAAAGATTTTGAGAAACATTTTGGGTTCAAACGCACCTTTTTTCATCACAATTATTTTTAAAAAAAATATGTATACTTGTTATTTCTTCTTAATAGATTGCAAAAATGTTATATCACAAATATAAAAAATTTTACCTGATTTTTAATGCTCTTTTCCTCCTGTCAGATCATTGTCTTTCAGCTCCAGAGTAATTAGTCACATGGTATTTATGACTCAGATAGGCTTAAAAAACCCTGTTATCTGGAACGACTTGGCGAGCAATAGCTGAATGTAGTGGCAATATTTAGAATGTTCTGAGAGTATACCAGGAAGTCATCTAAGGAGACCAGGATGAAACCTTTTAGGTACTCCCGGGCAGTGGTGGTTTGGCTTATTTGGTGCCCTAGGGGAAATCAGACATGCCACCCCCATGTCAACGCCTCACGCGACGGGCAACCTGAATCGTAGGCCATGAGTTGCAGCCTTGTTGCAGCCTCTGCGACTAACAAAGTTGAGGTCTGATGAGAGTGTGATTGATTGGCAGGAAGGATGATGGGAAATGTAGTCTATGTACAGTATTCCGATGAGAATGACGGTCAGATGAGTGAGGGAGAGCCTGGCGTGATCGTGACAGCAGGTAGATGAACAAACAGTCAGCACAGTCTTTGAAAGTAAACAGGAACATAGGCTTCCAACGGTTCACAGATATCTCAGGAAAACACAGGCAAATATCTCAGGTAGGTAAAAAGTCTCAAATCACCAAAAAACAGGATAACTTCTGCAACAGCGGGTGACACAAAGGATAATTTCTTTGTTAAGGTTGGGTGAAGGGATGAGGCAAGGACTCAAGGATGCAGAAACAATGGGCTTTTTATTATGAATAAAATTAAATAAAACAAACAAAATCTACCCTGTGGGGGAAATATGACTGGCAGCTTCACTGGGCAGGACACGACAAGGCAGGGCAGGAACAGGCAAGGCAACACAGGACTAGAACATCTGACTATGAACTGGCACAGGACTGCAAACACATGGAGAATAAATAGAGAGCAAACAAGGTAGGTAATGAGGGAGGATAGGCAGAGCAAATGAACCAAAAATCAGATGACAAGTAGGGTGGGGTTACATGAAAAAAAAAAAATCAGACACAGCTAATTAGAGCACTAATAAGCCACATGTTTACAAAATGATGTTTTATTAACAAAGTTCGGGAGGAGCAGGTTCAGATAATTAACCTTATTAGCACAAGTGGAGAGCATTCAGTTAATCAAATCAACCAATGACAAGAGGTATAAATACAGCAGACTTACCTCTGTTCGTCTGAGAGTTTACCAGCATCCCTCCTCCACCCCATCTCCTCACTTCTAGTTCTATCTATTTTTATCACAACCGGAGGGAGTACTCTGGGATCGGGCCAATATTCTGAGCTTGGAGCCCTCCCGGACAGCACGCCAAATACGCATAATACGCATATTCTTTTTAATAATATGTACATGTGAACTCGTGAAAGACATAACATGAAAACACGCGGCTGATGAAAACATGAGACGTGGTACACAGAACACAACAGCACACTCTGACTGAAGAGCGCACAGCCTGAGCAAACTCAAAACCACATGCTCACACAAGACTGGAGCTCACAGAGAATGATTGAATGCTCATCCCGTGTGCTCACAACAGAAGACAAACACACAGACCACGAATGCCCGAACCCTGACACAAAACCAAAACCAAACTAGACCAAAGTGCCAGGATAAAAACTCCATGCTCTGAACACATCAACAGAAGCACGCGTGGCCCAAGCAAACTCGGCGTCGGTCGTGGAAGGCCGCTTAATTCAGGGTCTGGGTATAGAGCAGTGTTTCTCAACTGGTGGTGCTTAATGTACAGTACAGTACAAAACATCAAACAACAAAAAATGTTCTGCCCCAGCATCACGTCTTTGGTTTTGAACAGGCCAGAGAATAACATCAACATCACAGGCTATATTGGCCTGAGCCAGGCAGAGGGGGTAAAATCCTCTTGCATGTCTGATCCACCCCCTGGCATACATCAACTGAAATGTCTAGTCAGGCTTCTTGCATTCAATCTTCTTTGTGTCATCCAAAAAGACAAGTACTGATTACTGTAACTCTAACACATGCTTTTTACAAAATGGAAACCGGGGTCATTCCGTGAAATCAGTGCCTTTTGTGTCCCTAAGAAATAATCAGACATAGAAGTACTATAACAACAGATAACAATACAAATACTGTGACGTTTTATCAATATTACACCAGAGTAAAGTCAATTAAATATTATTTTAAATAATTAAAATAGCTTTTATTCTGATGAAGGTAAGGTTTTTTCCCTGTCCTGGTATTGTTTTTTTTCAACAGGACTTTTAATAAGCATATTGAATGCAAAATGATACAAAAATCACATTTGCATATTGTTCTAAGTATAATCTTATTGTCAAGCAGTGTTTTACCATTTGAAGTATACATTTAAACACTTACTTATTTAATGTAATATAATCATTATCTACAAGTAATATCTCTTCAAAGTGTGCAACATGTGCTTTTGTGGTCAGGGGCCTCATTTATAACCGTTGCGTACACACAAAACATGCCCTGAAAGAGGCGTACGCTACTTCTGACGCAAACGATGGGATTTCTAAAAACAAACTTGACGGGAAAATTTGCGCACTTTCACGCAAACTCTGACCCATCCGAAGAAAACGGTTTCCTTTTTAAAATACTTTGTCAGAGAATTGTATTTACAATACAATAAATAAATAAGTAGGCCTATATCTGTATCCACTAAAATAGCCTAAACATCCTAAAAGATGTTCACCTTATCAGCAAAACTGCATAAACTCGATTTCATTCGAATTGTTTAAAACAATTAAAATACTATTTGGACACTGAAAATTAATGAATCAACTCTATTCTAAAAACTTCACTTCTGTGAAGTAAGCTATTTTATAGCTACAAATTTGCTGTTATGGATATTTTGATATATTTATTATAATGCAAGGATATTAGATGATTTTTAGTAATATGTATGGCACAAATGGCATTTATAGTCCGTATGTAATATTTCCCAATGTCTTGTACTTTTGACGGCGTTAAAAATGGTGTCACGTGGATGGAAACATGCAAGGAAATGATATGCAGATGAGGTTATGCATAGTAAAACTAGGCGTTGTAAGCTCCATATATGGTGATTTCGGGAGGACACGAGGTGGAGATGTACGTACGGACAATCTTCCGCAGACTGGGATTTATAAAGGGATTTTTGCGCAGGTTCTGGTGTACGTATGGTTTTATAAATCTCTTTTTTTTTTCTTGCTACACCATTTTCAGATTTATGTCGTACGTTCACTTTCAGTAAGGTTTATATGCAAAGTTTTATAAATGAGGTCTCTGGTCTGTTAGCTAGAAAATAAATAGCAAATTAGCTTGAAATTGTCAAACCTGTTACCATCAGCCCTGTTACTTTTCCAGAGTAACAGGTCTTGACATGTGGGTAACAGGGACAGATTAGCTGTCACACTTAGCCACACTGACTTTAACATTTAAAACATTGTAAATATGGAAACATTTTAAAAGGTTATCCCAGGTGTATTATTGATCTAAAGTCTATATCATTCAGTCTGGGTGACATCAGATGAGCATCAGTTACATTTTTAGTTAGTATTTTTAGTGTTGTTAGTATTAGTATTGTTGGTACACAAATCTTGGAATTAAAGTATTAATTATTTAAATAGTTTTAACATTGTGATAATTTTATTTTGATTTTATATTTGCACTGTAATAAACTTTTACAGATGATAGAGTATGCCATTAAGTGCCGCAGAAAAACAAAGGCGCTACCGCACTTGCTGAGATGTGGATCCTGAAAGAAGGGCAAAATACCTTGAATGGGAGAAGCAGAAATGGAGGAAAGATGGAGAGCAGGGGAAGAAAAAAGACATTCTAGAGTGAAGTGAGAGAGAGCAGAGGTTACAGTGAAAAAAAAACAGAAAAAAAAAACAGGTTGCACTCAGCAGCCTGTCGATATGAAAACAAGGCTTTTCACATTCTCTTTTATCAGCTACAAATATGTAAGATTATTAGCTACCAGTTTTTCTTTTCTTGTTTCTTTTCCTTATTGCAACTCCTGTTATGTGCTGGCTGTTGTTATTTGGTTTTAACGCTGCCAGTTGGTTTTAATATGTTAATGACTAGAGTAAGCTGATCAGTCTCTATATCGTTTTTTTTTTTTTTTCAATAATGTGTAAGGATGGATTTTTCTATGTCTGAATTCAAGATTCCTATCCTGTAATCAAACAATAAAATTCACTAATCTAAAGAGAAGATCTGCGAGAAAGAACACAGGACAACAGCTGACCAAGTCTCATCTCCTCACCTCATGCTGACTTCCTGACTCCTCACATCCCCTTCCACCCTTCAGGTCTCAATTAGCCATGCAAATCTCACAAAACTGTTTGAAGTGACATCAATATAAATACCTTTGGTGCGATTGGGAAAATGGTTTCGCTCCCACATCAGCATAACAGACAAGAATAAATAAAGCAATGTCTGTTCTGGTGTGGGATGCCTCAATAAAAGATTTTTTAACCATCTGTGTATCCCTAAAACTAGGTGTGTGACCCTTTTGGGGCAAGAGAAAAGGTCCAACAAAAGCTGCATGAATATTTGGGTGCTAAATGTTTACAGTCTTTTTGTTAGGTTTGGGGTATTTAAGGAGACTTGGCAAACCACTCAGGGAAGCATCTGTACCCAGAACTTCCCACACAATTGCTGTGTGTCTCTATTTGCCAGGCATGCTGACTCTAAGAAACTTTACTTTTTATATTGTATTTGTAATTATGTTTTGTATTTTAGGCTGATCAGTTGTGTGATGTATTTTTGTTTATTCTTTTAATTAGTATGTAATTCTGCCTTGCAAAACAATAAATGTTAATCTTGATTTATTTTGAATTCATTATCACCGGTAGATTAAGAGGTTTTTGACATTTCCGCAAATCTGCGTCAGGATATGCTCATACTAAAATCGCAATGAATGGAACAGGTGGCACATGAATTGAGATTTTTAGATTTCTGTCTGTCATGACTTAGCATGTTGTAGTATAGTGGCTAAACAAACGGCGCTTTTGAATGAATAAGCAGGTGGCCACAATTCCACAATTTGCGTTATTAGCAAACTCTACATCCTCTGACTAAGATTCTAAACTGGCGAGTTTGTGTCGTGAAAGCGTATTACGGCCGTATACAGCTTTCTAAGTGATGCAACGCCCTAATGAAAGGATAATTGAAAATAAGAGAACTTAAATAATCAAAGATCTAAATTAATTCATATTTAATCGAACGAACAGCTATTAACGTTACATCAGAAACATTACTAATTAGAGGTCGTTTACAATTGGAGTCAGATTAAATTATTCATGGGGTCAGAAAAGAATTGGAAATCAAAATTTTATTAAATTAAGGTGATTTTTACAGAAGCGCCAGAAAGACTTACACACAGAGTCCCTTCGACTGGGTCGTTGGACTTCCTCCATTGGGCCGACGGCCGGAGTTTACAAATGCATCCATTTCAGCTAAGTTTCAATATTGCATCCATTGGTAACACTTTATTTTAAGGTCTTTTAACAAGTTGCATGTTAGCATGCATATTCTAGTAATAACTTAACAATTACCTTACTGACTATTAATAAGAAGTAGATTAGTACCTGTAATGAAGGGCGAGTTATCGAATGAGATCCAAGTGCAGCTTTATTTACAGATGTAGTCAGACAGGCAATGGTCAACTCAACAGCAAACAGTAATGGCAGGGAACAGGCAGGCTCATAGTGATAATCCAGGCGATAAATCAAAAGGCAGGCAGAAAGACATCAAAAACAAAGAAACAGGCAGGATCAGGAAACAGGCAGACATGACAGGGATATAACGTTTAGAGTTGCAATACTAGGATTAGCAATACTTTGTAGTGAGTGTAAGTGAGATTGGTGCTTAAATAGTGATGGGACGTGAGTGTAATCAGATGTGATTGTAATGTGTTACAGTTGGCAGGGTGATCAGTGACTGGGTGAGGGGCTTATGGGAAATGTAGTCCGTGTGACAGGGTCCATAGAGTGAGAGGGCGACATCTGGTGGTAAGTGGACGAAAGGCAGGGCGGATTCATTACAGTACCCATCCATGTAAGTGCAACTACAAACAAGAGCTGTAGGGTGAGATCTTTGCCCCAATATTGCAGTGTTCAAGAGTGTGAAACAAAATTTTAGCATCAAAATCTTGGTCTCGTTTGAGATAATTATAGGACGACCGAGATCTGATCATCTTCCTTGCCTAATAATTAAACCAGATCTTATATATTTTTAAGTTCTGTGAGGAATTTTATTATTTTATATATATCATTTCTTAATTGACAGGACCCAAATTTACAAAATTAGGATGTTCTTGGTCATCTGAATGACAACTATAATATTTTGTTAAAAAATACCAAATTTGAAACAACCCCAGTGAAAAAAGGGACAAAAATTCTTCTCATGTATGTGAAAACTATTACATATTTCAAATTAAAACTATAGTATATAGTAATGATTTTGTCCATAACAGGGTTGACAAAAGTATCAAAACATGAGTAAATAGTAATAAAATTAAAAATTACATAGCCTGAGATGGCACCAATTTCTTGTCATTTTAAATTGTCTTCATTCCATACTATATATTTTTTTTTATTAAACTTATTTTATAGTTAAATTTTTCAAAGTTGAAAAGGCTCCAATTTCACGGAATGACCCACAAACAGAAACTCTCTGTATGTGAGGAAATATGATGCATGTGTTGTAATAGAGTACGACACTCAAAAGTTACAGTGGAGTACACTGAGGTACACCTACCTGTTTTCCTCCCTGAAGATGCTCATTATCAAGGCAATGGTGAAGCAACTTAAGTTTGACTGAACTCGTTGCCCACCCTCCCTCATAGCCATACCATGGACAAGGACATGGTCAACTAGTGGTCCAAATTTCATCTGAGACTCCTTGTCTCCTTGCCCCTCATCCTCATCCTTGTCGTCCTCTTCTTCCTCTTCTTTCTCCTCTTTTCTCCTTACTGCTCTTACTCATCCTCATCGTCCTCTCTGGTGACCTTAACCTTTTAAATCACATCTCTCTGGATCCATTGTTCCAAAACGGAATGAACTGACTTGGGCTCTTTTATCTATCTATTGAAGGTTCTAATTGGCGTGTGGTACATTTTGACTCTTAGTGTTTCTACCTCAAATGAGAAGTGAGAGTGAAACCGGAGGTGGGAACAGGAAATGAAACAATGGAATAGTCCTTAACCTGGAAAGAATCATCAGTATTCATTACAAAGCTCCTTTGTTCACAACTTTAACTTACTAGCAGGAATTTAGTACATTGTATAATACTTCCATTCTGCCTCAGAGTTTGAAGAGCGTCTGAATATAAGGTTGCAGTAGAAAGTCCTGAGTTCAGTCCGAAGTTGCTATCGATGTCTTCTGCGTTGAATGAAGGAACGTTGACAAACTTGGTTAATTGACTCAGTGGGGAAAGAGTCCTTCTATCTCCTAGGTAAGCATATGATGGGGATGCAGGTAGAAAGATCCCGCAGATGAGGTGTTGGTTGGAGCAGGCAAGAGAGAGAGTGAGGAGTATTGTGCGCTCCTTTTAAGCTCTGGGAGAAGTCACACCTCCCAAAGTGGACCTGACCAACGAGGAAAGAGGAATTTCTGAGTGGGAACTTCCTCTGTGGGGGAATTTATGGCTCTTGATTTCAAGCGTGATTAAACTGGGCATTGTTGGTTTGTGTCCATTTATACTCCAAGTAATACACACACACACTGCATCTGATGAGGACGTCACATACATGAAAATTTAAGCCGTGAAATGAGCATTAATTTGATAGGACACACAATATATATAGGGTTACCTTAACCTTTAGTTCACTCATAAAATTTTCGTAAAGCAAAATACATTTACATTTAATCATTTGGTAGACGAATTTATCCAAAGCAACTTACAAGTGAGGAAACAAACAAGCGATTCTTCATAAAGAGGCAAATAGACACAGGAAGTGCTCACAATACAATTTTCAGACATTGCTCAGAGAAGCATAGTAGGAAGGAAAAAAGAAAGGATAGATTTTTTTTTTTTTTTAATGAAGGGGTTAAGTGCTCACGAAAGAGATGAGCTTTCAGCTGTCTCTTGAATATTCAGTGCGAGCAGTCTCGGTTGAATGGCCACTCTTGAATCCAGATTGGTTAACGTCCGAATAACTACGAATAACGAATACGAATAACTACTGACCTTTGCAATGTAATGAATCAATAATATATAGAATAAGCTGGACAATGACACCTTTTTCTTTGGGAGTTGCTGTGCAGCCAAAAATGATTTGCCAATTATTAATGTAAATCTGCTTGCCACAATTTGCATTGTAAAAAGCGCTATATAAGTAAAGATGACCTGACTTGACTTGACGTCCAGATGGTTTTTCTGTGTGAGGAAAGAAGACACCTGGTTGAACACAACTCATTCAAGTGTTTTCGATACGAATGGCAGGAGAGAGACAGGTCTGTAACTATCTACGAGTGATGTGTTTAATGTGGGTTTTTTAAGCAGTTACCCGAGCCTGGGAAAGTGCTGGTGTGGAGAAATATAATATATAATAATGTGTGTAAGTGCTGGTAAAAGAGTGGGAGAGATGGCTTGTAGAAGGTGTGAGGGGATGGGGTCTAGAGGGCAGGTGGTGGGATAACTGGAGAGGACAAGTTGATGTGCCGATTGAGATCAAATCAGGCAAGGAGAGAGAGGAAGTCAGAAGCATAAGGTTTGTCAAGGTGAATGTTGAAATCGCTAAATACTACAAGTGGACTGCCATTGCCTGGAAATGAGGACAGCAGCATGTCCAATTCCTCGACAAAGGTACCCAATTGACCTGGGGGGTGATAAATGAGTACAACATGAATTTTGACTGGGGTTGTAATTGTAATGGCATGAAACTCAAACGACTATTTTTTGCATAGAGAAGAGTGAGTTGAGTATTTCCAATTGGTAGAAATGAGGAAACCTGTGCCCCCTCCGAGGGGTATGAGTAAAAGGTAAGTTGTTAGAGAGAACAGCAGGGGTTGCTGAGTCCTCTGGACGAATCCATGTCTCAGTCAAGCCTAAGATATTGAGAGTTGAGTTAGTGGCAAAGGCTGGAATGAAGTCAGCTTTGTTAACAGCTGACTGACAATTCCATAGACCTACAGAAAGACAGAGGTGTGTTAGAAGAGGAGTAAATAGGACACAGGTTAGTAGCATTGCACTGCCTTCTACGGGTGAGCAACAACAGGAATGTGTTGAAGCACATGCTGAGTATGAAAGAAAAGAAACGAGGGGGGGGGGTGCCCTGCCGGTGTCCTTGCTCGGTGGAGTCGCGCAGGTAGAGTTGCAGGTCTTTACCCAAGGAGGCTGAACACGATGGATGAACGCTTCCGTGGCAGTGCGCACACACTAAATAAATATCTTGCTTACCAATGTATCAGTGAAAACAGCTGTGTCCGCCCCAACAATTAGCTCAGTAAAAGCTCATCGCCGTGAATGGGTCAAATCTAAACTACTGCAAGAAGTGCACGTACAGCACTTAATTGGGAAAACCGAGCAATAACAAAACTGACAACGGCTGCAGTTATTCTAAATGACAGTGAATACAATTACAAACAGATTAAAGTCAAAGCACAAACATACAAAAAAGCAGAGAATCGAAATGAAACCTTCCTAGCAGCAAATAATAACTAGCAATAGAGCAGAAACGGGTATTAAGTAAAACACTTACGTGCTCTCGCTGTCTTCAGTGACCTCACGCTTGTCCTGCTTATTCCTAACTAACTCGAGTTTATACAGTGGGTACGGAAAGTATTCGGACCCCCTTACATTTTTCACTCTTTGTTATATTGCAAAATCATTTAAGTTCATTTTTTTCCTCATTAATGTAAACACAGCACCCCATATTAACAGAAAAACACAGAAGTCTTGACATTTTTGCAGATTTATTAAAAAATAAAATATCACATCACCCTAAGTATTCAGACCCTTTGCCGTGACACTCATATATTTAACTCAGGTGCTGTCCATTTCTTCTGATCATCCTTGAGATGGTTCTACACCTTCATTTGAGTCCAGCTGTGTTTGATTATACTGATTGGACTTGATTAGGAAAGCCACACACCTGTCTATATAAGACCTTACAGCTCACAGTGCATGTCAGAGCAAATGAGAATCATGAGGTCAAAGGAACTGCCTGAAGAGCTCAGAGACAGAATTATGGGAAGGCAAAGATCTGGCCAAGGTTACAAAAAACATTTCTGCTGCACTTAAGGTTCCTAAGAGCACAGTGGCCTCCATAATCCTTAAATAGAAGACGTTTGGCCAAACTGAGCTATTGGCGGAGAAGAGCCTTGGTGAGAGAGGTAAAGAAGAACCCAAAGATCACTGTGGCTTAGCTCCAGAGATGCAGTCGGGAGATGGGAGAAAGTTGTAGAAAGTCAACCATCACTGCAGCCCTCCACCAGTCGGGGCTTTATGGCAGAGTGGCCCGACGGAAGCCTCTCCTCAGAGCAAGAAACATGAAAGCCTGCATGAAGTTTTTTTTCATGAAGCCTGTGGATCACCTGAAACTTAAAAGGCTGAAGCGCCAGATACCACCGAGTGATCCGTGCGTTGGTATCTTTCATGCGGTGGAGCCACTGCAATGGGGCATGGTCCGAACAAAGGGTGAATTCCCGTCCCAGGAGATAATATCTAAGAGTGAGGACGGCCCACCTGATGGCCAAACACTCTTTCTCGATGGTGCTGTACTTAGTCTCTCTCTTTGAGAGCTTTCGACTAATGTACAGTACCGGCTGTTCCTCTCCCTCCATCTCCTGAGACACGACCGCGCCCAGCCCCCTGTCCGACACGTCAGTCTGCAACAAAAAAGGGAGAGAAAAATCAGGAGACTGCAATAGCGGGCCGCCACACAGGGCAGCCTTGACCTGGGTAAAAGCCCGCTGACACTGCTTCGTCCACTGGACCGGATCTGATGCTTCCTTTTTAGTCAGATCAGTCAAAGGGCTGGTGAGGTCCGAATAATTAGGCACAAACCTTCTATAATATCCCGCCAGCCCCAAGAACTGCCTCACCTCCTTTTTGGTATTAGGTCTCGGACAAGTCGCAATCGCTGCCGTCTTATCAATTTGGGGACGCACCTGTCCGTGACCCAAGTGGATACCTGACCTCCACCCGCCCAACCGCACACTTCTTCGGATTGGCCGTGAACCCGGCCCCTCTCAGCGCTCTGAGGACCGCCCTCAGATGCTCCATATGCCGCTGCCAGTCATTGCTATAAATGATAATATCATCCAGATAGGCAGCAGCATATAAAGCATGGGGCCGGAGAATCCGGTCCATGAGCCGCTGAAAAGTGGCCGGCGCCCCGAACAACCCGAACGGAAGTGTTACGAATTGGTGTAATCCAAACGGCGTTGTGAAGGCGGTCTTTTCCTTAGACATTGGAGTCAAGGGGATCTGCCAATATCCTTTCGTTAAATCCAGTGTCGAGTAAAAATGAGCAGTCCCTAGCCGATCAAGCAACTCGTCAATCCGCGGCATTGGATACGCGTCGAACTTCGACATAGCGTTTACTTTGCGGTAATCTACACAGAATCGAACTGAGCCGTCCGTTTTAGGAACTAAAACTATCGGGCTTGCCCAATCACTGTGAGATTCTTCTATTACGCCCATCTTAAGCATCGCCTCTAATTTAGTCTGAACCACCTTTTTCTTGTGTTCAGGCAAACGATATGGTAGGCTGCGCACTACTACGCCGGGTTCGGTCTCGATGTGGTGCTGAATGAGATTCGTTCTACCAGGCAGGGACGAGAACACATCGGCAAATTCTGCCTGTAACTTAGCCACAGTGAGCTGGGAAGGAAAGAGGTGATCTCCCCCCGGAACCAGAGCGAGAGATTGCGATTTGGTGCTCGCCTCTGGCCCAAGATCATCCTCTCCGCTCAGTGCCGATGCCAGCATCATTGGCTCCGCCTCCGTCCATTTTTTTAGGAGGTTGAGATGATAAATTTGATGTGTCCCACTCCTATCTGTTCGGACGACCTCATAATCAAGATCCACGACTCGCCGTGTGACCTCAAACGGCCCTTTCCACTTCGCAAGTAATTTAGAGCTCGAGGTGGGCAGTAATACAAGGACTTTCTCTCCCGGTGAAAATTTGCGCAGGTTGGTCACCTGGTTATATAGCCAGCTCTGATTGTCTTGGGCCTGTAGCAAATTCTCCCTTGATAGCCGCCCCAACGTGTGGAGTTTTGCTCTCAGGTCCATGACATATTGAATTTCATTCTTACTCTGAGAAGGCCCCTCCTCCCAAGTTTGTCTTAGGACATCCAGAACCCCTCGGGGCTGGCGCCCATAAAGAAGCTCGAAGGGGGAAAACCCCGTGGAGGCTTGTGGGACCTCCCGCACAGCAAATAAGAGGGGTTCCAACCACTTGTCCCAATTTTTGGCATCTTCGTGAACGAACTTACGAACCATTGTTTTCAAAGTGCGATTAAATCTTTCCACCAGACCATCTGTTTGTGGGTGATAGACGCTGGTGCGAATCGATTTAATGCCCAACAATTCGTACAGTTCGCGTAATGTACGTGACATAAACGCCGTGCCTTGATCAGTGAGGATCTCTTTCGGGATCCCCTCTCGGGAGATTAAACGAAACAGTGCGTCCGCCACACTTTAGCTGAAATGCTGCGGAGCGCCACTGCTTCGGGATATCATGTTGCATAGTCTACTATCACTAATGCAAAACAATGCCCCCTTGCGGATCGCTCTTATGGCCCGATGAGGTCCATCCCAATTCTTTTGAAGGGGACCTGCATTAACGGAAGAGGGCGCAATGGCGCTTTTGGGGAAGCCGCTGGATTCAACAGCTGGCATTCACGACATGACGCACACCACCTGCGTACATTCTCGTGAATGCCTGGCCAAAAAAATCGGGTCATGAGGCGATTTAATGTTGAGGTCTGTCCTAAATGTCCTGCCATGGGATTACAATGAGCCGCCTGGAAAAGCATTTCCCGACAGCTTTTGGGTGCCAACAACTGTGTCGTATCTTCCTTTGTCTGAGTGTCCTGGGTCACTCGATACAACCGGTCCTTTATAATCGCAAAATACGGATAGGAGAGCGGACGCCCAGGTTGGAGAGGCTGCCAGTCTATAGCACGGACCTGTTTAAAAGCATGTTTTAACGATTCATCCTGGGATTGTTCCAGAGGAAAGTCATCGCGTTCCGAGAGGATCAGCCTCCCGATTTCACTCCTTTCCTCTGACCCAACCCCAGATGGTCCTGGCTCAGCCTCTCCCAACTGCACGTGCACTCCCCCTCCCTGTTTTTTCTGTTCCCATGAGGCATCCGTACATAAACACCCTAATAGTTTGCGAAAATCTGGCCAATTCATCCCCAGAATTAACGGATGCTGGAGGTGCGGGTTAACTGCCACCTCTACATTATGCTTTTTCCCCTTAAATTGAATTATGGCAGACATTAAAGGATATTTCACCACATCCCCGTGCACACACCGTATCTGAACCATGCGGCTTGTATCCAATGCCTCGGGTCGAATCAAGCTTTGATGGATAGAGGTTTGGTTACATCCTGAATCCACCAGAGCTTGATAGGTACCCCCCTCGATACTCACAGGTATCTGGTACCAGCCAGCCTGATCGGGGGCAGCTCGCGGGACGCCCGGGACCCGGATCACTGTCCCCACCTCCATCATTGGACACCTGTCAATCAAATGCCCCGGGTCCCCGCAACGCCAGCAAGCCGGCCCAGACTTCTCCGCCGCCCCAGTGGCAGGAAGTGGACTAAAGGATTGACGTGGAGAGAGCGGGGATCCCGACGCTGGTTCAGCCCCTGCCGCGGTCATCCCACTGGGCAGGGCTCTCGGACCGGCCGTGTAGTCATGTCCATTTCCACCCTGCCCTCGGGGTGGCACTCGAGGAGGACCTGGTGGGCGGGACCTGGGAAGAGGGAAGGAGGAGAGGAGGAGGAAGAGGTTGAGGGGGAAGATAAGGGGAGAGCGAGAGAGACAGCTGGTAGGGATTCCCGAACCTCCCGGTCAATCCAGCTCCGGAAACCTCTCGCGGTCCTCCTGTTGCGCCTGGATGATGGCCTGAAACCGACGCTCTTGGTCAGCGCGGATGTCCAGCATGATGGTGGCGGCTTCCTGCTTCCTTCCCGGGTTTCGGCACCAGTGTAATAAAGTTTGCAAGGTTCACAATAAGGAAGGAAGAGGACGGGGTCGGGTTGGACTGTGACTACTTTATTCACTCTCTTTAAATCAACATAAACGGCTCTGCCGAGCACCACACAAACGGCTCTACTGAGCTGCATATACAAAGTCCACTCAGAATGTAACACTTTCTCCGTAGCAGTCAGCTTTCTCCCCGGGTTTTCACAGTCCGTAGTCACAGCCGTCTCTCTCTGCCGCACTTCCTCCAGCTGCTCCCTTTTATCCGGTCTCTCCACGCCAATCACTGGAATCAGACACAGGTGTTCATTATTCACGCTTAATCCACTCACCGCGCGTCTCCCGACTCTCTCTCACGCTGCAGACCTCGCTGACCACGCCCCCCTCGCCACAGGGTGCTTCTACTAAATACTGAGCAAAGGGTCTGAATACTTAGGACCATGTGATATATCAGTTTTTCTTTTTTAATAAATCTACAAAAATGTCATGTATTCTGTGTTTTTCTGTCAATATACCCCATATGTGTGTACATTAATGAGGAAAAAAAATGAACTTAAATGATTTTAGTAAATGGCTGCAATATAACAAAGAGTGAACAATTTAAGGGGGTCTGAATACTTTCCGTACCCACTGTATATGCTTACAGTCGCTGTGTCCGCCCTAACAATTAGCTCAGCAAAAGTATATCGCTGTGAATGGGCCAAATCGAAACTACTGCAGGAAGCGCACGTACAGCACTTAAGTGCGAAACCGAGCAATAACAAAAATGACAACCGCTGCAGTTATTCTAAATGGCAGCGAATACAATTACAAACAGAATAAAGTCAAAGCACAAACATACAAATAAGCAGAGAATCTAAATGAATCCTTCCTAGCAGCAAATAATAACTAAGCAATAGAGCAGAAATGGGTATTAAGTAAAACACATACAATTCAAGAGCCACTTTACAAGACACTTTAATCACACACCTTGTCCTGGGATGCATGTTCATTTATAGAACAGTTTGTCTATAAATTAATGCAGGAGTCAGTTTTTAGAGGCTTTCTGTCTTCCTTGTAGCCTGACTCACAATGACTTTCAGGTGGTAAACCATGGCAAGCAGTTCTATTAACTTCGGGGTTGGGTAGACACCTTGGTTTGCATTCAGGGAGGAGTTTTAAGAATATTTGTTCACAAGTTCACATTTACATATAATTAAGAAGAGTAAAGGTTTAAGCGTATTTGGCGTGCTGTCCAGGGGCTCGGAATTGTGGCCCGAACCCAGAGTACCCCCCCCCCCTGTATTTAGGCTGTATTTAGGCTGTATTTATACGTCTTGTCATTGATTGAGTTGATTACCTGAATGCTCTCCACTTGTGCTGATAAGGTTAATTATCTGTACCTGATCCTCCCGAACTTTATTAATTAAACATCATTTAAATGTAACAAGTATTTGTGTCTGATTTATCTAAATCATTACATGGGTTTGCTTTTTGATAAATGACATTATGGTTTTGAAATTTTAGTTCAAATGCCTGGTTATAGAGTTTAAGCAATTGATAAAAACTGTAAAACAGAAGCTTTTTTCTGCCTGCTCACATGAGATGCAGAGGTTGGCAACCTTTTTGTCATGAAGTGCCATTTTGAAGTTTCTGAGTTGATGACAGTGCCACAACCCCAAATGTGACCACATGATCATCACAGTCATTTTGATGTATATGGAATGTTTAATAGGACAATGTTAAGTATTCTGTTATGTGCTAAGATTTTTTTAAGAGGCTGAAAGAATAAAAATGTCTTTTGTTTTCTTGGGTGAAAATGTGTGGAGGCTTAAATTTCTGTCCATTCAGTTCAAGACATTTATATCTGCCCTTCTCCACCTCTCTAACAGCTTTGCTATTTTTTTCACAGACAAGACAACACACCATCAGCAGTCAGTTCTCACACACAACCATCAGCAATCAAAGCCCCACAAACACCCACCACCCACATGCAATTTCTTTGCTCTTCTCTTTATGTCCTTTCACAGAGGCTGAGGTCTCTAAACCTCTCCCCTACCATTCTACCTCCAGCATCCTTGACCCTATTCCCTCCCTCCCATCTTTTAAGCTATCTCTCCTACACTCCTTCCCACACATCATAAACACATTTCTTCTGAATGGCACTTACCCAACAGCATTCAAGCAGGCTCGGGTAATCCCACTGCTTAGTGGAAAATTACAGACTGGTCCGTCTACTCCAATTCATAGCGAAAACCCTTGAACAGGTTGAACAGGCTCACAGAATAACCTGCTAATCATTGACATAGTCAGAAATTTGATTTGCTGTGCTACTGAAGAACAAACAGGAGTACAAAAATTGATGACATTTAGTTAAAGTCGGCATGAAATTAAAAATTCACTCTATTTTGAAAAGGCATGTTATAGATCTTATTGTGAATGATTCATCCATGTAAATGTTTCGTTTTATGGCTTGCAATGTTTATAGTTTTTCTGAATTGCTAAAACACAATTCTAGAAACCACCACCCACTTGCTCAAAACCTTAAACACAAAACCAAATCTTCAAACTATATTCAGAGAACATCTGACTCTTCAGGCACAATCAAACAATTGCCTCAAAACCCCCTTTTTTTACGTGCCCAAAATCAAACAATGATATAGATCATACACAGCCAGTCAATGGAGAACACAGAATCCAAAGCATGCAGTTACAGAAAAACGTATATTTTAACAAAGTAAACAAATTTTGCAATTGCATTAAAAAAAGTATAGCAATCACAACAGTAGTAAGGTGAGTAAATTGTATAGTGTATGCATTGCAAGTATAGTATTATACTGAATATCTTATTGTAGGCCTATTGAATGTCTGTATATTCAGCACTTGCATACTGTGAAAATACACTAACCCAATTGCAAAAGCTAAAAATTTTTTAAAAAACTCTAAATGAAATGCATGTTACAGTATACTCAAAAGAGTTGTGCAACTGCAAAATCAAGGTCAACAAGAGATTCATTCTTCCACAGCATTATGTCTTCATGTTGGGGACTTTATCAACATCACAGGCAGTGTTGTTTCTTACCAGCCAAAGGGAAAAACCCTCTAGTGTGCTGGATCCAGCCTTGACAACACTGTTCACACCTTGCTCTTTCACATCCTCATCCTCTTCTTTCTTGTCCACCACCTTTTACGTACAATTTTACTCCTAAGACTTTACTAAGATGACCAGGGTGATGAAGGTCGCCCCCTCAGCGAAGCTTGAGACCCTCACAGACGAGTATGAAAACCCCCATGGCGGAGCAGATGGGGCTGAAGTCCACCAAGGCGTTGCTGAGGGCCAACAAGGTGGAGCAGAAGATGTTCCAGCAAGATGTTTCAGGTTGCCAAGAAGTTTGTGTATGAACTGTGGGGTTGCATTGGGGTGGGCAGGAAGTTCAGATACGACCTCTGTAGTCGCGTTGAGGCAGGTAGGAAATTCATATAAAAGGAGTGGATCGGGCTCTGGAGTGGACTCATGAGCTGGAGCGGGTTCATGGGCTGAAGATCAATATGCGGCCCAAACATAATGACCATTGCCATAACAGGTAGTGTGGTCGACAACATGACCACCTCTGAGACCCCCTGCTTGCTCCACCATCACCATTTAATCCCACTGGTAACAATTGTGACCACAATTTTTCCATTATGGGCATAGCACCCATGATGGGTGGAGACTCTGGCACAACCGGAAGTTCTGGTGTGGCACCATGTTGACAGAAGGTTCTGGCGTAGCGGCAATATTGACTGGTAACAATTGGGACCACAGTTTTTCCATCCTGGGCATAAAACCCGTGATGGTTGGAGACTCTAGCATTACACGCTTGACAATTGGAAGTTATGGTATGGCAGCCATGTTGTGAAATGGCTCTGGTTTTGGAACACAGGGTAGGAAGGTACATATAGCGTAGGGCTAGCGATCACTAAAACAGGACATGCTGGTGATCAGTGCCGGCCAAGTTCTGTGGCCACTGGAACTTGGTGCATGGTGCCTCTTCTTTTTAATCAGTTTCTGATTCAAACATATATGGCTGAATTGAAGCAGTATTCCCACTTGCCTTTGTGTAGCTAGCGTGTGATTGAGTGGAGGCAGGGCTCATTTACATATTTACTGGTCCGCATATACTAAATGAAGCAAGGGTGTAGCGTTACATTCAATCTATTTTAAGGCATGAAGAAAATTTCACAGGAAAAATTGTTTAAATGTTAAATATGTTTTGAGGGATACAATTACTGACTACAGGGGGACTTTAAAGAAACTTAATGTAAAGTAGAACCCATGCTTTTTATCAATTGAAAAGCAAGTTTCAAACCAAATCTAGCATCTACTATACAGTATATGATTTCTGACAGTATTTGTATTATGTTTAGCTGTCTCTTAATTGTCCTAATGGTACAGCATCATTGGTCTTGGACTTTATACTGACAACTATTGGCTCCGATGCATGGAAGTTTATTTTTAAACTACTACTGCTTTACAGTGAATTTTGTTTGTTGTTTCACAGCTGTTTTTCTTAGCCTCCTACTACACATATCCATTAATGGACATTCTTGTTTAAAATTTTGTTTGTGCCAATGACTATGCTGGTACTCAGCTGGCTCCTCCATTGCAGCTGTGTCATTTAATGGTGAGGCTTGATTTATGTATGGAAGCTGCATGTCATTGTTGTTTGTTTCACCACTCCAGCTCTTATTCATGTTAGCACTGCTGGATCAGTGGTAGTATGTGTGTAATATCACTCACTCTGAACTTGGGCTCTGTTGTTTTGTTGTGTTTTGAGTATGCATATTAGTGTATGTTTGTTGCTAAATTTTTTGTTTGACTTCTTGTTTAAATGTACTTTTATGTTTATGCTTCTAGCACCTTGAGTACTGACTGAGAGTGCTATAATATATGTAGTAGGAACTTGGCCAATTGAATAGCCATATGATGTCAACATGATGGCATCAATGTGGAGGCGACTTGCTGCATGTAGAATAATCATAATCTCATGTGGGTGTACATTAAACATTTCTCAAAAATGTTGTTCAATTCTTTGTGTAAAGAAAAAAATGAGTGAACAATTAAATCTTTTTTTCATTCAAGTGACTGCTCTTCTAAATGAATAAATGTAAATGATAATGTCTAAATACTTTTTGAGGCCACTATTTCTGAATCACCATTCACAAGAAAGTGAAATTCCTTTATGACTCAAAATATCAAAATGTCAGTTTTACCAAAAGCACATTGTTTTAAAACTGCTTTTCTTCTCTTTAAGTAAGCATTGCATGCCCATGATGCAAAAAGAATTATTAATTATGTGTCCAGTCATACAGCAGTAAACAACCTGACAAGAGAATAACAGACTGAACTCCCCTGAATCCCCACTGTATGTTCAAAAAACATGAGGCAACTTCTCAACTGCTGTATGGAGCCACTTGAGGTGCTGTCTATGGTTGTATTATACCCTAGATGTTTAATATTCATTACTTCTTGTTTGAGATTCATGTTTCTAGCTATTTTTTAAGGAAGAGTGACAAGTTCTGTTATAAGGCTTCTATAATGAGGCACTTCAAAAACAATATATTACAGGCAGTTGCATCAGAGCTCAAGTATTAGATGGAACACAGATTGTCATGATGTTCAATGGCACTTGCTAAACTGGTCCTCTAAACCAGTGGTCCTCATACGTTTCAGGCCAAGTACCTCTGATCCTAATATTTTTTATTCACTTTGAATGCTAGTTTAGGGACTGTGAGCAAATTAAACCTAATATAATTTGATTTAATTTAATAGGACTAAGTAAATAGCCATAATATGTATATTTTGTTTTTAGTCAGGTATAGAAAGATTTATTTGCATTCTCATATTGTATTGTATTTTTTATTTTTTAGATGTCTTTTTGTGTCTCTGCCTTTAGTTAGGTGGCGTATGGATTTCTTCAGTTCTTTCATGTGTCATGGCTCCTATGCACATTTATTTTGTTGTTGTTGTTGTTGTGTATGTACCCTCTATGGACAAAAGTATTGAGACACCAGGGGCCTCATTTATGACCGTTGCGTATGCACAAAACATGTCCTGAAAGAGATGTACGCCTCCTGGTCCTGTAGGATGAGTTTTCTTCTTTCTTTTCCATTGTCCGAATAGGTTGGCTCGCCATCAAAGAAAATCACTCTCCACTCAGAAAAAACCTGACCTGTTTAAAAGGCCAGAAATGCATGACTGCATTTAGTCACAATAGCATCACATTAAATAAGTATCTTCACATATCAATAAATTAACATACAGAGTAATCATTTCAATGTTTTACAATATTACATTGCAAATAAACACACATCTCTTTTCAGGTACATGTAACATCACCGCAGCATTCACGTGAAGCACACGTGTGAAACAGAATGATGCCACGTGAAAGCAACTGAACTCAGCTCTACGAATTTTTACTATCCATCCATCCATCCATCTTCTACCACTTATCCGGGGCCGGGTCGCAGAGGCAGCAGTCTAAGCAGAGATGCCCAGACTTCCCTCTCCCCAGACACTTCCTCCAGCTCTTCCGGGGGGACACAGAGGCGTTCCCAGGCCAGCCGAGAGACATAGTCTCTCCAGCGTGTCCAAGGTCTTCCCCAGGGCCTTCTCCCGGTGGGACAAGCCTAGAACACCTCCCTTGGGAGGCGTCCAGGAGACATCCGAAACAGATGCCCGAGCCACCTCAACTGACTCCTTTCGATGTGAAGGAGCAACGGCTCTTCTTTGAGCTCCTCCCGAGTGACTGAGCTCCTCACCCTAAGGTGAGCGCCCTGCCACCCTGCAGAGAAAGCTTATTTCGGCTGCCTGTATCTGGGATCTCATTCTTTTGGTCATGACCCAAAGCTCATGACCATAGTGAGAGTAGGAACGTAGATTGACCGGTAAATCGAGAGCTTTGCCTTGCAGCTCAGCTCCTTCTTCACCACGACAGACCAGTACATCGACCGCATCACTGCAGAAGTTGCACCGATCCGTCTGTCAACCTCACGCTCCTTCCTTCCCTCACAAGTGAACAAGACCCCAAGATACTTGAACTCCTCTGCTCGAGGCAGGAGCTCTCCATCAACCTGAAGAGGGCAAGCCACCCTTTTCCGACGGAGAACCATGGTCTCAGACTTGGAGTTGCTGATCCTCATCCCAGCCGCTTCACACTTGGCTGCAAACTGCCCCAATGCACACTGGAGGTCCTGGGCCGATGGAGCCAACAGGACAACATCATCCGCAAAAAGCAGAGATGAGATCCTGTGGTCCCCAAACCAGACTTCCTCCGGCCCCTGACTGCACCTAGAAATCCTGTCCATAAAAATTATGAACAGGACCGGTGATAAAGGGCAGCCCTGCCAGAGTCCAACATGCACCGGGAACAGGTCTGACTTACTACCGGCAATGCGTACCAAGCTCCTACTCTGGTCGTACAGGGACTGGACAGCTCTTAGCAAAGGGCCCCGGGCTCCATACTCCCAGAGCCACGAGGGACACGGTTGAATGCCTTCTCCAGATCCACAAAGCACATGTGGACTGGTTGGGAAAACTCCCATAAACCCTCCAGCACCCTGGAGAGGGTATAGAGCTGGTCCAGTGTTCCATGACCGGGACGAAAACTGCATTGTTCCTCCTGAATCTGAGTTTCGACTATCGACCTTATTCTCCTCTCCAGTACCCTGGCATAGACTTTCCCGGGGAGGCTGAGGAGTGTGATCCCTCTGTAGTTGGAACACACCCTCCAGTAGGGATGGGTACCGAAACCCGGTACTAAACTGGCCCCGGTGCTAAATTATGAAAGACCGTAGTATCGATAAGAACTGACGCTATCGGTTCTGCTTTCGGTGCTGGAGAAAAAAATAAAAATAAATGTACTATGTATTCCTGCTTAATTATGTTATCGTGCACATTTTATCTCACCAAACATTTCTAATTTGCGATAATATTAAGACGTTTGTCTGTGAGATCAGCGAGATTTCTCATGCGCGCCGCCGAGGCTGTCTGTCACACACACACAAACACGCGGCACACACACTTAACAGCACGAAAACTCCCGCTTAATACAAAGAGTGACGATGGCTGAAAGAGCAACACGTTCACAAGTGTGGTTATACTACACTAAAGTTGATGCAGACAACGCTCGTTGTCATAAATGCAGCAAGATTTTTGCATGTAAGGGCGGAAACACAAGCAATCTGGCAAAGCATCTTTTAAAGGTATGTCAGGTATGCTAACATCATGTTGAATCAACGTTGTTCACGTCATTTAAAATAAATGTTCAATCTCCCTAATTGGGTTGCTTACCTTACGTTGAAATACTGTTGATTTCTTTTGGGAGAAATGGCGTTATGCATTCAACATATTTTCTACTGGTTTTTAAAAGCCCAAATAAAGAAAAATCAGTATGTAAACATTTATATGGCTAAATGCACAGCACTTCAAGTTAGTTTACAAAATAGCCTACATATAAATATAATATTTAGAAATTATATCCAGAAATTAATTTGTAATGATGAAATGACACATAATTAACTTAATCATGTGAACATAGGTTCATGATCAAATGTTAACATTGGCCAATGGCCACATTTTGCAACCTTTTTATTATATATTTTTTTGAAAAAAGCTGCAGCTACTATGAACCAACCAACTCCTCCTGTGAAAGTGAAAGGGTGTTTTCAACTGCAGGGAACACATTAAGCCAGGAAAGGTCCCGGCTTTTGCCAGAAAAGGCAAATATGTTAATCTTTCTTCAGAAGAATGGCTAAAGAGTCCTTTTGTAGCCTACCTACATGCCCCACCCGTGTTGCTTTGTACCACTGTATGTTCTTTTACAGAAAAATATAGTTTATTTAATTTGTTTTACATTCATTTGTTTTTTATATAATAGTTATTTGTTCAAACATGGCTGTTTCACTATAAATAATTGTTTTATTAATTTTACATTAAAAAAATAAAGCAATGTTAATTCTGTTCTCAATTTGTTCTTTAAAAAAAACACACACACACACAACACAAAGTACCGATAAGAATACCGTTAAAGTACCGAACCGTTAAGCAGTATCGGTAAGAGTAGTAATACCGTTAAAACCTTAACGATACCCATCCCTCCAGTCACCCTTCTTAAAAAGAGGGACCACCACCCCGGTCTGCCAGTACAGAGGCACTGTCCCCAACGGCCATGCGATGCGTCAGCCAAGACAGCCCCACAACATCCAGAGACTTGAGGTACACAGGGCGTATCTCATCCACCCCTGCTGCCTTGCCACCGAGGAGCTTTAATTCCTCCTCCAGTGAACTGCCACCTTATCGTGGTGGAGGGGTTTGAGTGCCTGAATGATCCTAGGAGCTATGTTGTCGGGGGCTATATGCTCCTGGTAGGGTCTCCCAAGGCAAACTGGTCCTAGGTGATGGGCCAGACAAAGAGCAGTTCAAAACCCCTTATGGATCCAAAAATAACAAAGACCGTTACGTCGCCCTGTATGGCGCAATCGGGGCCCCATCCTGGAGCCAGGCCTGGGGTTGGGGCTTGTATGCGAGTGCCTGGTGGCTGGGTCTTTCCCCATGGGGCCTGGCTGGGCTCAGCCCGAATGAGCGACGTGGAGCCGACCTCCCGTGGGCCCACCACCTGCAGGAGTAACCGTAAGGGGCCGGTGCAATGTGGATTGGGCGGCAATCGAAGGTGGGTGCCTCCGTGATCCAATCCCTGGACACAGAATTTTTACTATAACATCCAAAAATACAACATAAATCACACATATGACCACAAAATAAACTACTGTTTTTCTTACAAAATTAGTGCCGTTTTCTTATTTAAACACTAAACTCCGCATACATACATAAATTGAACTCACCACAACCAGATATTTACTTCCAAGTGATAGCACGATGTAATTAACCCATCATCATCACAGAAGTAAATAACAGCTGAATCCACTCAATATCTTCTTCTTTCAACTGATTGGAAGAAGTTTAAACACTATTTTCCAAATTTTACTCCGTTATTTCTACATTTTGTATCACTAATACTAGCTAATTTCTCTCCGTCTTCTTCCTTCTCTGGTCTTGGGCAATCTGCTCTTTCAGCAAATTGAACGGTCCCGATCAACAGAATTCTGATTGGCTGAACAATAACATGCCTCGCTCTGTGACTTAACGTGGTCTTCCGCTTCATGGGAGAGTTGTTGCTGTTCCTAAATGCTTCCACTTTCCAATAATACCAATTACGGTTGACTGTGGAATACTCCACAAGCTGACTAATTGCAAAGGTAGCATCATGTGACTGAAATAAATCCTATTCCTTTAAAAAGGCCATTCCAGGAGGAAATGGAGAGGGGAAAATAATAAAAGATTGTAGTAGAATAGGGAGGAAGAGTGGTGGCGGAGAAAATGAGAAATCAGGATACCTGAACACGGCTTCCTGAAAAGCAGCAGGGCTGGTTGGCGAAGCTGAAATGTCTGCATCTCACAGCACTCCTGGCAGCACGATTAAAGTGCAAGCAGTTGTGGGAATTGTTAATTTAAGTATATTACTCAAATTATTAAGCCTTAAGGCAATGCTTCTTGGATCTCAGCTCTGATCATCTGCACATGCGAGCCACATTTAGCAATTGGTAACCAGTTGTAGCGAGTGTTAACTCACTCACTATTGGACCAGACAATATCATCATAAGACTGCACAGTATGCAAAAGAAGGTGGCAGTGGAGCTGAGCAATAGGCAGAGACAGAAGGTAGGTTTAACCGAAAATGTTATCTTTACTTTGAATCTTTAATGACTATTTCCCTTAGTTATTTATCAATAATCAGCAATGTTGGATCGTATTAAGTACAGTTTGCACAAACACTTCTTGCATTTATTTTGTTCACAGGGTTTGAAATAGTAGAAGGTCCACTACTAGGGGAGTGACTATGTAAGTTTTGAGTTTGGCCAGGGAGGTGGAAAGAGGCAGGTCCTTACGGTGCGTTGTACAACAAAAAAACTACAAAAAAAAAAACTGCAGGAGCAGCATCAGGGTAACCAAACTTTTTTATTCGTTCTTTCAAAAGGAGGGTCAACACTCACCTGGACCACTGGACAAAAGCTCACTCAAATATACAACCTCCCTGGGACAGTCACAAAAGTGATGTCACATGCATCAACATCTGAGAACATCATGTCGGGTTTTCAGTATCTATATATTTTAAAAAAAATAAAAGGAAAAAAAAATCATTTTTTTTTTAAGGTGAATAAATTATTTATCTATTCAGGTGCACTGGCATCTGGCCCTACAGCTCTGATGTTTTTTTAGAAGGTTCTGCCACATTCCACCAGGGCACTTCTGCTCTCCACCAGGGCTCTTCCACACTTCACCAAGGCTCACAAGAAAAGAAGCCTTGGTGTGAAAAATCAAAGTAAAGCGAGTTCTCAGTCGACTGTCTTGTGCGTGGGGGGGATTTTACATTCTCTGCACGTGGAGAGAAATGGGTTAAATGTGTCTTTAGTGATGGGTGGGCACATGAGTTATACACCAAGGGTTATAATCTGAACATTATGTTTGTCATGTGTGTGATGAAGAGTAAGTTGTATTAATGAGTACTGTTTCTACACATCATGGTATGTTTATATGCTGTGGTATGTTGAAAAAGTTTCCACTTACTGTGAGATGAACAATTTGTTAGATTTATCATTTGTTTATTAAAAAAAAAAAAAAATCATTTTAATGTACCAGTTTGCTATTATTGCAAATAAAACCATTTGTCCACACTCAAAAGTATTGTTTAAATAGATCAATAAATGTGGAGTTGAGTACTATGAGAAAATAAACAATTTAAACAAAACTGAATTTGAACTAATTGTGTGAAATCTGACACAAGCGCTACAACTAACAACTAATTGTTACAATTAGCCCCGCCTATAGAGAAAAAATAGTAAAATTGTAAGCCTGGCACTTTCGGCGATACTGCACAGGAACGGTAGGTCCAACGAACATACAAACAGGGCTTATTTGTTGGAGAGGCTTGTATGTTGTTTGATTAAAAATATGTTTTTTTTAACCCCATTACTTTGTTCATTATTTCGCCAAAACCAAAACTCTTACTTTGTGCCGCGCTCTCCCCTGATATTGTGTTATTTAAGACACTGTTTTGCTCAGTTTTGCTGTTCAACTGACTGTTCATCTCCAAGCAACACACAGTAGCATTTCATTTCTGAATCCGTGTTTTAAACGAACAGAGTGAACCGTTAAGCTTGTTGGACTTAAAGTGGTGCTGCACAGACCAATCAGTGTATTACATATGGAGTGGTCTTCTCTATAATTGCTTTTGCGTTACTTTGATGTCATACACTGATTGGACTGTGCAGCGCTGTTTCAAGTCCAACAAGCCTAATGATTCAATGGACCATTAAAAAGTACCATTTACTTAAATCCTGAATGAATCAGTAGTTTGAACGAATCGAATGAATGACTCAATGACTTAACCATTAAGACATTTGCAGCCACCTACTGGCAGTTTAAGTTTTTTATTTAGTATATTTCATTAAAAAATATATATATTTTTTTTTTTAAATTACTCATGTATGTCCCGGGACATAAAAGGCCAGAAGCAGAGTTGTTGTGCTTATTGCAAGACTTTTTCGGCTGATAAGTGACCAGCAATAGGGTTGCCATGGAGGGACTGAAGGACTTGCTCCCTTAAGGTTTAAGGTACAATGACTTGAAAAATCACAGTGCCTGGACTAACAATTTCATGACAGAGGAGACCATTGTTTAGTGTTACCCTGAACTATTCTTTCCACTATTCTCTCCTCTGGTGACCATCTGTTCATCTTCCTTTATGGAGGTTTGCAGCCTGTGAGTTTACAACACAAAACTTCCTTTAAAACTGGATCCTGTTGTTGCTGCTCTTTGAATCTCAATTCAGAGTTAGCCAACTGCAGAATGAAAGAGGCTCCCTCGGTTCTCTCAGTTTCTTGCTCAACACAGGCCGTTGATGTTGGTATATCATGGGTCATACCGACTGACTGAACTTGGACTTTCACTCCCTGAATAGTTCATAATTGACAGAAGAGTGGTGCACTAAGATCGGCTGATCAGATGAAGAGGCTGTGTTTTTGAATTCTGATCCTGAGTCTTGATGACGTGACAGGGTGTCGGCCTGGTCAAATGGATCTAATTCAAGGAGCCAGCAGGCTCGTCGATCAGTGTGATCTCTGTCAATTGGGATTTTCCTCTAGCCCAGGAGGGGTTTGTGGTCCATAATGATGAAGAAGGGCTGCTTGTACAAATAGTGGCAGAAATGTTTGCCCCACACAATGGCCCAAAGTTCTCTATCGTACATACACCACTTCTTTTCAGTCTTTGTAAGGACATAGCTGGCATAAGCTATAGCTGATGCAGAGGCGTCTGTATACAAATGGTCAGTGAAAATCTTGGAAAGAGACAGTAGGTGGATGAGACAGGGCATGTTTCAAATAAGCAAAGAACTCATGACATTCAGCAGTCCAACGGAATCCAACATTTTTTTCTCTGTAAGTCTATGGAGAGGGACTGCACGGTGAGCAAATTTCTTAATGAATTTCCTATCGTCAGCTGAAGTGCCCATGAAAACCACTAGAGGGCACTTCAACTTGGACTCTTGGACTCAGGCACTACATTTCCCACAAGCCCCGTACTTTGGCACTGATTGTTACACCAGCTGCAGCATACTATCTGGACTATCTAGGCACCACTCTCACACACAAACACTGCGAAGTCTTGATCTACTTTTGGTAATCAGTTCTGAGCGTTTATTCACGTGTTTGTTTTCCCTGTTTTTGATCCTGTCTGTTTTCCCGTTTTCTGATCATTCTCTGCCTGCCCTTTGGATTTACTGCCTGTATTTTTGGACTGTTGTTTTCTTGTTGCCTGTCTCGATCCACTTTGCCTGTTTATGTGGTTACAACTCTGCCTACTCTCTGATATTCCTATTTGCTGTTCATTGACTGTTTGACTACTCTGATCTCAATAAAGCAGCATTTGGATCTTATCCGGCTGTCATCTCGTTACAGATCTAAATACACCAAGCAAGTTTTCCAAGGCAGCCCACAAAGTACCATCTCCAATACAGATGGGGCTGTGGCACAGGGATCAGATCAGACATTACAACATTCTCCCTCCAAAATTGTTGCGTCAGTAGAGGAAATAAAGTAAAACTCACCAAGATGCTGACCTGCATGGAATTCGATATCTTCTACGGTGGTGTTCAGAACTTGTACTTTAGTCAAGCCATTTTGAACCTTACTGAAGGTGTGTGCAATGGCCACATTACTAGCTGGGTTGGGCTCCAGGATACCCATGTAGTCAGTTGGCACAAGAGAGACACAACCTTTGCTCCTGCCACACACGCTGTGATAATTGTTTCACACCATGCTGGTAATTTGGTAGATGCATGCACAGCATGCATGCTCTGAGGCTTCCAGCTTCTACTCCACTGCAGGACAGGACTAGGGCTGCAGGGCCGTCAGATATCATCAGTATGATACCTATGGTCTTGAGAGCATGGCACACCTCCTGGAGGATAATACAGCCCAGCTCTGTCACCTCCCTGTGCGTAATCAATGTCATGTGCATTGTGCGCTGCTAGTCATTCAATACTGCAACATCCTTGTGCCGTCTATAAGGTGAATGGGTATTATCAGGCTGATATTGTGAAGATTCTGTGAGATGAGATTTTTTTTGTCTTGCAGCTGGCGCACATAATTTTTCAGCTCATTCACTGTCAACATTAACTATTCCACTGCCTGAAGTAATTTCCCATCAGTGTGATTGCAATGCACCACAGCCACTTGATTTTAGGTTTGGGGCATTTGAGTTGACCCCACATGAAGTTGCATAGTAGCATGGGCTCTTTCACACCGGCATGCAACAAGAAGAACCTCGTCAATATTTTCCACTCCTTGTTCATGAATCTTCACTTGCAAAGCAGGCTCTAAGCCAGCCACAAAATGTCTGAATTTCTCACCATCCTGGGCAGTACAATCATAATCAGGAAAAGCCTCTAGGACTAGACAAGTAATTTCAGCACTGTACACTTATATACTTTCACCAATCTTGTGGGGGTGAGCATTCACATGAGTTGAATGAATAGCAATGCATGTTGAAGCCCAAAGACATGCCTTAGTTTGTGCTTTCACTGCATTGTAGCTAGTCTTTACAGAAGTAGGAAGACTGTCCCAGTAAAAGAAAACAACCATGTTGGCAATACTGAAGCTAACATGTTCATAAAATCTGTACCTTGCGGTGTCATTGCTTGCACCGCTACCTCAAAATGACAAGCCAAGCTGGAGAATGATTCGGAACAATCACCCTTAAATGCTGCAGGAAGCTTGATGTGCAGACTGCCAGTGACAGAAAGTGCAAGAGGCGGCATTGTGTTTGTGTTGCCACTAGTGCCAGGTGGATCGAAAGGAGCATCAGAAAACGCAGCACCAGAGTCATTCTCAGACATCCCTGTAGTTTGTCTTTTTATCTCACCCTTGCGTTGTGTTGCATTGCGTTGCATGGTTTCATCTGGTCCTTGCGCAATAGTCCTTTTACACAGCCTGTGACAACAAGAGTGTAATGTCCAAATAGCGTCACTATTGCGTGCCAAAAAAGTTCATAAAACTCCACCAACGCAAAATATTTGAATATCATCTGTGACCAAATGAATAAAAACACACTCAAAAGAATAAAATGAATCACCGGAGAGAAGCTGCTCATGAACAGTTGTATCTTTACTCACTCACATGCTCAGCGCTGAGAAAAACAACACCAATTTACATTCAGCCAATCAGGAAACACAAAGATGAACACTGAAGTAAATCAAGTTTTTGTACAAGAACACAGATTCCAGACTTCAACCCACTGTAGCATCTGGACCAATCAGACACACACAAATTATTCATTATATTCAATGAATAATCCAGCAAACTCAACAATTGTATGTGAACCATACCCCGAAAACCACAACAAATGCAGTTTTCGCAGAGACTCTGGTTACAGGACACAAGAAGACTGATAAGGTTTACAATCAGAAAGAATTTGCAGAGACTTGGGACTCTGACTTAATTCTTGTTGAGAAGGACAAATAAACCCTGTATATTTTATATATATAACCACATGAGAAATGTATAAATGTGTATCCAATTTTTCCCTCTTATGATTTTCCTTTTATAGGGTTTGGCCTATGCATTAATTCTGTCTTTTGAACTCCTTTATATTAATGTTTCAGATTTGCGTACTACTGTCTGGTTAACTAAAATCACATGGGTAGCATGTTTGTCACAAATCTGCCAGGCTCTCTCACCAACCAATCACAGCGCACATCATCTCCAGAGCACCATACTCCAGAGTACACACCGTCACCTCATCAGCACAATCAGCACACCAGCTTCATAAGCACACACCTCAACTCACCTCCTTGTCCGGTCTCGTTCCTACGAAGTGGACTCACGTATGCTATTCCTGTTTTTACCCCGCGATTCTGCTACAACGATCTCCATGTCCTTACCTCCTGTGTGCGCTCCAGTGTTTTTCTTCTGTTCTCTACTCCAGCGTCTCCTTCACTGTGTTTCTCCATCATTGTCTCTGTGTGTTTCAAACTTACCGGTGTTACTGAGGTGTGTGCATTCATCAATTGCATTGCATCGATCTCCGCTACTCATCTGTAAGAGAAAAAGACTCTAATATTTACATCATCTACATTATCATCTATTCATTAAACTGTCTGCTTACCTGTCAACTGACTCATTGCTGCAAATAAACGATTATTCTTTCTGATATCATCTGTGAGAGTCTCCTTCCATAACAGAAAATTGGACTATAACAGACACAGCAGTATGAGCGCCAGACCAGGAGATCGTCGATTCACTCCGACGGATTCTCACTCCTGCAACAACAGCCACTACTGCACTACCTGTCACTTTGGAAAAGCCCACTGGTGATTCTTCTATTGGTGAACAATTACATCATCTCCGTCAGGGTACCCTCTCTGTTACTGATTATGCCCTCAAGTTCAGGACCCTTGCAGCCGCCAGCGGATGGAATGAGCGCTCGCTCCTGACCACCTACCAACACCATCGGTCTTGAAAGTTTCATCCAGCTCTCCATACTGTTGGATGGTTGTATGCAATCGTGTCTAGAAGCACACCAGGGTCAGTTACATCCCTCATTCCTTCTTCGACCAGCATCTATCAGCGCCCCAGAACCAGGCTACAAACCCATGCAGGTTCAAACCACCTGGCTATCAGTATCTGAGCGGCAGAGGTGGCTGACCCAGGGCTTGTGTCTCTACTGCAGAGTAAGCGGATATGTCATCACTGCATGCCCCATCCGTCCACCTCGTCCAATGGTGAGTGTGACTAAATCATCCATCGTCAATTAGCATCCACTCACCACTGTAGTTTATGCTCACTGCTAATATATCTAAGAAGCTCTACAGCAAAACTACATCCGTCCTTCCACGTCCCCTGCCGCTTCCAGTTTCTTCTCCGTGGCCAAGAAGGACGGAGGCTTGCGGCCTTGCATTGATTACCGGGCACTTAACAAGATTTTTTTGCAGTTTTGCAATCCACTTCCCCTCGTCCCAACGCCGTTGGAACATCTCTGCAGTGCCTCTATCTTCACCAAGTTGAACCTCCGTAGCGCCTATAACCTCATCCGGATACACGAGGGGGACAAGTGGAAGATAGCGTTTGTGACACCTACTGGTCAATATGAATATTTTGTCATGCCGTATGGACTGGTCAACACCCCCCTCCGTATTCCAGGACTTTATGCATGAGGTGCTCCGGGAGTTTCTCTACTGATTTGTCCTCATCTACATAGACGACATTCTCATCTACTCCCGGAGCTTGGCCGAATATTGCCAGCACGTTGTGTAGGTCCTGAAATGCCTGAAAGAATTCCACCTGTTCCTTAAGGCTAAAAAATGCTCCTTCCACCAGTCCTCAGCGCAGTTCCTTGGGTACAACATCGGTAGTAGAGGTATCCAGATGGACGAGGGGAAGGTGGAAGCTATCAGGAATTGGCCCACTCCTACCGTAATCAAAGAACCACAACATTTTCTGGCCTTCAGCTCTTCTGCATTGTTGGGTCTGGCATATCGCATCTTCCTCTTCACAATACCCAAAAGATTTTCTTTGGGGTTAAGGTCAGGCGAGTTTGCTGGCCAATTAAGAACAGGGATACCATGGTCCTTGAACCAGGTACTGGTTGCTTTGGCACTGTGTACAGGTGCCAAGTCCTGTTGGAAAATGAAATCTGCATCTCCATAAAGTTGGTCTGCAGCAGGAAGCATGAAGTGCTCTAAAACTCCCTGGTATACGGCTACGTTGACCTTGGACCTCAGAAAACACAGTGGACCAACACCAGCAGATGACATAGCACCCCAAACCATCACTGACTGTGGAAACGTTACACTGGACCTCAAGAAACGTGGATTGTGTGCCTCTCCTCTCTTCCTCCAGACTCTGGGACCCTGATTTCCAAAGGAAATGCAAAATTTACTTTAATCAGAGAACAAGCGAGACGCTTCTGACGCTGTCTGTTATTTAAGAGTGGCTTGACACAAGGAATGCAACAGCTGACACCCATGTCTTTCATTCGTCTTTGCGCAGTGGTTCTTGAAGCACTGACTCCAGCTGCTGTCCACTCTTTGTGAATCTCCCCCACATTTTTGAATGGGTTTTGTTTCACAATCTTCTCCAGAGTGCGGTTATCCCTATTGCTTGTACACTTTTTTCTACCACATCTTTTCCTTCCCTTCGCCTCTCTATTAATGTGCTTGGACACAGAGCTCTGTGAACAGCCAGCCTCTTTTGCAATGACCTTTTGTGTCTTGCCCTCCTTGTGCAAGGTGTCAATGGTCGTCTTTTGGACAACTGTCAAGTCAGCAGTCTTCCTCATGATTGTGTAGCCAACAGAACTAGACTGAGAGACCATATAAGGGCCTTTGGAGGTGTTTTGAGTTAATTAGCTGATTAGAGTGTAGCACCAGGTGTCTTCAATATTGATCCTTTTCTTATTATTCTAATTTTCTGGGATACTGAATTTGGGATTTTCCTTAGTTGTCAGTTCATCAGTTGTCAATCATCAAAATTAAAAGATATAAACATTTGAAATATATCAGTCTGTGTGTAATGAATGAATATAATATACAAGTTTCACTTTTTGAATGGAATTAGTGAAATAAATAAACTTTTTGATGATATTCTAATTATATGACCAGCACCTGTATATAGCTGAATGTTATTTTAGAAAGAAAATGTATATGTGAACATTGCTGATTGTACAATTGGACTTTGTGCTTGCAGGACTGGTTAACATGCGCAATTAAATTGTATTTCCCAGGGGAACATGCTGAACAAGAAGTTCAACATGTTTTTAATTAACATTTTCCTACCATTTTCCTATCAGATGAATATTCAAGAAAGTTTGCCAGCATTGTTTTTTTGAGGAATGTCCATGCTTCATACTAGTGTTACATCCCACCTCAGCATTGGAGTGGGAAAACATTAACCATATATTAATAGCAGGACAGACTCACTGTCACTATGTCTGATTCTGTGGCGGATTTTCCTCAATTTATCAGATCTTTGAGTCTCATTAAGCAAAATGAACTCATTTTTTTTGTTTTTCTCCATGTCATTTAGTTAATTTCAGTAGAATATAAATGAAATGTTACACATTAATAGCCAAATACCCCAACTCATAATGCAGCCAAAGCCAAATTATGACAAACAGAATATATTAATATTGCTTGCCTGGGTCTTCAGGCTATGCTGTCTGTTCACCTCTCCTTCCGTCATTTGTACTCTTGTCAAGTCACATCCCTATAGGCTGAAGCTATGCAGTCTTTATCGGAAACAGAAATGATTAGTTCACATGCTGAGACTTTGGGTCTGAGTCAGTCATTCATCAAGACTTATGAAAAAGAACCACCATGACAAAAATTAACATATTTATAAATTGTAAGAAATTTGGGTAAAGCTTTAGATTGCAGCCCGGAAAGTACTGCGTAATTACAACTTATTTACAGCGTAACTTCCAGTAATTATAGTGTACCTATAAAGTAAGTATATGTAAGTATAAAGGAACAATATGTGGGAATAAAGAGGTATCAACCAGGAAAATAACAAATTAGCCTATTTATACTGTAAGTATTTTAGAACTAAGGTTATACTTCTGGACAACAATCTTTTGTTTGGTTTGGTTTGGTTTGAACATACACTGCGCACCTTTTTGTAATAATAGTGTACAAATATATAAAGGTTTTATTTTTTTTAATTTACGGGGTAGGCTACATATCAATGCATATATATATATATATATAAGCAGTCTCCTCACACTCACCTAGTTACTTTCCTAAAATATGGGGGGAGTACTCTGGGTTCGGTCCAAATACCAAGCTCGGAGCCCTCTCCTTCATACAGTATGCCAAATTATTTGTAATTGTGAACATGTGGAGTAGGTTCCCCCTCGGGAAAACCCCCTTGGTCCTGAGCCACCACTGCACAGGTCTCATGTACAGCTGGCTAAAAGATTCACGTTGGACGCAGCTGCCATCAGACCCAACAGTCTCAGACAATCTTTGATAGTTAGTGACTGGCCTAGCTTTATCTTGTTTATGGGTATGAGA
Organism: Zacco platypus; assembly: GCA_038088235.1. Classification (NCBI taxonomy): domain Eukaryota; kingdom Metazoa; phylum Chordata; class Actinopteri; order Cypriniformes; family Xenocyprididae; genus Zacco; species Zacco platypus. The sequence goes on along the minus strand of CM076086.1, from coordinate 21,362,140 downwards.
ATTAAATCGATAGGAGCACATGTGCTGGCATCGTCATTGAGTCCCACACCAGACCTAGAAAAGTGGTTCTCTGTGCTGGAGTAAGCACACTCTTCTTGGCACTCAGCCTTAACCTCAACTCTTTCATACTGGCGAGGACAACATCTCGATGCCGAACAAAGATTGCCAATCGTCAACATACTTTATCATGTGGATACCCCGGAGTCGCAGTGGCACCAGTGCTTCATCCATCGCACACATTATATGGCCCAAGAAAGTTTTTACTTCCTGTTCCATTACCAGAGCCTACTCAGGGGCCCATCGCAGTGGTAAAACCCTGTTGAAATAAGGAGGATGACACCCAAATGGGAATTTGTAGCCTCTTTCTACAGTCTGCAAGACTCATTGTGACACATTTGGAAGTCGCACGCTACCAGAAGGTCTACCAAGGGAACCAGCCTCTCAAGCCCCTGGTGTTCTTCAAGTAGTCAGCTTGGTGCCCTTGGTCCTCTATATCCCTCCTCAGAGGATACAAGCAAGGTCGAGGAACTGACTCAAATGCACTGATGCAATGTCTTGTACCTTGAGGCGTGAGCTCTCTAGAAACCACTGTGCCCCAAAGTACCGAGGGTGGTGAGGTTGGCAGAATGGCCTCCTGAGGGTAAAGAGGAGGAATGGGCACAGTAGAATGGGCACAGTAGACAGGAAAAGCTAGTCTAATTTGCTTTATGGCCGAACGCCCTGTCTCTCAGCCAGCCATGTAATGTTTCACTTAGCCACGGCCTGAGACAAAAAATCCACAAACTCCTTATATACAGGGGATTGAGATGGCAAATCTTCAATTTCCACCAACTAGATGCTAAGCATATCCACTTCCTCAGAGCTGGACAGCTCCAGCACAATAATATACCATTTAATTTCTAAAATTAAATGCACCAAAAGATCAACCAAACAAGTTAATCATAATGAAACGAAGGAAGGGAAGAGCATACAATCAAAAGAGGTTTGTTTGCTCAGTAAAATATCTTATACTTGTGACTGATATAGTGACAGCAATAAATAAGCCAGTTTCACACAGAGTGCTTCCTGAGGCACAAAAGCTAACGCCGATCATTTTGGATGTGCTTTTAAGCTTTCCTGGTTGTGACATCACCCACCCGTGACATTCCGTCTTGCTATTGCGATACCACCTCGCTTTTTTCTTATCATTGTGAAAGACACTCAAAATACACCATTGAATTTGGTCATACATTCCAGTGTTATACATTCAAAACTATTAAGTGTCTAGGTTATAAAATAAAGAAAACAAACAAGATGCGCTGATGTCTCAGTGAAGTCCATTCTGAAATGTATCTGAAAATGAACTGAAACTCAGCAAATACTTGCCCTACAGATATGAGAGATATGTCAACATAATGCTTGGAATGTCTACTTTAAAATCAAATCAAAAACAAACATTCTTTTATTCACACAGTATATAGTTTGGGTGAACTGTATGCATCGCACACGCCCCCGGTCAATGCCACAAAAACACGTTCCTATATCAGATTCACTGATGTGTTTTGAGGATGGTACGTTACTCCGGTAAAGAGGCCCTGGACAGCGAGGAAGAATTCACCTTTTCCTCAGAGGAAGATTGCAACTTGATCAGCAAATTGAACAGCAAATTGATCCTGACAAGGATATAAATTTGGGGTAAGTTGTTTAGTGTAATACAGTTCTTTTTTCTGATAATATAAAACTATGAATTTTCATACTATATTTTGAATAGTTTTGGGTTGCTTTTGTCATCTTATGGAAAATATTGCCTTACAATGTATATTAAATATTTTATTTCACTAATATTTAATATAATATAATATTTATTTCACTAATATATTAATATATTTCACCACTTCATACACCACCATCATGCTAAAATACTGCCTTATGGCTATATGTAGCTTTTTTGCTAATATCTGCTTAGGTGTAAATATGATGTGATTTAGTGCAAATATATTTCAGCCTATGGTAAAATAATGTGATACTGTCTAAACACTAGACATTATATTTTTATACACAAATGTTCAGTTAGGGTCAGCCTATGACAATGCTGATCATGCTAAAATAAGGCCTATAGTGCCTAATATACAGATGCTTGTGAATACAGGTGTAAATGTTTGAAATGCACCAAATAAATGCAATCTATATGGCCCACCAACTAGGGGTGTGACGAGACCCCTATCCCACGAGACGAGACGAGACACGAGATTGGGTTCACAAGACGAGATTTTTATAGTATTTTTAAGAAATCCTCAATAATGAAACGTATGAAGGGAAAATAGTCTTTTATTCAACTGAAAATCATAAAATGCAAAAATGTTGGTGCATTTTGAAATCAACTTGTAATGCATGTCATTTTACTTCTATTTTAATGAATTATTTGCAGTAAAACAACATGCAAACACTGCTAAATGTTTTGCCACAAAATCGACCAATTGTTTTCTGCCCTGTATAATTTCACATGAGAAATCTCACTGAACCTCTTTCTACAGATTGAACATAAATTAAACAGTATAAATAAAATAAACATATAAATAAAAAATTCAAATAACACTTTAAGTGTCACTTTAACTGCAGTACAAAGTTGACCATTTCCCAGTCATACATGTTGTTTGTGTCTTGTGTGTTATTCTTTCGCCGTTTATTATTTCTACTGGAAAACCAAAATGTTTCCACACAAACGATTTGAAAGTGGCGGGGGTATCTTCAATAATAATTTCACCCTCACACTGATAGCACGACGAGACAACTTTTCACCTCGACGAGAAATCTCATCACGTTTTAGTCTCGCGAGATCTCGTGGTACGAGATCTCGTCACACCCCTACCACCAACAGATACTCGCAGTCTATGGCCAATCAATAGATATTTCTCCGTCCGATGGCCCTGAGTCCATACCCATGCCCGTCAGTTTACTTTGGACAATGTATGCTAACTCAAAAGATAACTCAAAAGTCTTGTGAACAACAATTCAGTATGTGTTTTATGGCCTTATTGCAATGACATCCCCCCCCCCCCAAAAAAAAACGTGCTAACCACGCATAATCTTTATTTTCTAAAAATAAATAAATAAGTAAATAAATAAAAATTGTAAAAATCTATTTAGCTCACATTTTACTGTAGCAGAGTTTCTGCCGAATACACCAAAATGACATGTTGGGCAATAGTATAAGTTGAAGCTGAAATAACCACAAATGCCAGAGGTCAAAACATCTCAAGCGCCCCAGAATCAGCCCTGAAGCTGTCAAAAGTCCCCTGGATGATGCATTTTGCATCACTTGGCTGACTTTTGCTGACAAACGTCAATTTCTCAGGCTAGGTATCACGGAGAATGATTAAACATTGTTCATTTACACAGTATACTACCAACATTGTAACCTTACAAAGTTAAAAATCAGTGAACTTACTCTAGGTAATGCAGTTAATGTTAACAAATTAAAGCTTATTGTAAAATGCAACCAGACTAGTCCAGCTACACTACAAATTCTGTCATTTACTCAACCTCAAGTGACCTGTGAACTAACTCTCTCTTACACAAGGCCTAGTATCAATGTCTCAATTCCTGCCTTGAGGATTGCGGTATGTCCCATCAGTCTTATCTGACAGTAACAGGTATTACTTTCGTTAATCTACAGATATCTACACAAACCTTTATTTACTGCAGTGGTTGAAAAGGGGCCCTACCATTAAAAGAGTTTGCAAAAGTGAATTTGATTCTGCAACAGTGACATACTGGAACACCCTTATTCAAATAATGAATATATAGAATAGAATTTCTCCATTTTAATCGAGTGGTTTAATTCACATGTTGTGAGAAGATAGGATCGCTTTATATGATGAACAGATTTAATATATGGTTTAATTCACATAAAAACACATGTAGCACATCACATATATTAATCATGGAAGCTTGTCTTAGTTATCGCAAATCACATACACTTTTGCGTTTTCTTGTTTACTATGTATGTCCATGTACCATGTTGGTCAATGTTTAGATGTAAATAAAAGCCAACATTAAATCTGTTCATCCTAAAGCAATCTCTTCACAATACTTGGATTCAACTGATTGATTCATATGGATTTGTTTTACAATTAAAGTTTGGTTACATGGACTATCAATGGAGGGACAGAAATCTCTCAAGTTTCATTAAAAATATTTTTATTTGTGTTTAGAAGATTAACCAAAGTCTCATGGGCTTGAAAGTGATGACAGTTAGTTAGTTATGACAGAGTAAGTGTTAGTAAGTGAAGACAGAATTATCAATTTTAAGTGAACTATTCCTTTAAGGACATATTATGCTACTGAATAATTTTGATATGATACCCCAAATGTGCTTATTTTAGTAGCTTGGTATGTGAACACGATTTTATTGCATAACTTGCATACAGGTGAGGAATCAGACTGTGATTTTTCGCAAGTACTTCTTTGATATATGCATCAAACCATCTGTGGTCAGAGACTATCCACACCATTACACAACTACCACCAGCTTCAACCATTGATGAGGTGGATCCATGAATTTCTGCTGCTCTAATTATGACCCTACCATCTGAATGTCTCAGCAGAATTTGAGATTCATCAGACAAGGTGACATTTTTCCAATCTTCCACTATCCACTTGGTTGAACACTGTTGACACAAGTGGAACACAACGTGATAACATGGCTATATTCAGAATAGTACTATTTCTATTTATGCAGTTAAGGGGAAATGGGCTGGGATATGTGGGGAGTAGTGTTTGCAGGAAATTGAGAATTTCTGTTTATTACTTTATTTTTTTATTTTTTTATTTTTTTTCAGATGGCATTTGATTTTACTCAGGCAGCATCTCAAATTAGTTTATGTAATATACTGTAATCTAAATTGTATTACACATTATTGTAAGGTGTCCTTGTTGCAGTGTAATTACTCATTTATAAGTAGTAAGTAATAATATTTAACTTAGTGAGAGAGCGCTGTCCTGCTCTGGTGGTGACAAGCGACAAGCAGGCATTGGATTCCTGGTGGACACTCGGGTCACCAACAGTGTAATAACCTTCCAACTCACAACTGATCTTCTAGCAGTCCTCACCATTAACAGCACTATCAAAAACCTATGTCATTTCAACTTAGACTGGTGCATGCTGGAGATTTTAATGCCCACACTGGTGCAGACAGTACTGGGTGGGAAGGAGTGTGGGCAGGTTTGTTCAGGGGGAAATTCTTCATTCATCTTAAGTACAAATGAATTTATTTATAATTGGCCATCTCTAGGTATTGTTGAACAAAGTCTTTATTTTGTTTTTTTGGCACAAAAAGAATTCCTGTCGCTTCATATCAATAAGGTTGAACCACTGTAGTCACATTAACTGTTTTAAATATATCTTTAGTACCTTTCTGGGCTTTTGAAAGTGTAAATTAACTTGCTGGTAACTTGCTTAGGCCTCACTAAGCCATCAGATTTTATCAAAAATATCTTAATTTGTGTTCCAAAGATGAATGAAAGTCTTACGGGTGTGAAGCAACATGAGGGTTAGTAATTAATTACAGAATTTTCATTTTTGGGTGAACTAACCCTTTAACCGAGAAGTCAGACTGAGGATGAAAATTGAATGAAAGGTATATTGGAATCAGGTGAATAATAATAATACTTTTTATTTATATAGTGCCTGTCCAGAGCTCAAGGTCGCTTTATATTAGTTACAACAGGAAAGTGACAAATTAGATTAAAGCAGGAAAACAGAAAACAGGAAACAAAATGCAATAACATACACACAGACACAAAAACAACAACATCATCAAACAACAACATCATCAAAAAAACAAAGCAGTAAGTAATAGCTTACAATTGATAACATTCCGAGAACAGATGGGTTTTGAGTAGTGGTTTAAATTCAGAGATATTGAGACAATGGAGCGATTGAGGTAGAGAATTCCATAATGTTGGTGCAGCAACACTGAATGATCTACACCTCATTGAAGCGAGATGATACCGAGGGATACTGAGAGGGCCAGAATCGGAAGAGCATAACGAGCGAGTTGGCGTATAAGGAAGGAGCAGTTCATAGAGATACCGGGGAGACAGGTTGTGCAGAGATTTAAAAGTGAGTAGGAGAATTTTATATTTGATGCGATAAACAACCAGAAGCCAATGGAGCTTGAACAAAATTGGCGTAATGTGAGCAGAACCCTTAGTGTGGGTAAGCATTCTGACAGCAGAGTTTTGAATATACTGTAGTCTGGGGATGGAGCTGACTGGTAAACCAATGAAAGGGTGTTGCAGTAATTAAGGCATAGATAATGGTTTTGGCATCTTTGATATTAATGAAGCAACGGAGCTGGGCAATATACGGTGTAAGTGCTGATTTGGTAACAGAGTTGATATGGGTCTGAAATGAAAAAGATGGATTGAAAATAACACCCAAGTTTTTAACAGTATTGGATGATTTAATGAGAGTACCTGTCAGACACAGACATGGAACGAAGGTAAGTATAAAGTCTTTTATTTTGCAGACAGCAGATACAGTGGTAACAACAGATGAAGCAGGTGAGTCAAACAGTCTTTGAGGATAATGGTGACTTGGCTTTGTGGATAACAGCAGTATTTCTCTTTGTTGCAGGTGGATAACACTTGACGACCAGGCACGGGTATACAGGACACGGACGAGGAATAGACGAGATGACGGGAACAGATGGGCAGACAGGTAACTGAAGAGCATACAGGTGAGTAGCGACAGGCGAGTCTATTGAAACACTGAACTGGTTGTATTTATGTGGTGCGGGTAATGAGGAACAAGTGCAGGTGCTTAGAATTCCGGTGATTGTGATCGTGTAGGTGGAACTGATGGTGACGAAGTGAGGGGCGTGGTGACTGACTCCATGACAGTACCAGCTATTTCACAGGAAAAGTCATTAGGAATGCTGCTAGTGAGTGACAGGGTTCCAACAATAATGATCTCAGTTTCGTCAATGTTTAATCTAAAAATAGATTAAAAAGAGAGTTTAACCATTCTTTTATTTCATGTTCACAGACAGAGATTCTAGTGGTTTGAGTGGGTAGAGCTGGTTTACAGATGGGTATATTTGAATGTCATCAGCATATAAATGATAATTAAAGCCATGACAGTATAAGATTTGACGCAAATGCTAATAGGAAAATAATGAATAGTAGTGGGTCCAGAACAGATCCCTGGAGGGCACCTTGCTTCAAATGGGTAGTAGTAGGTGATCAAAAGTCCTGCACCGAAATGTAGAACTGTTTGTCAGAAATATAGGAGGAAAACCAAGAAAGAGCAGAACCAGAAATACCTAAATCTGAAAAGTGAGAAATGAGTAGGTCATGGGAAATGGTATCAAAGGCGGAGCTAAGGTCAAATAGGTCTCCATAAAAGTATGGAGAGAGAACCAGAGTCAGCAGAGAGTAGCAAATCATTCAGTACCTTTACAAGTGCAGTTTGAGTACTACGCAATGGTCGAAAACCAGACTGAAGAGGATTGAACAAATTGTGCTCAACTAGAAAAGACTAAAGTTGAAAGGCAACAGTGCTTTCCAGTAACTTGGCAATGAGTAATAAATTTGAAATCGTACAATAATTAGATCAAACTGAGGGATCAAGGTTTTTTTTTTTTTTTTTTTGAGAACTGGGATAACTGCTGCAGTTTTAAGTGGCATGGGGAATGATGCATACGTAAGAGATGTATTGATGAAATGAGAAATAGGTGTAGAAATAAATAGTGGCACAATTTTAGGGAGAGGAGTAGGAGCAGGGTCAAGATGACAGAACGACGAATTAGCTTTCATAATTAACTCAGAGATGGAAGTTGGATTAGTCAATGAAAAGCAAGAGAGAGACTGACCAGAGAGATTGGGCACAAAATTGAGCTTCGTAGCCTCATTAGGAAAACACTGGTGGACGGCATGTGTCTTATCCAGTAATTACTTCATGAAGGAACAGCAAAGATCATCTAAAGCTAATTCATTGTAAGTTGGAGGTTTGGTGAGCTTATTCATCGTATTAAATAATGCTTTTGGCCTATTACTTGATTTGTTGATTGTAGTAGAGACAAAGGTTGATCTAGCCAAGTTCAGAGCAGATTTGTATTTTTGAGATGTTCCAGGAAAGCAAAGTAATGAATAGTAAGGCACTCAAGCCATCTACCAGTAGCCTTTAGGACACAAAGCTCAGGACTGTACCAGGGAGAAGTGTGAGTAGAAGAGACAGATTTGGCCTTAATAGGAGCATGCTCCTGCAAGATCTCAGAAATTATAGAATGATATATCAATAAAATCAGTGATGGAGAAGAGATAGCATAAACATCAGAGAGATCAGAGACAACAATGGAAGTAAAGAATGATGCAATATCAACAGTTTTAAGATTGCAATAAGCTATGATATTCTTAGGACATTTAACATGCACAGGCAAGCAAAGTCTAAAGTCAATAAGTTTATGATCAGAAATGCCAGTGTAGAAGAAGAAATGGAGGAAATATCTACCCCAGTTGTACATATCAGATCAAGGATGTGACCACGCATATGAGTAGAAAAATTAACATGCTGACTTAAATTAAAATGGTCAAAAACTGACAATAATTGATTAGAGTTAGATCAGACAGCATCAACATGAATATTAAAGTCACCAAGCAAAAGAACAGAGTAAGACAAAAGGCTGGTGAGGGTCAACAGTTCACTGAGTTCAGAAAAAAAGTTAGACAATGCCTTAGGAGGACAGTTGAGTAGAATAATTATGAGAGAGTGGCAGCTGATCTTGAACAAGCAGCATCCAGACACGAATACCACATCGTCAATCGTACCCTTTGAGTGGGAAAAAACGAATTGACCAACGACAATATCCAGAAAAATAATGGTACAATCATCTGCTGAAAGCTTGGAATGGTGGAGAGAATTCTTTGAAGAACTGTATAATCCAGCAGCCATATCACCCTGTAGCCAAAGACCTGTACCTGGATGGGAGACCTTCTGGGAAAACTAGGTTGCTGCTGGAAGAGGTGTTAGTGAGGCCAGCAGGGGGTGCTCACCATGTGGTCTGTGGTCCAAACGCCCCAGTATAGTGATGGGGACACTATACTGTCAAAAAACACCATTCTTTGGATGAAACGTTAAACCGAGGTCCTGACTCTAGGTGGTCTTTAAAAATCCCAGGATGTCCTTTGAAAAGAGTAGGGGTGTAACCCCATCCTTAGCCTCTGTCCATCATGGCCTCCTAATCATCCCCATATCCTGATTGGTTTCATCACTCTGTCTCCTCTCCACCAACAAGCTGGTGTGTGGTGGGCTTTCTGGCGCAATATGGCTGCCGTCGGATCATTCAGGTGGATGCTGCATATTGGTGGTGGTTGAGGAGATTCCCCCTTCCATATGTAAAGTGCCCGAGGCGGTGGTGCTGGAGCAACTGAGCAACAGGTGGGACGGAGAGCTCGCTGCCGTGCCCCTGGGACGAGGTGGGGTGGCTGCCGTCCAGGAGGGAGCGGAGGAGTTGCCGCCGTTCGCCGTGGGCCGGAGCCTGCTGCCTGCCGCCATGATGGGGAGGAGCAGGGAATGGTGGACTCGCTGCCGGCTGCCCTCAGCCAGAGGAGCCATCGCCGGCCGCCAGGGGGCGGAGGAGGATCGAGCCGTCCACCGAGCGTCCAGTACCATCGCATGGCACCGCGAGGAAGAGCCTCTCGGCTGGCTGAGGACCGAGCGGCAGTGTGTCTGGGAACCGGACCAAGAATTTTTTTTTCTTTTTTCCTCTCTCCCCTCTCGTCTTTCTCGCTCCTTGTGCTTCCATCTCCTTTTCTCTCGTCTCGTCTGTCCTTGCCCCCAGGTGCTGCGGCCGCCGAGACTGGCCCCAGGGGGAGTAAGTGCAGTCTCGGGAGTACCCCCCGGCCTGCGAGGGGCGATGGGGGTGTGTGGTGAGCAGGGCAGGCGAGAGCCGTGGGGGAACGGCGCGGGGCCGGTGACGCGAGTGATAATGAGCTTCAGCTGCTCGGCGTCTCGTATCTCTCACGAAGGAGCTCCGGAGGCATAAAAGGGGAGCGACTACAGTGAGGGACGAGAGAGGACCAGGCCTGGACTTTATGTTGTGTTTTATTTTGTTTATGTGGGTGGCAGTAGCCGTGAGGAACTTTCAATTTATTGTTTGCTTAGTTGTTTAATTAAAGTTTTGGTTGAACGTTCGCCGGTTCCCGCCTCCTTCTTCCCGTTCTCCTAAGCACCATTGGCTCTAGTCGGACACTGTCTGGGTTTTTTGGGCTGATTCAGGATGTTGAATCGGCGTCTGGCCATCAGACAAGAGAAAGAACTCTGATTGACTGTTCGGTTTTGTGAACGAGTGGAAGCTAGAGAATAACAGTGAGTCAAGGGTACACACAGAAGGCTCTTCTAGTTCTACGTCATATACCTGAGTATTCCTGGCTGAATATTTAATATAAAAAAAAAATAAAGTGAGCCGTGTAGAATATAGAAAGTGATCAGGATGAATGATATTCAAAACAGTAAGCACGTGCTGCTTTGTTTACTGTTTGAGTATCTGCAGCCTGTGCAGTGTTGCTTTTCCATTTGAATGACGAATATAGAAGAATGTATCTGAAGAAATAGATAGTTGTCTGTGTAGTATCAGGGTAACTACTAGGTAGGAACCTTGTGTTGGTGTTTGTGTTATGGGGGGGACCATTAAAGCGATGGGTTCAATGGACATACTGTTGCCATCATTGTGTTGAGCCTCCTATAAAGGTTATTGTGTACCTATAAACCACATAACATGGTGTCAGAAGTAAAGCACTTTATCTAGACGGACGTCTACATAAAACGCAGGACGCCGTCAAGTTTTTCTCTCTCTCTTCGCCGATTACCGAAAGTTTGGGACTAACGCTAAAGCTAGCGAGCTCACGGACGGTGAAATGAATCAGTTTCAAGTTTCTCCACCAGACAAGTTCACATTCAAAGCCGAAGACTGGACTAAGTGGATTAAACGCTTCGACAGATTCCGCATCGCATCTGGATTGGAGACGCAAGCGGACGAAAATCAAGTGAATGCACTGATTTACACAATGGGGGAGGAGGCGGAGGATATATTAGTTTCCCTGCATCTCAGCCCAGAAGAAGCGAGTGAGTACGACACAGTTAAGATGAAGTTGGATGCTCACTTTGTAACACGCAGAAATGTGATCTTCGAGAGGGCAAACTTTAATCAGAGGCAGCAAGAGATGGGTGAGTCGGCTGACAGCTTTCACACAGCGCTGCACTGCCTAGCGGAGCACTGCGGATACGGGGCTCTGCATGACGAAATGGTGAGAGATAGACTTGTTGTGGGTCTGAGAGATAAACGCTTGTCAGAACAGCTACAACTCGATCCTGAACTGACTTTAGAGAAAGCAATTAACAGAGCTCGACAAAGCGAGCAGGTAAAGAAGCAACAAGAAATGTTAAAAATGAACTTTAAAGCAGATATCTCCAACGCTCAGCTTGACAGCATGCATGCGCGGCAGCGCGATAGAGCACGTTCAAAGCAACCCAAGCCGCAACACAAGCAAATAGATAAAACGAAGAAGGAAAGACAGGCTCAATGTGGAAGATGTGGTGATTCAAGATGGCATAGCCTACAACAGTGTCCAGCTAGGGAGGTAATATGTAATAACTGCAGAAAAAAGGGACATTACGCCAGAGTGTGCAAAACTAAAAGAATGTGTGAAATGCATGTAGCTACAGTGGTTGAGGACACTGGTGAGGAAGTTGCATTTCTGGGTTCACTGTCAGTGGACACAAATGGCAGCCCATGGATGACAGACATACACGTGGAGGATCTCAATACACGCTTTAAAATTGACACTGGCGCAGATGTCACCGCTATACCTGAAATGCTGTATAACTAGGGCCAGTTCAGCAGGCTGGAGAAACCAACAAGGATTCTGCTGGGGCCAGGTGGGACTCGTCTGAATGTGAAGGGCAAGTTCACAGCCACTCTCAGTAAGAACAGTAAAAGCACTAAAGAGGAAATATACGTTGTGGAGGGGCTGTGCACACCACTGCTAGGCGGGCTTGCTGCAGTGGCACTGCAGTTGGTTGCCAGAATAAATAACATTAGCCTGGACTCCAAAGAGACAGTGAAAAAGGAGTTCCCAAAGCTTTTCTGTGGATTAGGAAAAATGGAGGGCGAGTACAACATAGTACTGAAACCAGAGGCCCAGCCTTTCTCTCTCTCAACTCCCAGACGCATCTCCCTCCCACTCCTGCCAAAGGTTAGAGAGGAGCTGGACCGTATGGAGCAGCAGGGAGTTATTTCAAAGGTGGAGGGGCCGACTGAATGGTGTGCGCCTATGGTGGTGGTGCCGAAACGCACAGGCAAAGTGAGAATATGCACTGATCTCACAGAGCTGAACAAATCAGTTATGAGAGAGAAGCACCCCCTCCCCTCAGTTGAACACACTCTAGGACAGCTTGCTGGGGCCAAAGTGTTTTCAAAGCTAGACCCCAACGCAGGCTTTTGGCAGATTCCACTGTCCAAGGAGTCATCTCTGCTTACCACTTTCATAACTCCGTTCGGGAGGTATTGTTACAATCGTCTGTGCTTTGGGATCTCGTCAGCACCAGAACACTTCCAGAAGCGCATGTCACGCATCCTGGAGGGCCTGGTCGGTGTTCTCTGTCAGATGGATGATGTGCTCATTTGGGGAGCCACACAGACGGAGCATGATGAGAGACTGTGGAGAGTACTGTCACGACTACAGGAGGCGGGAGTGACGCTCAATGACAAGTGTGAGTTTTCTAAGAACAAGATAAAGTTCCTGGGGCAGGTCATTGAGGCATCAGGTGTCAGCGCTGATCCTGATAAAGTGAGCGCTGTTAAAGCCATGCCAGCACCCAGTAACGTCAGCGAGGTGAGACGCTTCCTGGGGATGACAAACCACCTGGGGAAGTTCCTGCCTCATTTGGCTGAGAGAACACGACCACTCAGAGACCTGCTGAAAAAGTCCAGTATGTGGGCCTGGGTGCCGCAACAACAGCAGGCCTTCGAGAATATCAAAGCAGAACTGACGACACCCCCAGGGCTTGCTTTGTATGACCCTAACGCTGAAACGCTAGTCTCCGCTGACTCTTCTTCATATGGGATGGGCGCCGTTCTTCTCCAGCGGCAAACAGACACAGAGTGGAAACCTGTGGCGTATGCCTCGAGAGCCCTCAGCAACACTGAGCAGCGTTACGCCCAGATTGAGAAGGAGGCGCTAGCATCAACATGGGCCTGCGAGAGGTTCGCAGAGTTCCTCATTGGGAAGAGTTTTCACATTGAAACCGACCACAAGCCCCTGATTCCTCTACTAGGCTCAAAGAGCTTAGATGAACTTCCTCCACGCATACAGCGTCTGCGCATGCGATTAATGCGGTTTGCCTACACCATATCACATGTGGCTGGCAAAGACATTGCAACTGCGGATGTGCTGTCCCGAGCTCCTGTCAGTCACACTGCAGAAGGATTGCAGGAGGAGGAAATCAACCTCTATGTTGACTCCGTCGTAGCGAATCTCCCAGCTACAGAAAAGAGGTTAAGGGAAATTCAGAGACACCAGGACGACGACCCCACACTCCAGCACTTAAAGAAATTCTGTGTCGAAGGATGGCCAGATACATTTTCTATTAACAAAGTGTTCCAGCCGTATCTGCCATTTTCAGGTGTGCTCACAATTCAAGATGGTTTACTATTGTATGGCAGCAGGATAGTCATCCCAGCATCACTCAGGGCAGACATCCTGTCCAAGCTGCACGAGGGCCATCTAGGAATAACAAAATGCAGAGAGCGAGCTAAGCATTCAGTGTGGTGGCCAGGGCTCAGCAGAGAGCTGACAAACATGATAGAGAAATGTGATGTGTGTAGCCGAGAGAGAGTAAATTTCAAAGAAACGATGATGCCTACTGAGTTCCCGCCAAGACCATGGTCCACTGTAGGAGCAGATTTGTTCCACATAGACAACAGACAATACCTGGTCATTGTGGACTATTTCTCCAGATATTTTGAAGTAGCCAAACTGACATCCACCACATCTGGAGCTATAGTTGATCACTTCAAGTCTATTTTTGCACGTCACGGTATACCTGAAGTGGTCCGCTCAGACAACGGCCCACAGTTTGCCTCTGAGATCTTCAGACAGTTTGCACAGGATTGGGGCTTTAGTCATGTGACATCCAGTCCCCATTTCCCACAGAGCAACGGGGAGGCAGAGCGTGCTGTGAGGACAGTCAAAAGTCTCCTCAAGAAATCCAGCGACCCTTATCTTGCCCTGATGGCTTATCGTGCTGCTCCCCTGGCGAACGGATACAGTCCCACTGAGCTTCTAATGGGAAGGAAAATAAGAACGCCAGTTCCTGTCATTCCATCCAAGCTTAACCCAGGGTGCGCAGACATGGACAACCTGAAAAGGACAGAACTAAGGTACAGACAAAAACTGCAACAGAATTATGACCGAAGACACAGAGCACGCGACTTGCCATACCTTCACCCTGGTGATCATGTGTGGGTCAAAGATACAGAGGACAGAGGCACTGTGGTGTCTACTGCCGGGACACCAAGGTCATACATCATTGAGACGCCTGGGGGCACTCTGCGAAGAAACAGATACCATCTTTCGCCAACCCCTGTGGCTCCTGGAGAACCTGCCAACTCAACTGAGCCGGCACCAGAGGGCACGGTTCCTGACGCCACACACACTCCTGCCACACCAGGAGCACAGAGTGTAGCCAGTCGGCAGACTCCAGCGTGTGAGAGACGTTTCCCAGCCCGAATAAGGAATCCCCCGTCTTACTTGAAAGACTTTGTTCGTTCTTAGGAATGGCACCTGAGTTATGGGGGGAGGGCAAGAAGTAGTTGATTGTCGCCAATTTATGTTGTTGATTAAGTGTTTACAGAAGCACATGTTCAGAGTGCATCATAGCTGAACAGTATGGTAAAAGCTGAGAATCATAATTGTGCGTTGTTACTGTTACTGATCTTGATCACATTTAATGATTATATTTAATCATTTGATATATATTGCAGTATAAGAAGTAATCGAAAGAGCCTTCTGTTACAGTTTAGAAATGCTCTTAATGTTATTCTTCCATCTGCTCAAGATTATCCTTTGTTTAGAAAGGGGGATGTAGTATCAGGGTAACTACTAGGTAGGAACCTTGTGTTGGTGTTTGTGTTATGGGGGGGACCATTAAAGCGATGGGTTCAATGGACATACTGTTGCCATCATTGTGTTGAGCCTCCTATAAAGGTTATTGTGTACCTATAAACCACATAACAGTCTGTTTTACACGCAGGCTCAGAACGCTGGTGCTAGCTGACAGTAGGATGTAGTCCTCTTGGTGTGTTCAAGTGCAGCCTTTTTCCCCCATTGCAGGTGACGCGAGGCGACAACACGGTCGGCTTTCATCAAAGCTAGTTCGTTGCCGCCAGTTTAGCGTGTCCTGGGCTTAAGTATTTAAAATTGGTCCAATCAAAGGAAATGGTCCTGTGTGTCGAGTTTAGCCTTAAGCTGAGTTAACAGTCTCAGAGAACATTGTTATGTCGTCATTTCTATTTAGAACTTTCTCATTGTAATTCATAACCAGTCGTTTATGATTGTCTTTTTACAAACTGTGCACGTTTTATGTAAAGATAACATGGTAACTACATTAAGGTTACCTTTGTAGAGGGTTTATAAAGGTGTTGGTGAATAATAAGTAATTTACAAATGTATTTTAAATAGTTTTTGAACAGTTATAACTGCATAAATAAGAATAGTGACTTTAACACAATACCTGCCAAATAGTTGTTTATAGCCCGCACAGAAAAGAGGGGTGGGGTGAAGTAGCTTATTATCATTTAAAGTGCCATGCACCAAAACAGGTCGCTGTGCACAGAGCTGTTTTTTACAAGGTAAAAGGTTAAAATTGTTTTACACAACCATTTAAATTTTTTTTTTTTACCAAAGAATGTTATATACTTTTCAGGAATACCCTAAAGAATCATAATAACTTGTGGAAAATGGGCACCCGATGTCCCCTTTAACTAGAATAATGCTAGCACTATGAGAAGCTGGATAATGCTCCTGTTGAATAGGATGTCTGTATCAAACAGCTGGTGCAGACAGCATGCTTCACCCTGCGGATAAGACACTAAATCCTCAGCTGAGCAATGGGCTGTGTCACACTAATTTGTGTAACTTCTGCTGCTGTCTGTGCTCTTTTGACATAAATGCATGCAAATCACTTTAAGAGTAAATGGAAGTGTAAAACTTGGCACACAGAGGCTGTAGACATATACATAAGTGGTTGTAACCTAGTTAATGAAAATGTTATGAAAACGCTATTTCTGCACTCTGAATGTTAAAATTTTTCAGTTTAAAATATTTTAAGAATGTTTTTTTTTGGGGGGGGGGGTATACGAACATCAGGGAAGATTTCATTTTTATCATTTTGCAAACATTATAAGAAATAGTGGCATCCGTCACGAGTCCTTATTAAGCAGCAGCTGCTGATTGAACGACAATGGCGACCAAAAGTAAACTGTCAACTGCCATAACGCAAAAATCACTGAGCAACACCAAAGAGGACGAATTAATGGATCATTTAATCATTTGACATAGTAAAAAAAAATATATATATATGGTAACACTTAGGGTTGTTAACACAATAAGGTTCATTAGTTAACAACATTAGTTAACATGAACTAATAATGAACTGCACTTATACAGCATTTATTCATCTTTGTTCATGTTAATTTCAACATTTAGTAATACATTATTAAAATCTTGTTAACATTAGTTAATGAACTGTGAACTAACATGAACAAACAATGAACAACTGTATTTTCATTAACTAACATTAACGAAGATTAGTAAATACAGTAACAAATGTATAGCTCATGGTTAGTTCATGTTAGTTAATATATTAATGAATGTTTAACTAATGAACCTTATTGTAGTGTTTCCAAAATTACATTTAAATAAAAGCAAGAGAATGGTTACTTTTGGCAAGAAATGACATACAGATACCACAAATGGCTACATAATCATAAAACATAACATTTACTTATCTAATCTGTTTTAACGTATTATCGGCTACGGCAAATCAATTACTCTCCCGTACTAGACAGTTACAGTAAAACGTCAAGAAGTAGCAGTTAAATTCACGCATGAGTAACAGAACACCAGAACACTATTGCCACTGTATCAGCAACTGTTGCTTAAAATCCCTAATAAGCAGAGAAACACATTCGACAGCACTAGCAAACTTCATTCATTTTGTTTACCCATCAATTCCATTCTCACACGTTACGTCATTACATCAATTCAAAATAATAATCAACAATGTGCAATTCATGTGTCACCGAGACGAACTCCGTGGTTCCCTTCCCTGGCCGCCGGAGGGCGCCATCTCCTGACTACTGACTTTGTTCCACATGATCTTGCACTACATTCCCCATAAGCCCCGTACCTAGGACCTGATTACGTGCCAGCTGCACGTCATTTATCTGGACTATTTAGTAGCTCTCACTCAGTTCCACTTCGCGAGGTCTTGTTTACCGTTGGTACAATTCTAAGCATTATATCCTGTATACTATTACCTGTTGCCTACTTTGCCTGTAATTCGTTTATGAACCTTTGCTGCCTGCCCTTGTGCTTTGACTGCCTGGATTCCCGTTTCTGATTGATACCCGCCTGCCCTGAACTTCGCCTGTCTTACTACTACGATTCTGTCTCCCCTCTGACATTTATTATCATTGGTGATTTGACCCCTGCCTGTTTGTTTACGCTACTATCTAATAAAGCTTGCAAATGGATCGAAACCCGAGTGACGACTCATCACAGAAGACCTCGCCTTCACCCGATCCAGCGGCTTTCACTCAGCTTTGTGCTACCATGTCTGCCCAGGCAAGCCAACTAGCTGCTCATCAACATCAACTTAATCGGCTTACAGCTCTCACAGAGGAGTTAGTCAAGGAGCTTCAGTCCATGCACGCCACGCCGACCCAACCCACAGCGCCAACGCCACCGGCAGCCGCCGTTTCACAGACGGGCGACACACCATCACCGGTGAGTCCTCGTTTATGTTTTCCTGAGCGGTTCGACGGTGACCCACTCAAGTGTAAAGGTTTCAGTCTGCAGTGTTCAATGTATCTAGCCCAACAACCGACGCTATACCCCTCTGAGGCCAGTAAAATTTCCTTCGTTTGTTCATTATTTACCGGAAGGGCTTTAGAATGGATTACTGCCGTTTGGCGCGATGATGGTTCTGCTTTCTCCACCTATGACTCTTTCATACAGAGGTTTAAGGAAGTTTTTGATCATCCCCACGAAGGGAGAGGGGCTGTTGAGCGTTTGTTAGAGCTCACTCAGGGGCGTCGCACGGCAGCGGAATATGCTCTTACGTTTCGCACGCTAGCTGCTCAAACCACCATGGTGGATGACACACTAAAGACCGTGTTTCGGAGAGGACTGAACTCTGAGCTTCAATCAGAGCTAGCGTGTCGGGACGAAGGAAAGAGCTTGGATCAATTTATCGAACTTACCATCCACCTTGATAATTTAATTCGTTCCCGGAGAAGTACACTACGCAGCACAGTGAGAACCACCTCCCCAGCGCAAGAGAAGGAACCCGAGCCCATGCAGGTGAACCAATGCCGGTTATCATCAGAGGAACGTAATCGGAGGATATCTCAGCGACTATGCTTGTACTGTGGTCAGCCCGGTCACTTTCGCCTGTCCTGCCCATCTCGTCCTGCTCCTGAGCGCCAACCAGTGGTGAGTCTCTCTATTGATACTTTGAATCCTGAAATGTGCATCAGTGTCCCCGTAATACTGAAGTTTAATGAGCAATGCATCTCTACTCGGGCCTTGTTAGATTCTGGAGCCGCTGGGAATTTCATATCCCAGGGGTTTGCAGCAAGACACAATATTACCCTTATTGATTTTCCCTTTTCTCTCACAGTGGAGGCGATAGATGGGAGACCACTCGGCTCGGGATCAGTCTCAGCCGTTACTGAGAAATTAATGATGCAGACGGGCATCTTTCATAATGAGACGATCCAATTTTATGTTCTCCCCACTCCTACCGTGACCGTCATTTTAGGTTTGCCCTGGCTTCGTAGACACAACCCAATTATCTCCTGGAGAGACGGCCAGATTGCTCACTGGGACAGTAATTGTTATGGAACTTGTATCTCTGCTGATCTTTCTATGCCCCTCAGGAACATTTCATTGACTGAGTCGCTCTCTGAAGAGACCTTCCCAGAGGTGTACAGAGACCTGGCCGAAGCCTTCAGTAAGGCCAACGCATCCAAATTACCACCTCACCGCCCTTATGACTGCGCCATCGACCTGCTACCCGGCACCACACCACCCAAAGGTCGTATATTTCCCTTATCTCAACCTGAGTCAGACGCTATGAAGAAGTACATTGATGAGGAACTTGCTAAAGGATTTATAAGGCCCTCAACCTCTCCGGCATCAGCTGGGTTCTTCTTCGTTCACAAGAAGGATGGTGGACTGAGGCCATGTATAGACTATAGGGGGCTAAATGAGATAACTGTCAAATATCGCTACCCGCTACCACTGGTTCCTGCAGCGTTAGAACAGCTCCGCACAGCCAAATTCTTCACTAAGTTAGATCTTCGATGTGCGTATAACCTTATTCGCATCAGGGAGGGTGACGAATGGAAGACGGCCTTTTCGACCACCTCTGGACACTATGAATATTTGGTTATGCCGTTCGGGCTGGTCAACAGTCCTTCTGTCTTCCAAGCTTTTGTTAACGACATCTTCCGTGACATGCTCAATCAATCTGTCATTGTATATATCGATGATATTCTGATTTACTCCGAGACCTACAGCGAACATATTAGCCACGTCAGAACAGTCCTACAACGCTTAATTGATCATCAGCTCTTTGTTAAACTCGAGAAATGTGAGTTCCATCAGACGTCCGTGGCCTTCCTAGGTTACATTATCAGCCCCGATGGCATTACCATGGACGAGGGGAAGGTAACCGCCGTTCTCAATTGGCCTCGACCTAACACGCTAAAGGAACTTCAACGCTTCTTAGGGTTCGCTAACTTTTATCGACGGTTCATTCGTAATTTTAGCTCAGTAGCCAATCCGTTAACGTCCATGGTAAGGAAGGGCAACTATCGTCTAACCTGGTCCTCCGAAGCTCTCCAGGCCTTCCATCAGTTAAAGGAACGCTTCTCCTCAGCCCCCATCCTCAGACATCCTAACCCCGACCTTCCTTTTGTGGTAGAGGTGGACGCCTCCAATTCTGGTATTGGGGCCATCCTCTCGCAGCGGCAGGGCGAACCACCCAAACTTTACCCATGTGCTTATCATTCACGGAAACTAACCGGCGCTGAGAGGAATTATGATGTAGGGGACAGAGAGCTACTGGCCATGAAGGCGGCCTTCGAGGAGTGGCGCCATTGGCTAGAGGGAGCCAAACACCCATTCACGGTTCTTACTGACCATAGAAACCTTGAATACCTGAAAACCGCCAAAAGACTGAACCCAAGGCAGGCCAGGTGGTCCCTTTTTTTTTCCCGTTTTCAATTCACCGTAACGTATCGCCCAGGGTCTAAGAATGCCAAGGCTGACGCTCTCTCCCGACAATCAGAGACTCACGAAACTCCTCCAACCCTAGAAACCGTGATTTCTCCCAGACTGGTCGTTTCTCCCATCCAGTGGGATATTAGTACAGAGATAGAACAACACAATGCTCAGAATTCTATCCCCACTGACTGCCCGCCCGACAAAGTTTATGCCCCTGAACCATTCCGAAGTCGTCTAATTGAACAAATTCATTGTCATCCTTCCTCCGGTCATCCAGGCATAACAGCCACAATTCACCTCGTTCAGAACAGGTTTTGGTGGTCTACCTTGAATACTGATGTTACCCAGTTTGTAAAGCGTTGTGAACACTGTAATAGGCATAAGGCCTCCCATCAAGCGCCAGCTGGACTTTTACAACCTCTACCCATACCCCAACGCCCCTGGTCACACATAGCCATTGATTTCATAACTGATCTCCCACTCTCTAATCAATGTACTACTATACTAACTATCATCGACAGGTTCTCCAAGGCCATCCGCCTTCTGCCTCTACCCAAGTTGCCCACTGCCCTTCAGACGGCCGAGCACCTCTGCAATTGGGTGTTTCGTATCTATGGACTCCCTGATGACATTCTGTCAGACAGAGGGCCCCAATTCACGTCTCACCTCTGGAATGCACTGTTCCAGTCCTTGAACATTAATGTGAGCCTTACGTCAGGGTATCATCCCCAGTCAAATGGGCAAGTGGAGAGGATGAACCAGGAACTCACACGCTTTTTACGCACCTACTGTAGCCAGCATCAGGAGGATTGGGCCCGTTATGTCATGTGGGCCGAATATGCCCAGAATTCCCTCCGGAAGGAAGCGACCGGACTAACCCCTTTCCAGTGTGTCCTAGGCTACCAGCCTCCTCTCTTCCCCTGGTCAGGGGAGCCTACGAACGTCCCCGCAGTCAACGACTGGCTCCGACGCAGCGAAGACGTATGGAATCTGGCGCACACACACCTACAACGAGCCATAAGACGCCAGAAGGAACAGGCCGACCGTCACCGCAGGACTACTCCAGAGTATCGACCAGGACAATGGGTATGGCTTTCAACACGAGACCTCCGACTCCGACTTCCCTGCAGAAAGCTCAGTCCTAGGTATGTGGGTCCCTTTCAAATTACACGTCAGATAACTCCTGTATCGTTCCGTCTTGATCTACCTAACCACTTTCGCATTTCTCCCACCTTTCATGTGTCCCTGTTAAAGCCCGCCGACGGCCCCAGTGAGGAGGGGGAGGAGAGGTCCGGTGACGAGGGTCCTCCGCCCATAATAATCGGAGGCGAGGAGGCGTATCAGGTGCACGAACTCCTAGATTCGAGACGCCGAGGGAGAACACTGCAGTATCTGGTCGACTGGGAGGGGTATGGTCCTGAAGAACGATCATGGGTCAACGCCAGTGACATCTTGGACCCCAACTTGGTGGAGGATTTCCATCGGACACACCCTGAAAGACCAGCCCCTCGACCACGCGGTAGACCTCGGCGTCAAAGGCCTCCTCGCGCCAGGAGGCGCTCGCAGGGGGAGGGCTCTGTCACCGAGACGAACTCCGTGGTTCCCTTCCCTGGCCGCCGGAGGGCGCCATCTCCTGACTACTGACTTTGTTCCACATGATCTTGCACTACATTCCCCATAAGCCCCGTACCTAGGACCTGATTACGTGCCAGCTGCACGTCATTTATCTGGACTATTTAGTAGCTCTCACTCAGTTCCACTTCGCGAGGTCTTGTTTACCGTTGGTACAATTCTAAGCATTATATCCTGTATACTATTACCTGTTGCCTACTTTGCCTGTAATTCGTTTATGAACCTTTGCTGCCTGCCCTTGTGCTTTGACTGCCTGGATTCCCGTTTCTGATTGATACCCGCCTGCCCTGAACTTCGCCTGTCTTACTACTACGATTTTGTCTCCCCTCTGACATTTATTATCATTGGTGATTTGACCCCTGCCTGTTTGTTTACGCTACTATCTAATAAAGCTTGCAAATGGATCGAAACCCGAGTGACGACTCATCACATCATGCATGAACACAACATTTTCTCCTTTTTTAAAAGAAGATAATAGAACATCAGTAACAATCATTTAACCAACTAGGCTTTCTGAACATCACGTTCAGGTCTAGGGGAATGAGTCATTTGGTGTACATGGAGATGCAGTGAGATGGGAAGAATTCCATGTCTTTCTATCACTAAGAATGTATGTACCCACCCCAAGTCTTTTGTCAACCATGAAAGTAAACATTCTGTGTCCCTTAGGGACATGCAAGGGGTTCCATACCCTCACTTTTTCCCCCTCAAGCACCCCGCCTAGCATCAGTGTGCTTTTTCATTTTGAGTTGTAGCCACGTAACCCTTTGGCAACCAGTTATGTCACTTGGTGGGTATATAGGAGCAGATGGCATACGGTGTTTATCTGTGTTTAGTGTGTGATGATGTTTCTGTGTCTGTCACTACTTTTTCAGGTCAGGTAGCTTATTTCTCTAGTGAAACTTGGCAACACTGCTCACATGTTTGCTGCCTAGTAACTTAACTAATTAGCTAGCAGTAAAGTAAACTTTACTTTTATAACATGGTTTTGTGTATAGGGATCACACTGTCAGCAGTTCCATTTGATTCTTGAAAATCTCTAACAATTTATTGGATTGATAATATCTTACCAATACCCAGAGGCATTTTAGCTACTGCAGACAGGTCAAATTCCATCACCAGACCACCAGTTCTGGTCTTAAGGTTTCATATATTTTGCTATATATTATATAATGTAGGGACATGTATAAATGTTTAATTTAAAAAAAGGAAGAAAATTAAACAGAAGAACTGAACACAAGCAATGTCTTAGACTGTATTTTGGTTTGTGGAGGAGAGAACCTTGAAAACAGAATATTTTGGCACGAAAGACATTCATTTATAAAACTGCAATCCATCTGACTGATAGACAGATGTGCAGAAAAGGTGACTGCAGATATGGCATCCTCAATCTTCATCAATCCAACAGAGCTACTTTTACTTGTCATCATCCTCATTATTGCTGAGAGAAAAGTCCACTGAGAGAAATGAATTGCTTCTTCAGGTCAAAAGCAAAATGTAATTCCAGTCACAATGTGTTAAATTCATTGGTCCATTCTAAGGAAACGGTGCTGTTTGTGCCAGAAATTTTAAACTTTCTTAAAGTTCTCAAAGGCTCAGGTACCTGTAAGAGTTATATTTAGTTTAATTGTCTTTTCACAAAGCAGGGCAACAACTCACTGCATGATGGAGCATATCGAATGCATTTAGAATGCCCCTAAAATTCAAGATATCTGGGCAAAAATGCCAATGTATGAGTTTTTTTCTCATATTTATACCATGATACTGTTAAGCAATATCACGAGTGCTGTTTTTGTCCCGGATAGCACAAGTACAAATGTGATTTTGATTTTATACAACAGTTCAATAAATTAGAAGTTAATATTGTATTATATTTTAGGCACAATTTTTTTCGCTGCTGCGTCGTTTTGAGTGAATCAATTGGGTGAACCAATGATTCAATGGCTCATTCAATTGAATTTTGCTTGCTTCATTCAATGAATGAATGAATAAAATGAATGCCTCAATGATTTTAGACATTTACCACCACCTACTGGCAGTTTTGTTTCTTATTTAGAGGATCATTTCATTAAAAAATACATTTTATATTTAAAAAAAACTCCTAAGGTAATGTTACGTGTATGTCTGTTCTGGGCTTCCTTTTCCACATGTCCTCTTTGTTGGGTTTTTTTCCCCGCCACTTGTTTAGTCATTATTGTTTGATTCATGTCAGGTGTGTATGATTAATTATTTGTGTTTGCTCCTCTGTGTTCCTGTTTTTTAAGCCCTCAGTTTCTCTCTTGTCCTTGTCTTGCGGGAACATTGTAGAATCCCTGGCAATATTCAAAAGACAGCTGAAAACTCATCTCTTTCGCAAGCACTTAGCCCCATCATTAAAAAACATCCTATCCTTTCTTTTTCCTCCCTATGCTAGCTTATGCTACTCCGAGCAATGTCTGAAACTTGCCTCTTTATGATGAAACGCTTGTTTGTTTTCCTCATTTGTACGTCGATTTGGATAAATGAATAAATGTAAATGTAAATTTAAATTTAAATTGCTGTATGGTGGTATTGTGTATTCTCGTTCTCCTGATTTTCAAGTAAAGTTATATGTTCCTGACTTCCTTGTCATGCGCTTCTTTCTTGGACACGTACCGTTCAGTTCTTCACATAAAAATAAAGTTATCATTTACTCACCCTCATGGCCGTTGAAGCCTAATGTAATAAATGTGAAATAAAGTATATGTTGAAGCAAGCTAAACTTTTTGTAACTTCTATTTGATGCTTTCTTATTTAACACAATAACGGCTTTAAATTATTGTTAGTGGGTAATTTCTCAGCCAAATTTGACAGTGTGACATTAATTAGAGATTAGAGAATTCTGAAAACAGAAGGTGGTTGTCAGGGATCTATGAAGTCAGACTCAAATGCAGGATGAGTGTAACAGGTTTGCTTAAACAAGACAATAGACAAGAAAAGATGAGGAGGTGAACTGTCCAAATAGTAGGCAGGAATGAGGCACAATGACGGGCAGGCTGAGAGAGAGCGCCACCGCTGAGTCCAACCCTGGATGACAGTAGGTTAGAAAGCAGAGATGGTAAGGCAGTGCAAGACTCTGAGAAACAGAGTAGCCCAGGCAGGAACACACAGGTCAGGAGTATATACACTCATGGTCTCACAGGTACTATGCAGGTCTTGCTGCTAGGCAGACAGAGAGAGCAGCCAGGGAAGCTCAGCTTGCTGGACAGGACTGGACTAGACAAGACAAAGAGTAACAGCAATCATGACACAAGGCAGACTGCAGAGTAAAATGCTTAATAGCTAGAAAACCTAAAACTAAAAGTAGTAACCTAAAAGAGTAAACTAAAAGAACTAAAGCAGGGAATAAACTAGTACATGTAAAAGCAAAATGCAAGACTAATTAAAAGAAAAAAAAATCTAAATACTTAAGTAAACTGAAAACATCAGAAATAACCGAGAAAACACAGGGATAATACTTAACAGTAAGGATACTGTAACTTGTAACTGTAAACGAAGGACGCTTTACTACTTCAAAATCAGTACAAGGTAGCACGAAAGTACAATGTATAAAGAATAACAAACTAGCAAAACATGAGCGAAAGAGCACATTATAAAGGGAGCGAAGAACATGAGGAATAGGTGACAACACTCAGACTAATGAGAACTATTCAACGACTAAACAAGAGAGCGAGGTAATTGGAAACAAGGAGGCGGGAACGAAAAAGCACATGACCAAAACAAACACAGACGGAGCCATGTGCTCAATCACAACACAAACAAAGACACATTTAACAAAAACCCTGACAATGGTCTGGTGGAAGCTAGTTATTACTTTATAACGTTATGATGTGATATTTTTGTAACCCAAAACTTCAGAAGGCCGTTATTAATCCCCGGAAGCTATGTAGAGGATATTTATGATGAATGGATGCACTTTTTTGAGCTTCAAACAGGTTGGTTTCCGTGCACTGACATTATAAAAATTGGGAGCATTCGGGTGATTATTAATATAACTCTGATTGTATCCATCTGAAAGAAGAAAGTGATATACGCCTTGGATGGCTTGAGGGTGAGTAAATCATGGGGTGATTTTCATTTTAAAATTATCCTTTAATATGAATAACTTTGTCAAAGTAAAAAATAGTTAATTTAAATCCAAAGTAAATACAGTTGGGTTGTCAAAAGACCGTATTGCTTTAATGTTTTAAACGTTGATTCTCCTCAATTAAAAACTTAACGTAAGTTTTAACAACATATCCTTTATTTGAAATGTTAATGCAAAGATTAAGGTAATTTTATTTGTCAGTTATTTAATATCAATTATTACTGTTCATGTACTGAAACTTGTACTTGCTATTACACATTTAGGTTAATAATATCAATATTCTGAGTATAGGCAATGAATTAATTCTCCCTCAGCTTGCTATTGCTAATTTCACTGACCAAAAACCTCACTCCATTTTTACTGCAAGTAGAGCGACAAAGCCCTGCCACTCATCTATAACTCACTTTACAATCACTGTCTGCTTCTTAAAGGGACAGTTCATCCAAGTTCATATATATATATATATATATATATATATATATATATATATATATGTGTGTGTGTGTGTGTGTGTGTGTGTGTGTGTCAACTTTCTTAGTTTAGTCATTTTTCCTTAGTTTCCTTACAATTCATATAATTCTAATTCCTTCAACAATCTTCCATGATTGTTCTTTACGGTCAAGGTGAAATTCCTTGGCTGGTGCCCCATAATATAAGAAGGAATCATCTGACACTCTCACACTCACCTTAGGTGACGTGACCAAAAACTCAATATTAATACTAAATATCAATTTTAATATTTAAGACCATAAATCACTAAAACGGCAAACCGTGCATGTTTTTATACTACCCTAGAGCTCCTGCCATCAGATTCAAGCAACAGCTATGTAGCTTGCTTGTGGTAATGACGAAAACAATTTTTAGAACAGCAGCGAAAATGTCTCAGTTTTATTGAAATTGGTGCTTTGCAGTGACAAGACATTTCAACACATTTAGGGAAAACATCAGGTATAGTTTTGCTTTTGCCGCAGAGATTTGATGTCCTATAAATGTGTTAAATTTATGATAATCTGTGCAGCTTTCAGTTAACAATATTGTTGAATTTATTAATAACTAAACATGAATGAATGAGAAAGTAAAGAGCTGGATATATCAGCTTCTGACAGGATGTTTTCTGTGTGTACGCTCCGATCGGAACACGGACAAGCATAGTAGCCTTTGTCTTGTGCACCTAAACTGTCATATACACAGAAATGTCGAAATGTCATGATGTTGAGTATTCCCGTAAACACAGTCGATGTAAGCACTGTGTGAATTGTTCATCACTCACTCACACACACACGAAGAGGATGTATGCTCCTCAGTCCTTTACTTAATTATTGTTTGTTGCATATTTGTTTGCATTAAAAAAAGGCTCTTTGGTCAAAAAAGGTTCTTGACCTCTGCCTTACCAAATCTTATATTGTCTTTGCTGTGTGCTCAGGGTGATTGTCCTGTTGGAAGGTGAACCTTTGGCCCAGTCGGAAATCCTGAGCAATTTGTATCAGGATGTCATTAAGGATATTGCTCTATTTTGTTGCATTAAGCTTTCCTTCTACCATGTCCTCCAGTCCCTGTTGCTGAAAATTTCAAGGAAGCTTTCATGGTTCATGCACTGAAAAAGTTGCTTTCATTTGGCTACTCTGCCATAAAGCCCAAATCAATAGAGTGTTGGGTTCTTGGTCGCTTCTCTCACCAAGGCCCTTCTCCATCTATTGCTTGGTTTGCCCAGGCGGCAAGCTCTATAAAGAGTCCTGGTTAATAAAAACTTCTTCCATTTAAGAATGATGGAGGCCACTACTCTTAGCTACCTTCAAATTGCTTTTTTCAAGCCTTCAGCTGTTCTGTGCCTCAATGCACAGCAGGCAGTTCTTTTGACTTTATGGTTTGATTTAAAAGGTGTGTCTTTCCAAATCATGCACACTTGTCCTCATTTTCTTTTGATTGTCATCTGATTTTAGATATTGGTACCCATATGGCTATTGCTGGATATTTTCATTTGATTTGATGGTTTAGCACTACTTAATCATTGTTTCAAGGATTAATAAAAGAATCCCTCACTTTGGAGAAAAAAAAACGCATTTTTGCGATTTTGATTTGATTGGAAATAGAACTTGGTAGTACCTGTAAAGGCTGAAACGACATGTTTCCATCTAAAATAATTACTGTACAAATAGATTTTAGTAAGCCACTTATAGGTTGGTTTCCTCAAAGTTTCCAAAACATTGCAAGATGTTCATCTTAACCAGCCCAACACAGCAAAACTGGTGAATCTGGTGAAAGAAAAATGGCAGATTGGGCCAGAGTTTGGGAAATCTCTTTGAAAGCTACTTAAAAAAGCTATTACCTTAGCAATTCTTTTGTTAGTGGTTCATAAATTACGCACTTCACCTTTAAGTGGGGGATTATATGCATGAGAAAATAGTCTAAAAATCTAAAAAATTAAGTAAATCTTATAACCTTCTGCAAGCATTTGGGATTATCCTAATTGAATTCTTTCTTTTTCACAAATCTCATTGTTATGCATGAGCTGAAATTTAGCATTTAATAAGCCTTTTTAAGTCTTCTAAGACAAAAAGGGAAATCATGAAATAAGGTTTTTTTGTTTGTTTTTTAATGGTAAAACAATATTATCCCACAAGCACCACAGACTTTCATGATTCATTCTACTGGTATGTTTTAGTCATATGGTTATCAGCTGCAACTTACTCCAGTCATCAGCATAAAGACCTGCACTTGCAGAAAAATAATTGATTCTAACTCTTACAGAGGTTTTAAAGAACCATATTAATCCTCATTATCTAGACGGTGCAGTACAACTACCTGCAGTGCACCCCAGGTTTACAGAAGAGCAGATTTTATTTTACCCAATCCAACAATCCAAAGATGTTAACCCAAGGTCATGCAGTTCTCTGTATGAATATTCATAATTATGGTCTATATTGTAACACTTTATTGACAATCATTTGACAATCACATTAATGACAGTGTTTGGAAAGTAAATAACTAAAAGTTATGCTATTACAGTTATTTCATTCCAGTAGCATTATGTTGCTTGGCAACTAACAAAAATGTGTTCCAAGAACATTTTGCTAACGTTCCCAGTAAGCTATAAAATCAATATTTCTGAACATTCTGAATGTTTTTCTTAGTTACGCAAACGTTAAGTAAACTTTCCATTTTATCATTTATAATGGGAATGTTCCTTTTGAATGTTCTCTGAACATTCTGAAACAAGTAAATAAGACAAATATGACAAATATCTAACAAATGTTAGACAAATATCCAATTAAAACATTTCAGAAAAAAAATGTTCCAATGACAAATGAATAAATAATGTTTTTGTGCATTTTAATATTTTTGTGCGTTTTAATAATATTATTAACATTTATTAACAAACATTTTATTACGAATAAACATTACTGGAACTCGTTTGTTCATAACTTTGAGAAAACCATTCTAGAATGTTATCAAATGTTCTGAGAATGTTGCCTGTTTGTTGGGTTAGTTGTTTTTAGATGTTTTTTTTTCAGTAACAGGCTAATTTTTCCGACAAGTAGCTGTTGTAACGTGCTGGTTTTGGATCAAGGCAAGAAGACGAAGGCTTCAACGTAAAACAGTTTAATAATTATAATCACCAGGAATACAGATAGGAAACGGGAAAATCCACACGTGACACGTTAACACCGGACAAGGACGGAACTGACACAGAGGGAATATATACACAGAAACACAGGAGGATAACGAGCGGGGCACAGGTGAAAGACATCATGACTAAACAAGACACAGCTGACTTAAATGAACTAATGACAGACGGAAATCAAAACAGAGAACACGTGACAGATGACAGAACCAAAACAAAGACCACATGTTACAAATGACATGACTAGAACTCAAAACAAGGAACATGAGACTAAAGACAGGACTGGGGAACAGAAACAGACAGACATAACTGTGACAGCTGTCTGATGTGATAAAATGCTACATTTTTTTTTTTTTTTTGTTATTGCAATGTTGTATGTGGAGCTTTAACTTTCAAACAAGAATATTATTAATCAAGCTTGTCTAAAATATGTTCTCTCTCTCTCTCTCTCTCTCTCCATTAAATCTAAGACAACACAGCTACAGATTACCTACACTGTTAACTGACCATCTAATCTTTACTGTGCATCACAATGTGAGTTACGTTTACTTACTTTTGAACGAACAGAGATTCTAATCATAAAATCTATTTTAAGATACTTTGTACAGACTGAACTTGTACAGAATTATGGCATAGTATATTCCCAACGACCCTGCCTTTTAACAACAATGGTTTTTGTTTTGCATGTAAACTAAGTCGACGTTTGTGGCCAAAATACTGTGAGCTGCAACAAGGGCCAGATTTTATGTTGTTTATCAAAATGGTAATTTTGAATGTAGGTGAACTACCTTGCAGTAGCTTCCCCAATGGTGCTCAAAATCATCTTATTCTCTATACAGCTGTCATTCTGTACTTCTAAGACACCTAATTTCCAAGAACTGCTTCAATAGACAATAATTAACATTTATGGAAATCAGAGAAACTGACTGGTGTGTAACTTATTATGCAAACAACGTGAGTAACCTTGTAGCTATAGGATCCAAGGTTGAGTAAACTGCTGGCTTCACAGTGTTTTACAGCAGTGCTACCGAAAACATCAATGCTATTGAATAAAATGGACTCAATATGAAACACTGTTAACCCTTGCTGTAACTTCTTGGGTAAATGACCGTAAAAAGTGTTTTGCTGTAGTATCGGGGAACAGTATTTTCCTGTAAAAAAGCCTGGTAAGGTGTGTACACAATGTCTTTTGGGGGGTTTGAATGGTATTAGCAGAAAAGATGCGTCTGCTGGTTTTATTTTATGACCAGATGATTCATATATTTACCCTGGGCTCTTTTTGTATGGTTTATTGTTGTTGTGCTCCAAAACCTAAAAATTACCTTTCAGTGTGCAGTAGTGGTATTACAGCACATAGCAGCTGTGTGTGACCTCAATAAAACAAAGATCCAGGTAACGTGAGCAGAATTTCCTGCATGCTGCCATTGCCAACAGATGTTTGATATACTGGAATCCATTTTTCAAATTAAAAGCTCTCCTCATCACATAATTAGCTGAGAGAGCATGCCAGGTCAATACAACAGTAGTGAAGTGAGAGTCCATCTCATTTGCCTCACCAGTCATATGGCTTTTTGGCAAGCAAGCTGAATTTTGCTTTGCTAGACTGGTCTTTTGACCAATTTTAGTATTTAAAAATTCTTTGTGATTTATTTATGGCCAACAAATATGAATTAAAGTGACACTTGTGTATATTTGTCACCTGTCCCATGAAGGTGTTTCATCCATTTGTATTTATGGTTGCTTTATGTGGCCTACAGTGAGTCGTTTGAGAGGTTCAGGCTTGTGATAGTTAGTGGACTGGATGTGAAGCTATAGTGATGAGGTTATCAGAGAGGTCACTGGCCCTGTTTGACAGAGACGCTGATGGATTTTCCCCTGCCTCTGTTCCTGCCATTTTCATTCCTATCACACACACACTCCCATAACTCATTATCATTTCCTCTGTGCCCCCTCTTCAGTCAAGAACTCTTTTAAGGACTTTAATTTTTCCCTATTCAACTACAACATACATTGGTAATTTAAATATCGGTACAACTTTGCATTAAGATTCCTTTTTGTAAAGCGATTACAAATGTTCTCATGAATGACAAATAACTAATTTACAAGAGCATTATAAACTATTGATAAGTAGCTATAACTGCATACTGTCAGAGTTATGTTAACTTAGTTTGTTTTCATTCATGACATGTGTTCCATTTGTTCTAGTTTCCCGCCACTCATCAGTCACCATGGACACTAACACTAATCATCACAGCTTTTTATCATGTAGTTAATCATCGCTGTGTAGTTAAGTTAGTCTCTTCATTCTGTTCAGTGTCGTATGTTGGCTCTCTTAAACCTAGGATTATTATTATCATCTTCATCTTCTGTGGATTTAAGCATTACACATGAATATGTAAGGACCACCCGTCAGCCCAAGGAATGTGACGGCCTGGGCGAAGGTATAATGCATGTATGCCTTTTCAGCGCCCATGTGAAGTTTTTAATCCTTGGTCATGTATTAATTTCGGTGTTTGATTATTCTATTTTATTCTTTATTCTTATTGTACTTGTTCATTCATGTCTCAGAATCGCAAAGGGTCCTCGCAACGGCCGTTTATTATAGGGGTCCACGATCACAAATTCGCCAGTTCTGGCTCTTAGTAAGAGGATGCAGAGTTTACTATTGCGTAAGAGTCGAATCGCCTTGCATAGCCACGATACTGCAATGTACTAAGGCAGTGACAGACAGAAATCTAAAAGTCCCAAATGATGTGCCCCATGCTCCATTCATTGAGCCTTTAGTTGGTTGCGTAGATGAGTGAGGACAGTTTGGGCAAGGCTTTGTCCTATTCCTTTGAAATCTTCTCTCCAGATGAGTTTTATTGCTTTATTGCAGGATGCTTGATCTCAGCTTTTGTCTTAGCAGGAAAATCAAGTCTTACAAAAAGAAAAATAATACAACATGTTAAATGAGCGCAGCCTGTGCTAGCTCTACTTGATACACATTTTTTTTTTCTTTTTAGTTTTGTTAATCTGTTAATTATTTCAGTGAAATATTTAAATATATTTTGTGTAGTCCTAGTTATATTTTGTGTAGGCCATGTGCTCCATCAACCAGCGAAATCTCTGGAAAGAGAGAAAAAAACATTTGTGCTACTTTAATGGGTCACAGAAACTCATCCATTCTAATTCAATTTTAATTTCACATTTTAATCGTGTCGCTAAATGGCTAATGATTGTCGGTCAAGAAAATAATCTAAATGTTCTTATAATAATTCTCCACTAGATTTACTGCGGCACGCAAGTTTCCGCTGACCCAAAAACTTTTGTGCCAAATTTTTACGTGGAAGTGACTGTATACTCAACTTTCTGCAGTAAGCTCCTGTCACACGGCAGCTTTAGTAATGTTAACCTGGAAGAGTACATAAAAAATTATAGCCTACTACTTCTAATAAAAAATAATACATTGCATAATATAGGGTACACAGGCTATTTCTCTCGGTTGGTTAGACTTAGAAACCAAAGAAAAAAAAGAACAAAACAAGGAACTGAACACGTTACAACAGAATGTAATAATATCAAAATAAGAATCTCTGAGCAGAAGAACACAAAACCAGATGTGACAATTGCTGTAGCTCTTTCAAGCTCTTTCAAGATGGAACCAACCATCTCTTACTAGTTCATTTATAACATCAAATAAACATGAATGGACATCAGAAGGAATGTTGTTTCAAGCACAGAAAGACACGAGTACACAATTTTTTTCAAGAAAACTAACTTCCCCCAACTGCTTTGTCGGACAAAATGGCGGATTCGGGGTTATGATTGGTCAGATCGCCTGTCAATCAAACTGCAGGCAAAGGGCCAATTGTGTTGTTATATTTTAATTTATTATGTGCAAATTTGTATCTTGTTTTGCTTTGTTATACACTGTTACATTTTAGAAATAAAAAAGTTCACATTGCCAAAGCCTATGTGTCTAGTAAGACATTATCTAAATCTTTGCAAATGAGATAATCAAATAATAAAAATTTTGTTAATTACGATGACAATAAGAACTCACAATTTGTATAGGATATATTAACAATGTAGAGACTACAATATACAAACTATGAATTAACAATAAACTAATAGTTTACAAATTACATAATACTAATTATTTATTACTGCATTATTATATTCTTATTATAAAATGTTACCCCACATGATAAATAGAAGGCATTAGATAGAGCAATGGGCTCTACTTTATTTTGGTGATTGGCCCCAAAAATCCTAGAGCACCTCTAATGTTAACAAATGGAAACTTTTTTTGGTTTCATTTTAAAGGACTCTTAATGTTTCTCTTTGTTTCCTCTTTCCTTTGTGCCTATGTTCTCATTAGTTACCATGGTTATTCATCATATGATTAATTAGCACCTGTTTTATATTTGAGTTTGTTATCCCATCAAAGACCTTCAGTTTCCTTAGTTCATTGTCTTGTGTTGTTATGTTAGCGTGCACACTGTTACATAGCCATTCTTATCGGAATACTGCTTTTGTTTTATTTTACTAAATTAAACACCATTATTTGAAAGAGATACTATTGCCTTCCTCATCATCTTCCTTTGTGGAAATAACCTTGACAGTTTCCATTATTATTAGTTATATCAGTCCCATCTACCTTCCTTTGTTTATGAATAATTTCTTTGTATTTTGAGTCATGTCTTCAATCTTCTCTTAATTGAATTTCTTAGTTTTAAAATTTGTATACGTTTCCGCACCTCTTTCATCATAAATCTTGCCAAACAAGCAATTATTTTGCATTTGCAAAGCTTTTGTGAGGCATACTCAGACCAAAATAAGTCAACAAGTTTCACTGCTGCATTTACATGGGGAAAAACTTGCCCATTTGCCCATGATGTTGACGAAACAAAATGCGTAAGCAAACACCCTAATCAATGGAAAGGGCTTTGGCATAATTTACATCATCATAAATCACAGCCTACCCCCCCAATCAGGAAGCCAGACATGTTCATAAAATCGTTTGCTGCATCCGTATTGATGCAAAATGACAGTCAAAACAAATTAAACAGGCTGGGCTGCTGAAGTGAATTTTGAGGGTCATGGCCATTTAAACCTCTATTCAACTACATAAATACAGAGATTTCATATTTTATCCCATAACAGTGCAAAATGAGACTTAAAAAAATAAAAATAAAAGCACAGACACACATCCTGAGATGCTTTCTTTTTCCCCTCTTCAAATGATTCAGCAATTTTTAGTGTCTCCGGTAAGTACATAGCATATGAAAATGGGTTAATACTTAACTGCATGCTATGTAGCATTAGTTAAGAATTAGTTTAGTATTGGTTTGTAATTAATTCAATTATAAAGCATTAATAGACATTAATAAGCAGTTAATAAATACAGCTATGAATGATTTAAGTACATTGGTAACACTTTACAATAAGGTTCATTAGTTAAACATTAGTTAATGGTAACATGAACTAACAATGAGCAATAAATTTGTTATTGTATTTACTAATCTTTGTTAACGTTAGTTAATGAAAATACAGTTGTTCATTGTTTGTTCATGTTAGTTCACAGTGCATTAACTAATGTTAACAATATTTTAATAATGTTTTAGTAAATGATGAAATTAATATTAACAAAGATTAATAAATGCTGTAGTGTAAGTGCAGTTCATCATTTAGTTCATGTTAACTAATGTTAACTAAACCTGAACCTTATTGTAAAGTGTTACCAGTATATCTATAATGTGTGTAATTATATTTTCATACTTTATGAATGATAAATTTATCATTTCTAAATTAAAAGTTTTACATTATTTACAAACCAGTTATTTAGGAGTTGTCAGTGGTTCATAAGATCATTTAGATATTGTAAGTAAATGGATAATAAACTATTTAAATGTGCATTTATACATCTTATTATTTAGACATATGGTAATACTTACTCAGTGTTAATACATGCTACTACATATATTTTTTCCATTCATTCTTTCAATTCATTATTAATTTAGGTAGTTATGAAACATTTATTATTCGTCAGTTAACTATTTTTGTGAGCTTGTCTAAAGTGAAGATTATTTATGCTTCGTAAAGCTTTTACAAGAGGAGATTTAAAGGTTCAAGTTATCTTCTAAACAGAAAAAAATGTCACGGGTGTGTGTACCAGAATCAGTGCACGGAGAGAGAAGACAGTTTAATTGTAGAATCAGGAACATACAAGCACAACGTTAACAACGGACAAGGACTAAATGAAACATGGGGTTTATATACAGGGAACACCAGGAGATAATGAGACTAATGAATGACAAACACCTGACAGGAATGAACGAATGATGAACTCAAGAACAGAACAATGAAAGCAAGGGAAAAAAAATCACAAAACACAGAGTCCACTCAGACAATACACGTAACAAAAAGGAAGTAAGTGATACAGAACATAGAAATATTTATTTCAAGATGCAAAAAATTTACCTGTACAACTGGTTACTTGATATAAAATTAAAAATAAACCTCTGCAACGTCATAATAATTCCTGTGCACCTCCAGAAAACACAGATTAAACATTAAAATTAAGCTAAGCCTCTGCATATATAAAAATAAATTTCTGTAAAGTGTAAACATTGCTGAATAAAATTTACCAGTGACAACACTGGATTACAGGAATGCCAAAATACAACAAATACAATTTTTATTAAACAATAATATAAAAAAATATTTCACAGTGTCAAAACTACCTCATTAACTTTAAAACAATAGAGAACAGCAGTGCAGAAGATAACTGAGCCTTTAAATCTCCTTTGTAAAAGATTTGAGCCATAAATAGTCCTCACTTTAGATGCGCTCACAAAAACTACTAAATGTTTTATAACTACTCAAATTAATCATGAAGTACAGTCATGATTTAGCATGTTGTAGTATCGTGGCTAAACAAACGACGCTTTTGTACGAATAAGCAGTTGGCGATTCCACAAGTTGCATTATTAGCAGATCTCTGTCTAGCAGTCACTAGCAGTTGCGGAGATTATCCAGTCACTCGCGGGCCTCCACCAGGAACACCATCAGGCATTGCTGGGCATGAGGGACGATTAAGAAAAGTGTTTTCAAACCCTCGTCCAAGCCCAGCAGGAGGACCGCGAGCTGTTCCGGAGCTTGATCGACCGTGAGGTTCGGGCTACAGGAACTCCATCGACCCCAGCCCTGCCCACTCACGTGCCTCTGAACAGGACGATCCCGAGGCATTTATTGACTTATTTGAAAGTTCCGCCGAGGCATGTGGGTGGCCCCAAGAGGACTGGTCGGTGCGGTTTATTCCCCTGCTGTCCGGAGAGGTGCAGGTGGCCGCACAACAGCTGCCAGTCCAGAACCTCCTGGTCTACCAATACCTGAAACATGCCATCCTCCAGCGGGTCAGCCTGAGTCCGGCAGCACCGGCAGCACTTCAGGTCTCTGGACCTCGGGGAAACTGGCTGTAACAAAGTTCTTAGGAACGGGAAGAAGGAGGCGGGAACCGGCGAACATTCAACAACTTTAATAATCATAAAATAAACAAACAATAACGAAAGTAGAAGGGCGGCAGTTCCTCACGGCGACTGCCGCCCACACCAACAAAATAAAACACAACATAACTTCCAGGCCTGGTCCTCTCTCGTCCTTCACTGTCGTCGCTCCTCCTTTATGCTTCCGGAGCTCCTCCGTGAGAGATACGAGACCGGTGCGCCGAGCACCTGAAGCTCGTTAACACTCGCGTCACCGGCCTCGCGCCGTTCCCTCACGGCTCTCGCCCGCCCTGCTCGTCACATACCCCCATCGCCCCTCGCAGGCCGGGGGGTACCCACGAGGCTGCGCCTACTCCCCCCGGGGGCCAGTCTCGGCGGCCACAGCGCCTGGGGGTAAGGACAGACGAGACGAGAGAAAAGGAGACGGAAGCACAAGGAGCGACAAGGACGAGAGAGTGGAGAGAGGAAAACAAAAAAAAAAAATTCTTGGTCCGGCTCCCCGACACACTGCCGCTCGGTCCTCAGCCCGCCGAGAGGCTCTTCCTCGCGGTGCCATGCGATGGCACTGGACGCTCGGTGGACGGCCCGATCCTCCTCCGCCCCCTGGCGGCCGGCGATGGCTCCTCAGCATGAGGGCAGCCGGCAGCGAGCCCGCCGTTCCCTGCTCCTCCCCGCTCCGGCGGCAGGCAGCAGGCCTCGGCCCATGGCGGACGGCGGCTCCTCCCCGTTACGGCGGCAGGCAGCAGGCTTTGGCCAACGGCGAACGGCGGCTCCTCCGCTCCCTCCTGGACGGCCGCCACCCCACCTCGTCCCAGGGGCGCGGCAGCGAGCTTTCCGTCCCACCGATTTCTCACTCACTCCAGTACCACCGTTTCGGGCAGCCACTCGCGGTCATCTCTCCCGCGCTGCCCGACCTCCTCAGCACCGCGATCCCCCTCAGCAGCGAGGGCTCTTCGACAGCATGTCCCTCCTTCCTCCCGGGTTTCGGCACCAGTGTAACAAAGTTCTTAGGAACGGGAAGAAGGAGGCGGGAACCGGCGAACATTCAACAACTTTAATAATCATAAAATAAACAAACAATAACGAAAGTAGAAGGGCGGCAGTTCCTCACGGCGACTGCCGCCCACACCAACAAAATAAAACATAACATAACTTCCAGGCCTGGTCCTCTCTCGTCCTTCACTGTCGTCGCTCCTCCTTTATGCTTCCGGAGCTCCTCCGTGAGAGATACGAGACCGGTGCGCCGAGCACCTGAAGCTCGTTAACACTCGCGTCACCGGCCTCGCGCCGTTCCCTCACGGCTCTCGCCCGCCCTGCTCGTCACACTGGCCGACCTTTCGTAATGGAGCAACATCTCCGGGACGCCTGCCGCAGATGGTTGATGGCCGAAACAAGCGACGTTGAGGGTATCATCGATAAAGTGGTGCTGGAGCAGTTTGTGGCGTGACTGCCCACGAAAACCGCACAGTGAGTCCAGTGCCACCGCCCGACGTCGCTGAAGCAGGCCATCCAACTGCCGGAGGCCCAGATGGTGGCATGCCCAAGATTCAGCAAATCTCTTCCATCGGCTTCTCTCTCTCTCTCCCTTCACCTGTGCTTTCTCCCTCTTGTTCTATGACTAAACCTATCCCGCTCCCCAGGTCCCGAGAGAATCTCCCTCCTCGAGCCCCGCCCCAGTGGAGGAGTTCGTCGTCAACGGAACCGATCAAAGCACGGTGTTTATGTCACGGACTCTCCGCGAACTGTACAAAAACTCCACACTTTGGGGCGGCTGTCTATGGAGAATTTGTTACAGGCTCAGGACAAACAAAGCCGGCTGTACAACAGGGGAACCAGATTATGCCAATTTACACAGGGAGATAAAGTGCTTGTATTACTCCCAACTTCTAGTTTTAAATTACTCGCTAAGTGGCAAGGACCTTTTGAAGTCACATGTCGAGTTGGAGATCTCAATTATGAAGTAGTGCGAACAGACAGGGCTGGAACACATTAGATTTACCATCTCAATCTCCTTAAAAAATGGAGCAAGGCGGAGTCAGTGATGCTGGCGACGGCAGTGAGTGGAGAGGAAGATCTCGAGCCGGAAGTAAGTACAATAAGTAAATCTCTTGCCCTGGCCCCGGTAGGAGATCACCTCTCGCCCTCCCAGCTAACTGATGTGGCCAAGTTGCAAGCAGAATTTGCAGATATGTTCTCGCCCCTGCCGGGTCGAACAAACCTCATTCAGCACCACATTGAGACTGAGCCGGGCATGGTGGTGCGCAGTCGGCCGTATCGTTTACCTGAACACAAAAAAAGGTAGATCAGACCGAATTAGAGGCAATGATAGATATGGGAATTATAGAGGAATCCAACAGTGATTG
Source organism: Zacco platypus (assembly GCA_038088235.1). Taxonomy (NCBI): domain Eukaryota; kingdom Metazoa; phylum Chordata; class Actinopteri; order Cypriniformes; family Xenocyprididae; genus Zacco; species Zacco platypus. The sequence goes on along the minus strand of CM076086.1, from coordinate 21,322,372 downwards.
GGCGAGCCTGAGTTTTAGTGCCTAAAACGGACGGCTCGGTTTGATTTTGTTTGGATTATCGCAAGGTGAAGGCTGTGTCGAAATTCGACGCATATCCAATGCCGCGGGTTGCTCGATTTTATTCGACACTGGATTTAACGAAAGGATATTGGCAGATTACCCTTATCTCCTATATCTAAGGCTATATCTCCGGCCACCTTTCAGCATCTCATGGATAGGATACTCCGCCCGCATGCTGCATTTGCTGCGGCCAATTTAGATGACATTATTATCTATAATAATGACTGGCAGTGGCATATGCAGCACCTGCGGGCTGTCCTGAGATCGCTGAGGGAGGCTGGACTAACGGCCAACCCGAAAAAGTGTTCAGTTGGGCGTGTGGAGGTCAGGTATCTGGGCTTCCACTTGGGTCACGGACAGGTGTGTCCCCAAATTGATAAGATGGCAGCAGTTACAATCTGTCCGAGTCCCAAGACCAAAAAGGAGGTGAGGCAGTTCTTGGGGCTGGCAGGATATTAGGTTTGTAGCTAATTATTCAGACCTCGCTAAAAAGGAAGAACCAGATCCGGTCCAGTGGACGGAGCAGTGCCAGCAGGCTTTCACCCAGATAAAGGCTGCCCTGTGTGGCGGGCTGCTCTTGCACTCCCCTGACTTTTCTCTCCCTTTTCTGTTGCAGACTGACATGTTGGACAGGGGGCTTGGAGCAGTTCTGTCCCAGGAGATAGAGGATGAGGAGCCGGTGCTGTACATCAGTTGTAAGCTCTCAAAGAGAGAGACAATGTACAGCACAATAGAAAAAGGGTGTCTGGCAATTAGATGGGCTGTTCTCACTCTCCGCTATTATCTCCAGGGACGGGAATTCACTCTCTGTTCGGACCACGCGTCCCTGCAGTGGCTCCACCGCATCAGACCCAGATACCAATGTCCGGATCACTCATTGGTATCTGGCACTACAGCCCTTTAAATTCAAGGTGATCCACAGGATGGGACGAGTGCAGTCAGATGGGGGTTCAGATGGCTGTAGCTGACTTTTCTCCGGCTACAGAGTCGGGCGGTGGGGGTATGTAGCGAGGGGTGTGTGGTTCAGTGAAGGGTGCAGCGGGAGAGAGAGACAGGAGAGGACAGTGTGTAAGTGACTCAGGTGCTAATGACAAACACCTGTGTGTCGTTTCAGTAATTGGCATGGAGAGACAGGATAAAAAGTCATTCGGGAGAGGAAACTGGCAGAGAGAGACTGACTGGGAGCTCGGACACGGAACGTGTGGCCGGATTGACTGCTGGATCTATAATTTGCTGATTAAAGACTGATATTATATATATACTATATATTAAACTACAGAGAGAGTGTGTCTTGTGTTATCGTTACCTGCATTTGAACTGTGAATAAAATCCGAGTACCAGTCACCCTGTCCCTGTCCCCGATCCTGTCTTCTTCCTTCCTTTCATTGAACCCCGTTACAAACATGCTTTATTCAGATTATCAGCTCGTTAGGTCAGAGCTCAAAGAACTGAACTGGGTGTGTTATGTAAAGGAGACATACAAAATTTGCAGAGCGGGGGGTCCCCAAGACCAGGATTAAGAGCCACTGGTTTAGGGCATTCAATTTAATCCCATTGTAAGGGTTCCACCAGTGGTTACTCGTGCAACGGAAGCAATGACGTACATCCGAGTGAACAAGATCTAGGGAAGTTAGTGAGGGAAGGGCATAAAAAAATGGAATTAAATGCGGCCCATGATGCTGCTCATCACTCACACTAAAATCATTGAATTTTCATTGATAATGGCACAGCATTGCGCAGCCTGTTATTGTAAACATTTAGCTTTTAAATTTCAGATTAATCAATAATTCAACAGAACTAACCCTTATGTACAATGTGAATTTCCAACTGTTAATGTGACTTAAAGATACAGTATGTAATGTTTGCCTTTCTAGTGGTTAAAAAAAAAAAGTAGGGCATGCATTTTGTGGAAGAACATTGTTTTGGTTGTGCTTTGGCTCTTCATGCCTGTGCGGAAGAATGTGGGTTTTTTTCGTAACTAAAAAAAGAGAGCAATTACCTCACTGCTCATACATTTACCACTACGGTTAAGAGATATACTCAAGCTGACTAGTTGAAAAATCTTAATGTAGCCTTACCCGTTAAGAAACACGGTACTTCCCCGAAGAAGAAAATTCCGGCACAGCAACCATAATGGCATAATGAAATGACTACACAATAGGTAATCCTTTACAATGAACTTTGTTAGAGAGCTAACTTTATCTGTTCAGGAACACACCTGACTTGCTTGCATGGACAAGTCATGTACTTGCTCACGAAAACCATCCCTCTTGGTCTGAAATATATAAGCTTATAACGGGCAGTAAATAGTAAATCAGGGTAAGACAAAAACACATTTTGAAAGTGTTAATGCATTGAATTTTCTGAACGAAAAAATTATGCTGTCTACCTTTAACCAGTGTAGTGTTATCAGTTTAAATCTCCCTTGACATTATGTTTATTATTTTGTGTCCTTTTTTTTTCTTTCAGAAAAGTGGAAATGTAAAATTTATGGACTGCAAGGTCTAAATTACTAAAACACCACAGATTGCAGCACAGACATTATGGTCTTCAGAGATATCCTTGCACATATTCAGATTGTCCATGTATATTGAAGACATGGAATGCTCTACTTATTCATCTAAGTAGAAACCATGTTGCACACTCTGGAGTAAATGACAGACAAATGTCCACCTTCACTTGTCATTTGTGTCCATGCAGGAATCTTGCATCAGAAAGAGATTACTTTATTCACATAAACAGTCATTTAAAGAGAAATGAAACCACCCATTGCATGTTTTCTGGTTGTAATGTCCAGTCAAATGTTTGTGGAACCTTTAAGTTGCACAAACACAGAAAACATAACCCCCATTCACACAGTGATTTCAAGCCTGGTGTAGTTACCATCTCTGAACAATTACGAGAGCCTGGCGAGGTTCAAGATTTAGTGAGATTAGATCAGTAGTGAGGCCAGTGATGCTTGTTTGAATGAAGACTGCAGTGAAGTAGCTGCTGACTTGCCTTTTGTCGTTGTTCAGAATTTAGCAGCAATGCTATTACAACTGAAGCATCTTGTCCATGTTCTTTCTGTAGCCATTGATGATTTTTTGGAAGAACTACATTACCTGTTTAATTCTGTGTCAGCGCCTCTCTCAGTTGCTGCAGTACAACAAGTGTTTGAGAAACATAATCTTCATGCTGATGAATTGGTCATAAAAGAAATAGCCACTACCATCTCTACATCTAACCCATTACACTCAGGAATAGGCAGAGGTGGTTCCTTATGTACAACCCATAAGAGCAAGCAATTTTACAAAGACAGCTTTAGTGTCGTGGAGCCTATTGAATATTGTCTTAATGAAGAACAGACTAACACCTTTCAGTGTGCTCCAATTTTGAAATCTTTGCAGCTGCTTTTGACTAAGCAGGACATTGTTGACAAAGTTGTTGAAAACCACAGAGCAAGGACTAGTCCAGCGAGTTGCAACAGTCATTTTTACAGGTCATTTCAGTATGGGACCCACTTCAAAGAAAACAGTTTCTTGTCTGGGGAAGATTTAATAATTTCTTTGACTTTATATGCAGAGGATTTTGAGGTGTGTGACCCTCTAGGGATGTCCCGAAAGAAACACAAGCTTTTGCTGTGTACTGGATTTTGAGCAATTTACCCCCAGGCTCCAATTCATCTTTCTCCTCAATGTATTTGGCTCTCCTGTGCAAAAGTGAGGATTTGAAGCACTATGGGTACACGAAAGTCCTTGATCCTCTTCTGCGTGACCTTTCAATTCTAGAAAAAGATGGCATATTCATTCATCTTCTTGGAACCTTTCTTAAAGGTACTGTTTATTGTGTGGTGGTAGACAACTTGGCAGCACATGGCATTGCTGGCTTTGTTGAAAGCTTTTCAACAACAAGTTCTTTTGTCGATTTTGTGTGGGGAAGAGTTCTGATGTGTGAGCAAAAGAAGTTTTGTCCGGTGCATTCAACCTCAGAGATAAAGACCTTCATAAAAATCATGTAAAAATGCACTGGAGAATGGAACAAGCTGTTGTGGAGTGAAAAGAGAACGTGTTTTTACTAAGCACCTCTCTCATTTCAATGTGCTATCTGCTTATCTGCCAGATGTGCTACATGACATTTTTGAGGGTGTAGTGCCTGTAGAACTTGCACATTGCTTGGCTTTGCTGATATCAAAGAAATACTTTTCATTGGAAAGCCTAAATAAATCAATTCTCCTGTTTCCCTACAAGTGGGAAGACAAAAAGAATAAGCCTCATGCAATTCCTTGTGCATTTTCATGGCATAACATAATTGGAGGGAATGGCCATGAAAATTGGAGTTTGATCAGATTGATTCCATTTCTGATTGGGCATGTGGTGCCTGAAGGTGAGCCTGCATGGAAGGTGCTAATGGACCTAAAGGATATTGTTGAGTTAGTGGTTTCCCCAGTACACACAGATGAATCCATATCCTACCTTGAGATGAAAATTTCTGAACACAGGCAGAGGTACCAAGAACTTTTTCCCAAAGTCAAACTTCTGCCAAAGTACCATTTTTTTTTTGAGCATTACCCTGGGAAGGTAAAATCGTTTGGTCCTCTTGTCAGCCTGTGGACTATGCGTTTTGAAGCAAAGCACAGCTTTTTTAAGCAGGTTGCAAGGTACACAAATTGCTTCAAAAATATTCCCTACTCGCTCGCTGTAAAACATCAACTGATGATTTCCTACCACTTGAAAAGCAGTCATGAAAAACATACACTGGAAGTTTCGACTGCCTCAACGGTTCCTCTTAATGTTTTGCAGACAGAGGTAGCTCAGATGATCAAAGATAAATACCCAAATGTATCAGATGTCCATTTGGCTAAGAGTGTGTCTATCAAGGGCTTGAGCTTCAGAAGTGGTGTGATCCTGGCACATGGAACTACAAGTGGCCTCCCTGACTTTGGAGAAATTGTTCAGATTTGTATTGTTCAAAAGACATTGTGCTTCATAATGAGACGATTGTGTGGTTGGTACAGGGAACACTTCAGGGCATTTGAGCTTTGTGCATCACCAACAAGAGAGATCTTCTTTTTTGAACATGGTGATTTAGCTGATGAATATCCTTTAATTATCCTTACATGGTTGGTCCTTTGCGTTTGGTGACTTTGAAAAGACAAGTACATGCATAAAAGGTGACGTGCTGTAGTTACATGTATTATTACTTAAAAATGCTCATATTTTGGTTTCCTTTGAACTATTTAATTTTGTTGCATGTGTTTAAATTATAACTTAGAACAAATTGATCCTGCTTGTGTTTTTTTGTTTGTTTGTTTTTTTACAGAATTACCACAATGATGACTTCAGTCCGGCTAAGAATTATTCTTGGAGAAAACAACTCTCAGAGGGTGATCCTTCTGGATGGCATACTTGGTGTTGGTAATCTAACAAAGGATTACCAACACCAAGTATGTTGGTGATCTAACAAAGGAAATTGCAAAGCAGTGTAATCTCCAAGGAAATTGTAGATTGCAACTCATGGACCCAGACTTTGACAATGACTTAATGAATCTCATGTCCACATCAGAAATTAGACAAAAGTACACTAAAACTGGTATTTTTGACATCATCAAGTGGCCGCAACGACTCACCCATACCAACTGTGGACACACAAAGTGGAAGTGAGTGCTCCTCACCAGCTCAGTCACTCTCATCCTGTGATACACTGGTAACACTTTACAATAAGGTTCATTAGTTAACATTAGTTAACAACATTAGTTAACATGAACTAATAATGAACTGCACTTATACAACATTTTTTAATCTTTGTTAATGTTAATTTCAACATTTACTAATACATTATTAAAATCTTGTTAACATGAGTTAATGCACTGTGAACTAACATGAACAAACAATGAACAACTGTGTTTTCATTAACTATTGTTAACGAAGATTAGTAAAAACAGTAACTAATGTATTGCTCATGATTAGTTCATGTTAGTTAATACATAAATTAATGTTTAACTAATGAACCTTATTGTAAAGTGTTACCGATACACTTATACTTTTCAAACTTTGAATCTTCTGCGAGTTTTTCTCCTGAGTCATCCTCTAGCATGAAGTCTGGCATGGCCAGCTGTTTTCACTGTACCTCGTTTCACATATGATGCAGAGGTCAAACTGGAACAAGGTAATGCAGCTTTCAAAACCGAGGGCATTTTTCTTAGTCCTGAACCAAAATTGAAAATTTCCATTTTAGATGGACTTGCAGAAGAAATGGTCAAGTATAAAGTCTACCCTTCTGATGCAGAATGTGATCAGGTAGCTGCTGCACTCGTTCAAAAGCACCCTGGCTTGAAAGAGAGAGGTTCTGTAACTGGATACAGTGGATGGAAAGCCAGTTTAAAATATAAACTAGGCAACTATAGAACAAAATTGAGAAATCTTGGCTGCACAGAAGTCACGGTAAATTCGGTGAAGCACAAGCCAGATGGTATATCCAGTCCTGCGTACCGTGTAAAAAAAAACGAGTAAGGCTGAGGTGAATTACTGCCCTCCCATCCACAAGGGGAAACTGAAGAAACTCTTGAGACACTTCTGACTGAAGTAAAAAAGAACAATGAGAAAAATATTAGAATGCTGATGGACAAGAGTTTTTCAATTAGGAGGAACGAGGTGATCAAGGAACCACTTATCGCAGATTTCAAAATCAGGTGGCCTGCTCTTTTCAGAACAGAAGAGGTAAGTGAAAGTTTTTGACAGAAATTTGTGTTTGATGTTAGACTATATGGGTGTACTGGTAACAAATTACTTTTCATGTGTTTGTAGATTTGTGCAGAATTTGAGAGAATTACGACAATCCCATTGGTGTCAACATTCTTTACCAAGCTGGATGGATACTCTGGAAAACTGATGAAGATGTTTGCAAACCAAGGTGGAGTCCTTGGACAAGAAATTAAACGCCTTACATAGGTATGAAAAACTACACTCAACAAAACCTCATATTAAAGGGTTAGTTCACCCAAAAATTACATTTGTCGTTAATTACTCAGCCTCATGTCGTTCCACACCCGTAAGACCTTCGTAATACAAATTGAGATATTTTTGATGAAATTCGAGGGTATCTGATCCACTTATAGGCAGTAACATCATTGCACTTTTTAACGCCCAGAAAGGTAGTTAAAAACATGGTTAAAACAGTTGACGTGACTTCAGTGGTTCACCTTAATATTATCAAGCAACAGGAGTACTTTGTTTGCGCAAAAAACAAAACAAAAATAACGATTTTATTCAACAATTTGAACCGTTGTCATATGTAGTCAATTCAGTGCAGACTGACCGGCTCATTTATTGGCCGATTCCTGTGTCAGCAGCACATGTTCAGCTTCGGCCAATACTGAGTTGGCGTTCGGACATACACATGGAAGCCTGCACTACAAAGAATTTCACTACATGTGACAATAGTTCAAATTGTTGAATAATGTCGTTATTTTTGTTGTTTTTGCGCACAAAGTATTCTCATTGCTTCATAACAAGGTTAGGTCATAATAAGTTTGAACCACTGGACTATTTTAACCATGTTTTTAACTACCTTTTTGTTTTAACTACCTACCTATGAGTGGATCAGATACCCTCAGATTTCATCAAAAATATCTTAATTTGTGTTCTGAAGAAGAACAAAGGTCTTGTGGGAGGAGAACGACATGAGGGCGAGTAATTAACGACTGAGATTTCATTTTTGTTATGGTCATAAGCATGCAAAAAAACAGATGTAATAAGATTAGATGTAAAGGCTATATTTGGTTAATGTTGTCATTTTCATCTTTAGACTGATGACATTGAAGTCAAGAGAGAGTGCATAATCAAATCTCTCTGTGTCTACCTGAATGAAGACCCTAGCAGTCTGATTTGGGAGTATATGGTGAGTATATGTGCTTTTTAAAATGTTGTTGTATTTTCAAGGATGCTAAATGCTTTGTTAAAATTAATACACAGGAATTTAAGAGTGCTGTGATTTTTGTTTTTTTTAAATATCCACTCTAAGATACAGACATTGCCAGCGCACAGGAGGCGATTCAGAAGACCGTGATGGGAATTTATGTCATAAGACTTGAAGGTGCAGACATAGAAGAGAACCTAGCAGATGTTGGAGTGGTATTGGAGGGGCAAAAAGTTATTCAGGACCTTAACAGTGTCCCATACGCAGCAGCCATATTGATGGGACTAATATATGGACTGAATTTGAGCTACCCTCCTGAATTCAGGTATACATTCGAAGCACTGCAAAAGTTGATTCTGGAACTAGATGGCAACAAGTTGTCCAATAAATTGCAAACACTGAAGAGCAAGCTCTTCTGTGCTTGAGTGTTCCTGGAATGCCAAAATGTTAATGTTGTAAAAAAAAAAAAAAAAAAAAGGCATAATTTTTCTTGTTTTTGTATTTATCCATGTTCAAAATTGTTCAACTTTCAAGCTGCCCATTGGTCCTTAGTGTTATTTTCTGCAAAAGATTTGATAATTGTTATACATATCGTTTGGGCATTTGTTATATTGTTATTACCAAGTTTAAATAATGTTTTATTTTTCATTTTCTGAGTTTGCTCTTGACTCTTAACAATCGTTGTTAATGCATTTGCACTTTTACATCTAAACTTACAAGACTATTGAATGTAATGTTTAACAAATACACTTTGATAATTTGTTACATATCTTGTCTTTTTTGGACTCTACAAGACAATCACACACAAACAAATGTTGCTTTGAAGGGACTAACTTTAAATAGAAATCACTGAGTTAAAGTATCAAGAACTAATTGAATGGAACCACTGTCCATAATTTAAATGAGTTATTTGAAACCAATCTCTTTGTGTTGCTTGAGTGAAACATATTTGGCCAGTTTTAAATAAACAAAAGCGTGTCCATTAAACTTAAACAATTTAAGTTACAGGGAAGCAATTCCATTGATTTGGTTGCACATTACCATTTCACATAGATTCGCTCTCATTCAGTTGTGTTGTTACAACACAAGGAGATTACATATATTCAAAATCTTCCATTAATGTTAATGAAAAACAATTTGCTTGTGTGGAACTACTGTCCATAACTGAATTTAGTACGTTTAAAGAATCATTTTTTTGAGTGTGCCGACGATACTCAGATATATTTCATCACAACCGGATGAAATCTCGAGATTATCCAAATTGACAGAGTGGGTTAAAGATATAAAACATTGGATAACTAGTAGTTTTCTCCTATTGCATTCAGATAAGACTGAGGTATTACTTATTGGACCAAAAACTTAGACTACAATCTGCATTTAGAAGGATCTTTCTTTCTTTTATTTATATAGCACTGATTTAAATACAACCGAGGTTGAATCAAAGTGCTGTACATCAGACAAGGACAAGCATCAACAACATAAAACCATCAACATAAAATGCAACAAGTCTAACCGTTGTACGCTACCAACAGCATTTTAAAAAAATTGACAGAGATTTAGCGGACCTGATAGGTAGTGGCAGCTCATTCCATTATCTCAGCCCTATCACTGCAAAACCTTTATGTAGGCGATTTGTTCTGGGCACTACAAGTAGTTTTTGATTTTCTGAGCGTAGTGTTCTGGAAGGATTATATGTAATTAGAATGTTTTCTAGATACAATGGGGCTTGGTTATTTAAGGATTTGTACACAAACAATACAATTTTATACTTGGTTCTAAAATGGACAGGGAGCCAGTTTAAAGAAACTAATACATTGGTTCATTTTTCGGGCTCGGATTCACTAAAATTGTGTAGTTGTTTGAATGGCTAAACAATGACTTCAGTTTTTTTTAGAAGGATGTTACTTCATCATTAACAGTTTTATTAGACAGCAACTTGTCCTTAGAAAATCATGTTACATACGTTACAAAATCACAAAGCATAGAACATGATATCTGTTTCTGATGCAGAAAATTTAGTTCATGCATTCATGACTTAGATTACTGTAATGCATTACTAGCTGGTTGTCCTGCATCCTAAATAAACGAGCTACAATTGAAAATAATAAATGCAGCCGCTAGATTTCTACCAGCTCAAGAAATTATGATCATATAGCACCAATTTTATCATCCCTTCACTGGTTACCTATAAAGTCCCATCCCACATATCAGTTAATAAGTATTGCTACAGACCTATAAGGCCCTAAATGGTTTAGCTTCAGCATTTTTAACCAATCTTATATCGCTCTACAATCCATCACATTCTTTAAGGTCACAAAACTCTGGGATTCTGGTTGTACCTAGGATATTGAAGTCCACTAATAGGAGGGAGAGCCTTTTCACATTTGGCTCCTAAACTCTGGAATAACCTTCCTGATAATGTGCGGGTCTCAGACTCACTCATCCAGTTTAAATTTAAAGACGCATCTCTTCAGTCAAGCATTCACATAATGCATCTCATATCAAATGCACATGACTATCCTTGGTTAATGTTATGAACAACAGCTAAGCTAATTGTTCTCCATTTGCTTTTCCGTTTTATCCCGGGATGCTCTTCCCAAGGTGACTAGATAGTACATCAGCTCCAGTTTGGATCCACCCTCTTATGAAGACTTCAGATGCCTCAACACCTGTGAAGAGACTCCCCCCATCCCTGTGAGGACTTCAGATGATGCAAACTCTGGATCAACTTGCACCATTTTAATTTTTTTTTCTAAATATCCTAATCATTTTTAACATTTCTTCATTGCTTCCATCAGCTAATTGTTTCTACCTCAAATTAATGCATTGCTTAAATTAATACATTGTTAGCTAACTGTGTTATTTGTTTGTGTACATTTCTGAAATTGCATAATTTGGACACAGTCACTTCTTATAACAGATTACCCTAAATTGTAATGATGTTGACATGCATTTTCTGTAAAGCAGATTTGAAACGATATATATATAGACCAGAACCCAGGACTGGATCTACTATGCATTTTAAAAGTCATAGCTTAAATTTTAAAATATACAATTTTAATCTGTATGGATAATAGATGCCACTTTTCAAGGTGTCATGTTCAAGATCTGAATAAGATTTAATTTCAAAACCATTGGTTCGGTCTTCCAGCAGTTTTGTCAAAACATTCAGTCTGACAAATGAGCTTTTATCCCCAAGAACAAATGCTTACTACTGCAGCATGATCATTTACATACAAGTAGAAGCTCATTAGGAGGGTATTGAGTGTTTTCAGGACAAAAAGGCATTTTCCATGGGTGTATAGAGTATGTGATCAGCAAAATGTGAAATCCAGAAAAGTAATTTCTTGCAGGAATTCTCTTGGGCAATGCTGAGCCATAGGTTTCTTGTTATTATACCTGGGTTATGTGTAATCATTTGTTCTACATCATGTAGCCACATTCTGTTTTCGTTAACCCCTTTATAGCACAATATTGTCTCTATTGTGTTTATAGCTTTTCTCTATCCACTTTATTACACCGCTCTCTGAAAAACTTGATTTAGATGATTGGTCAGTCACAAAGCTGCTTGCTATGAACAGTTTGTCTTCAATTCAATTCATTTCAATGCACACTTATTTGTATAGCGCTTTTCACAATATATTATATATATATATATATATATATATATTTATCTTTAAAAGCTAAATTAAATGCTGTTGAATGCATTAGTGTTCTTCTTTTCCGCACTTGAGTCTATGGCAGCAAATACAAAGGAGAATTTTCCACACACATATAATAGTTTGATCAACAATTAACCACAGAAAATTTGGAGTAGACTGCACTGTAATATTTTGTAATCAAAATGATTGTCCAAAAAAAAAAAAAATCAAAATCATTTTCAGATAATACTGCCAAAAACGTATAGAATTCAGGCTGATTAGTCAAACCGTTGTTGAATATCACAAGAACAAATCTGAGGAAGAACATACTAAAATTGTTGTAAGGCTTGTATCTTTGCAATGATTTAACATATTCAGACCAAACTTGGGAGCATGATATGAGAGTATTTGCACATTTTTGGCACATCACTTACCTACTGATATTTTTTTCTTTCTTTCTTTCTTTTTTTTTCTTAAATTATAACTTCTGAATAGTTTGACCAAAAATCATCATTCCAAAAATATCCAGTGTTCCAATATCAACTAATTTGGGTGTTGGCCATTTTGGATTTTGTCATAAAATGCTATATTTTATGAAAACATTAACAGATAAAACTCTGTAGATACTGTTTGTTCCTCAGTAACAAAATTCTACCTCATTTAACTACAGCCCAAAGAGAATCACTAGAAGAAACCTATATCAGAAAATGAATATAAACAGGCTAATGACTCATTATCAAATAATAAAACCCCGAGTTTAGATGGATATCCTCAAGAATACTATAAACACTTCTGGTCAGTTATGTCACCACTATTCTTCTGAATGAGAGAAGAAATTAAAAATACCTCTCCTATTCCATCTCGCATGAACGCAGCACTTATTTCAATTCTACTTGAACCAAACAAAGACCCAACATAATACACTAGCTATGGCCCACTTTCCCTTAAAAACACTGATTTAAAAATAATTAGTAAAGCCTTGGCCGCACGTCATTATATTGTCTCTTATCCATCCAAACAGGTTTCATTAAAAGACATCAGTCATCAAATAACACCAGATGACTATTCAACATAATGAACTTGTGTAAACAAAACTAAACAAAACAAAAACAATAATCGTTTCACTGGATGCAGAAAAGGCCTTTGATAAAGTTAATTGGTACTTTCTCTAGACAACACTGAAGAAAAACTCCTTCTTTCACTGGATTAAAACATCAATACACCATTAGTATCTGTTATAATGAATCACATCATATCATTATCATTCTAGCTTCATTAAGAGTCTCGATGAGGATGCCCCTTATCTCCTTTATTCTTTGCTTTATTCACAGAACCTCTAGCTGCTGCAATAAGACAGAATGATAATATTTCAGGAATTTTATCAAACAATACTCATAAAATATTTCTATTTGCTGATGATATATTACTCTTTGGACAAATTAATGTATGATTAATGAACGATTAATGCACCATTAATGTAAAAAAATAACAATATCTGATCTTCCATTACTGCTGCCGAAAACTGTTGAGAGACACACATATTCAGATAATTTGCATACATTTAATCTATCTCTCACACTCTCATTCTCTCTCTCTCTCTCTAATAACTGCATTATTAAATTAATAAATGTACTAGTCTGCTATCAAAGCTTGATTCCAATGTTTTGAGGTGTGGCAACCATGATAAGCAGAATAATTGACTCCAGGCTATTGAATTATTGAAAAATAATGCACACCCAAGGTGTAACGGCCACACCGAGAAAGCAGAGGCATTACCACCTCGGATGTGCATTATTGAAAATGTGTATTTTTCAATAATTCAATGGCCCGTTGTCAATTATTCCTTATTTAATACAACCTTCACTCCATTTCTCTCATCTTTAAATGGTGATAAATTAAGCTTGTGAGTTTATGCCTCAATTAAGTTTTATGAAATATAAATACACTTTTAAACGGTCAACCATTTCAAATGAAAGATGAAGGCTGTGATATTAATGTTATCGATGGAAAAGGAATATTTTAAGGCTAATCTTTTTCTATCAGTTTCTATCATTTTGAATGGAAATCAATGTATAGATCTAGTTCATTTGTATAACTATGGCTTACTGACTTTGCTGTAAAAAATATACTTATTAGATATACTTATACTACATATACTATGAGATATACATTAATTGGATCGCTAATCACCCACATTTGCTTGGACCCTGAGAACATTGCAAACTAAATAATTTAGATTGTTTTGTTTTCAGAGTACAGATACAAACTTTTTATCTTTAGAATATTGTTTACAAATGAATATTAAGTAATACTTTATTTTGATGGTCCACTTTAGACATTCTACTAAGTTGACAACATGTCTACTTCCAGTCATTAGAGTATTAGTAGACTGTCTGCCGTTAAGCCCGAGTAAGTTTTTTTTTGCGAAGCAATTGGTTCAATTGATTCAAAGCTTTTACCACAATGATCCAAAATACAATCATAAACCATTGTATTTACCCATGGATGATCTCAAAAACTCCCTCACACTGTACGTCTCACCAAAATGTCCGACGGCGAGAACGCATGCGTACTGTCTCATACGCAACATACACAGTGCCACCTGTTGTCAACTACAGGAAAATACAAACATTTAAGAGAAAATGAGACATGTAAGAAAATAATCAGCCCTTAGTATCCTGAGCTTGGGGAAAACTCTGACAGAACCATAGCCTTGTAGGCAATGAGTTTGAGTACCAGCTAAAGATATTTTGCTCCTGTTCCCTTCTCGCCTAAAAAGGTCTCCCATTTTCTTGTTTCTCATTTTGGACTCCTTTCTCTAAGAACTTTCTCATGCCTCAGCTGTGTCTACTTTTATTTCTCCAAAGGATTTTCAGGAGAAACATATTAGACACTGTTGATACTACAGAGATATGAGAATCCCAACTAAGTCTCACCAGCTTAGAAAGTGCAACCTCTGAGCCATAAAATATTACTATAATGGAGTCTTGAAAGATACTGCAGCAAGACAATAAAGATATGTTCAATGTTTCTTCCACCACATTCTCAGTTTTAACTCCTTTTCTCTCAGATATTTCTCAAGTCTCAGTTGTGTCTACTCTTATTTCTACTTTTTTTTTTTTTTTTTTTAGGAGAAACTAAACTGTTGATACTAAAACTGGGGATATATAAGAATAAGCAAGCAGTGAGCAATATTTTTTTTTTTCTCTGTGTTTTTGGCCAGAATGAGGGGGTCAAGATTTGGCTGGTTAGGATGGACCTGCTGGTAATTACTCCAGAGTAATTAGTCACATGGCATTTATGACTCAATACTTGGGTCAAAATCTTTGTGCTCAGAAAAAGTACCCATGAGGAATGACAGCAGCATGCAGGTTGCATACTTCCAGAGTTAATGTGGCAGCTGAAAGCCTTTGGAATAAATGGGAATGCTAACAGACAGCTTTCTCCAGGGATTATATACTTAGAATATGGGGCAATGTGAACCTTTATGCCACAAGACTGGCAGTCTGATAACAGATGATATTTCGAGTAGCTCTAAAAAAAGTCTACATTACTTGAGATGATGCCATGTCCATAATTCGATCTGTGAGAAGCTTTGCCCTCTTATTTGTT
Organism: Zacco platypus; assembly: GCA_038088235.1. Taxonomy (NCBI): domain Eukaryota; kingdom Metazoa; phylum Chordata; class Actinopteri; order Cypriniformes; family Xenocyprididae; genus Zacco; species Zacco platypus. The sequence continues at coordinate 21,307,163 of CM076086.1, read as the reverse complement.
AGCACCAGGTCCAATGCTATCCAATAGGATTTGGCTATGGCTCTAATTGGCAAATTCCAGGAGGGAGATATGGGCAGTTGGTGTGAGATTGACCTGGACATCAGAGGGGGGTTGGGAGTAAAGTCATTATCTCAGCCACCCGTCTAGGTCTCACTGATGATTTGCAGCAACTGGGAACGATAGAAGCATAATAACAGCATCCAGCAGGTATTATCTGAACCGGTGGGTAAGAGATTCTTCCTCTTTCACAGTGTATGCCAGCCGTATTTTCTGTCAGGCTAATCTCAGTAGATGGGAAGGCTGCTTTCAAAGACAGATGGGAATCTTGGCTAGTAGCCAGGAATATTCCTTCTATTTTGATACAAATGTGCATGTATGGTGATGAGGCATGGTACCTGATGTTTGAGAATTCCCTTATGGAATTGGATGGAGTAGCTTATCTGATTGAATGTTCTTGTACATGTCATCCATTAAACTACATAGACAGCCCAATCGTGTTTTAGAAAACAATTTATGCAACAGTAATATATTAATGTTTGATGCATGCAGCTTTTGTTGAGTTAAAATTCAGAATATACACTTATTGCAAGGGAAATCAAGGACAATTGTAATAGCTGAAAGACTACAATAAATTTGCCATGTTTTGATGCAAGAAAGATGTGCCTACAATATTAATTAATTTTTATTGAAAAAAGATTTTATTCAAACATCATGTTGAATTAATAGAAGGACAGAGATCTCTGATTTGTGAGCTCCAAGCTAGTAATGCAGCATGAATTAATTATGTGGATGTTTGTTATAAACTTATTTTTTTGTCAACACTTTATATTTCTGTTTTTTTATGTATTTATCTGTTGTGTGCTTGTCTTTTTAGTTAATAATGTTTGAGATGTGTATTGAGTTTCATGAGTTTATGTAAAAAAAAATTAAAAATGTATTTGATGAACTCTTTCCCCACCATTGATAAGATTTTCCGTCATTTATGACACAACGCTTCCCCGCCATTGTAGGCCTCTTCTGAAATAGTATATCATCTCCAGATCAGCATAAACCATTCAAAAGTAAGTGTGCCACACAAGTCCTGAAAAGTGAAGCCAAAATATACTTGAAAACATATCTTTAACAGAACTTTAACTCTTTCCAAACTAAAAACATTTTATTCTGCCTTCATGCATCTTTTATCAAAACTTGAATGTGGGAACGAGGGTAAAAGCTGAGAAAATCACATTATTGTCAAAGTCCCAGCACCCCAACATTTATGCATAATAATAATAATATTACTGATAAATGCTAACTTAAATATATTACTTTTTTTTAGTAAAACAAGCAAAATTTGTTTTGTCATATGACATAGCTACACAGTAGACTCATTTTAATATTCATTCAAGCAATTAATTAATGCATGAATTAATAAAACAATTACATTTTATTTACTCACAACATTAGGAAACATGAATAAGTAAAATAATGAATAAAAGTAGGCCTACCAATCACAATAAATAAATACATATACAAGTCAATAAAACGTGAAGCAAAGCTTTATTCAAGCTGCTTATTTCTTAAAAGATTACTTTTTCAAGGTACTATTACTTTAATATAAATGCATAAATACATTTCCCACAATTTCTATTTGGGGACATAAAGGGTTAGTTCACTCAAACATATAAATTCAAAAAAGTCATAAATTACTCACCTTCACACTATTCAATGGTCAAGTCCTGCTGGTTTCTGTTTATACAACATCAGTCAAAATCACATCCTTAATGTTTTTTTGGTCTTTTTCTAGATGAACTGGGCTCACTGAGGATGAAGAGACCACAGCAACATCAGGGCTAGATGAGGAAATATGGGCAGATGGAGTGAAAGAGGGTCTCATCCATGACGGCACTATCATGTCCAGAGTTCTGCAGTGGACTCTCCATCCTCAGTGCTCTCACAGTCTGTGGACATTTCAGATCCTACAAAAATACACAAAAATCATACAAAAGCAGTCATTTTAACAGCACAATATAATTTGATTTCTATATTAGAAACAAAATTATCTTTGTTTATATTTTTGTTTCCTTTTTTTCCACAAATGCCACCGTCACCTTGCCTTACTGCTCTACCAGAAAAGCTCTGCAGCAAATGTATAGACATCAAGAATCATAAAAGTGCTGAAATAACTCTGTTTGAAATCAAAATAATTAAAATAAACTACAACTTAAGATTTAAACAGATTTTGTACTAATTTTTGTAGGCTACTCACTCAAAGCCTATGATGGCTGCATCCCCATCAGTCTCTCTCCACCGGATAAACACACATGCACACGTGTCCTCATCTGTCCCTGTAACATCCAGACAAGACTCAAGTTACCTGAAATTTATGTGCTCGATACTACATTTAAATTTTTTGAGATTTGAGGTAGTTGCAGACAAGTTAACTCACTTTTTATCCAACACAAATGTTTCTTAATTTATCAACAGTACTAATGGAAAAATAAAAGAGATAAATTAAGTTTAGTTACATTATGTTGATTTGTTTATTTACATTACTTACAATCATGTAATTCATGTTGACAAGAGTGCATTCTACTACCCAACAGCGCACATATATTACTCACTCTGGAGTCTACTTCATGCTGCCATGTGCTCATCTGCCTCAATACCTATCAAAACCCTATACCTATCAAAAGTTTTCCTGTCAGATGTTGAATAAACATTTAGCAAGAACCTTTAAGATGTATATGGCTTAGAATTTGTGTAAATCCACTTTGGAGACATATGTTTGCTTACTAGAGCTCCCCAGTTTGCTATACACAATAAAAAAAAACTTTTTACAGCAAAATCACAACTATAGTGCGTTTAGTCATTCAACAGTTTACTCTACAGTGGTTCAACAAATGCAATTTTAACACAAGGGACAGTGTTTTTGGTTTCTCACATTTGAAAACACTCCCATCATATTTTTCCGCTTACGTTTAAATATGATGTATCCTCTCCCGTGACCTCCTGGGATAGAAAAGTATCCATCGGATGAGTACTCGAGAATCTGGGTGGAAGCAGTAGGCCATCTGAGAACTTCTCACCAACTCTTTGATGAATACGGACATACTACTCATTTCACATGCTTTTTTCTCCTACTATATAGTAGGTAAGTAGGCATATTCGGACGCAACTTAAATATACGCACGTCTTGCGAGCAGTTTTGATCATCGTTCTAAATCTGATCAGGACAATGCCTTTGATAAAAACACGATTCAAAAAAAAAAAAACAGTGACGCAAATATAATAGGCTTGTTTGCGCCTCGCCTCGAGAGTAGGCGGGGGCGGCTGCAATGAGGGAACGAGTGAAAAAAGTGGAGGCACGACGGACAGTTCTCTCTTCCCCTTGTGCATCAGACACCTACTAGATCAAAGGTGAATATCGCGGGATTTACACTTGTGCGCTGTGTCGCTGGTAAACTGGATGTAATTTAAGTTCTGTTGCTTTAATATGAAAATATAGTGAACAAGACACCCACTTGCTATTTATTTCCTTTCGAAAGGTGTGTGTGTCAATCTTTTTTTTTAATTACAGACATATATATATTAGCCTATATATTTGTATAATGACAACAATTACATAACCCATTGAGAAATCGCACTGTCAGAGAGTTTGGTAATATTCACACTTAATTTATATACATAAAAACATGATATTAGAGTTTGAAAATCAATCATTTAAAAAGTGATCGACTCTGCGCAGATTTCGCTCATCTCAAACAAGCCTAATGTCACTAACTGCAATGCATGCTGGGAGCTTGCAAAAAAAACCCAAAAACAACAACAACAACAAAACATTGCTCAATATGAAACTTTGTTCAGACAGCTTTTTGGGACTACATTTTGGTGAATACTGCTGATCTAAGGTTTTTTACATTTATTTTATTAATTAATTTATTTATTTTTTTAGATTCAAAGTAGTTAACAATTCTAAGCATCCGTAAGTCAAAAAGCCCTCTATGCTTCATTTGTTTTTTAACGGTATAACTTAAAAAATAATAATAATTAAAAAATCTTAATAAACTAACTTAAAATCATTGTTTGTCTAATTTGTTAGTCAATCACCGTGATCCGACAGTTGCTTTTATCCTGAAAATGTAAGCACAAAACATTGAATTTGCTTACAATAATGGGCAAAAGAACCACCAAGCCTTTAAGATTGGACCTGCATGCAAGCCAGTATAATTGATTAGGTAGAGAAGCTATTCCAGACTTGCAAATTATCCTGTACTGCCACAGTCTCCACTTTGCTTACTTGTATAACACATTCGCTCTGTTTACAATACAAAAACACTCTGCTGTCAGTTGTCTACGGAAAACTATCCATCAAAGGTGACTGCTGGTGGTCGGACTCTTGTAATGAGCTGTCTTCCTAAATAGCAGTAGTTCAGGACAGATCATTTACAGCAGAGCCCACCTCCATCTCCACAGTATAACAGCAAACATTCTGCTGGCACAAATGAAAACAGAGATTGGTTGCTTGGAATTGAAGTTTTTGATTATTTTTAGAAAATTTATGTAACACTTTTTTTGTTTGTTTGTTTTACGTTATCTCATTAGTATACATATTTGTAAGTGAAGCGTAGTTACAGCCCATACCTTTTAATGTACAATAGCTATTAATTTATGGATATGGACCATTTACATATGTACAACTCGTAGAGATGTACGAATTCATCCTTTAAGGTTCATAAAATAGGCGAATTCAATTTTATGTTATTATATATCTGTCACGTTGTTTTGTATTTTATGTCACTTTGGTTTGGGGTTCCCTTTCGAGAGTGGTCACTTCAACACTGCGTAGCTACACTTCGGGAAACACCCTTTCATTCCAAATTGCTGAATATCATAGGCTAACATCAGTTAGAAAAACTGGCCAATTGTTGCATGATATGCAAATCACATGCAAATACTGACCAGGCACTATAAAAGGCGAGGAGAGCTGCAATTACCACAGAATCTCTTCCTTCACACTCATCTGATGGCGACTTTCTGCAGTGTCTGTGTGGACCCTGTCGACCCACTGGTTACACACCCATATTGCGTGGCCTGCCTGGGCCTGGCCCACGCTGGGGCGGCCTTCCTGGACTCCGGCTGCACGCACTGCGCGGACCTGCCGGCACACTTTGAGAGCCAGGAGGGACTACACACGTTCCATTACTGCCACCAGCGAGCCTGCTCACGGGGACAAAGACAAAGCCTGGGACCACCGTCTTCAACCGTTTCCCTGTTCTCCGGTCTTTTTCACTACAGTGGCCTTCCATCCTCCTCCCGTCATTGCTGACTTTGTCTCTGTCGACGCGACCAGAGAAGATGTCTCCATGTCTATCTCTGCTTCAGAGAAGGATTGGGCTGCATCTGAGCCAGACCGACCTGACGTCGAAGGCCCCTTGGACCGCCAAGAGGAGTTCAAGAGGGTGCTGGAGAAAGCAGTCAGAGAGCTAGACCTCTCGTGGAGCGCTCAGGACGAGGCGGCCAGGAGTAATTTGGACTGCCGGATGGATGCCCTTCTTCCCGGACGTCCATGACCAGGTGGTCCAGTCGCGGTCTGCGCCTCAGTCGGCGCGTGTCCACTCTTCTACTCAGGCCAAAATCTGCGCAGAATCGATCACCATGAGATGAATGCCGGTTAGAAATAGGTGTGTTCGACATCGGCTGCAGCTGAATGCAAACGGTCGACGAGAGTAGCCGCATGCAGGCGGGGAGGAGACATGAAGTCGGACACTTTCTGCTTCCCGTAGTGACGCTCGAGCTGCGTTTGCATGTTTTATCACAGCGGAAGTGAAATAAATGCAATATTTGACTAATACACAGATGTTTCAGAGACATTTTCATTCAATACTTTATACACTGCTATAGCATAGCATTTTTATAATAATAAAGTTCAACATATGTATTTATTATTTAAATACTAATGTAGCAGGGCCTATGTTTTTTTAATCAGTTTTATTTTGATAAACATAACATCGCGACTACACGAAAAGAGCTTTAACTGTTATAAAAATACAGATTTGTGAGCACTAAAGGTTTCAGAACAAACACGAAACACAGGAAACGCTGTGAATCCAGCCAATCGTGGAACAGCTGTGTTGCTGTCATAGCTCTGCAGCTGCTCCTGAGATGCTGCCCAGAATGAACCAGCTGGCTGCTCTCGAATCACTCTCGTAGAACTTTGATGCCATAAGTCAAAGTCAAATGGTGTCTCAAGTCAGACAAAATTTCTATCTGGTATGCACTGCTTCAAGTCAGCCACCGATCGGTCTGTGCAAGGCTGCATTAAGTCGAACAAGCTTAATGTGTCCGAGTGTGGACCGCCTTGCTCTGATGTAGGGGTGTGCAATACTGACAAAAAATGTTGGTATCGCAGAAAATATCTAATATAATGATAATCAGACAATATTTTGCATCATTCAAAAATGTTTTATTTGGCAATGTAATTAGTGACAGCATATGTTATATCTTGTTATATCTTTCCATCTGTTGCCTTTTTTTGCTAAATGATTCAGCCATGTTTGTTGCGTGTGTGTTTTTGATTTTGCTCTGTCTGCTGCAGACGCGCCATGTTCATCTGACTCCTGAAGCTTTTCACAATCCGTTCTTCGCGTTTAAATCGCACGCGATTTTGCAAAGGCTGCAATTATTTAATGCGCAGTTTGTCAGATCTGTACGGCTCTGTGATCAGTGGTAAATACTTCTCCATCTGAAAGTCAGAGCTCTTGCGCATGAACTCAAAATATGTCCTGTAGCAGAAGAAGATAATGCGTCATATCACTGTAGCTGAATAAACAGAAGATCAAAATGCTTTGATTGATTAAACATGAGTGAGTTTGGAGTAAAAACATGTTATTAAATGTTGTCTTTTGTTGGACAAGATGTTAATAAATGCTTCTCATGTCTGGAAAGATGTTTGACGCACGTTGCTTTTTCAAATGTACATTAAAAGTGACTCAAACTCGCAGTGCTTTCAGATGTATTAGCACTTGGAGCTGTACTTTGACATGCTTCTTCGCAGTTTCTTCACTCATTTAACTTCTGTCAAATGCTACACTCTGAATAAGCGCACACAATACGTAGTATACTTAACTACATCACGCAGTGATTTCGTGAACACTTCATGCAGCGTTTTGATTGGTTTCGAATATTTTAGTATATTAATTTTAGTATATTTTAATTTTTAGTATATTTTCTAATATTTTATTTATAGATTTAATGAGTTTACAACAATGCCACAAATTATTAAAGCACCTTGCTTTTAGTAATATTAAATTGAGTTAATGCCTACATCATATATTTTAATAATAAAAATAATATATTTTATTTTTACCTTATTAAAATAATTTCATTTTTAAAATTCATCTATATAATTGTTACGTGTATTTCTGTGTTGACTTGTTTTCATTTGTCACATGCCTTAGATTCAGGTTTTCCCTCCACTCCTCTGTCACCTTGATTACGGTCATTATTGTTTCATATATGTGAGGTGTGTATAGTTAATTAGTCTTGTTTGCTCCCCTGTTCCTTTGTATTTAAACCTTTCTGTTCTGTTTCTGTTTCTGTTCAGTCTTTGTCCTTCGTTGTTGTTGCTTAGTGGTGTCTGTAGGTCTTCATCTATTGTTATTAAAAGTTATATCCTTGTCGTGCGCTTCTTCTCTGGACCACAGCCATAACAATAATATGCCTCTCTATATTTTAGTAGGTTTTATTCAAGTAATGATTAATAAAGTAAAAAAGGCAAAACTACGATGGCCGAGAGAGCCCAAAGCACTGCAAATAAGAAAACACATGCAAATAAAAAAAACGTGATCATCAGTTTGACAACACGTGCTGCAAATCCTCACAACACATGCAAACACAAAAACGCGCTACATTTACAAAAAGCGCTGCAAATAGCACAAACCACAACGGAAATGTTTCAAGGGGGACCCCAAAAAGTGACGGACCCTACTAGGACCTGCGTCCAAAACCAGTTCAACTCACCCTTCACTTATTCACTAATCCCTATATAGTGTACGGCATGTGAGTGCACAATGTGTTCACAATCATTAAATACTATAAAAACTGCAAACAAAAATAAACAACTGTACATTATTTCATGTATTTCTTATTTTTAATAAAGTGTTTTTCAGTTTGCTAGAAACTCACGCTCACAGATGACGTGGTCGTCGAGCGCCCACAGGCGGCCGTTACGATTACGTCACATTAGTACGCTACAGATGATTAACGAATATTTATAAATCATCCACTAAATTATCATCTCTTAAAGTTTAATGAGTTAACAACAATGCCACATATTAAAACACTTTTCTGTTAGTGAAACACATTACATTGAGTTAATGCCTACATAATATATTTTAATATTTTTTAGTTTGTGCTGTTGTCAAGTAGGGTCCGTCACTTTTTGGGGTCCCCCTTGAAACATTTCCGTTGTGGTTTGTGCTATTTGCAGCGCTTTTTGTAAATGTAGCGTGTTTTTGTATATGCAGCGCGTTTTTGTGTTTGAATGTGTTGTGAGGATTTGCTGCACATGTGTTGTCAAACTGATGATCACATTTTTTTTTTTATTTGCATGTGTTTTTTTTTTTATTTGCATGTGCTTTTTTTTATTTGCATGTGTTTTCTTATTTGCAGTGCTTTGAGCTCTCTCGGCCACCATACAAAACAATAGAACTAACATGAAATAAATGTTTAAGCAGAAAGTAGAAAGCTGTAAAGTAAACTCTGGATTATCTCGCTCGCAATTCCATTCTTTCACATGCGCTCTCAGTCCTCTCCGCATTGGGTTTTGGGAAATAGTGCTTCAGTGAGTTTACACTCGAAATCAGAGAAAATTGTGAGTATAAAGTAGTGAACGAATGTAGGGAATGAAGTCGTTCACTCAGAATTTGGCACCACAGCAAAATGGCAGACACCTTATATAGTGGATAGGGAGCGGTTTCGGACACAGCTCGTTTATTCTTCCTTGTGTTTGCAGTCCTGTGCTAGTTCGTTGTCTGATGTTACCAGTAGTCTACCTTGCCTGATCCTGCTTTGCCCAATCACATTTTTCCCCCACACGGTAGTTTTTTGTTGTTGGTTTTTATTTTATTTTTACTAATAAACAGCCCATTTCTTTCCTACGATTGAGTCCTCGCCTCATTTCTTACCTCAATCCTGACAATCAGAGGACATTGTTAAAGTTGTTCTATTAAAAGGCTTAAGTTTCTAGCTGCTAATAAGTTGATATTGTATATTTCAGTGTCTATTAAAAACAAACGTGCACTCACTCAACGTTCAGTGATGTTATGTTTAGTCTCACTGTCTTGTTCAGTTTTGTCTTGTGTTTGTTTGTGAGTTCTTATTCATTCATTAGATCATTGTCATGGTTTCTTATTAGTGTCATATCTGTCCCCTTTTCAGTTGATTTTAAGCACTCAGTTCTGTCTATTCACTGTTTTGTGTTTAAGGTTATGGTTGTTGCATTATTTCCCAGAGTGTTTATTAAAATTTATGTGTATTGTAATCATCAGTTTCTTTTGGATTATCATCAAACGCTACTGTAACAAAATACAAATACCTATGAATTCAAATAAGACAAATAAGATAAATCAAAAAACTTTTCACATTTATTAGCTGTTGAAATAGTGACATGGGAATAAAACAACAAAAACATTACTGTACCAGCTACTAAAACCACATCCTGGAAAGGCTACAGAAGTTTCTCACAGAATGTGTCTGTTACTTTTCCACTTCTTTCTGTAAAATTAATCTTTTTTATGGTGCTTTGTGTTATCGGTTATTTTCAAAGGAGCTCTGACTGTCAGTGGTTTATGGTTATTATCAAAGCATTGAATCCTCACTATAAAGAGACAGTACTGGCCTAGATTCAGACACTTAAATAGTTCAAGGAGGAAGAATAACGTCTCAGCACATTCAAAGACTGTGTATGTGCAACTGTGCTAAAATAAACATTATTATTTTTGCGACATATAGTTTGCCTATAGAACGTTGTAAATTTTTATATAAACCTAATCATACATGGCCCTAAAAATTATTTGGACACTGGAATCACTGTTAAAATGGTCTGAAATGTCATTGTATTAGATACTAAATTATTGTCTTATGTTTACTAATGTTGTGAAATCCTTTGTTGATTTGGAACAGTTTCTAAGCATCAGACATTCTTTAACGCCGTTGTTACAACAGCTCTTCAACTCTTCAGCTCTTTTTTTTATAGAAGCAGAAATTTACACTCATACTTGACTTGAAAAACATTTTATCCTCTGTAGAATGCTTGTGACAAACACTTAAAAGCACTGATAGCACATTTAACTCGAGTGAGGGCTTTGCTCAAAAGGGAATCAGCAGGTGGTTTCACTATAATACCATCCACAGTCACAGCACAAAGAGGGAATATACTCAGAATTAATGTAATGTTTACATTATAAAAAACACAAAGACGTGTGGAACCAGTGGCTCTTTCATAAAACCAAACATTATTATCAATGAAGCAATCATGAATAGTGTCAAAACAAGAAGGTGGAAAAAACATCTAAATTTGCATGTAAAAAGGTAGTGTTGATTATTCTGTACAGCATTTTTCATGAGACATTCCATTGAAAGGCCTGACAGGTTTCTTTACATGTGGAGTGATATGGATTCTGTCATAACAATATTTGCATGTTTACCATTTTGTACCATTACTTTTGATTTCGAAGAACTATGCATGTGACGTTACTGTTCAATAATTCATCATATTCATGTCTATTGTCATGTATTTTAATCAAATTATTTGCATGATATGCTGATTAATTCATCAAATTCAACACTGAACTAAAACTAAATCAAACTCAAATATATTCTTCAAATTTGCAGAGAAAATTCACCAAATCAAGCTAATTCTAAAACATCACATTGCTGTGGCAGTTGAGTGAGGCATTGAATAAATATTACACAAAGTCAATGTGTTCTTGTATTCCATATGTGCCATGTTAATTACTTTTTTTTGTTTGTTTTTTCCACAAACTGACATTTTTCTCCATTCAAATTTTACAACTCCACTGACTCAAAATGCATTCTCATTTTAATACAATGTCTGAAAAAACTAACAAAATTAACAGATGTGCTAAAATTAGCTGATGGATGACTAACCATATGTTTATGCTAAAGAAAGCCATGGTTTTTTAAGAGATACAGAGAAATTCTGTCATCTTGCCATCATCTCCCCCTTCGAAGACGAGACCCAGAACTGTTCTGGACGGGGCTAATTACCGTGCACCTCCCAGACACCTCTGGACTGAGCTGGAAAAAATCATCCTTGTCCGGAATGCGACCAGACCCACGTCTGAATCACCTCCATCGACCGTGGACCCCCGCAGATGGAAAGTTATCACCCACCATGACACATCAGCCAAAGCCCCAGAGAAAGAGGACTGAGCCAACCTTCACCACGGTAGTGAAGCGCCACTATAAGTCTGGCCAGGGGTGTAAACCCATGACATTAGCAGACAAGGGAGAAGTGACTATCGACAATGAGGACTGGCTTATAAACTTAAGCGAGGAGCTAGAAACTCCCACCCGGTACCTACTGTTTCTAGACAGCATCATGAACTATAACTTATTTTCATCAACTCCATGGACTGTGTTATACTTATTTTATATATTTTAAAGATTTCTGTTGCCGCCATCACTGCAAAGCTCAGCCAGTCCTCCAGCCCTGCCGCTGACGGAAGTCCTGCACCGATTCCATGGAAGGCCTGCTATGATGTCAAGCTGCAGGTGCATGAGAATCCTGTGGCTCCACTTCCGGCCTCGGATCTCTTTGCTCCATCTTGGCCTGTAGACCTGTTGGCTTTGCCTTGGCTCCACCAGAGACCCACAGAATTGCGGCCCCACCAGGTTACCTCGTTCTTCTGGCTCCCCCTTGGTCATTCAACAAACCACTTCTGCATTGCATTTGCAGGCATTCCGCTGCACTCTGTCCAATCGATGTTGCTCGATTCCATTAGCTCTCCGTCTGTGACTGTGGATCCATCTACCTCATCTCCGTTTATTGTCCCTTAGTTGTTGTCAGCTTCCACACCATCTTGGCTCCTCCCTCCCTCTACTCTGCCATAGGCTGTCAGCATTGGCAAGCTCTGGGTCTTTGTTAGCGGACTATCGCCACCATTGCCGCCAGGGGATTGTCATCCTGCCATCAGCATCCCTTTGCCTCATCCTGCCACCACCATCCCTTCACGATCTCCTCGATCACTGTGTATTTAAGTTCCTCCCTTTGTTCTGTTCAGTGTCCGATATTGTTTGTGTTTGACACACTGTCTCGCATGTTGGCTCTCTAGTTAGTTGACGTTTTAATAAACTTTGGATTATTATCATCTTCATCTTCTGTGGAATTAAGTGTTACAGTCCAGCTGCCAGACAATTGCGGAATGATATATGACGCAACAGCAATAACTCCTTTTTTTTTACCAGCCCATCTGCATAATCTGAGTACAATATCGACATGACCACACTCTTGCTCAACAGAATAAATTACCATAATAAACACTATAATAAAAAGAATGTTATTTAAAGAATTTTCATGCAGCTCTTGTCCATACAATTACAGTTCATACTGACCATGTCTATCAATCTCCAACCTCAAAACACCATTAGAAAAAAATAATAAAAAATAGACCATAAAAACGTGTCCAAAGGAAATGTTACGGAATACAGACTCACAAGGCAGGAGAACAGTTGAAAAGGTTTATGGAGCACACCGGGATCGACAAACACAGTTAAGGGTATATGCAATGGATGTAAACAAGATGAATAAATATACCAACAGTCTTTATGGTTGACAGGTGGAGAGATGAGATCGTGACCGAGCGATACTGAGCACACACTCCGAAGAAAGATGGGATGACCTGGTGGATTCTGGAGAGTGAAGGCAGTGGAAGACACAGACAGACGATGACTCAACGGGGACACAGAGGAGAGAATCAGACGACAGATCAGGAACACAGACTGGTAGGTAACCCAAGGTAAGTGAGTCCACTTTCTCATAGTTGAGACCAGACAATGTGCTGTGGTGGGGTGTGTGCTTATATGCAGTGGTGGTGATGAGGTTCAGCTGATGGTGATTAGGTGACAGTGCGCGTTGGGATTGGTTACTGACAGAGCCTGACCGACCTCTGACAGGAAATGTGTTTTAAGTTTTGGATGATCTATTTAGAAAAGAGCAATTTGTCTCAAATGTCTCTTAACGAAGTCCAGCATTCACTATGTCTTAGGTTTCACATCATTAGGCAGTATTTCAACGACTGCCTTTAATAAAAAGGATCTTGGGCAACAAAATGTTTAAATGATCCAAAGACCCATAATCTTTTCCATGCCAGGTTTCTTTGCTGGCCTTTATTACACAAATATCTCCTTTTTTCAGGGAAATGAAGCAATTTATGTACTATTTAAAGATTCATTTTCAAATAAGGAATTGAGAAAGCAGTCAGCATACTTTTTAATGAGGTGATTTTAGACCACACTATTGCAGTTTAACACACAAAAGACCCCCTGTTATGTGAAAATAAATAATTTCCAGGGAAAAATACTGCATTTGGTTATATGTCACTGTTTCTAATCCGAATTAAAGGTCCCTAAATAGTAAATATTTTTAAATGACAAAATTGGCTGGCTTTTAGCAATGATTGTATATTATAATTGTTTTATATGATTTATGTATTATTTATATAATTATTATACCCCTAACCCATTACAAGCAGAAGCAATTTTAGTTGAACAATTATTACTAAACATTTAGTGTTTATGTATATTTACATATATTATATTTATATGTATAATAATTTAAATAAGATTTGGAATTTATAGATAAAACTTTAAATATGACTTCATGTGAGCTTACATGTTAATGAGTCACATATATATATATATATATATATATATATATTAACATTGTTATATATCGTAACATTGTAGCGGTGTGTGCAGGTAATCATTAATAATTAGTTGTAACTGGAATCATTTTGATAACGTTTTATCTAAAGGGAAAGGAAAGGGAAAGAGGCCTTCATAGGGGATAGTTTAGTTGAGGCGCGTGTCTAGGCACAGGTCCTTCATCTTCATCCTTCATCTCATCTGTATACGGCCTGGATCTGACAGACTACGGTAAACCTCGGTATAAACAGAGAGAGACTAATATTAGCATAGACACCATTCTTCTTATGAAGCAGCGAGTACATCAGGTGTTATGGGAAGTGCTCCTGGTTCCAAGTGACCTAATTAATGCAGCCTAACAATTTACGTGATTTTAATTATAGAAGTAGATAATGTGTTGTTTGTATGACAGGTTAAAGATATATGTTTTTTAGTTTAGATTTAGGCTGACAGAGTGTGTCTACTTCCCGAACAATGCTAGGATGGCTGTTCCAAAGTTTAGGTACTAAAAAGGAAAAGGATCTACCACCAACAGTCAATTTTGATATTCTAGGTATTATCAACTGGCCAGAATTTTCAGATCACAATTGACGTGAAGGACTATAATGTGTTAAGAGCTCACTCAAGTAGTGGGGAGCTACCACATTAACATTATTTAGTGCTTTGTAAGCAATTAGCAAGTTTCAAAATTTATACAATGTTTAATAAGGAGCCAGTGTTGACAGAAACGGGCTAATATGGTCATACTTCCTGGTTCAAGTAAGAACTCTAGCTTCTGCATTTTGGACCAACTGGAGTTTGTTTATTAGGCGAGCAGGGCAACCACCAAGTAGAGCACAATAATAATCTAGCCTTGAAGTCATGAACGCATAATTTATATATTTTTAAGATGGAAGAATGCGGTTTTACATCTGCTAGAAACATGGCTTTCAAATGAAAGATCGGTATCAAAGAGCACACCCAGGTTCCTAACTGATGACAAAGATTTGACAGAACATCCATCATTTTTAGTCCAATAATTAGAATATCTGTTTTTTCACAGTTAAGTAGTAGGAAACTTCTTGTCATAATTTTTTTTATATCAGCTATGCATTCCGTTAATTTTGTGAATTGGTAAGATTCATCAGGGCACGAAGAAATGAAATATAGAGCTGAGTATCACCAGCATAACAGTGAAAACTAATGCCATGCTTCCTAATGATATCTCCCAAGGGTAGCAAGTATAAAGTTAAAAGCAACGATCCTAGTACTGAGCCTTGTGGTACTCCATACTGAACTTGTGATTGATATTACATCTCCCCATTTACTACTACAAAACTACGTCAGGTTAGTGTGTCCCAGCCTTAACAGTAACCTTGATGGGTGGATTCATTTAAAGTAATGTAATCGTCTGGTTTTAGCCAGGTTTCTGTCAAACACAGCACATCTAGATTATGATCTGCAATCATATCATTTACAAAGAGTGATCTTGTAGAAAGAGATAAAATATTTAGCAAACTAAGCGTTATAATTTGTTCATCTGTATTATATATGTTTTTTTATTTGTTGAACATCAATTACATTTTTACCCTTAAATGGGTTTGAGAGTTCGTTCCATGTACTAATTCAGGGAACAGACACAGTCTCTATGTGATGACATCTAGGTGAAAGGTCCAATGTGTTGACATTTATCTGACTTCTGTGATGTGAGACAGCTAGCTGATGGTCTGTTTAGCCAGTCTGTCTGCTTTCTGACCTGGGCTCCAGTTAGTCAAGGTTCATCTTTAACCCTCTGGGGTCTGAGGCTGATTTGGGGTCCTGGAGTAGTTTTACATGCTCTGACATTTGTGCTTATTTCAGCTACTTATAACACACTATTGGCCAACATGTAATTTTGCTGTATTCAGCACAAACTCTGCTACAATAATATGTGAGCAAAATAGATGTACATGTTTGCATCTTTTTAAAAATAAAGATTATGCGTGGTTAGTAAGTTTTGGCAAAAAAAATGCCCTTGCAATAAGGCCATAAAACACATACTGAATAGTTGTTCACAAGACTTTTGAGTTATCAAGCTTGTAGGCTAGAGTTTTTACTACACAATGATGTGGAAATCATTCTGAATGCTTCAACACAAACAACAATATAATGATTTAAATTTTGTAAATCAGTTTTTGTGTCACCACTGCTGTATGCGTGGGAGTGGTGATGGCCATGAATACATTAGCAAATTACACCAGGGAGACAAAAGACACTCCCCCAGTGGCTAACGGCCCATCCAAAGACCAAAGCTATGAAGCATCTTGAACTAAGAATGTTATGTGGGCGTTAACTCTCTGTTACAGTAATCGCCTCAGAATTTGTGTTTGAATAGCGCACGCTCTCCGTGGGCGTGGTCACATTACAGATAATGAGCTGGCTCGCGAACGACTGATTTCTCTCCGTTTTCAAACAGATTACATAAACAGAGAATATTTGTTTTAGATTTGACTTACATGATTTAAAACCTGACATTTCAACGTTTATTTAGACATGCGTTTCATATTTGTGTGAATAGTATTCACGAAGTTACCGTTCATTTTCTTATGACTATCAGAATGGATTTCATTCGGAGAGAGATCGCAGCTCACGCATCATGTTAGTTTTGTTTATTTTGCAAAAAGCACAACATTTTGTTTTTACTATGAGTGTGCACAAGTAAAAGTAGACATTTCACAGATTGCAATGGTATATATCTCTTAATTGTATGTTCAAAATTGACGGAGCATTTTGAGTCTCTTTCACACTGACAAGAAAAAAGTGAGTAAATCACGCGGGCGTGACGGCCGACCTCAGAGGGTTAAGACTATGTGCCATATTACTGGAGAGAAGAGCATCACCACCCCAGGAGGGATGAATACCATCTCTTTTCAACAGGTCAGGTCTGCCCCAACAACTTTTCAAATTGTCTATGAACCCTATATTATTCTGCGGACACCACTTAGACAGTTAGCCATTGAGTGATGATAGTCTGCTAAGTATCTCATCACTCTGACAAAAAGGTAGGGGTCCAGAGCAAATAACAGTGTCTGGCATTGTACTTGCGAGTTCACACACCTCTTCAATGTTAATTTTAGTGATCTCCAAATGGCAAAGTCGAACATCATTAGTGCTGACGTGAATAATAATCTTAGAGAATTTACAATTAGCATTAGCCAGCACTTTTAAATTTGCTTTGATGTCAGGCATTCTGGCTCCCGGCAAACATGTGACTGTGGCTGGTGTCTCTATGTTCACGGTCTGTGTAATAAAATCTCCAATAACTAGGGCACTTTCAACAGGATTCTCATTGGGTGTGTCAGAGTGGGGAGAATCTGTTTGATGATCTAATCAGAAAGGAGGAGTGGTATTTTGTCCTGCGACTATGACATCTCACAGTCACCCAGTTGCCCTGCTGCACTGGCTCTACAGTGGGAACCGAACAATGTACAAAATTCACTAAGCTAGTCGCATCCAAACCAGTATCTAAAGCCACTGCATTCTTACTATCCTCAATTCAAGTTTGGATGTGTGTCTCTAACTCTTCTTGGTATAAGGTATAAATCTTCTCTGTCAGCCTGACTATCTACCCTGCATTTATCACATGTGTAAATCTCACCGCTGACAGAGAGGGCTATACATGTGTCCAGCAGTGCAAGAGACAATAACGGGTGAAGATCATGTGACTCACTGTGTTTGTTGACTGATCCAACTAACCACAGTCATTTGATGGACTTTCTTGGATTTTCTTAATGTTGATTTCTAATACAGTTCAAGGAAAGATGGCAAAATTAAAATGTATTAAACATATACTTAACAAATAAAACTATGTCATTAATATCCATAACTTTTGTTTAAATGAGGGATTTAGGACTGACTTCAACAAAAGATTTTTCTGGTTGACTAGTTGTCATTCATTTTAAGTGATTAGTCGACTAATTGCGTGCTTATTAATAAGCCATATAAATGATGATAAGGAGACTTTAATGCATAGCCTAATCAGTATTCAAGAGCACACATAAAACTTGCCACAGCGCACAGGGAGAAGTAATGATTACAAATGCATCAAGGAAAAACAGCAAGGGGATTGCTGTAACATTTTAAAAATTAATTGATAAACTATTGTTTTCTGTATTTTCGGCTGCAGTGATGAAGTCGGCGATGCCGACTCATCATCTACGCAGTAGATGAAAACTTGATGTCTATTTATTTGGATTTTCTTTTTGGCCTTATTATTATAGATTATTATAGGCCATATTATTATGGATATTTGTCATCCACAGACTGATGTCCTATTCTCGACCAAAATTACACAAAAGTAATAAAATTCAGAGAAGATTGAAACTTCTTGAGTCTGGCACCTTAGACTGCTCAGCTATTCTCACACACGTTTCCTCTGCCAAAACCCAGGATTGAAACAGGGTCATTTGGATCTACAGTTTAACACTCTCCCAGCTCAGCTATTTCGGCCATGTAAATTTTATAATAATAAATCACCAGATGGCCATCACTAGATGGCAGGTAACTTTTTATGAATTCTAACAATGCAATGTTATGAGAACATGAAAGTGAACAAACGTGAACAAAGCTCTGTACAGTTGTCGGGTCAGTGGATGATCATCATGAAAATTAAGCCTTTCTCTTGTTAATATTCAAGCACTAGAACACGCGAAAGGGCGTGCTTTGTGGGAAGTTCAGCATCCGAGACATCCAAATCGTGCGCCCTGAAATCCGCATCTCAGACAGCACGCAAATACCAAGTTGAGCTATCTTTCATTTCTTCCTGTGATTGAATGGAAAAATTCACACAAAATTATGTAAAACAAACAAACAAAAAAACAGCTCATTAGACAAACCTGTGTCAACATTTTTGCAAAACACAATACGTTGCATCGTGCAAGTTTCACAACAGTTTCAAAGTGATTGTGCAGTGAGTGGCACTAAATGAGTGTTTAGTTTTTTTACGTAACAGATGAACGTGAATATGGCAATGTTTTATTATGTTGAGGTTTGTACGTATCACCGCAGTTCTGAATTGAAATGCCCAGTGAGTGGCACTAAAAGCTTAATGCTCCATCACGTTTAACTCTCTGGTCCTGTTTGTTTAGGGATCGCACTTGGCTCCTTTGCGGTGCTTGGCTCCTTAGACTGATGCCTTGAAATGTAACATTTTTGTATTTCAGGAAAACCAATGTAACATTGGTAACATGTTAGTTTTGCATTCTGTCAGGATCTGGGTGACTTCTCTGTTCTCTCTCACTCTCCAGCGCACACACATTCTGTCAGGTCTACTCTATCTTCACCTGTTGCTCATCACAATCTGCGCTCGCGCTGATTTGCGCCCACACCTGTGTCTTGTCTTGTCTAAATTACTCTGTCTATTTCTGGCGTTTGTTCTTTCTGGTCTATGTCGGATTATTGTTGGTTTATGGAACCCTCTCGTTGTTGGCTGTTATCAACTCACCTGTGTCTCGTCTTGTGTGGCAGCACTCGCCGTGTCGTGCCCTGTTTCCCGTAGCCTGCTGTGGTGAGACTCATCCCTAGATCGCTGGCTCAGCGGTCTGCTTCCAGGACTGTTCTCCGCGAAAGTATCTCTGTTTTTTCCTGTCCTCTCCCGACAAAGTATCCGTTGTGCAGCTGTCGACCTGGAGAGCACCATCCTTAGTTTCAGTTTTGAGCTATACGCTGTATTTCAGTTGGACATTAAAGTACTTTGTTTTCGACTACCTTTGCTTTTGGATCCTTTGTTCGCCGCCTGACAGAATAATCCGACCAGGATGGATCCAGCGAAGGAGGAATCTTTCTTTTCTGCTGTGGAGATCCAAGGGGCTATGCTGGGCCGTCACGAGGAGGAGTTGTCTGCAGCCAGAGGTGCGGTGGAGCGTTTAGCCGCACAGGTGAATGATCTGTCCGTTCGCCTCCGTCATGCACATCAGGAGTCACCTGTTCTCCAGAGCGCTTCACCTCCTGCTGAGCCTCGGGTGAACAATCCTCCATGTTATGCCGGTGAGCCTACTGAATGTAGGGCCTTTTTGACTCAGTGTGAACTAGTTTTTTCCCTGCAACCACAGACCTATGCGGAGGATCGCGCTCGCATCGCCTATGTGATCTCGCTTCTTACTGGGCGCGCTCGTGAGTGGGGTACCTCCGTTTGGGAGGCTGGCACTGCCTGTTGCCACTGTTTTGATCTCTTCAAGGAGGAGATGATTAAGGTTTTCGACCGATCAGTTTTCGGGCGCGAGGCTTCGCGTCTTCTCACCACGATCCGCCAGGGGAGGAGATCGGCCGCTGACTTCGCGATTGAGTTTCGCACCCTCTCTTCCACAGCGGAGTGGAATGAACCTGCCCTGGTCGCTCGTTTTCTGGAGGGATTGAATATGGATCTGAGGGGGGAGATCGATGCTCGTGGTTCCCCGGTCCAGCTCGACCAACTCATTGAGCTGGCCATCCGCCTTGATCGATGCCTTGAGCAACGGCGCCGTACTCGTTCAACCCACACTTCTGGAGGTTCACCTCTCCCTGTCGCTGCCAAGCCTGAGCCTGAACCCATGCAGCTGGGTAGTATTCGCCTTCTGCCAGAGGAGAGACAGCGTCGCATCTCCAACAGGCTGTGTCTTTACTGCGGCACGGCTGGTCACTTCGCCGCTTCTTGTCCAGTAAAAGCCAGAGCTCGCCAGTAGACAGAGGAGTACTGGCGAGCGCGACTATCACGTCCTCTCCATCCAGATCCAGAACCACCCTGCCCGCCGTCATTCGTTGGGCCGGTTCCACCGTCTCCTGCTCCGCATTGATCGACTCGGGGGCTGAGGGGAATTTTATTGATGAGAGATGGGCTCGGGAACATAACATCCCCCTGGTGGACTTAAAGGGGAACACCGCTGTCTTTGCCCTGGATGGTAGTATCCTTTCCAAGGTTCACCGTGTCACCAGTCCGGTGAGTCTCACTACATCAGGAAACCATCAAGAGACTATTTCTTTTCTCATTTTTCAATCCCCCTATACCCCTATTGTGTTAGGACATCCCTGGCTTGTCCAACATAATCCTCACTTTGATTGGGCCAAGAATACCATTTTGTCGTGGAATCTGTCATGTCATGTTAATTGTTTAGTGTCCGCTATTTCTGTTGTCCCGTCTGTGTCTGTTTTTCAGGAGGAGCCTGGTGATCTGACGGGGGTCCCGGAGGAATACCACGATTTGCGGGCGGTTTTTAGCCGTTCTCGGGCCGTTTCTCTGCCGCCTCACCGCCCCTACGATTGTAGCATCGAACTCCTTCCTGGCACCTCACCGCCCCGTGGTAGATTGTATTCTCTCGCGGCGCCTGAACGAGAAGCGTTAGAGAGATACCTCTCCGAATCCCTTGAGGCCGGGATTATTGCCCCGTCCTCCTCGCCAGCTGGTGCTGGCTTCTTCTTTGTCAAGAAGAAGGATGGATCGTTGCGCCCTTGCATTGATTATCGGGGGTTGAACGACATAACGGTCAAGAACCGCTATCCCTTGCCCCTTATGTCGTCAGCTTTCGAGATCTTGCAGGGCGCAAAGATCTTTACCAAATTGGACTTGCGCAACGCATACCATCTTGTTCGTATTAAGCAGGGGGACGAATGGAAGACCGCGTTTAACACCCCTATCGGTCACTTCGAGTATCGCGTTCTTCCGTTCGGGCTGGTCAACGCTCCCGCCGTGTTTCAGGCGTTGGTCAACGACGTTCTACGGGAGATGTTAAATATCTTTGTATTTGTCTACCTGGATGACATCCTCATTTTCTCACCCTCCCTCGAAGTACACATTCAACACGTTCGTCGGGTCTTACAGCGCTTACTCGAGAATCGCCTCTTCGTTAAATCAGAGAAATGTGTTTTTCATGCCCAGTCGGTTACTTTCCTTGGCTCGGTGGTCTCTGCTGAGGGAATCAGCATGGATCCCGAGAAGGTTCGGGCAGTTCTCGATTGGCCCGTTCCTGATTCTCGAGTTGCCCTCCAGCGTTTTTTAGGGTTTGCCAATTTCTATAGACGATTCATTCGTAACTTTAGTCAGGTTGCCGCCCCCCTATCTGCGCTCACCTCGACTAAATCCCAGTTTGTGTGGTCGGAGACAGCACAGGGCGCGTTCGATCGACTTAAGAGGCTGTTCACCTCCGCGCCCATTCTAGTCACCCCGGATCCCGAGAGACAATTCATTGTAGAGGTCGACGCTTCCGATGTGGGGGTCGGGGCTATTTTATCGCAACGTTCCTCTTTTGATGACAGGGTTCATCCGTGCGCGTTCTTTTCCCATCGCCTTTCACCACCGGAGCGCAATTATGATGTCGGTAATCGAGAGCTTTTGGCCATCCGATTAGCCTTGGGGGAATGGCGGCACTGGTTGGAGGGGGCTAGTGTTCCGTTTATCGTTTGGACGGACCACCGTAACCTTGAATACATCCGCTCCGCCAAGAGACTTAATGCTCGCCAGGCCCGTTGGGCATTATTTTTTGGTCGTTTTGATTTTTCTATCTCTTACAGACCAGGTTCCAAGAACATTAAGCCCGATGCCCTCTCGCGGATGTTTGGCTCCTCGGAGGCAGCCTCGACCATGGAGGTAATCTTACCCCGACATTGCGTGGTCGGGGCTGCCGTCTGGGGGGTTGAGCAGACGGTCGCTTTAGATTTTGTTACCGGTCTCCCTTCATCCGCCGGTAACACTGTTATTCTTACCGTGGTCGATCGTTTCTCTAAAGCCGCTCATTTTATCCCGCTTCCCAAACTACCGTCCGCCCGTGAGACCGCCCAGACTCTAGTAGATCACGTATTTAAGATTCATGGGCTTCCCTCGGACATTGTGTCCGATAGAGGGCCTCAATTCACCTCTCAGTTCTGGAGGGAATTCTGCCGGCTGATTGGGGCTTCCCCCAGTCTGTCGTCAGGATTCCATCCTCAGACTAATGGGCAGGCTGAACGGACTAATCAGATTCTCGGACGCATGTTACGCACCCTGACTTCGCGGAGCCCAGCATCCTGGTGCGACCAGCTTGCCTGGGCTGAATATGCTCATAATTCGCTTCCCTCGTCCGCCACGGGGTTGTCGCCTTTTGAGAGCTGCCTCGGTTACCAACCGCCACTTTTTACTTCTCAGGAGCCTGAGACTTCCGTGCCGTCCGTACAGGCCTTTATTCAGAGGTGTAGACGCACTTGGAGGAGAGTGAGATCAGCGTTATGTCGTACTAGGGCACGCACTTGTAGAACTGCCAACCGCCGTCGGGTTAAAGCCCCTCGCTACGTGTGTGGGCAGAAGGTGTGGCTTTCCACCCAGAATCTCCCTATTCACGAGGGCTCTAGGAAGCTCATGCCGCGTTTTGTTGGCCCTTTTACTATTTTGAAGGTCCTCAGTCCGGTGGCAGTCAAACTAAGACTATCCCATCCGTTACGTCGAATTCACCCTGTTTTTCACGTTTCCTGCATCAAGCCTGTCATTCGCGCTCCCACCCGTCCCACCCCTCCTCCGCCTCTCGATGACACTGATCCCATTTACAGGGTTCGCAAGCTGCTAGATGTTCGTCCTCGGGGGCGTGGCCGACAGTTCCTGGTGGATTGGGAGGGCTACGGTCCAGAGGAGAGGCGGTGGATTCCGGCCCGGGACGTCTTGGACCGCTCGCTCATCGAGGATTTCTATCGGTCTCGCCAGTCCTCTCCCTTGGGAGCGCCTGGAGGCGCTCATTGAGGGAGGGGTACTGTCAGGATCTGGGTGACTTCTCTGTTCTCTCTCACTCTCCAGCGCACACACATTCTGTCAGGTCTACTCTATCTTCACCTGTTGCTCATCACAATCTGCGCTCGCGCTGATTTGCGCCCACACCTGTGTCTTGTCTTGTCTAAATTACTCTGTCTATTTCTGGCGTTTGTTCTTTCTGGTCTATGTCGGATTATTGTTGGTTTATGGAACCCTCTCGTTGTTGGCTGTTATCAACTCACCTGTGTCTCGTCTTGTGTGGCAGCACTCGCCGTGTCGTGCCCTGTTTCCCGTAGCCTGCTGTGGTGAGACTCATCCCTAGATCGCTGGCTCAGCGGTCTGCTTCCAGGACTGTTCTCCGCGAAAGTATCTCTGTTTTTTCCTGTCCTCTCCCGACAAAGTATCCGTTGTGCAGCTGTCGACCTGGAGAGCACCATCCTTAGTTTCAGTTTTGAGCTATACGCTGTATTTCAGTTGGACATTAAAGTACTTTGTTTTCGACTACCTTTGCTTTTGGATCCTTTGTTCGCCGCCTGACACATTCATTTTGCTACTGTCAAACCTGAACACAGGGGAAATTTTGTCTCACATAACATTAAAATTCAATAAAAATATAACAAAAATGAACATATATGTTTTATTACATTTTATTAAATCTGGATCTGATCTGATTTCAATCTCTTATTTTAGTCTTTTGGCTCAATTTTACTATATTACTGCAGCGACACCTGGTCATTTGTGTATGTATAATAGTGTTCCCTTTCAAACGCTTTACTCGAGCTGCGCTTTGATCAGCACTATGGGGAACGTCTTTAGTCGTGATCGGTTGTGAATATGTGTGTATAAACACATCAATGAAATTGACCTATATTTATAACCTTCGTGGTGTCATCATAGTGCGCCGACACAAGGCTATAATTAGATGAGCCACAGTTCCATCTGCAGGTCTTTTGTCTTCACAGACTCTGCTGTTGTGTGTGTGCAAGGATCCAAAGAAACGCTGTCTTATCTATACTTTCCTTTTATGTTAGGAGTTATAAAGTTTGACAAGCAAAAAGAAACTTTTCTCTTTTTCTTTTCCTCCTCCTTCTTCTGGGAAAAAGAGTATTATATATACATATATATATATATATATATATATATATATATATATATATATATATTACATTCAATTATATTTATATATATATATATATAAATATATATATATATATATATCTACGAAGAGAAAAGATGACTGAACAAGGCAAACGGTGTGTGTCTCCCACACCAGTTCTGCTTTGTATGTTTGGGGGAAGAGCATGCTTCCCTTGCGTTAGAAGGAGGCGAGTGCAAGCACTGTGAGCTGTTCACAGTCAAAATGCTTCGTGCTCGCCTCCCCTATTTCCAAGAGCAAGCACCCACAGTGAGATCGGGGGGCTCGTGTTGGGATTTGGCCGACGAGTGGGAGACGGGTCCTGCCCTTTCGCCCGCTTCGTCACCAGATCCAGCAGTCCGCCCTCGTGATCCTGAAGCGCACTCCGGTGCTTCTTCAGCTCACGGGGGGACGATGACTCATTCTTCGAGTCTATTGCTTCTGAGCGTTCCTCTCGTGATCCTAAATCAGTGGAGGAACTGCTCGAAGTAGTGACTCGTGCTGTGGCCAGGTTGCAGCTTGACGGGCCGCAGGAGAAAGAGACCCCCGAATGTTCTAAGTTGGAGGATAGGTTTCTGTCCGGTGGCAGGGGGGAGGGACCACAACAATGGTCCCTTCCCTTCTTTAAGGACCGAAATATCTTAAGTTGTGGAGAAAACCATATACATCCCGCGTTTCTGTGCCCTCGACGTCGATTTTCCAACTATCATGGGAGCCGAAGCGTGGGGGTATACGGCGATGCCCGAGGTAGAAGAGACGCTGGCTAGCTATCTCTCGCCTGGCTCCGCATCGCAGAAACTTACCTTCCCGTCAAAGCCTTGCCGTACGACTTTAGCACTCGTTGGCAAGGCTTTTGAAGCTGCAGGTCAGGCTGGTGCTGCCTTGCATACCATAGCGGTATTGCAGGCGTACCAGGCTGACCTATTGAAGGACCTGAGTGCGGGCGCCACCATGGACGAAGAAGCCTTCACTGAGCTTCGTTGTGCAACAGATTTGTCTCTCCGTGCCACCAAGCAGACGGCCCGTGCCATCGGCCGTTCTATGGTTGCTATGGTGAGCATGGAGTGGCACTTGTGGCTTAATTTAATAGGCATAAAGTACAAAGAAAGAGTCTTTATGTTAGACGCGCCTGTTTCGCCTTCCGGCCTGTTTGATGACTCCGTCAGTACGGTCGTCAGCAGGTTTCGGGAGGTGAAGCTTTTGTTAAGTTTCTTCCCCGCCACATTCAAAGAGAGGGGCCTTCAGCCACCCAGCCCCAACCTGGTCCTTCACGTAGGGAGGCTCAGAAGCAGAGCGTGGCGACTCGTGCTCCGCCCTTAGCAGTCTCCTAGGCAGGACCCCAGGACTGTTCTTCAGAGGAAGAAAAAGTCCTGAAGGTCCTGCGCCCAGTCCTGTGGGGATTGCCCCTCTCAATGGCCCCCCCCCCTTTGCCCGCCCCTTCTCAAAATCCCCACGAAAACCCTCCTTCCCCGCCACCTCTGGTGCTTCGGGGGGCAGCGGTTTCCTGTGAAAAGTTAAATGTTCCGTTGATTCCCATCACACACTGGGACGTGCAGCATCTAACATCCTCCCTAGAGGAAGTATCAAAGTTAGTTCCCAATTCAGAGAAGCTGGCAGTGTGGAAACTCCTGCCGGGTATTTCTGCGTGGGTTCTAAAGACAGTACAAATAGGATACAGAATCCAATTAATTCGGCGTCCCTCGCGTTTCAATGGCGTGGTCTCCACTACCGTGAAGCCGGGGCAAGCTGCATTACTGTCTCAAGAACTGAAGTCTCTCTTGAAGAAATAGAACCATAGTACATATTCCCCTTCTAGAGAAAGAGTCATTACTTTATTACAGCAGATACTTCCTGGTCCCCAAAAAGGAAGGGGGGGCTGCGTCCCATCCTAGATCTTCGAGGCTTAAACCATTCAGTCAAAGCTCTCAAGTACAAGATGTTAACAGTAAAGATGGTTGTGTCTCAAATCCAGCATCGCGATTGGTTTGTCACGATCGATCTCAAGGATGCATATTTTCACATAGAAATATTGCCACAACACAGGAAGTTCCTGAGGTTTGCTTTCGGGGACGAAGCCTACCAATATCGGGTTCTTCCATTTCGGCCTAGCCCTATTACCCCGCACATACACAAAATGCATGTATGCGGCACTGGCTCCGTTGCAACTCCAGAGCATTCGCTTTTTGAATTACATAGACGACTACCTAATATTAGCACAGTCGCAAGAGATGGCAATACAACACAGAGATGTCATATTGGCTCATCTACTCTCTCTGGGGTTAAGGCTAAACGAGAAGAAAAGCGTTCTTTGTCCTACCCAGAGAACGACATATCTAGGGGTCGTATGGGATTCGACCACAATTTGGGCACAGTTGTCTCTGCTCGTCGAGAACATCCTAGTAACCCTGAAGCATGTCAGGCTAGCCAAGATTATGCTGTCCTACAGTATCAAAAAATGCTAGGTCTCATGGCATCAGCATCCTCGGTAATACCTCTGGGCCTGCTGCATATGAGACCGTTTCAGTTGTGGCTCAGAGCCAGGGATTTCATCCAAGGGCTAAACCCCTGAGAAAGATAAGGGTTATGCGCTGTGGGCTTCGTACCCTAATTATTTGGCTCAGACCCCAGTTCCTTACCTTGGGTCCCACTCTAGGGGCGCTGTGTCTTCGCAGGTTGCTAACGGCAGACGCCTCCCTGACGGGCTGGGGTGCAGTCTTAGGTGGCTGTCCAGCCCAAGGGAAATGGGAGAGTCATCAACTTGTCTGCCACATCAATTGCCTAGAGCTGATGGCCGTATTTCTGGCCCTAAAATACTTTCTCCAACATCTGAGAGGCTGTCATGTCCTGGTGCAGGTGGACAATACAGCGGCAGTCTCTTATATAAATCACCAAGGAGGTCTTCGTTCGCACTACCGTGACAGATCTTCCTCTGGAAACAGGACAAAATTCTGTCACTCAGAGCAGTGTACATCCCTGGACACCAGAATGTGGGAGCGGATTTACTGTCCAGACAGGAAGTACCGACTGGGGAATGGAAACTCCACCCCGAGGTAGTCCAACAGATATGGCGGAAATTTTACAGAACGGAAGTGGACCTCTACGTCTCTTATCAGACAGCGCAATATCCCCTCTACTTCTCTCTGAGTCACCCAGCCCCCCTAAGTCTGGATGCGATGGCTTTCCTCCTGTTTCTCTGCTCTCGGGAGTTCTAGCCAGAGATCGCCAAAAAAGGACTTGCCTCTTACTGATAGCGCCGTGTTGGCCGAACAGAGTATGGTTCTCGGAAATCATGGCTCTCCTCGATGGCTTGCCTTGGGCAATACCGGAGAGGAGGGACCTTCTGTCTCAGGCACAGGGGACAATATTTCATCCCCGGTCAGAGTTGTGGAACCTTCATGTTTGGCCCCTGAGGGGAACCAACTGAGGGACACAGGGTTTTCACCAGATGCTATCCAGACTATTTTGAGTACTAGAGCTCCTTCCACCAGAGCAAGTTATGCCAGTAAATGGGCTGTCTTTCAAAGATCGTGTACTATACACAATGCAGATCCAGTAAACTGCCAGATTGCTACAGTTCTGGACTTTCTGCAAGAGAAATTATCGACAGGGACATGCCCTGCTACTCTAAGGGTATATGTGGCTGCTCTTTCGGCTTGCCATGCTCTTATTGATGGGATACCGTTGGGCCTTCATTCGCGGAGCTAGGCGACTAAGGCCCCCTGCCATAATTCCTTCTTGGGACCTAGTAATGGTCCTGGAGGGTTTGGTTCAGGAGCCCTTCGAACCGTTAGAGTCAGTTTCCGATAAGCTGTTAACTTTGAAAATGTTTTTTATTTAATGGCAATAACATCTCTGAAGAGAATTGGGGATCTACAGGCTCTGTCCATTGTGCCATCCTGTTTAGACTTTGCCCCAGATATGGTGAAAGCAATTTTGCATCTTCATCCTGACTACTTACCTAAGGTTCCTTTCTCAACCTTACATCAGGTAACTCTTGAAGCCTTCTGCCCTCTGCCGTTCACGACGCCGAATCAGGAAAAACTTCACAAACTGCGTCCAGTCCATGCTCTTCAGACCTACATCCACAGCACTAGCCAGTGGTAGTAAGAGCGACTGTTCGGCTGCCATGGAGACCATAACAAAGGTGCTACCACAATGAATCAAACCATGTCACACTGTGTGAGAGATGCTATTGCCCTTGCCTATGAGGCGCGTGGTCACACTTCGCCAACAGGCATCAGGGCTCATTCCACCAGGGGGGTTGCCTCTTCAAGAGCTTTGGCAGGGGGTGCCCCCCTGCAGAGTGTTTGTGATGCGGCGGGTTGGTCCTCCCTGCACACATTCATAAGGTTTTATAGTTTGGATGTTCATGTTACTCCGGGCTCTAGCGTCCTTGAGTCAACATCACAAGCTAGTGTCTAAGACCCTTTTGCGCTTTGCTGACACACTTCACAGCTAGTGGGTATTCTCGTTCCCCATAGCGTTGATCAAAGCGCAGCTCGAATAAAGCTTTTGAAAGGGAATGATCCAGGTTACTTCACTGTCCCAGGACTGCTCGTCAGAGAAAAGTACCTGCAGATGCACCTGTGGCTCATCTAATTATAGCCTCGTGTCGGCGCACTATGATGACATTACAAAGGCTATAAATGTAGGTCAATTTCATCAATGTGTTTATACACACATATTCACAGCCCGTCACGATTAAAGACATTGCCCATAACACTGATCAAAGTGCAGCTTCTTGTTCCCGCTTTTTCAGGGACAGGGTTACAGTGAAGTAACCCGGGTCCTTCCCTTTCGAGTCAGTCTCTCGACACTGTGTCACTGAAGGTGGCACTATGGGGGTGAATTCGCCCGTCAATGGCATTCAAGCACATGAAACAAAGGCGGGCTCCCCCACATTATAGGGTAGCACCGAATGTCATTGCCTCAGAATCTTTTCCTTCAGCTTCAAGAAGCCGTCTCAGCTCGCCGTTGATGTACACTCACTGCCTAAGATGGTTCCTAGGATTGTTGGTTTAGTTCAAGCATTCCAGTGAGTATGACACTTTTTCCTCAGGAAAGTGCCTCAGGACTGCAGCGTTTCTGCCTGGATGCCCTTTCAGGAGCAGCGCCGCATGGGCCCGTCTGCCCTCTATTACAGCGGTGGACCTTAAGGACCCTGGTGATGAGTTCATGCCGACTAGTGTCCGCATTCATCTCACCCAACCCTTCAGGAACTATACTACATTACTTACCCTGCTTCAGAGCAGCGCAGAGCCGCAGTCGGTACCTATTATGGCCTCCCAGTGTCCCAGCTGGTCTTCACAGAACACCTTCGCCAGGTTTTGCAAGTTGGATGTGGCATCTCAAGTGCTTTTGATGAGTAATTAACCTCACTTATCTCTTAGTCTTATATGGACTACATCTACACAGTTGTTGCCGCTTTGGCTGTTAATGCTGTGCTTATGCGCACACTGAACTGTGATATTGATTATTTTGCTGCCCTGTATTCGGCGCATTAACCTGCTATTCTGTCTATTGACTATGTCTGTACACAGTTGTTACCGCTTTGGCTGTTAACGCTGTGCTTTTGCGTACACTGATATGTGATTTTTGTTATTATGGTGGCATGTATCCGGCGTAACATGATATTGTCTATTGACTATATCTGTACACAGTTGTTACCACTTTGGCTGTTGACGCTGTGCTTATGTGCACACTGAAATGTGAAATTGATTATTGTGTTGCCCTGTATTCGGCGTATTAACCTGCTATTCTGTCTATTGACTATGTCTGTACAGAGTTGTTACCGCTTTAACTGTTGACGTTGTGCTTAGCGCACACTGAAATGTGATATTATTATGCTGCCCTGTATTCGGCGTATTAACCTGCTATTTTGTCTATTGATTACATTTGTACACGGTTGTTGCCGCTTTGACTGTCAACGCTGTGCTTTTGTGTACACTGATATGTGATTTCTGTTGCTTCCCTGTCTTCGGCATGACCTGATATTCTGTCTATTGACTTCGTCTGTACATTTGTTACTGCTTTGGCTGTTAATGCTGTGCTTTTGTGCACACTGATATGTAACTTATGTTGTATGCTGCTCTGTATTTTATTCAGCGCAGCCTGCTATTCTAGGTGATATGCACATTTTGGTGGACTTGGGCTGGCAGCTCATTGGCCTGGCTCTGCCTATCATCTGTGAACACTCCTAGCAGCGCCGCTATTGGCTGTTGTTCCACTCTGTGAATGGTGTAACCTTAGCCCGGTATCTCCGGTCTGATGTTCACCTCTTGCTTGGCGGGATTTAATCCTGTACCCGCAGCGTCACTGACGCAATATTGAAGTGACCTCCTTTTTGCTTTAGCGATACTAGCTTGGTGAGGAAGTGTGTTTTGTGTACGCTACCGCCACTTACGCTGGTGCTGCGCTGTTCTTACCTTCTATGTTAAACACCAGCTGGGCGTTGTTTTTCATATGTAGTGTAGTCACTGTACACTCTGGCGCTAACACCAGCCAAAGCCCTTGCCCTCATGATGCACTAGAAAGAAGCAATAGAGCTTCTTTCACCAAGCCTCTGCACTCGCTCTATGTGACTGCTATGAATCCAGAGAACAATTGTGGCCGTAACGCCGCCTTTTGTATCATAACTAGTTGCCTTTGAGCAATGACTGTTCCGTTGTGCAACGTGACGGTTGTAGACGGGTTTTACAACCTGGAAATTCCCTTTCTTGCACCACACATCTGTCTGTGCAGGGGAGGATGACTGAGCAGCCATTGGATGTCTGAAAGACTTTGTTGCCACGCCCCTCTCTGACCGTGTCTCAACTAAGTCGTATAGACCGGTATGCAGTTCCGCTCTTCGCACAACTAGCTACAGCATATGCAAACTGATGCATTCATGACACAGCTTTCTGTGTTCGATTATTGCAAAGTGTTATGACTAAGAGCATGTTTAATGTGTGCACCGATACACTTGTTGCTTATTATTCCACGCTCTGCATTTCATGAGTCCAGCATCACTCGACTCTGTGTAGTTGGACGGTGGTCATGATACCGTCTTGGCCCTCTGCCTTCTTTATGTCTTGTGTTTCAACTAGGTCCAGTACCCAGGTGCTGCAGGCCCTTCCTATGAATGAACTATGAATGTTGAGCGTGACTATCTCCCCTTTACATGAGTGGAGCGTGGTTTCTGAATGATCGACTCATCCTAGTCCATTCAGTGTGTATTAATCCATCTCATCTTCTGCTTCTCATCCTCAGAGTAAAGTGAACTAAAAGGGGCCTTATTATGGTGCAAGCTCGAAGCATTTCACAGGGGCGTTTACAGTTTATAACTCACCTCCGCTCATTCGTTTCTACCTTTAGTGTTCTCAGGAAGCTCTCAGGCTGATGGCTGTGGCTTGAAAGTGTTTTGCTATACTCCCTCCCTCTAACATGATGGAGATAGCAAGACTGTCAGCTCTCTTATGTCTGTTCTCACGTCCCCCACTCATCATGGGCGTCAGAAGTAAAATGGCCTGCGTCACTATCGTTTCGCTGTGCAGCTGGATTAATTCAGTATATCTCTTTTTGGTCAGACAGCCCCTGTCAGTGGCCTTGTCAGTGGCAAGAGTGCTGTGACAGCAAGGATATGTCCCCCCTGTTTTATATATACCGCTGTAACGGCATGAAAAACGCCTTCATAATCTTAGTAGCCAGGCATAGAGCTCTATAGATGAGAATTTTGAGTGGCACAAGAAGGCTGATCACCCCTCGCCCTTCTACGTGATCATCTCATGCTGGGCACTACGATAAGTCCTGTGATTAATTGTTTCCTCACTCACATCACGATGTGGCCTTGCAAGAGGATTATATCTACAACGTGGACTGACATTGTGAATGATGTCAAATAAGTCATGTAACTATCACAACAGTTGTCGACGCCCCTGCTAAGCGGTGTTCAACTAGATCATTTAGCCATTCGCTGTCTGACTCTGACGTTACAGGGGCAGACACTGCTGCTTTTCTGAGCGAATGTTATTTTTATGCACATTATTATTTTATGCACATTACTGTTGTACTCATTCATGGTGTAAAAGCACAAATAAGGATTCACCATCATTGTGACTGACTGGGTGATTGGCACCAGTACTGCTGCCTTCGTGATTTGTCTGCACAGTGTTTTACCACGCTTGCATTATGTTCATGTCAGCACTGGTGTTGCCGCTGCAGTGGACATCAGTACTAGTTGTTGGCATGACTTCCATCATTGACTGCAGAACACAGTCAGGCTTGCCACCGATTGCAACTTTATACGTAGTGTCTGTTTTCTGGTGCATGCGTTATTTGGTCGCCAGCACACTGACAGTGGATTGCTCAGCCTCACGCTATGGATGTCTCTTGCCGCGGTTTTGACGTTGCTAGGCGATAGTGCTTTGCCTATCCATGCGCCTGGGGTACGGAAGGACTGCTGTGGATGCAGCTTGGAGACAAGTGCGGCGTGTATGCTAGTCGTGAGTGTGTGGTTAAACCAGGATGCAGGTGAGACCATTGCCCTTCACTCTACATGTGTTTACAGTAGCCCATGCTTGTGCAACTTGCTCTTAGCCGCTATGCTTCTGAGCTTGTAGGTCTCTGTTGCATAAGTGCTCTTAGCTAGGTCAGCGGCTTGGCTTGCAGCTGATCTGGACCTTCGCTCTCAACACGGCAGGATTGTATAGGACCTTTGGTGACGCAGTGTCGAGAGACCGACTCGAAAGGGAACGTCTCCGGTTACCTAATGTAAGCTCAGTTCCCTGAGAGGAGGAACGCTGTACGCTGCCATGTTGATGAGCTCAGAGTCTTTGCTGGCAGCACTCTGCTTCAGTCCAAGATTCTGAGGCAA
Source organism: Zacco platypus (assembly GCA_038088235.1). Taxonomy (NCBI): domain Eukaryota; kingdom Metazoa; phylum Chordata; class Actinopteri; order Cypriniformes; family Xenocyprididae; genus Zacco; species Zacco platypus. Next base: position 21,273,545 of record CM076086.1, on the reverse strand, counting down.
TGACATTAGGCGCTGCCCTATAATGCGGGGGAGCCCGCCTTTGTTTTGCGCGCGCTTGAACACCATTGGCGGGCGAATTCGCGCCTGCGGGATTTCATAAGGCTTCATAGATTTGAGGAAGGAAGGGCTAACCCCCATAGCGCCACCTTTGGTGACACAGTGTCTCGTTCCCTCCTCTCAGGGAACCGAGGTTACGTTAGGTAAGGTACAAGACTCAACAAATTTGGCGACGAGGATGCTGAATGGCTATGGTTAAAGATTGAAAAAGGATATCTGCGGTAAATGCTGCATTTCCAAGCCCCTTCCTTCCATGCCCGGGGGAGCCAGCTATACCATTTACAACGTGGGAGCAAATGTTTCGCAACTATCTACTAGTGATCAATACAGCCAGTGATTAGTGGCCCAAAGTGAGTAAAGAGCTCTTCTACTTCACTGTCTTGGAACGAAGGGGCAATGAATTTTCTACACACTTCCCGTTACAGGTGACACACTCGACTTGGCAATTGCTGCTTTGTAGACATACTTTAACCCCAAAATCAACGTGGTAACGGAGAGATACGCATTTCACAAATATTCTCAAGCCCCCAGTGAATCAGTACTTTGCAGCTTTAAGAGACTTGGTTTCCAAATGGGAGTGCAAATACAGATGATATGATCAGAGATCAGTTAATTGAATATGTTGCAAGTCATTGCATATGCAAAAAACTGCTGCTCGAAACTGAATTGACTTTGTCAAAGGCAATTACAATTGCCACTCAGATTGAGGCTGCGAGTGAACAGGCATATCACAGAGAGTATCGCAGGGAACCAGGCCATACCTGGGCAAGCCATACAGTTTCGGTCACGTGATGCTTCCGATTGGAGGCGTCCTAAACCATCACGGAAGCCCTCCTATCCTTCTTCATCTGTCCCTGTACCACCTATATCATCATGCCGGACATTCTACCACTGTGGGTCTGAAAAACATTTGGTCAATGAACAAATTCCCCGCTGCCTGTGCAAAATGTAAAAATTGCCAGAAAATGGGACATTTTGCCCGAGTGTGTAGATCTACTGACACACATTCAGTAAACGAAATTGAATTGAGTATATTGTTCTTTACATGCATGACCAAGCTACCACAAATAAGCTTGTTTGTCCTGTCACCATAAAGACTTCCGCTGCTACTATAGAGTCTGAGTTGAAGGTGAATACTGGCTCATCTGTCTGCATTTTACCAAAGTCTATATATGATGCCACCTTTAGTTCCGTGCCTATTCAGCCACCAAATGCTCGCCTGGTTGCATGTACACTATAACACAGTTCGTAAATACGGGAAGAAGGAGGCGGGAACCGGCAAACATTCAACATAACTTTAATAAACTCCAAATAAACAAACAACAAAAGTAAAATGGCGGCAGTTCCTCACGGCAACTGCATCCAGGCCTGGTCCTCTCTCATCCTTCACTGTCATCGCTCCTCTTTTATGCTTCCGGAGCTCCTTATTATCACCAGCCTCGCGCCGTTCCCTCGCGGCTCTCGCCTGCCCTGTTCGTTACATGCACCAATCCATGTATTGGGTTGCTTGCCCATCATTGTGTCTAGAGATATGGTCACGTGTTCTGTGAAATTCTTCAAAGTTGATTCAGGATCTACATTGCTGGGCATGGATCTAATAAAAGGTTTATGCTTGTGCTTCGAGGGTCCCCCTCCTTCTCTTACTGGATCTCAGGCCTCTACTGTGGCTGTAATGTGCCTTTTAAACCCATCCACACCTCTAAGTACACTGGGATGCACAAAAGGCTTTGTTCACAAAGTTCTCAGAGAATGTTGCTCTGAAATTGAATCCCCTTATCAAGGAAGGACTAATTGAGAAAAATGATGCGTCACCTTGGGTTTCTCCGATCACCATCACGCAAAAGAAAACAGATGGCATTCGCCTATTTGTCGATCTCAGAGAACCCAATAAAGCCATCGTAACTGACAGTTACCCCTTTCCACATATGGATGAGTTGCTCTCATTTCTTAGTGGGGCTACATTATTCTCAACTATTCAAAGCACATTTCATCAGGTCTTGTTGCATCCTGACAGAAGAGACTTAACTGCTTTCATCATGCACAAGGGACTGTTCTGTTTCAGCAGAGTCCCGCACAGGTTGGCCTCAGCGTCATTGGCGTTCATACATTTGAAAAAACTTGTTCTGTGTTATAGTTGCGCTAGTTCAGGTGTGGCAAAAAGTTAGTTTTAGGCCCTGTGCGGACTTACAGCAAAAATGCTGTTTGTCATTTTTTTTTTTTTTATCATTTTTGGTAAATGTATTAATCACTCCACTGTTTCAATTTCAGTATGGGTAATGTAAATAAATTTGGAAACCAGTCTGAAATAGTTTTTTGTTTTACTGTTGAAGTTACAGTCCACCTACAGCTATTTGTTATAGTTGGGCACATGCATAAACCCAATGCCAATACACGGTTCAAAAGGATACGTGTTTCGAGGCCTTAGTTAAGAAAAAAATGCTATTAAACTTAATAAAGTTGACGATGTACGTCAAACATACTAATCATTAATGTTATCGTGATGTCAATATGACATCAGTTTGACGTCTAAAACATTAATTGATGTAAATTAAACGACAAACATTTTGGCCTTCTTATACATTAAACTGATTTCAAGGTGGGATTAACTTCCTATTTTTAACCAGTTACCATGAAAAAAATTGCCGCCGAAATGAAATTTAAAATGACGTTGTACAGCATTGATTGTCACGAATCTGGTCTACAAACTTCCGTTAACCCTCTACCAGAGGTCACTAGCTCACCACATGGACTCTTACACTGCACAGATCGTTACACTTACACTGAACTTCAGTTCCCACAATCCATTGCACTTATTACACTCAGCTGCAGTCAAACACACGCTTACACCTGAGTCTGATCATACAGCTGATTCCAATTTCACCTCTTACATAAACCATGGACTTCCTCTTGTCCGCTGCCGAGTATTGTATTGCATTTATCACTCACCTAGCGATAGCTACTCTATGGAGCCCAGTTCATTGTCATATTCTTGCCTTGTGCGTTTTAATGCTTTCCCGTGTTTACTGGATTAACCCTTTGCCTTCCCTTTCGGACTCTGTTCGCACCTCTCTTGAATTATAGCTTGTGTACCTGGATTATCTCTCTGCCTTGCCCCGTTGGATATTGTTCACTGATTGTAGACCCACGCTTGCACTGTTGTACCTGTTTGCCATTGCTCGACCCTGCCTTTATTTATGACCATGTCTTTAAATAAAAGCCTGCAAATGGATCCGCACGTCTCACGTCTCGTCAGCCCCGTAACATTGATCATGTATTGACTAATATTTGACATCAAATTGATATTAAGGAGCTCATTTGACACACTGTTTCATTAAAGAAAACCAAAACTCAAGAACATGAATCCAAAGAACATGATACAAAAGAAGAAAAAAAAACAGTATAATTGTCTTAACCAAAACACTGACATAGCAAAACAATAACTGACAAAGGACACCCATACTTCTTTGTTTTTTATTTGTAAATCACAAACTATTTGGTGCATTACCGCCATTACCTGAAGATTGGGAACAGAGACTTTCCTCCCCTCAAAATCCCACAAAATCCCAGCCTCACCAGCACTGTGTTCAGCTCCTCTGTCGAAATCTAATAAATCTCCCTGACCACGGAGATGGAAAACAATGTGTTATAAAATGTGTTCTATGTACACATATTCGTTATGTGTTATATATACTTTCTTAATATTGAAGTGCGGTGATTATTGGTAACAATTCATCTGTGTACACTAAGACAGTTTGAAATTATTTTCCCTTCTTCAACTTTAAGGTTTGGAATATGCAACTTCCATCTGCTCTTCTGATAAAGGACACCTCAAACAAACAGGATAGTGATTAACCAAAGTAGACACAGATCACAGCCAAGGAAACAGATAAAACACATGAAGTAACCAACAAGAACTGTAAAAATGAATACAGCTGAACAAAATACAAACTAAGAGTCCTTGAACATAAAGCCAACATACTGTAGAAACAACATCTACCAGCAGGGGCTTACTGGAATTTGCTTCCCTGCTGTTTGTTTTCTGTTCAGCTTTGCCTGAGTTCTGTTTGCTACTTAGTTCCCTTAATTACTTATTAGGTTCACCTGTTGTTCATTTAGTTACCTCATTACTCTCTATGTATTTAGGCCCTTAGTTTCCTCAGTTCATTGTCCCGTGTCATATTGGTATTACGTGTGTCAGGGTTATCAGCAGGAGTGCCCGTGATAACCACTAGAGGGCACTCCACCTTGAATTTTCACACACTCACTCACAAAGACACATACTACATTTCCCAGAAGTCCCGTAAACAGTCACTGATTACCTCAACCAGCTGTAACTCATTATCCTTACTATTTAAGAGACATTCAGCCTCACATACATAGCAAGGTCTTGATTTTCTTTATGTTGTCATTTCTGAGCATTTATATCTGTCTTGTTTCCCATTGTCCCCCTGCCTGTTTCTGCCATGTCCTGATTATTATTTGTTTACTTGCTGCCTGCCCCAACCTTTCCGCCTGTTTACTGACTACGATTCTGCCATTTCTCTCATATTTTTGCTGTTTGCTGTTGTTTGATCCCTGCCTGTATGACTACGTCTGTTGAATAAAAGCCTGCATTTGGATACCATTCCGTTGACTCTTCATTACAGAAGACCTTGCCCCACTACGATCCAGCGGCTTTCAACAGCATTCTCCGTCATGCTATGGATTACTTCGATCAGTTAATATGGCTTCGATAGAGGGATTTACCGATTGAGGAATACATTCAACAATTTTGTGAGGTATCGGATTACATTCCATTCGATGAAGCTGCTTTCAAAGACATTTTTCGTCATGGACTGTATAGATCTTTGAGAATCAGGTTTCCTGAGGGAAATTTTGTGTGCAGTCTTAAAGACTATATGGAATACGCACTAATTCTATGCGGTTCAAAGTTCACCCTGGAAGACACTTCACAGCACGCAGCTGATCATCCAGAGTAAGATCAAGATAAAACTAATTGCTATTTTTGTATCGAAAGACCCTAATATAAGCAAGCAAAAAGATACACAGACATTAGACAGACTTACTCCTGGGTGTAATACCCTTAGTTTCAAACACAAAATATTGTTGTTCTTAATTCTCTTAACACATTTCACTATAACTTCCACTACTGGTCATTTATTTATCAATTTTGGTTAAACTGTCTTATTATCAAATTCATTGATCACCAGACAAGTTCATATTTATCCTCTGGAAGCCAGAATAAACGAGTAAACACTGTTACTGCATTCCTGGCAAGGGCCAGACCCTCAGTCACCTCTCAGATGATAAATACAGACATTGTCCGCAATCATGAAAACCATGATGTACACTATACACTGGTTTTTAGAAAAATATCCTTCCAATTCATCATATTATACAAAAGAGATTGTAAATCCACTCTTCACTATACCCCCTTTTAGATACTGTTTACTATTCAAAACAATTGTGATCTAACTCAATATAAACATTGAAAAATAAGTAATACTCATGATAATTAATCTAATTACTTTAAATCTCTATAAAGATCATCCCCTATCCTTTTTATATTTCTGTAACTCACATTTTTGGAGTCATTGTCTATAATTTTACTTCAACTTGTATTTGTGCATTCATTATAAAACTTATTAGTATATCTTTCCTTCAAAGGGAATTATCTAAGACTTCAATCTAATGACCTTTTCTTCACCCAAGTCAAATATATATATACATACATATATATATATATATATATATATATATATATATATATATCAATTTAAGCAGGTGTTTTAAACATTTGAAGCGACTCATTAGACTTCACCAGTCTCTGTACTGAGCTGGATACACACTGGAAAATACATAGTAGACATATCAACACCAGTAATCCTACTACTTCAATTGGTAAAACATTATTACATAACCAATATCCCCACAAATTTGTCAACCTTTCAATCCATTAGTTGTTAACCCTTTCAGGTGCTTTTATTTGAGCATATTCTCATTTCAATCTGGAAATATGAAACAAAAACATTCATTTACATTTACATTTAATCATTTAGCAGACGCTTTTATCCAAAGCCACTTACAAATGAGGAATACAAACAAGGGATTCTTCATGAAGAGGCAAATAGACACAGGAAGTGCTCACAATACAAGTTTTGTACATTGCTCAGAGTAACATAAGCCAGAGTAGGAAGAGAAGGATAGATTTTTTTTCCCCCCTTAGCTCACCCCCCTGTCCTGAAAGACTATTGTTTCCGTTTTGGAGTGTCTGGAAGCCACTCCTTAGGAGGGGGGCTATGTCAGGGTTATCAGCCGGAATACCCGTGATAACCACTAGAGGGCACTCCATCATGGACTTTCACACACTCACTCACACACAGACACATACTACATTTCCCAGAAGTCCCATACACAGTCACTGATTACTGCAACCAGCTGCAGCTCATTGCCCAGTTACTGATTAACTCAACCAGCTGTAACTCATTATCCTTACTATTTAAGAGACATTCAGCCTCACATACATTGCAAGGTCTTGATTTTCTTTATGTTGTCATTTCTGAGCGTTTATATCTGTCTTGTTTCCTGTTGTCACCCTGCCTGTTTCTATCATGTCCTGATTATTATCTGCCTGCCCTTGGATTTACTGCTTGTGCTACTGGAATTTGTTTACTTGCTGCCTGCCCCAACCTTTCCACCTATTTACTGACTACGATTCTGCCATTCTTCGGATATACCTGTTTGCTGTTGTTTGATCCCTGCCTGTATGACTACGTCTGTTGAATAAAAGCCTGTATGACTATGTCTGTTGAATAAAAGCCTGCATTTGGATCCCATTCTGTTGACTCATAGTTACAACGTGGTTGTATTTTATTGTTACTCCTAATTTTCTCCAGTGTGTTCTTTTTGGATTTATCAAAAACTGTTTTGTTTTATTCTCAAATCAACATATTCTCATTACAGACATCACACATTACAGAACAGGGAACCTAGATTTTTTTTTCTATGCCCATTATGGACTTACAAGCTGTCCAGTTGCTCTGTTTTGAGCAAGGAGGTCGCTTAAGGACCTCATGAGGGAATTTTAGATCTGGCGTACCTGGCCCACTATCCAGACTATTCGCTTTGCATATTTTTCCACACCAGCCTCAGCGAGTGGTCCAAGGAACCTCGGAGGGTGAATGGTCCTCGGGGGGTTTTCGTCACATTTCTGGAGTGGGTGCTGGTGAACAACGGATCATAAATTACTATCTGCCTCACTGAGGAGGATTTCACCAGCCCAACTCCGGATCCAGAGCCCAGCCAGTCACCTCCCACACACTGCACAGAGCCTATGCCAGAGCTCACTGCTGAAAATAAGTTTGAGCCTGCTGTGATGACAGCACCAGAAACTATAATTGCCCAAAGCCTCTGGCCGTGTCTCTGCTGGTTCCCTTCAGTTTCATTGGCTTCTCCTCTGTTTACACCACTCTGCTGCATGGATCCACCTCAGGTCTTCTGGTCTCCAACTCTACCGTAGATCGTGGATCCCCGAGGCTCCCTGAGGCTCCCTTGTCTCTCTGGCTCATCTTTGGTTATTTGTCACTCTACATGAGTGCCATGGACTTCCAAACTTTCAGCTGGACTTTGTCCCTCCACCCCTTCGGCTCCATCGACCACCTTGGTCCTCAGTCCCCCTGCTCTGCATCAGTCCTCTGGAACCCTGGCTCCACCTTGGACCCTTGTAGCTGCGTCTCTGCCTTGACTTCCAGATCCATCAGTGTTGCTTGGTTTCATCGGCTCTACATCGGTTTCCATCTGCCTCATATCAGTTTGTCATCCCCCAGGGTCTTCGAGCCAAGTCTCCAAATTGTCTCCCTGGCTTCTCTTTGCTTTGACTCTGCCATGGGCCTTCATCCTGGCTGTGTTCTGGCTCCTTGCTTGGCTTTTCCTGCATTCGTCTATGTCCTGGCTCCTCCCACTGTCATCGCCCCCATGGTTTCTCTCTCCATCATCTCCTTCATCCGCCTCCAAAGCCCCCTCCTTCCCTCCTCAGTTGGACTCTCATTGCAAAGTGCGGATGCACCTTCGCATTCTGTTTCCTGTTATGCTTTGCCTGAGGTCTGTTTGCTACTTAGTAGCTCCCTTAATTACTGATCACATTCACCTGTTGTTCAATTAGTTACTCTGTACTCCCTGTGTATTTAAGCCCTTAGTTTCCTCAGTTCATTGCTCTGTGCCATATTGTAATTACGTGGTTGTGTTTTATTGTTACTCTTGATTTTCTCCTGCATGTTTAACAGTTTTGCAATAAAGCAATAAGTCCATGGTTTACAGTGAATTTATAACAGCTAAGGGGAGTGGTTAGGCACAACATGGAGCGGAGTGCCTAAAACCTTCTTAGCTGTTATAAATGCACTGTAAACCATGGCTTCACAGGGCTTATTGCTTTTATAAAACAGTTCCCACATAAAACAAATATTAAAGACACAAAAAAATATATATAAAATCGGAATGGGAAAACCCATTAACTGTTAAAAGGAGTTTTTGCAGCAGACTGATTCAAATGGATTGCAGATTGCAGCAGACATTCAAATGGATTTCTTATTATGGACATAGGACTGTCCTGAAGAAAAATGCCAAATCTGAATGCAGGTAATACACTCAGTCACTCAATATCTCTTTCACAATACTCTTCTACACAATAAGCTTCAATGAATAAACATTTTTACATTGCTAAGAGTGGTTGCTAAGGGTGTTGCGCTGTACTACACAGGACTGGGTGAAGCGGCCATAGCCCTCTCTTATCGTGAATCTGGAAGTAACTGTCTCATAAATAATAAACAACTGTTACTTTTCGTGAAATACGCAATACATGGAATTGCAGCAACACAAACACTGGTGCAGTAATACTGTTGTAATGAGGTTACAGGTGTATGTGTGTAGAGTAATTTACAACGGCTTCGAACATGGCTCAATCAATCAGAATCAAGGGATGGAAGTATCTGTTTTATAATAGTCATTAAATCATTGACTGAATCCACTGTTACAGAATTTTAACATATTAATAACAAATCAGTAACTATTTTTGATAACATGATAAGTCCACTTTAATTTGAATATTTGGCCATCCGTAGTTGCAATACCTGCACCTGACCGAAAGGTCTGTGGGAGTCCTGGTGTGGTTATTTGTATGGTAACTATTACATTGATCTAAAGCAATTAAACATATAAACACTTCAAAAACATGGAATGCAATGTCACCCTAATTAGCTTACCCATAAAATGAGTAAACACAAAGTAAGATTATAATTTTAGGTAACACTTTATAATGTGTATACAGTAAAAAAGTGTACTTACAAATCATTTGCAAACTATTAGTTTTTTATAGTTAATGATTAGTTTATATATTGTAGTCTCTACATAGTTAATACATTTATAGGCTATTTACAAACTTTAAGCTCTTCATTCATTGTCACTGTAATTAACAATATTATTATTGTTTAAATGAGACCTATTATGCCCCTTTTTACAAGATGTAGTTTCAGTCGTAGGTTACCCCAGAATGTCTGTGAAGTTTCAGCTCAAATACCTCACAGATCGTGCCCCTATCCAGAATAGTGCTTCCCTCATTCACTGCTCCTATATGCATTGGATACTCTGCCAAATACAAAAAAGACATCTGCTTGGTTTTGATTATCATCTATATTGTGATCATGCTAAGGGACATTGCAGTTCTTCTTCATCATGAAAGTTTATTATCTGAATGTGTTTTAAATAGGGCTGCCCTCAACTAAAGATTTATTTTGTTCACTAGTAATCATTCATTTAAGCCATTAGTCGACTAATCATACGTTTATATTAATACAATATAAATCATAATAATCATAATAATTTATAATACATAGCCTAATCAGCGCTCAAGCACAAGGATAAAGCACACCAGCAAAAGTATGATTATGAGTGTGTCATGAAAAAAAACAAAGGGAGACTGTTCAAACATTTTAATAATGTATTAACATATTTCTGCTGTTGGCTGAGGAGATTTAGTCAATGATGATGACTCGTCATCTCCACAGTAGTGAACGCGCCTATGCATATTTCATGTGGATTACATAATCTGAGAATATTTTTTTTCCATTTTAATTAATTGATAATTAACTAAATTAATTAGATTAAAATCGCTTTAATAATTAAAAAAGCCCTACGATCGGCGTCTGGTCTACATTAGGAAACAAAAACTAACATTTATTAATCTTTGTTAATGTTAGTTTCAACATTTACTAATAGATCAAAAAATAAATAAAAAATAAGAAGTTGCACATGTTAATATTTTTTGTGGAACTGAACTAACATGAACTAACAATAAACAGCTGTATTATTATAATCCAATGTTAACAAAGATTAATAAATAGGCCTAATGTAACAATTGTAAGCAATGCATTAACTAGTACCTAAAGGGGTCTTATTGTAAAGTGCTATCATAATATATAACTAATGCAGAATATATAATTTTTTTATATAATCGTTACTCCAGTTTCATATGACGCTTATGCATAATGTCCCTATGAAAGTGCAACGATGAAACTTGATGGCTTATTTTGGCTGGCTCTGAGATAATAAATGTCTCACAAAACATGTTCAAATACTAATAAAAACAGCTTTAGGTTTCTTTCAAACTTTAAAACCCTTTCCATTAGCAAATTATTGAGGACACAACACAACATAGTTTACTACACTAAAGAAATGATGCAAGCAAGATAGATGGGGCATAGTTTACAAACTGTTCCATTAAGATATAATCACACCATAACATTTTTAACAGGTCAGGAGTGCATAAGACGGATGAGGAATCAGTCTGCCAGAGTGCAGTTGCTTAATGTCAATAAATCGGCCCTGGAGAAGGAGGTCGTCCCTTTTGACTGTATATCTCCCCTGATCTGCGAGTCAGCTCACCCAGGCATGTGGCACAGATGCAACATTAATTATCATAAAACCACTGGCCATGTGCAGGGACTTCAAAGTGCCCAAACGTCAGTCTGAGCGACTGCAGAGAGCCTCAGTGTGACTAATGAGCAAGCAGAGTGGAAACAACAGCAAGAGGACACGTGTTGGAAAACCTTCCCTAGTGACGCACAATCAATAAAGCAAACTGTTTTCATTGTGCCAGGAATACTTTCCCTTTTTCTTGAAATAATGCTAGTCATGTCCCTTCAGAAGTGGCGCTGACTTAGTCAATATAAAACACATTTAAACATTTCTGAGTGAAATGTCTGTCTACTCTTTACACTTTTTACAGTTATATTAATTTATGAGAAAAAGACTTGCAGTTCAGATTGAAACAAATCCCATAATTGGAAACCTTTGGCTTTAGTTTATCATTGAAACTCTTAGGTCAAAGATAAAAACAAACACTGGATAAATCAAGAGACAGAGTAACCAACCTGGTCACCATTTTATGAGATGGTAATTTCATATGAATACAAAATGATTTTAAGAAAAAGGTTCACCCCAAAACAACTGTCTTTGGGGCATAAGCAGATTGTACAAAAAAAGTGTGATAGTACAAATTTATACAGGTTAGCCACCAATTCACCAAAAAGGAAAATAGTTAATGTCAGCATGAAACGGATGTTGCCACAGTCTTTTCTTCCCTACTGCAACATGTCTGAGTGAAATGGCTTCTGGAACAAGAACAAATGTAGGGCGGGACTTGATTTCATCCTGAGGGAATTGATTGGCTGGTTGTGGTTATTGGTGGATCTCTTGTTCCAACCTCACGTCAGTAAAAGCATCAGAGTCATCAGTGAAGAGAAGAGATGCTGCAAAATGGAGGGGAAGTTTAATTGATTTATGTTACAAGACACATAAATTTAAGAAAAAAAAAAAAAAGCCAGTTCAGAGAAACTGGCATTTGCGGCTCCTCTCAGTCTACCAAACCCACCGAGCTAAGTACTTTATGGCCTAGCAAGCTTTTAAAATTGGAGCCTAGCTGAGAAGAGAGGTGTCAAAATTAAGCAATTTGTAAAAGCCAAATGGTTTAAAATACAATGCAACTTGAGCCACAAAAAGATAACACCAGAGTGATTAAGACAGAGAGATAAAACAGGCCACCTTCTTCTGTGTGACCTCTGAGTGACACAGAAACGAAGTCTAGGAAACCCCACAAAGACTCTTTTATATATGAACTGCATCAAATTGTTCTAAAACAATTCTAAACAGACTTGAAATCACGGGAATCAGGGAAACTCAATTCATTTACCAGCATGACAGAATGTGATTGGCTTCTCACTATATCAATCTGGACTGAAAAGACCTTCAGAACATCAACAAACCTGGGAAATCCCTTTCTCCAAGCCAAGGAATCCCCATTTAAAGACACAAACGCAAGTACCTGCAGATTCTAAATCTGAACTGGTGCATTGATATAAAGTCTAATAACTGCGCCTAAGCAGCGACAAAAGGGTTAAATTTATGATTGATGGTTCATTCAGATCACGTCTTATGAAATGCATATATTGCTAAAAACTTTCATCATTTTACTCTCTTAAAACTCATTCTTTCCTCTCTTCCTTTCTTTCTGCAACTCGTGTGAATGTGTGTGTATGTGTGTTTGTATTAGATATTAGTTTATGTTAGTATAATCAATAAAGTGTCATTCAAATTTTTAAAGAGAAGTGTCTTGTGTTATGTACTTGTAATTTAAAGCAAAGTTTTATGTTACTTTGCTAATAAAAGGTGTTTTCAATATATTTATATCAGCTATAGAGCTTATAGTTATGGCCTGTGCAAATGAACGATTAATTTGCTTGGTCGTAAGACAAGTGCAATCAATTAATAATTCCATTTGAGCAAATTCGCTTACAACAACAAAACAGAATTGTCAAAATTCAATAACTGAATTTCAACAATTCTGGTAACTTTAAGAATTGCTGTGAGATTCTGTTGAAGTATCCCTGCTTGGGTTAAATCACCTTTATCCCTTTCCCCCCAATTAATAAATTGTGTTAAGTATTTAATTTGTAAATCAAATTACTTTAAATGAGTCAATGTATTTATGTGTGAATTGTCTATTGTATTGTCTATTGCTTCAGATAGATGCACTTTCTATATTGCAGTATTGAGTTTTTGCAGTATTGGTTTATTTACGCAGCACATCTCAAGAGCAGTTTGAATGCCTCTTTTCTAGAGAGTCTTTAAAATTGTCTTTAATCCACATCATAAATCACATTAAAGTCCATAATTGGTGGAAGCACATGAAAGAAGCCCTGCGTCTGGGATGGCAACATTTTCAGGTTTTATCAGGCATTTCTGCTAATGAGATCACTCTCAAGAGAGACCTTTCGTAATTACAATTATCTGAGGAATTTAAACCTTATAAACCTTAACTTGACCCATGATTTCAAATATATTATTATATATATATTATTATTTTATATTATATTGATATTTTATATTTTATTTATATATATATATATATATATATATATATATATATATTCATGAAAACGGGATTCAATGTGCAACTTTTTGAAAACGATGCCATAATCTACAAAAAAATACCAAAACATGACAACTTGTGATAACGTTGACATCATTTGCATTCGTATTACGCATTCAGTTTCTTTACAAAGTGACATTGACAACTACTGGCCTGGCATGAATAATACATAATTTTTAGTTGCTTTCAAGGATCCGTGTAAACGATCGTTTTGACAATGTTGACACCTGTATGTGAAAAACGCAAAAGGAAAACCTTGTCCATTTTTAGTACATTGCTGTTGTGTAAATGTACCCTTAGAAAAAAAAAAGCACAAATCACTTTTTTCTGCATTAAAAACATCCACTTGGCTCAAAATATGAGGGGTCGTGTGCAATTTGAAATGGCTTGACACTTCTGTGTGGGAGTATGTATTCTCTTTAAAAAGATTTGGGTTTAATGAAAAAATTGCATCTGTTGTTTCCAGCCATTTGCCACAGACATTGAACCCATTGAAATTTCATTCTGTGTTGGCCATGGGGTATTATTAGAACAGGAAATTACTTTAAAAAATACCCTAAAAGCAGATAATATTGTGTTATTCAATCCTGATTTAGTTGCCTTCCCAATACCTTACATATTTTAGACAATTTCAGTTGCTTTTCAGGTGCAATACATTTTGCCTCACATCCAGATCTCTACCAGTAAATGTATTTCCATTTAAAGAAGTCTCTGAGTTTTTTCTATCTAGGAATTATAGTAACTTTTGAAGAAAATAAAACAGAATCAGGCCAGGCGGACCTCATGTCCACTCTCACTTCATAATTTCATAAAAATGAATATGCCTGTCTGTTCGGTGACAATCACAATAAAGAGTTAGCAGATAATAAGAAGACAGTCTACTACTATTCTGAGAATGTAGTTGCAAAATTACTTAGTCAACAGCCTGTTCAAAATTGACCATCAAAATAAAGGGTTACCAAAATAAATAAATCAATAAAATTAAAAAAGCTGAGTGCTTAGTCACTGATCATGCACTTATGATGACTTTTTTGTGATGATGTTTTAGCTCTATCAAGTTTTTTTGATTATATTTTATTGTAAATGTTGTGTTATGTCAAGTCACCATTAGATTGATTAGTGTTCTCTTCTCTGAGATTTCTTCCATTTCAGCACATATATACAGCTTGTTTTAGTGTATGGAAGCAATTACATTAACTTTTACACAAATTAGAGCTAAGAAAGTTCCACATCACTTTTATGTAATATCTGTGTTCATATTAATATGAAATGAATTCAGTCAGATCTGCTTGAATCCACTTGTTAAGTTGTGATGTAAAGAATGCTGTGTCCGGGTCGAAACCTCTACTCGTTTCACTTTTTAAGCTAAGCATTTAAAAACTTCACACTACACTACAGTCTCTGGGCTGATGGCATCCCAGACACAACTATTTTAACAATTTATGCAACTCCATTTGCCCGGACATGCAGTATATAAACCAGCTAGCAACTCACTCATTTAGATTTTTGCTTCAGAGCTAAGTGGATGCACACAGTCGTCACTCTCACTGTTCGCCTCACAAGAGCTTGTTCCTGATCGAAAGAACATTATTTCTGAACTTGCCTATGAGAAAAGATCTCTTGTCAAAAGGGTGCATTCAGCTGAGTTTCGTGATTCATAAAAGTGGGAGCACTTCTGCTAGTGTGTCATGTGCTGTTGAGTTGTCAGATGACAGCACAGGTCCCTATCACTGCAACCCAGTTCGTCATTCGGTGCTCTAGATGAGGATCAGATGTCAATAGTTGCATCAGAGGGCTATTGCTCTCTGGAGAGGAAGATGATGCTGTGCTTCCCTCTTTTGTGGTGTTTGTTCTTGCTAAATCAGATTCAGAGTTGACAGCCATGCTTGCTCAGGTTGCTGCGTGCATCAGAGGACTCTAGTGATATACTCCACCCTGTCCTGAGAGCGCACGACTGGATGATTGTTTCAGGCCTCGAAGCACGGGGTGAAGACCGCCTTGCCTCTCCCCGGTGCCTTTCATCCCAGAAATGCATGAAGAGCTTAGGCAGTATAGAGAGTAGATAGTGCCAGAATCTGCTTCAGTGACCCAGAGATGCGGGGGAACCCTTTTCAGGAGGTGGTGAATCGCCTCTCCCCGGGGAAGCCAGGTGAAGAACCTTTTGCTTCATTTTGTTTCCCAAATTTAAAAAAAAAAAAAAAAAAATCCTCATTCTCAGGGTCTTATGGGGCATGTGTTGGCATTGAGCGATGCTCTGTTTCCTCACTTCCAGTCCCCCTATCTTCGCCACAGGCCAGGAGTTCACATTTAGCAGATGCGCTGCTTCCTCATGCCTCCCCAGCCAGTCTCTCACGGGAACCACAGAACCAGGTAAGAGTCACACCACACTCACTACTTCGGGACACTATGCTTCCAGGGTTGGGCCCCAGCACTCCTCGCCTTTCACTAGCTCCCGTTCAAGATGATGCATCCATCAAAATGAATCCTCACATGCGTTTCCATTCAAAAACGCTCTTCTGAAGCCAGCTTGGCCTTCTTGAGGTCAATGAGCTGCTGCTGAAAGTTGTTGTCCCTCTCATTGGCCTCTTTAAGACTTTGTCGGAGGTCTTTTAGACTTTTAGAACATCTAGTTTCTTCCTCTCCAGGTGCACTAAGTCCTGAGTACAACAGACATTCACACATTGCTGAGGTGTTGGGTGGACTGGGAGATGGTAGCTGTCTGCCAATTGAGCCAGATGAACCTGACTCCTTTTCAGGTTGAGGCATCCCTACTCCTCCTCCATGGAGGTCAATACCACCACAAATCCCATTTGAGGCAGTTGTTTTAAGTATTGACAATGGTTTTTCTTCTTCAGATGAAAGCCATTGAGCCTGTTTTATTAATTGTTGACCTCTGCAGTTACCTTGAGGCTAACAAAGTCCTGCCACTTTTTCCTAACTTTATGACCTATGAGGAAAGATTTCTGTAGTGGCTTAAAAGACGCTGATTCTATTCTGTGTGTGGATGGAGCTTAAATGGCATCTCTTTTTTTTGCCTTTTATTGTGATAGGACAGCTGTCAGAATCTGTTCTCCATCCCGATGATAAGATATGTTTATATAGTGACTTAAAGGATGCTGATTTTGTTCTGTGTATGGGTGGAGCTTAAAAAGCACTAGTTTAAAAAATATATATTTTTAGCATTTTTCTGCGTTTTATTGTGATAGGACAGTACGTAGACAGGATGTAAAATGGAAGAGACAGAGGAGGATTGGATCAGGAAAAGTACATGACTTGAAGTCAGGTCTCTCAAAGAACTAGAGAACTATGTGTCAGTTTGCTGCTCACTGGCCTATTGCCATTAACAAACCAAACAGAGTTTGATAAATATTAGGACCTCATTGTCTATGATCCATGGAACAAAATCTGATGGCAAAAATCCAGCTGTCAGAATCCGTTCCGCTATCCAGCTGTCAGAATCTGTCTCCCCATCCCCATGATGAGAGATGTTTCTGAAGTAAAAGACACTGATTGTGTTCTGTGTGAGGATGGAGCTTAACCAGCACAGTTTAAAAAAAAAATGTTTTAGCCATTTTTACTTTTTATTGTGATAAGACAATATGTAGACAGGAAGCAAAGTGGAATAGACAGAGGAGGATGGGATCAGGCAAGGGACATGAGCTGGGACTTGAACTTGGGTCTCTCAAAGCACAAGGGTACTATATGTCAGTGTGCTGCCCACTGGCCTATTGGCATGAACAATCCAGCCAGAGTTTGACAAATCCAGCTGTCAGATACCACTTCCCCATCCAGCTGTCAGAATTTGTTCCCCCATTCCCATGATGAGAGAAGTTTCTGTAGTGGCTTAAAGGGATAGTTCACCCAAAAATGCAAGTTATCCAATGATTTACTGACCCTCAAGCCATCCTAGATGTAAATGAGTATCTTCTTTTTTTGAAGAACACAATCAGAGATATATTTAAAAATATCCTAAGTCCTCCAAGGTTTATAATGGTTGTGAATGAGTGTCCACTTTAAAAAAAAAAAAAAAAAAAAATTCATCCATTCATAATCAAAGTAATCCATAAGGCTCCAGAGGGTTAATAAAGGTCTTTTGAAGTGAATGGGTGCGTTCTTTAAAGAAAAATATCCATATTTAAAACTTTATAAATTCAAATAACTAGCTTCCAGCTGACAACCGTATGGATACTGTGCAAGTTGATTTGGAAGAGCAACCTTTGACACAACACAATGACGAACACAGACTGGCAGAGGAGAGAGCAAAACAAAACACCAGTCACGAATTAGAAGTCTAAAAGGAAAAATTTAAAGAGAAATATCAGAGGATTTCGAAATAAGAGAAGACGAGCTCGAGTTTGTTGCACAGCCCTATTTGTTTGAACATTGTGAAGCATCTTGCAATCATACGTTGCATCAGGAATTTACTCATTTGGCGCAAATCGTCTTGCGAAGTAGGTGTACGGTCATCTGCCGGAAGCTAGTTACTTGAATTTATAAAGTTTTAAATATGGATATTTTTCTTACAAAAACGAATCCCTTAGCTTCATAAGGCCTTTA
Source organism: Zacco platypus (assembly GCA_038088235.1). NCBI lineage: Eukaryota > Metazoa > Chordata > Actinopteri > Cypriniformes > Xenocyprididae > Zacco > Zacco platypus. The sequence continues at coordinate 21,255,451 of CM076086.1, read as the reverse complement.
TTAACCATCTGGAGCTGTATGAATTACATCTATTATGGATGGATTTTTTTTTTTTTTTTTTAAATGTGGCCACACATTCACAACCTATTATAAACCTATTATAAACCTTGGAGGACTAAGGATATTTTTATATAACTTAAATATATCTCCGATTCTGTTTGTCTGAAAGAAGCTAGCCATATACACATAGGATGCCTTTGTGCAACTCGGCACTGGAGAAGTTGCTCACAGTCTCGATGACAGGCAAATGTTCCAATTCACTATAAAATCGTTCCTCTTCATAATGTAAGGATCATGTCTACAACATGTTGTGTTTTTCTGTTTATACCTTGTAATAGTGTCTAAACCAGTACATTAAGGACTTTCCTCCATCTCATCCATTCTGCTTTTCACTTCCTTCCACTTATGAATTTTCATCAGAATCACGTGATTGCAAAATTATAATATTAAGTCACATAATAATAATAAATAAACTTTATTTTATATAGCGCCTTTAAAAGTTGCATCTCAAAGCGCTTTACAAGAACATACAAATAAAATACATTGAGATTAAAAAAATATAAAAACACAAAAAGCAACAACAACAACAATAAAAAAACAGATTATTCATTTGAATGCTATCCTGAAAAAATAAGTTTTAAGTGAAGAGTTAAAAACACTAAGAGTCTGCATGTCTGAATTCAGTGGGTACACCGTATTACAGTATGGAAAGAGGAGGTGTTAGAATGTGACAATTCAATTTTAAAAAAGATAGCAAAGTGATCAGACAATCCTACGTCAGATGCGGAGAGTTGTGACAAGAATGATCCATTGGTTATGACAAGATCTAGGGTGTGCCCCTTGATATGTGTAGAGCTGTCCACAAGCTGCTTCAAATCAAAACAGTCCAATAAAGACAGAAAGTCCTTAGTCATTGCAGAGTCTTTTTTTGTCAATGTGGATGTTAAAGTCCCCCAGGATAAGAGTTTTTTCAAACTTGAGGTACAACATAGATAGCAGTTCTGCAAATTCAGATAGGACAACTGAACATTTTCTAGGAGGTCTGTAGAGATCATGCGGTCCCGTGTATCGATTTCCGTGCAACCAAAAGTTGGATTCCAGGAGTCATAGTTCACTGATAAAAACAGCAGGCTAACGATTAAAACAAAATTCCTCAAAGGCTATCCGTATAACACACAAGAACCAAACTCAAATTTATTGAAAATTGGTTGTACTGATATTTAGAGTAATGCTTGGACTTGAGGCACAAACATATTTAATTTTAGTGAATTTTTGCAGGCAAAATCCAGTCATTTCAACAGAAATCCACACTTTCAGGAATTTCTTATATGGGCGATTTTTTTTTTTCCTCATACAGATTTTGCAGGGTTTAAGTTGGTTATGTAAATTTGCCTTGTTGAGCAACAGAAAGCTGCTTGGTTTGGAAGTGACTTTGTGAGCTGTGCTTTATACATCATTACACAACTGACAATAAACTAGTGTTTTCCAACCCTGTTCCTGAAGGCACACCAACAGTACACAATTTGGATGTCTCCCTTATCTTATCCTTTCATTTCAGGTTATGGAGTCTCTGCTGATGAGTCGATTCAGGTGTGTTTGATTAAGGGGAACGGTCATCATTCCCCTACTAAAAATCAAATTGAGACCAGTTACTAAATATTCAAAATGTAGGTAATTATGAGGTCTAATATTATTTGCCTGCAGATGGAACTTTGTTTTTGTTGGTTTTCATGTACAATGCAAAATCAATGAGCAGCAATACTGAGATACACTATTACTCAGCAGCATATGACGATTTATTCAAAACCACATATGGATCGTCTATAGCCATTATTAAACATTTCATTTGCTCTTCCTTGTTAAAACAATATAAAGCATTAATGGATATGTTCATTAAATGTCCTCTAAGTAATCTCACTCACTCCTGTTCTATGAAAAACCCAAGCTGTCTCTTTGCCAGACTGGATTAGACAGCTTGGATCACCCTTTATACCATGGACAGTATGACTAGGATGAGGCATGGGCAGGCTGCTGAGCCTTGAGACCTTGAAAATGAGCCCTCTGTGTGTATGTCAGCATTATTTTGGGTCCCTTGACATTTATGCTCCAGCACCATGGACAGCAGCATGGCATCGTCTCAAGGAGACACTGAACACCCATTAGCGGTGAGCACAAAAGGAGCACTGACATCCTATTTGGGAGATTAATGAGCAAGAAAAAAACTCTAATGTAAATGCCTGTTTCTTTTAGAAATTAACTCTTTTGCAACTCTGAAAAGGGTCACCAACACTATGCATAAAAACTCCATCTTGGTTGTATTTTTTCAGAGAATAACAACTTGGTCAGTGTGATTTCCATATACACACCAGCTACTAACACCTTCCTCTTTAAAACTGGATTCCCCTCTGGAGTGATAAATAGTAAAAACAGAGCCCCCTGTGCCATAAAAGCTCAATGTCCCTAAATCAAAGAAATAGTTTTTCTCATAAGTTTTTCTCAAGACACACTAAATGAAACTGGGATCCACTTGATCTACATCATCACCTTCTTAGCAAAGCAGATATCTTAACACTTTTTCATTTGTTTCACACATTGTTCTCACCCTTTGTTCAAATACCCCAAACTCTATTGGATTAATTGTGTTGAACAAAACGAAAACATCCATTCACAGCTGATAGAAAGTACTTGCATATTTATGAATCTTTAATGCACCTGTGTCAAACTCGAATGCAAAATTTTTCAATCAGCAATCAGTCCTAATCCATCTATAAAAAAATGCCACCTCTGTGTTTGTATTTGCATTTATCAAAAAGGCCTTTGCATGTGTGGTGGAGGAGCCGCAGCAAGAGGACAAAATAGAGTTTCAAATGAAATTCGGGCAACAATTATTGGCCATGTCATCAAACTTTGTCAAGCTTTTTCGGAATTAGAACAGGTAAGCCGCTATTTTACAGTACACCACTGTGTATTTTAGCTTTACTGTATTGCCCTGTTGACATAACATACTGTGTCTACAGTAATGAAAATGTTTTATCAGTCTCATTTAGGGGTGTGCGACATATATTGAGTGCGATAATATCATAATTGATGTTTTAACGATATGCCAAATCATATTATCGAGTATTTCACTCATTTTTAGAAACCGTCCAAAACGCTGCATGAAGTGTTCACGAATTCACTGCGTGATGTAGTTAAGTATATATTAAGTACTATTGCGTGCACGTATTCAGAGAGTGGTGTTTGACAGAAGTTAAAATGAGTGAAGAAACTGCGACGAAGTTTATCAAAGTACGGCTCCAAATTCTAATCCATCTGAATGCACTGCGAATTTGAGTCGCTGATAATGTACATTTGAAAAAGCAACGCGTGTCAAACATTTTTCCAGACATGAGAAGCATTTATTAAAATTTTGTCCAACAAAGGAGAACATTTAATAACATGTTTTTACTTCAAACTCACTTCATAACAACAGTTGAGCATCCTTCTGTGAGATGATGTGGTTTCTTACACAGAATAAGGCAGTCGTGTGTTTATTAGTCATGTTTAATCAATCAAAGCACTTCAATCTTCTGCTAATTCAGCTACATAGATATATACACTAGAAGTCGCCTTGGCTACGGCAGTTCATTGGAACATCTCGAGGTTACGTCTGTAACCTTTGTTCCCTGAGAACAGGGAACGAGAAGTTGCGTCGTAAATGCTAGGGGAACCGCCTCTGCGGGAACCGGTGTCTGAAACTAATATCCAATCTCGTCAATACCAACTTGACCGGCGACAGCCCATGACGTCATATCGACGCGCCCCACGTGTATATAAGGGGCGCTCAGATAGCATGTCATCTGCTTATCGTCTGAAGGGACTGTAAGCAGGCAGGCCCTGAGGCATGGCAGGGAGACGCAACTTCTCGTTCCCTGTTCTCAGGGAACAAAGGTTACATACGTAACCTCGAGATGTTCCCTTTCGAAAAGGGAACTTCGAGTTGCGTCGTAAACGCTAGGGGAACGATATACTCATGCCGCCATGCTGAGGGGAGTGCATGCCAAATTATGGCAGTGACCACTGTCAGAATCAGGCAATCAAATGAAAAGCCAGACCCACTTACCCCTGGGGTCCCTCTGGGCTGTCAGTGACCGCGCTCCCAGCGGTCAAAGCCATCAGTACTGAGCCTCAAAGCGGCCTCCATATCCCATGTATGGAAGTCCGCCAAGGCCGCACCAAGGCCTGGGACCAACAACTTCGACAGAAGGGGTCCCCTTGAGGGAGCGTGGCCTGGGGCCCGAAGGCGGCCCGGCCAGTCACTTGTGAGGGGAACGAATTCACCCTGAATGCCACCAGGGAGGCTGACCCGGCCTCTAGCTGTGCTAGTAGCCTAGTCTGCCAACAACCTGTCTGTTTCTTCAGAAACAGCGTCTCAAACAGGAGTCTTACCAAGAGACATCCAGAAAGAGGGACTGCAGAAAGGCAGTAGACCAACTCAGACCAGATTTAGAGACGGGCATCCTGGAGAGCAGGACTCAGCGAAGTGCTATCGACCCTTGCAAGCGAGCGGAGTCACCTTGCTCAACCTTACGAGGGGAGTTATACATAGCCCACGGCCGTCAGGGAGACTGACCTGGCCTCTAGCTGTGCTAGTAGCCTAATCTGCCAACAACCTGTCTGTTTCTGAGAAAACAGCGTCTCAAACAGGAGTCTCACCAAGAGACATCCAGAATGAGGGACTGCAGAAAGGCAGTAAACCAGCTTAGACCGGATTTTAGAGACGGGCATCCTAGGGAGCAGAACTCAGCGAAGAGTATCGATCCTAACAATCAAGGGGAGTTACTCTGCCCGGTCCTAGGATCTACATAGCACCTATGTTAACGGCGCCATGGAGGCCGTGCACTCCAGCGAGGGAAGTGCACATAGCCTAAGGCCATAGCTGGGCTGTCAGTGACAGGGCTCCCAATTCCAACCCTCAGCGCCAAGCCTCAAAGCAGCCTCCATATCTCATGTGTGTAGACCTGCCAAGGCCGCACCAAGGCCTAGGACCAACAACTTCGACAGAAGGGGTCCCTTGAGGGAGCGTGGCCTGGGGCCCGAAGGCGGCCCGGCCAGTCACTTGTCAGGGGACCGAATTCACCCTGAATGCCACCAGGGAGGCTGACCCGGCCTCTAGCTGTGCTAGTAGCCTAGTCTGCCAACAACCTGTCTGTTTCTTGAGAAACAGCGTCTCAAACAGGAGTCTCACCAAGAGACATCCAGAAAGAGGGACTGCAGAAAGGCAGTTTACCAACTCAGACCAGATTTTAGAGACGGGCATCCTGGAGAGCAGAACTCAGCGAAGAGCTATCGACCCTTACAAGCGAGGGGAGTCACTCTGCTCAATCCTATGATCTACACAGCACCTACAATTTCGAGGCGCTATGGAGGCCGTGCACTCTACCAGAGAACCCTCGTAAGGGGAGTGCTCACAGCCTAAGGGCTGACCTAACTGGGGAGGCTTCAAGGGAGGCCTTCAACCTCTGATCAGACTCAGGGGGCTCAGTACTAAGAGAGAGTACGTGCTCGACCTAATACCGATACCAATCGCTGGGGACTCGCATCAGGGAGGCCTTTCGTGGCCAGCAACCTGGCCTCGAGTCTTCATTGGCTATACCTGATGGCTAGCTGCCTAGGGTCTGCAATGCTGGGGCTCGCCCCCAGGGAGGCCTGCTAACACACAGGGCGGCCTGCTAAGTCCCGCTACCTGATAGCTTTAGACCAACCAGCTGTCTAATCCCTGCAACACTGGGGCTCACCCACAGGGAGGCATGTTAGCATACAGAGCGGCCTGCTAAGGCCAGCTACCTACCAGCAGACTACTAGCTGTCAAGGGCCTGCAACTAAGGGCCCACAACTGAAAAAGAGGCAATGCTACCAGCAAGCTTTGCTTTGTTTTGAGTGCTGGGGACGCACTCTCGGTGTGGCCCGCTACAGCCAGTCTCCCGGCAGCAAGGTTACTAGTTATCTAGGGCCTGCAACAATGGGGTTCACCCACAGGGAGGCCTCCTTGCTCACAGGGCGGCCTGCTCCAGGCCAGCTACCTGACAGCAAGACTACTAGTTGTCGAGGGCCTGCAACACTGGGGTTCACCCACAGCGCGGCCTGCTGACACCTGCTGACACCAGGGAGGCCCATTAAGGCCAACTACACGGAGCGTACGTTCTGCTGCTACGACAACCAGACTGATGGGCCCACCACAGAGAGGCCTGCTAAGGCCTACTATCTGAACTTAAGCCAAGACTACCCAACCTAATCACTATTGGGGACTGCCTTCCGGGCGGCCCGCTATGGCCGGCTGCCTGACAGTGCATGTGCTGGCTGCTAGGGGCCCCAAATGGTGGAGATTCACCTGAAGGGAGGCCTGCTAAGGCCTACCACCTCCTATCAAGTCAGTAGCAGTGATAAATATCAAAACAGAGCCTAAGCTTAGGTATCTACACCCAGTGTGTCCTGGAGGAGGCCCTAAGGCTAAGCTGGTATAACTGTAGCGAAGCACAACAGGGTATGTAACCGACCTAAGGGGAGTGGCTAACTTTACCAAACTCTAGCCCGACAGAGACCACTCTGTCATCCACCTCGGGGAGTGGGGTTTTCCCTCAGAAAATCACCTCACAATCAACCCACGCTCGAACGTCATTCGGCAGGTTTAAGCAGAGTCTAGGCCACAGCATCGAATGCGTGGTGGCTACCATCAGCTTTACCTACTCACCCTAAACTTGGAAGGGAACCGTCTGTCTCGCTACACTTACTATTTATCAGGGCGGCCCTGTTAATGGCCTGCTCCTGAAGCTACCTGGCACTCATAGGGGCCGGGGCCTCAACAAATCACAGAGTGGAGACCTACCCACTGACTCTCATCATCAGACAGAGAGGAAGTGCCACGGTAGGACACGTCAGGCGGCCCGTAGGCTGACACTAGACTTCAGCATTCCTGAGGTCAACGTGTTGTCTCAGCTATCTAACTGCACGAGACTATCCTACCCTGAGGTGGCTGTGAAGGCGGCCTGTCTTGAATATTCAAGAGGGCCTGCCTACACACAGCGGCAGCCTAAACCACACTTCTTAAGTGGGAAAGCCAACTCACTGATGAACATTAAAGCAGCGGTTTACCAGGGGACCTAATGCTTTTCTTTTCCTCAGACACAGAAAAGTCCCTAATGGCATTCCTCCTACTCTCATATTTAGCCAACGCACAGGGGACCTCAGGGGGCTAATAAGTATATAACTGTATTCCTTACCAAAAAGGTTTTACTGGAATCTATACACAAATTGCCCTGCTATTTGTTAATGTAACTGCATATATATTCATATATATACACATACGCACCCCTCATGCGCATATATATATATATATATATATATATATATATATATATACACATATACATACATACACACACACATAAAATCTCTGCCCAGCCTCCAAAACAGGGAGCGCTACGTTCTAAGAAATACATAGTAATTTCCCATAGCCTGCCTCACTTTTAAGAAAAAGGAGAGGAATAATACACCCTGCGGCCACAGGGTGGCGGTCTACCACCATGGAAAACGTGGATCCTACCACCCTTACAGCCTGAAAGGGAGTCTCATTATCACGCCAACGGCGGGCCATCAGAATTAATGTCATAGGCCCAGCTCTGGCCCGATGTAGAAACTGCGGCTTACAGAGAACATAGAGGGTAAATCATTTTCACCCCTCCCAGGTTTCTTGAGTCTCGCCTCCCCTGCGACCTGCTCCTGCCAGGAGGGGGCGCAAGGGAGGCGACACTCTCCTTCTGGCCCTGTCTGCGACCTTCAGGTCGGGACGGGCCAGGCAATCTGTCTGGTTGAGGACTCAGACCTCAGCAGCATGCACGTCTTGAATGCCGCTGGTCTAAGTCTCTCCGCAGGACAGCCTGGTGTGCCTGCCACACAGTCATCGTGTGCAGAGCAGCACCAGCCTGACCCGCTGCCACGTATGCCCTGCCATCTAAGGGAAATGTCCCTTTAGGACCTAGATGGCAGAGTCTGAGCTGTATCCAGTATTAGGAAAGCATGGAAAGCTCACTAGAGCTGTAGAAATATGGCCAGAGAGAAACCGATCGTCATTCATTGAATGCGCGCGGCCTCTCTCCTGACGCGCTGCCATGGAAACTGTAATCTGTCTGCAGCGCGTTCTATTATCAACAGCTCAGCATACGCGGTACAGGGTGGCTGAGAAAAATCAGTCATTTACTCACCCTCTCCAGCCATCTCCTGCTCGGTTGGAAGAGCACTCACCGCTGGACTGCAGATGTAGAAAACAGCGCATCCTCTACCAGCAGCTCCTTCTCGCGATCCACCGAATCGTGCGAGCGGTCACACCCCTCTCAACTGTTCCCCTAGCGTTTACGACGCAACTCGAAGTTCCCTTTTCGAAAGTTTAGTTTGTTTGTTTTTTTTTTAGTTCGTTCCAACGGACAGACATGTATTTATCAGTGATTCCAGAGAAAATTTAAGGTTTTGATATTAAGATAATCTACTTTCTAAAAATGAAAATGTTTGTAGGCCTGAGTTTATTAGTCACATTCTTCCACTTGAGTAAACTTCGAATGAACTATCGCTACTTACCTTAGCCTACTGCATGCGAAATTGCTACAATGGTGTGACTATACATGTTAATTTAAACATGTAAATTGTTTATTAATTAAGATACAAAGCAATTTGCAGGTGGAAGCAAATCACAAATTTGAGGAAGATAATGTGAAAGTTAGGTAGTTGAGGTGCCAAAGACTGTTCAATCTTTTCTTTATTCCTGTCCCGCAATACTTTTGCCACATTAAATAATAAGTACTAAAGTCACATTCATACAGAACCCTCCTCTCCCCTTAAATCAGTGTAGTGTTTTCAGGGACCTGCCTTGTTTTTCAAATGCTATACAGCGCATGTCTAAACTCAACACACTTCTATATTGATTTTAGTTGCACACAGTCAAAAGTAAAACAAACAATACAGTGCAGCAAACAGAAAAGATCATTCCCAGGTAGAGATTGCTGCATACATGAGGTAAAAACACAGCAGTCTTTTTCCATTTTGGCAGCAAATTAACGCAGTTGTGGACACCACAAGCTAGTCAGTATAACAAAACAATGTTATTGTATTTTATTTAATGACATATCAGCAATCAAAGCTATTTTCATGGCAAAAATTAATTACAAAAACACAAATATCATATAAATACATTAAAAACAAAACAAATATAAACAGCAAGTCATATTATACATTTTTTTTTAATTAACATATGATAAAAAAAAAATCCAAAACCTTTTCAGCCATAATCTCATTAAATATGTCTTTAAGTGAAGTAACTTCATAAAAGAGCATTCTGCTTGTTTAGTCCAGGACAATCTAATAAAATATGTTTGACAGATAAGAAATTATCTTTAAGCAAAAAAGCATGGGTCAATTTTTAATTTCCTTATTAAGAGATTCGGAATCTACAAACAAAACAAATCCATAAGTCCATAGTATTTAGTGTACTTCAAGGGAAATTGCCAAGTGAGAGCAGAGTAAAGGGCCTGGGTGAAAAGCTTTTTTCCCGTCACGTCATAGGTCATCAGATACATTATCAGGGTAAACAGCCAGAACCAGTATGTTTGGATAAACTTGTTCCGGTGAACGTTTTAACTTAAGACTCATCTCCGTTAGCCAAAAATGCTAGCTTGAAATAGACGGAGACTGAACTCGGACACACAGCGCACAGAAACTATTGAATAGAGACCAAATCAACTGTCCACATTTCCAACATCTTATGATCACATTACATTGATATAAATACATTCTGTTCATTGTCGGTTTTCCTAACTGTCAAAAACTAATGGGTAACTGGCATGGATTAGCTGCGGCCGTTAACCAAGGACTGAAACAAACCAACGTAACTAGAAATATAGTTTCGTAACATTCAGTATCATAAAACACATTCTCACTTGTGAAATGTAATCCCTTGCTGTCTGGTATTTAGATTTATTTCGTTTGAACATCCATACGCAGCACAAAAGTCCGGCATCGTCCATGAATTCAAAGTATAGGCGGAGATAGCAGCATTACCTAGCTACTTCCTATGACAAGACCCCTGTTCCAAGATGGCGGCGGTTTTGACGCATGCTTAGAATCCCAAGGCGACGTCTAGTGTATATGCACATTATCTTCTTATTCTGCTGGGCAAATTTTGCATTTCTGCGCAAGAGCGCCCTCTGGCTTTCAGATGGAGAAGCACTTACTACTGAACACATAGACTGCGTCCAAAATTGCCTACACAATGAGTAGGTACTTAATTTCAATGAGTAGGTACTTATCAAGCACTAAAAGAGTATGAATGAAATCTTGTTGAGTATGAATGCAATCCGGAAGTCATCCGCCATGTTGACGTTATCATGTGACCTACGACCTACAGTGCACTAACACCTGATTAATAAATAAAAAAAATAAAATAAAATAAAAACAAAAACACACCTGATTTCATCAGTAGCTTAGTCAACCATACCCAGGTTTCTGCATCATCAGCAAAAATGTTGGCAAAAATGTTTGCAATGGATGAACAGTCTGCACAAATGAGACATCGGGCAGCCGCTCGAAGATCTCGCCTTTGGAGAAGATTGAGTTTGTACTCTAAAAGTGTAAGTGTACGAATTCTTTAAAAAATTAACATTAGCCCAGAATGACTGCACTATAATATTGATAAATGCTGACCAATACTTAATTATATTACAATTTTGTTTTTTTTACTGAAAATGATACATAAGTAAAATAAGCAAATGTAGTTTAATTGTATTTTCATGACATTTTATGCATGAATAGTAGACAAATGCAGCTAATGTGAATACATGCATTTTCAGTCAAGAAATGAATTAATGCATAAATGAATAAAATAATTACATTGAACTGACAATAGGATGAACAATAATGAGTAAACAAATGAATAAAACATTACAAATAAATACAAGTCAACAACACATGAAACATCTTTATTCAAATTTATCATTTCTAACAAGCTACAATATATTTACAGGCAGTCAACCCCACATCCTACTGCCATCTCAACAGAGCTGTGCCAATTCTGCAGCTTTTTTTGGATCAAGCAGCTGACCACCGTGCCCCTCATTGGTGCACTCAAACAGGAATCTGACCATGGATGGGAGAGGGGTATCGAGGTGCTTGTGTTCCTCTATTAGCTGGTCCATGCAGCATCCTACAGGGTGGTGTCATAGACCTTCGATATCCCCAAGTCCTCTGTATATGACATTGTGCACAGAGTGAGCAAGGCAATCATGGGAATTTTGAGGAGGGTGATTTGTTTTCCAACCGGAGATGGCGTGTAAGGCAGTAGGAGCAGGATTTGCACAGCTGGCTGGGTCACCAGCTTTCGGCAGAGCCGTTGGTGCAATAGACGGCTGTCATATCCAGATTAAACCTCCATCAAATAACTCCCACTGTTAATAGAACAGGAAGCTGTTTCATTCTATCCAACTCCAGGCCATCACTGATCACCGGGGGAAATTCCTTGATGTCTTCGTGGGATATCCTGGGTCTGTGCATGATGCCGGGGTGCTGAGGAACAGCCCTTTCTACACTGGCAGCCTTTATCCACCACCAGACAAGTGCATCCTCTGGGATGGTGGCTATCCTTGTCTGAGTGCACCCATCTGCCTCATCACGCCATATAGAGAGCCTGTACAGAACCCTGTGCAGGTTTGTTTCAACAACAAGCACTCCCATGCCCGGAACATCGTGGAGAGAGCTTTTTGGGATGCTGAAGACAAGCTGGCGTTGCATTTTCTTCAAGGCCTTAGAGGTGAGTCCTGCCTTCGTGCCTAAGGTGGTTGCGTGCTGTGCTTCACAATCTCGCTCTTCTCAATGGCGACATCGTTGAGCCAGTGTGTTGGAACTGAACCACGTGCTCTGTATGGATTTATACGTCACATAACACCCAATAAAACTATTGTTTGAAAGTGTTTTTGTACATTACACCATATTCAAAAAAACATTCATCACATCATAAATATTTCAATTTATCAATGTTATCACTATCTCAAAGTTATCACTAAATATCTCCAAGTCTATATATACTGTGAATGCCTAGAAATTGTTTTAAATTCATAGTATTGTGCAAAAGTCTTAGGCCACCATTTTATATTGTTGTAGCAATGATATAATGACCTTATGTGGCAAGAATTTCGTGTGACCTTCTCTACACTTCAGCAACAGAAGGAACCTAGCTGTCTTAAACTTAAATGGAAAAGGACTGAAAGCCCAAGAAAACTTCTGACTAGAAAAAAATGTGAGAAGCTTCATGGAGTTTCTTGTTTGACACCTTCTTGCCTACAGTAGACATCTTGTACAGATTTTTTTTAAAATTTGTGTTCATATCTTCATTATTTTCTGTTTTTATCTTAATAAAGAGCAAAATATGGATGGTCATTCAAGCTAAAATAACAAAGCTTGTTGTGCCTTATGAGTTTTGCACAGTACTGTACGCATTATTCTATTTGAAAATATGTTTGTTCTCATTACACACACACCCAAATGTGCAAATGATCAGGAGATGCTTTTGTCTAATTAATTTTTTTGCAAGAATTTCAAGGAGTGAAAGGAATCTTTCATCCCTTTGCTTTGTCTCCCTCTCTCTCCTCTCCTCTTTCTCTTGCTTCTCTTTCTTGTCTTTCCTGTCTCACTTGTCTCTCTCGTTCTCTTTGGTCCTCCTCCATTTCTCTCCATTGTCTCTCCTTCTCAGCAGCTTCCCGCTCTCTCTCCGCTTCCCACTCCTCCATCTCTCCGATTTTGTCCTCCAGGTCTTTTGGCCATTTTCGTATAGCCCTTGCTGGCTCTGGGCTAACTGAGGATGAAGAACTCACAGCAACATCTGGGCCAGATGAGGCAATAAGGGCAGGTGGAGTGATGGAGGGTCTGCCCCCAATTGCCTCATCCATGGCACTGTACCATTTCCAGGATGCTGCTGTGGGTTCTCCATCCTCAGTGCTGTCTATGGACATTTCAGATCCTACAAAAATGCATAACATAATACAAAAGCAGTCACTTAACATTTTTTTTTAACAAATGCCGTCGTCACCTTTCCTTGCAGGTCCTACTCCACCACAAAAGCTCTGCAGCAAATGAACATAAATCAAGAATCACAAAAGTGCTGTAATAACTCTGAAATTACAATAGTTGAAATAAACTACAACATTTTTTTTTTATCAATTTCTTTAGTATACTCACTCAAAGTCTTTGATGGCAGCATTCCACTTTCTGGTGAAGAGAGCTTCATTAGCCACTCTCCACCGGATAAGCAGACGTGTGCGTTCATCTGTCCCTGTAACATCCAAACAAGATTCTACCTCTGAGATTTGAGTGCTCTAAACTACATTTACATGTTGAGGTAGTTTATTGTGTTAAGTAACTTTTTATCCAACACAAATGTTCCTCCATTTTTAAACAGTACTAATGGACAAATAAAATACTCATATTTACTTACTTTATGGAAATGTATGTACATTGGTACAATTCACTGTTTGAAATAGATGAATGCAAGTACACAATAGCACACATATACATCACTCAGATGTCTACTTCATGTCTAGGACCTATTAGACACACTCATATGAAATTCAGATGGAAGATTTTCCAGCCAGATATTAAATAGACATTTGGTAATCATATTTCAGATGTATATGGTTTAAAATGTATGTAGATCCACTTTGGAGACATACGTGTGCTTCCTAGAGCTCCAATGTTAGCTGTACATAATAAATCACAACTATACCATTGAGCGTCTTAACACTTTCATCAATTTGCTCTACAGTAGTTCAACAAGTACAAATTTAAAACAAGAAACCATGATATTAGTTTGTAATACTCACATTTGTTAACAACCTGATCCAACTTTTCATGTTCGATTATGACGCATCCTCCTCCTCTTCTTTTTTATGACGTATCCTCTCCCGTGGCCTCCTGGGATAGAAAAGTACCTATCGGATAAGCGCTCAAGAATCTTGGCGGAAGCAGTAGGCCATCCAGGAACTTCCACTACTCTTTTATGAATACTAAGGTTTCGGACATACTTATTCGCTCGCCTACTGCTTTTCCCCTACTATATAGTAGAGAAGTAGGCGATTTTTGAGGCACGAAGTAGACGTACGTCTGAATCTCGCGAGAAATAGTACGTCACAGAGGTAATTCTCGCCTACTCTTTTATCACTACTAAGGTTTCGGACATACTTATTCGCTCGCCAACTGCTTTTTGCCTGCTCAATAGAAGAGAAGTAGGCGATTTCGGACGCAGCCCTACAGCTCTGACAAGCTGCGCATTAAATAATCGCAGCCTTTGCCAAATCGGGTGTGATTTAAAAGTGATAAATCGTGTAGCCCTAATGAGGATTATGAAAAGCTTCAGGAGTCAGCTGAACATGGCGTGTCTGCTGCAGACAGAGCAAAAAACACACGCAACAAACATGACCGAATCATTTAGCAAGAAAGTTCCTTACGACAGAAAAAGCAACAGATGGAAAGATATAACAAACGCTGTCACTAATTACATTGCCAAATAAAACATTTTTTAATGATTCAAAATATCGTCTGATTATCGTTATCGGAAAAATCTTAGAAAATATAGAGATATCATTTTCTGTCAATATCACACACCCCTAGTGCCATTTATCTGACTGTCATAATGTCAATTTTGAACTTACTTCATAGAATCCACACATTACCACACACCGGAAGCAGAGGAAAGATCTTTAGGGTTGAACAGGATGCCGCCATTGTAGATATGCTCATGGAAAACAATGCAATCATATTGGGTGAAGTCCAGGTAGAGGTCATTGCCATCAGGGATCATTTAGAAATAAACAGTGTGACTTTGGTAACTATCGATAGTTGTTAAACAAAACCACTTCCCTCCTGGAGACAATGAATGCTGGTTGCCTGGCAATAAGGAGGATTGCCAGGGATGGATACACCATGCAATGAGGTTAGAGCATTTTTTCAAACAAACATTTTGTCCATTGAGCTTCAGTTTTAGCTTGTGTTAACTGTTGATGTCAAAAAGGACAAATGTGTTTAAGCAATCGAGAAAAACTAAAGCAGGAGTATCCAATCCTGCTGTCCTGCAAAGTTTAGCCACTTAAACACACATGAACCAGCTAATCAAGGTCTTACTCTGCACACTAGAAACATCCAGGCAGGTGTATTGAGAGGTGGAGCCAAATTCTGCAGGACAGTGGTGCTCCAGGATCAAGGTTGGATACTCCTGATCTAAAGTAAAATATCACCCAAGCCATCCTCTAATTAAAAGCAAGCCTCGGAGCAGTTGTCGATCGTCAAATGCACCAAAAACATGTAGAGACTTGAGTCAGAAACCACAGTCTAAAAATTTACTGATCAAGACTGTGTAGAGATAATAATCCCAAGTTATCTGTCTCTGAGAGTTAGGACAAGCAATAGCGGGCTTGCATATCATTGGCATTGCTTTCTGGGAAGGCACTGATAGCCTATTACTCTTTGCATCCTCCTTCCCACCTTTAAATCAGATGTTGGACCAACTGGGCTTTTTCTTGTTTCAGAAATGGCTATATGACTGGTGGAAACCTGTGCGGTTCCAAGTTTCATAGCTGGCCAGAATTCTGCAATGATGGCCCCTCCCTAGGCAGTCTACCAGCATCCAAGATGTGATTGACAAAGTTACTTCCTCCTTTGCCAGGAAAACCTGCTGTCTGGCTGCATTTTAGAACTGCATACTTCCCTACTATATTGTGGGCAAAAAACAGTAGACGAATAGCTAGTCCCATAGCGAATGTCCAAATCCTTAGTATTACCTGGAGAGATGGTCTAATTTGGATATGCGATAATACTTAAAATGCGTTTGAATACAATTACTTGCATACTATATAGTAGGGGAAAGCAATACTGAAAGGAGCAGTATGTTCAAAACCTCAGTCACGGTTTTCTGCAGTGCTGCTATACCTAAATTAACTAGGCTAATAACTATTGATATTTGCAACGGAATGAATCGATAATATATAGAATAAGCTGGACAATGACACCATTTTCTTTGGGAGCTGCTGTGCAGCCAAAATAATTTGCCAATTATTAATGTAAAGCTGCTTTGCATTGTAAAAAGCGCTATATAAATAAAGATGACTTGACTCAGTATTCATAAAGAGTAGGCGAGAAAGTTCCCGGATGACCTACTGCTCCCACCCAGATTCTGAAGCACTCATTGTCAGATACTTTTCTATCCCAGCTTTCCCATCCCAGGAAGCCACTGGAGAGTATACATCATAATTGGAGGACAAAAGAGCCGCAGGTGTTTTCAAATATCAGTAAACACAGTTCCTTGTGTTAAAATTGCATTTGTTTAACCACTGTAGAGTAAACTGTTGAAATGTTGAGGGTGTAAAGATGCTAGACAGTATAGTATAGTTGTGATTTTGCTGAAAAAACTGTTAAAAATTGTAAAAATTTGTGTATAACATTGGAGCTCTAGTAAGCAAACATATGTCTCCAAAGTGTTTTACAGGTAGTCATGCTCATTGAGAGTAGGCACACAAATGTTTGGAGCAGACACAGTGGCTATATCTATATCATAACTATTGAGACCTTTCCTTTGAGTAAAATATTCTATACAATAACTAATTAGTTATATAAGCATGTTTTGTATTGAGAATGTTCATAATGTCTTCATTAATTGTGGGAAAAGTGGATGAAAGAGTGAAAGCAATTAGCTTAAAAGCCTTTGGGCTCAGAATGTTTCCTTGGATTTGAAATAGCTCATTGTCATGACCTCGAAGTAATCACCGATATTTGCTATAGTTGTGATGTGTCAGCAGAGACATATCAAAGATTTATGACGGCATATGAGTGCATGGTAGTAAGCATAACCCCTCATCTACTTTTGAACTACAGCAGCAGTCTAAATGTGTGAAACTCCAAAGCAATACCTTTTACGAAAAGAGCCAATTAACTTACAACAAGACATTTTCTTTGACATTTCAACATGTAATCTGACACCGCTTTTGAATTGCACATTCTAACAACCTCCATTTACACCTAGAGGCTGTGCGCTAAAATATCTCAATTTTCTCAAAAACATTTTCCTATTTAGCAGAGAAAAGTCACTTCAGTGCAAACGGATCAGCTGCTGTTGGGCTAGACGAGTACTGTTAGCGCAAAAACATTGAATAAATCTTTTCCGCTTGCTGCCTGGTGCATGTTTGTACTCTTCCTCTAGTACCGGCTGATATGTGCCAAAGGCCAATCGCTTTATTCTGCTACTTTGCTGATTGCTTGTGCACTTCTTTAGAAACACTATTCTCCATGTCCCATTTATCAAGCCCACTCCAGTGTGGCTTCACTGCAGGGCAGCCTAAAGGCCCACTTTCCAGAATGTTTCACACTGATGTGGTACAAAAGCACCTGTCTGTTTGCATGCATAGTTTTGCAAATTCAATATGATTTAATTTAATGCTCGAATGGGCCAGTATGTGTTGTAAATAAAAAGAATGCTGTCTTAACAGATGGTGACTTCAAAGTTGACTTGGAAAGATGAAGGATATGACAGTTATTGATTTCTATGGTCCTCTTTAGACAAGGGTGGGCAAAATGATGAGTCAGACATTCGTATATTGAAAAACTTTCTCTTCAATAATAAAAAAAAAAGTAACAACATTTCTTTAAAATATTTATCTTCTTCTGAGCTCAGTCTTGTGATATTATAAGGTGACTTAAAGGACTCATTCTTAAATAATTTATCTGCCAATACAACAAAAAAAAAATGAAACACAGAAAGTGTGTGGAATACTAGATAGTTTAACTGAAAAAAATCCCAGAAACCGCATGTTTTTCTTCATGTGCCTTGTAATTTCATGTAGTTTCGCAACCAACCCATTCATCTATCCAAACAATGTTCTATTCATTTTACAAACCACTTGTCTTATGGAAAACCCTTGATTGATGGCCAGTCCATCACAAGTTATGCAACCATTTTCTTAGAAATTTAAATCCAAAATTAATAGAATTTCATTTGTGAACATTTCTTAATTTTACATGCTATTAGTTGGGCACGTTTACACTTTAAGATGACATTCCAGGGACCAATTTATGGCAGCGTCCCTCTCTAACTGTAATAATAACTGTGTAATAAGATGTGCCACACTGTGATAAGATGCTAAGACAGCTGCAAGACAGCTCTTAAGGGGCAGGGAGGGGGAATTTCTGCAACCACCACCACCAAAGAGAGGACTTCTCATTGCAATACAGGTTATCCCTAACCACCAAACTCATTCCTAAAGTTTATGCAAGAACTGTCATACAAATTCCTTCAGGACCTCCTGGATGCAGCAGTGGCTGAAACAAAGATAATCTAAATCCATCCATAACTATAAAGACCTTAAATTGATATCCTCTAGCCCAGCATGGCAACAACTTCTGAACCTCAACCCTGCGCCTTTCCCACTGGAAGATGTAGGACTCATCACTCAACTGTGCGGAATGTAAAGATAAACTTACCAAACCTCTTTCTAAAGACGTTGGCATTAGTTTATCCCTGCAGAATGTTTTTTGGTCACTTTAGATTAGGGTCCAATTCTTACTATTAACTATGACTTTTACCTCAAACTCATAGCTACTGCATATATTAAAAGTCAGTCATGCAGAATAAGAATAAACATTTTTATTGTTATTTTCAGAGGTACGAGGTCTCACTGAGACATTGCACCAATGTGGCAGCAGTTTAGATGTCAATTATAAGAGGTGGGACTCTGAGGAAGACAGGATCGTTATTCAGACATAGTTCATTAATTTTATGGCGACCCAAGCAAGTGAGTGACTCACCCTCAATTTATCTGATTTCATCACTCACCAGATATCGCACAACAATCCGTGGGGATTCCCAGCATGCAATGCAATCAGGCGAAATTTAAGGTAATGGTAGTCTTTGGGGAAATAACTTCAGAAACAGCAGAGGTAAGGAGAGGGGGTGGAATTAATGGGCTGGGGGATTGTCATAAAGACCACTGTCAAAGGAGGTCGATATGATGAAGTCAGTCTGGCATCAAAACACAATTCAAATGCAAATACTGCCTGAAAAAGTTTGTATGGTAAAATTCAGAAACATGTGTTAACAGTTTCCTCTAGGTATACAACAGAATGGGGCCGTTCACACAGAACATGTCTATCCATTAGACTGCTTTACTTTTTTATTGTTTTTCAAATGTAAACGCATAACACAGCATTTTAAAAACGCTCCACTCAAGTTAAAGGATATTCCAGTTTTGTTTTATTTCTTTATTATTTTTTTTAAAAAAAGTCTCTAGTCCCTGCGCTTTTTTGGGTTCCACTAACCTGTGTCGTGTGTTTAACAGCAAAAACGTGTTCTGTGTGAACTGGCCCTAACAGCACTTCATTGTAATGATCATTGAAATATTAATGGTGCATTCCCATTAACTTTTAATTTAGTTAAATATTAACCTGTAGTTTGGTTCTTAGTGCAGACCCAAAATGAAAATGTTACATTTTTTCCTTACTTGCCACAAATACACTCTACAAAAAAATAAATAAAAAAATCATTATTTACCCAGATGCTGGTATTGTCACGCACAGAAGAGAACGGATGAGAACAGAGTGGGAATGCAACAGGTAAGGATATTTGTGGATGACAGTTGCTTGAAGACTTAGCTGATGTTGACACTGTGTTTCTGGAGCAGGTAATGAAGGATACAGGGAGACAACACAGGGAACAAAAGACGGGCCAGGAACAACCAGTGGTGGACGAAGTACACAAACAAAGTACTTGAGTTAAAGTAGAGATACACTAGGTAAAATATTACTCCTGTAAAATTAAAAGTACTGCCTTTTAAATTTTACTTGAGTAAAAGTACAAAAGTATTTGCCTTCAAATGTACTTAAATATTCGAAGTACTATAATGGCCTCAATTTTTGTCACAAGTCTCTTGCATAATCTTCTCAGTTTATGTGAAAAGACACTGTTACTCTTAGCACAGTGATCTATTAATAGAATATTATTATTCAGACACTGATATCTATTAAAATTACGATGAGCCCAAAACCTTGAAACCAAACAATTTCCTTTAGAACCAAATGAAACAGGATTTGAGAGTTTATTTTAAGGTTTATTTGTAACAGTTGCAAGTTTAAGTTTAATAAAAGCTTGAATTAAACTCATGAGTTTTCTTTTACTATATTGTATCTGAATGTCTCTTCAGAAATATCAACTGGCCATATCAGATTTACTGTAACAGGAACTAGTTTTTTGTCCCGAAAGAAACACACTTGCCAGTAGGGGTGTGCGATATTGACAAAAAAAGGATTTCTCAATATTTTCTAAGACTTTTCCGATAACGATAATCAGACGATATTTTGCATCATTCAAAAATGTTTTATTTGACAAGGTAATTGGTGACAGTGTTTGTTATATCTTTCCATCTGTCACTTTTCCTGTCATAAGGAACTTTCTTGCTAAATGATTTGGCCATGTTTGTTGCATTGTGTGTTTTTGACTTTGCTCTGTCTGCTGCAGACACTCCATGTTCAGATGACTCCTGAAGCTTTTCATAATCCTCATATTAGGGCAAAGGTTGTGATTATTTAATGTGCAGCTTGTCGGAGCTATACGTCTCTGTGATCAGCAGTAAATGCTTCTCCATCTGAAAGCCAGAGGGCGCTCTTGCGCAGAAACTCAAAATATGCGCTGCAGCAGAAGAAGAGAACGCGTCATATCGCTGTAGCTGAATAAACAGAAGATTGAAACGCTTTGATTGATTAAACATGAATAATAAACACACGACTGCCGTATTATCTCTCAGAAGGATGCACAACTGTCATTATGAAGTGAGTTTGGAGTGAAAACATGTTATTAAATGTTGTCTTTTGTTGGACAAGATGTTAATAAATGCTTCTCATGTCTGGAAAGATGTTTTACGCGCGCTGCTTTTTCAAATGTACATTATAAGCGACTCAAACTAGACTAAAAATAAGCCCTGCCTGCTAAAAGGCGATCTCTCTTAATAAGGGGCACTCTACTCCACCTGCCAACTGTTTTAGCATCATACGCTGGATGCAAAACTAGTCAAAATAGAATTTATATTC
Source organism: Zacco platypus (assembly GCA_038088235.1). NCBI lineage: Eukaryota > Metazoa > Chordata > Actinopteri > Cypriniformes > Xenocyprididae > Zacco > Zacco platypus. The sequence goes on along the minus strand of CM076086.1, from coordinate 21,234,313 downwards.
CAACAAAAAGTGCTAACATCAATATCGGAGCACTGAGCTTCAAATATTTCAAACTTCGGTGAACATAAAGAAACTTTTCTGCAAGCTATTGTTGGATATACTCATTTAAAAATGAGCTCTAGAATAAAAATGGCATACCTCAACGTGTTTCCTAAGATTGGAAGGAGAATTCTTGTAAAAAAAAAAAAATTATACAATTCCGAGGCAGGCAGAGGCAGTTGAAAATGAAAGACTTTCTTCTTTTCAAAAAAATTGCGCAAATAAGGCCAAGGGTGTTGTGGGACGTTGGAGTCAGGAGTTCTCGATTCTTCCATGATGAAGGCACTGGTTCTCTCAATGTTATGTCGTTGCACTGACGCTGAACTGCTCGCGCTAAGTAAACAGCAACCAAACCAAGTTCAAAACAGAGCGCGCGATGTAACCTGATTGGTGGCTTTTGCCACACGCTTAACCAGCTCAGTTTTTTTATCCACTACTTAATAATAAGGAACGACTGATTCCGCAAAATGTAGTTGAGTAAAAAGTAAGATAATTGACTTTGAAACATAGTGAAGTTAAAGTAAAACGTCTCACCAAATGGAAATACTCCAGCAAAGTACAGATACACAAAAAAGCTACTTAAGTTCAGTAACGAATTACATTTACTTCATTACTGTCCACCACTGGGAACAACCGGTAGGGAGACCAGACAAAGGTGTGCAGTAGAAATGAGTCTTTATAAGGAGTGCTGATGAGAGGCAATGAGGGTGATGGCTTGCAGGTGCAGGACAATTGATGAGTCTAGAACAGGAGGAATGCTGGGAGTTGTAGTGCGGAGAAGGTGACTGAGCTGGTGACTGTGACAAATATGAGGCTGTTGAGTCATTTTTGGGGGTTATTTTTTCAGTGCTGGGTTAAAATATTGTGTGCAGGTGTTAAAATATGTTCTCAGAGCTGTGCATGTTTGTTTATAGGCAGGTTTTGGAGTCAGTTACAGAATCTTTCAGCAATGAGTGAAACGCAGGGTGACGGTCTGAAGTTAACAATTTCCCTGCCGAACACGAGCCCACCTCCCACACAAGGTCCAGCATTACCTTATGGAAACAGGATAACAGGGAACAGTTGATTACATTTGAATTACTTTTAAATGTTTAACTTTTGATTCTAAAATATTTGTTAGACAAGTTTAAATGTAAGTAGTATTCTAAATGCAGATTGTAGTCTAAGAGATTCTGTGTACAGGTTTTTGGTCCAATAAGTAATGCGTCAGTCTTTTCTGAATTTAATATAAGAAAATTACTAGTCATCCAATGTTTTATATCTTTAACACCTTCTGTCAATTTGGATAATTTAGAGATTTCATCTGGTGCTGATGAAATAAATAACTGAGTATCATCAGCATAGCAGTGGAAACTAACTCCATGTTTTCCATAATATTACCAAGTGGTAGCATATATATTGAAAATAGCAGAGGACTGAGATCAAGTAACCAAGTATTGAGATACAGCCTTGGTCAGAAGTTATAAGTAAGCCTTACTTGAAATTTTAATGAGTGCAGTTTCTGTGCTATGATGAGGCTTGAATTCTTAATGAAACTTTTCATATATATATATATATATATATATAATATAATTTTTTTTGTTTTGTTTTTTTTTTTTTGCAAGAAGGAGCACCATTGGTCCGACACAACTTTTTCTAGTATTTTAGGCATAAATGGAAGATTTGAAATATGTCTGTAATTTTCTAACACATTTGGATCTAATTGGGGTTTAATGAGAGGCCAGATTGAACAGTCTTGGGACATGACCTATAGATAAAGATGAATTAATAATATTGAGAAGAGGCTCTTCTGCAATGGGTAACAACTCTTTCAGTAGTTTAATGGGTATTGGATCTAAACATGTTGTTGGTTTAAACGCAATGATAAGTTTATTTAGCTCTTCCTGTCCTATAGAAGTAAAGCACTGTAATTGTTCTTGAGGGGCGATAATTGAGGCTGAATCATACAATGATAGAATTGTATTTCTGATGCTTTCAATTTCCTCAGTGAAGAAATTCATTAAGTCATTACTACTAAGCTGTAATGGAATACTTTCCCAACAAACATAAGGACGTTTAATGACCGTTGAAAAGATCCGACATGTCCCATCATGGTTGAAAAATAGTTCCAAAATGAAATTTGAACAGATGTCTTTGACATTATCTTATCTTATTAATTAATTAATCAACTATTATATATTGAAACTAACACATAGCTCAAAGTCAAAGTAACAATTATGAATGCAACCGCAGAGAATGTAGACATGTACAAAGGTATCTGAATGCATTTTTAGGAAATTATCTGTTACATCTTACCGATTTATGCCATCCAACCGCAACTATTTTTGGCCAGGGACACGACGTTGCCGTCTGACCAATGTTTGCTGGCTTGTTCTGGGATGTCTGTTTATTTATTAATTTAATCACTGTACTAAACAATAACCGTGGATTGTTTTGGTTATTTTCCATTTATTAGGTTTGTTATTAGGATTGTTTTGGTTATTTGGTAGTTTTCGGAGATGCTCAACCCTGGCTGCTTTTAGAGCCTTTTTATAACGGGAAGTGCTGTCTTTCCACGGAATTATAAAGACCTCTAAAGGACTCCATTTTTGGTCTAGATTACGAGTTTCTCTCTTGATAGCGTGGGTAATACTGTTGTACCATGATGCAGTATTATCTCTATCCTTTTTTTTAATCTGATGGGTGAGACAGTTTCTAATGTACTAGAGAAAATTGTGCATTTCATCAAGTTCATTTGTGTGTTTGGGTACCCTGAGCAGCTGAGACAGATCAGGCAGGTTACTTCAGCAGTATGCAGTATGTACGTTACAAGGTTGTGATCAGTGACCTCATCACTTTGCAGTAGAATTTCTATATCAGTAGGATTGATTCCATGCGATATAACTAAATCTAGAGTATGATTAAAATGGTGAGTAGGTCCAGTGACGTTTTGCTTGAGCCCAAACGAGTTTAGTAAATCTGTAAACGCAGCCCCTAATGCATCGTTTGTATTGTCTACATGAATGTTAAAATCTCAAACAATGAACGCTTTATCGACGTTTGGTTTTGCTATGATATGCTACACGCAGCAATGATTTGTTTAAATTTATATATTATACTTTTTTTGCCAACACACAAGTGAATGGTGCTAAATACAGTATATCTGTCTGGAACATTTTATGATCCAATCACTCAATCTTCATTGAGACGTAGTCAGAAGCTGATGTGTCCTGGTGTATTCACATTTCTGGTTTTGGCAGACTGATATTGCATTCAAGATGCTACATTTTATCATTTGTATTCCCTGGGAATTGAGCCCTTGACCTTGCATTGCTAGTGCCATTCTCTACTGTTTAAGCTACAGAATTGATCTTTAGCGGTGACCAAAAGTGCACGATGGAAGCGCATTAAAGATGCATGTAAATACAATGTGTAATACAAAAACCTTAACTTGTTTCTTCTTTGAGAATACACCAAGTAAGATTGTGCTATGAATTCGCTGACATTTAATTGTAAAGCTAAAGATATTACCCACACTCCATTTTCTGTCAGGGTCAAATTTGCGCAAGGCTGATCACTCGCTTTAACAAGATTCTACTTGACAGATGTGGCAACAAGCATCTTAAATGGATTCTAACTCAAAGATTAAATTGTATAAAGCTGTGTGAAGAGAGCTTTCTTAGTCCTATCAATGCTAATGCCTAAACCAAATCATTATTAAGCTTGATCCTCAAGCTGGTAAAAAAAAAAAAATCCACAGGCATTTGATATCTGTCACAAGCTGAAAGATAAAAATGTCTAGGCTGTTCCAAACCTGATAAGGCTGTCTTTTTTTTTCTGTGCCTTAATGTTATGGAAAGCTGTATACCTGCCTCCAAGCTCTTTCGCAGTGCAGTTTTTGAGATTCAATGACCTTATTTTCACTTTGATGGAGTCAGTCAAAATAAATCATACACATTTGTTTATGAGAGAGGTAGGTGCAATGTTTTGGAGAGGGCACTTTATGCCATAATATATCAGCTAATTCTGTTTGTACTGAGTGCTGCATTTGAAAGCTTTCATTTTAGGGCGTTGTTGTTTCTACAGTTAATATTTCTCTTGTGCAGGTTTATTTTCGTTCCTTAAAGATCTGGCAGCAAAGCAAGTGACTGAATATTTTAACCTCAACTCTTAAACGCATACCTCTGGTCTTTATCGTCATTCATTACCTCAACCCAACCCCTCCCCACACTCTCTTTCACTTTTTAAAGTTGGACATCAACCTTCTTAGTATACATCAACTAATTATAAACAATATAACAAGTAAAAAAAAGTATAAAGGGTTGCTAGCGACCCGATGTATGTAATAGTGTAAGTATATGAAGAGTCCATTTGCAAAAACCAATGAAAAATTATGAAAACCATGCGTTATTCTCCACATACAGCACATTCTGAATCCGAAATACGTTTCGTCACAAAAGCAGTATTGTCCACTTTCAAGGCATTATGAGTTCCCGTTTTACAGCAGAAACCAAAAAGCAACCTTGCTGTTTGTGAACACAACCTTATGAGTCCGTTTTAATGAATCAGCGGGCAGTATTCAGGTCAGGGGACAAGGCTTCTAGTCACTTCGAAAAGACGCACTAGATGAGGGGAGTTTGTCAAAGTTGACTAAAAGTGATTGAGGATTTATAATTTCAACTCCTGTAACTCTTTGTACACCATACACGTCTTGAATGCTGAGCCCTTGGTTGTCCTTTTGTGTTTCTGTGAGTGTGCAAGTATACGTCTCTGTATGTGTATGGGTGTGCTTTGAGTTTTTTAAATGCATGTGTGTTTGAGTGTTTTAAATGCAGTTACAAAACAATTACTTGGTTTTGTTTAACTCTGAAACATGACATGTAGAGCTCACTGCCATAGAGCTGCTTTTGCCAAAAAACGACAAAACGAAAATGTTGGAGTCATCTGCTTTTGATAAACTTTTTGTAAGTTACCTGTATTATTTTTGTTATTATTACTTAATCAAAACAACCCAACTGCAGTTTGATTGATATTACTTGGCATGTACCATATAAATAAAAAGGAAAAAAAAATTATTTATGAGAATGAACAAAAACGGAGTTAGCTGTTTTTGCAAAAATAAATACCCCTTCGTATATTTACTGCAGAGCAAGTAATGCACACAATCAAATATTATTGGCACTGTCACTCGATGGTGGATCTGAAGAACAAGCTGTCAGCAATTAAAATTTTGATTTTGAAGATGTTGAAAACGAACACTAATTGTAGTGGGAAAATGATATCTGTCGATGACCGTGATGGTGAAAAGCTTCTGCTCAGTTGAACCCTTTCAAGTTCCAAAAGGTAACAAAATATACTTTATTTTATTATTTTGCAATTATTATTAAAATGTCAGGAGCGTTTTATATACTATTGAAGTGTTTAGATATCCATCCATGTTAGATATTATATTATAGCCTATAATATTATGATAGAATTTTGTGGTCTTATGTCAATTAAAATTGCTTCTATTGTTCCCTTTTGAGGGAACTCACACAGCGTTGTCTTGACGACACTTTGGGGAACGTCGTGCAAGCATCTGAAGCACATGTGAAACTAAACCAATCCTGGTTGGTGCTGCGTCATGATGTACTCAGTACTCATGTACTGGCTCCTATCAATTTCTCAGGCCTGCCTACCCACGACGGTCATTGGTCCAGGAAAATGACAGTCATGACCATCTGGCATGACGTCATGGTTCTGCCTGCCAATCCCATTAGACGCACACAGTTTAAAAGAGCGACTGGGCGACCGTGAAGCAGAGCTCTTGTTTCCTGTTTCCGGACTCTGATGTTTCTCCGCAGACTGATCCATCGCAGGTGACATTTGATGTAAGTAAGCACATGGCATTAGTACCTCAATTTCGAGAATCAGAAATAGATACATATTTTAGTGTGTTTTAGCGCATCGCTACATCTCTTCATTGGGCTAAAGAGGTCTGGTCTTTATTATTGCAGTGCAAGCTTGTAGGTAAAGCTCAGGAAGTCTGCTCTACGTTGTTATTAGAGGAGAGTTTAAAGTATGAGTCTATGAAATCTGCTATTTTTCATGCTTATGTTCCAGAGGTGTATAGGCAGAAGTTTAGAGGATATAAGAGAAATTGTACTTGTAGGCTAGAAATTCTAGGCTTTCATGGAAATCACAAGGGAGAAAGGGATTCTGTTTGATAAAGGATGCACAGCCAGTAAAGTGAGTGATTTTAGCGAGTTACGAGTTGCATACTGTTGGAAGATTTTAAGAATTGCCGAGCAGATTGTGGTTTATCTTAACGAACAGAAAGTAACCTCGTTGTCACATCCAGCCGTACTACCTGATGAGTTTGTTTTAACACACAAAAATACTTTTACCTCTGCACGTTCAGAGAAGTCACAGGCTGTTCCTCTTCAAAACCAAGCGTGACATACTAAATCCAGCCCACCTTGTACTAAAGAGGATCTCGAGTGATTTTATTGTCACAAACGAGGACATGTGATAGCGGATTGTCTGGTTTTGAAACGTAAACAATTACAACCTAAAAGTGTAGGGTTTGTTAAAACTGTTAAGCCGACTGTGACCTTGCCCAATGAGAAAGAAATTGATGACAGTTACCGACCTTTTATTCTTAAAGGGTTCATTTATTTAACTGGTAATCATGAGGATCAGAAAGAAATAAGGATGCTCAGAGACACTGGTGCAATGCAATCATGTATTGTGGCAGATGCTTTACCATTGTCTGAAAGTACGTGTTGTGGCTCAAGTGTCATTATACAAGGCATTGAAATGAGTTGCTTAAAGGTACCATTGCATCGTATACACTTACAGAGTGAGTTATGTATGGGATTCATGAGAGTGGCTGTCCATGCTTCACTCCCTGTGCCAGTTGTTGATTTTATTCTTGGCGACCTGACAGGAGGGAAAATAATGCCTGTTTTAGAGTTTTGCCAGTCAGAAGATTTGGCTAATACTTACCCTGATGTTTTCCCCGCATGCGCTGTTACCCGCGCAAGGTGGGTAATATGGTTGCTTTGTCTGACTTGTTCTTTCTTCCTCTTCTTGCTGGTGACGAATTGTCGCATACTGCAGCTTGTACACAAAAGCAAAATAATTCAAAGTCCGATAACACCAGTGTAAATGTGTCTGATATAGATACACTGAAATTACATGTGTCACGAGAGAAAATAAGTGCTGCGCAGAAAGAGGACAAGTCTCTCGTTATGTATTTTAACTCTGCTGTCTCTCCAGATGTGACTAAGGACAAAAATGTTGTTTATTTTATTGATAATGACTTATTGATGAGGAAGGGGTGCTCTAACAATAAGGATTCAGATTGAGATGTTGTATATCAAGTTGTTGTTGCTTCTCTGTATCGTCAGCATGTCTTATGTTTAGCGTATGATCATCAGCTTGTTGGCCATCATATTACAACACTTCTTTTGGCCAGGTCTAAAAAAAGACGTTGTTCACTTCTGCCGTACCTGTCATACTTGTCGAGACTGTTGGGAAACCGAATCAGGTGATTCCACTGGCTCCTCTGTCTCCCATAGCAGTAATTGGTGAACCATTCGAGCATGTCGTCATTGTAGATTGTGTTGGGCCTAAAACTACCTAAAACTAAATCTGGTAACCATTTCCTATTAACCATAATGTGCGTGGCTACTAGGTTTCTGGAGGCGATTCCTGTTAGAAAAATCACTGCGCCCATCATCATCAAAGCGTTGGTGAAATTCTTCTCCTTTGGTCTACCGAAAATAGGGCACTAATTTTTGATCAAGACTTTTTAAACAAGTTATGGAGTCATTGGCAATTTCTCACCAAGTTTCAAGTGCGTACCATCCGCAAAGTCAGGGCGCACTTGAATGCTTTCACCAAACACCAAAGTCAATGCTTAAGAATGTTGTATGGACACTGCTCAAGATTGGGATGAGGGAGTTCCATTGGTTTTATTCACAGTTAGAGAGACTGTACAGGAATCCCTTGGTTTTAGCCCAGCTGAACTTGTATTCGGACATCAGGTAAGAGGGACCTTAAAAGTTCTTAAGGAACAGATTTTAACGACTGATTCGAATTAGAATACTACTGTACTGGATTATGTTAGTACATTTAGAGATTGTGTAGATACTGCTTGGTCGCTAGCCAAAGAATCTTTAGGAAATGCTCAGAAAGGCATGAAGCACAACTTTGATCAGAAAGCAATTTCGCAATCTTTTAATGCCTGGTGATGAAGTGCTGGTGCTTTTACCTGTTCCTAGATCATCACTGTCATAACGTTTGTTTGGTCCATATGTTGTGAAAACAAAAATGAGTGAAACTGACTATATGAAAATGCCAAACCCGAGTTTGTCATATAAACATGTTAAAAGTTTATCATTCTAGAAAGAAGCTCTTTCATCATGTCTTATTCACTTAACTTCAGATCAGATTCTAATTTCTGATTTTAATTGTCTTTTTGGTGATGTTCCAAGACAAACTAATATATTGCAGCAGGACATTATTGTAAATGATGCCCTATTAAGCACCATGCTTATCGTGTAAATACAGTCAAGAGATCTGTTATGCGTCAAGAGGGTTATTTGTTGGAGAATGGTTTAGCTAAACCTAGTTGTTGTCCATGGAGTTCTCCATGTTTACTCGTGCCTAAATCTGATGGCTCATTTAGATTCTGCACCGATTACCGCAAGGTAAATTCTGTAACTGTGCCAGACAGTTATCCGTTACCGCGGATGGAAGACTGTATTGATAACATTGGTTGTGCATGTTTTGTTAGCAAGCTGGATATGCTAAAAGGATACTGGCAGGTCCCACTTACTCCACAAGCCTCAGAAATCTCACCGTTTATAACCCCAGACAATTTCCTTCAATACACCACGATGGCTTTCCCGGCGGATGTACCATATTGCAACGCATATCTCAATGATCTGGTTATATACAGTGGGTACGGACAGTATTCAGACCCCCTTAAATTTTTCACTCTTTGTTATATTGCAGCCATTTGCTAAAATCATTTAAGTTCAATTTTTTCCCTCATTAATGTATACACAGCACCCCATATTGGCAGAATTCTTGATATCTTTGCAGATTTATTAAAAAATAAAAACTGAAATATCACATGGTCCTAAGTATTCAGATGTTTTGCTCAGTATTTAGTAGAAGCACCCTTTTGATCTAATACAGCCATGAGTCTTTTTGGGAAAGATGCAACAAGTTTTTCACACCTGGATTTGGGGATCCTCTGCCATTCCTCCTTGTAGATTCTCTCCAGTTCTGTCAGGTTGGATGGTAAACGTTGGTGGACAGCCATTTTTAGGTCTCTCTAGAGATGCTCAATTGGGTTTAAGTCAGGGCTCGGGCTGGGCCATTCAAAAACAGTCACAGAGTTGTTGTGAAGCCACTCCTTCATTATTTTAGCTGTGTGCTTAGGGTCATTGTCTTGTTGGAAGGTAAACCTTCGGGCCAGTCTGAGGTCCTGAGCACTCTGGAGAAAATTTTCATCCAGGGATATCCCTCTACTTGGCCCTCTACTCTCATCTTTCCCTCGATTGCAATCAGTCGTCCTGTCCCTGCAGCTGAAAAACACCCCCACAGCATGATGCTGCCAACACCAGCTTCATTGTTGGGACTGTATTTGGACAGGTGATGAGCAGTGCCTGGTTTTCTCCACACATCCCGCTTAGAATTAAGGCCAAAAAGTTCTTATTTCTCACCATCTTGGGGTCCTTCAGGTGTTTTTTTTAGCAAACTCCATGCAGGCTTTCATGTGTCTTGCACTAAGGAGAGGCTTCCGTCGGGCCACTCTGCCATAAAGCCCCGACTGGTGGAGGGCTGCAGTGATGGTTGACTTTCTACAACTTTCTCCCATCTCCCGACTGCATCTCTGGAGCTCAGTCACAGTGATCTTTGGGTTCTTCTTTACCTCTCTCACCAAGGCTCTTCTCCCCCGATTGCTCAGTTTGGCTGGACGGCCAGCTCTAGGAAGGGTTCTGGTCGTCCTAAACGTCTTCCATTTAAGGATTGTGGAGGCCACTGTGCTCTTAGGAACTTTAAGTGCAGCAGAAAATTTTTTTGTCACAATTCTGTCTCTGAACTCTTCAGGCAGTTCCTTTGACCTCATGATTCTCATTTGCTCTGACATGCATTGTGAGCTGTAAGGTCTTATATAGACAGGTGTGTGGCTTTCCTAATCAAGTCCAATCAGTATAATCAAACACAGCTGGACTCAAATGAAGGTATCGATCATCCTGTCAGTTATTATTCTCGTAAGTTTAACAAACACTAGTTTAACTATTCAAACATTGAAAAAGAAGCACTCACTCTGTTACTTGCACTACAGCATTTCGAAGTCTACCTTGGTTCTAGTAACCTTTCCGTCATAGTGTATAAGGACCTCAAAATGGATCTCAAATGTGTAATCAAAACCAGCTCTTTCGAGGGCTTGAGGGGTGTCCTAGTTTTTTTTTTTGTTTGTTTGTTTGGGTTTTTTTTGTTTCTTTTCTTTGACACAAACAGGTTTGTTCTTAAGGGTGGGAGTGTTACGTCCCGTTATAGTTGTGGTGCCTTTGTGCTGCTCTTTCTTCTCTCTCCAATCAATTTCTCAGGCCTGCCTACCCACGATGGTGGCGAAGTAGAGCTATTGTTTCCTGTTTCCATTATTGTTTTTGATCTGTTCTTTTATGTTTTGTTGCTTCCTCTGTATCATCAAGATTGTTCACCTCATGCGGAGAGGATAGGTATTATGTCATGGGACGTACCTATTGCAACACCCAGTGAATTAACTGTTTAAATACAATAGTTTTGTAATGATCGTTAGCTGAAGTGCCCGTTGCAACCACAAGAGGGCACTTCACCTTGGACTGTTCATATGCACACTCACTCACCAATGGACTTCACTTCCCACAATCCATTAGCACACATTCTCTTTCACATGCGCACTACATCTTCCAGAAGCCTTGTACCACTGCACCCATTTACCAAGAAATTTTGGAGCACTTCATGCTTCCTTCTGCTGACCAGCTTTTTGAAGGTGCTGATTTTGTTTTCCAACAGGATTTGACACCTGCTCACACTGCCAAAAGCACCAAAATTGGTTAAATGACCATGGTGTTGGTGTGCTTGACTGGCCAGCAAACTCACCAGACCTGAATCCCATAGAGAATATATGGGGTATTGTCTAGAGGAAAATGAGAAACAAGAGACCAAAAAATGCAGATGAGCTGAAGGCCACTGACAAAGAAACCTGGGCTTCCGTACCACCTCAGCGGTGCCACAAATTGATCACCTCCATGCCACGGCGAATTGAGGCAGTAATTAAAGCAAAAGGAGCTCCTGCTAAATATTGGGTACATATACAGTAAATTAACATACTTTTCCAGAAGGCCAACAATTCACTAAAATGTTTTATTAGTCTTATAAAGTATTCTAATTTGTTGAGATGGTGAATTGGTGGGTTTTTGTTAAATGTGAGCCAAAATAATCACTTCAGTTTCAGTTAAAAGAACCAATAATTTAAACTACTTCAGTCTGTGTGCATTGAATTATTTGATGCAAAAGTTTCACAATATGAGTGTCAGGACAGCGGTTTGATCTGTCTTGTTTGTACCGCTGTTCGTCTGAGTGGATGCTGTTTGTTCGCTCACACGCTGCTGGCGTGCTGGCGTGCGTGCGTGCGTGTGTGCGCGCATGTGTGTTCGCCATGTGCTTTTGTATGTGTTTGTGCCATGCGTTCCAACTGTTGCCCCGCCCTCTTGTTATCCTGTTAGTTCATGATTAATTTCACATGTGGTTCCTCATTAATTGTCCTTTATATTCCCTCCGTGTTTCTTGTTCTGTGCCAGATTGTGTCATGTGTTTTGTTGGTCACGTCTTGCTTATGTGCTCTTCCCAGTTTCTAGTCAAGGTTTATTTTCTTCTTCAGTTTGATTTTCAGTTCTTTCTGTTGAATTACTTTTGCTGTGACTTGAGTTCTCTCTGAGTTCTCAGTTTTGTTTTGATTTTTCGTTTTTACCAGTTTGATTTAATTCTTATTTTTTCCTTTTGAGATTTGCCTTCTGATCAGTTTAGTCTAGTTTTTGTTACTCTTTTTGATCTTGTTGTTCCCAGTCTCCCTATTCTCCTGGCGGCTGGATGGTCTGGATCTTCCGGCTACCTCCAGCTTCCCTGCTATCTCCCTTCCTCTTCTGCCCGCCTCACCTGCCATCACTGCCCGTGGATTCTCCTGCCTAGTTTGTCCTCTACATTTGGGTGTCCTGAGCGGCAGACTGTCCTTGGCTGGGCACTGTTGTCCCAGAGACATTGTCGTGTTTCCGGAGGCCATTACGGACTATGGACATTATATTCCTAACTTTGCTGTGATTTGTTTTCCTCTAATCTCCTCTTCATCAATAAACTGTGTAAACCTGCAAATTGAATCCTCTTCTTTCCGAACCCTAACAGTACAATCTGGCCAGCTATGGATTCAGCAGGGTCAGATGCAGTCCGGAATGCCGTCGTCCAGCAGGGGGCTCTTCTAGGACAACATGCCTCACAGATTACAGCTACCACCCGTGATGTAGAGGTAATGGCCAGCCAGATGGCAGATCTCACAGCACAGCTTAGAGAATTACGAAAGGATCGGGAGTCCAACAGAGCGGTTTCAGCTACCTTACCTTCCATTCATGCTAACTCCAGTTTGACTCCAGAACAGTGTCCGTTAAAAGCCAGGGCTCGCCAGTAGTTGGGGAAGTACTGTTGAGCGTTACCCCCTTGTCTTATTCCCCTTGTTGACGCACTTTACTTCCTGCCACAGTCAGTTGGGGCCCCTATTCGAGACGTTGCTCTGTTTTAGTTGATTCTGGTGCCGAGGGCGACTTCATGGATGCTGATTTGGTGGCTCATTGGAGAATTCCTATCTCTCCTCTTCAGAAACCCATTACAGTGCGGGGACTTAACGGCTCCATTTTGGCCCAATAACCCACGTTACTGACCCTGTGAGTCCAGTCATCTTGGGCAATCACCATGAGGAGATCGTGTTCTACCTCCTTAAGTCTCCTAACACTGCCATTGTATTAGGGCATCCATGGCTGGTTAAGCACAATCCTCATGTGAGTTGGGCAGAGAATTCTGTGTTAGCGTGGAGCTCTTTGTCATAAGTTTTGTCTGGGTGTTGCTTCATCTTCTGGCTCTGTCTCTTCTATGTTGCAGGAGGAGGCAGTGGATCTAACCGGCGTTCCTTTGGAGTACCTGGGTCTGCGACGCGTATTCAGCAAGTCCCAGGCGGCATCTCTTCCTCCGCATCGACCTTTTGATTGTGCTATTGACCTCCTCCCAGACTCTTCTCCGCCCCGGGGCCGCCTATACTCAATCTCGGGACTTGAGAGAGAGGCATTGGATAAATATATCCATGAATCATTGGCGGCTGGCCTCATCCGACCCTCCTCTTCTCCTGCAGGCGCGGGGTTCTTCTTCGTGGGGAAAAAGGATGGCTCCCTCCGCCCCAGCATCGACTATCATGGGCTTAATGACATCACTATTAAGAATCGGTACCCCTTGCCATTGATGTCAACTGCTCATGAGTTGTTGCAGGGAGCTCGGGTCTTCACGAAGTTGGATCTCTGCAATGCCTACCATCTGGTTCGGATAAGGGAGTGGAAGATTGCATTTAATACCCCCACTGGGCACTTTGAATATAGGGTTATGCCCTTCGGGCTTACTAATGATGTGTTGAGAGACATGATCAATAGATTTGTCTTTGTGTACCTTAACGATATTTTAATTTTTTCTCCTTCGTTACAGGTACATATTGAGCAGGTACGTCAAGGCGGAGAAATGTATGTTCTACGCTGACACTGTTCCGTTCCTGGGGCAAATAATCTCGGCAGAGGGGATTAAGGTAAATCCGGCAAAGGTAAGGGCTGTCTCCGAATGGCCAGTTCCTGACTCCCGCAAGGCATTGCAGCGGTTCCTGGGTTTTACTAATTTCTATAGGCGGTTCATCTGCAACTTCAGTCAAACCGCTGCACCCTTGACCGCTCTAACCTCCACTTGTGTACCTTTCAGATGGTCGGACCAGGTTCAGGAAGCTTTCCAGAAACTTAAGAAATGTTTCACTTCTGCTCCTGTCCTGTCTGTTCCTGACCCTGATCTGCAATTCATTGTGGATGTGGATGCTTCTGAAGTTGGGGTAGGAGCAGTCCTCTCCCAGCGATCTCCTCGGGATTGAAAAGTACACCCCTGTGCACTTTTTCACCCCGCCTGAGCCCAGCTGAACGGAACTATGATGTTGGTAACCGTGAGCTGCTTGCGGTAAGGCTAACCCTGGGTGAGTGGCGTCACTAGCTGGAGGGCGCGACAGAGCCCTTCTTGGTCTGGACAGATCATAAGAACCTCGAATATATCCGTTCCGCCAAGAGGTTGAACTCTCGGCAGGCCAGATGGGCACTTTTTTTCGGACAGTTCCGTTTCACCGTCTCATACCTGCCGGGGTCTAAGAACGTTAAGCCTGACGCCCTGTCTCGTCTCTTTGACTTCCCTAGGAGTAAGTCGTTGCCCGACACTATTGTGCTGGGGGACATGGTGGTAGCTGCTGTGTCCTGGGGGATCGAGCCACGGGTCAGGGAGGCCCTGCGAGGGGCGACGGTTACTGTGTGGTGCCCTGACCGTCTGTTGTTTCTTCCAGAGTCGTTGCGTTCAGCTGTGTTGGAGTGGAGTCATTCATCGAGGCTGGTCTGCCATCCAGGAGTGCGGAGAACATTGGCTTCTGTCCGTCAACATTTTTGGTGGCCCACTATGGACCAAGATGCCAGACAGTTTGTGGCGGCCTGCTCGGTTTGCGCCCAGAATAAGTCTTCTAACAAGCCTCCCGCTGGTCTGCTGCAATCTTTGCTCGTTCCCTCCCGCCCATGGTCTCACATTTCCCTTGATTTTGTTACTGGCCTCCCTTCCTCCAAAGGCAACACTGCTATATTGACGGTCGTTGACCGTTTTTCTAAGGCGGTACATTTTATACTGCTTCCCAAATTGCCCACTGCCAAGGAAACTGCACTGGTGGTAGTCGATCACGTCTTCAGGATTCATGGTCTTCCGACAGACGTGGTGTCTGACAGGGGGCCCCAGTTTGTTTCCCATTTTTGGAGGGAATTCTGTCGTCTGATTGGTGCTACTGCAAGTCTGACTTCAGGATTCCATCCGCAGACCAACGGGCAGTCTGAGAGGGCCAACCAGGATTTGGAGTGTATGCTTCTCTGTCTGGCATCACATAACCCCGCTTCCTGGAGCTAGCAGCTTACTTGGGCAGAATATGCACACAATACCCTTCCTGTGGCATCCACTGGTATGTCTCCTTTTCAGTGTTCTCTTGGTTATCAGCCTCCTTTGTTTTCTTCACAGGAATCTGTCCCTTCTGCCCAGGCCTTTGTCCAGTGGTCTTGGAGAACCTGGAAAAGAGCCAAAGAGATCTTATTCGGGCAGGGAGACGCGCCAAGGTGGCAGCAGACCATCGTCGGACTCCAGCGCCCAAGTATGTCTGAGGGCAGAGGGTATGGTTGTCCTCTAAGGACCTGCCTCTCAAGGTGCCGGCACGCGAGTTGGCACCCAGGTTCATAAGGCCATACCGGATCTCTAAGGTCCTGAGTCCGGCGGCAGTGCGGCTCAGACTCCGGTCTGCTCTCACTCGTGTGCACCCTGTCTTCCATGTCTCTCGAGTCAAACCTGTTTTTTCTTCCCCTCTTAACCCTATTGTGTCTCTCGCATCCCCTCCACCCCCCCGTCTGGTTGACGGGACCCCTGTGTATACTGTTAGGAGATTGCTGGATTCCAGGAGGCGTGGAAGGGGATTCCAGTATCTTGTGGACTGGGAGGGATATGGTCCGGAGGAGAGATGTTGGATGCCGTCTCGGGATATTCTGGACCGCTCGCTGATTGAGGACTTCCACCAGCAACAGGCCCTT
Organism: Zacco platypus; assembly: GCA_038088235.1. Classification (NCBI taxonomy): domain Eukaryota; kingdom Metazoa; phylum Chordata; class Actinopteri; order Cypriniformes; family Xenocyprididae; genus Zacco; species Zacco platypus. Next base: position 21,218,360 of record CM076086.1, on the reverse strand, counting down.
TCCACCCTGGGAGCGTCGAGGGACACTCCTAGAGGGAGGGGTACTGTCAGTACGGCGGTTTGATCTGTCTTGTTTGTACCGCTGTTCGTCTGAGCGCATGCTGTTTGTTCGCTCACACGCTGCTGGCGCGTGTGTGTGCGCATGTACGTTCGCCATGTGCTTTTGTATGTGTTTGTGCCATGCGTTCAAGTGTCTATTGTTGCCCCGCCCTCTTGTTATCCTGGTAGTTCATGATTAATTTCACATGTGGTTCCTCATTAATTGCCCTTTATGTTCCCTCCGTGTTTCTTGTTCTGTGCCAGATCATGTCATGTGTTTTGTTGGTCACGTCTTGCTTATGTGCTCTTCCCAGTTTCTAGTCAAGATTTATTTTCTTCAGTTTGATTCAGTTCTTTCTGTTGAATTACTTTTGCTGTGACTTGAGTTCTCTCTGAGTTCTCAGTTTTGATTTTTCGTTTTTACCAGTTTGATTTAATTCTTATTTTTTCCTTTTGAGATTTGCCTTCTGATCAGTTTAGTCTAGTTTTTGTTAGTCTTTTTGATCTTGTTTTTCCCAGTCTCCCTATTCTCCAGGCGGCTGGATGGTCTGGATCTTCCTGCTACCTCCAGCTTCCCTGCTATCTTCCTTCCTCTTCTGCCCGCCTCACCTGCCATCACTGCCCGTGGATTCTCCTGCCTAGTTTGTCCTCTACATTTGGGCGTCCTGAGCGGTAGACTGTCCTTGGCTGGGCACTGTTGTCCCAGAAACATTGTCATGTTTCCGGAGGCCATTACGGACTATGGACATTATTTCGCTAACTTTGCTGTGATTTGTTTTCCTCTACTCTCCTCCTCATCAATAAACTGTGTAAACCTGCAAATTGAATCCTCTTCTTTCCGAACCCTAACAATGAGTGGAATTACTGAAATAAATGAACTTTTTCACGACATTCTAATTTATTGAGATGTACATATATAAAAAGGGTCAGCAAGCAATTTAAGTGGTGTGTGCATCCCTGCCCTCTTTACATCACAGGTGGGGAAACACACAAACTTTGTTTTCATTGTGCACACTCCACTCCCAAGCAATCAACTCTTGAGCCTGTGTACACTGAGTCGCTGCCACTCAGAATGTTCCGTTCCCACCTGGCCGTGTTTGATGAGGCAGGCCAGGCTTGTTCTATTGGCGAAGAAGCAATCAGCAGCATTTTATTACTATCTGCTTTGCCGGTCTGAGTCCCGAGGGGCTGCTGCTAGTGAAGAACCCCAGCTGTCATCGGGCTCCAGCTATCACCACCAACAAGTGGAGAGTCTTGCTAAGCGAGCCCAAAGTCTGCCCCACAGAAAACGGATTCTGGCAAAGAAGGCTCTGGGAAAGCGATCCCGAAGCCAGCCTCTCGCAGCGAAGGCTTTGGCATGCTAAACTGTAAGTGCTCCCATCACCTTAAAACAAAGCATCAGCTTCATCATGATTCCTCTGCTTTTCATTGAATTTGGAAGGCACGCTGTACCTAAAATTGATCTCAGAAGAAGAATGCGATAGATATCCATTGGAAGTAAGAATTTATTCCCATTTACATTAGTTACCGTGTTATTGTTACATAAACTATAACATGTTAGAAGACAGTTTACTGTGAAATACCGTGTTCGTGGATATCTGCTCAAACGTATGTTTATATTGTGCTAAGTAAACAATATTGTTTCATAGAGTAAATGGTCTCTGTAAGTGCTGCTAGTTTGAGTCACTTACGATGTGCATTTGAAAAGCAAAACGTTCACTTTATTACGTCATAAGTGTTATAAAATACAAAAAATATAAAATATGAAATAATTTTCATTTGGGATCTGAAGGTACAAAGTAGTTTCCATGTATGTACCACTGGAAAGTACAGCAGTGTTTTTTTAATTAGTTTCCATGTACATACATGTCAGGTAAGTACCTTGTGTTACCACTCTTTTACCAGGAAAGTATACATGCTGTAAAATAAAGTGCTATCAAAATTCCAATCAACATGTTACAAATCAACCTGGAAGAGGTCAAAAAAAGTGTTGCATGCCCCAGTAAAATATACTGCTGGATCTTTAGTTTTGTGGGCCTTTTTTCTGCTGGAAGTCCTCGATATCTTGCTCAGATACATGGCATCATGGATTCTATCAAATATGAACAGGTAAAAAATAAAAAAACCTGACTGCCTCTGCCAGAAATATTATAATGGGCCATGGTTGGATCTTCCATCACGAAAATGATCCAAAACAAACATCAAAGTCAACAAAAAATGGTTCACTGATCATAAAATGAAGCTTCTGCCATGGCCATTCTAGACTCCTGACCTGAACCCTACAGAAGATGAGTGGGATGAACTGAAGAGGAGGAGCAGCAACATGGACCTGGGAATCTGAAGGATCTGGAGAGATTCTTTATGGAGGCATTACAGGAGTAGGCTCAGAGCTGTTAAATTGGCAAATGGAGATTGCAAAAAGTATTGAATACAAGGGCACCAATAACTGAGGCCAGGGCGTTTTGGAGGAAAATTTTTATTTTATTATAAAAAGGTGTAAAACTTTAGTTTGGGGGCCAATTCTCACTATTAACTAGTTGCTAATTAGCTTGCATATTACTAGCATATCTGATGTTTATTAGTACCTTATAAAGCACATATTACTACTTTTTTCTACATCCCTTAATCCTACCCATAGCTAAACGTAACCACTCCAACAGCCACCTTACTAATTATTAATAAACAGTAAATTAAGAGTTTATTGAGACAAAAGTCATAGTTTAGAGTAAATATTTGTTCTCCAAACTAAAGTGTGACCAAAAAAATATATATATATTTAACGCAACCATGACCTCCACTAATTATGATTTTGCAAAACAACATTTTTGTTTAATCTTTCCAGGTTAGAAGCAGACTTGTGACTATTATCCTATTGTGATTTTAGACCTCAACAAGACTAGTGTAATATATTATTTCATAAAATACATAATAACTTAATAACTTAAATTAATTTAACATTTTGGGGAGCATATGGGCTAAAGGTCAATGAAATTGGAATTTTAAAAAACATCAATGTATTTTAGTAAGCCAGTTTAATAGCTTTTCAGTTCATTCAAATAATAATTTAATGAGATTTCTTTTTGTTATTATTTGAAACGATTAATTGATCAATTTAATTACTTAATTGGCACATCATGTAATTAGTTTCATTATTTTTTGTTAACTGATAGCCTTAATATAAACTTATCTCACTATAAATCCTTTTTCTTTTTTTTCTTTTTTCCCCCTTTTTTCTTTTTTCAGTTCCACTGATATTAGAATATCAGCTTAAGTGTGTCCAAATGCTAGATATGGATGAGAAAAAAAAGTGCTGTAACATTGCAGTCGATCTCTCAGTCAGTAACAATTCACATCTCACACTGTGACTGCCAGGATGTTTATTACAGTGCCGCACAACTCCAACCTCTGTCCTTCAAAGAAGCCCTCTACCGCCATGCACTTTGTGTCAGTTACTGACTGCTATCTCTGTTTCAACACCCCTGGGGACGCGCTTTTATTGGCAGCTGTCCCATAGCTCTGCCTAGTAGAATGACATCCAACATCTCTTTAATCAGAGCTGCTTACAAGTACCTCAACACACACACGGCTCTCACACATAGGCTCTGTTCCAAAACCTTAGTAATCTGTCCTGCTGTCAGCTGCTGTCTTCTATGGCTATATCTGAATTGGAATAAAACCTGATGAGTGACTGATTTGGAAATCTCCACATCAGGGTTTTGAGATAATTAGAATTTAATTTAGAATGTCTTTTAGATTCTAACACAGTTTCTGATTTGAAAAGAATTTGAATTGAATGAAGCAAAACTGCATTTTGTATTTAGATTTAAGGATGCATCATTTTTTTTACAATATTAAAAATATGTCTTAGGTTAGGCATGTAACCCAAGGGAAGGGAAGGAGACACTGTGTCATGGAGTTGATGCTATGTAAACACCTTCCACAGAACAAGTATCTGAAACGTGTGCAAATACTTCAGTTCTATTGGCCAATATGAGGTCTGGTGATGTAGTGTGACATGTCAGAGAGACAAGTTATTTTGTATTTTGATCAAAGATTCTGAAGTGCATTAATTATATATATATGTATATGTCAGAGATCAGCCAGGCTACATCCCCACCCAAAGAGCACTGTCACCTTAATCACCCGCATCTGATCTCCTCATCACTACAGCAGCATATAAGCACACACTTCACGCTGACACTTCGTCTGGTCTCGTTCATGAGTAAGGACTCACTTACCTGTTCCACTTACCTCTATTGTGTAGTTGTATAGCATCTCTCCTGATCCTCCTTGTCTCCAGGTTCTCTGATTGTCTGTGTCCCCAGCGTCTTCCCTCTCCAGGCTCCTTCCATGCTCCACTTTCTTCGCCGAAGTGTGTGCTCTGGTACTCTTGTCAATAACCTCCTCATTCACCTGCAACACAAAGGACTGTAATTATATCCATCCATCATTGCTTTAGCACTCGAATGATTACTTACCTGTTTGTTTATGATACCCAATTCTGTCAATAAACTCTCACAATTATTTCCCCGTCATTGTGAGTCTGTGTTCCGTAACAGAAGACCAGACCAAATTACAGTGGGAAAATGAGTTCACCGGATCCATTTCAGGAGGTCGTGGACTCTCTCAAGCGAGCACTCGGGGGTACCACTTCTGCATCATCCGTCACGGTCACTCCTTCTCCACCTGTGGCATCAGCGGGGAATTGCAACAGTTTCCCCCGAGTTTGCCACCGAGAGAGCCAAGATCGCTTTCATTATCCCTCTGCTGAGGGGGCGAGCGCATCACTGGGCCCAAACCATCTGGGAACAGAATGGAATTGCCATGCACACACTAAATAATTTCACCACTCATTTCCGGGAAGTGTTTGGGATTCCTGACGGGGATTTTTCAGTTGGTGAGCATTTGTATCTTCTTTCTCAAGGGGAAATGTCTGTTTCTGATGATGCTCTTCAGTTCAGAACTCTAGGAGCGGCCAGTGGTTGGAATGAGTTCTCACTCCTCACAACTTACCGTCAAGGATTGAGTCCCAGGGTGCGACTCCATGGGTCTAGAATGGTTCATTCATCTCTCCATCTGCATCATTCAACATATGCAGCTGTACTTGGAAGATCTACAGGGCCAGCCGTCACCACCGCATCCTCGCCAGTCAGAGTATACCAGCTCTCCAGAACCTGAAGCTATGCAACTAGACAACACTCAGCTTACAGTTTCTGAGCGGCAGAGGAGGCTAACCCAGGGTTTTTGTCTATACTGGGTTCTGGGGGATATGTTATCGCCTCATGTCCCATTCGTCCACCAAGACCTATGGTGAGTGTCATCCATTCAGTGTCATCAAATACAAAGCAACTCACTACTGAAGTTATTCTTACTGCCTCACATGTCTCCCTTTCAGTACACGCCCTCCTTGACTCTGGGTCAGCTGGCAACTTCATTTCTGAATCCCTCTGCTGCCAGCTCAATCTCAAGAAGAGGTCCATTTAGACTCATTACCAGTTCCAGTCCATCATCGGGAAGCAGTTAAACAAACGGAATGTACAGCACACTGTTGGACCCCTCCAGTCGCAAATTGGACAGTTGCACACAGAATCCATCACCTTTCTGGTTCTGGAGTATTCCACTGCTGGTATACCTGTGGCTTGTCCCGTTCTCTCCTGGAACACCGACGAGGTCCTGAAGTGGGGCGATAGATGTTTTCCCGGATGCTTCCCAAGTCTCCCTCAACCAGTGACATGACCAGTGACCGACATGGCCAGGGATGTGAGAAGGCTCGTCCAGTGATGCCGTGAATGCGCCATCTCCCTTTGGGTACCTTGGTGCCCTTGGTCACACCTGGGAGTAGTCTTCGCCACCAATCTGCCTCCATCTGAGGGCAACACCTGTATCCTGGTCATTGTCGATCAATTCTCGAAATCCTGCTGTTTAATCCCTCTGAAGGGCTTACCTACTGCCATGACAACAGCGGAACTTCCCTTAAATCATGTATTCCAACACTTCGGTATCCTAAAGGATATTGTGTCTGACAGAGGTCTACAACTCATCTCCCAAGTATGGAAGGCCTTCTTCAAGCTCCTAGGTGTGACCGTCAATCTGTCATCAGGGTACAATCCGCAGTCAAACAGGCAGACTGAGAGGGAAATTCAGGAGATCGGGTGCTTCCTGAGAACCTTCTGCCACGGCCACCAGAACTCTTGGAACCAATTTCTAGGCTGAGTACTGTTCCCGCGGTCAGGAGAACCTGCACTGCCAAAGGATCCAGGCTGATGCCCAAAGAGCCAAGGCACCAACCTATTAACCAGGACAACAGGTTTGGCTATTCATAAGGGACATCAAGCTGCGTCTACCCTGCAAGAAGAGTCCCAGATACGTTGGCCCCTTCACTATCACACACCAAATCAACCCAGTCACTTACCAGTTACAGTTAGCAGCACACAACAGAATTCATCCTTCTTTCCATGTTTCACTCTTTAATAAATGTCAGGTTACAAATGTAACCATTATTTCCTGGGGAACGAGACTGATGACACTTTGGGGAATGCCTCGAGCATGACAGCGTCTGAAGTATGTGTCTGAAACTAAACTAATCCTGATTGGTGTTGCATCATGATGTAACATGACACTGTATGCGGAAACTTCAAACCTTGTGTGAAGCTTATCCAGGCACAGCTTGAGTTGAAAGAATTTGAGAAACAGACATGGAAGGAAGATCCAAGCTATGAAATCTAAAAAATATGTGCAGGAAGGCCCAGCCAGCAGCATCACAAACCTTAAGGGAGACCACTGATAACAGGGTCATAAACTAAGCCCTTCTTCCTGATAAATGAGCTCTTACCAGCAGACGAAAAGGCAGACTCTGACACAGAACATGCCACATTAGTTGTTCACCTTGGGCACATAGTCCGCCCTAGGGTGGAGAATGGCTTTGGGAGAACATGAGACAGGAGGGAGAAACAGAAAGAGCCTGCAGGTCCCCAACTCACATGAGCGACGTAATAGCTAGCAGGAAAGCCATTTTAAAAGTGAGGAACTTTTACGACATTTTCTCAGGGCTCATTCTCTGGGCACCACAAAAAAGTAAACAAATAATCAGATTGTGTCTCCCCAAAGGCCCACCCAACGGTGTGGGAAAGGCAGCTATGGCTTAGATGGTGTGGATGGGGAAAGACCGGCAAAGATGTCTTGGAGGTACTCCAGCATTCAAGTCTACCATACCTTGGCTGCCTGGTCAGGTCAATACAAAGTTGTACTGTATATTTTTTATATTGTTTACTTTCACAGGTTATTAATCACAGCTCCATCCATACACAGACTAAAATCATCATGTTTTAAGTCAATAAATAAACATGGGGGAAGAGATTCTGACAGCTGGATTTTTGCCATCAGATTCTGTTCCCCCCATGGATTGAACAAAATGAGGTTATAATATTTATCAAACTCTGGCTAGTAAGCTCATTCCAATTGGCCAGTGGGCTCCACTGGGTGCCCTAGTGCTTTGAGAAACCCAAATTCAAGTCCTGGCTCATGTACTTTTCCTAATCCCATCCTCCTCTGTCTCTTCCACTTTTCTTCCTGTCTACATACTGTCTTATCGCAATAAAAAGCAAAAATGGTGTAAGGATGGATTTTACTAAGACTGAATTCAAGATCCTGTAATAAAACAATAAAATGCACTAATTTGAAGAGAATACAATTGATGTGTAGCTCTCTATTTGCCAGGTATGCTGACTCCATGAAACATTACTTTTTATATTGCATTTTGTATTTTATGCTGATCAGTTATGTGATGTATTTTTGTTAATTCTTTTAATTGGCGTGTAATTCTGCCTGGCAAACAATAAATGTTAATCTTGACTATTTTGGATTCCTCTAACTTCATTATGACCAGTATATTAAGTGGTTTCTGACATTTCCACAAATCTGCATCAGGATAGGTCAAACTAAAGGCTCAATGAAAGGAGCATCATGTGGGACCTTTAGATTACTGTCTACCACTGACTTAGCATGTTGCAGTATCGTGATTAACCAAACTATGTTTCTGTATGAATTAGCATGTGGCGATTCGACTTGGATTAGTAAACTCTGCACCTTCTGACTAAGAATCAGTATTGGCGAATTTGTGCCCATGAGAACATAAATCGGCCGATATGAATTACTCTATATGATGCAGCACCCTAATGAAAGGATAATTGAAAATAAGAGATCAGCAAAATAATTAAAAATCTAAATTAACTCCCAATTAATCTCATGATCAGCTGTTATATCAGAAACATTGCAAAATTAGAGGTCATTTACAATTGGAGTCAGAAAAAAAATAGAAAAATGTTCAATAAATTTTATTAAATTCTCTCGTCATGGGGATGGAGAACAGATTCTGACAGCTCGATGGGGGAACGGATTCTGACAGCTGGATTTTTGCCATCGGATTCTGTTCCCCCCCATGGATCATAGACAATGAGGTCCTAATATTTATCAAACTCTACCTGGTTCGTTCATGCCAATAGGCCGGTGGGCAGCACACTGACAAATAGTACCCTAGTTCTTTGAGAGACCCAAGGTGAAGTCCCGGCTCATTTATTTTCCTGATCCCATCCTCCTCTGTCTCTTCCACTTTGCTTTCTGTCTACATAATGTCTTATCAAAATAAAAAGCTAAAATGGTGAAAACATTTTTTTTTCTTTTCAAGCTGATGCTGGTTAAGCTCCATCCATACACAGAACAAAATCAGTATTTTAACCCTTTAAAATCTGCGTAAATGGTTTGGTAGATTGACTTATATAACCCGCTTGCAAAAAACAGTGTAATGTTCATGAATCATTAAATATTAAAATGACTTTTATTGCCATGATTCATCTTTGTTTTTGTCTCTACTTTCCTCTGTGTGAAGTTTAAGTTTATGTTGATTGTCATAGTTTCTGAGTATGCCCTTGGGTGCTTCTCAATTTTTATTTGTGCATCCTCATTTCCTTTCCTCGCATCTCAGCTTGACCTCTGTAGGATTTGAGGGGAGGGTGCAAGGAAAGAAAATGAGGATGGAGCATAAAAAAGATTATTTTGACTTTATATCTCAGATTTCTAACTTTATATCTGACAATTCTGACTTTTTATCTCACAATTCTGACTTCATAACTCAGAATTCTGACTTTTTATCTCACAATTCTAAGAAAAAAAGTCAGAATTCTGAGATAAAAAGTCGCAATAATCTTTTATTTAATAATCTATCTTTTAATCTTTATCAGGCTTCCATAGTTTCCTGCCCCACAAAACATTAAACAAAAATAAATAGAAACTCCTAACCAATTATAAGGAATAAAATACGAACCTCACTCTTATTTGTTGGTCCTGTGTATTATTTTCCTGTGGCCACAGAAGGGTTAATGTGTAGTGCTCCTGTGATTTTTTTTTTTCCTGGGCCTTCCTGTGCCAGAGATTTTTTTTATTATTGTGTTGAGTAAAAGAAGGACTGCTGCATTTTTATTTGACCAACATGTTTTCCTCACGTCTGTCACTGACCCGTGATATTTAGTCTAATAGTTTTGAAAACATGTCAAAGAAACAGACATGATTAATTATATTGCTGTCAATTTAAATTTGAAGACAATTTCATTAGTTATATCCATGGATCCATTCATCAATTTTTTCAAATGATTTATCCTCTGTATTATTATGGTGTTGCTGGATTCCCAACATCTCTGGTCACAGACAGAAAGATATTAAATTATTCTAAAATAATTTTTACTGGCTGAAATAAGTGATTTCCTTTGGAAGTCAGTTGTCCCTTTTGACACCAGCATGTTTTGCTAACTTGCTTCATCAAACCCAAACTATCATCCAAATGAGCCATGCTTGGACCCCGATTCATTTCGGTTTTGATACTGTCGACATGGAAACGCTTACTTACATATTTCTGTAGAGAATAATCTATTACATCTTTAACAACATGATGGGGTTAATAAATTATGACAGTTTTCAATTTTATGAACTATACCTTTACCAGAACAAATAAGGCATCAGGGCCTTGATGAAATATTTCTAAATATTAAATCCTGCATTACCTTTAGAGATAACAGCCAGTCATCAATTGTCAGCTGCATGTGACAACAATCTAATCACAGCAGACTGTGAGTTATGCCTCTGGGATCTTATTGCGTATTTGCCAAGAGATGAGTCTATAAGAAAACCTAATTTGCTTGATTTACACTATATTTCATAATGATGAAATGCCATGTCAGACTCAGCTCTAAAACATTGTCTGGCACAGGGTGAAGTCAAATACCACGCAAATGACCCAGATCCTGACTGACACAGTGCTATTCCTTTATTCATTTGCTTTTTGGCTGCAGCATCTCTTTAACCTTAAACAAGTTTTCTTTTGCTTTTTAACAATGGCACACATTTCCTGATGTAGGTCACTGTCATATCTCTAGGACAAGAATTTATTCACTGCACAGCTGGATATTTATAGCACAAGTACAGCAGTGTTTGTTTACATGGACAGATGTCAAACTGTACATTATCCATGATTCTGACAACGGTTTGTTTGATTTGTTACTGTAAAAAAAGGAAAGAAAAAAGGCTGCACTCTACTGTTATACACATTTGCTATTCTTTGAAAAATCTCTCCTGTGTACAAAGCACACGATTCAGGAGAATAATACAAAATAGGTTTTAATCCAAAATAGCACAGAACAAGCTGGAGAAACACAACAACTTTTCATAAACAAGATCGGACCAAGAACTGAAACAAATTTCAAGAACTGAAACCAATTTTCTGTTGTCTTGACAGGAATGTAATATGAAGATTGCACAAAGCAACATTTATTTTTATCAACAATATGGAAATGAATAAGTTACAATATGCGTGACATGTTCAAACAAGCATCATCGTTTTTTTTTTATAATAGCTCCATTTTCACAATGTGAAAATAGCATTTTTCCATGTATTCACTTGTATCCGCGTCTTCAAAAAGCTACCTTTTCACAAGACAAAAAACAAAATTTAGCGACAAGATGCATTTTATATAGATTAATCTAGATGAATCCAGAAAGGCAGGTTTGGTCATGAAGGTGAAATCCATTCCAATTAGTTCTTTAAAGTGTAATTTGTGCACCACTGGCATCGCCAAATGAAAAATAATAATTTAATCAGGAAACCTGAATAATTTCCCCAATCCACAAATGATTGGACAAAATTAGACTTTTAGTTGAGCCACTGTTCCTGTATTGGGGTTACCAAGACACCCAAACAAACAAATGTTTTGGACATCATTTACACTTCTCTGGGAACAGAAACCTTCACATAAAACATTGCACAGATCACCTTTAACTACTTTAACTTACGTGAGGTGTGGCTATATATGCAATATATGCAATCCAATATATGCAATCCAATGCCTCTTAACAGGTAACTATTGCAGGAATACCAAATATAACATTATAGAAATAACTATCAAGCCTCAAATATTCTCATGAATCAGTCATTCTGATACACAGTTTTTGAAATTCTCTTGTACATGCCACTTGACTAGGTTTTGACACTCCTAACCCATCCACAGATATCTCCAGAGGATTCTTGGGCATGCTTCTCTCATAAAAAGGTAGTGTAGCTGATACACATCCAGTCTCCCCGCATACATGGGTTAAGAGTCTGAGCCAGGAATAATTACGGCCCTGAGCATAGTTTCAATTACAATTCAGCAACATTTCATTGGATCTTATTAAAATTCTGATGACCTTGGGTGTCTCTGGAGAAATACAAGGGCAGACAGAAGCTCACTATGAACTTTCAAAAAATTATTTGCTTTTGAATAATTCTGCGGTCAAACAAATATATGAAGAAGAACAGTGGTATAAAGACCATGCAATAAGTTGTATATCATGATGTTAAGTGAGGAGAAAAACCCTTGTCCATGGAACAGATTTAATTTCTGTCAGGACCACTATTGTCATATATGATTGACAATTGCATACAGTTTGTATTGGCGGTTTGGTTCTGTTCTGGGCAAGAACTCCCTGGGCATGCAGCCTAGCATGGATAAGAGTTGGGAGAGCACCGATAACTCCCCCTAGGGTAAACATAACAGAACTAACATTAATGTCAATAATTTAACATATTTTACACATATTTCAAGAATTAATCTGATTCAGGGGAATCAGAAGGTCAAGTCCTGACTTATGAGAGGAGGAGCTGGGGAATGGAGGAGGGTAATTAGCCCTGAGAAATGCAATAGCTACTGATAATGTTCTTCATAGCATTATTTGATCAAATATATTTTCTAATTCATATTTCACATTTTATTTTTCCCTGTAATGGCAAATCTGAATTTTCAGCAGATCTTTCGGAAACCATTGTAATATTTGTTGCTCAAGACACATTTCTTATTATTACCAAAGTTTTTTTTTTTTTTTTTTTTTTAGAGTGCCAGAAGTTACAATGCAGGATTCTTTTACCAAACTTTTTTTTTTTTTTTTGACAAACACCAACATTTATATTTGAGCTTGATTACATTCAACATGAAAGGTTGCATCTCTTTAATAATCAATGGGTAATTCACATTTGAAATAATTAGACAGTACTGAAGGAACATCCTGCAGAAAGCATGTAGATTCACATACAAATAAATGACAGTAAAAAGGTCATCACACAAATTTTTGCTTGTCTCATGGAAAAAGAATTGGCAAGGAGTTTTCATCACAATCCAGGAGACATTTGGTTTGATATTAATCTTGTTTCAAGAAATCAATATGCTCTAAAAGCGAATTGGCTTGTGACTTTAATCACGCTGAATGCTGTAAGTTGCTTAAAGCCCAATTATGCTGGTTATGGATGTTTGTATAAAAGCTTCCCTGTTTCTTTTTGCAGATTTAAAGGGTGGCTTTCAACAGCTGTGTTGTGGTCATGTAAAGATGTTTTCTTAATGTTCAAACTGCAAAGGAGTTATTTTAATTAAACATACAGAATGCCATAGTCTATTTGTATAAGGTTGTTTACACTTTGCAAATAAGTGGAATCAGACATTGACTCTCAGAACAACAAGTGGATGATGTTGGGTGATGGTTTTTCTAATAACATGCAAGAAAAGTGTTTGACGGCTTTTGCTTCTGTACATTGACAAACGTCAAACTTCATTTTCTCTCTGCTGCTTTAAAAATACATAAAAGATGGAAATTGTATTAGTTTATTCATTATAAATAAGTGAAGCTATCAAGCTATAATAAATATTTGATAAAAGTTGAATTGCCTGGGTTTAACTGGGTTTTTTATTCCTGTGATCAAATCTGAATTTTCAGCATCATTACTCCAGCCTTTAGTGTCACATGATCCTTCAGAAATCATTCTAATATGCTGAGTTTAAACTGTATTAAAGTAATTTAAACTGTAAGAATATTTTATAATATTACTGTTTTTTACTTAAATGCAGCTTTGGTGAGCATATGACACTTCTTTTAAATTTACTTATAGTTAATTATATTTAATAAATTTTATGGACCATGTCGGGGCATTTCAAAGAATGCTCAAAAATAAATAAAAATCAAATTTAATATAATAATAATAATGTTAATATTTTTAAAAAGTCATTTAAAACACATATGCATTGTGCCAAATCTTCTTTCTCTGTTCAGTATTGCATGTTTACTTCAAAACATTTTCTTATTGTCACTTAGCTTTGTGTGAGATTTAACTTTGAGTTCATTTGAGTACGAGAACCGTAAATGTTAATCCTAAAATCTGTTTGATAAAATAGCACTGTGCTGCCCAGATACTGAATAGACTTTCCTTTGACTAGTCAGATCACTGGAAAGCTGAACAGGAAACAATGCTATAAAAACTGCACTTAGGATGATCAGCTCTGTCACACTCTCAAAGTCAGCGCTTTTTTATGGGATTTCGTGACCAGTCAAAAGATGGGGGTTGCCTATTGTGCCTACTGAGTATTCTTATACCGCAGTGTCGATCCTAGTGAATCATTCTTGCTAGGGGAAGATTGTGACTGACACTGCAGATATACAGACTCTTTCTGCAGGTAACAGCAGGTTTTTGCATAGGTCATAAACTGCAGCATTCATCACTCTATGAAGCAGTATGATAAAAATGGTGTGAAAGTTATCTTTCTCACACACACACACACACACAGAAAGCTTATCAACCTCATCATAACTCTTGAGTTTAGGCAGGAAAATGTAAATCAATGAGAAATTATGACACTCTTTCTAAAAAGAAAAAAAAAATAGCAAAGAATGAATAAACCATTCACTGAATAAAAAAATTACATACAAGAATGACAAATGCCCTTTTGATAATTTTTTATTTCTCAATAGGTAAATTTTCAAAACTCTTAATACTAATATCACAACAGATCATCAAAATGCAACTTTTTTTTTCAAACATTTCAGCATATTTTAATTTTTGTTAGTAGTACATTACACAAAATCACAAAGTATCCTTTTCACTACATAAAGTACTGTAAGTGTTTCATCTAAAGGAATGTTTCATTCAGTAACTGCCTTTCATAATGCTATTACTATCACTAACTAACTACTAACTTTTCATTTGCTTCTCTTTTCGTTCAGTTTGATACATTTGTGTGTTATTTAATCTAAATGAACTTAATGGTTAATCAGTGAATCATTTGGTCCACCTATAGATTTCTATAGATACAGATTCTGTAGATATAGTTTCTACTTTGTTTGCAGTTTAAAACAAATAAAAAAAATAGTGAATTATTTTTTACATTATAAGCAAATTATCTTATATTATAAACACTTTGTTTTAAGTGTGTGTGTGTGTGTATGTGTGTGTGTGTGTGTGTGTGTGTGTGCGTCATGGTATTCCCTACATTATGTCCCTGCAAGTATAGTAATACCAGTAAATTCTAACCTTGTAAGGATTTAAAAAAAATGATTTTTAATAAAAATTATACAGCAGGATCAGGATTTTTTGAAAATCTAAAATATCAGTTAAAATATCGGTTTTCTGTGTATAGGTTTAGGGGTAGGGTTAGTGTAGGGAGATAGAATATACAGTTTGTACAGTATAAAAACCATTATGTCTATGGAATGTCCATGAATGTCATGGCCATTTCATACCTTCGGCACACATTTTGCTAAAACACCAAATAGATATACATATAATGATCGTGTTTTGAAACATAGATTATGTAGAATGGAAATATGTACTACTAGAATGAGAGCATGAGATCAGGTTTTGAATGAATGACTAGCTGTATTACAAGTGTGATCATTTGGCATTTTTGTACTAAGAGTTTTGAAAATGTGCACCTTACATGTGAAAATAGTACATTAGTAATAGTATATATGTGAATTTCATATTTATTTTGCTCTTTGCTGACGCAGGTATCTTTTAAATTGTGGGTCAAGATGAAATAAGTATTTCACCTTTGACTGTCCCTGTTTCATTGGCAATGTTTTTTTTTTAATTATTATTTTTTATTTTAAGTGCTGAATACTCACTTTTGGACATGCTGCATGCTTTTTGATGAAATTAGGTCTTGATTCAGAACTACAGGTGAAAAAAAAAATAGACCAAAGGGAAATTAGTCCAGGAAAGAAAATCTGGTTCAAATTTGTTTAAAATAAATTTGAGTATTAATTTCATAAATTTGACCAATCTCTATGGAGCCAAATTCCACCATTAAATACTTAAAAGCCCTTTAAAAGAATGGTTACACTTTACAATAAGGTGTCATTTGTTAATATTATTATTAACTACATTTACTATGCATTAACTAACATAACAATGAGCAAAATATTTCATATGCTCATGTTAGTTCTGAGTGCATTCATTAATGTTAACAGATATTAATGAATGTTAATGACTTTTTATATTAAAAACATAGTAAATGTTGAGATTAACATGAACTAAGTTTAATAAATGTCACAGAAATATTGTTCATTTATAGATACCCTTATTCATCCATGTAATAGAACTGGCTGTTAAATTGAACTGAAATGGAATGACATTAAGATAAATTTAAATAAATTATTCTATCATTAATTGCCCCTTCATCACTTGAATTCCTCTTCTTGGTTACGGCTGCTCAATTAGACAAGCTTACAGAACAACCCATCCCTTTGGTATGAACTGTGAACAGCATTTTAAATAAAATATGTCCATAAAGTTATATAAATTGATTGGATATTCTTCAGTAGGCTGTACCAGTTTTATTGTGTTTGGAGTTTGTTTTGTCTTTGTTTTTCACTGCCTGAGTTAGTTTGTTTATTTGTCACCATGGTTACCATTTGATTAGTCAGATTAGTAGATTGTTTTCAGCAGTTGCCTATTAGTTCTCTTTGTTTTCTCCCAAGCTGTGTCCGAAACCGGCCACTTGTTCACTCATTCACTAACCCCTATATAGTGCATGGCAGTTGAGCGCACTATATCAGCAAAGAGTGAACGAAAATGAGTGAGCGTATTTGGACGCTGATGTTAATAGCATGCGCCAGACAGCGCAGACAATTTCGTCATTAACATTTCCTATACCCATCTGTAATATGTCCTGTTTAGCTTAATAAATTGCATATTACTGTTTATTTGTCATGTTTATTGAGAATAAAGAGAGAATAAAAACACCTGTGTCATGCTATTTAGTAAATTTATATTTAAAAATAACAGAACAAAACACTACACTGTCACATTTGTTTATAAAAAATATAAAAGTAAATAAATACAATATAAACAACAGTATACAATGTACAACAGTTCACTAACATATGAGAAAAATCGACCAAATTATCATATGATAATAAGTATATATATTATGATATAAACCTGTATCATTTCGGTTCAAAATATCTTTACAAAGATGTTCTAATTAATAAAAAATTACACTTACATTTGTAGAAGTTGCCGCTTCCCGTATTGCCATCCGTCATATTTATTTTTCTTTCGCGCTCGATCGTCTTATCGCGTTGGATTTTGGGTAACGGCGCTTTAACAAGTGTACATCGAATGTACATTCAAAATCAGAGAGGATTGTGGGTAAAAGTAGTGAACGAATGTAGGGAATGAAGTCGTTCACTCAGAATTCGGACAGCACTACAAAATGGCCGACACCCGATATAGTGCACTATATAGTGGATAGGGAGCGGTTTCGGACACAGCTCCAGTATCTGCCTGTGTTTCAGTCTTCTGTTGTCGGTTCTTGATAGCGATTATGTTGAGTTTGGTGTTATATCTTTATGTTAATAAAGTCTGTTTTATATTATTCATCTTCATCATGAAAAACATTTTTGTCTGCGTTTTTTTTTTTTTTTTTAAATAATGCAGTGTAAAGAAAAAAACAACAACTGTAGATAAGAACTTAAGGGAAACCATTCTCAAAGATAAAATCTTTATTTGAAAGTGATTTAAACTGCTAAGTTTAGTGTAGTTCCTAACATGTTCACTTTGTAGCTGTGAAATTTACCCTGAATTAAAACATAAATGAAACTGAAATTAAGTTATTAACAATAATTCATCTTGAATCAAATGTAGTTAAATGTTCTTATGGATGTCACATTTATTTGGGAATGTAGGCTAAAACAATTATTCTGTAGAATGACGTTCTTAAGGTCCATTTAAAGATCTGTAAAAACAAATACCACTTGAAACCACACAACCACATTTTACTCTATTTTTTAATATTTCACATAAAACCTGCATTTTACACTATGCAAACATTCTCCACAGACTTACTTTAGAAAAGGGAATCTCTTAACACATGGCACATGACAGTATTGTAGAATTGGATAGTAACAATTTAAGTCTTTCACCTTATATAGAATAAACGTTAATCTTTTAAATATGATTGTAAACAGGTGTGCCATGAAGAGTTTTAAGGGGGGTATGCAAGACATAATTTTGGCCCCCCGTTTTTTTTTTTTTTCTGTTGACATTCAATAAGACATTGAAATCTATTAGTTAACTTTTATATTATTTCAAGTAGCATCCCCCCTCCACCCTGAAAATGCAATTGATTTTAACCCTTTGACGCATACAATAAAATTGGTGTCATTAGAACGTTTGGTAACACTTTATTTTACAGTTTCATTGTTACAAATGTTACATGTAGTTACTCCAGTAATAACTAAATTATGCATAAATACATGAAACTAACCCTAAACAAGCTCTAATCCTTACCCTATAGTAAGTTCATGTAGTTACTTAATATTACTCAGTACTTAAATGTATAAATGCTATGTAACAAAGATAAAAATAAGACTTAAAATAAAGTATAACCGAACTCTTCATCGGCAGTTTGACAAGTGATCTATCCAATCATAACCCCGAATCCGCCATTTTGTCCGACAAAGCAGTCAGAAGAGTTATTAGATTAACGTTGGTGAACTTGGAACTTGAAAAATTGTGTGCACTTTTGTGTCTTTTTGCGCTTGAAACAACAATCCTTATAATGTCCATTCATGTTTATTTGATACTATAAATTAACTAGTATAAGCTACAGCGATCTGTCACAACGCATTAAAGAGACACTATATGGTATTTATTGTTTAAACTTCTTTAAAAAATTACAATATTTTAAATATGAAACTGTTTCATTTCAAAAGTAACCTGCACTGTCTTGTCTGTCGATGCGTGTCAGTGTCTTCGTTGCTCCGCAATGTATTTTTCACTCCGTGAGAACATGATGTGTGGCGTGAGAGCGCATGGCTTGTTGGACATAGCAACAGTAACTAAAGGGGGCGGGTCTTTGCAAGGGGTCAATTCAAATATTACAACTATTCAACTTTTTTTTTTTATTTGAGGTTTCAGACCTTTTTGGAAGCTGCAATAATAGCTATCCTTTCAATTATAATTTGACGAAGTGTTTTATTCATATCAGATACACACAACACATAGTGTCCACCGGCCACTTTATGTATTTTGGGGAAAAATGGATGAATTTATGTGATGTTTGTGAATATTTTGAATAAAAAGGGAAAATACATCTGTGTGGCTGCAAGACACGTGACTAAGGAAATAATATGTTCTAAATTAATATTCTAAATAATGGTTGTCTCAAAAAACTCACGCTGGTGAATAAAATATATATAGCCCATAGAATATAGCGATATCCCCAGCCAACACAACCAATTCAGGAATAATGATTCAATAATGATTCTCTGGTTTGTGTGGTTAACATGTAATGCACTAAGCGTGATCACGTTCACTTTACTTTCTATAATTGACAGATTTAAATTGTATTTTACTGCAATGTTATTAGTTAATGTGTTTGTGTATGTAAGAAAAAATCACATTCACCAAAAAAAAAAAAAAAAAATCCAAAGTCGTGATTTGGGGCCCCCTAGTGTCCTGGGCCCACATGCATGGCATACTCTGCACCCCCATAATGGTGCCCCTGCATGTACAAATTAAGCTAAATTAAAATTAGTGGCCTATATGTGGCATTTTATATTTCCAAAAGTTTCTGGAAACACTCATTGTGTGAACTATTCTTGCAAATATAAATAAATAAATAAATAACTTGGGATTTTCCCTATTATAATTTTAATTAATTTGAAATTAGAATTGCAATTCTGGGTTACACTTTATTTTAAGGATTTCCATTGAAAGACATTTTCAACTTAAAATCTCAAACAACCCTGCCATGTACTAATCTTCAAGATTATTTATGAGGATTGCTTTGTACTGTGGAGGTCATTTAAGGTTAGATGTTGGTGTTTAATGAAATCTGAATAAAATGATACATATCAAAGGAAAACTTCAATTATTTTGCATTCATTTTCCTATCAGTTTGCAATTTCATTTAGCCACACATGATTAAATATAAGAGCAAGATTAGAACTTGATTTTGAAACCATCGAACAGTACAAGTGGCCTACAAGAGACAGAGGATATAGTTGTCACATTTTTAACTATAGTAAATATTTCTCAAGGGTATGCTTATACTCTGTATAGAGACAAACCTTAAAGTCTTGGCAACAACAACAACAACAACAAAACCTATTGAGAATTTCCTCATTATTGCATTAAGACAAAGGTCTGCTAAAAGTGACATATAAGTGGAACATATTATAACACAATGTCCTGGTTTCACAGACAGGGTTAGATTAAACCAGGAGTAGGTCTTATTTAAACAAGAACATTTACGTAGCTTAAACTCCTCACACACACACACACACACATAAAAAAAAGCAGACAAAACAATGTTTTAAGATATATCAGCGCAAGTAGCTTTCAGTTAAGACAGCTCAAACATGCATTTTATTGTAAACTAGGTTTAAGCCTTTCCCTGTGAACCAAGCATATTGGTAAGTTGTCACAATGGGAACCTGACATTAAACCAGGGGTTTCCAATCCTGCTCCTGGAGAGCCACCATCCTTCAGAGTTCAGCAACAACCCCAATTAAAGACACCTGAACCAGCTAATCAAGGTCTACTAGGCATACTAGAAACTTCCAGTCAGGTGTGTTGAGACAAGTTGGAGCTAAACTTTTCAGGACAGTGGTCCTCCAGGACAGAGTTTGGACACCCCTACATTAAACCATTGGTATTGTTTAACATAGATTATCCTTAATACATTGTTAATAATTAATTTGTTGTGGGTAATACAAAAATATCAAAAGTACTTATTTTCCATATAATTTCTTCAGGAATTATTAGGTCTTTAGTTTGTATAAATAATAGCTATTTAGGATCTTTATTTTCTTATTTTATTCTTCCAAATACTCAACATATTTTGATATGATCCAATAGCCAAAACCTTTTTTTCTGTCAAAATTAGTGAGGAAATATTTTTATCTTTATTATTGTTTTTGTTGCTGTTATAACATATATGCATGTTTACATTTGTGTTGACATTAGTATTGGTGCTTCTAATTTTGCACATTTAACGTTAATAATTGTGTTATGTAATTTAATTATACAAAGGATACAGGGATGTAAATGTATTAATAAATTTGAATTTTAAAAAAAATAAAATAAAATTGATATTTGAAACAAAATGATCGAATGCCCTGTATGGGGGAAAAAAGGGACCATATTGCCATCTTGTGGTGAAACTAGCTTTTTAGCAGAAATTTAGGTGTTTGCCTTTTAAAGGGATTGTTTGCCCAAAAATGAAAATTCTGTCATTTACTCACCCTCAAGTAGTTAAAAACCTGTATGATTTTATTTGATCTGCTCAACACATAGGAAGATATTTGGAAAAATAACCAAACAAGTTTCGTCCCCCATTGACTACCATAGTAGGAAAAATAAATACTGTTTGGTTACTGACATTCTTCCAAATATCATCCTTTATGTTCAGCAGAACAAATAGATTCATTACGGTTTGGAATTTGAGGGTGAATGTTGACATAATTTTCATTTTTAGGTGAACTATCCCTTTAATATACTAATCTATTTTTCAAACCCAGTCCTGTGAACCTGACATTTCACATCAAATCCCAGACTAACCCATTTAATCTCACTGTTATTTGTCACTCTTAGTGAAATGAATAAGATGTGTATACAAAACATGCATCACTGTGAGACATTTTTGAAGAAGCATATGCAAATCTGTCTTGTTTTGTTTTGGCTGATAGCTGAGAAAAAGGTCACGATCCAAACAGAAGCGCCGCTGAGACTCATTACATGTGGAGTGGCAGTCAGTGAATCCACATTAAAGCACAATAAAGAAAGGTATTAAAACAGAATTTAATCAAGCGTTAATTCATTTGGTGACTATTTGTTATATTGATGCTTTCAGAGAAATCTTAACATGCAAACTGTTCAGTCAAGGTGTTGTAAAGATATATGAACTCATAAGTCAAAATTACACATTCCTAAACACTTTATAGTTTGCAATTAAATTGCCTTCATTAGCATAATCGTTCACAGTGTTCACAATGAAAGTTCCCAGTCTAAAACGTTAGTCTGCTTCTGTTAGAAAACTAGATTATAAATTACAGCGTAACATTACTGTCAGAGATCATCAGCACCCAATCACAGTGAGCACCTACGCTCTACTCTACTCACCTCCTACATCTTATTGCTCCATCGTCTCCCTGATCATCTGTGTCTCCAGTGTTTCCATTCTCTGGTCTCCTTCCATCCTCCACTCCCTTCATCAAAGTGTGTGCTCCGCAGCGGTCATCCACAGCCTCCTTACATTTACATTTACATTTAGTCATTTAGCAGACGCTTTTATCCAAAGCGACTTACAAGTGAGGAAAACAAACAAGCGATTCTTCATGAATTGGCAAATAACACAGGAAGTGCTCACAATACAAGTTTCATACATTGCTCAGTACCATAAGCTAGAGTAGGAAGGGAAAAAGGGGGAAGGATAGGGTTTTTTTTTTTTTTTTTTTTTTTTATGAGGGGATCAAGTGTTCACGGAAGAGGTGAGTTTTCAGCTGTCTCTTGAATATTGCCAGGGAATCTGCGTTCCTGATGAAAGTAGGGAGATCATTCCACCAGCAGGGAGCAGTGAAGGAGAATGTTCTGGAGAGTGATTTTGTGCCTCTCTGTGATGGTACCACAAGTCTTCGTTCCTTTAGCGATCGCAGGCTTCTGGTGGGGACGTAGCGTTGTAGCAGTGTGTGGAGGTAGGAAGGTGCAGAGCCTGTGGTGGATCTGTAAGCAAGCATCAGCGCCTTGAACTTGATGCGAGCAGCAAGGGGTAGCCAGTGCAAAGAGATGAAGAGGGGCGTGACGTGGGCTCTCTTAGGCTCATTGCTGACAAGACGTGCAGCAGTATTCTGGATCATTTGAAGAGGTTTGATTGCACTTGACGGCAGACCAGCCAGAAGAGCATTGCAGTAATCAAGCCTTGAAATGACCAGGGCCTGGACAAGCAGTTGTGTTGCGTGCTCAGTCAGGAAGGGACGGATTTTCCTGATGTTGCAAAGTGCAAATCTGCACGAGATTTTGAGATGTGGTCACTGAAGGTCAGTTGGTCATCGAAGATAACTCCAAGATTTCTGGCCGACTTTGATGGGGTAATGGTGGTTGTACCAAGCTGTATGTTGATGTCATGTTGAAGAGTAGGAGTGGCAGGGAAGACTAAAAGCTCAGTCTTTGCCAGGTTGAGCTGCAGGTGGTGTTCTTCCATCCACGTCGAGATGTCCGCCAGACAGCTTGAGATTCGTGCAGCTACTGTGGAATCATCTGGTTGGAAGGACAGGTAGAGTTGTGTGTCATCAGCATAGCAGTGGTAGGAGAAACCATGTGCCTGTATGATGGGACCCAGTGACGTAGTATAAATGGAGAATAGGAGGGGACCAAGAACTGAACCCTGAGGAACCCCAGTGATCAGTTCATGAGGTTTGGATACCTCCCCTCCCCAGGCAACTCTGAAAGACCTACCTGTGAGATAGGACTCAAACCACTGAAGCGCAGTACCTGAGATGCCCAGTGACGAGAGGGTGGACAGAAGAATTTGATGGTTTACGGTGTCGAAGGCAGCAGATAGATCCAGTAGGATGAGAACAGATGATTTGGAGCCAGCCTTAGCAATCCGCAGGGATTCCGTGACAGACAGTAGCGCAGTCTCTGTTGAATGGCCGCTCTTGAAACCAGATTGGTTGACGTCCAGATGGTCGTTCTGTGTGAGGAAGGATGACACCTGGTTGAATACAACTCGTTCAAGTGTTTTTGATATGAATGGTAGGAGAGAGACAGGTCTGTAGTTGTCCACAAGTGATGTGTCTAGCGTGGGTTTTTTAAGCAGTGGGGTTACTCGAGCCTGCTTGAATGCGGTAGGGAAAGTGCCTGTGTGGAGAGACGAGTTAATGATGTGTGTAAGTGCTGGTAAAAGAGTGGGAGAGATGGCTTGTAGAAGGTGTGAGGGGATGGGGTCTAGAGGGCAGGTGGTGGGATGAGTGGAGAGGAGAAGTTTTGATACTTCTGCCTCCGTGAGAGGGGAAAAGGAAGGGAAAAGATTAGTGGATGAGGAGGGGCTGAGTTCCTGTGTGGGTGGTGTAGAGAACTGGCCTTGTCGGTGAAGAACTTGGCAAATCGATCAGCAGTTAAAGATGTGGTGGGAGGTGGTGGAGGGGGACAGAGGAGTGTGTTGAATGTCTTGAAGAGTGAGCGTGGGTTTGTAGCGCCGTTGATTTTGTTGTGGAAGTATGAGGACTTAGCTGCAAGGACTCCATCAGAAAAGGATGATAGCAGATCTTGGTACGAACCTAGGTCAGATGGGTCTTGTGATTTGCGCCATTTCCTTTCTGCTGCCCTGAGTTTGGTCCGGTCTTCACGAAGCGCATCGGATATCCAGGGGTTGGAAGGAGTTGCTTGCGATGGTCTGGATGACAGAGGACAGATACTGTCTAGGGAGGAAGATAAAGTGGAGCATAATGTGTGTGTTGCAGTATTTACATCCAAAGATGAGAATTGTATGTGGGAGGGAAGGGAGGATGACACAACAGAAGAGAGATGGGAAGGCGAAAGAGAGCGCAGGTTTCTTCTGAAGGAAACATGTGAAGTGGTTGGTGGTGCACAAATAAGTTGCAGATTGAAAGTGATAAAGAAATGGTCAGAGACGTGCAGAGGTGTTACCAGAATGTTGTCAGTGATACAGTTACGTGTGTAGATCAGGTCCAATTGGTTGCCAGATTTGTGGGTGCTTGTGGTGATGAGTCGGTTGAAATCAAATGAGGCTAAGAGAGAGAGGAAATCAGAAGCATACGGTTTATCAAGGTGAATGTTGAAATCGCCCAGTAGTACAAGTGGACTACCATCGTCTGGGAATGAGGACAGCAGCATGTCCAATTCCTCAACAAAGGTACCCAATTGACCTGGGGGGCGATAGATGAGTACAAGATGAATTTTGACAGGGTATGTAATTGTAATGGCATGAGATTCAAACGAACAGTTGTTGTATAGAGCAGGGTGAGTTAAGTATTTCCAATTGTTAGAAATGAGGAAACCTGTGCCCCCTCCTCTTCCTGACTGACGAGGGGTATGAGTAAAAGTGAAGTTGTTAGAAAGAGCAGCGGGGGTTGAGGAGTCCTCTGGACGAATCCATGTCTCAGTCAAGCCTAAGATATTGAGAGAAGAGTTAGTGGCAAAGGCTGGAATGAAGTCATCTTTGTTAACAGCTGACTGACAATTCCATAGGCCTACAGAAACAGATAGAGGTTGGTTAGAAGAGGAGTAAATAGGACGCAGGTTAGTAGTGTTGCGTTGCCTTCTGCGGGTGATAGTGGAGCGTATGCGAGTGACAACAGGAATATATTGAAAGCACATGTTGAGTATGGGAGCAAAAGAGGGGGGGGAGGGGGATACTTAGGTGTCCTGTCAGTGTCCTTGCTCGGTGGAGTCGCGCAGGTAGAGTCGCAGGTCTTTACCCGAGTCGGTCTTCACACGAGGAGGCTGAATGCTTCCGCTGACGCTTCCTTCATCACCTGCAGTCCAAAAGACTGTCAATATCATCATTCTTCATTGTTTATAAACTTGAATTATTCCATACCTGTGTGTTCCCGATCCCTGGTTCTACTAATAAACTCTCATATTCATTTCTACCTCACTGTGAGTCTGTGTTCCATAACAATTACATTTTACAATGCATACTGTTTGTGAATATTCCAATATTCCAGACTTACCACAGACACTTATTACAAGCTCAAAACATAACTCTGGTGAATGCCAGATTAGAAACTCAAACACATAGGAAAGGAAAAACATAGGCAAGTAAAATTTCATTCATTCAAAAGTTCATCTCTTTTGTATAATATGTAGTATGAATTGATGCTGTATATCTTTGTCATTAATTTCAGTTCCTCTTGCAACTATCTTAAAACTATGGAGAATGCCAGATTGACAATGGTATTATTTTTAAAATAATCTCTGTTCCCTTTCAAAAGCTACACTTAATGCTGCGCTTGATTCAGCACTATGGGAACGTCTTTTGGAGTGACCAGCTGTGAATATGTGTGCAACATGGCAATGATTTTTTTTTTTCATCAGTGTTTTATAACCTCGGCAGTGACATCACTGGAATGCAAATGCGTCAGAAGCTATACTTAGATGTCCCATAGATGCATCTGCAGATCTTCTGTCTTCAGACCAATCTGTGATGTGTTTGTGACTGTCAGCTCTGCTCAAGCTCTTTCTCTTTCTGTTAACAGTTAATTTTGCTAGGCTGTGCACAGAAACGTTCTCTTTCATTCATATAGTAAATGAAGACAAAGCAAAAAATGAGAGATCAACAAAACAAATGGTGTATACCTCCGTGTTAACGTCCCATTGCCGAATCAGACATGCACCAGTATTGTTTTGTTTGTTTGGGGGAAGAGCACGCTGTCCTTGCATTGGAACAGGGCGTGTGCGAGCATTGTGAACTGTTGAGAAGCTGCGTGCTCATCTTGCTTACTTCCCAGGGCCAGTATCCACTATTACATAGTGGGGCTCGCATATGGATCTGGCTGATCTGGCCAAGAAATGGGTCCATTCCTATCGCTTGCTTTCTCCCCCAGATCCATGTGTCCCTTCACATGATCTTGAAGTGCATTTTGGCGCCTCTTCGGTTCTTGTGGGGGAAGATGATTTTCTTGATTTCGAGTTGCCTACCTCTGAGGATTCCTCACGTGATGACAAAGTGTTTGAGGAATTACTTGAGGTGGTTACTCAAGCGGTGGCCAGATAACAGCTAGACTGGCCACGCGAACGAGACCGCCAAAAGATCAAAACTAGGCCAGGGGGAGGAACCACAAGATCAGTATTGTAGATCCTAAGGCACAAGGGTATACGATGATGTGAGAGGTTGAGGAGATGCTTGCTATCGCTCGCCTACTTCGGCATCATAATTAAAGCAACGGACTCTCCCCACAAAGCCATGCAGAACCACCACAATGCTTTGGGGAAAGCACTTGGGACAAAGCACTAGCCTGTTGTTGGGGGTGGGGGAACGGATTTCGACAGCTGTATTTTTGCTGTCGAATTCCGTTCCCCCTCATGTTATATGCAAAAGGAGGTTCTATTACTTATCAAACTGGCTGGTATTTTCTCCTACTGATAGCCTAGTGGACTGTGCGCATCCATTTGGTGCTGTTGTGCACAAAGACCTGAGTTCAGATATCATCAGCTTTTTTTCCCTATTTTGCTTCCTGGCAGCATATTTCATATCGTAATACATGGCAAAAAGGCTAAATATGAACATTTAAACTGATGCTGGTTCAACTCCATCCACACACAGGATAAATCAGTTTTTTTAAGTCAAGGTATCAACAAGCCTCATTATACCTGTGGTAGGGGGTGGGGGAACGGATTTCGACAGCTGTATTTTTGCCATCGAATTCTGTTCCCCCTCATTTTATATACAAATGAGGTTTTAACACTTATCAAACTGGCTGGAATTCAGTTCTACTGATAGCCTAGTGGACTGTGTGCATACATTTGGTGTTGTTGTGTACAAAAACGTGTGTTCAAATCTCATCAGCCTTTTTCCCTATTTTGCTTCCCAGCAGCATATTTCATATCGTAATACATGGCAAAAAGGAAAAAATCTGTCTGTCTGTCTGTCTGTCTATCTATCTATCTATCTATCTATCTATCTATCTATCTAACCCTAACCCTAACCCTAACTCTAACTCTAACTCTAACTCTAACCCTAACCCCTAACCCCTAACCCCTAACCTTATCTATCTATCTATCTATCTATCTATCTATCTATCTATCTATCTATCTATCTATCTATCTATCTATCTATCTATCTATCTATCTATCTATCTATCTATCTATCTATCTATCCCAACCCTAACCCTAACCCTATCCCTAACCCTTACTCTAACTAACCCTATCCCTAACCCCTAACCCTATCTATCTATCTATCTATCTATCTATCTATCTATCTATCTATCTATCTATCTATCTATCTATCTATCTGTCTATCTAACCCTAACCCCTACCCTTACCCTATCTATCCATCTATCTATCTATCTATCTATCTATCTATCTACAGTCGTGGCCAAAAGTTTTGAGAATTACATAAATATTAGTTTTCACAAAGTTTGCTGCTAAACTGCTTTTAGATCTTTGTTTCAGTTGTTTCTGTGATGTACTGAAATATAATTACAAGCACTTCATACGTTTCAAAGGCTTTAATCGACAATTACATGACATTTATGCAAAGAGTCAGTATTTGCAGTGTTGGCCGTTCTTTTTCAGGACCTCTGCAATTCGACTGGGCATGCTCTCAATCAACTTCTGGGCCAAATCCTGACTGATAGTAACCCATTCTTTCATAATCACTTCTTGGAGTTTGTCAGAATTAGTGGGTTTTTGTTTGTCCACCTGCCTCTTGAGGATTGACCACAAGTTCTCAATGGGATTAAGATCTGGGGAGTTTCCAGGCCATGGACCCAAAATTTCAACGTTCTGGTCCCCGAGCCACTTAGTTATCACTTTTGCCTTATGGCACGGTGCTCCATCGTGCTGGAAAATGCATTGTTCTTCACCAAACTGTTGTTGGATTGTTGGAAGAAGTTGCTGTTGGAGGGTGTTTTGGTACCATTCTTTATTCATGGCTGTGTTTTTGGGCAGAATTGTGAGTGAGCCCACTCCATATGAGAAGCAACCCCACACACGAATGGTCTCAGGATGCTTTATTGTTGGCATGACACAGGACTGATGGTAGCGCTCACCTTTTCTTCTCCTGACAAGCCTTTGTCCAGATGCCCCAAACAATCGGAAAGGGGCTTCATCAGAGAATATGATTTTGCCCCAGTCCTCAGCAGTCCATTCACGATACTTTCTGCAGAAGATCAATCTGTCCCTGATGTTTGTTTTGGAGAGAAGTGGCTTCTTTGCTGCCCTTCTTGACACCAGGCCATCTTCCAAAAGTCTTGGCCTCACTGTGCGTGCAGATGCGCTCACACCTGCCTGCTGCCATTCCTGAGCAAGCTCTGCACTGGTGGCACTCCGATCCCGCAGCTGAATCCTCTTTAGGAGACGATCCTGGCACTTGCTGGACTTTCTTGGACGCCCTGAAGACTTCTTTACAAGAATTGAACCTCTTTCCTTGAAGTTGCTGATGATCCTATAAATTGTTGATTTAGGTGCAATCTTAGTAGCCACAATATCCTTGCCTGTGAAGCCATTTTTATGCAACGCAATGATGGCTGCACGCGTTTCTTTGCAGGTCACCATGGTTAACAATGGAAGAACAATGATTTCAAGCATCACCCTCCTTTTAACATGTCAAGTCTGCCATTCTAACCCAATCAGCCTGACATAATGATCTCCAGCCTTGTGCTCGTCAACATTCTCACCTGAGTTAACAAGACGATTACTGAAATGATCTCAGCAGGCCCTTTAATGACAGCACTGAAATGCAGTGGAAAGGTTTTTTTGGGATTAAGTTCATTTTCATGGCAAAGAAGGACTATGCAATTCATCTGATCACTCTTCATAACATTCTGGAGTATATGCAAATTGCTATTATAAAAACTTAAGCAGCAACTTTTCCAATTTCCAATATTTATGTAATTCTCAAAACTTTTGGCCACGACTGTATCTATCTATCTAACTCTAACCCTAAACCATCATCAGATTTGTCTTTTAGCATTTACGCAATGTTTTTTTCCCTTTATACCAGACTCACTGGCTTTAACCTTGAAGCTACTGACAACTAGTGATGTTACGTCTGACACCGACGCTCAGAAGCTTGCTTCAAACTCGAACAGTCCTTACAATGAACCACTGCTTCAGAGCTTGTATCATTACTTCACTAGTCACGTGAAAATGATTTCTGAAGCAAACACACTGCTTCACTCCTGTAGTGAACCACCTGAGTGCTTTCACATTTCAATCCAGTGTTGACAGGTTTGAAACCTGGCGGCTGTATTTCTTATAAATGTGAAGCCAAACCATGGCACTGTGGGTTGTAGTAGTCGGTGTTTGGATTGGCATTTTTGTTTATTTATTTTTATTATTAATTAAAGAACATATGAACATTGTATCAAACACAGAAACTTAAAAAACCTCTGCTGCATTATACAAGTACAACCAGTTACACAAGCACATCCTTTTTAACATACAAAAATATCAGTCCCACCAGTTTACAAATTATAGAGTTCTGCTTCTCACAACTAAACAAGATAAAGCTTTCACACATGATACTGCCCTGCTAAAAAAAACTATAGAAACCATTACAGAAATTCTATTGGATATAATGCTTTTCATGGACATTTTATTGGTTGTAATGGGAATTGTAGAGGTCTTTGTGGGTCTCTACTGATATGTGCTGGGTTCTGTTGATGGGGGCATTAAATCCTAATGGATTATGTCCCAAATACACTACAAAAAAGAATTCTGTAGTGGTTTAAATGGTAAAAGCCAATGGTTCCTATTGGTATTTTTATAGAAACCATTAGATTTTCTGTGATGGTTTCCAACTTTTTTAAAGCTGGTCTGATCTTCTGTCCTTGTCTAAAGAAATAATTACACACACACACATCATGCTTAATGTTTTATTATCAAGGTGAACACATGAAATTCATCAGTATCTGTAAAATTCACCTACATAAATGAGTTTCACAGCACTAACACTGTTTCAGCTTTGATTGCCTTGGTAAACACGTAATAAACAGGGCGTTAATATATAAGCTTACTTGCATTTTATGGTTGTCAGCTTTGTTGTATTACATTTACTTCACCAGGAGATGGTGCTGCAATTTCTATCTGAATGAAGCTTCGAGTAATGAACCATTTTGGACACAATTGTATCAGAAAGCAATAATGCTTCGAAATGCTTCATTTGGCCATCACTACTGACAACTTACCTCTAATGAGAAAAGTAAGCTGTTGCATAACAAGACAAACATTCAAACAAACATCTCACTCAAAACCACCAACCTTCAGGAGCTCCATTACTCTTCACCTTCCATCACAGACTGAGAATGCTGGGAAAGTTCAGCTACTGGGCATTTATAGTCATGGGCAGAACCATTGACAGACATGTGAGCAAATGACCAGAAATTAAGTTCACCAAATAAACAAATCTCGTATTGATTTTTGGCTAATTTCTACAAAGAGTGCAGATGATGTTGAATTAGTGAAAATCGAACCTTCAGTATTAACAGACCACAAGGCTATAATGATTCAAATTAACAAAGATGCTGTAAGTTCAGCTGGTCCTAAAAAAAACTATTGAAAATTAAATAAAAACTTGTTAGAAAATGAATGGTTTGAAAATAAAGCCACTGAAATTATAGGAAAATTTTGGAAACGGGGATGTATCTTCAATAAATTTGGTCACAATTGGGAATTAATGAAATTTGAAATACGAAGCATAGCTATAAGTATAGGAAAAAAGAAAAAGTAATTGAAGAAATAATGGAATTATCCAGTAAACAAATATTAACAAATGAAGAACTTGAACAATTGGCATCCTTACAATTACAATTAGACACAATCTATATAGGTAAAGCAAAAGTGTCTTTATAAGTAGACAGAAGTGGATGGAACAAGGTGAGAAAAATACAAAATATTTTTTTAATTTAAAAAATCATAATAGGGAATTATCATCTATGTTTAAACTCATGATTAATAATAAAGAATGTGAAAACAATAAAGATATTGCTGGATATGTCACCCAGTTTTATGAAAATCTATATACTTCAGACCTGTATAATGATAGAGAAACATTTGAGTAACATTTCTGACACAACAAAGAAAATAGATGAAGATTATTTAAATTATTAAATTATTTTAAATTATTAAATTATTTTAAATTATTATTTAAATTATTTTGCGACAAAGATATTAGTCTAGAAGAGGTTAAAATTTGTATTGTAGGTTTGAAGGATAATGAGTCTCCAGGGAACGATGGGCTTACCAGTGAATTCTATAGAATGATCAGTGGTCAGTTATCTCCTTTTTAGCAGCTATGTTTAAAGAATCAATTGAACGTGGGGAATTACCTGCAACTCTCAAACAAGGTCTTATTACAATTATTCCTAAGCCTAATAAGGATAAACTTTACATTGACAACTGGAGACCAATTACCCTTCTGAATAATGATGCTAAACTTTTTGCTCTAGCTTTTGCAAAAAGATTAAAGAAATGTCTGGACGTGATCATTGAGGAGGAAAAGTCAGGGTTTATGACTGGGAGACATATCACTAATAATATTAGATTAATTTTGGACATGATTGATTACAATTGCTATATACCAACTGATTCTTTTCTGCTTTTCATAGACTTTTACAAAGCATTTGATACTGTGAGTCATGAGTTTATGTTCAAATGTATTCAACATTTTCGTTTTGGAGATTACTTCCAAAAATCTGTTAGAACTATTTACAATGGATGTAACAGTTCAGTCAAATTATTAATAGGTACAAGTGGTAGATTAATCGAGGTATACAGCAGGGTAGCCCTTTGTCTCCATTTTTCTTTTTATTAGTTACACAAGTTATGGCTCTACATATTTAAAAAGCAAAATTCGAAGGTATTAGAGTATTTGAAAGAGTATTCAAATTGTGTCAATTGGCTGATGATACCACTATTTTCCTTAAAAATGATTCAGAAATAATAAAAGCCATTAACTGCATTAAAGAGTTTTCCTCAATATCGGGTTAAAATGAATATAAATAAATCTGTGCTGTTTCCACTTAAAGAATGTAATTTAACAGAATTACATGGCATTCCTATTAAACATACATTCACATATTTAGGTGTTATTATACATAAAGATGAGGATGAACGCAGTGTGCTCAATTTCAAGCCAATAATTGACCAAACTAAAACAAGATTTAATATCTGGCTTCAAAGAGATTTATCCCTGAATGGTAGAGTCTTACTATCCAAAGCAGAAGGGATATTACGATCTGTTTATGTGTCTTTAGCTTTAGATATGCCATCTAATGTGTGCAAAGAATTAGACAAAATGTTATTTAATTTCTTATGGAGAAATAGACACCATTATTTGAGAAAATAAATTTTATGTAAACCAAAGAGCAAAGGTAGATTAGCTGTGCTTAGTTATGAAACTTTAAACAATACATTCAAGATTAATTGGTTGATCAAATTTATTGAAGAAAAGAATAGTATGTGGTATACGTTTCCAAAACGTGTTTGACATGGTGCGGCATAGATCTTCTTTTGAGATGTGATTTTAAAATTGAAAAACTGCCTGTAAAATTAGCTAAATTTCACAAACAAGCTCTATTAGCCTGGATGCTGGGGTTTAAACACAATTTTCCCCAAATAGGTACATTAGTTGGAATAATAGGTGCATTCAATATAAAAACAGATCTCCCTTCTATAATAGAAAATAATATTCTATTAGTCAGACAACTTTTTAGCTCAAATGGTAATTTGTTATCTTATAGTGAATTCTTGGATAAATTTGGGTTTCCAGTTACGCCAAAAGAGTATGCTGTTGTATTTGACGCCATACCTCAACAAGTTATACATTTTGTAAGAGCTTGTAGAAGTGATGCAATATTCATTAAAGACAGCATGTTTATAGGGGACATTGATATTTTGAAACACAGGTGTACAAATAAACATATTAGGAATATTATAATAGATGAAACAGCTACTCATAAAAGCATATTGTGAACCAGTGTAT
Source organism: Zacco platypus (assembly GCA_038088235.1). NCBI lineage: Eukaryota > Metazoa > Chordata > Actinopteri > Cypriniformes > Xenocyprididae > Zacco > Zacco platypus. The sequence continues at coordinate 21,184,804 of CM076086.1, read as the reverse complement.
TTAGAAATATAAACTGGAAAGAAGCTTGGTGTATTTGTGAAGCATACTGTTTAAATAATAAAGTTAAAGAGGTTAAATTTAATATTTTACATGGTATATATCCATCTAAAAGTGTGTTAGAGAGGTTTAATTTAGAGATTGATTATTCATGTGATTTTTTTTCTATGGAAAAAGAATCTATTGTCCATCTATTTTGTAATTGTATCTACACAAAGATTTTTTGGGTGGATGTTGAAAATTTCATTAGGAGGAAAACAAATATTATATTTAAATTAAATAATTTTGATATATGTATATATTATTCCAATGACAACAATAATAATTTTACTTTTATTGTACAACTGTTTATTATTTTGGGAAAATTTTACTTACACAAGAAAAAATGATCAGGATGCAAACCAAATTTTATTCATTTTCTTCAGGAGACAAAGGACTTTATAGTTTAGACTTTATAGTACTTTACAGATGAATCAATATTTGTCAAATACACACGTTTTCATGAAGACACAGAACCCTTTTTCATTGAATACTTTATGTGCTGCTTGATCGTGCTCCCGAATTTTGTGTTCAAAGCTGCTGAAACCGACGAATCCAGCTCAACACTGCTGGGTTCATTCCTATATGTGGAACATTTCACTCATCACACTTCTTTCCAGAGACTTTAGCAGGACATTACCAGTGTATGGTGTTCAATTTTGCAGTAAGACAGTATCTTTTAACTGATGTCAGATAACAAATCGTCAGTTATTTAGTATGGATCATGGTTCTTCACAGTTTAGTTTCAGGAAACAGCAGTGTATCTTTAAGATCGTCAATCTGACATCTAGAAGCATTGTTTCCCAGCCCTGTTCCTGGACACACAGCAACACTGGCACATCCATTATCCGACCCACCTCTGGTCTTGGAGTCTCTACTAACGGGTTGAGCTAGCAAGAGATAAACTCGCAATTTCGAGAAACAGTCAGAATTGCGAGTTTATATTGAAAATACTTCGACACTTTGTAATTCAGTATCACAGTCGGAACCATCAGTTGTTGTTCGCTCGTCATCGGGAGGAATAAGAGGTTGCGCTCTGAACATACATGGAAACGGATACGAGGTGAGAGTGAATTATGTTTGTGTTTGCTTTTATTTTTGTTTTTACTCCTGTCTTTTGAACCGTTTTAAAGTAATTGATGTATGCGTGCCAGTTTTTGTCTCTTTTAATCCACTGAATTACAGAAGACCATTTATCCGACCACGATTCTTTAGTTTGATATCGAGTCCACATCGAGACATTGATAAACATTAAAAAAAAAAAAAAAAACATGCGGTTTTACAGTCTATGGTCGTGATCAATGTAAGTTTCTGTTAATAAAGTGACGCGTTCGTTCATTTTTTGATTTCTGTCACATTTACTCGACGCTATTCTTTCTCAGACAGGGTTTGTCTGCGCGGAAGAAACTGATTGTGTTTCTGTTCTTCAGCTCATTTGCAGAATGTCATCGTTGATTTCACATGGATTTCAGAGCAGTAAACAGGACTTCAACTTTGGGCCGTGGACAGTCTCTGCTGTGAAGACTCACATCATGAAGTCTAAAGATATTGAGAGGTGAGTGCATGCATGTCTTGATGTTGAAGAAATGATATTTCATGTTATAATCTGAGCAATTGGGTCTGATTCTGTCACAGGTTGGCAGAGACGATGCATATGCCGGCTCTACCAGAGATGCTGTTTGGTGATAATGTGTTGCGCATTCAGCACACTGATGGTTTTGGGATTGAATTCAATGCGATCGATGCTCTCAAGCGTGTCAACAACATGCAAGACTCTGTGAAAGTGGCTTGTGCTCAAGAGTGGCAGGAAAGCAGGTAGAGCTTTGTGTTTTTCATTATAGTCTGGAAAGATGCTTTCATACATGAGGAATCTTTGCTGCATCTGTACAGGGCCGATTCGGAGCATTCGAAAGAAGTGGTGAAACGCTACGATTGGACGTACACAACCGATTACAGAGGGACTTTACTTGGAGAGCACATGCAGATCAAGGTATTCTGTGCTTTAACACTTAAATTAGCTGAATGCGGAGTGTCTCTTACTCAAAGAGCTTGTGAACAGGTGACGCCGACCACCGAACGGATCGACATGGAGAGGCTGAAAGCACGAGAACAAATCAAGTTTTTCGAGGACGTGCTGCTGTTCGAGGACGAGCTGCATGATCACGGCGTGTCTATGATCAATGTGAAAATTGTGAGTTTCATCGGCTTCTTATACAAATTTTCAGCATTAATGGTTGGATATGTAAGATGATGTCTGATGGTTTCAGAGAGTGATGCCCACCAGTTTCTTTCTTCTGCTGCGGTTCTTCTTGCGAGTGGACGGAGTCATGATCAGGATAAACGACACGCGTCTTTATCACGAGGCAAGTCGGCTTACCAAGAGAACAGAACATCAATTGTTGAATGCTTTGTTATTCAAATATGATTTTAGTGTTTCTTAAACTTCATTGTTCTGCAGGCTGGAAAAAACCACATGCTTCGAGAATTCAGCACACGTGAAAGTAAAATATCAGATCTCCAGGTGAGTGCTGCTTTACCTGCTTATTAAGGAAAGGGTTCACCCAAAAATGAACTTATCCTGATTACTTACTCGCCCCTGGCCATCCCAGACTTTCTATCCATAGCCAGAGAGAAATTAAGGTTTTGGAGGAAAACATTCCAGGATTTTTATGCATTTAATGCCAGTGAATGGGGATCAGCGTAGTCCATTGTTAATGGTCTAAAATCAATATTTAGGCAGGATCAAATTAATCCACACTAAGGTTTCAAACGTACCATTGCTACCATTACCAGTCAGTATTAAAAAACACTGAATGGACCCAGCATTTCTGCAGAACCTGGTGTATGCAGCACCAGCTGATAGACGCTGCTTTCAAACAGGAATTGGATCATTGTTATAAAATTAATTTTAAATCCACTTACCGATTTCTCTGTGCACATATTCAGATAGGTCAGGCTTTTTTCCATCTGCCAGGACCTTCCTTACTAATCTACATAGCAGGAAATGCTCAAGTCTGGCTACACTTTGTGAAGTTAGAAGCTGAAAAGCTAAGTAATATTTGTGATAAGCTAATATCCTGCTCGAGAGGTGTCACCACCAACGTGACAGCAAATTAACAGTTTTGCAATAAGGCTGCAGAATCATTAAAATATTGCAATCTCGATTCAAACACCCACACAATCTTATCCCTTAAAAACGGTGATTAAACCTTTGACAAGTACGATCATAGCCAACATTCAGATCTGCGTTGGCGCTGCTGCTTATCCAGAGCAGTTGTCATGTACAGGTATGAAACGGCTTTACAAACAGTCTTTTCAAACAGTATTATCATTTCTGGCTTCCAATAATTCAGATTATCACAGTAGTACTGGGATAAAAGTTTATAGTTTGTAAATAAACACTGATCGGTTGCATAAATATGCCAATAGGTGGCGACAAGTGAGTTTTCAAACGGGAGTTTTCACGACAGTGAAATTCAGTGAGCGTGTGCTTTAGTGATTATAAAGAGAGGCTCTTCTCTTGCTTTATTACCCATTCACAATCTGAGTACAAGTTCAGTTTTTTTTCATTAACATGTTATGATTGACAGTTATAACCAACAGACCAGACAAAATGGGACAATATTGTTAAAGTACTTAATTCAACAGATTTTGCTATGGGTACTAAAATTGGTACTGATACCGACTACTGAATTTTGGCACCGTGATAACCGTAATCTACATGAGCCCAGCCGTCTTCCCTGGAGAAACGACCAGACATTTCCAGGAAAAAATAAAAACTGATATACTTTTTAACTACATGGTCCAGTCAGTGTTTTCCTCCAAAACCTTAATTTCTGTTTGGCTTAGGAAAGAAAGTCATACACATCTTGGATGGCCTGGGGTGAGTAAATCATCAGGAAAAGTACATTTTTGGGGAAAATCAGTCCTGGAGGGCTACTGTCCACCTGAGTTTAGCTCCAACTTGCCTCAACCTGAAGTTCATAGTATGCCTAGTAAGACCTCGATCAGCTGGTTCAGGGGTGTTTAACTGGAGTTGCGCTGAACTCTGGAGCAGGACAATCCTGCTTTAAGCAACGAATTGAAGGCCTTGACGAGTATTAACACTGATTAAACTGCTGATTTGTGTGTGATTTCGAGAAGCTGTGCTTCATGTGCACTGACATGTTTGTATCTCTGTCCTTGACTTTGCAGCATGTTCCCCCAGCGATTTACACAGACCCCAATGAGATCGCACAGCATTTGCCACTGAAACTCACAGAGTGTGAGAAACTAGAGTTTCCAGCGACACAAGCAGAATCCTCACCATCTCCACAGTGACAGGAGGAAAATCAGAGCAAAGCGCTCGCTAAAGACTCGTTAATACGGAGCTGATGTAAAGTCTTATTGTGTAACTTTCAAGGTGTAGAATGTCTGCTTTGTAATGTAATGCTTGTTTGTTCTGGGTGTCATTGGAGAAGATTTTATTAAAATACTTTAAATGATTTCATTGGATTGAGAAATTATGTCCAGACATATAAGGATGAACTAACACTGAAAGGAAAAATTATGAACTCCTAATGCTGGTCCGAAACTTGCTGAAGATGGATTGATAACAATAATGACTGACTAATGCTGCCTTCACGTGTTATTGGAGATTTCCTACTTTCCGCTTCTAAAGTCATAAAGATTACGAGCTAATAGTGTTCAAATGCTTTGTTGTCTGAAAGAATAGGAATCATGGACAACAGGTTTATTCTTTGCCTTTTTCTTGGAGAAATCTTATTAATGCCAAACTGTATTGATGAAATTAAATTTCGAATAGAATGTAGCCTCCCGTTCACTGTCAACCATATAAACATTCTTGATAGATTGCTGCCAATTATGGAATTTCAGTCAAATACAGTATTTTTTCGTATCAAAATTATCTCAAGAGTTTCCCAGTAGTTAATATGACCTGAGAGGGTGTTCATTTATAATTCCGAGTCGGAGATTGAGAGCGAGTTTCCTAGTTTGAAGGCAAAATTAACCAGTATTTGACAATTCCATAATCGGCAGCAATCTAGATAGTGTGGAGAGTGTTTATATAGTTGTCAGTCAATGGGATGCTACATTATATTAAAAATTACATTTTTTTCAACGCATTTTGGCTTTAATATTTAAAAGTTAGACACTAAAAGTGGTGGTTTTGGCCACTCAGTGATTCACTCATCACTCACGAATCTTCAGACCAAGTCTGCAAAATTACATTATCTGCTTTACACCATTTGCAGTTGTAAAACAAACTTTTTGTTTTTGCAAAATGCTAAGAACTGCTACATTTGACATGTCATTCAAAACTAAACGCTCTGATGTTTCACTTGGAAAACTCTTCCATTCAAATGTTCATGTGTGAAAATGTTCACTAAATCAAAACTCATTGTTTTGAAAATGAAATAAATTATTTCTACACCACTGCATTTCAGTTTACTTTGTAAATATATGCTGAATATGCATACAAGTCACCTTTATTTCTAAAACACTTTATACAATACAGATTGTTCAGATTCTGCTGTAAAGCAGCTCTAAAAAACTAATAATGTCAAGTTTAATGTTCATTTATTTCAGTTCAATAGCTGTACAGTTCATCAAATGTGCAAGAACTGTGCATACATACTGTATATTTGTGCACATGTGCGTGTGACAAACTCCTGTACGCTGAACAAACACAAGTCACGAGACAGTAGTGTTTTATATTTTTCACATCCACATGTAGTTATTCTGGTTTATGGCTAATCATTTGGTGGTTTGTGTGTAGAGCTACTATGCAAAAACATAATTTTTAGAAGAATTAAAATAGTTTTGAATAAAATGTTTGCTTTTGCAAGAGATGTTTGATGTTTTACTTGTGTGTTTTGTGTAGTTTCGAGAAAAGGAGCCATAGTTTGAGACTGTGTACACAATTCCTGTTATTCACACAACAAAACACTTAAACGTGACGAGCTCGTAATCACGACTTCAGAAGTGAACCACATATTTTACTACGATTATGAGTTGGAGCCAAAAATCCAGGAACGGTTTTTAGACGTTTCCACCCGGTGCGTTTTATATGTGACACAGGAGTCTGTGCACGTGGGCCTGTGAACGATGCTGTCAGTAAGTATCATGTTTGTCTGTATTTCGACTGTTAAACGAACGAGTTATTTTTATGACATATTAACTATGACAACCCCGTCTGTCGGATAATAAATAAGCTTAAACATCTTAACTTTTATTTGCTAAGAAATTGTTTCGAGCAGAGTGCGAATATTAATATTGTCTTACTAGGTTTTGAAATTGAAAGCATACATTTTTAAAAAAGAAAAAAACTAAACATTTATTTTAAGCTTGTCACTATTATTGCATTAGCTATTTATTTGCACTTTCTTGTTTCATATATCAATTTTCCTCTTGAAATGGGCAGTTTTGCCTTGAGATTGTAGCAAAAATAAAATGTCAGGTCATAAAATGCAATTTGTATTTTAATTTGACGATAGCCTAAGTTTTAAAATAACAATAAAAAGCAAATCACTAACGTGTATTTTTATTTTTTGCACACATTAATTCTCCCTCACCCTTTCACGTGTTGGCACTTTTCCAAATTGATTAGTCCAGTTTAATTTAACCAGTTTATTTCGTGTCTGCAGCTCAAACGATTCTCGAGGAATGAATGGATAGAAGATGCATTCATCTTAACTAAACTGTTCAGCTTCACCTGTGCTGTGCGCTCATTATCAACAGTAATTCTCACTCTAGTTTCTCCACAGTGGCAAGAATAAAGTGACATTTATGCTGCCTTCACGTGCTGTTGGAATTATTGTAAATGTTTCCTACTCGGGAAATTCCATGTTGGAGTTGGGAGTGCCACAAACTTTAAGAAGGTGCAGGGGAGGATTGCTGCCGTGAATGCCAGTCTCTTAGTTTTTCCACAACAGCTACGTCGCCTCGTCTTGATGTTAAAGTAGTGCATATTTAAATTGTACAAATATGAACAATCATTTAAAGCAGATTGTATGAGCAATACAGCAAGCTATCTAGAGAGCGCAGTGAGGGTTATGAAGAGCGTATTTATGCTGCAGACATGCCAAAAAAAGGCAGAAGAGTGAAGAAGTGTGAGGAGGAGGAGGAGGATGTACCTGTCAAGCAGATGAAGATTGTCAATGGCTCCGCCACTCCCCTGTGCTTCGACTCGCCGCGTGATTTCTTCCAGAGTCTGATCAGTCCGGTCGGAGTGGACGAGTTCTTCCAGCTGTACTGGGAGCAGAAGCCTCTGGTCCTGCACCGGTCCAACGCGGATCTGGCCTCTTATTACCGCTCCCTGTTTCAGCTGTCGGACGTGAAGGAGCTCTGCGCTCGCGGCCTGCAATACGCCACGGACCTCAACGTCTGCCGTTGCATCGACGGCAAGAAAAAAGTGCTAAATAAAGCAGGAAAAGTCAAGTTCAGCCAGCTGAAGAAGGACTTTGAGGAGAAGAAAGCCACCATACAGTTGCACCAGCCGCAGAGGTTTAAGGTCAGAGCTACAGAAAGCAACACAAAAGACTGCGTTGTATAAACCTGCAGTGTTAGTCTGAGGTCTTGTGTGTTCGCAGGATGAGCTGTGGCGCATTCAGGAGCAGCTGGAGGGTTTCTTTGGGTCGCTGGTCGGTTCTAACGTCTACATCACACCTCGCGGCTCCCAGGGTCTCCCGCCGCACTACGACGACGTTGAGGTCTGTGATCTGGAAGCAAGTTCTGTTCTGTCTGCTGCTCTCATCTGTACTGTTGTGAAGTGTAGCATCTATTGTCATGTTTGACCTTCATATATTGTTTGCTCGTGTGCATTAAGAATAATTAACGCACGCTCATTCTGCTGGTTCCTGATGGTGCGATTTGTGTTTTTGTGCATTTATCTGTTCAGGTGCTGATCCTTCAGCTGGAGGGACAGAAACACTGGAGGCTCTACCAGCCCACCGTCCCTCTGGCCCGCGAGTACAGCCTGGAGCCCGAGGACCGCATCGGCCCTCCGACACACGACTTCATCCTGCAGGTTTGTAACATCACTGGGTTAATAGGGAAGCCTCGATCAGCAGGGACATTGAGACAGGTCAGCATCACAAAATCAAACTCGCGTGTTTGAATAAATGAATCTTCTGCTCGTGTGTCCGTGTTTCTTCTAGGCTGGTGACTTACTGTATTTTCCCAGAGGAACGATCCACCAGGTTGAATAAATGAATCTTCTGCTCGTGTGTCCGTGTTTCTTCTAGGCTGGTGACTTACTGTATTTTCCCAGAGGAACGATCCACCAGGCGGACACTCCTTCAGACGTGGATCGATCCACACACCTCACGCTCAGCACCTACCAAAACATGTGCGTCTCCACACATTCTGATGATGTGTGCTTCTGTTCACAGCTTTGAAAGAGCTCGATTATGTTCTCCTATTTATCTCTAACGTTAAGTTCACACACACATTACAAAAAAAACCATGAGAGCGTGATTATTTAACCCATTTGTTTCAGTATTTAAGGGTTTAACAGTAGTGTGTGAAAGGGCTTATTCCATGTGCAGATCGAGAGTTCGATCCCCAGCCGAGTTGCAGACCATCAGCGTGTTGTAAAGGTCTTCAGATAAAAGCATCTGCCAAATGTATAAATGTAAAAGCCCTCAGAGACTAATTGAGAAATGGACATAAATTATATTTTTTTGGTTGTGTGCAGCTGTCTTTAACCAAGAAATATGCATGTCAAATTGACCCACAAACATAATCGTGATAAATGTTGTATGTACATTAACTAGCTTCACGTGCGTATTCATGACTCTTGATGAGAAAAGTCACAAAATATCAAGGGGAAAAAAATAGGTGAACCAGTATTTCTGACCACTCAATCAACATGGTTCAAATACAAAACAATGTAAGCAGTGTGGTTCAGATAGGGAATGTGTGTGTGTTTCAGGTCGTGGGGCGACTTCATGTTGGACGTGGTTCCCGGCTGCGTGTTTGACTGCATGAGGCGTGAGCACGGGATGCGTAGCGGTCTGCCTCGTAACCTCCTCATGGTGAGCGCAGCCTCATTTTGCACAGTAGGGTTCATTGTGGCTTTAACAGTGTGTTTGTTCTCTCGCTCCGTGTGTGTCAGTCTCCCAGCATCGGTCCTGACGTTAATAAGCAGCTGTGTTCGTTTCTGCGGCGCTTGGCTGATGATTTAGAGCGGGAGAATCATGAATTGCGCTCCACTGCTATGAAGAGAGACTTCATCTCTAACCGACTGCCACCGTACCTGCTGAACAAGGACGACGTTGATCCCGGTGAGTCTCACAGGCTGCTTGTCAGCTTGTTTGTCGACGTATCGCTGATATCAGTGACGAATGGGTTTCTCTTCCAGTTGGAAAACTGCCGTCGCTAGAGGACACTGTATGTATCCGGTTCAAAGAGCATCTTCTTCTAACGGTGGAGCCCAATCAAGAGAACACCGTAAGAGTCACACACACACATCATATATATTCACACACACATATACAGCAAGTCCTTACTGTGTCTGTCTCTCTCCAATCAGGACGAGGCCACAGAGCTGGTTGTGTTTGTGTTACATTCTTTAAAGAACAAGAGGGAAACACACATGATGGGAGCATCTGATGATGATGATGATGATGAAGAGGTCATCTCACAGGTCTCTCAGCCCACGACATCTTGCAGACTAACGATGTTCATTTGTGTTATGTACGTTCTCACACCGAGGTTCTTGGGTTTCAGGGTCTGCGGTTCCCTCTGACACATCTGTCTGCGCTGAAGCAGCTGCTGCGCTCCGAACGCATCCCGGCTGCGCAGCTGCAGCTCACGCAGGATGAAGATAAACTGGGGCTGATGCTGGGACTCTGGAGCGAAGGACTGCTGCAAGTCTGCCAAACATCGTAATGAGCCGTTGCTTTATGTCATGTAAACAAATGACATATTATCAGCTGATACTTCTGCATGTGTTTGTGATGAAACTGCAGCTGTGTTCATCAGAAATGGTTATGCACAACTCAGAACAGGAAGAAAAATACTGAATAAAATGAGTCATTTCCTATGTCCAATGTGAAATATTGTTTAACAAACAGCAGATCAGACTGTTCAGCCAGACATCTTATTCAAACTAACACACATAATGAATTTTACATCATAGATTTATTGTTTTCTCAGATTCGTTCCGCTTTTAAAAATGCTGATTATGAACATCACTGTACACATTATATGTTTGCGGTTCAGCGGTTTCTCTGAAATCAGACTATACACATGTTACTGTTCCTGAAGGACTTCAGTGAAATGACTGAGTTTACTGTAGACCATCTGAACACTTTCACCCCACCGTGACGCTACAGCTTGAGCCGACAGAACAAGTGTTTGCAACTGTTCATCCTGGTGGATTAAAGGGAGAATCCAGCAGGACTTCACCTGAAGCGCTGAAGATTTCTGGTAGTGCAAATGTGCTTCACAAGATAAAAACAAACATACAGATCCGTATCCCCCTGGTTCCTCCACTTTCACAGTGGACTTTAAAACAGAACTAAACACTTTTTCAGGAAAATGACCCAGAATCAATTATTGGCTTGTGGGCGAGTAGCAAAAAAATCTTAATTATTGGCTTTGATCTCAGGCCAAACTGTCCAGGCTTCAGTCCCTGATATTACCTTTCCATGTTCTCAAAGTGTAATTTTGTCCATATCACAGCACCTCAACGTCCCAGGTTTGAGTGACGTTGTCGGCACAAAGCAGACTCAGAATCAGCTGGTCTCGGTCAGATTCACCTCCACCTGAGACAAATGCAAGATGCTCAGTTCAGAACAAACACACACTCCAGATTTCCTCTGGGACACTGATGAGACCGAGACTCTTACCTTTGAGGTCCAGCACCAGGCTGCGGTTTAAATGCGAGCAGATGCTTCCATCTTCGTTGAGACTCCACCGCTGGTTCACGCGCCCGTGTTCCTCCCATAATGCCACTCTGGCCCCCGCACAGGCCTTGGCACCGATCACAGACAGACAGCCGCGCCGCACCTGCACAAACGCAATCACATGTCACTGAATCACTGCTGACGAATGACCGTCCGCCGAGTCCCTGAAACACAACACTCTTGCTTCTGATGCCCAACATCACATGACAATCAAAGTCATTTTCTGAAAACTATGATGAAATCAAACAATGACATTTTATCTAGAACAAGACTTGGTATCTGTCGAATAGTGCTCGAAGTTGGCCGGTACCATCACTTTTTATGTTCTGGCACTCCTGAGATGTCACCGGTACTCTGACCTCCCTGTCCCAAGAACGTCCCTAACCCTAACCGATGGGGTTGAAACAAACTAGAACACAAACCAAGTGGAGCAAATCCATGCTGTATACTAAAACTAACTAGTTTTACCATCTATCTTACAAATAACCAAGGAGACTGTTTGTGAAGTTAAATTCATACTTTGGTTTAGAATGGCAATGTTTCACAGATAGAAGAATATTTTTATCTGAAAGTCTACAGATTCTCAACACATGGCGTCCATTAGGAGGGCCGTTTTCTCTTCCGTCTTTTCAGGACTGTTCAAGGTCAGAAAGAGACTGACCGTGTTCTTCAGAAGGCCGTCGGTGAAGATCCAGTGCTGTGTGTCCAGAGAGCGATCAGCCGGACGCAGGAAGACTTTCGCTGGAAAGGAGCAGTCTTTGCTCTCAGTGGTCAGAACTGAACCCAGAGCTCGATTCCGCACCTGAACGAACACTTTCGGCTGAGGAGAAAAGAACGACTTTAAACCAAGCCAGGAAACGACATGAAGACATTTACTTGTTCAAAGTGTTTGTGTTTCAGACAACGGATTCACTGCAAAACTACAAGTCACCGATTAAACTAAACAAACGCTAGAATCGTGCAGACTACAAATGACTTGCATAAGAACACACACACAAACTCATTAAAAATAATAGTTAGACAAAAATCCTAAACCATTATTTTCATTGATTCATACAATTGATATTAAAGTACTTTTAGTGCAGTGAATTGCTTGCCATCTTTCTAATGTCGACTACACATCCAAAACATGCTGAGAAGAGTTTCTGAAGCATTAGTAAATCAAAACAGTGTTCAATTTTACATTTGTCCTCTTGGTAGCATGAAAACAAACTGGGACTCAGTTATATACAGAAAGCAAGCAAAGAGGTGGAGCTGAAATGTGTGATATGATAATATTAGGTCATGAACATTTAATATTTCTCCACGATCTGCTTTCAAAGACAGATTTTTAGTATTCTGCTACAGTCAACTTTCTGTCAGCTGCAGTTCTGTGGCTGTTTTTGATTATTTCTATCGTAGTTATGGACATTGCAGTTCCTTGTCATCATGAAAGTTTATTATTTGCATGCATTTTAAGCTTAACTGAATTTACAGCTTTTCACAATTAGTTAATTGTGATTATTTTTGGATGATTGTGCAGACGTGTCAGAACTGACCTGTTTGAGAGGCTTCAGTGATCCGATCGTCTCCCAGCCGTTCTGATGACCCCAGACCGGATATTCTCCTGGCTGCAGAAACATCTGATGGCCCTTAAAATGAGTGTATTCATATGCGACCCACCTGCGAGACGACAGAAGCATGTTCGTCACTGTGATTCTGAGGATCATTTACACATGAAGTAGTGAACGAGCTCTTACAGGCCGCTGTTGACTCTCACAGACTGGCTGAAGAAGTGGCTCACGTTCTCCACATCTGAGAACAACATTTCTTCAAGGCCCTCAAAACCACTGAGAGAAAACAGGCTCACGGACGGATCTGTGAAACTCTGAACAGAGAAGAGAAACACTAACTCGCATACAAATGTCACGAGAAAGCGTATTTATTTCTTGTATCTACTGAAATATGCTCTCATCAACTCACGTATGGAATGGGCTTTAAAGACTTAATGGCTGTTGATATACAGCCACAGGAATTGAGATCAGGGTAAAGCCCCTCCCCCAGGATATAATGGTTACCAGAATATCCCTCCTCATCGAACAGCAACCAACTTCCTCGGATCACCCGGAAGGACACGAGGCCTGTTACGCCACAGCCAGGAACTTCGCTCTCAAACTCTCGGCTCTCGCCACCGTACTGCGTCTGGCTGTAGGCACGTAGCTGCGCTCCGAGAGAAACACATTAGCGGCACAGGCCACACTCCTCAGCTGTGTTCCGATTCAGAGGCTGCATCCTTCCCGGTCCGCGAAGGTCGAACTGAGCATTGTTAAATGGGGTGGTATAGCCTACAGAGGATTGCTCTTGTCGCCTAGCAACTGTGACAGCTGCCGTTGACGAGGCAGTAATGTTTGTACTGGACAATTTTGAAAGTTATATTCAACATTCTAAAAACAAAACAGGGTTCACCAACTGTCTAAATATGTTCACCTTGGTTCATTTATGTCAGGGCTGCTCCTGGAGAGTTCAGCTCCAACACCAATTCAACACACCTGAACCAGCTAATAAAGATCTTACAAAGCATACTGGAAACTTTAAGGCAGGTTTGTTGAGGCAAGTTGAGGCAGATATGGACACCCCTGACTTATGTACATAATACTTTTGAACTGCTTTAAAGTTTTATTTTTACATTTGTGTTGTTAGAAGTTCAAACCCAATGCTTACATTTAAAAGTGTAATCTGGCATTTTTTCTCTCAAAAAAATACTTTTGGCCTTTCAGGATGCAGCCTCTGAATTGGGACGCAGCTCTTATATGTTAGCAGCACATGAAATGCAAACATACCAAAAACTTTGGTTCCACGATCCGACAGACTTCCTGCGACGAAAATGAGATGCATCAATGAAAGTGTGTCATGTACCCATCCACACACACACACACACACACACAGCACTGCGTGACTCTAACACTCCTCCTCAGCATCAGTTCAAGCGCTGGTCTGTGTGCGACTCACCCTTTGAACGGGCCGCAGTGACTGAGCTGATCTCCGGCCGTCGGCCCACTGCAGAAGCCCTGGATACTGGCCTTTCTCCAGAACATACTGCTCTCCAGTGAAACACCTGCTGCTGTACGCCACCCACCTGAAACACCGGCGCCACACATCAAAGTCCTGCAGCTAGAGCCGTTCACACCACAGACGAGAACTATAACAATAACTACAAAGTTTTAATAATCATTCGACACTAAGAAAATAGCAGAGTCCACACCACAGCTATAATGATAACAACAGAGAAACAATATCATTGGAATCATGTTCGATTAATAAACGATAAAAACACTGACAGCCATCCTGTTTTAAAGAGCTCAGGCATTTAAAGCGGCAGATGACAAAACTGCAGCACGCTTAGAATAACAATATCGTCTAGTGGTGTGGACACGAATATAGTTATCGTTACAGTTATAGTTCTTGGTGTGAACAGGCCTTTACTCTCCGACTCTTATCGCGGTTATGAAATGCTTCCTCACGCTCCGCTCTTCACGCTGATGCTGTCGGCTTCCTGCAGATCTTGGACGTCCTGATGCACTTCGATTTCCTCGTCTGAGCTCTTCAGACACACTGATGGCTCCAGGAAATCCTGAGGGAAAGACCGACGCTGATGTTACAGTGTCATTAGTACACCAGGCATCAGAGCAGTTCTGCCGTACGGTAATGTTTTCAGTGATCTTTTCTCATTTTTAATTTGAAAATACTTAAACATGAAACATGATCTTAAGCAAAAATACTGAGTTGATCAAAAAACATGCTGGTCCTCGCTGGCATTTTCTTCTGCTAAACACTGGCACTCAAAACAGGCCACTGGCACTCACATGTACGGGACAGACCCGACAGAGAGTGTATGAAAGTGCAGCAGACGAGACGAGGAGATCAGGAATACTCACAGTCTGAATGTAGCGCAGCGATCGGATTGACAGCTCTATCCCGCCGAAGAGTCGCGTACAGTCGGCGTATTCACCCTCCTCCAGCACACACTGATGACCTCTGAACCCTTCACTGGAGAAGCCCACCCATCTAACACACACACACACACACACATTACAGAACATTCTTCAGTAGAAGTCCACCTGTTCACCAAACACACACTAGTAGTATTTTTGACCAGCACACTGTGATCATGTGACTGATGGAAACATCAACTGCTGTCTAAAGGGGGGAAACACACACTGGACGAGAAGCATTAACATTGGAACTCACACATTCTTCTGTTAAAATTGCCATGTCATTCACATTTTTTCCATTAAATTACATTATATTTCTCCCAAATCACTTTTAAGTACATAACTTCACAGGCTGGAATATTGTGTATTGTGCATTTTCAGCAAAACTTTGTGTGGCTTCAATAAAGTCTATGTTTCTTATATAAAGCTGTAATAATATAGACTGGCCTTGTTTCTGATTTTCCAGACACTAAACTTCACACTCATCAACGTCAAGTTCATTCTTAAAGTGAACTTTTAACCGTTTGTTGAATGCCACGTGTCTGGTGTATGATGAGAGCAAAAATGACCATGTCTGAACATGTATCATTCCTCACTCTCACACACTATCTTAGTGAAAACATCCCATAGGCGTAATGGTTTTTATACTGTACAACTTTATAACTGTACATTCCATTCTGTCCCCCTACACTACCCCTACCCCTAACCCTTCCCATCACAGAAAACATTCTGTATTTTTACATTTTTAAGAAAACATTGTTTAGTATGTTTTTAAAGCTATTTTAAATGACTTTTTATTTCATTTTAAGTCATAATACCAGTGTAATACCCATGTCATTATACAAATTTGTCTTAATAAATCATACACACACACACAAACACACACACGCAGACTCACTCACACACACACACACTCTCTCACACACTCTCACACACACTCTCACTCACACACACTCTCATACACACTCACTCACACTCACTCACACTCACACACACACACACTCTCACACACACACACACTCTCACTCTCACACACACTCTCACTCTCACACACACTCTCACTCTCACACTCACACACACTCACCCTCACACTCACTCTCACACTCACTCTCACACTCACTCTCACTCTCACACTCACTCTCACACTCACTCTCACACTCACTCTCACACTCACTCTCACACTCACACACTCTCACACTCTCACACTCACACTCACACTCACTCACACACTCACACACACTCTCACACACTCTCACACACTCTCAGATTCACTCTCACAGCTAGACATCACTACAGAGGTTCATCAATTTAACAGATGTTTCCATCTGAAATATTAACAGCATCACTTGTTTCATGAGAGACAAAGACGCACATTCCACCCGTGACCCGTAGAGATGAAACGGCCGCAGGTCCCTCAATGTCCCTCAGACGAGGCGTGTGATCCAGCAGCTCCCTGCAGTGACCCTGGAACTGCGGCTTCTCAAACAACATAATCTACACAGGAGACACAAAAATCACATCCAGTGATCTGAGAACAGCTCTGAACATCAGCATCCGTCTGTTTGTCCATCCGTCTAACCTTTGGGTCCAGTGGTCTCGTCACCCGCAGCCCACCCTGCATCAGATACACAGGAGAAAAACAGCAGATGTTAGCATGAAAAGCATCACTGTTTTGTGGTCATCGCTGTCTTCACTTCTAAACACTCACATCAGTTCAAATGACCTCCTTCAAGAAATCCTCTTTCTTTCTTTCTGTGTAAAATGATGTTCATGGAGCAGAATGTGAGCGACAAGTCTGAGGTCGGGAAGCCTACGTACCATTTTTAATGGCCGAAGACTCTTCACACAGGACACCAGGGAATCCTGGAGAACAGGCGTGGCCCTCCCATCAGTTTCCAGAACGGCAGATGTTCCGCTGAATCCAGGCTGATCAAAAACCAACCAGCTACACACATATTCAGGGAACAAGGACAAAACACATAACTGTGAGCGCAACATCTGGCTGTTTTTTAACTTGTTGTCTAAGCTTATCTTGGCGAAAAGAAATAAATGTCAAAAGCAATCCAAGCAGACATTTCCTTCAGTAGTAAGAGAAAGTGCTAATTCTATTTTTTTTGGCTAATTATTAATCCATAATTATTAATCCATAATCTTTGGACGTAGGGACCTGAGGGAACTGATCAAACGCTCCTGGTTTCGAACCTTGTGGCAATGCTAGAAACATTTCAAATGACCAGTTGGTGGTCAAGAGAATGACATATAGTCCTTATAAACCATTAGTTGACCAAAATTGTAATAGTTACAAGAAAAAATTAAATAAATCCACAGGAAGTCAGGCAGTCTCTGATGGACAGATCATTAACAGCTGGTCTATATGGTAAATACAGTTGAGCAAGACATCTAAACGCTCTATCATTCATTGATATCATTCAAATATGGCTTAACAAGTAAGGGGACCTGCGGTGTATGTATACCATTTCTGTCAATAGATCCTCCTAAAATTTACATATTGTACATTTAAAGGCTCATTATTATAATTTATATGGTTTATTAATAAACGTGTGATTAGTCGACTAATCACTTAAAATGAACAACTAGTCGACCAGAAAATTTTTTAGTCAAGGGCAGCCCTCGTTTTTTAATTAATTTATTTCATTTTATTTATTTTTTGGTTTTTACCTAGATCAACTGAGATCTTTAAAACTCAAATGCACTGGTGTCTGATGTGATGTCAGGCGTTTCCTACCATCCCGCCTTGACGCAGAGGTCAGAGAGGAACACGGGGTCGTGCCGCTCCGTCAGGTCTGACTCAGTATAAAGACAGACAGTCTCTCCTGTCAGAGACGTGCCAGGATATAGATGGATCTCTGGAACACTGTCATCCTGCACACAGCAATAAGATTAGATGTTTCATTGTGCTCCATCAAAGTTCATGAACACAGTACAAACACAGTTCCTGGTAAATGTATGTTAGTTCTGACTCAACAGACCCAACAGTATAAGTTAATAAAAGTCCAAGTGCATGAAAAAAAAACTGATTTATTATTTATATTTTTGCCTCCTTCCATCATTTGGATGTATTGCAGAATAATGCTGTGTTAGAATATAAAGGCCAATTGTTTTAAAAAAACAAGTACACAACCAACAATAAACTGAACGCCTCATTAAATATTCACATGCTTTGTATGGTCACAAAAAATGTATGTGCTGCATGTTTTCAGTTTGGAGTAAAAATCAAAATGTCAAACACTGGTGAAAAACATGATAATTGCAGTGAAGAATATATTGTCTTTAACCGTTTTAATACCCAGTATCACAGTTTTCCAAGTCCAAATGTCCAGCTACGCCCATAGATATAACCCAAAGAATTTGACATGCCCAGAACTGGTTAACTCCAAAATTAACAAAACAGGACATTTTCAGGATGCATGCCAAATTTTCACAAGTAATGCCAACTGAGAGCAAACAATTTGATAGAGACAGATGAAATTCAGCATGCAGCTTCTACTTTTGTGCCACTGCTATGGCTGTTCACAATGAAATTTAGCATATACATACAGGGTGACTATATTCGTAGAATCTGCCACCAGGTTGTGCTATAAGCAGTTCATTTATATTCTTTTAAGTCTGTTGGTGGGAATAACTTGCATTGACGCCACAAGAATGTTGCAGAACACACCAGCGTTTCTTGTGCCGTTTTTCAGTGATGGCGCCACTCATAAGCTACATGCAAAACAAATATACAGCGTAACGTAAATAAAATAATAAAACTTAATTGAATGGAAACAACTGGGAAGCTTCCCGATACCTTCAGCAGTGTCCTGATGGAGCCCACAGACTGCAGCACAGCACTGAGATCAGTTCTGCTGGGTTCTCTGGTCTCCTCCAGGTTCTGATAGGGTTTTCCGCTGGTCTTCACAGTCTGACCCTCCTCCAGAAGAACACATGAGCCGCGGTACCACGAATCCACAAAGAGCAGCCAACTAAATACACACACAATGTGAATCCATCATCATCTTAACAAGCAATACACAACAATTTTCTTGTATGTGTAAGCAGCAACACACACTCTCTCACACACAATTTCAAGGTTTCTGTGGAGACCAATAGAGAGTCTCACATTCTTTGTCTGAAGTAACTGAACAGAGAACTGAACAGGAAGTGAACACAAAGCATTTAGAAACAAGCAGGAACTGGATAAAATATTCTGAATGGTATCAATCCACAATCTAACTTGTGATGCGGCCTGGAATCATAATCACACCGTGTTTGTTCGTTGGCCAGAGGAGAACAGAGCCTGGTTTCTCCCAAGGTTTTTCTCCATTTCTGTCAGAGATGGAGTTTGGGTTCCTTGCCACTGTCACCTCTGGCTTGCTTAGCTGAATACACTTAATATTCAACAATATTACTGATTTGACTACTGGATGATAACTGACGAAGACATCACCATTATCTACAGAGATGCTTTATAGATAAACTCACTCCATAATTGATCAAATTGAACTGAACTTACTTCAGCTGAATGACTTTACTAATATCTTTTTAGAGCTGCTTTACAGCACAATTTAACTCTGTTTGCATCCCTGAATTTTCCTGTTATTTTCCTGTTTATTACTGTGAAGCTGCTTTGAAACAATCTGTGTTATTTAAATACAGTTAAAAACACACTAACAAGACAGAAACACATACACTGAAGAAATATTTAATGTAAAATGTTTGCAATACACTCCATAAACCTTAAAGAACGTCTCAGCATGAGTGTGACGCCATTGTTTTATTCATAAACTCTCTGGATCAAATCAGCCTTCTGTCCACTGCACCAGCACATTTTCACTGAAAAAGTTTATGAAAAACAAAGTTAAAAACACCCCCATGTGATTTTCCACACACATTTGAGTGCTGCTGAATAATGCAGATGTGTCTGTGGACATGCATTAGCAAGAAGACATTGCATAAGCTCTCAGAGCTCTGCTTTAAAACAAGCCAGAAAAAATGGAGGCACAATCACTTCATCCATTAGATATGAGCAGCAGTGCTCTTACACACACACACACACACACACACACTCTTTCTGAGAGCCACTGCACAGCACCGCACATTTTGGATGTCTCTCTCATCTAACACACCTGATTCAACTCATCAGCTCATTAGTAGAGACTGCAAGACCTGAGGGAGGTGTGTTAGATAAGGGCAACATAAAAAATTTGCAGTGCTGGGGGTCCTCCATGGATTATCTGATTAAAGTAAATATGATCACCATCCTCTCAGCGCATGAAGCGTGGCACTGTGAGCAAACAAATCCCTCCCAGCATCCTCCACATCATCGCAGATTTCTCTTCTCTCACCGCTGAGCGACTGTCCCTCATAGATGAGCATCTGTGTTTGCAAGAAAACATCAGCAACGAGGACCAAAAGACTCTTGTGCACACATGAGTTTGTACAGCTGATGTGAGCATCACCATTATAATCCTGACAATGAGATACAGGCAGAATCTGAACAAGTGACAGACTTTTACATTTTAGAGTTTGTGCAATACTTTTACTGGTCCAAAGCCCTATTGGGCAATGCAAAGTCTCAGGCACTCAGACTGAACAAAAAAAAAAAACATAAGCAAAAGATGCATTATGAAGGACAATCATACAGATGAACTTACTGGTGTCGGTCTAGGATTGACCTTTCCAAACCCTCCATTCTCCTCCTGTGAAAACAAAAGAAATAAAAGCAACTTTTTAACATGTATAAAAGCATATCACATATTAGACTAAAATCAGACTCTGCTTACCATGACCATTGCTTTGCGTCCAATACGACAGACAATCTGTTTAGTGTCTTCAGGTTCTTCATCACCTGATGGCATTAGTCTGGATTTCAAGTACTGATAGAAAGGAGTATTGGCATTCTTTCCAATATTTCCCAATGTGCCATCACAGTCCTGCTCCTCCTGTATTCTATCCGGAGCTTCATTAGCAGTCTGATCAATATTTGAGCTGTGCTCATGCTCAGCATTTGGCTCAGGTTTGGTCCCAGTGAGCTGGCGGTTCAGTAGAATACTAGAGTCCTCATCATCTTCCTCACTTTCGTCTCCATGGGAGTAGTGGTAACTCAGCGGTGAGGCAATGGACCTCGAAGAATCCTCAACTGAACTTGAGATCACACTGGACTGCAGCTTCTCGCTGACAGACTGTAGGAGGGAGAGGATGGACGACGCCGGCTGCTCAACGCTCCTCTGCTCCTCTTCTGTCGCTGGAGGAAACTGCAGCATCTCCTGCCCCAAGGCTTCCTCACGGGCAAACTCCTCCTCGTAAATGGGGGACAGGGAGAAGGGGTACGCTTTGGCTCGACGTGTGCTAGGACTGTGCATAGGCCCTGTGTCGTTCACGAACACCATGTCACTCTCTTCCTCCTCGCTGATGATGGCAAAGCCTCCATCTACCTGGTGGAGGTCAAGATCGTGAAACCGGGAATGATGGGGAGCGAAAGCCGCAGTTCTGCTGGAACTGTCCATGGGGTCGAGGTGAAATCTCTGGCCTGAAACAGACAGGGCTGACATTCCAGCATCTGCTAGAGTCACACTGAGCTCTGGCTTCAAATGCTCCTCGAGTGCGGCCGGGCTCAGGGTTTGGTCATCGGTGATATCGCAGCGGAACGCTCGGACTGAGGTCCAATGAGAAGGATGGTGCCGCCCTCCAGAGCACTGGACTTCAGTCACGGACGGCTGGACACTCAAATCTGTTCCAGCAATAGAGTCACAAGAGATCTGATCTTGCTCACTACTGACTGAAAAAGGGACTTCAGACTCCTCAGATTCATGGCTTCGTTTAGCTGGTGGCTGCTGTGTGATTTCTGACATCATATCCAAATCAGCTGTGTCAGAATCGAGACTGTGGCTATAGGGGTTACAGGGAGTTACACTGAGAGTTTGGCTTTGTTGAAGACTCTCCTGATGTACTGAGGAAGCAGTGCCCGGAATGATGATGGAGGCGTCACAGGAAGCTTTCAGGTGAGGTCTACAGTTATTGCTCATTGCATTGTTTTTGGCTGTATCCTGAGGTCTCCTTTCCCCTTTATCTTTACACAGGGAGACGTCACTCGTGTGTTGCTGTTGCAAGAGAGACTCCTCTGACAACGCAGGTAGGAAGAGCTTGATGTCTGTTTCATGAACAACATCCCTATCCCTATGGAGATTTATGGACAATGGATCAATGGCAGCATCTCTACCGCTGCTCTTACGGGAACCAGTTACATCTAAATTTTTTTCTTCAATGAAATATTCAAGAATGGTCTGATTCTCATTTTGAAAGCCGATTGGAGCGCTGGTAGTGGTGAGATCAGAGTTCAGACCCACAAAGCACCTGATGTCAGTGTCGGAGCCAGCGATGGACTCGTACCCTGAGGAGGGTGGCGACCTGCTGCAGTCCATATGTCTGCAACTTCCAGCTAGCGCTTCCTCTAGAACGACAGACAGTGTCTGGTCCGACAGCATCACACGAAACTGATGCTCTGCGTCAGTGCCTCTGTCTCTACGACCATCTAACCCTTCAAACAGCACTGCCTCTGAGCCTTCTTTGAGTTCACAGGTTAACAGGACGTCATGCTCCGTCTCAGATACTTCCATCTTCTGCAGGGCAGTAAGAGCATTTGTCAGAATGCTGTCCACCATCTGTTTAGACTCCAATCGTAGGACCTCTTCATCTATTCCAGAATCAACCTCAGCCGGTTTCAGCCTGCACTCCTCCGGATGCTGGTGCATCTGAGATTCCAGGTCTAGATCATTTGTTCGGTTTACAATTACTGATGGCTTTAGTTGCTCTGAGCTATGTTCTGGAATGGGGAGTGTGTCGTGATGGTCTGTGTTAGAGTCCGATGGTGCGTTTGATAGTGTCAGATCATTGGTGTCCCCTGATACTGTCTCTAACGCAGCACTCTGGGCAAGATGCTCTTGTCTGCTGCTAACCGAGTCATTCAATAGACTTGGTTCTGCTGCTTGAGGAGTTCTATTGACCTCTTCACAGGTAAGCAACCGGTCAGAGTCTGCAACATGAGGGAGTTGGTGGGCTGGAGTTAGTTCATATTTAACAGTGGGAACCTCATCTAATAAGTCACTCCAGGTCAACGCTTCCTCCAGTTGTTGTGTCTGTGAAGGAGATGCTTGATTTACTGCAGAGAGATATTCCTGACAATCAGAGTTCATTGTTTTTACAGAGGAAGAGGAGATCTCATTTTCCTCATGCCTGAAGGATTGTGTAGCCTCTTCCCCCTCAGAGATGGGTGAATGAAGCTCGATGTGATGCTTCTTTGGTTTCCTGACTTCTCTTAATCCACGGTATGTGCCATAAGTCACCACAGGAGGACAAGATAGATCATAACGTCTCTTCTCCTCCGACTGCTCTTTGGCGTTGATGCTTATGACATCACTTCTATCTTCCTCGGTCTGTTCCTGAGATCTGTTGAATGAAAACAGAAGACAAAGAGACACTAGTAAAACTATCCCCGCACAATTCAACACACAAATGAATGGATACATAAACAGGACAGACAACCAAACATTCGAGATCTATTGAAGCACACACTCATGACGTTTGTTGTGCTCTCTGTGTCATATCGCTCTTATGTAAAAGCAGAAAGTAAAGCAACACTCTCATTAAATATTCATAACCAGCATCTATAACAAAAGCACCTACTGCCTGTAGGCACAGCACAGAAACCATCACATTGATCTCATGTGACAAAACATACAGAAGGCACTGCTGATGTACAGAGTCAGAGCAACGGCAGACATGCAACTCAGAAGACACTGATGTACATGACTGAAGGTCAAGGTCATTTGATTTATAAAGGACATTTCAAAATAACAAATGTTGTATCAAAGTGCTGTACAATACAAATAAATACAAAAATACAAAAGTTCAAAAAATTAAAAGAAAAGATTCAACGCTCACCCATTACAAAACAATTAATCATTATAAAATATTAGGGATATGACAATCTGGTACTCAGTATGTCGGTATCGGTCCGATACAGACCTTTTTTGCAGGGTCAGGTATTGATCAGTACGGGAACGATCCAAGTTCGATACTGTGTGTTACCCATGATTGTTACAGACAAGCTCAAAAAAGCCACCACAGAAGGGTTAGTCCCTCTGCGGCAGCCGTCAGTCATTCTTCATCTTCAAACAGCGTATAACATTCAGTTACGACAGTAAGCACGGTAAAACTCACAACAAAATGTTACAATGTTCCCATTATTATGCAAAATTTAGCTGGAGTTTATTGGTCATTCTGAATGGTATGGTACTCGCTTGGATAACAGGACTGGAGCAATGAATAAAAACCATTCACACAGCGACTGGAATTTTAAACGGATGAAAAAGGCTGTTAGTAAACTGTTAGACGGATGCATTAGTTCAGTGTTGTGCGCATACAAAATTCAGTACCTTCTCTTGTTCTCTGTTATAAACCTGTTATAAATCACTGTTGATGGACACACATTACAGTCTACCCTCGAAACATTCGCATGACAGGAAAGAAACATTTTGGAGTGTAACATAATGGAATGAGTGAAATGAGTGAAAAATGAAAGTGGACAATACTGAACATTTCATCAGGCATCTCTAGCTCATTCTACATGCTATGTTAATCATGTGAGAGAGAGAGTCACTCAGCAGAATATTTCGAATATTTCGAAGCAGGCTCTAACTAGACACTTGGATCTCAAGCCAATTGTGATATAAATAGGATTCAAAATAAGAAGTGTCACCTTAAATAAAGACAATGAAAGAAGTGAGGTTTTTCTATTTTTGGACTCACAAACATGGACTGAGAGTGAGTAAATCTGTTTTATCAGCTAACCCTTCCTGTCAAACATGGATTCACAGTGGAAGAGCTTACAGATTCTGTTCTGGGATACACAGAAAGAAACCATTTCCACCAATATTTTCATCATCAGCACACCATCAGCAAAGAGACAGATGTGAGGCTCCTCAGAGGTCTTTTGTTACTCCATCCTCCATTAGCCAACAGCAGTAACCCTCTCACTCACTCGCGCACACTCACTCGCACTCTAAGTCTCTCACAGTCTCGCACACCAACCCTCTCACTCGCACACACTCACTCTCACGCACTCTCGCACACACACACACTCAGTCTCTCACACACTCAGTCTCTCACACACTCAAACACACTCACACACACCAACCCTCTCACTCGCACACACTCACTCTCACACACTCTCACACACACACACACACACTAACCCTCTCACTCGCGCACACACACTAACCCTCTCACTCGCACACACTCACTCACTCACACTCACACACTCTCACACTCACTCAGTCTCTCACACACACTAACCCTCTCACTAGCACACACTCACTTGCGCACTCACTCACTCTCACTCACTCTCGCGCACACACACTCACTCACACACACTCACTCACACACACTCACTCACACACACACTCACTCACACACACACACTCACTCACACACACACACTCACTCACACACACTCACTCACACTCACTCACACTCACTCACACTCACACACACTCACACACACTCACACACACTCACTCACACTCACTCACACACACACTCACTCACACTCACTCACACTCACACACACTCACTCACACTCACTCACACTCACTCACTCACACTCACTCACACTCACACACACTCACACACACTCACTCACACTCACTCACACTCACTCACACACACACACTCACACACACTCACACACACTCACTCACACTCACACACACTCACTCACACTCACTCACACTCACTCACACTCACTCACTCACACTCACACACACACTCACTCACACACACACACACTCACACACACACACACTCACACACACTCACTCACAC
Organism: Zacco platypus; assembly: GCA_038088235.1. Taxonomy (NCBI): domain Eukaryota; kingdom Metazoa; phylum Chordata; class Actinopteri; order Cypriniformes; family Xenocyprididae; genus Zacco; species Zacco platypus. Next base: position 21,159,006 of record CM076086.1, on the reverse strand, counting down.
TCACTCACACACACTCACACACACTCACACACACACACACTCACACACACTCACACACACTCACTCACACTCACTCACACTCACTCACACTCACTCACACTCACACTCACTCACACTCACTCACTCACACACACTCACTCACACACACACACACACACTCACTCACACGGACTCACTTGCACTCACATACACTCACACACACTATTACAAACAAAGCTTCACAGAGTTTCACACTTCAGAATGTTAAACTGAACATTAAAACTGACACACCACTAACTGAACCTCTGAACCGTAAACAGGTTTATAGAGAGGAACACATTAATGGAATAAGTAAATGCAGATGCTGTAAAAGGGCTCAGAAAGTGACATCTGACTGCATGAATTCCGCTGGTTTTGTGTTGTTTTGTGCCTTGCGGATCTCTGCGGTGTCTTTCTGCTGATTAACTGTCTATCCGCCTGTCAGGCTTGTTGGAACTAGTGCCTCAACAGATCCCTCTGCATGTAGGACTGTAAAGATTCTGGTTGCCATGATTCAATAAAAAAGCCATTTCATTATAGAAATGAACACTTTCCTAATACTCTGAAATAAATTGCAAATACAATACATTTTCCTCTTATCTGTTGCTAAAACTCACACATCAACATGCCACTTTACCACCTCATGACTATGACATTTTCTTTGCACTCCAGTCAATGAACTTCAAGAAGATGATTATTCACACACAAACACACAAAAAAAACACAAATTCACCCATCTTCAAGTCAAGTATATTCATCGGTATAGCACTTTTTACAATACATGTTTCCAAAGATTCTTTAAAGAAAGTCATACTGCCAATAATGCCATAGTGGTTTAACATAGAGCGAGCTTTAGTGCCGGATATATAACAATGATACGAGTGATCCTCTGGATTTAGATCTGGCTAGGTTAGGTCTCTCTGCTTATCCCTAGGTTTATCGTAGTCTGCCAGGTCCAGGCTGTATCCAGATCAGATGAAGGACCTGCGCCTATACACAACCACAACGCAGCCCTGAAGCCTAGACTATCCTCTGCGAAGGCCTGCTTCCCTTTCCATAAACATAATCACAACGATTCCAGTTCACATGGCTCCGCAGACACAAATAATTTTTTTTTGCATTATGCGGACCAGACAAGTAATTTGGCAATGACACTTTGTAAAAAAGACATATACACATTCAAACAGGCATACCTATAAACTAAACACATAATAGAATGGCAAGAATGCATTAAAAACCTTCTGTTTTCGGTTTAAAGGTGTAATTTAAGCGGCGCCTAAGTTAATAATTAACGATTTTCACAACAGAATCCAATCAAAAGCTTACTACAGCTTGATAATAATATTTTCCTAGAGCTGCTGTAAAGCCAAAACTATCTGTCCATTAGTTTTCCTGTTTTCACTGTGAAGCTGCTTTGAAACAACCTGTATTGTGAAAAGTGCTGTATAAATGAAAATGACTTGACATATAAATATTAGTCAATTTGGTTATAGGGTTAGTAATACATTAATGAAGATATGATTCAGTATACCCAAAAATAACTCATTTATTGAAAATGTTGCCAAAGTATAACCAAATAAACACACTCACAATCCTTTGTAAACCAACTGTATGAATTCACTGAGAAACACAGGAAAGTGTCACTCACACTGGTGAGAAACAACTGCATCCGTTTACAGCTCAATAAATGCAGATATCATCAGAGTTCAGACTGTTTATCTGGCAATAGATCACAGCAACAGCTTCTGTGTGTGACATCATCATGACTGACAACAGATAAAACACCGTATCTGCAGCTACACGGGAGAAACTGCCACACGAGTTACGGGATGATGAACATCACCCTCATGTGATTCTTTTGGCAGCATGTCCTAAATGAAAAAGCACTGTGGATGTTCAGGGAAGGTTTGATGACATCATCAGCAGGCGTCAGACCTCAGGGGGCTGCAGTCACATGATGTGAAGTATGAGAGAAACCAGTATGTCCTCGACATACACACACACACACACATACATTCTCTTTATCCATGTAAATCATAGACCTCTATCACTTTTACATGAACAAAACTTTGAAATAAAAATTGTAATTTATTTATTAATTGCTTTTCTATCCGAGTAGGTTTTATCAGATTGATCTCACTTCTGGAGGCAAACTATAGCTAAACACAAACACACATACAAAACACACACACCGTCCAGCTGTGCAAGACATCTGAAGAAACTTCACAACGTTGTTGTTGTTCAGGAGTGTGTTTATGTCAGACTAAGCATCAATGCAGCCCATGCCCCCCACCCACACACACACACACACACACACACACACACACGACTTACTGTGTGTGTGAGAGCTCTGAATGACACACAGACGGCTCCACCGGTTCCCTTCCTCCGCTCCTCTGTGTGTTTGCGCTCGTGTCCGTCTCTCTCTGTGCTGTAATCAGGCCGCTGCTGTCTGTGTCAGTCTGTCTCTCTCTCTGCAATCGGGCCGGTTCTGCCCGGCTGAATTGGAACAGGCTTCCCAGGCGTCTGAGGAATCCGTCTGCAGGAGGTGCTGTGGAGGCGCTTTGAGAAGTCGAGCCCCCGTCCTCCATCTGTGACGCGCTGCGTCTGTCCGGAACGTCAGACGGCTGCGACTCCTGCGAGAGAACAGAGAGCGTGAGCGCCTTCAGTAGCACCAGCAGCGCCCGTCTCTCTCTCTCTCTCTCTCTCTCTCTCTCTCTCTCTCATGCTCACGTCCCTCCCCCACTACATCCCACCCTAACCCTTAACCCCTTCAGTGCTGATGTGCACCGTCTGACTCTCAACACTGGGTTTGACAGTGTTACAAAACGTAAGGATCCCAACGAAAGAAAGAGAGAAATGTTACTTTGTTCTTAATTCTGTCATTTACAGCCTAAAGCAGCAGTTTCAGTCTTGAACACTATTGAGTTTCATAAACAGCCTCTCTGTTAAATCGATTACTTCCCTGCTATATAGTGGACACACACACACAAAAAAAAAACACCATTGGAGAGTAGTATGTCGGAACACATAGTATTCAGAAAACAGTAGGTGAAAAGTACCCGGAGGAACTACAATTTACAGTGAGTTTCTTCCTATCCCATGAGGCCATGGGAGAGAATTTATGAATGTCAGTGAAGCGACGTAACTGATGCTGGTAGATCACGACAATGACAACATGGTGGATGTAGCCATTTTTGTGGCTACTTTAAGAAAAAATTGGATGACTAGTGATGCAGATTGGCAAAATCACTGGGCTAAACATCCGTTCAAACCAAGAATACGATAACCATATTTCACAACAAAGGCTAAAAGTTGCTTCTAATATGGAAGTTTAGAACCTGACTGGAATTAGCCCCAGATGTACTAATTGATTATATTATACATAATACATTATATATGTTATAGACTATACTCGATAAGGTTCTATACAAACATACACACACATATATATACCTATACAGTGGCAGTTCTACACGGAGGCCTAGGGAGGCCCGTGCCTCTGTAGACATGTCCCTGTGCCGCCCAAAAAAAATTAAAAAAAGAATTATGACTTTATTATGATTTTACACGCGAGCGCCAAAAGCGGAACTAACGTGACGGAACGTTCTACACGGGTAAATTAGAGCGGCGCCGGCCGCATAAGTGACACGTATCTCGTTAGTAACTGGTTGTTCCTGCACAATGTTGTGATGTTAACCAAGTAACTTCATCTGTCTTGGCTGTTGCATTGCGATAACATACATTTGAGTAAAGTAATCAACAGGTTATTATTGCCCGTGTTAAGTAGGGAGGGATGTTTAGGCAACGAAATGTAATGCACGTTTTTTTTCTTCCAATAGTTATCATGAAACGAGGAAGGTACATAGCGTCCTTTTTTGTTAACAAAAAAGTGAGAGAAACGAATCAAGGTATTGAGAGAGTTGAGGAGCAGAAAGAGGGAGAGCCAGAGGAGTCAGTGGAGGCTGGAGAGAAGGCAGGTGATAAAAGTGAGGACTCTGACACAGAGAGGGACATTCCAGACGGTGAGGAGGATGAGGAAGAGGATGAGGAGAACGAAGAAGAGGGTGAGGAGGAAGAAAACATACAGGGACAGAGAGAGGAACAGCCAGAGGGACAGAAAGGGGATCCATGTGGATCAAGTACTGCACCATCAGGTTTGTGATGAAGAAGGTTATTACTATTTGCAAAGCAGTTCAATTATAATTTCATTGTAGGCCTACTGTATGTCCTTAAAATGGTGCTTTCTCCTGTAAATAACTTTGTCAATATGGATCTAATGTTTATTTTTTTAAAGTAAATACTAGGCCTACATTTTGAAATACATGCAGTACATGCAGATATGCACTACCAATCAAAAGTTTGGAAACTGTACTATTTTGGTTGTTTTTGAAAGAAGTCTCTTCTGCTCACCAAGGCTGCATTTATGTTATTAAAAATACAAAAAAAGCTCTAAAATTGTGAGATATTATTAAAATGTAAAATAACTGTTTTCTATGTGAATATATAGTAAAGTGTAATTTATATCCTGTGATCAAAGCTGAATTTATCATCATTACTCCAGTTTCAGTGTCACATGATCCTTCACAAATCATTGATAATAATCATCAACATTAATGAACCTTTTTTGCACCTGCACTCACTCTTGTACAAATGTTGTACAATGTTGTAATAAATGTTTATATGATTGTAAAGTAAAGTAGTTTATAATCTTTAAATATAATTTGTTACCATTTTTAATGTGCCCCTCTGATTAAACAATGGCCCCCCTTGGCCCCCCTAGTAAAAATGGTCTAGAACCGCCACTGTACCTATATACACCGATCAGGCATAACATTGACACTGACAGGTGAAGACGTTAATGCTGGTTCTGATAGAAAGGTGTCAGAACACACAGTGTATCAGTTTGTTGCGTATGGAGCTGCAGAGACGAGACTGAAAGAGCCAACAGTGGGACGTGAGCATCAGAACTGGACCACGGAGCAAATAAGAACGTGGCCTGATAAATCACGTTTTCTTTCACATCACATGGATGGCCAGGAGCGAGTGCGTGGCTTACCTGGGGAACATATGACACCAGGATGTGCTATAAGAAGAAGGCAAGGCGGCGGAGCCAGTAGGCTTGTTCCACAAAGATTGGCTGCCGCCTGACAAAAGCAATGCATTCTGGTTAGAAAATCTATCCAACTTTGATCAGCGCTGCAACTGCCTTATGATCACGTCCCATCAAAGTACAGCGAGAGCGAATCGAGACTAGCCGCCCAGGTCAGCTGCTGCAGTTGCTCAAAATCGGCTGCGACACACTTTATTCTCATTGGTCAGATTCTGTGATGACAAGGACGACATGTGTTACGTGTTTTTTTGTAGACAAGTTCCTGTATTTAACCATTCTTGATATTGAATGTCTAATATTCAAAACATGGGAATTTCAATTACATGCACTTCTTTTGTTACAGTCAGCGCAAAAATCACGTGGTCTGCCATGAATGACATTGGTTCAGCACACTACGGAAAGCACAAAGTGTCCGGCCAGACGCCCGTCTCTGTACTCCTCCCCCGCCTGCAACCAGCAGATCTCGCCAGCCAGTGGAAGGCTAGTGTAGATCTTCTTGAACAAGCCTCATGTGATGCTTTGGGCAATGTTCTGCTGGGAAACCTTGGGTGCTGCCATCCATGTGAATGTTACTTTGACATGTACCAAACGGTATTCCCTCATGGCTGTGGCTCTTTCAGCAGCATAATGTGTCCTGACAGAAATTTACTATTTTAATCATGTTTTTACTACTTTTCTGGACCTTGAATGTGGTAATTATGTTGCTTCCTATGGGAGATAAAAAACCTCTTGGACTTCATCAAAAATATCTTCATTTGTGTTCTGAAGATGAAGATGGTCTTGTGGGTGTAGAATGGCATGAGGGAGAGGAATTAATGACAGAAATCTGATTTTTGGGTGAACAAACACTTTAAATCTCAAACCATCTGCTTTCTGTCAAAGATCCCCGGAAGCTGATCAGAGTTAAACACGTCCTGACAGCTCCGTTCTCAGAAGTTTGGCTCACTGACAAACACAAACTCAGAAGAAGAACCGCGTGGACTTCTGCTGCCGCTGACCCAATTTAACAGAAAAGTACATGAGAAAGAACAAAAAAAAACACCTGTCTGGATGTTTTTGGGGCAGCCAATAAAACATGAAGGACACAGTGATTGATTATAATTGCAAAAAAATGATGTGATGTGCTTTCATTTGGCATTTGTAGATGAGAATATTAGAATGCTAATGATTAACACTGAAATATGTGTGACTGTGAGCGTGCATACTCACACACACACACACACACACACACACACTCACACTCAGTGAGTGTCAGTCTCACCTGTGCTGATGATGCTGACACGTTCAGGTGCTGTTCAGGTGTTTGAACTGCGGATCCATCAGCCTCTCTGATCTCACTGAGGGAAATAAATAGAGGAATATCAAAGCAATGATAATAAACTCTCTCCTACAGCCACAAATCCCGATGCATGCCTTCAGCTTCAACTGTTCATGGATATCAGATTCTCTCCAGAGGCGAGAGACAGACATGAAGCAGGAGAACACTGACACACCCTGTAATTGTCATGCTATTAAATGACTCTTTTATTCTAAATATTTCCAGCCCGTTTTGACAGCAGAAAAAAACACCGAATAAAATCATCTGCACTAAAGTCACTTGAAACGCAGAAGAACAGACAGCGTGTGATTGTTTCATTGGCACAGACTGGCACAGAGAAGACGAAAACATGAGACACACATTCACGAGTACAAACAGGCTTCGACTTCACTCGTTTAAGAGCTAAAAATAGAAGGAAGGAAGAAAATGAGCTGCTGAGACAAACCTTTCATTCCCCTCGGTGTCCACAGATTTACTTCTGGAAAAGAATCTGGAAAAGTTTTTGGCGAAATCCTCGTGCCAGGACATCTGCCTCTTGACATCAGACATCATGTGGACACAAACTAAACATCTAAGAACACTTGAGAGTCAAATAAACCGAGCGATCTGATTCTTGTCTCCATTTCACCGTGTTGTAACAGATCAGACCCGGAGAGAGTTTGAGGAAGTTTGTTTGGGAGGAGTCAAAGTCAATGATCAACTCATGGCAGAATAGAATTTCTGATCTAACAAACGATATGTACAGCTACAGTAATAGCAAAACAGCGTCCCGTGTAAATAAACCAACTGCACTGAATTGGCGAATAAACTGATGAACAGTTTAGATCAAAGTTATGATGACAAAGAGCGATGAAGCGGTTTAACTGTGTCAATACTGAAGGCGTGTGACGTTTTTAGCGTAGAGATAAATACACCTTAAAAATCAACAACATACAGTCATTTCCCTGGTTCTGTTAAATTAACAACTCATGGATAGAAATATACCAGCCTTGACTTTATCATGAATCCAGTTTTACTGTTCAACTTTTGCTGCTACTGAAGTCAGACTGAATGTGGAAGATCGCGGGACATTACAACCTCTGATCGACTGAGGCTGATCGATGAATATACTGATAGATGATCGATTCATGAGGTGTTTGTACCTTTGGGTTGTTTATCATTTCTGCTCCAGTGGCGCCATCACGTGTTCAGTGAGGGAAACGCGTTTGTGTTTCTGAAGAGAGACAGAGACACTTTAGTCAATTCCATTCAATTCAATTCAAATAAATAATAATAATAAAATTGGGATAATCTGTCATAATTTACTCCCCGTTATGTCTTCAAACACAAAAGAAGAACCAAACAGTTTTGTTAACCGCCGACTTTCATTGTATGGATAAAATAAAAACCACTGAGACATTTCTCAAATTATCTTCTTTTTTTTTTAAAGAAAGTCAAACATGTTTAGGATGAAATGTAAATAATGGGATAATAATAATTTAGGACGAGTAAATAATGACAGAACGATCTTTCCATTTTCTCTTCTGTTAGCATCAGTGAAATTCAGAAAACAGCTTAGCTTCATGATTCATAATGAAATGAAAGACCTCTGAATGAATATTTTATGTTCACAAGATATTTAAATAAATGCAAATGAAAAGCAAACTAAAACAACAGAAACGGTGAGGCTCAGATTCCACACTGAACACACACAGATCCAATGAGAATAATAGCTGTAATTTATTTCTCTGAAATAAAACATACGCGCTGCTCTTTCATGGAAAAGCTCATGTTGGCTCAGAATCAGACTGAAGATAATTGGAGCCACATTTATTAAAAGAGCTGAAAATGAGGCTGACAGTTCTAGCAGAGGAAACAGATCCCATGTAATTTAATTATCTGTTTATTTTCACCAAAATACATTTCATTGAGAGGTGTTTTTAATTTTCTCACAGAGACCAGCAGCCCCGGTGTGTTTATAAGGAAGGGGGATGCCAAATAAAGCTGTGTTTTGCAGTCATTTTGACTGAATGTTTTAATGGAAAGCTTCAGGGAAATGGCGCAGTGTTTTCCTAGTTCAGAAAATGTGCACTAAAAGCAGCAAAACGATAAGTTTGAAACAGATGAAAAAAAGCTCTCTTGTTTTTCAATATCGCTGTTAAAGCATGTCCCGTCAGGAAACAGAGGCGCGTCCTGATGCGTTTGGACACAGAGAAGACTGACTGCGGAACGGTGAGCATTTATAAGGAAAGCTGGATGAACATTTCAGCTTTGGCATCTGTTGTACAACATGCAAAGCCGGAAGCCATATGTCTGCCATCAGTAAGAAAAAAACACAGTCCAGGGGCCACCAAACCGAGCAAGAGTTATTAGTCCCCCGGGGACACCAGATAAAAGACTGTGTGATATTATAAATGCAGAGCTACATTTTCCAGAGCAAACCTTCCATCCTTCAGCACAGCGATGCTTCGGTCTGCGTTTCATCAGAGTTCTCATACACCATTCCACTGACAATGAAAGATTGGTTTTTGCTTGTATGATCGGCACTTAATGAAAACAGTCTGTAATTCCAGATTTGGCACTGTTATGAATACGCTTTATGAAAACAGAGCGTCTGGAGCCGGTGGAAACGCGTCTGGCTTTGGAGGGTTAAGTCCAGCTAATTGTGGAGCTTTACAGGGTCAAACTCCATTAGGCCTGTAGAATAAATGTTTCCCACATGCTTATAGAGACTGAATATTCAAGAGTCAGATTCACAGGAGCTCAAGGGTTTTTATGGAAATTATATCGTTTATGGGTTTATTTGGTTGTTGTGGAACACGTTTGTCCAAGAGAAAAGAGGGTTTTATTTGAGTACTGACCTGAACTCTGAATCCAAACACACACACTCACACACATGTTGTGTTTTCATGTTTTATGGGGTCATTCTATAGGCGTAATGGTTTTTATACTGTACAAACTGTACATTCTGTGCCTCTACACTACCTCTACCCCTAAACCTACCCATCACAGAAAATGTTCTGCTATTTTAGATTTTCAAAAAAGATAATTCTGTATGATTTACATCTTAGTCATGTGGCAGACGCTCTTATCCAAAGCGACTTACAAGGGGAGCAATTAGGTGTTAGGTGCCTTGCTCAAGGGGACTTTAGTCATGGTATTGAAGGTGGAGAGAGTGCTGTTCATTCACAATCCCCACCTTCAATTCCTGCCAGCATGGGAATCAAACCAGCAACCTTCAGGTTACAAGCCCAACTCCCTCACCATTAGGCCACGACTACCCATTTATTAGCTTGTTTCCTCATGGGCACCAACAAAAGGTCCCCACAATGTCAAGATTTACTGGTTTTACTTACATTGGGACATTTGGTCCCCACAATGTAAGGAATACCCATCCACTCTCACACACACTCTCACACATACACACACACACACACACACACACACACACACACTCTCACACACACTCTCACACATGCACACACTCTCTCACACACACACACACACTGATTCAAGCAGCCTGCAGGCGATCTTCACATGTATCACAGGTGCAGTGAATGACGGCCCTCTACAGTGTCGATTTTCTCTTAATAAATGACTCGACTAATGACAGTGAACAGAGGAAAACTCTCTCCAGAGAGACTGTTAACCACTTCATCTAACAGCACAGCATGAGCCGTTTAAACATTTTAGTCTGTTTATGGATGATTGTGTGTCTAATAGGTCAATGATTAAGTGATTTACAGCAGCAGTTTTTCAGGCTGCCAAAACCATTACAAACCTCTACAAGATCTACAGCAGTCAGATCTCACTGTAAACACTCTAAAATACATATCAGTCATGATTTCTATTAATATTTCTCACATGAACTGATATCAATTGTTATTTTTGACTGTGAAACACTAGAGGGCAGAATTGTGCAAAAAAAGTTGAGCAAAGTGAATCTAAACATTTGACTTTACTGCCTTATAAATGTATACGAATCTTAACTGAAACATAACTGCACATATAGCAGCACCATATAAAATCTGTTCATTTCATGCGAATAAATATTAGAATATAATATTTTGAACTTTCAGCATGAATTCTTTTAAATGATGCCTGTATCTTGTGAGTGAATGACAAATATTGAACAAAATATTTACAGCTGAATTGTTGCTTTTATTGTTTTTCACATCTAATAGAGACAGAAAATGTGCTGATGTAATTTTAATGAGTTTCCAGTGTCAGTTTTAGACATGAACAGACTGCAAATTATTCAGATCGTTATTTCTTCAATACTTCTTCAATACACTGTTCTTGTTCTCTTGAGCCAAATCATTTTACATTTAGTTTCAAAACAATCAGAGATACTTTTTTACAAACGTGACTGTAAATACATTCATGATCATCTTTGCCAAAACAGTAAAATCATTTCAGATTTCTTTTAAAATTTAATTTATTCTCAATCTTCTTCTCTTTGACTACAGGGATCCCGAATCCCGATCGTATGATCTTACACACACACACACACACTCACACACACACACACACACACTCGTTCAATTCACAACACACATGACAACGTGACACTGATAAATGCCAAATGCAGAAGAAAATTTATAGCATGAATGAATGTCTTTCAGAACTTCTCACAGACATGTATCTCTTTTTAGGTAAAAGATAAAATAAAAATATATTGCATATAGATGAAATCAGCAAAAAAAGAACATGTTCAGTTTGAAGCTCTGTACACAAATATATTAAACAGGTCTGAATAAAGCCTGAGCTCTGGACTGTAGAAGAAGAGGGTCTGCGGAGGACGAGAGGAAATGAAAGCAGATTTCCATCTGGTTTTATGATCATAGATGTCAAAGTCAGGAGGTTTTTTGTGTGTTTTCAGGGTAATGAAGCTCAAGTCCGTATTTTATCACTTCATTTGGGTCTAAACGTGCAACAACACCTGTCCACAGACTTCTTTTTAAGTAGGCTAATATATGGAAAATATATGTAGTTTGAGGCGAGTGTTGTAGGATATGTGGATCACTATAAAATCATGTATGGCAGATTTGTTTTCACTCAATAAAACATCAGTAATTGTTTTATTTTACATGTCCAACAACACACATTATGTAAAGTTGGGTGTCCGATTCAATACACACAATCTTTAGAGAATGCCAATTTTCCCCTAATTTAGGTATTAAATACACTCCTCTCCACATCTCGTGTTTTCCTGAAGCTGCGAGACTCCAGTCATGGACAGATCCTTCAGCTCAGGCTCCTGTTGCTCCTCTTTAATTGGTTACCGTGTTAAATATGTTACATGTCACTTTTGATAAAGGCAGTTTATTAGAAATGCATAAAGAGAGAATGTTGTGTGGTATTTAGTGCAACATGCGAACAAGCTTATATGTAAACCCATCTGAGTGCTTGACCTAAAGAACACCTTCCTTTGCTTTTGTCACTGATTCCCAGTCTTCTGCGTGTGAAGTGTGGAGTTGAACCCTGACCCTGCCGGACATCAGACTGTGATCGCTCCAGTGAAGAGAGTCTGGAGAGGTTAGTAAGAGTCGCTCCACCTCACTCTCTCTCTCCTGAACCCAATCCTCACAGCCAACGTCTTGCTACCGGTTTCAACACATCGATCTGAATGAGGACAGCGAGTTTTTATAGTGTGTGTGGATTCCTACATTGAGACAGGTTGGTTTTGGAAAGCCTGCATGAGAGCAAAGCATTTTCCATCCAGAGCTGCCGAAGTTCATCCATCAGCTGTGACAGGCGAGAGAAAGCGATAGCCCTATATCACAGCCAACCCTCCAACACAAATAAATGTGCTGATTGTGCTCGCGCCCAACATACACTCGAGCCCAACACACACTCGTGTCCAACACACACTCGCGCCCAACAGACACTCGTGTCCAACACACACTCGCGCCCAACAGACACTCGTGTCCAACACACACTCGCGCCCAACAGACACTCGTGTCCAACACACACTCGCGCCCAACACACACTCGCGCTGAGTCCGCGGGAAATATTCTGCGCGCTGTCAAATAAGAATAAAATGCGCAAACTGCTCCAAATCGTTCCAGCCCGAAATCACACGAGCAAACCCATTAATTGAGACATAATATCTGAACAAACTGGTAAAAACGAATATTTACATCAATGTCTGATTTAGTGTAATCTGCTCATAACTCACTGCGGGATTATTTCAAATATCCGTCATATGTCTCATCACACAAACACACAAAGATTTATTATGAGCCTATTCTGAGCTCCAAACTACTTTCTACACAAGTTATTTTGTTTCAGTTTTACAAGATCCCAATGATCCCCAGAATGGGTATGGTTCGGCCGAGTATAATGAAGATAAACTTAAATATATTATCAATACATATATATCAATCCAATACAATATATATCAATATATATATATATATATATATATATAAGCGGTCAATATATATATATATATATATATATATATATATATATATATATATATATATATATCAATATGTGGAATTATTTGAAAATATTTAGGTTCACGGTTTTCGCGTGGCATCGCTGCACATTGACCGCTTATCATTCAGAAACTCGGTTCTCCACGGGATGTTTCGGGTCCAAACGAGCCGATACCGCCAGACACGGAAACTGATTATTACATTCTTAAATGTCAATAGGTTGAAATATTAACACAGACAGCTAATAATTCAATAATAAATGTTGCTTTTTTTTCTTTAGACATCATTCTCACACAAGACTATGACGTAAGAGTCATTCCGTCTCCATGAACCGCCCTCTCTCTGTCTCTCTCTCTCTCTGTCTCTCTCTCTCTCTCTCTCTCTGTGTCTCTCTCTCTGTCTCTCTCTCTCTGTCTCTCTCTCTCTCCCTCTCTCTCTCTCTCTCTCTCTCTCTCTCTCTCTCTCGTAGGCGATCAAAGAGCCGGAACAATCGAAAGGCTGAGCGGTATCTGAGGAGTGTGGAGAGGAATATTCAGCCGTCGAGAGGAATTTAAACAGAAGAAGAAAATAAAACATTTTAAAATGGTAATAAACACGAACTCGTGAAATGGAGGACTGGAGTAGCCAACATCGACACATTGATCAGACGTTCGTAAACTCATCTTTACTATTTTTATATGCTATTTTGTATGCTCAATGTCATGGATTTATTAGAAGTTATTATTATTCCATCACTGTAATCTGTCATTTTTAAATCTTTCAAATCAAAACGTCAAAGCGCGTGACGGTGAGCGTGATTCCCGAAGAAATGGAGTTCAGCTGCCTTTCTAAAGTATATGAGAAGTTATCCGAGTCAAACTCTGGCTGATGTATTGAGGGACTCTTCTGGAAAGAGTTTCGTCAGTGTTAGAGGTGATTTCCATTCGCTCCATCGTTTCATTTAATGATTTAATTCACAAAGAGCAGGACTATCAGGACGCTTCAGCCCAAAGGCCCTTGAGCCTGTCTTTCACTGCAACACAAACTGAAAAGACGCAGGAAAAAACATTAATGAACCGTGAAACATGTTGTAGAGAGTGACCATTATTATAGTGGCTCGTTCTGTGAAAGCACGTCCATCTTCTCCATGTGTCAGAAATGAAGGAAAAGTCCAAGAATGCTGCGAAGACACGAAGAGAAAAAGAAAATGGAGAATTTTATGAACTGGCCAAACTGTTGCCGCTGCCCTCGGCCATCACATCTCAGCTGGACAAAGCGTCAATCATCAGACTGACCACGAGCTACCTGAAGATGAGAGCCGTGTTTCCAGACGGTGAGTTACAGCTCGATTTGAGACGGATTTCCAGCGCTGCATGATGGGATTACCTCTGATCTGATGTTCATATCATCTCGCAATGCCTTTTCATTTCGTTGTCTTGTTTTTATTTGTGATGTTTCACTAAATTAATTGAAACGTGAACATTTTCAATGGCGGACTATTTCAATTTCGTTAAATTAATCTTAAAGCATTTGAAAATAATAATAATAATAGTAATAATAAATGGTTGTTTATTAACTCGTTAAGTCAGCTAGTCTAGCCACTCCAAATCTGAAAGTCTAAAAATAAAATGATTAAAAAAATAGCCAAATATTGACGATAATATGCCCAATAATAATAATAGTCTAAAATATTTAAGAGTTTGTTTTGATCAGATGTTATCTGCGTGATGAAATGAATCATCAGATTAAGGTTAGCAACCCTTTAAAATTTGTTTCTAAAACAAAATTATTGTCTGTTATGTTGGCTTAGGGTTATTATTTTGTTTGTTTGTAATTAGTCTACATTTTTATCTGCTCATAAAATCAAATAAACCCTCAATCCGTCGCTGTCAAAGACATCCAGTCCAGATCTTCTGCTGAGGATCAAAAGTTAAATTTATAATGAATCATAACAGATATCAAACTGTGTACGGGATAAATATTTCACAAATGGAAGAAAATTAGACTCTAAAGAGACTATCAATCTTTGAAATCTTTCTTCTGTAAATTACACAAAATGAACATTTTGTTCCCGTTAATTATTATTTTTTTAATTTCCGTTTTCGGCTACATGGCAGTAATTTCAAATGAGTAATATTAAATTATACTATAGTATAATGTGTTGTTGTAATTCTGTAACTGACCTTTTAACTTAAAATTGTTTCATTTAAACTTATAATAATACATTTATTACAATAAAGTTATAATATAATTATAATAAACACATTACGGCTTCAGGGAAATAATATTTTATGTTACATAAATCCACAAAAAAATTTTTTTTGATTGTCCACGTGAAGTTGACAAGTAAATTTGTTTAATCAGTGATAAAAAAGATCGATAACCTCCCGTTAAACTACAGTTTAAATTAGTTTACAATTCTAAGACAGTCCACTTTTGCTAATTCTTTTGTAACACTTTTGTCTAATTGTGCTAAATGAATTCTTCACATCCCGAACGATATATCAATATTATAAAACAGCAGCTTCTCGGAAGATCGACGCCGTTATTGGTTGATCGTGCGCGGATGAACGTTTGTCCTGAAGGTCCTTCGGTCAGTATTTGAATGTGTTTTGTGTTTGTTGTGTGAGGTCTCGGAGAGGCCTGGGGTCAGTCGTCACGGGTCAGTCCTCTGGACCTCATGGCCAAAGATCTGGGATCTCACCTGCTGCAGGTGCGAGGCTTTTCAAACAACGTTATGTTTAATGCTAATTTCTTTAAACGCGTCTGATGATTCTGATGGTTATTTTATGATATCATGTGTTTTTCAGACGTTGGACGGGTTTGTGTTTGTCGTCGCGTCGGACGGTAAAATCATGTACATCTCAGAAACAGCTTCAGTACATCTGGGTTTGTCACAGGTGAGAGTTTAACATGAAATCAGGGTCAGACCGGGGCCGCAGTCATATCAGAAACACACATAACTGAGACCATATGAACTCTCGGAAGAATGTCATTCTAACCCTATCTGGGGAATGTGAAGTGAATCCATTCAGAGACTGTTTGTTCAATAACGTTATTTCTTATATTGTGCCTCTATTGAGAAATTCAGACAATGAGAAAGTCTGAAGAAAAACACTGAGGTTGAGCTTGTTTAAGATTTTACTTTTGGGCACGTAAAGACCTTTCTGTGGATCAACCAAACACACACACACACATTCAAAAGTCATAAAACACTAAAAAAGTTTTGAAAGGAAATAAATGTAGAATTTAATCAAAGTACAATTTTAAACAGTAATATTGTAAATTATAATTCATGTGAAATAACATTTCTGTTTTTAATATTGAGCTGTTATGGCTAGGGTTAAAAATTAAGATTAGGATTAGGGAAGGAATTTCTATCTGCGATGGCAATGTTTGAAGCAGTCATTACAGAAGCCTTAAAGAGGTGAAGTTCATCCAAAAATGAAAACTCACTCACACTCAAGTTCTTCCAAACCAGTATGAGTTTCTTTCCTCTGCTGAACACACAAGAAGATATTTTGCAGAATGTGGGGAACCAAACACTGGTGGCCATTGACTTCCACTGTATGGACATTAACAAAACACGTTTCTCAACATTTTTGTAGTGATATAAGGGCAAGTAAATGATGGCTTTATGGGTGAATTGTGCCTTTGAGAAATCCTTCTAGTATCAATAGAGCTGAATTGGTGGCACAGATTCATAAAGTCTAGAAAAAGCTCTTTACACACATTCAAAAAATGGCCAAACAAACACGGTTCTCTAGAAACTCATCCGTGTGTTTGTATGTTGAGAGACACGAGCTTCTGTCCTGACAGAATAAAGCTGGATCTAAACAACACGAGTGTGTCTGAGAAACAGAGCTTCAGCGAAGAGAAGAACACAGAAAGCCCTTCAGTGGACCCTGGAGTGAACCGACGGTTCGTGTCTGTGGAGGAACATGGAGAACATAAGAACACTTTATTTTCTGCAACAGCTCTTACTTCCCGCGACTTTTCAAAAGAAGAAAACAGACAAAAATGTTTCAGTCTGATCTTCAACAAAAGAAACTACACCACAGCATGTTAACTGACCAATGCAGTCTCACATCGAGGCAAAAACAAATGATAAAAAAGAAAACACAATTCATAGAATTGGAGGTGTCGAACATTTTAATTAAGTTGAGGAGCATTAAAGAGGAACTGTGGCAAGTTGTTGGCAATGGCCTTGATGGATTATGTGGAAATCCAGATCTCACGGGTGACTTCAAGAGAAAACGCTGTTTTTATTGCCTAGTCAAAACAGCAGCGGCCGCGCGAGACGAGCCCCAGTCGCACGGGACGACGCAAATGAAGCTGTTAATGTGGGAACACCTGTGTATACTGACTACTGAGCATTCAAATGGGCTGGTTACTGGAGGACGACGAAAAGAATGTGAACGAGAACGACTTACAGACTGAGACTTCATTGGCAAACCGCTGAAACGCAACCGGCGTCGACAGGGAATCCATTATGTTCGGACTCGGACCTCGACAGGACGTGATTGTGTGTTGGTGTGCAGCAGATCTGAAACACACAAACGCAGTGTGTTGAGTAAAGTGCACATTCCTGCGCGCTCCTGCGCCTCAGCGCGCCGCCGCACTACAAAGATCAGATTAGCGTGTCCGCCGCAGCTGCAGAGAAAGTAATTTGTCGCTGAAGTGCTGTGAAGTGACCTTCCCTGTGTGTGATGTGCCCTGCTAATTTACACACAAAAATGGATCAAAGTCCTGCACAGAATCCGCTTTTGTTTTCACATGCAAATCGTGTTTTTATACATGAACTTTTTGCAGCGGGAATCAGACTGTCTCTTTGAGAATGACGCAGATCAATTTCAGACAAACAGGAGCTTAGCTTCACACACACACACACACACACACACTTAAACGGGTGAATACACACCCTGTTCACAATAGGCATTTTTGTGAGTTGATGTAATCTTCTTAAATGACACAGATTCTCATCTTAATCTCGTCTGGGTTTTTTCACTGTTCAGATAATTGACTGGTTCAGACCACCTGACAGATACCGGGGGAACATGACTGTGAATGATGATTTACTGTGTGTTGTAGGTGGAACTGACTGGTAACAGCATCTTTGAGTACATCCACCCGTCAGACCACGATGAGATGAGCGCAGTGCTCAGCGCGCACCCGCCGTTGCACCCGCACTTCCTCCAGGGTACGCGCGCGCATACACACACACACACACACACACGCGCGCGCGCATGAAATAAAACGAAATGAAATGTTTTATATTTATCACGAGGCTCTTCTGGTCTGTGTGTTCCAGAGTTTGAGCTCGAGCGCTCATTCTTCCTGCGGATGAAGTGTGTGTTGGCGAAGCGGAACGCGGGACTCACCTGCGGCGGATATAAGGTGAGCTCGTCTGTCTTCAGCTCAAACATGTGTTCATCCGGGATCAAATCAGATGAAGGCCGGTAAAATGATATTCTGATGGTTACTTTCCTGCGGGGCGTTGTTTTCTGCGAGCGCGTCTCAAACCTGAGTTTTGCATTGCAAATCTCATTACGAAAAGCAAGGCAAAACATTTGACAAGAGCTTGAGTTCACATTTAGAGCCATTTTGAAGCCAGATTCGCCATTTACTGTCTTTGATCGAGATTCTGCTGCATGAACGGATGACCATCAAAACTCGGTTGACGCTGAATCGACGCCAGCTCGCGTCCGACGCCACATTTTCCAGTGTCTCCACCCGTTTCACCTCGCACGAGCAAGACTTCGAGCTGGATTAGCTTTCATACATCAAG
Organism: Zacco platypus; assembly: GCA_038088235.1. Lineage (NCBI taxonomy): Eukaryota > Metazoa > Chordata > Actinopteri > Cypriniformes > Xenocyprididae > Zacco > Zacco platypus. Next base: position 21,140,365 of record CM076086.1, on the reverse strand, counting down.
TTTGGGAGATTTGTTTAAAATTTACATTAGCAATAAACAAGTGGTTCATGTTAAGTAAAGAATAAATCACGCGCTGGATTCAGAGGCGCGCGGCGCAGGTCAGCAGGACCCAGACAGAAGTGAATCGTGTGAATGAATATATATATAATTCAAATACATACATATATATGTGTGTGTGTGCGTGTGTATATGTGGACCTCATTCCACAGACATGAGCTCTGACAGGCCGCGCGCTCATCAGTCTCGCTCACGCGCTCCAGATGACTAGGCGAATCTGCTCCAACTTCCACACAGTGAACCAATCTTATCCATGCAGGTGATTCACTGCAGCGGGTACCTGAAGATCCGTCAGTTCGTGATGGACGTGTCTCTGTTCGAGTCGTGCTATCAGATCGTCGGTCTGGTGGCGGTCGGTCAGTCGCTTCCGCCCAGCGGCGTCACGGAGATCAAACTCCACAGCAACATGTTCATGTTCCGCGCGAGCCTCGATCTCAAACTCATCTTCCTGGACAGCAGGTGAGGCTCGGCTGAAACACGTGAAACTCGTATTTATCAGTTGAACACTGTAAAAAATGACGATTTTCCTCAGAGTTTCTATCTCGTTTTCCAACACAAATATCTAAACATTCTTAAATCAAGATTTACTGGAGAAGAAAAATGACTGAAGATATCATTGAAAAATGCACCAAAGTGAAGTGAGTTTGTGCTTAAAACAAGAACAATTGTCTGCCAATGGAGTCAGAAAAATCATCGTTTCCCTTTAAATTAAGTTCATTTTTCGGGCCACATGGGCAGATATTTGTTCTTGTTTTAAGCATAAAGTAATTTAATTTGAAAATGTTTTTCATAAAACAAGACTATTTTGCTTCACCAATAAACGTATCTTGATTTAAGGATGTTTAGATGTTTGTGCTGAAAAACAAGAAATAGTGAGGAAGAACATCATTTCCTGCAGTGAACATGAACATCATTGAGATTCAGCTTCTAGTGATGGTAAATGTGTTGGAATTAATACAATTATTATTCCATTTACAATAAAACTAGCTAAGTTGCATGTACAAAATATGATAGTACAATATAATATTTAATGATTGTTTACATCATCTTCATAAAATGAATAAACTAAAACAAAAATGTGCATTCTTTATTCATCATTTTATTTAAAATCAAATACAGTTGAAAAAAATCTTGCTGAATTTTTTTGTAGAAATGGTGCATCACCATCTTTCTCTGATCAAAGAGACCTGACATTGTAATTATGACCTTCTGACTTGCGCCAATCATTTTTTAAATCATTTTAAGCCTTTGGTAGAAACACAAAAAACAGCTCAGGAAATCATCGCAGCACACGCCGAATCATAACCACTCTAAACATCAGGAGGAATCATCTGTGTGTCTCACTGGAGTGTGTTTGTGTGTCAGGGTGGCCGAGTTAACCGGTTATGAGCCACAGGATTTGATTGAGAAGACTCTCTACCATCACGTCCACGGCTGTGACGTCTTCCACCTGCGATACGCGCATCATTTACGTGAGTCGCTGCACACGTTCCACTTCACACACACTTTCATTTGATACTCTGTAGGTCATCCACACGACTCGAGTCGCGTTCGTTCTACTAACACGAGTGAACAGTGTTTGGTGTGCTGGATGAGTCAGTCAGTGCTCTGTGTGTCTCAGTGCTGGTGAAGGGGCAGGTGACAACCAAATACTACCGTATGCTGTCCAAACACGGCGGCTGGGTTTGGGTGCAGAGCTGCGCCACCATCGTTCACAACAGCCGCTCGTCTCGGCCGCACTGCATCGTCAGCGTCAACTACGTCCTGACGTAAGTGACCTTTCACCTCCCTAACAGCATATGGTGTTTAGACAGAAACTGCGATCTGATGCCGTGACTCTCTGCAGGGACGTGGAGTATAAAGAGATGCAGTTCTCTCAGGACCAGAGCAGATCCAAACCATCTCTCTCCTATAAGAACTGTCTCGCAGCTCCTCAGGACTCACGCAAACAGCTGAAAGCCAAAGCAGCCAAAATCAAAAGCAAACCCAAAGCATCTCCATATTCACAGGTAAAAGCGCCGACAGACTCACCTGTGAACGCGCCGACACGTGCGGCTTCTGACGTGTACGTGATGTTGAGTGCTTCTGGTTTACAGACCTCGCTGCATGCTGATAAACTGGAGTCTCCGTCCTGGAAGCCGAGCCTGTCGTCCTGCCGGGAGCAGAGCGTCGTCTCACTGACGCATGTCCAGGATTCGTCTCACACGCTGCCTCCGTCCTACGCATACACACACACGCAGACCTCTAGCGACTGCCGGAAAGCGCAGGCGACTCTGAGTCCCTCCAGACGGCACGTCCTCTCCTCGCTGCAGTCGCCCTGGAGCTGCGGCGCAAATAAACCTGCGGCGCACCTGCAAACTCCTGCAGCCTGCAGCGCATATTCAGGTATCAACACACACACTCTCTCAGACACACACTCATTCACACACACACACACACACACACACACACACACTCTCTCTCACACACTCTCTCACACACACACTCACTCACACACACACACTCTCTCACACACACACACTCACTCACACACACATACACACTTTCTCATACACACTCTTTCACACTCACACACTCACTCACACACACCTACACACACACACACACACAGAGTTTGTTTTGCTATCAAAGTGAGGACATTCCATAGGCGTAATGGTTTTTATACTGTACAAACTGTACATTCTGTCCCCCTACACCCCTACCCCTAAACCTACCCATCACAGAAAATGTTCTGCTATTTTTACATTTTTAATAAAACATTGTTTAGTATTTTTTTAAAGGTATTTGAAAAGTGTGGACATATGAAATGTCCTCATATTTCACGTTGAAGTTTTAATACCAGTGTCATACCCATGACATTATACACATTTGTGTCCTGATGTCACAAAAACGCGCACACACACACACTCTCTCACACACACTCTTTCACACTCACACAGTCACACACACTCTCACACACATACACACACACACTCTTTCACACTCACTCACATACTCACACTCTCACACACATCAAATCACAGAGTTCAGATCAGACAGATAGCAGGGCTGTACTAATTAACTTTCCCTGCCATTGATGGAATTTTTCGGCTCTCTGTGTTTTTGTTATACAGTAGGGGGCGCTATTACTCATCTTCTGAAAGAGTTCAGAATCTCCGGATCTAAACGAGCAATAGAAGCAGAAACGAGTGATAGAAGCAAGCAAACAACAAAAATCCATTTTATTTTATCTTCATGTATTGTTTTTTTATCAACACTCGAATGTGAGAAAGTTTCATAAATAGCAACATTTTGAACAAAAAGCTTATTGTCTGAGACTACAAAGTGTGTCAGCAATGCTTCAGTTGCTTGTTTTGATCTGGAGATTCTGAACTCTTTCAGAAGAAACATGAAAACATGGATTGCCAGAAACTTCCAAAGGAACTGCTAAACTAGTATACAATATAATATCTAAATGTGAAGTCAGTTACTTATGTGAATTAATAATGAATTTGATTGTGAATCAAATTGAATCATTCTAAGGTTACAAATGGAATCAATTCACTGTCTTCACAAAGATTCACAGAGAACAACCTGCACGTCTAACCAACTCTCCGTCCATCAGGTTCGGGGGCCGACGGCTCGTTCGCAGCCCAGCTGCTGCACGGGGGCTACAGACCCGGCGCCGCGTTTAAAGAGGAACCCGATCAGAACCGGGGCGGCACTGACGGCTGCAGAGGGCGAGAGGACGAGCGGGCTGGACCGCTGCCGGACAGACGGCATCATGCTCTCCACGGCTTCGGCCAGCGCAGGCTGTGCGCGATCAACCCGCCGTACGAGGACAGAAATGGTGCTGCCAGGCTCTCGGATCAGAACGACACGGAGGAGAAGAGGGTGTTGCTGGGAACGGGCCTCCCGGCACAGAGTCCGTACGTCTCTCTGAACCTCCACCATGTTCTGGCCAAGCACGGCTCTTTCCCATCAGGACCCTACGCTCTGAGCCATTTAACGGACGCTTACCGGGGCGAGGAGGTGAACCCGTACCCCTACCGGACCCAAAGCCCCGCGCCCGACGGACACCGCATTCCTCATTACATCGGCACGTCTGTCATCATCAGCAACGAAAGGTGACACGCTCAGGATTGAAGGACCTGTTGCCGGTCCCGACCTCTTCTACTGTTTTATGCAAAGACTTTCTGTTCACACTTAAAGCAATGTCAGGTACGGAATATATTTTTACCCAGTGTGCAGCGGGATTCTACAGCCATTATGTTCAGAATATAGAGGAAGGAGCTTAAATACGTATGAGTCATTCAGGGTCTCCAGACGGACCTCATATTTGCTGCAAGATACTGTCCACTAAACTCAGAGATATGCAAGTGTGTCCAGACTGACAATGATCCACATATTGTATCTGAAACATGATTTTGTGCCAATATTTACCAAATGAAAACATTTCATCTCATTTAACCAGTTAAAAGCAAATGTTTCAGGAGGATTTCTGTACCTAAAGACAATTTTCAGAACTTAAAGTTGAAGTGTGTGAATTCTGCTCCACCAAACTCAATTACACCCCTCGTCATTGGTTCGTTAGACAGATAGTCCCGCCCCAGACTCTCATGATTGGTTGAGTCAAACAAACAGATCCATGCTCTGAAAGCGTCACAGAGTTTCTCACACTTCAGCTTTAAATGAAGAACTTTTAAACACTGACGTTCACACTGCGCTGGAATGATATGATTTCTATGGACATCTAAAGAAAAACAATTTATTCGGTCCAGTTTTCTGTTTTTGAACAACCAATCCTGCAGGTTTTCAACCGGTCCTTCAATTGTGTCTGACGTCCTGATATTTAGCTGCTATAAACAAGTGATGGGCATATTTATTGGCGTCGACCGCACTGCAGCTTGATTATTTATGGTGCAAACCAAGCCTAACATATGCAGCGGATGTTACTGAAATGACTGGAGCTAGTTTGCTTAGACTCAATAAACACGAGGTGACACATGTGAGCGTGTTGTGGTCTTCTCAGCAACAAAATATTGAACAAAAGTGATTCTCAAAAAGGCAGAAGACTTCGTTATTAATTTTATTATTATTGGTGCAGGAACTTTCATCTCCGATTCCATTTGAGAAAAGCTGGCCTGTCTCATAAAACGTTTGATGAAGCGCTTCGAGATCTAATACTCCTCGCAACGAAGGGCCGGGAGAGGGTTAATACTGGCTCTGTTTGTTTGTTGATGAAGACTGCAGCTTCTTATGATTTTGAAGAAGAGCCAACAGGCTCCGTGTCCATCTCTGGGGAGAGAAGATTGGAATCTGGTATTATGCAGCCGGTATTAGAGACGATAGATTTGTGTTGACCTTCAGAGACCCTCCAGCTGAAATTGTTTAACAGGATATTGTGGATCTGAGGAGAGCTATTTGCTTAATGATTTCTAAAGGCTGAGCAGTTAGAAAGGCTTTTATGGATAGATGTGTCTACTCAAGCACTGGACCACCTGAAGAATCCTATCAATGATCGAGTAACACAGATCGCCGTGAATGTGAGAAAGTGGCAGCCGATTAATGTGTTTGTAATGAGGTGAAAGATCTCAGACCGTTTAGCGAAGCTTGAGGAATATTTTCACCTCATCAAGACGAGACGAGCCTGAAACACGAGGTGAAGATGATAGATGAGCTGCTAGTTACTGAGGGCGGATGAACGTGACACTGCCAGGAAACACACACACTCTCACACACAAACACACTCACTGACACACACACACACGTTGTGTTTTCATGTTTTATGGGGTCATTCCATAGGCATAATGATTTTTATACTGTATAAACTGTACATTCTGTCCCCCTACACTACCTCTACCCCTAAACCTACCCATCACAAAAAATGTTCTGCTATTTTACATTTTCAAAAAACATTGTTGAGTATGTTTTTAAAGCTATTTGAAATATGGTATTAGAACGTAAACAATACTAGTCGTAAGTGTCACACACACACTGACAGTCACTCTCTCACACACACACACACACAGTCACTCTCACACACACAGTGTCACTCTCACACACACACACACACAGTCACTCTCACACACACACACACACACAGTCACTCTCACACACACACACACACACACACAGTCACTCTCACACACACACACACACACACAGTCACTCTCACACACACACACACACACACACAGTCACTCTCTCTCACACACACTGACAGTCACTCTCTCACACACACAGTCACTCTCTCTCACACACACACACACACTGACAGTCACTCTCTCTCTCTCACACACACACAGTCACTCTCTCACACACAGTCACTCTCTCTCACACACACACTCTGACAGTCACTCTCTCTCTCACACACACACACAGTCACTCTCTCTCTCTCTCACACACACACACACACACTCTCTCTCTCTCACACACACACACACACACACACACACACAGTCACTTTCTCACAGAGACAGTCACTCACACACACTGACAGTCACTCTCTCTCACACACACACACACACAGTCACTCTCTCTCTCACACACAGTCTCTCTCACTCACACACACACACACAGTCACTCTCTCTCACAGTCACTCTCTCACACACACTGAGTCAATCTGTCTCACACACACACACACACTCTGACAGTCTCTCTCTCTCACACACACAGTCTCTCTCTCACACACACATACACACACACAGTCACTCTCTCTCTCACACACACACACACACAGTCACTCTCTCTGAGATAGTCACTCTCTCTCTCACAGTCACTCTCTCACACACACACTGACAGTCACGCTCTCACACACACACTGACAGTCTCTCTCACACACAGACAGTCACTCTCTCTCACACACACACACACAGACAGTCACTCTCTCACTCACACACACACACACACACAGACAGTCACTCTCTCACTCACACACACACACACACAGACACACACAGTCACTCTCTCACACACAGACACACACACACACACACACACACACACACACAGACAGTCACTCTCTCACACACACACACACTCGGCACTTCAATGGTAGAACAAACACAACATGACACATCAGTCAGTCACAATCATTTTATTTAATTTTGTACAATTCAGGAATGTCTTCTTTAAAAGGGATCCTCCGAATCTTTTTACAAACCATGGATCATTACAAAACACTGAATGATACTGACAGATTTAATTGATATGAACATACAAATCACCTCGATCTAAAAGAGCAATAACAATTAAACGCATTAAGTGTCAGTCAGATTTGACAGAATGAGGCCGGTGTCGTTAAGTCAGTGATCTACCTCTCTAAACGACCTCCACATCATCAGAGCGAACAGCCTTTACTGTAAAGCAGTAAACTTCTTTAGCCGTGTCATTTTCTTGCTTAACTAATTCAAATCAATGTCTGTATTTCTTGAGACGTATAAGCGTAAATTGATTTGAGTTTGTTCTCTGTAATCTGTTACTTTGAGATTTAAAATATTGCTCATATTAAAGGCCATCTACAGGATGCGTGTCGTCCGTCCGTCACGCTGAATGTGTTCGAGAGCTGTTTACCCAATAAATGTGAATGATTCACTGGTGCAGGTTATTCTGAAGAAAACATCACCTCAGCACAAACATCATCTCACTGCATGTCTGAAATCAGCCATGAAACGGCCCAGAAAGAGTAGACGTTTCTGCTAAATGAAATCGTATTAAACGACGGCTAAGCAAAAGAGTTTCAGCTGCTCTTGATCACCACGAGGTTCCTCAGCATGTCGAAGGAGTTTCCGTCCGGCTGCACGGACACGACGCCCTGTTCCTCCGACTTCACCTGCAGAAAGCCGTTCTCATCCAGACCCAGCACCTCGGCCTCGGGCCCGTCCTCGCTCCACAGACGCACACGCGAGCCCCTGAAACACAGACACACGTCAGGCCACTGAAGCACAGCTGATGTACGAGCGGCGAGCGTGATCCGTGAACCCGCGTCTCACCCGTGGACCCATCGGCTGTAGTAGAGCGGCAGCAGTGCCTGCGGTCCGCGCAGCTGGAAGTCCGAGACGAAGCGCTCCAGCAGCGTGACCGATCGTGCGATGAGCTGTGCAGGGTCCAGCTCGTCCAGGCTGCCTCCGCGTTCACGGTTCTGCTGCCGCACCAGGTCGTTGATGCAGACGGTCGGGTTGCTGTTGCTCACGTTGAAGCCGCAGCCTGTGAGAAACACGACAGACGTCACGTGCGACACAGCCAATGAAGTGACGAGCTGATGTGGAGCGATATCTTACCGATCACAAGGCTGAAGGTCTGACCCGTCATGCTGGAATTGACCAGAACCCCACCGAGCTTCATCAGGTTACTGTAGTAAATGTCATTGGGCCACTTCAGCCGCAGGTCGACGTCCTGCACAAACACATGGAGACATGACTTACGTTTGCATTCATTCATTCATTCATTCAGCATACGACAGAAACATTCATACACAATGTTTAAGTAGAGCAGAACACAAGCTAGAGTACAGCTGTGATGAAGAGGAAAATTTGAGTCATGTGATTTGCTGCTTCACCTCAAAGCAGCAGAAATCTCGTCCATTTAGACGCGAATGAAAAGAGGGGAAATAAGGTCTGTTCGCATTATGTTAATGCGGTGTGAAAGAAAGCTTCAAGAATGAATTCCACATTATTTTCAGTAGTGTGGAGAAGCACTATAACAAAAACTTTTCTCTTATTTGACTTGACTGTGTTCAGTGTGTGTGTGTGTGTGTGTGTGAGAGAGTGTGTGTACCTCGTATCCGGGCAGTGTTCTCACAGACTCCACCACAGCGAGGGCTGCGAGGTGCTGCAGGAATGGGAGTCTCTGTCCGAGCAGTGAGTTCAGAGGAACCTGCAGGTGGAGAGTGAACATAGCGCAGCCCAGAGGACTCAACCATGCATTCCCCCCACGGCCTGAACACACACACACCATTAATGAATGACACGCTCGTTTACATGTTAAACCAGAGTTAACGTGGCTGTGTGGGAGCTGATGGAAACCTGCTGACCTTTGCCCTGAGTCTGACGTGCTGCTATGGCGATTAACCCCACTTCCTGTGGCGACTGCGACACCATCCTGAAGGAGGAAGAGAGGAAATACACGTGCATCAGACGGCAGGAGACACACACTCTGATCACAGTCACACCTTCACTGGAAAACAGTCATTTCTCTGCATGTTCAGTGGAACTTCAGACTTGCTGCACTGTAATTGACCTTTGACCTCTGTTCTATCCCTGCAGCCCTATCAAATAACACCCCCACTAAAGAAAACAGCATTCCACTTGACCTCCACACACACACAGTCTCTCTCTCTCACACTCACACACCAGATGATTATTCTCACAAAAGTTCAATAGTCACTTCCATGCCGTCCACTCTCAAATGCCAATCAAATCTCTTTTTGCTGCTTCTCGCCGTTCTTTACATTTTACTTCTGAAATCAGTCAAATGTTTCAGTCAAAGCAGCTTGACGAGTGTTTCTCCAGCGTTCCAGGCTCGGGAATATGGGATCTATGTGTCATTTAGAGCAAATACATTTACAGAAGAGCTTAAGCCCACGACTTCAATCTGCTGAGCCGCTCAAAGCCGAGACACACAGAGAGCAGCATTCAGATGCAAAGAGACGCGGCTCTGTAATCCATCTATTCAAGCGCAGCGCTGCATCATGGGAGAAACAGTGTCTCCAGTGTCGATCGCTCATGCGCTCGTCCGTCAGATCACGGAGTGTTTTCAGACAAGCCGCAACCACACATGCAAATTCACCGATGGAGGAATTTGTTTTTTCAAAATCTTTTAATTGAATTAGATGTACTCGTAAGAGCAAGAAACAAGAAAAAACACAGCAAAAACAGAAACCCTGGTGGTCTGAGGCGTCAAACGCTGACGTAGAGAACTAAAAACATGAAATGTGCAAAACACTGCAGGAAAATGCCTGCTGATCTTCATTCTGTGTTCCAGCTCAAACACACACACACACACACACACACACACAGTGAGACGCGGAGCCTGAGATCATGACCTCGGCGCAGCAGCGGCCGTTAGCAGACGCTTGCAGTCGAGCGGCTAATTGAGAGCTTTCACAGTGTGTCAGGAGCGGCTCAGACCCCCGCGAGCGGATCGTGACGCCGCCGCCGCCCCGCACATCAACAGCAGCCGCATCTCTGAGTCCTTCAGCCGCACAAATGAACTTTTAATAAGAACATCAGCCACTAACAGAGCAGAGAGAGACAGACACGACCTGTGTGTGTGTGTGTGCGCTTTTGTGATATATGAGGACACAAATGTGCATAATGTCATGGGTATGACACTGGTATTACAACTTACAAAACGTGAAATAGCCTTAAAAACATACTAAACGATGTATTTTGAAAATCTACGGGTAGTGTAGGGGGACAGAATGTACAGTTTGTACAGTATAAAAAAATCATTACGCCTATGGAATGTCCCCATAAAAAAAAATGAAAACACAACATGTGTGAGTGAGTGTGTGAGAGTCTGTCGAGTGTGTGATTTTTTTTGAGAATGGAAAGGTGGCTCGTATAATTTTCACATTTCTGTAGAATTTTTTACACAATGAAAGGTTTATGACGAACACCCAGAGCAACACTACAACTACAATCACCAGAAGAAATGAAGCCACACATATTTTGTGTGGTTTATCAGCTAGAAACACCAAGATCGTGTTCTCAATGCCAGAGGGAAAATATGACTCCAGTAGAACGACTGTAAGCGGTTTCAGATCGAAGCTTCTGGTAAAGAGATAGAAGTAAAAACTCTCAGAGATGCCGTTTCTCACTCTCGTCTTTGTCCAGCAGAAATCAATCTCTCTCAGATTAACATGTAAAGAGGCATCAAATTAATTTCAGCAACACAAATATGAGATCAGCGTGGATCACACACACAGTAATGCTCTTAGCAGCTCAATGAGGCTCGGTTAATCTCATTGTGAAAGCCGTTCGTCTGCAGCTTTAGAGAAGAAAAGTCTCAGTAACGGCCTGAAAAGAGACAGAAGAAAAGACGCACCATTAGTAATTAAGACACAAACAATGAACGAATCTCACGTCTCTCGCTGCGGAGAAACAAACATGATTAAACTCTGAAGATCCACAAATTCACACGATCCACCAGAGAACTAGTGTCGATGAGGAGCCGCTTTACAGCAGAATCTGAATTAATGTCATGTTTGATGAAGTTTATATCGTTGATTACATGTTTATCTCTGTGAAACAATCTGTGCTGTACGAAATAAAGTTGACTGGACAAACCAGCGAGTGAACAGTAAACGAACTGATGATCAGAACACAGACGGACACACAGTGCGTGTCACTCTCTTTCTCACACACACTGGGATTAATGTGTGAATTCTGCTACTGTTTTCTCGATCAACCTTATAAAACCAACAGAAACATGTTCACATCAGATACAGACACTAAATAAGGGTGAAACAGCTGGTCTGAACACATCACATGTAAATCTAAAGTGGATACAATCTTTATGCACTAATATAAATGTTATTAGTGTGTTCACACCAAAAATTTCAATAAGAAAAAGTGCACCTCAAATACCCAGATGAAGAGAAACTAAATGTGGAATGATGGACACTTCATGAACTCAATGATCGCAGCTGTAATGATGTAAAGAAGAGGAGCGACGTTCAGATGCCGATGACAAAACAACCGTATAAACGGAACACTACAGCCGAGTACACACTGCACAATATTAGTGTGTAGTGTATAGTGTGATTGGGGACAGAATTGCAGAAATATGACACATAGAACACATCAATGTGTGTCGCTAAAAGTGGATTTTCAGCAATTAGCATAAGCATATTAGTATTGATCAGGCAGTGGCATAAATCTGATGATCGATCAGTCTAATCTGTAAATGTGATTAATTGGGAAAATCCTGTTTCAGGAGGAGCTGCAGCAATTACCATCTTCAAACAGAAACAGAGCTGATCAATCAGTTTCTGCTCTTAGTAAAACACACACTGAACACACTGACACACATACACTCTCTCCCTCTCTCTCACACACCCTGAACACACACTCTCTCTCACACACACACATCTTAATCTTCAGTTTAAAGCCGTGGTGTCGCTGAAACTCGATCTCGAGCGCCCGTGAGCCGCTCTGCTCCTCGACTCTCCACAGACACTCTTCTCTTCCAGCGGCGAGCTCCAGATGTACGAGAATGAGAAATGAGAAGGACGAGCATCTGCTTGCGATTTGAGCTAATTGCTGCTGGATCACGCAGGTCAATTGGACTAATTTGACTTCATGTACTAACCCGATGCTTCGGTTGTTGGGCAGCGGCTCCTTCGGCCTCATGACACAGAGTCGGTGTTTTCACAGGAAGTGGCGTTTAATTCCACACGGTGTCAGTTTGGGTTTTGGATTCACTGTTAAAACAAACACTGATTGCTACACGACAGGACGACCTCAGTGTGTGTGTGTTAATTATACTCCGTGGAGAGAAAGACATCTGACCGCTGGAAAACAGCGTCTTCACAAATGACAAAAGCAGGAAAATAAAGGAAATAAATCACCAGATGATGTTTTGTGATTATAACACATCTAAATCTTCAGAAGAAAAGATCGGCTTGAAAAGAAATGCTGAATAAAGATCTTTAAAATAAGCAGTCGTCCGTCAGCTGAACTTACAGACGAGAATCAGTGACACACACACACTCACTGCAGTCGACAACAAAACCATCTGATCAGGCAACAAACATCCACTCATACACCGGTCACTCAACCTCCTGCAGTCTTTCTGTCTCTGACTGATCGTTTGCACTGCTTTAATCAAGAAAATGTGAGAATAACTTTGATATTGTCAGTGATATTTCAGCTGGACTGAAGCAGGTTTACTTGATTATCCAGACATCATTTATTAGAAAAATCATGAGCATCAAAAATGATCATCATCTTTTGAGGAAGGGTTGTGTTGCTCAGTTTGAGTCAAATTGAGTTATTTTTTCCTTCCATATTTTCACTACATCAGAATATATGAGCCATAAAAACCTGATGATCAGTTATGACACTCAACAAAAAACATACGCTAACTTTTGAGTTTTTTAAAACATATTTTGTTGAAACATTCAATAAACTGTTCCATTTTTAAAAAAACAAAAAAAAATCTTCAGGCTATTATTTCAAACGTCAGACTTCACAAGGTTTAAATGGCTCTTAATCAGGGAATCAGAAAAACCAGATTATATCGTTTTCATAAAAGATTTGTTCAAAAGCAGCACAAGATTTGAGAGAGTGTAGAGGACCTGATGAGTAAAGCCTGAGAAAGAGAGAGTGACGAGAGCGGAGCTTTAATAGAGACGTGACGGGGGTCGCGAGGTCACTGAGGCTCTGCTCCGTTTGTGACCTTCTGAGAAACAGTGAGAGTCTCGAGCTGCCCATGATTAGTGTGTGCTGCTCAAACACAGCGCTAATGCTCTGATCAAACACACACACACACTACACTACACAACACAACACTACACAACACAACACTACACAACACTCCCAGATGAATCAATCATCTGTTTATCTGCAGCTCAACTGATCATCAAATCAAGACAATATTAACACTGAAGGCCGAGCGTTCGTCCAGCTCCACACTGACTGACGGCCGCAGGCGACTCTGTGACGGTCAGAAGTGCAGAGAAGTGAATATGGAGGGCAAAGCGCTGATGTTTGGCAGCTGTGAGGCTCGATCTGCGCTCGGTGTTTTCAGCTTCCTGTCCAACACGCCGCCCACTCAGGACTCTCATACTAGAATAATACCACTTAATCAGAGTGTAACAGGGGACATCTGGAAATTACTCTGATAATCAGGCCAGGGGAAATCAAACTGTAGATGTTTTTTTTCCACGGCCTCTTTTTGGTTACCTTACAGGCCTAATGACAACACTGTCACTACCAATCACTTCAGCTGCGCTCCGCCGTCCATTTGTCAAACGTTATGACAGCTCTAATGGCTTCCACCTGCCGTCCGTCCGCTGGCCGCGTCCCAGCGCGAGTCCAGCCGCACACAAAGACTCTATTAGCGTCTGACCGCTGTGAGCTCAGTCGAGTGTTAAATTAGCTGCAGCCCTCCATATGAGCGCGAGAGCAGGAGCTCTGCTTACGTACCCGTCCAGCAGGTCCATGGTGGTGGAGGTGACGTCGGCGTAGATGATGGTCTGGCCGAGCCGCTGCGTCTGCAGGTGCCGTCGGTACGTCTGCAGGCTGAAGTGTTCAGAGAAGCTCTCGTGCGGCTCGGTGTGAAACGCCAGCTCACCGTCGGCCAGATCCGGTGGCTCGTCTCCGGCCCACAGCACCTTCAGGACACCCGCCGCCGACCGCAAAATGCCAGCCGAACTGTCCGTCTGCCGCCGCAACCAGTGCAGGAAACGGTCCTTCTGCTCCTGCGACACACACACACACTTCATTCATTCTCACACTGCCATGAATAACAAGTTTAATGCTTGTTTTTGAAGAAAGTGTCCATCTGACTGGCAGGACCGCCATTACAGACGAGGAGCTCGTTAATTAGCCCAGGTGAACGATGAGCACGGACAATCAATGATGTCACATGTTTCTCTTCTTCTGAATGAAGCCCTTCATGATTTTATTCGTATGATAAAACACTCCGACTACATTCTCGTCAACAGCATATCATCTTTCCCAAAACCAGAAGCGCTCAGTGGAAAAAATAAGAAATTAAAAAGATAAAAAACAAATAATTTAAAAAAAAAAAATATTATATAAAAAAAATAAATAATCTTTAGTGAAATGTGATCAGGACTGACATGAGGAGGAGCTAAAGACTATTATAAGCTGAAGGGACATAGAGATGCTTAATCGATCCGAACGACCCGTCCGCGCGTCTCCCATCAGCCCCGCACAATGCAGCGTCTGTGGGGAGCCCGAACATCTGATCAGCACAATAGACTCCCAAGGGAGTGGGACTGAGGCATTGTGGGAAACGGCAGCCGCACAAACTTCACAATCATAAAACGATTCAGTTCTCAGCAACACGGCGTCAGACAGCATTTTTAGCCAGACTGTCATACAAAGAAATTATGAACACATGCAACAACAAAAGAGAAGCAAAGAAATATTAATAACTGATTATGTTGTAGTCAGTGTTTGCTTTTTCCTGGCATCTTTTTGTTTTTCTATGCATTTGTTTTTTTTGCATGAAATAAAACCTGTAGTTGTAGCTTGCCTTTTCTTGACAAATAATTTTGTCACATAAATAACTTAACCAAACTAGTTTTGTTCTCCTCTCATATGTAAAATCATAAAATATATTTTCCTCATATTTTGATGGTTTAATAAAACTTATAAGGTCATTAAAAACAAATATTCCTTCCAGACCTCACTTCTGGACACTGCTGTATGAATTAACACTATGCACAATATTTCCTCATTTCTACTGATCATTTTCAGAGAAGTCAGGAACGTCACAGACAAAGACTGACACCTAGTGGTTAGAGATCAGCATTACAGGGATTTGATGTCTTCTGTCTCTGAACTCTCAGATTCCAACACTGTCAATCATTCTCGATCTGCATTATTCACTGGACGTGTCCGTTTAGAGACTCTGCGACGTCTCACCTAAAAACCACAATAAACAACTATAACATAAAACAGACACTAATTAGAAATAGTTTGAGAAATTCAAAAACCTTAAGAAGAAAAAATAAGTCAAATCACTTCCAGGAACATTGAGACGCTAAATAATTAAATCTCAAGATGAATAACTAGTGATTCAGAATGGAGAATTGTGGGTAAACTACTCCTCCAGCCTTTATAAACATGTAAACAAATCACTAGAACAAAAACTGGTTCAGCGGTCACGAACACACTGACTGAACCATCCAATCTTGTCAGAACCTCAACAGCAGAAACGTTCAGTTTCCTCAAGCTTTGTTGACCTCAGAAAAGACTTTTAATCAATTTGGAATAGAATTATTAAAATATCTAAAATATCAGAGCGAAGCAGCAGGTCAACTGACAGAAAACATGAGCTGAACAAACTCGGACAAACCTGAAGAACGTCAGAACAACCAAGAGCATGAAAATCATGATGTCTGTGATGCAGAAGAGCTTCAAGACATTTTTATGACGCCTCGGTTTTTAAAATGATAAACATCTTACAGAGCATAAACTTATGAGCACAACTGCAGAAGCTTCAGCAAAGTAAAGCCTGTTTTAGCAGCCCAGCCAGAGCTGCACAGATGAACAGACTTTATAATGGTGTGTAAATGTTTATCAGGGTCTCTGCGGCAGGACGGGAGGTCACATGTGTCAAACATCTGGCTTTCTCATGTATGTAAATGCATGTCAAGCGTTCAGGTCTAGAGGGACGATCAAAAGCGTGATTTATTTTTCTCAAAGCTGTTGAATGCGAATCCCCCCCGATCACAGTCACCAGCCAGGAAAACTTCAGACTTCATGATTCAGAATATCATGGATGGATCCGATCGCAACTAACAGAAACTCTAGATGCGCCGAGGGTTAGTGGCTACATTTCCATCTGAAGGTGAAACATTAGTAAATAAAGCGGTGTTTCCATCCCATGTGTTCAAGAGAACAAAATTTTCACTTCCTGGGAAACTGGTGCAAAATATGAGTAATAAAAATGTAAGTGTCTCTTTTCTCCTCCATCATAAATGAGTTCATCTCAGAGCGTCAGATGAAACAACAAACGCTGTCATGTGATCTTGCGTTCGGATGCTGGTGTTTGGGAACACAATGGTGTGAGACGCTTCTGGAGGGAATTAAACCAAATCACTCTGATGACACTTTGACTTTTAGAACCACCAACATTTGAGATGCTGTGATGTGATTGGTCCACTGGTTAGCACAGTTATCCAATCACAGCCACTGCTGAGGCAGTCTCATGAGTTTGTCACTTTCACTTAAAAAAAAAAGTTATTTAGATTCAACATTTTATGCACATTTTAAGATTTCATGCACATCAAAGCATTTCCATCCAGCGTTTTTTATGCAATATCCCATAATTCACATAAAAAAAGGTGGATGGAAACAGCTAGTGTTTATTTCAGAGCTGTGACTGACATGACCAGTCAATCTGAGTTTGTCTCATGTTTTATGAAGTTTGCATGACTGATTCTGAAGCCGCTTTGAATCGGTCTGTACTGTATGAAGCGTAATAAAACGCCGGTCACCTGGTGCGTGGAGAGCAGGTAGATCGGGCTGTGTGGCGGCACCGCGCTCAGCTCACAGCTCAGACCCAGAGACGTCAAGATCTCCGTCAGAACCTCGTAGCGTCGAGTGTTGCTCATCTTCAGCTCGGAGAAGCCGTGAGAGTCATGGGCGTCCGGAGCCGTTTCCAAACGCACCTGAACACAAGAGGAGAAGGATTAAATGACTAATGATTGATTAGAGTGATTAAAACGTAAATGAATAATCACAATACAATTTTCTTCTGTTTTCATCTGAACAGTTAACAGTAAAATTACGTTGTAAAAGGTTTATGAATTCAATCAATTATACATGCTTTGAGATTATTAAAATTAAATTAATCCATTAAAATGGAATCCAGAAAGATTAAACAGAATTTGGAAAAAATAAAATATATTCAATAGGGCCCTAAAAATGTAGTTTTGTTAAGCTACATTTAATAAATTGTTGTTAAAAAAAACAAGATTTCAAATAATTAGACATGTTTTTTGTTTACTTGCATTAAATTCAATCAATTAATTGAACAAAATATGATAAAACAGAAACTGGGGAAGAGTAACAGTAACTCCACAGCGGGTACCTGACACAGAACGGCCTCTCCGCTGTCGGCTCCGTGAGTCACGCGCACGATGGCCATTTCCCGCTCGTCCTGCGCACAGATCTCGCCCCACAGCTCCACCTCGCCACCGCTGCCGTCCCGCTCGTACACGTGTCCGCTGGCCACAACGCTCAGATGCAGCTCCGCGCTGTTGGCCTTGGTGAAGCTCAGTCTGCAGATCTGGTCTTTCTGCTGGTTTCGGGGCCGCAGCGCCAGTCCGGCAGGACACAGCGTGGACGACAGGCCCAACACCTTCCCGCCCTGGCTCAGGTAGGACAGGAAGCGCAGCTGCAGCTGTGGTGTGAGTGTCTGGTCGGTGGCGAGCACCAGCAGCCGCGTGTTCTCTGGCCAGGGGTCACTCAGCGCCGTCTGCGGTCGCAGCGGGTAGATGGTGTAGCGCTCCGTGTCCACGCACTCGGCCAGGAGCGAGCGGATCCGCTGGTACTGCTGCTCACAGCCGCCCGTGAACACCAGCACGTTGGGCGGCTTCCCGCTGGCGTTCAGCCTCACGCTCTCCTCTGCGTCGTCCGCGCTGGCGTAGTCGTCCGGGAGGTCTGGGATGTTCTCTGCGGAGGCGAACTTGACCGACAGGATGGTGCTGTTCTCCAGCTCCAGACACTCGTGGCAGCTGGACAGATGCAGGTGGTGTCCGTCCATGTGCTGGTGTTCAGATGGGAGCTCCGGCTCCTCCTGCGACGCTCGGCGCTCCAGACGCAGACTGCTCTTTCGGGACAGCGGCGGCTCCGTTGGCTCGCTCAGACGTTTGACTCCGAGTCTCCGTCTGCCGTCCAACTGTTGCTTCTCCAACAGCTGTTTGAGCACCGATTCTCTGAGTGACACGGCTAGTGCAGAGAAAGGAAAACACGGTGTTAGCGCGACTTGATGAATCCGTACTCCTGCGTCATGATGACGCTTGCTGTGATCAAACTTACAAACTATCTTTTCAGGTATGAGCCCATTTTCCATATGCAGACGATCTTCCATAAAAGCCACGCCGAGCCGGCTGAAGTTCTCCAAACTGGCTTCGGCGACGGCCCGGTACGGCTGCCCTGGACTGTACGCCAACGGAAGACAGTAATCGGACCAGTTCAGCACCTGAAACACAGACAGACACACAGTTACACAAGTATGGATTTCAACACGTTCAAGTTTTGTTCCCATTTGACAGTGAATATGAAGAGTCTTTTAAAGCCCAACTGATCAGGACGACAGAGGCGAGGAACGCAAGAATCATCAGGTGACAGAAACCAGCTCAATCCTCTGGCCAAATGAGCGAAAACAATTATAGTAGGTCTTTTGTACTAATAGAAATAGAAGTTTGTAATGTTTATGACTGAAACTCAACTCAACCAAAGAGGTCTTTACCAGGACATACTATATCCGTCATGTTTTCACTGTCACATGACGTACAGTAAGCAGTAGGACATGCGTGTTCTTTTCACCTACTGTATATTCAGCGTCTGCGGGAGATCTGAACCTACTGCTTTATTGGTTCTGTGTGGAGACACTGGAGCCGTCTGTCGCGATGAGGCCTCGATGATGAAGGCGATTCGCTCTAGCTGCTGACCACAAACCAGTGAAGAGCCCAACAGAGTCCACTTACTGAGGTCATCACACGCCTGCAAAGGACACACACACACACACGTGTGTTCATTCATTCTGACCTTTATAACAGATTCCACTTCGTTTCACAATTGATGAATTTTGCAACATTAAGTAACTGAACTGATCTGAATAATGACACTGTCGTTTTTAAGAGTTGCTTTACAGCATAATTTGTCTCATATTTGATGAAGTTTGCATCATTATTCTTGTTGTTTTTCTGTTCATCACTTTGAAACTATATTGTATATCCGAGCGGTTCACAGACTCATTCACACTCATGTGAAGCACAGGTGTATGTTCACCTCTGGCTCGGTGATGTAAATGCCCTTGTTTCCGAGCGTCAGGAACAGCGCGTCGTCGCTCGAGCTCTGCGGGGATCGGAGGCGCTGCTCGCGGCTCAGCTGGCGGAAGGTGACGCTCCTCCGGCCGCCGCTCAGCCTGTATAAAGCGCTGCGGATCACTGCCGTGTAATATCGCTGGAATCGCACCCACAGGTAGATGTAGCACAGCGTGATGAGCATCTTTCAGCGCATGGAGCCGCTGATGTCGGAGCCCATGATCACCGGCCCGCTGTCATCTTCCTTCCCTGTTATGGAGCTGCAGACTCCGCCTCTTCCCGTTCCGTCACACACATGAAACTAACGCCTCTAAACAATCACTCTCACAGCAACTCATACTCTTCAGCCCGGGACTCGGATGTCTGTGAAGCTCGTCAGTGTCATTATTCCGATGTTCATAACGCCAGGGCCGCTTCTGAAGCAGCAGCAACCCGCGCTGTCACCTGTTACTTTTCTCAGCGCTGGTTGAAATGGACTAATCACAGTCGCTTTGGATGAACGCGCAGAATGCGGCTGTCGGAAGCGGACCTGGAGGAAGACATGTGTTGGTTATTGGTTGGATAACCGAACAGAAAATATGTCGTGTATTGAATCTTAGTGTAATTAGTTTAAAATGACAAAAAGAAAACAATTTACAAACAGAGATTAGCTGCAACACAAGATGCTGTTTTTAAATATAGTAATTTTGAACGGGATGTAACGTTACACATTAACAAACAATTGAAAGGACAGTTCTCCCAAAATGATAATTTACTTTACAAAACCAAACATGCGACTCACTTTCTTCAGTGGAACTCAAAGATCTTTTGAAGAATGTTTCAGCGGTTTCGTCAAACGCCATCGATCAAATCACTGAAATATTTATCAAAATATCTTACTTTTCCTTCAGGAAAAAAGTCACAGGCTGATTTTTGGGTGAACAATAGCTTTAATAAAGCAGCACTTCAATGTAAATAAATAAATTGATAGAAAAAGATGGAGATTAAACAGCGACTATATTGTTTAACTAAATAAATGTCCCGTGATTCCTGTTAAGTGAAGAACGAGCACAATAACAGAACTGCTGTCGAGTTTATTTACTCAGACACTGCGACATCCACACCTTAATGTTATCATATTCATGTTATTTATTAGATTATACATAATTTGTTTTTGTTACGAAGTAGCTCACCTGAAGAGAAATGCGCTGCTCGTGCACGTCTCGGAGTCCCTGCGCGTGACCGTTTAACGGTTTTTCACGCTTTTCTCCTCCTTCAGCGGAAACCCGCGACATTTATTCAAATATTAATTTAAGTTAAACATCAATGCTCATAAAAAACCCTAACTGCAGTTTTTTCATTTACAAAATCACTTAATCCCAGATGGAAAATACAGAATAATATAAAGATGGGTTTTTCATACAGACCATTATAAAACTAATAAATGGGCATTTAACAATATTATTATTTATGTAAAAAAAAAACACAAAATGCTTTTTTTGAACGTTTAAAGAAAAACGAACAGTGAGGTCATTCAATTCACAGGCAATTAACTATTATTTTTTTTTAAAAAAGTAAATTTTTAATAATTAAATTTTAATCAAATCGTCTGCCAAATGCATAAATGTACATGTAGGATTTGTTTGCATACTGCTTGTCTAACCCTAATTTTGCGTATTCAGTTCAGTAACTGAGCAGAGTGTCCATCATCAGTAGAGAAGCTTCAGCTCAGATCAACATGCCTTCAACACGCTGTGAAATGCTCTTTTATTTGAATAAATTAAATAATTAAAGGGTTTAATGGAAACAAAGAATAGGAAAGAGCATTAAAAGAACTTCTTTGACTTGATTGGCCATCTCAAAAATTTTGACATTGAGTGCTTTTAGACATCTGTGGTGGACCAACCTAAAAATCTGTTTTACAACTTTTCTTCACCCTAATAACAAACAGAGCAAGATTAAGACGATTATATATTGTCCGCGAGTGTTTAGTTGTTCCATCCCAATGGTTCGCAGTCCTGCTCCTGTCCCGAACCAAACCCACCTGATAAAACATTCAGACATGGAAGAATTTGACAGGAAGAAATGAGAGAAGACAGGTACAAGTTAAGCAACTTTGTTTTTTTATAATCATACATAAGACCGCTTGAATATAGTACAAAGGGTTTGTCCATTACTGCCCCTCAGTGACACGTTTAATTTACACAGAAAGTCCTGATCTTACAACCTGTGGATAAAGATCCGAAATATCCGTCTGTCGTTCTGTTTACATCATCATCATCATCATCATCATCACATGTCCTGGAACCAAACGAGGAGTGAGAATGCGAACCGGACGGGAAGCCGAGGGGAAAGTCGGACCAGGGAGAGAGAGATTTCAAATCATAAACTGTGACCTGAAACGCTGTTGATGTTTGTTTTTCACACACACGCACACACACACACACGCACGCACGCACGCGCACATACACGCACCTCTGCTTTCAAATGGACCCATTTATTGAAGCATGTGCCATAAGAACACAACTAAACGGAAAATTAGTTCCTGCACTACGTATACTAGGTCACCGCTGGAGTATACGAACATGTGAAACGCCGGCCGATGCCACATCCACACACGATACCCTGTCTAGAATATTAAAGTATGAAGATCTACTCTCCGTCCCGTTTCAACCCTAGAGTTTTGCATTTGTACTAGCGTCATCCTCGTCCTCGTCAACTACTTTGGCCTGGAAGCACTGATACCCATTGACTACCATAGAGAACTTCCACTGCATGTTACCAAGTTGACTTAAATGTACTCAAAATACCATTAGGAAAAAAGTAGTGAGTTCTAAACTTCCTTTATTAAAAAAATATAAATATGTACATAAATTCTATTTCAGCTATTAAAATGGGGTCACAAAGTAAACACCTGAAGCCTGTTTCTTGGACTCCCTCCGTATGCCGTGACCACAGGAACCCTAAAGAACCGTACATCCGTTCACAACCGCGCAGACGGACGGACCGAGAGAGAGAGAGAGTGCGTGCCGCCGAGCCGACCGTCTCCCTCCCGCTCTCCGCCGGATTGCTTTAGTTGCGAGAGAGCGCTGCCGTGAGAAGATCTCCGACTGTCCAGCTGCTCTGGGACCAGCCGAGCAGCTCGCCGCGTCCACCGAGAGCCGAACCAACAGAAAACACTGACGGGACACGCCGCCGTCTGGTACGAGGAAATGAAGAGAAAGAAAAACAGAGCGACAGAATTTCGTAAGCGATGGCGTCCAGGATCGGGCTCTCTGTAATGTGCCGCCACATCAAACATCATCACTTCCAGTTCTGACAGTCCTTTACTGACATGACAAGACACACACCTTCGCTTCAAAGTGCAGAACTGCTACATTATTGGTTACAGACATCTATGTTCTATAAAAAAACGCCTTTGGTACAATAAATTATCAAAAGGGAGAAACAGAAGTGGTGTAAAATTCACAGCATAATCGTGAAGCCAAATCAAAGAAGCAGGAGGGTCTGAAAGTAAAACACACATGCTGCGCAAATCAGAGCCAATGAGATAAAGCACGAGAGAAGAGCGGGAAGGGACACGGCAGTCCTGCGGCACGGACGCCCGACGCTGGATCTCTGGGTAAGAAAGGCCTCAAATCACCATTCTGTTCTCGTGTGTGTGTGGCGAATGAAGGGTGTTCGCACGCCGCCAAAAATACATGAAAGCTTTTGTCGCTTGAAGAAGAGGAAACGTCCGGCTCGTTCGTCTTCGTTCAGTCCATAACGATAAGGCCATATTAAAGAAGCACTGCCCGCGGCCACCTCTCATTGCACTCTGGGAAAGCTCTGCTCGAAGCACACGATTGCACGACATGAAGAAGAAAAGATGCGAACGCAAGGGGGCAGACGTGACGCTCGCGTTCTCGCCGTCTCCCGTACGTGCGCCTGCGTGTGAACGAGCCTCCGAAGCCGTCTGAGAACCGGAGAGCAGAAAGAGCCGACGCGAACGCGTCAGAGGAGGAGCGCCCGGCTCTGGTCCTGCTCCGGCAGCTTTAGCGTCCTCAGGCTAGTCAGGAGCTGGCCACCGAGCTCTGCTGCACGCACACACCCGCCATGGGCGACTCCTCGCGCTCCAGGCCCGGCCTCAGGCCCATGTGAGTCTCGGCTATGTAGTGGCCTGGCCCAGAGTTCGAGGGGTGACCCGGCACGCCCGTCTCCTGCCGCGGGTTGGAGAAGGCACCCAGTCCCAAAGTCATGCTGCCATTGTGGCCGAAGCCCAGTCCGTGCGGCAGCGGGCGGCTCTGGTAGGCGTAGTGATGGTTCCCCGTGGAGGACGAGGACGTGGATGAGGACGAGGCGGAGGAAGACAGGGAGGTCATGGACAGGTGGCCGTGCGTCACCTCCATTGAGTCCTGCGTGGAGGCGCTGTGAGAGGGCGAGTAGAGGCGGGGCCGGGGCCGGGCGGGGCCCTGGCCGTGCTGCGGCGGGTGGTGATGGTGGTGGTGATGATGGTGGTGGTGGGACGCGTGAGGGTGCAGAGCCTTGGGCTGGTGGGGCGGCACGTGGAAGGTGGTCTCTTGGACGGGGTGGGTCTCTCCCGCCGCCTGCTGAAGCCCGTCTCCTCCGACCCAACCCAGCGCCGGAGCGAAGGCCTGTCTCGCCTGAGGAAGAACAGAGAGAGATGAATGCTTGACGCGCTAAATCATTCAGCAGAGTTGCAAAAGAAACTAACAGGTGACGCCTACTGGTGTCACAAACCATGATGGTCTGATGGTGTACAGTGCAGTAAACACACGGATCATGGAGGACTATGCTTTATGAGGTCCGATGTAGTACCGTCAACATGAGTCAGAGTTATTTTGACACGCAAAACTTTAAAATATTATCCTAAAGTTCTCACGTTCACCCGGAGATATTCACCTGAGAGAAGAAAGTACACATAATTTTTAAGGTTTTCTAGGCGTCATGTCTTGTGAAATGTTTTGATTCCTCTAAATCGCAGCTTTTGTGCTTCTCCCGAGTGTGTCAGAGTGAACTGCGCCGCTAATACGATCTCAAGAACAGCAGACCTGATCATTTCAGTTTTGGTTTGTTTTTCACCAAACCCAAATGAACACTTGAATATGGCACGAGTCATCACAACACCAGGGTGTGTAAATAATGACTAAATGTTCATTTTTGGGTGAACTATCCTTTTAACGGCTTTAGTGATGGAAAGAACTACAATCCCATGAAGCATTGCAAACAGCATAATCAAATTAAAAACAATGGAGAAATGTAACTACTCATTTAAAAATGTTGATGTTAAATATATATATATATATAAGATTTATTGCAAAATATGCATATACATTCAAATATTTAGATATTTTTAGAGTGCAAGGAAATGGACTTGATTACATCATTCACAGTGCCTATGGAGTGGGTGGAGCTAATGAGACAAGTGTCTTTTTGTTTCGACTGATTGGTGAAACTTTCTGTACAGCATCATAGGTAATGTATTTTTTTCACCAAGAAATCTGCTTTTTAACAACTATTTTAGAACTAAACAAATAATGCAGTCTGACAGTTTAAACAGAAGCGCTAACCCTAACTTCCGGAACCAACTGTTGTGCTCTATTATGTGATGAACTGGAATCTCTAGTTTACTTGTTCCTGAGTATCTCTGTACAAATTCTGAATGTCAGTCAAAGATTTGAGGTGTTGAATCTTCATCAAATCCAGTGGCCAGTTCTTCATCAGAAGTGTCATCTGGACCTTATAAACATGAACTTCCTGATATAAGCCCGTACACACACTGACTCCAGAAACTGTAGCGTGTCATTTTGGATCAATTATGTGTGTAATGCTCGTCCGTGACGGAACGCTGTGCAAAGATCTGAGTGATTGTGTATATGGGTGTGGCTGGCACCTGTGGGCAGAGGTTGTGACAGTCCATGCTCACCGCAGCACTGAAGTGTCCACTGCTGTGCCGGTGCTGATGGGTCGGGTCGGAGCGGGCACGGCCGCTGGTGCTCGTTCCAGAAGAACCTCCTGCAAACACACAGTGTTTAGAGTCAGTGCCATCAGAACTCACAAGCTCAAATGGGTGCGTGACGGTTGCCATCCTCCTGACCTGAACTGGAGGAGGTGCTGGATGTGGTTCCGGACGACTGCGACTGTTCCAGCGCCGGACTCGTGGACACGCTGCTGCTGGTGTTCGTGCCCTCGTCTGCGGTTTTCTTGAAGAAGCTATGCTGCAGCGCGTAATACGGCTGGATACGTGTCTTGGGATCATAGTCCAGCATCCGCAGGATCAGGTCTTTGAACTTCAGGTAGTCAGCGACGGCATGGCCCGACTCTCCGGCTCTCCGCCCGCCAGGGCCACCCGCCTCCACGCCCAGAATACTGTGCAGCTTCCGGGAGCCTGCGGGTTTATACTGCACACGGGAGAGACAAGAAGAGTCAATATCACAGAATCAAACAGAGCTGCAGACTGGAAGACTGGAAAAGGAATGGAAGTGAAGAACGAATCGCACCCTTTTGCCATCTTTGGTCTTCTTCACGCACCACGTGCTGTCAGACATCTTCTCAAAGAACTTCCTGGCTTTAGGTGCCTGTTCCAGAATGTGATTGGGAGGGACTCCCAAAACCTCTACGATTTTATTCATTTGGTCGACCTGCCATCAGAATGTGCATCAAAAAATGTAAGAAAACTACAGCACAAGATTCAGGTTCAGATTTGTACTGGTTCTGGTATAGAAATCGAATAATCAAATGTAAAAAATAAAATATATATTCATTGGTAACACTTTACAATAAGGTCCCATTAGTTAATCTATTAACTAACATTAACTACAACTATGAGCAATACATTTGTTAGAGTATTTATTAATCTTTGTTAATAAGATATTTAACAAAGTTAGTTAATAAAAATACAGCAGTTCATTGTTAGTTCATGTTAGCTCCGGTCCATTAAATCATATTAACAGATACAACTTTTGGTTTTAATAATGTGTTAGTGAATGTTGTAATTAACAATAACTGACAATAATAACTGCTGTAGAAGTATTTTTCATTGTTACATGTTAAATGTTAACTAATGATACCTTGTATTGAGGGATGCTTGATTAATTGATAATACAGTAAATTGTATAAAATAATTTAACCAATAAAACTTGGTCAAACGATGGAACAATAGAGCGCGTAGTTTTGAGGCTGACGCACAAAACACGCAATCTGAGCATTCAAACCAATCAAAGCAAACTCTAGCAGTAAAACTGATTGGTTTTACAGATCCCACTTTCATGTAAAGCAATTATATCAGCAAACTTGTTAAGTGATGGTCATATTCCCCTATATTCACTGTAAAGACAAGCTTCGAAGCTTTAAAATGACATGTATTTTGTGCTGGTTAAGCAAGTGGTTGTTAAGTAACATGATAACTTTGCAGCACCTCTGCTTTTGGTTAACGATTAATTTAAACAACAACCAATTACTGGAATTTATGTTAATTGACATTCCTACTTACAATGATTGAAAAGGAGTGTTACCGATTAATCCTTATTAAAGTTATTCAGTCAGGAGCATTGAGTGATTCTTTCATTTATTGTCTGATTGACATTAGGTTCATTAGGCTGCCGTCACTTTAAGATCTAATACACTGACACACAAGTGGTTTCCTTCTTAATGGTTTACATTCACTTAAGACCGTGTGTACGAGAATACTCGCCATCATTTTGGGAGTATGAGTCTGATAAGAGAGGTCAGCTCATCCAGCACTAGAGGAAGGAGGAGCAGCACAGTCAGTACAGATATGATCTCACCTCATTGGCGCCGCTGAACAGAGGCTCTCCAGTGTGCATCTCCACCAGGATGCAGCCCAGAGACCACATGTCGATGGCCAGATCGTACGGCATTCCCAGCAGTACCTCAGGGGAGCGGTAGAAGCGACTCTGGATGTACTGGTATATCTGAGAACACATGCAACACGTTACTGAACGTGGTTCGGAGGCGCAGTCAAACAAATGCTCCTCAAATCAACACGTCAAATCCCGAGCCCACTGAAGAAAATGATGGACAGACAGTGTGTCACTGAGTCTCACCCTCTGTCCCAGCTGACAGGAGCTTCCGAAATCCACGATCTTGATGGCGGATCTCTTGGGGTTGCAGAGCAGGATGTTCTCGGGTTTGAGGTCACAGTGGATGATGCTCAGCTCAGGCGTGGCCAGGAAGAGCAGTGCGGTGCACAGCTGCTGAGCGAACTTGCGCGTCAGGTTCAGAGACACGCCGCGGAAATTGGTGTTCCTCAGCAGGTCGTATAGGTTATAGGACAGCATCTCGAAGACCAGACACAAGTGGTTCCGGAACATGAAATGGCGTTTCAGATGAACTATAAAAGAAAGAGAAACAGGTTATGTTTATGTTATGCTGATGTTAGACTGATGTCACAGGAACGAACGCGGGCATCTTGAGGGCTGGACACTGAACACGCTATCCAAATCACTTTAGCCTGAACCGAACGTTTGTGTGAATTTCTGAGTACCCAAACTCCACCTGATCTGCTGCACCATCACACATCAATGAACTCATCTACAGCCATACACGAAAATCAACTCCAACCCTACTCCTGCCTTTCCACAGCTCACACCAAGAACGACAACTATAACGATTAACTCTGAAGTGGTTCTAATTCTATAAGTTCAGTCCACACCACATCTGTAACGATAATGAGATGTTGGAATCACTTTCAGAATGATTTTTACCAGCTGATGAAAAATACAAACATTGACAGCCAATCAGATCCCATCCTGCTTTAAAGAGCTTGAGCATTTAAAGCGAGAGACAACAAAACTGAGAATAAATAACAATTTTGTGCACTGGTGTGAACGCTAACTGATATAACGATAAATCTTTATATTTGAAAGCCAATAACCGATATATTAGTTGATAAATCTAAATCAAAATTATGTAATTTTTGAGAGCCTGATTACAAAAACAAAAGTTTCACCATAAAACTCCATGTCCCAAGCACACAATTAATATTCTCATTACAATATTATGTAGCCTGTATGACAGACTTGTGCTGTACTTAACTGTATTTTCCATTTTGAAGTAATTTCAATCATATTTCAAGCAATTCAAAACCATAATGCGGTGATAACATGACTAATCCACAGTAAAAGTCCTGCATGAGCGAGTTTAGGCCATCAGTTTGTACTGGCACCTGATCTGTGCGTTTGGAAGGGTGCTTAATCTTGATTAAGTTCAGTTTGTTCTCTGTGGTTCTTCAGAAAGAACATTTCCAGAACGTTTTATCATAAATATCTCATTGAAAGAAAAGACTCTTCAGTGGTCTCGACAAGTCTAGTGTAAAAAAGCAGACAGACAGGAATCAGACGAGCTGTGATGCCGAAGCTGGTCTATAGAAATAAACATTTACAGTTGACCGGCACAACATCTGCCCTAAATAGTGTGATTCGTTCCTTTCTAAACACGGTTTCATCCTCATGCAACAAGACAACAACATAAAGATATATATCAGAATATGTCCTCATATTTCATACTCACACAGAAATTAATTTAGCTGACAAAATTTTAACAAGCAGAAAAAAACTATATATATAAAAAAAAATTAAAATAATTCCCAGGCCTGCAAACGGCCTGATTTTTTCATGTTTTCTAAGTGCAAAGAAGCCGTGAATATTAGCCATGACAGCCACACATTACCGATGTAGTACTTCATCTCGGTGTCGTGTTTGTTCATGAGCTCCAGCAGTCGGACTTCAATCTGAGCCTGATTCAGAAAAGCCTTTTTATTCTTGATGATCTTGATGGCGACCCACTCCTGCTCCACACGATCGTACGCCTTCACCACCTGCCAGCAGAGGGAGACGAACACGAGCGTCACACACCGTGTGTCACAAGACCGGACGTTCCTTCACCGACAGACACTGACCTGTCCGAACGAGCCTTTGCCTATTAAAGAATCGATCTCATATCTGTCCATCCACTTCTCTCCATTTTTAACGATGTAGTCGAAGTTGTCATCATCGTAGCCGTCGTTGTAAATCTTCCTCTCCTTCTTGTTGCTGGAGTCCTCACCCTGACCCTGTTGGTGACGACGCTTCTTTTTTGCATAGTAAACCTGCAAACAAACGGAAAGGGCTGTGCTTAGAGCAAAGCATTTATTCGCAAAAAGGATCAGGATAATTTGGTTCAACATGAGTTCACACAATCAGCAATGTGAATGTCGCACCTCATTGATGTGTTTGTATGTTTTGATCAGTTCGATGGAGAGTTTTCTTAAAGGCGCCGTCGCTGGATCCCGAAAACACTGCGGCATCCGCCTCTGTAGCATCACCATATCCGCAGTTACCTGCGACACAGAGCAGCGCGTGAGAGCGGCCTGACCGAGCATGAGCTCGCACATACGCTCCAGCGCTCGCTATGGACCATACCTGGGTGGTGTTGGGCTGCGGGGCCTGCGAGCCGTACGGCAGCGCAGCGGCTGATTGGTCAGCGGCGCTCTGCGGGTGACCATCACTGAACGGCGGGTGAGAATGGGGCGTCTGCGCATCCATCTGCACACCAGCCGAATGGAAAGAAAACGAGGGGGCCAGCCGAACAGAGGAGGGTTTGCATGCTGAGGTCTCTCCTCCTGAAACAGACAGACAGACACACAACCTCGTCTTGCTTTTACTGTGATAGAAATGAAGAACAATCTCTTTTTCCCTTCATTGTGTCAGTGTACGCGGCAGCAAACGCTCCGAGCCAGAAGCCCCGATCGGGTTACAGAACACCTGAAAAAGCTCGGACCAAAATGGCAGATCACAAGACGACACTGGAGACGCGTTACAGTCCTTCAAACACACAGAACGATGAATTGTAGGTTCAAACACACACACACACACACACACGGGTCTAATCGGAGCTGATCGAGTGTGTTTATGACTCAGCATCAGGATCTCTCACACACACACACACACTGAACTCTGTCAAACTGTAAACAGCGCTCAAATAAGGGTTTCAAATGAGATGATTACAGTGACAGACCTGAAGCGTGAGTGAACAAAACCAACCAATGATTTCACACTACACACGTCTAGACAACAGCTGAGGATTTTAATGCAAAAAAAATCAGCACAATTAAGACTATATTCGAGCGTTTGTGATGTTTGGAAATGTGACGGTCTGCAGCGAGCGGGAATTCTGCAGATCATTAAGTCGTCATTTATCAGCGTCTCTCACCAGCAAACACAATGCAGCACATTCACACTGGTAACCAGCGCTCTCAAGCCCAGCAACAGTGCTTCATTACCATAGCCTACCACCAGGAAGATGCCGCGCCATTGGCCAGACGGCTAAAGCGACAGCCAATCAGGAAAGGGTATGCAAATAACCCACTTTTGTTGCTAGGGCAAAGCTGTGAGGCTCTGTCCAATAGGAAAACGGGTAAGAGGCATGAAATTGAATTGCACTTTGACACATTTCCCAGCACAGTTTAACACAGTATTTGCTGACAGAAAAGCTCTCGGGTGAGGAACCCGGAATCAGTTTGTCTGAGAGAGGGGAGCTGCGGCGCCGACCCTGGAGACAGACGCTGCCAACTTTATTTTTAAACATTTATAGTTGACCAGCACTAAACAGAGCAGTCTCTAACACTGTAGAGTGATAGGAAGCTACAAACAAGCACACAATAAGGGACAGTTTTGCACACAATCAGTCATCATATTTTTAGTCAGAACGTTTGTGCGATCATGTGACGGAGCTGTCAGCAAACGTACAACTATCGGAGCACCTGTGGGTCAGTGTTCTGGCTCACCTGTATGCATCGTCTTCTGACAAATCTCATATCATTGTGACAGGGGAGTCCATCTGCAAACCACAGCCCACTGCAAGAACAGCACAGACAGTGAGCGAACACATACTGTACCTGTGTGTGTGTGTGTGTGTGTGTGTGTGTGTGTGACATCAGTGTACCTGAAGCGACTCGCGAGTGGTTTCCAGGTGAGAACAGCCCTGATGTTTCAGCAGGGTCTTGCCGTGTTTTGAGATGGTTGAGTTGATCTTCAACTTGCACAACCATTGGTGAAGATCTGTCGTGAAATTAATCCATACACACTACATCAGTCCAGGAGCGCATACTAACTGACTGCAAGGCAGCAATTAAACACAATACATTCTAGAACAACATATAATCAGTGTTTGTGTGTCCAGAGGCAGCAAACACACATCACATCCTGAAGCTCGTGTAAACACGATCACAGGAGACTTTCCAAAACACAATAACGCAAACATCAGTCTGATCTACACAGAATCACGATGAAGAGATCGACATCGTCATCATCATCATCATCATCAGGTTAACCGCAAATCTCTGGAGCTCGCGCACTAGACAAGGTTGTTAAACTGCAACTACAAATTCTCCAGCATGACTTTCACACGATTGCGATTATTTGATGCTGTAAATCAGGTTCGCGCACATGACGAGAATCAAAGCTGTCAAAACACTGGCTCGCGTTAGCCTAGCCTGCTAACGACACAACAGCCGCGCGATGAGCCGCACTAACCCGCGCGGACACTGACAGCTGCACGGTCAGTCGGTCAGACGGGATGAGGTTGAGCACTAAATAAACTCATCATCTGTGAAACCTTCACATTGCGCTGTCGATACCGAGGCTAGCTGGACAGTAGCTGCCCGGGCCTGCAAACGGACCGAAGCCTGAACGAAGCGAGCGAGAAAACAGAGCCGTTATTTCGACGAGCCTCCGAAAAAGCACAAAACGCGTCGGATCGAGTCTGAATTCAGACGGAACGAGTGGATACGAGCCTCCGGTGCGCGGCGTCGGGATCGGTGAGGGCAGCTAACCGTTAGCCGCAGCGCTAGCCGTCATCACTCACCGTGTCGCGCGCGTTTCTTTCTGACGAGAGGTATGAAAATCCTCAGGAAGAATCCGTAATAATTCCCAACCGTCTTCCTCAGGAATCCCTTTCCAAAGTATGTCCGATGCAAAGCCTCGTAGAGAAAAGAACAGCGCCTCTCGGTGAGCGTCGGCGCGCTCCGCAGCGCAGCAGTCCCGCCGTCCGTCCGTCAGTCACTCATCCTGCGCGCGCGCCGCCGCTTCCCCTGGACAAAATGGCGCGCGCGTGCGCGCGCTGCAAACCCCCGCGCACAGGACTCGCGCACTAAACTCGCCACACAGCGGTGAACATCATCGACACGACGCGCGAATCGACGAGCGATTTCTCAATCGTTATCAAGCGCTTCAGTAGCGGCAGTCATCAATCCTTTGAAGGGAGAAAAAAGTCAGGAACAAAATGGAAGCCGAGTGAGATGGTTTCCATGACGACTGTCTATCACACGGCCAAGTTCCCGGATGACCTCATGACGCAGGAACAGTTCTCAGGGTTGTCATGGAAACTGCCAATCAATTTTACATTTCGTAGGGCGAAGCGAAAGTGCGCGCGCGACGAGACGACATTTAGTGAAGATATTACCAAAGACTTTGAATACAATAAAGCTCGTTTTACCAGGTATTACTGTAAACACAATTCAAAGAATGCTTTGTTTCCAATAAATTGGGATTTCATAAATCGTCGCGTTTCTATTTTTCTTCGCAGGATGCAGAATAATTAGTTTCAAAGAGTGTAAAATCTCCTGCTTCTGATGAACATGTAGTTAAGTTTGGAGTTTTTATGCTAAATAAAGAGGTTTTGTGTAATAATACTTTGATTATAAGAGCGTCTAGGAAACATTAAAACTCTACATTACTTGCATAAAGAGGTTTAACAAAGGTTAAAACTCCGGGCGCGCAGACACGCCCCTTCAGATGACGCCAGCGATCATGTGACAGCGACACGGAAGAGAATGAGCAGAGAAGATGAGCGTTTCGCTGGACATCAGACTGAAGCGAGCGAATAAAGTGTATCATGAAGGGGTGAGAGTGACTCGAGCTCAGGGTCCGCTGGAGCCGCGGGGTGTCCCGCTGTGAGTCACAGTTGTGTTTGTTTCGGCTGTTTCAGGAGCGTCTGACGGGAGTGCTGGTGATCAGCTGCAGAGACGCGCTGCAGCATCAGGGAGTTTCTCTCGGTCTGGACGGGCTGGTGAACCTGCAGCTGAGCTCCAAGAGTGTCGGAGTGTTCGAGGCCTTCTACAACTCTGTTAAGGTGAAAGTCGCTCTCACAACTCTGGTTTACTGTCCTCGTGGGACTCCACAGATAACCTGCCCTTCACTGAAACCTTTCTGCCTCGAACTCTCCCACACTCTGTGAATAATAATAAAAACTTATTCTGGATGATTTATAAGCTTGTTTCCTCATGGGGACCTCAATTTAGATCCAACAGTAACACGAGTCCCCACGAGTCATTCAGGTTGGAGTTGCTGCAGAATCTCTCATCTGACATTGGCATCATTGATTCTGTTTATTAAGCTGCTCTGAAACCGTCTAAAGCAGAGCTTCCCAAACTTAAGAGGGGTAAGGCCCCCCAAAAACATTGCAAAAGCTCCACGACCCCGGCGTTAAAAAATATATACCGACATTTATCCACAAATACATTTATTAACAAGTTTGTAAGAATTTCATGTGAATTATGAGAACTATGATGTAAACATTCTTTACAAATATATTTAAATCCATAACACTAACCTTACATACTTTCAAAAAAATCAAATTTTAGAACAATTGGAATATTTTAATTATTTTAATATATTGATTTGGACTAGCTACGGCCCCCCTGCAATACCGCTACGGCCCACCGGGGGGCCGCGCCCCACAGTTTGGGAAGCACTGGTCTAAAGCGCTGCAGAAATAAAGTGTTTGATGTTGAATCGTTATCAGCCCATTCAGCTGGTTTCTAGCAACATGGAGGTGGTGAAACCAGGAAAATTTCCTGCGGGAAGAACCGAGATCCCGTTCGAGTTTCCACTGCAGGCCAAAGGCAACAAAGTCCTGTACGAGACGTACCACGGCGTCTTTGTCAACATACAGGTGAGCGAGCATCTCACACACACACACTTTCACACACACACAGCCTGGTCCGCTGATGTGGCATGTTGTGATTGTGTTCCAGTACACGCTCCGCTGCGACATGAGACGCTCGCTGCTCGCCAAAGACCTGAGCAAGACCTGCGAATTCATGGTGCACTGCCAGGTCAGACACGACTTGTAATGAAATACAGTCGATGCTTGACAGAATCCAGACAGTAACAGCAAGCTTGTATTTGCAGCCACAAAAGTCGAAGCTCCAGCTGAATCCGGTGGACTTCACCATCACACCAGAGACCCTGCAGAATGTGAGAGAGGTACGGAAATTGAGATCTTGACCCTTTATAATCGAATCGGTTGAACTCGTCAGGCGGACTCAAACGTGTGTGATATTCTGTGTTCCGCAGAGGACCTCGTTACCCAAGTTCCTGATCAAAGGTCACCTGGATGCCACCAGCTGTGCGATCACACGACCTCTGACCGGCGAGCTGGTGGTGGAAAGGTCAGAGGTCGCCATCAAGAGCATTGAACTGCAGCTGGTCCGTGTGGAGACTTGTGGTGAGCAACACAGAGCTGGTGTTCAGCTTAAAAACTGTCCAGTGACAGATTAGCAGATTGGTCAGTGTTCAGGCTGTGCGGATAGTGTTACATCATTGTGTTCAGGCTGTGCGGAGGGATACGCTAGAGACGCCACAGAAATCCAAAACATCCAGATAGCTGAAGGAGACGTCTGTCACGGCCTCTCCATCCCCATTTACATGGTGTTTCCTCGGCTCTTCACCTGCCCCACGCTTGAAACAACCAACTTTAAAGTCGGTAAGGATCTTTTTTTTTTTTTTAGGCAGTGTTCAATACTGCATTTGTTTGTGGTAATGTATACATATTCCACAGTCCATTATTGTATTTAAAGATTAACTTCCTTCCCTTCTAGAATTTGAGGTGAACATTGTGATTGTTCTTCATGACGATCATTTGATAACGGAAAACTTCCCACTGAAGCTGGTCAGAGTTTGAGTCCAAAATCAACATCTGAAGCCTGTGAATCTGTCTCAGGAATAGATTTGTTTTTTATGTCTGTAAAATTACTCTTCTCACAGTAAATTACATTAAAATAATTTTTTGATCATGAGTGAATATGGACCGTTTCTCCTGTAATGTCAGTGTTTATTGAAGTCAACCTGAGATTGTTTTAAAAAAATCCAAACATGACAAACTGATTTTAATGTTTTATTTTTAGGCATTATGTCATGCAGGGATTCTCAGATGTTTCTGTCAGCCAAAGCTAAAATATTTAAGTTAGGCCTGTCATGATCATGAATTTTGTGCTCATTGTCATACAAATAATTGCAATTAAAGACTTAATGTTCTGTTCATGTCACTTAGAGGGTAAGCATAATGTGTGTTTGGAATTATATGAAATTTCACTGCATTAAAGTAGATTATAAAATTTGCTCATATTTACTTTAGAATATAATGCAGTCTAGAATTCATATAGACATTTTACCATCTTTGTGTGCTTTATAACAATGTAAAACCAGAATAAGTCTTTATATATATATATATAAAAACTGCAGGAATGACACAGCCTTCTTTTATTTTTGCTACCGTCTGAAACAACACAGCAGGACTGTTCTTTGGTCAAATGTTTAATGAGGTAAAATTAAGGTAAAATGGCAAAAAAAAGGTAAAAGTGGATGAGTAAAATCAGTTCATGCAAATGAACTTTATTACAGGAATGAAAAACACGTGTTTGGTCCATGAAGCTTCCATCACCCAAAACCAAGTGTTTCCTTTGAATGTGGGTTAATAAAGTTACAGATGGCTGATGTGAGGCTGAACATACAGACAGCGGTCGTCTCAGTGAAATGCGGCCGTGGGCGTGTGACTCTTGCGATGTCGGCCGGGCAGCATGGGAAAGTCCTCCGGTAAGAGCGCGTGTTCTCGACAGGTAGGACATGTGCTCTGCTCCTTCAGCCATGACTTTATACACTGAAACACACACACACAGTGATCAGTCTGCATGAAACACTTAAACACATCAGACTAATGCTCAGAAGATGCTCTGACCTCTCTGTGGAAACTGTGGCGGCACTCCAGCACACACATCTCCTCAGCACTCATGTCCTCATGGCAGATGATACACGGATCCTCCATGTTCAGCTGACGCGCACACACACACACACACACACACGTCAGACCAACTCAACTCAATGATGAACTGCTTACAACAGTGCAGGAGTGATGAACACAGAGCAGGCGGAGCTAAATGAATGAATGCTCGCCACAACAAGAAAAACAAACTTCTGTAGCAGACACAAAAGACAGAAATAACAGGTTACGGTTCATTCTGCACCACGTGATTCTTACCGCCAGTGCCGAGTTACGATGTTTGTCCGACACGTTCTTCCACACGTGTGTGAGCGGTGGTGTGACTCTAGTGTCAGACGCAGGACTCGAGCGATCCGTGATGCTAATGTGCTCCTGCACACAACAGAGAACAGAGCGTCACTCGAGAGCAGAGAGAGGAGAGCAGAGAGAGAGAGAGAGAGAGAGATTTACGCACACGCGTGTTCTCCTGATGGTCCAGGATCAGCTGAGCCACACGGTTGATGACATCATCATAGGTCAGTGTGTCGAGAGCGCCTCCGCTGGACGAGCGAACCTCCTGAATGAACCTGTTCAACACCAGCCTAGAGACAAACACACGCTGTTGACCCGCTCAACTAACACCAGCGCTCCAGTCTAGAGTTTCTGAGTCTCTTCTGCATTTATTTGATCAAAAATACAGTGAAATGAGTGAAATATTATTAAAAACTATTTTCTGTGAATATACAGTAAGTTTAATTTATTCCTGAATTTTCAGCATCATTACTCCAGTCTTCAGTGTCACATGATCCTTCAGAAATCATTCTGAAATGATGATTTGATGCTCAAGAAACATTTAATTATTTTAAATCTTTTGTAACAATATAAATGTCTTTACGGTCACTTTTGATCAATTTAATGCATCGTTGATGAATAAAAAACTTTTGACTAACTGAGGCTTCCACAACAAAATGAAGCAGCAGAACTGATTAACACTGATAATAATCACATCTGTGTGTGTGTCAGTGTGTGTCAGTCAGTGTGTGTGTGTGTGAGCGTCAGCTCTGGTTGTTGTATGTTGCTCAGAATGGAGCAGCACCTGTTGTAATGAGGGAACATCATGTTGAGCCGCTCCAGGATCCGCTCGTACACTGTCAGGTGCTGCGGGGCCGAGGGCCGGCGGCTCACAGGCTCTTCAGGAAGCCTCTCAGCGGGTTGTGGCGTGACCCGTCCTGTGGGTGTGGGCGTCCGAGCGGGCCGCAGTGACCCGTATGGGCCGTAGAAGTGTGAGCCAGACTGCTGAGGAACTGGAGCTGGAAGAATTGCCTACAGGACACAAAACAAAACTTAAAGAACAACCCATCGGTCACGGCAGCGATGGCCCGCGGTCTTCACACAGGAATGATCTGGCTTTCAGGAACAGTTCAGTTCTATGAAAAACATCTGTGGCATAATGTTCATTATCAGAATTATAATTCACACTTGTTGAAGTGCTCAAAGCCAGAAATATCTCATGACACAATGCAGAAAACACAATCTTTGATCACAGACAGCACACATGAACAAACACTGTTGATGAGATTCACAATGAAGCCAGAACATTCCTGCAGCAGAGTCTGAACATGACGATGATGACGAAGAGGTCATGACCTTCAGAAGGAGCCTAGCGCTTACCGGCAGTGCGGGCGCAGCGGGGACGCTGGGAATGCTGATATCAGGCAGTGAACACAGTCTAGTGCCCTTCCTGACCTCATCCATCTGTGCGTCAAACTCCATCTGAAACAAACAAACCGTTCACATGATTTTCACTGAAACACTGATGGAAAAATCATCTGACAAAACATGCAGAACATTATATACTGATTAAAATAATGTCAGAGATGTTTTGAGTAAAGAAGCACCCTGTTGTATTTTCGATTGATTGTTGCTTTTCATTTTAGAAATAATTTCAAACAACAGTATTTAAGGTTTTATATTTTCAGCATTTTAAAAACATTATTTTATGCATCGAACTCCTCTTGACTGATTAACTTTAATAAAGTTTAATCTATAGTTATATATTAGATTACAATTTCTGTACCTGAAAATCTCCTCTTTAACCCTAACATAACCTGAAAAGCACTGTTTATTTCATTTGTGTTTATTCTATTGTATTTATTTGTGCTATTACTTGTAATTTGATTATTTGTTCCTATTTTATTACTTACCATTTACTTGTCTAAAATATTTAAAATTTAAGTGAGTTAATCTGGTAGCCTTTGGTGTCATAACCTTATTTATTAAGGTTACATGCATCAAAAACAATGAAAACAATGACTAGGCTTATATAGGCCCATTTTTTTCTTTTACTTTATTAAATTTCTTATTGTGGGGCCGGGATGGCATAAACAATCCTTAGTGTTGAGCCCTGCGATCATCTCTTCCTCTGCCACAAGTTACAGCAGCAAATAAACATGGACGAACATCAGAAGAATGTTGAAAGATACAGAACTACTTGAATGAATCATGTCTCGTGTAATCGATCAGTGTTTCAACTGCAGCTTGAGAACAATGTCATATAACGTCACATTTACCTCAGAAAAGCCATTCAATGACTACAAACTCGATAGTAAAACAACTCTAGAGGAGTATTTTGATTAATATACACATTATAATAATATATGATTAATATATGCATTACATATTCATCATACTTTTATCTCTTCAATATTTAAAATGTTCACCTGAGTCCTGCTGATTCTGTCTTCCATGTCACACAAGTGTCTCTTCCAGTCGTCTAGAGCTGACAGCAGTGCAACGGAGGGGAAACTGCAGCACAAACCAGCATCAGCATCAGACACACAAATACAGCACACTTCTGAATCTCTCCTGATGGACTGTGGGAATCCTGCGTCGTACCTGAGTGACACTTCCATTATGTGTTTGACTATCATCTGGCTTTCAGAGACGCTCATCCTCAGCCGCCGCAGCACGTGTTCCCGTCGGCTCTGCAGGACACACAGCTGAACACAAACACCAGTGTCACTTCAGCGTCAGATGATGAATGAAACACCAGCTGATGATGATGAAACCTCACCTGAGCTGCCGTGGATCTCCTCTGCGCTTTCACACACACGTCTCTGAACCTCTTGATCTCTTCCTCTAGGCTCATCCGCTCAGCTGCGCACTGGTTACTGGAGGACATGCAGTACATACAGGACACGCGTCAGAAGACACGGTATAGAGAACACACGATATACAGTGGGGCAAAAAGTATTTAGTCAGCCACCAATTGTGCAAGTTGTCCCACTTAAAAAGATGAGACACGTTATATACAGGCGATGCGTTACATTGGATGCTG
This sequence comes from Zacco platypus, assembly GCA_038088235.1. NCBI lineage: Eukaryota > Metazoa > Chordata > Actinopteri > Cypriniformes > Xenocyprididae > Zacco > Zacco platypus. The sequence continues at coordinate 21,100,220 of CM076086.1, read as the reverse complement.
TTTACTGCAGTAGACGTTACATTTAGGACACGCGTTATTACATTAGGATCAGGCTCAGGACAGGCGATACTGCTCAGTTAAAAAACAAAAAACAAAAAGCTTAATCAGTCCTGATACCAATCCTTGAAAAACACCTTGGGACATTCCTAATAGGCACATTATTTACTTCATTTTTATAAAATTATTTACTTTAATAATCATATTTAATTTATTAGTTATGTATAAATGTAATATAACTGCATTATAATTTACCTTATTTGGAAGGCAAACATGATTTAAATTTAAACTGCACAACTTCTCAAATAATTGACATTCAATCAAACAACCAATAATTGTGACAGGCCTACGTGTAAATGTAAAAGTGCAATGTAAAAAGTTACAGAAGCTAGGTGACAGATATATTTTAAAAGTGGGAAAAAAAAAAAAAAAGTTTCAAAGTTCATCTAAATGTTGCATATTTTCACGCTCACTTGACGTCCAGGAATCTCTCCAGTTCAGTCTGATACTCTTTATGCTTGGCACTGATGTCTCTGATGTAACTAGAGAAAAAACAGTTTCATTCAGCAGTAAAATTGTGTGTGTGAGTGAATGAGTGAGTGAGCGAGCAAGAGAGAGAGATTGAGAGATTGAGAGAGTGTGTGTGTGAATCCTCTGCCCATCATTCTCAATGATCAGCCGAGTGCATGTCTGACCTATCATGTAAATCTGTCAGATCTTTGATCTCCATCTTCAGGTTCTTCAGAGTCTCCTGGTTCTCCTTCTTCTCCTGCTGGTCTTTCCTGACCTCCTCCTCTAGTTTCTGCTGGAACATGGCAAGCTCTGTGCTGGCAACCTGAACACAAGCACAGTCTTAAGTCTGAGCTGCAGAACCACAGAAACGCTTCAGAAGATCTTGGCGGCCGTCTCTCTACCTGCAAGGTCTGTGTGATTCTCTGGGTTTCCTCCTGAAGGGCTGATATTTCCTCAGCCCTCTTCTGCTGGACGGCTACATGATCGTCCTTCATCTGCTGGAGCGTCTTCAACATTTGCAGCTTCTGTTTCTCTTTCTGCATCATGTCGCCCTGGAAGAAACATGGACATTACTTTCCTTTTTGGCCGGCCTGATGCTACAGGATAAATGTAAACTAATGTTAACCAATAGGTATCTAGTTTCAGAAGGGAGGTAAATGCACTGCCCACTGCCCACTAATGCACTGCATCAGATGAGAACAAAACTTCAATTAAATTGATCTTGTTTCATATTTGATGAAGTTTGCATCATTGATTGTTATTTTCCTGTTTATAACTGTGAAGCTGCTTTGAAACAATCTGTATTGTATAAAGTGTTGCAAAAAATAAAGCAGACTTCACTAACATTAACATCATGTCCTAAACTAGGCTTATTATACCGCTATAAAAACTATAGTATCTGAATGACACCGTCCTGCTCTAAACAGATCAAAAATCAACATCACTCACATGGTTTCTCTCAAAGGAAGAGTATGGCTCTGTGTTGATAGAAACATCTGTACGGTCTGCAAAATCCTGTAAGAGGCAAGCGTCAGAGGTCAGAGATGGTACTGATCGTGATGACATTCCCATCATGTGGCACATCTTACCCACACACACACGGCTGTGTGTTTGTCCTCTTTCGTTTCTATAGTGTTGCCCACGTGCTTCCCAGCAGCAGCGTCCATGTCTGCTGTCAAATACGCATAATCTGTGATGGGACACTCAAAATCGTATGGATCAGGGAGAAGCGGGAACGGCTTCGAGGACACAGGCTCATCAGTGTTATCGAAAGAAGCCAAACCGATTTGTGCAACGGCGTCTTCATGCGGCCAGAACTCTTGGGCGGACGGGTTGAGGTGTGACGGCAGCAGTCCGTTATCTGCCAGAGACACGGCGTGCTTCATCAGTCCGATCAGGTCGTCCATCATAGTGAAGCGCAAAGACTCCAGGAGGAAGGATTTGAGTCCGCCAGCGTCTGTGATCTTCTGCTGCGCCTCTGGAGGAAAGTTCTCCAACTCGCCGACCATCAGCGGGTCTGAGGCACACAGTGGCCCATGTTCCTCCAGAATCTGAGCAAAATAACTAAAGAACAGCAGAACCAGTTATCATTCAAGTTATCGTTACTGTTCGTTGGTGTGGACACAAATAGTTATTAAAAAGTTAACATTCGAGTTTGTTGTTGTCTGCTAAGTTACTGTTATAGTGCGCTGGTGTGGACGTTAATACAGTTAATGTTAAAGTTATTGACATAAATTTTGTTATTGTCGTTATCTCGTTATACAAACCACACATACTCATATAAACTCTCTTTAGTCGGGTCGGGGTTATTGTCCAGAATTCTCTCGTAAAGGCTTCGGTGTGCTGATCCGGCGTACTGCTCCTCAAACTCTGCCAGCTGACCTCGCAAGTGATCGGGAACGCTGAACGGATCCATGCCATTCACGAACAACCTGGAACACATCCCATTCACGAAATCATCTCATAGACTAGGAGATTCATTTCACAGAAGTGATGTGCAATGACTGAACTCACAAAGAGTCTTCCTCAGTTGACAGCTCATCCTCCTCATCTTCATCTCTCGAATGACCTCTCATTCCAGACAGTACAATAACAGACTGAAACACACACAAAGATTAGCTTGAAGCACTTTGGCCCGTCGCAGCTGCACCGATTCACTCACGACACTCACCTTAAACTCCTTCTGCTTCTTCTTGCGGTGTCTGTTTTTACTCTTAAATACTGAACTCTGAAACAAACACACATGAAGCTTCACTACAACAGCTCAAGCTCGGTCACAGACAAAACGCTTCAGAGCATGAGTGTCTCTTACCAGGTGTTCTTCATCATCAGTCTTTTTAATGACTAAACAAACAGCATCTAAAGATAAAGAAAAAGTAATTTGCAAAAATACTCCCTTCACATATACATACATCACCTATTTCAACTTAATTACCATCTTCAAAATATTGATCGAGAATGGAGTGACAGGAGTGATATCGCTCTCGATTCGACTCTAGAGTCCAAATAAACAGACGTATTTCTTTAGCAGGAGCTTGTCTTAAATACTCCATTACAGTAAAACCATCACGGTCAAATAACTCCGAAACGGTGCCGAATTTCTCAAGCGTCTCCTGCAGGGGTGTAAAGGCCAGCAGAGGCTTCAGGTCTAGCTCCTCCAGATGAGCGCTGTAACGGCTGATGAACGACTGCGCGGCTTTCAGACCTGATGGAGATGGAAAATACGTATTTGAACAGGATCAAACGTGAGCTTGACACTGAAATGTCAACTTACTCAACAGACTGTTTAACTGTCAGTGTTCCGTTTCACATTTTTCCCCATACCATATTTTAGAAATAATCATAAATTACGAATCCTTCAAAAGCTTAAACACTCAAAAAGGTTTAACAGGTTAATGATCAATGAATGTTTTACACAATATTTGCTCAGTGATATCTGAAAACAGAATATTGCTGTCAGAAGACTGTGTAGGAGAGCAAACGCACCACAGTTATCCAGCTGCTGAGCCCACTGCTGCAGTTTGGGTTTGATATGAAGCACAGATCCGAGAGTCTGGATAAAGACTCGAGCCCAGACCCGGTTCCTCGACTCTAGCAGAAGATCCACAAGCTCCGACAGCAGTCCGCCGTCTCTACGGCAGTTTAACACACTCACCTGTCCTTTACTCTCAAACAAATCCAGCCATGGCCGCAGATGCTCCCAAAACAAAGAAATATTCACTGGCTCTTCTTTAAATAGTCCTTTGTTATCATGAATTTGATGTAAAACACGGTCCACATAAATAGAGTCTCTGGGTGGCGCTGCAGGGGCGATAAGAAGAGAGACGTAGAGTTACAGTACGTCTGGAGCAGCAGTTTCCACTCAATGGCCTCAGAAATGACATCAAATGAGGTCAAATCTTACTCCAAGAAATTATTCCAAACTTTGACCACCCGTATAAAAATCAATGAATTCCCCCCTCAATTAATGTTTTGTCTAATTTTAAGTGATTTCTAGACCACCTAAAAGGAATAAAATCCGAAATCATAGGATGTTGAAATTGAGCAGAAAATATTTTTGGCAAATAAACTTTTTGCAGTAAATCAGGAAGATTGACAGTGACTCTCACGTGATCCTCTCTCGGCCGCTGGATCTTTAGGGGCGTCCGCAGCCATTACTTCATCGCTCTCTTGACAAGCAGAACGTCTCGCCAACTTCTGTTGTTTCCGCCGAAGTTTTCGATCATTTTTAGACTTCAACTTCTTAATACTGTTGAGGTACACAAAGAGAGAGAGAAATCACCGTAAACATCCGTAGCTAAAAGTGCTGCTGCAGAATCAAACAGGATTAAACGTCACCTTGTACATGGCTGCTTGATTCGCACTCGTCCAGCAGGTCTGATTTTAGGAATAGACGTTTTAAACTGAGAGACGAGGAGAATGTTAGTAAGCAAATGAAGCCATGAAACATCACCGTGCATGTTTGTGTGTGTGCAAACGCCTCACCTCACACTTTATCAGCCCCGTCGAGCCAAATATTACAATGTGACACACCCGACCTCTGCAGTCTGGTGTAAAACATGAGTCTTTTAGAAAATCCTGGAGTCAAAGAGAAAAAAAATGAGCATTTCTGGCTTTTTCAAGTCTCTCGTATAAGTGAGTGACGCGTGTCCGTCTGACCTTGTCATTCTTATCGGAGAATGAAAGCGTTTTGAGCTTCTTCCAGCAGCTCATATGAAACTCGACCCTGCAGCTCTGACAGCACGTCAGCTGGATGAAGCCCTGCAAACACACATCCTCAGACTCCTGCTGCAGATTCTGCTCATTCCTGAACAATCACAACACTCACCTTAAAGTCTGGATCGCTGAAGTAGATCTGGATGGTGTGAGCGAGGCAGTGCTGATGCCTACACACCGCGTCTGCTTTAGGAGGAAACTTACACAACTTTACAAACTTCTCCAGATGTTCCTTTAGGACAGAGAGAGTTAAGATCAGCACCATAAACACCATCATCTCATAATCAATGTTTAGTTGCTGTCAGGTTTAAAGTAGTCTATACTAGGCCTGGGATGAAAATATTAATTTATCAATTTTGCGAGCAAGCAAATTTAACCAAGATTGATCTTTCAGTCTGCGCTGTTTACAGTTGATGTGTGAACAATCTTGGGACTCGATATTGGTTCAAAGTTAGAAGATTAAAATAGAGCCCTACTAAATCAGATACTGAATACCAGAATATCCCTGCAATAATCAGCGCTGCTCAACGTTACACACCTTTAAAAAGGCAGTCTGTGTTTCCTCAACTATAGTTTTAGTGGTCGGCCAGGTGAGTTTTCCAGGTGTGACGTGTCTCTGAATCATCAGCTGCGCGTTAGAGAAACGCTCCAGAGCTTTAGCAAACCTATAAAACACAGAACATGAGCACGACGTCCAAGACAATCAGTGGCAGCGTTCACTTCAACACTCACCTGTTCTCCTTTAGATAAACTCGCCCCATCCCATAATGCACCAGTGACTGAAACTTTCTGTCTGACGACTCTAATGTGGCGAACTTCCTCTGAGCTTCAGCCAGTTCCTGCACACACAAATAGAAACCTAATAAATGAACTGAAAATCAGACCCTTAATATCTCACACAGTGACGTTCACGCTTTTAGTTTTCAGCTTCTTTTAATGCATTTGGCAGAAGCTTTAATCCAAAGTGACTTTTCACACCGAATGGGAGATGATAATCTTGATAGCCTTATTTAAAGTTAGTGTGTGTTGAAAATAACAAAAAAGGTTAAAAAAATGAAATGTCTGAATATAACGAGAGGAAGCACAGTTGTTTGAATATATATTTAACCTCATGATCCCAGCAACAAGTTGGAGTATCACGGAAGCATCATAAGAAGAACCAATCACATTAGAGAAAATAATGGAATGAATCAGGTCACCTTGGCATACACTTATTCTATAAAAACTGCTGTACTCTTCTGGTCAGGGGAAATTAGTCCGAGTTCCTCCAGGCCATAATTAAAGCATATTCAAGGTATTGTCTGGAGTGTGTCCGTTACTGCTGCACAGCTGGTTAGCAGACACTAGAAACCTTATTCCCAAGTGACAGTGTCCCTAGAGGACGATCTGTTGATTAGGTGATGGCCCAGGTTAACTTAAGTCAGGTGCATAGGGGAATTTCTACCACAAGAGGTGAACTCATGTGACTTCTCCCATATGTCTGATGCAGTCACGCTCAAGTTAAAGATGCTCAGCTGGTAGAACACTGCAGCACGTCTTGTCTTTAACAAGCACCCTCCTACCTCCACTCACTGTTACGAGTCCATGTCCCCACCAGAAGCCGATCTCTAAAGGAGCGAAGGCTCGTGTTACCATCACAGAGAGGCACAAAATCGCTCTCCAGAACATTCTCGTTCACTGTTGCTTGCTAGTGGAATGATCTCGCTGCCTTCATCAAGAATGCAGAATCCCTGGCAATATTCAAAAGACAGCTGAAAACTCATCTCTTTCGTGAGCACTTTTGTGAGCCCCAACATAAAAACAAAAAAACTATCCTCTAATACCTCCCTATCGTAGCTTATGCTACTCTGAGCAATGTCTGAAACTTGTATTGTGAGCACTTCATGTGTCTATTTGCCTCTTATTAATGTATCGCATGATGTTTTCCTCACTTGTAAGTCGTTTTGGATAAAAGCATCTGCCAAATGAATAAACGTAAATGTTCGCCTTCAGTGTGAACGGCAGGACACTATTGCTTCCTTTCAAACACAAGCTGAATTGTGTTGCATTACCTCTGGTTGTCCAATTTCCAGCAGAGCAGTTGCATATCCATATACGAGCAAAGATTTATCCAGCTCCGTCAAACCCAGTGCCTGTCAGACACAGAAACATCATTACAGTAATGAACGAGGCTTCAAACCATTAATTTCACATCAGAGCAGAATATTTAAAACATCCTGAAGCACATTTAAACATTCAACCGTTCTATTCATTGTTCTAAAGAGTCAAACACATGAAATGATCCTCCAGCAAGAAGCTCCGAATCATCATCACTAGCTGTGTTTCCATCCACCTATTTCTTTTTTTTTATGTGAATTTTGGGATATTGCATTAAAATATTGGATGGAAGCACCAAGAAGTGCAAAAATGCACAAAAAATGCTTTTTTATCCATACTGAAATGCCTGAGTCATGATGTCAACGGAGTGACTTGGTTTAATTCCCTCTAGAAGCATCTCGCACGATAGCGTTCCCAAACACCAGCATCCAAATGCAAGATCACATGACAGTGTTTGTATTTCGACTAACACTGTGAGATGAATTCAGAACAACTTTTTATTAACTGATACTTTTTATTACAGATATTTTGCTCCGATTTCCCAGGAAGTGATTATTTTGTTGTTTTTAAAACATGGGATGGAAACGCTGCTTTAGTCATCAAAATTTCATGCCTAATCCCAAATTTGCTTGAATTCTCAACTTTGGATGGAAACAGCCATAGATAAATTAGAATTAGAAAACAGAATTATGGAACTACGGTCTTCTGTAGAGCTGCTTTACAGCAGAATCTGAACATGTCTCAGATTTGATGAAGTTTGCATCATTGATTGTGTTTTATTATAGTGAATCGGTCAGTACCGCGGTGCCGCTGGACTCCAGTATTCGCAGGGCCAGAGAGAAGGACTGCTGAGCGTTTCGGCAGCGCTGGTCGCCCAGAGCCGTGTGACCATCCTGAACGGCGGCACAGAAGCGCTCTTTTGTATCTGGCTCGCTGACGGCCTCCTGCTAGACAAACAGCAGCATTAAACCACACAGACACACATCAGACTCTGGAGCTTTGCTCTGTGCAACACTAACCACGGGACTGTTGGCTTGGTCCGGTCCGGCCGTGTGTTTGCTCCGCACCGCTGGCTTCTCTGCAGCACTGGATGAAGCTTTCTTAGTCTTCCGTGGACTTGATTCACTAGGACAAGATTCATCAGGAATAAACATCAGAATCCAAGAGAGTTTTCGGATATAAAGGTAGTGAGGAATAAAAACACCAGCCGTTCTGCTCAAGGTCACATTCCTCAGGAGCAGATATGAGTAAAACACACTACATCACGGTCTCTGTGTCTGTTGTGTACTACTGCAGCCATTCTGAATTTGAATTTAGTTTTACATTGTTTACATTTTAATTTTAGTTAGCTTTAGTAGTTGTGTAACTTTTATAAGTTTCGTTGACAAATATATATAGATTTCATTCAATTTTAGTTATTTTAGTACTTCAACTGAAACTAAAATGATGTTGACAACGAGCTGAAAATAAGTATTATATATATTTTCAAGTGAAATGTTTATTTCAAGTAATGAAAATGTTTTGGTAACACTAGTTAACATGAACTAAGAATGAACAACTTCTACAGCATATATTAATCTTACATAAAGTTAATTTCAACATTTACTAATACATTTTAAAGAGCAAAAGTTAACTAAAGTTAAGTGCACTGTGAGCCTGAGTTGTAAATGAATGTTGTTGACTGTCAGTACATGTTAGTTAATTCATGCCTATTGAAAGCATTACAAGTGGTTTGAGACATTCAGCATCAAACATCCTGTTACTGAGCGACTGCGACTCGTCTAGTGAAATGAAAGTAAATCTAGCCTTATTGTACTTGTCATTAGAAGCTCAAGTTTCACTTTAAAAGATAAGATAACTCTTTATAAAGACTCCAAACATCCTTTACAATTAAAATCATTCTGATTACTATCAACACGTTGACTAATTAAAACATGTTTGAACTAACAAAAGAATTAGCTTGTTTTCTGTTGTCATTTTCATGACAAGGTTAATTACCTCTTCATGTCTTTGCATCTGTCTGTTTTTCCTTCAGCTTGTGCTCGAGCTCCAGAGTTCCCTGAAAACAAGGGAATTTTAAGATTAATGCCACGTTCAAATAAAGAAACTTTCCTGAGAAAATAAATCACAGAAGCAACCGGCAGAACCAGACGAACAGCTCACACTAAAACCTGTCAGCTTCTAGAAACAAACGCAGCGGGATGAAGGAGGGAGGAGCGAGCAAACATGACACGAGAAACACAGGAAACACTGTGATGCTCACTTCCTCTAGAGGGAGAGTTTGCCCACGTGAAAGAAATTCCATTTTTTCAATTACACAAGTCAAGCTTCTTTAAGTCAGCGCAGCCCATAATGCAACGCAAGAACCACAAGAATCCTGCAATGAATGCTGCTTTAACAGCACGTGTAATCAGTGTCCTTGGAGGGCAGGGAACAGTCAGCAGTAAGGACGGGCGGAGATAGACGCTTCTGTAAAACAGCATTCACTTTGAGATAGCACACGTTCAATACAGATATAAAGAGCGCGTCTGATTGGAGAGACGAGAGAATCATACAGATCTCCACCACAGGCTGATATAAACACAAATGACATGTTTTAAACTGGGTGTAAGTAGGGTTTCTACAGCCAAATCTAAGGCTTAAGATTCCTACAAAGTAAAATGCCTACACAAATAAAATTAATAGGGCAATGTCTATAAAACATTAAACGGACCATAAAACCCCATGATTTTAAGGGATAGTTCATCCAAAAATGAAAACCTGTATGAGTTTCTTTGTTCTGGTGAACACAAAAGAACCATTTACCAAACCATTTCTAGTCTCCATTGACTTCCTTAGTTGGGAAAACCAGAAACGGTTCGGTTACAGACATTCTTCAAAATATTCCTCTTTTGTGTTCAGCAGAACAAAGAAACTCATACAAGTTAGGAACAACTTGAGGGAAAGTACTTCATAACAGAATTTATTTTTGGGTGAACTAACCCTTTAAACAATTTTACCATTCAAGCAGGCCTAATACAGGTTTAGACAATAAAGAAAAGAAAAAAATAGTTTTGCACATACAAACATGATCTCGACTATATTTGTGATTATGTTATGCAACCTCTCTGAGACAATACAGTCTTTTCTGATGTTGGTTTAATAGAAAAAACAATGTGATTTGGAAATATTGGAATTACTATTAGGTTTTAATAGGGCCTTTTGCACCGAATAGTTCTAGGAACTCAGATAAAGGAACTAGCCACTAGGATCATTCCCCGGGAACTAATTTCTCCCGCAGGACATGTTCCTGGTTGCATTTGCATCGGAATAGGAACTCTGAAGCGGGGACAGCAGCGTCTTTATGGAGGATGCCGTGATCGGAGCCGTTTGTTGCGTGTCGTGGGTAACGTGATAACTGAGAGGGAATGAGAACGCATAATTTACACGACGAAGAGCAAGAAGTGGGGCTAAGAGATTGAAATTATTTTCAGTATTACTGGGGTGGAGAAAAGAACATAACCCTGCAGAGAACACGTAAATGCTGTTATCAATGTTTACATGTTCGTGAAGTAAATATACGTTTACATGGCTTTTTAAAAAAGCTGGGTCCCGACATGCGTTTGACCAATCAACGTACACTCATGACACCGATAGTTCCCGTAGAGCAGGGTTACACTCTACTCTGAAGTAGGAGCTAATTTAGTTCCTCCAAAAGGAGTTTCTAGAACTAAAATCATTCCTATCATTCCAATAGTTCTCTCTCATGCAACGTTTTTGATGATTGATGAGTGACTAGAGACCTGCAAAGCATTTTGTTGTAAAGAAATAGTCCAGGTTAGTCATACACAAACATAATTATACACTGATAATAATGTACGATGCTCAGTGTGTGTTTCTGTGTCTCCCTTTGTGGCATGCCTGTGTTTTTTCTTGTCAACTAGTTGTTCATTTAAGCCATTAGTTGACAAACCACATTTATATTAATTCAATTTCTTAAATACTGGACAGAATAAACCTTAATAATGAGTATGTTATATAGGCTTTACAGCACTCAAGCACACGCATAAAGCTTTACATAACGAATAAGCAAAAGTAATGATTATGAATGTGACAAAAAACAGCAAGGAGACAGTTTGTTTATTAATAAGCTAGTGTTTTCTGAATCAGTGTCAGCTGTGATGAAGTTGACATCGCTGACTCATCATTTCTGCATAGTAGATGCGCCTAGAGAGAGAATGCACATTTCATTCAAAACACAATCAGAGAGTAGCCCATTTCTTTTCGTTTTGAATTATTTCGTTTAAAAGTAGTACATTTTAAGATTTCTATAAATTTCTATACATTTCTAATGCCTGTGAGGCAAGTAGTCTACGCTGAGTTTCGCTTCATTTAGCACAAAGATGCGCTCCAGTTCACGTGCAAGTGAGCGTGCCGGAGCCTCCATGTCATGATTATATTGTTTGCTGTATTTGCTTCTTATTTATTAAATCCAGGCAATTGGTTGATGAAAAATAAAATTAAGATACCACTTTTACAAAACGAAGTTTAGTTTAAAGAAAGGCTTTCTGCAAAACAAAACTTAATGAAGTGGTCAAAATCATGTCTGACCGACTTCTTACTCATGCTTTTCTCTTTTCATAATCAAATAGATGAAAAAAATAATAATATGCCTATTTAAACAAATATTAAACTAAATATGTTTTCTTTAACGATACCAACACGTGTGGTCTGTGCAATAAATATTAAAAGTTCTAAACTATCTATTGTGTTTTATTGTTCCACTATAGTAATAATATTTACAATAATATATTGAAGTTGATGAGTCTCTCTCACATTGAAGACATTAAAATAGGAGTAGATTAGTGTACAATGTTTTATAATAATAATTTATTAATTATTTAAAATAATAATTAGTTACTTTTATGAAGATGTAACTCAGTTGCTATATGTGAGAAGTAACTAGTAACTATAACTAATTACTTTTTAAAGTAACGTGCCCAACACTGGTCAAGAGTGATTTCCTTGTCTTTTATTGCTTGATTTACATTAAAAACACATTCAACAGGAAAACAAGGGCTGCTGTCACTTTAAGAAGTTCACTTAAGACAAACTCTTGGCAAGTGTCCTAACAAATATAGTAGGTTAATTTGTCCATTCGAGACTTGAACGAGAACTCAATATTTGTGCACTGAACACGTGCTTTGGATGAGCACACAAATCTTCTCAGCGCACACGAAATTTCTCGATGTTAAAATTGGCAAGGCTTATATGAGTTTAGTTTAAACACAACATGTGGGATGAGGGTAGTCGTGGCCTAGTGGTGAGGGAGACGGACTTATAATCTGAAGGTTGCCGGTTCGATTCCCACGCCGGCAGGAATTGAAAGTGGGGATTGTGAATAAACAGCACTCTCTCCACCTTCAATACCATAACTAAAGTGCCCTTGAGCACTTTAAGATGCAAGGCATCTAACCCCTAATTGCTCCCCCTGTAAGTCGCTTTGGATAAAAGCGTCTGATAAATGATGAAAAGTAAAAAGTGATGATGGCGTACATGACTGCACATATAGAGCATGCGGCACACATTGCACAACTCCTTATCCTCCAATCATTTGCACAGAAACTTGCATTTCCCCATTAGTCAACAATGAGTGTAGATGACGTCACATCTAGCGGGATTCCATAAATAAACTTAATGACTAAAAATAATGATTAAATTCAGGTAAACTTTACCAAAAAACCTCTTTGGACAAATAGACAATGAAAAGATGATACAAAATTTAATACCTTGGATAATAGGATTTAAGACTTTAATTCTTTTTACGGACCTTAATTTTCTCTAAATTGACTTAACTTTTAATACTTTTTAAGACCCCGTGGACGCCCGGTCATAATGTAGAGTGTTCATATGATAAATATGATTTGTACGTATTGGTGAAAAAGTGCAATAATTCTGATGAAACGAAAAAATGAATTTCTTAAATGACAACAATCATTGTGATTATTAAATTGAGCAAAATCATTTTCAGTTTAATGATCATCAGTTGAACAATTATGCAGCCTGATGAAAATTAGACAAAATTTTCCTTGACTAAAACTATAAAACAACAGAACCAGGTTGAACAAATATGATAAATTAAAAAGTATTTGACAGGACTAAAACTAAATTCAAAAATAGCCAACAAAATTAAATGTCATCTAGTACAACTGCACCACATGCTCACGATAAAACATCCAAAAATAAAGTGTAACGTTGCACAGAATAAGAGCAGCGTTCAGGAGAGCAGTGCTCAAGACATGTTAAATGCAGATGCAAACGCTTTGACATTCAAAAGCAACTTCACTGAAATATCTGAGGAACTTTCTCCTCCCTTACCTGCAGCGTCATCCTGGTTTTTCCAGTTTTCAGATTTCTGCTGTTTGAGGGAAGAACGTCAGTCGTTAGACTTACAGAGCACAGTCACAAGAGAAACTCAAAACTGAACAGAAGAATTAGTGGACGACTGATATTGATGTTTAGATAGCCGATATCTTCGAGAGCAGGAGGGTCCGCGAGTTCAGCAGCACACGCTCAACGTGAATGTTGAGACAGAAGTGTCCACTAGGTGGCAATGTGTGCAGTAGTCGAAGAAGAGCAATGCAAAACACGCTGTTCCAAGAAGAGTAAACAAAACAGCATATTTTCTATCATTTTTTATTTTGGTTCTAAGCTTCGCATGCGTAGAAGAATTGTGCAGACACGACAGAAGTATACGAAAATAAAGCATCCCGGGCCTTAACACGTTTATATGCAGTTAGGATTCACAGCTGGATTCGTTCGTAAGGGTTGTGAAAATAAAAGTTTAGTAGATAATCAAAGTCTTTTTAAAATGATGTAAATGTGGATTTGCTGAATGCTGACGGTACATGAGAAAGAATTAAAGTGTTTATCTTTCTTTTGCCAAATGACTATAAATATCGATCGACCACTAATGAGAAAGTAAGTGTGTTTTTAAGATCTCACCGAACTCTCCAGGCTGGAGGAACGAGACGTCGCTTCAGGCTGACGACTGGACTTCAGATGCTGACCTGAAGAATCGTTGGCCCCGTGCGCTCTGCGTTACAGAAACAAGCTTTAGTCCTTCGCTCAGGATGCAAAAACAGAGCAGCAATACAAACTTAAACAAACCTCGTTTTAGAAGAAATCTTTTTTGCTTCAGTCTTCTTGGTCTTCATGTCTGCTTAATGAAACACAACACAAGTAAAGCGATCTGCTCAGACGAGGCTGAAGCCGAGCTGAAGGATCGGCAGTTACCTTTGCTCTCCTGCAGTTCTGTCTGGAACCGCTCGCACTGCTGCAGCAGGTCTTTGAGTCCCTCCATGTCTGCAACGCACGCGTCCTGAGCCTGACGGTTGGCCAGCAGAGCCTTCTGATGCTCCCCCAGGTAGAACAGAGCATCACAGAAGCGATAATGACCCTGGAGGACAGAAGAAAACCTTCATAAAAACTATGGATGACAGCAGAGGTGCGGTCCTTCATGAGTAAGAGTTTGACCTGATCCACAGCCGATCATTAACTAAAACTGATGATGACGAATCAGTGAATCAGCACTTACCTTCGCCCAGTCCGGCTGCAATATAATGGCTCTCTTTCCATCGCCGAGTGCTTTCCTAAAAACAATTCCACAATCAGTATTGCACACGTTCTTCAGTAATGTGCATCGGAATAATGGAATAATCACTCACAGATATTTCTCAGAGCGGATCAAACAGAGCGCTCTGTTCCCATACAGGATGTGGTTATTAGGGCTGAAGCAAAGAATGGAAGGATGAACAATCGATTAAAACAGGAAGTGCAACATCGTCTAATTAAGGACCGTGAATTAGAATGGTGACGATGTTTTGTCACTTACTGGTATTTAATGGCTTTAGTGTACCACTTTAAAGCCAAATCATATTTCTTTTTCTGGAACTGCTCATTTCCTTTGTTTTTCATCTCGTCACTTTTCTGGAAGAGAGTCAAAAAATAACAGTATCTTATTTCTGTCCCAATTTCCACCTAATATAGCAGAACTCCCACAAATAATCATAATGAAACAGATGTGAATTAATCTGCAGCTAAAAAAAGAACTCAAGCATGAGATCTGAAAGACTCACTGATAAACTCCAGGCATCCGGCTCTGATTTCAGCTCGGCGATGGCTTTCTTTTTACTGCACGACACCACCTGAAGATAACGCGCATCTGTTGGCCGAGACGTTTATTAGTGATCTGAGCCACAGATGTAGTAGGGTTGGACACTGAACCAAATCACAGTGCATTCTGATCTCCATATGGATTCATTTGGACATATATCAGGTACAGAACATGTCAAAAACAATCTCTGAACTGAAGCTGTAATCTCTACAGGATCCCTGTCAGTTACTGCATCACTATATTACTATAATATTACAGGTTAAAATTACCAACCGATTTGAATACAAACATTTAAATTGCAAATTTTATTATAATAACATTTCAAAAACTTTTTAATGGTGCGTTTCTACTTCAATTTGTTGAAGCATTTAAACGGTGACTGTCATACACTTGTTTTCATGACAGATTTATTCATACGAATATGTAATATAGTGTATATATTAATGAAAATACTCAGTTGTTTTTCTAGCGGACTATCTGGTTTATGGTCATTGAATGGCTCTTCAGAGCAATTGCATGAGACATGATTCATGAGAGTAAGTTGATCTGTATCTTCTGTTCATCCACGTTTATTTAGTGCTGTAACTAGTAAAGAGGAAGAGATGATCGCTTCATGATCTGTCACCACACATTAAAAGAGACACAAAAACACATTTGAGTGAATTTACAGATGAAACTGACAGAATTTGAAAGCTGAGACCGTTTCATATCAAAATGAAAACTTATTGTGATTATTGGATGGCAGGAGCTACAAATAATGTTTAGTGATAGAAAAACAAACTAAAAGATCAACCTTGGGATTTAAGAATCAATCTGGGTTCATGAAAATGAGAATCAATTAAAATCGATAAATTAATATTTTCAACCCCGCCCTGATCTCTAGTATTGTGAGGTCTTTAATGGACAAACGAAACTCACACTCATTGAAGATGAAGCGGAGCGTACGGTAGCGAATCTCCACCGATCCGAGATCCAGCAGCCTCTGACGGATGTCATGAACTCCAGAGTCCAGCAGCCACGCGATGGCTTCGGTCAAACAATCCTCCTGCTGCAGACAGATGGACAACAGATGTGTCAGAATCCTGAGATGTTAGCTATAGTCCAGCCGAAAATGAATATTTTCTCACACCAGTGCTATTCCTGATGTATATGATGCTCTTTCTTCAGATAAACACACAGGAAGATTTTTAGGTCAATAATCCAACTGAGTCCACATAATGCCTCAGAATGGCTCGTTACACAAACATCGTTACACCAGTAGGTGGCGACAAGTGACTTAATGTATGTCTCTGAATCATTCATTCAAGAGATTCAATCAAAAATGCTGATTCATCCTGTAATGAAACCAGACGTCTTTATGAGCGAGTCATTGAATCATTCGCCAACACAGTATGTCTGAACAGCCCCCGGATGACCCATGACTGCAGGCGACATCCCTAAGTGTGCATTCAATGGACACTTTACTATCCGATGAGGCCACAGGAGAGAACTGACGGTGGTAGGTCACATAACAGTAACATGGCGGATGTAGCACGTCCCAATTTCAATCATACTAACCATATTAAAAGTAAATTCACATGTAGTACATACTCAGACAGTATGTTATTTTAGACACAGCCAGACCATTAAATAATTCAAAAACACTGACGTGTGATGTGCTTCGTGTGGTTTTTTGGTCAAACGAGCAGCAGCCATACAGTGGCATTATATGGACACTCAGAGATGGATTATTGTCCTAAAAATCTGTTTATCCGAAGAAAGTCAGTCATACATCGGGTATGGCATGAGCATGAGTAAATTCATTTTCAGGTGGAGTAACCCTTTAACAGGCTCACGGCAGCTTCTCAGCGACGTACCGAGGTAAACAACCTGCTCAATGACACCACGGCTCGGGCTTTCCTCTCCATGTCCCTGTTAGAAAGCTGAACAAAAGACACGTGATCAGAACCGGAGAAGCAGCGAAGGACCGTGTGCTTCATCTGGATGGATACGTACGCCTCTCTCCATGGCCTCCAGGATTCTTTCCAAGATCTCGATCTTCTCCAGCCTCTTCAAACTCAAATCATTCGACACACTGAAAGAAAAAACAGCGCGATTATACGTCTCAAATCCTCACGAGCACATCAGAATCAGATCTCTCTTGCAAGTGACTCACTTGGAGTCCAGGAAGCCCATCTCCACGGCCCAAAAGGTAGTGGGGTGGTTCTCCTGCTGTCGGAGGAGGATGTGCCACCAAAACACAGACACGTGCATCAAATGACCCACTTGCTTCTTCACCTCCGGCTTTATCTTCATCCACCGCTCATATATGACGTCTATTTGTTCATAACACAGCAGCATTGAAACATCTGCAGTGCCGATCATGAATCACACACACAGTTACACAAACACTCACCAGGCGGTTCCATGTGAATAAACGGGAACTGGTTCTGATAGATCTGAGAGAAAATGAGGTGTGAATCATGGGTGTGCTCACGTCACCGAATCATTTAGTCTGAATGATGATGACACTGAGCTGAATTTGTATCGGTCATATGTTTATTACTGTGAAACTGCTTTGAAACAATCTGTATCATGTAAAGCTGACTTGATGTCTGAATTCTACTCACAATCTTGGTTCTGTGCCGCACAACATCTACTCCTTCCTCCAGATCCGAGTCTTCTGTGTCAGACATTCTGATTCAAACACACAACATGAGTCATCATCATTGCAGATTACTAATACAATGTATTGCGTTTTTTCTTACTGCTTATTGTGTACCCATATATATGTATATATATATATAGTTTCTCGAGAGGAACAGACATAATAAAAATTTCATTGTTCTAAAGTACAGATGCCAATCGGGATGTTTCCCATACTGCACCTCACCTGAGCCACACCTGGACTCCCGACTGATCGAAAACACCTCTAACAGTTAAAAACACTTCAATGACACTCAAATATATGCAGTTTATCCCGTGATGTTCGGTAACTAATGCGTGAACGTTGATTCAGAGTGACGGAGATCTGAGGGAGTTTTCCCTTCAGTTCGTCTCATCGTGAAAAGCTGCAAAACGCGACGTGTCTTCAACATAATCTCACTGACTTTGAATTTAATAAAGCAGAACATCTGCGTTTTACCTACACGAACATCAACATGTTTAATGATTAATCAGAAGCAGATGAACTTTATGAGGAAGTTAAACGCGACGTGTCTTGGCCGCGAAACTTTATATGTTTATCTGAAGTAATAGCGAAAACGTCGCTGTCCCAAAAAAAAACACTTGAGGTGGTTTCTAACAGTGTATCATCAGAAATATGATTAAAAGTGTTTGTTACCAACCTGTTTTAGGAACAGAGTCGCTTGAGGGGCTACTGATTGTTTCCTGATCTGATGTCAGCCGTTGGACCTCACGCGTGAACTGAGGCGCGAAAGAGAACGAGCGCGATCGCGAGCAGCGCCCTCTAGTGTTCGCCGGTGGAACGACGCGTCCTGAGCGCTAACTTTTCTTATAAATTTACAAAAAACTGTAGAAACAACTGCAGCCACACGTACACTTAATACATAAATGAATGAATAAATAAATAAATAAATAAATAGATAAATACGTACGGGTACTCTGGTTGAACTTCATCGCTTTAAGATGAGATGTCAACCAGTTTATTTCGTCACATACAGTTAGAGAAGCTGCGCCTAAGTACAGCTGCTCTGTAATTTATGGCAATTTGACTCTGTATTAAAGCTTTTTATTGTGTTTGAACTGGTTTCGCAATCATTGACACATTTTTTTGGTAAGAGGTTCTTATACAAATAAGAAATAACCCTCGCAATTATTACTACGCGTGTGTTGTGAGACTCCAGTCCGCACGGGGGCAGCAGAACGCGACAAGCCTGCGCAGAGACAAAACAAACCGCATCAGAAAAGGGACATTTTCTGACACTTTCAGAACTGTGAGATTCATCGAAACTTTCAGCGTTAACGAGCTGCAGAAGCGATGTGATGAAGATGGTGGAAAACTCTCCGTCTCCTCTTCCCGAGAGAGCGATCTACGGCTTTGTGCTGTTTCTGGGATCTCAGTTCGGATTCTGTACGTCTCTTCAACATCTCTGTCATTCAAGAGCTGTTTAAAATGATTTTACATGATTATTTGCCGTAACAAACACAACTGTTTGTTACTCATTTGTAAGTGGCTCTGAATAAAAACATCTGCTAAATCAATAAATATTACTATTTATAGAATTTTTGGTAACACTTTACAATAAGGTTCATTAGTTAAACATTAGATAATGTATTAACTAACATGAACTAATCATGAGCTATACATTTGTTAATGTATTTACTAATCTTCGTTAATGATAGTTAATGAAAACACAGTTGTTCATTGTTTGTTCATGTTAGTTCACAGTGCATTAACTCATGTTAACAAGATTTTAATAATGTATTAGTAAATGTTGAAATTAACATTAACAAAGATTAAAAAATGTTGTATAAGTGCAGTTCATTATTAGTTCATGTTAACTAATGTTGTTAACTAATGAACCTTATTGTAAAGTGTTACCGAATTTTTTTTTTATTAAAAAAAGTGTGACAAATTATCCAGTGACAAAGTATTTATAAAAATAAATTTTCAATGTTGTCAATAACATTCAGAATACCTCTGGTCAGACTATAATAATTGAACTGAGCATTACACAGTGTGACACAAGTTCAAATAAACCTCATGATCCACATATCTATTAATAACTGGGGAAAATCACAGTGTCACTTCTTACTCTGAAATTTGATCTTGGAAGTACTTTTTATAAAAGTTTTGCAATAAAAAGCATTATAAATTTCTTGACTATTTGAAGTCTTTTTCATGATTAATAAAGTCAAGCGGCAGGTTTATCAAGTTGTCTTTATTTCTATAGTCCTTTACACGATACAGATTGTTTTAAAGCAGCTTTACAGTGATGAACAGAAAAAATAACAATTCAATTCTGCTATAAAGCAACTCTAAAAAGACAATAGTAAACACTTATTATTCATATGAAATCAGGTGTGTTGAACAAGTGTTGTTTATTTACTCTCATTAGTGCTGTATGTCGTGTGGGCTTTTGTTCCTGACGTCTGGCTTCATTCTGCTGGATTGACTTACTGGCCTCAGAAGTAAGTGAAATTCTTTTCTTGTGTTTAGATCTCAGTGTAACCGAGACTAATGTCCTGCACTTGTCTGTTTTCAGATACTGGGCTCTGGCGGCTCCCATATACCTGCTGGTCACTTTAACTACCTGTTTTGTGCTGCTGTTTGGGGTGAATATGATGAACACGGCTCCGCTCAGATCAGTGGACAACATCACAGGTGATGTCACATTCACAACATCACAGGTGATGTCACATTCACAACATCACAGGTGATGTCACATTCACATCACAGGTGTCAATCACATTCACAACAGACCATCACATTCACAACATCACAGGTGATGTCACATTCACAACAGACCATCACATTCACAACATCACGGGTGATGTCACATTCACAACAGACCATCACATTCACAACATCACGGGTGATGACACATTCACAACAGACCATCACATTCACAACAGACCATCACATTCACAACAGACCATCACATTCACAACATCACGGGTGATGTCACATTCACAACAGACCATCACATTCACAACATCACAGGTGATGACACATTCACAACAGACCATCACATTCACAACATCACGGGTGATGTCACATTCACAACATCACAGGTGATGTCACATTCACAACAGACCATCACGTTCACAACATCACAGGTGATGTCACATTCACAACAGACCATCACATTCACAACATCACGTTTGATGTCACATTCACAACAGACCATCACATTCACAACATCACGTTTGATGTCACATTCACAACAGACCATCACATTCACAACATCACGGGTGATGTCACATTCACAACAGACCATCACATTCACAACATCACGGGTGATGTCACATTCACAACAGACCATCACATTCACAACATCACGTTTGATGTCACATTCACAACAGACCATCACATTCACAACATCACGGGTGATGTCACATTCACAACAGACCATCACATTCACAACATCACGGGTGATGTCACATTCACAACAGACCATCACATTCACAACATCACAGGTGATGTCACGTTCACATCACAGGTGTCAATCACATTCACAACAGACCATCACATTCACAACAGACCATCACATTCACAACATCACGGGTGATGTCACATTCACAACATCACAGGTGATGTCACATTCACAACAGACCATCACGTTCACAACATCACAGGTGATGTCACATTCACAACAGACCATCACATTCACAACATCACGGGTGATGTCACATTCACAACAGACCATCACATTCACAACATCACGGGTGATGTCACATTCACAACAGACCATCACATTCACAACATCACAGGTGATGTCACATTCACAACAGACCATCACATTCACAACATCACGGGTGATGTCACATTCACAACAGACCATCACATTCACAACATCACAGGTGATGTCACATTCACAACAGACCATCACATTCACAACATCACAGGTGATAATCATATTCACAACATCACAGGTAACCATCACATTCATAACAGACCATCACATTCACAACATCACAGGTGATCATCACATTTACAACATCACAGGTAACCATCCCATTCACAACATCACGGGTGATGTCACATTCACAACATCACAGGTGACCATCACATTCACAACATCACAGGTGATGTCACATTCACATCACATGTGTCAATCACATTTACAACAGACCATCACATTTACAACATCACAGGTGATGTCACATTCACAACAGACCATCACATTCACAACATCACAGATGTAAAGTGTTACCCAAAAAGGTTTATTTTAGTAGGTATTCTTTACAGTAAACAAACTTATATAACTTTTATTGTTTTCACTCTGTATTCCCTTGTATTACTGAATTTCAAGCCTCTAAATTCAGAAGATTTATGCTCAAAGAGGGGTGACAGTGAACAGGTTAAACATCTTGCATTGATAAATGAAATGATTTCTGGTTCATTGTTTGTTTAGATCGCTATGCCAAGAGTCAGTGCATGGATGAGGATCAAGAAGGAGTGATTCCCAGACTCAGAGACGTTCCCATCAGTGAAATAAACCACGCGTTTTTCCTGGATCACCACGAGCAGTGAATATGTGTGACGGCGTCTGTCTCTGTCATCAGTGCGGACGTGTGGCGTTTGCTCAGGGCTTAGATGATCAGATCCATCAGCTGCACGTGACAGGCCTGAGATTTGACTTTCAGGTGAACCTGAGCTGGCTGTCGTGACCCCGCTGACCCCTGACGGATATTAAGCAGTTGAATAAAGTTTTAAAAAACCCTTCCTTAAAACATCACTGCATTTTCGCATCCTTCTCAAAGGCAAAGTTCCTGTTCCTG
Source organism: Zacco platypus (assembly GCA_038088235.1). Taxonomy (NCBI): domain Eukaryota; kingdom Metazoa; phylum Chordata; class Actinopteri; order Cypriniformes; family Xenocyprididae; genus Zacco; species Zacco platypus. The sequence goes on along the minus strand of CM076086.1, from coordinate 21,077,797 downwards.
TTTTTGTTTTGTTTTTTGCTGCTGTTGTGCTCGTCATGATGTGTGACTGTTTGGTCAGACCGTGACCTCTGTGACCTCAGACTAGAAGTGAAACGGTCATCTCACTATCTGCCCATCATCTCTTCAATCCGTCTGCAGTAGGTACGTGTTCCTGCTCGTCTGCACCTGATGACCCTCATGAGTAAACACACCGGTGTCAGGTGGCCAGTCACCAGCTAACCTGTGACCCTCAACCCCGTGACCCCACCGCCGTCGCCTGCAGAAAAACAGACTACTGTGGTTTTCCTTTTCTCATGTTTACTTTATTAGAATATTATGAAAGCTTGTTTCCACCGTAGAATAAAAAATACTTTTTATCTCACAATTATGACTTCTCGTAATTCAGCTTATATTTTGCAAGAATTGCAAGATAAAAATAATAATTATGGTTTATAAAAGGTAAAAGGTCAATTTTTTTATTTTGTGGAAACCAGCTTCCATAGAAAACAGTGACTTTCATTAGATCCTTATTATTATTATTGATTCCAGCACACACTGCTGTTTAGCCATCAGTATTCTACTTAAGCAAAAGCCTGTTATTAAAGTTTATACACTTTTATAATGAATAAATGGAGGATACAAATTCATATTGAGCAATTTATATCTTTATTTGTGTTTAGATTGCAGCAATTCATTTCTACAGCACTTTATATAATAAAGATTGTTTGAAAGCAGCTGCACAGTAATAAACGTAAAAATAGCGATTAAACATATAATAATGGGAATATCATACAAATGACACACTATCAGGGATAATATTTAAAGACACCTCAAAGACGTTCCCAGATGTGGGATGATGTGAACGGATGTTCCTCAGATCAAAGGTCTGTTTTCTCTTTGATGGCGTGACCGGTCTCACTGCCGCGTGACCCGACCTGTCGCGCCGTATACCTGCTCGTCTCAGGTGAGAATCTCCGTGGATCAGCAACCGTTTCCTGTAACGTATCGCAGTGTTGCCGATCCTCGTTCACACGGCTTGTTTACTAAACAGAGTTCTGGTCGTACGGTTCACTCAGCTTCATGTCATGGAAGTGCAGATCTGTCTTTAATGGCTGTCTGTTTCACCAGCGTCATCTTCCTCAGAGCTGGAATCTTCATCATTGTAAAAGTGCAGCGTGGCCTGAACGGGGAAACTGGCCAAAACCGTCCTGCCCAGATGAGACAGATATTCCTGCATCCTGGATCTGGGCAGAAACAGCCTGCGGATGGATGTGATCCGTCAGAAACACAACAAATAAGAGCTTCCTTCTGCCCAATAAGCGATATTTGAAAACTTTGAGAACTAATAAACAAGTAAGTGTTCTTGACTTAAGAATGAAGAGGAAGAGCTTTGGTTCCAGACCTCACGGGATGATGGAACACATCTTCAGACGCCTGAACCCGCCTCGAGCCTCCAGAACCCATCTGAACACAAGAACGAACACTAAAAGCGTAAGACTCTGATCTCAACAGACAGAAGAACCTGGGAACGTTCTGGCAAAGTTCCCTCAAATGTTCTTCCAGTAACGTTAATAAAACGTCCGTTCAGCGTTCTCTGGTCTTTAATGATGTTCTCAGTCAAAACGATATTTAGGCTATTCATCATTCATGGAACGTTTTTCTGAAACATGAACACTCGTATAACATCTTTTTAATGTTTACTTGTTTCAGGACATTCAAAAGTAACGTTTTCATAATGGGAAATTGGGAATGTTAGCAAAACTTTCTTAAAATATATTTTTGTTAGGTGAGAAGTTAAATAAAAATGTTACTTTATGTAATTGTGTCTCTCTTGTTGAGAGATCCCACGGTCTCCATATCACAGGACAACTATCAAAACACAAAACACAAAACACACAGTTATTCACGCTGAAGACTTTGAAATATGAAAGCAGAGGAATTAACCGTAAACTCTTACCCGACCATCTGGGCCGCGTGCACACCCGCCGGCAGCATCATTCCACACTGACTGCGCGCTCCCGCACACTGATGAAGGCGCGCCCCAGCACGCGCTGAGAGGTGGGCGTGTCCTGCGTGCACCCGCCAATCCGACGTCAATCAATAAAAATGAACACTTACAACAACACAATTGAAATAAGCCGGAGTCAGTACAGGCACTTATTTTCAGGCTGTTGGATAATTTATGGCGCCATTCTTACAGTATTTTCTTTTGGAAATGATGAGGCCGCATCGATCACACGTTTGAGGTCTTCGGGACACTTGTTCATCTTAAACACACATCCGCTCTGAGTTTTGCAGCAAACAATCCTATATTTAAAAATTCGACATGACGTCATTCAGGACGCTCATTTATAGATGACGTAAGACACACACGAGCATTAAAGTGTCAGTTCAGCTAAAAATTAAAAAGTTTCTGTCATTAATTCTCCCTCGTTCCACACCCGTGAGACCTTCGTTCATCTTCAGAACACAAATGAAGATATTTAAAGGAAATTTCAGAGATTTCTGTCCCTACGCAATTGAAACTTTGATGCTTTAAAAAGTTCATAAAGAGATCGGAAAAGTAATCCATAAGAATCAAGGGGTTTAGTCCAAATTTTCTGAAGAGATTCGATCGCTTTTTATTATGAACATTTCATTTAGGCTTTTACTCACATTTATCAACAATCATAAACAGAAGCTCAACCGAACCCGAATGATGTACAAAACTCTTCCAAAAGCTCAAATGCTGCGTAACACGAACACGCTTGAGCTTCTGTTTACCACAGCTGATGAACGTGAATAAATGCCTAAATTAAATCTGTTCTTCTCTCTTCAGAGAATTTGGACCGAGGCTGATATTGTAATCTGGACACACATTCACAGAGAAAGAGCTGAAGAATCAAACTCCAGCACCGATCGCTCGATTCATTCGATTCATTCTCACTGAACAAGAAACACATAAGCCTTTGCTTACTCATTCACACAGAGGAAAAAAACAAAGAAACAAAATGAATATTTAGATATGGTTTATTTATGAGCTTCTTGTGACACAGAGTAATTATCTAAATCAACAAGAAAATCAGAATGAATCGCCTGTCGTATGCGCGCTAAATCTGTATAAACACTGTCTATAATGTACCATAATATGGCTTGTGAAATAAGCTTTAGAGGAGGATCTGAAGACATTAAAATGTTCACGTTCATATTCCTGATTTCATATTTCCCGTACGATGGAACAGAAATGGAATCTGATATGAGTGAGACGTGTTTGAATGGCTTCATATCAGCAGGGCTTTAAAGGGCACTTCATCAAACGAACGAGCGCTGGAATGATCCGGTCTTACTGTAGATTATTGGAGTTCTGTGAAAAATCTGAACGCGTTTCTGACACATCAGCTTCTGTAGTATATCATAATTATGAGAATAAAATGACGAAAATATGACATACTAGATTAAAAAATCAAAATTAAGATATAGTCTTTCCCCACCATTGACAGAATTATCGGTGTTTTCACTGTTAGACTGTAGGGGGCGCTGTTACAGAATCTCCAGATGAAAACAGGAGAAGAAGCAGCAGAAACAAGCGATTGAAGCATTTCTGACGCTCATGTCAATTATCAAACATTAAACAGCATATAAATCAAAACTGCGTGAGTTACGAGATATAACGTTGAACTCATGAAGAGGAAACGACTGTGAAGCGCTGATGGACTCATCTGTGTTTGATCATCTCTGACATCTCTGACATCAAACTGACTGTCATAATTTGGATGTCATAATTTTGACTTTTTATGTCATAATTATGACTTAGTATGTCAATTTAGGCTTCATCTCATAAATATGACTTACTGTCATCATTTTGACTTTTTATTTCAAAATTATTACTTTTTCGACTTAGTGTGTATGTAAATTTCGAGTTTTATGTCAATGACTTGTTTCAAAATTCTTAATCAGTTATTTCATTTTTCATCATTTAGCAGACACTTTTATCCAAAGCGACTTACAAGGGGAGCAATTAGGGGTTAGGTGCCTTGCTCAAGGGCACTTTAGTCATGGTATCGAAGGTGGAGAGAGTGCTGTTCATTCACAATCCCCACCTTCAATTCCTGCCGGCGTGGGAATTGAACCGGCAACCTTCAGATTACAAGCCCAACTCCCTCACCACTAGGCCATGACTACCCGGAAGTTATTACTTTTTAAATCATAATTTCGACTGCCATAATTTCAATTTTCTATGTCATAATTATGATTTACAAAAGCATGGATTGTTAGTCAGTCAGTCTGGTGTGTGATTGAGTTTCTGGTCCACAGATGAGCGACGGGCGTCGTGGAGCGTTTGATTGCACGGGACTGTAAACACGGCTGTGATCACACCTGTGTGTCCTTCACTCCACCAGAATCACTGCGGTCACGTGATCATTTAGGAAATAAAAATGCTGATTTTGCATTTTTAATTTAATTTGTGCAAGTCCGAGTCAAAACAGAGGTTCATCGCTGCATCGCTCCAACATTCAAACTGTTCAGAATCTTTGTTTTCCAGATGTTTTTGGAAAGACTAATGCCGCCCACACATTACACGACGCATTGCTGTTCTTTTCACTCTCGCTGATGTCATTTCCTAGTCAAAACGCTGCAGGACGGCAGGTACATCTAGATACAGAACACCTCTCCGTCGCGTGTCTTAGGTTGCGTCGGGTCGTTTGAACAGCAGCCGTCACTGATGCGTCGGTTCGTGTCAGTCTGTGCCTCGCGGCTCCGTGTTCATTAGCGGTAATCTGGACGCGGTCGTGTGCCATAAGGGATCATCGGGAGGCGTCGTGAAGGTTCGGCTCTTTGGTCTCGTGTGCGAGTGAACGCTGATGTGTCTCGTGGTCAAACTCACGTCTGCTGCTTCCGTTCCACCAAACCAGAGGAAACAGAATCGGGCAGACGGAGGCGCTCTGCAGCATCAGGCCTGTGTGAAGCTCAAATCCAGTAATGAGGATGAATTAAAGGAAGAGCAAAGGGAGAGAAAGATCATGGCCTGACGACGGTACGGAAGGTTATTGGAGCAGACATGCACGATTACACACTCGCACACGCACACACACACACACACACACCATCATCATCATCATCATCATCAATCCCATGCAACGCGACCGCACCACCATCACCATTCCCGTTTGCATCCGGCACGGAGATCTCCCGCTGATATTCCCTACAAACTATGTACATCAGTGTCAGGGATCGGTTCGCACATGCGTGGATAAATATGTCCGTCGCTCCTGCGGAAGGCAGACGTGTCGTATCAAACAACCGCACATCTCCAACCAAACAGATATATACAAAAAATACAAATGCAAATGCCCTAGAATAGATCTATATATATTCATATACATATATAGGTTTTAATCTTTGAATTACAAATCTGAAAATATCATTTCTTATCTTTACGAAAAAAAGGTTTCGGGAACCATGCAGTCGCCCGCGCGAGTTCGCCTGTCCCGCGGGGCGAGAAAGAGAGAGAAGCGCGTGAGATGGTGGGTCCGTGTCCTCGGCCCGCCACGGGGCGTGTTCCTGAGCTGACCTCTGACCTCTGACCTCAGCCAAACGTCCGGCGGCGCAGAGGCGAGGAGAGATTCTCGTGTCCTCCTACACTTTCGACTCGTTCTCCATGTTGGCCACGTCTCCGTTCCTCTCGGCGCCACCGCTCTTCTCCTCCTGCGAGTCCAGCTGACTCAGTTTACTGGCCACCGACCAGCTGAGCGGCAGACGGGAGCGCGCCGCCATCTCCGCCAGCTCCCGCGCGCTGCAGCTGGGAGTGTTGGTCTCGTAAATCTCGTGGAAGCTGTTGTAGTCGACCTCATAGAAGCCGTCCTCCAGCGTCAGGACGGGCGTGAAGCGGTAGCCCCACTTGATCTCGCTGGCCACGTACGAGCTGCGCGCCTGACACGTCATTCCTGAGGAGACAAACGGCACAGAGGTGAGGAGACCGGCAGATCCTGAAGAACGCCACTGAACACTGAGCTGCTGGCATATCATAGATCCTATTGTGAACGATTTATTATACCGGAATTGACTACAAAACTGAGGTACGTACTGACTACGATAAGTGTCTTAAAACATAAAATGACTCAACCAGCAGTGACCTCTGACCTGTCACTGAAGCTCTGACATGCTCCTCTCCTGTTTGAACGTGGAGCGTTGAGGCCATCTGCTGGTCAAAGCGATGAACAGCACCTACCAAACTGTCCGTTCATACAACAATATTTTTAAAGAAGTAACAACACTTCAGTGATGAAGTCAAAAAGATCCTTCAGAAATCATCTAATATGATGTTTAAAGACCAATGTTGGAAACAGTTTTTAAAACGTGATTCTTTTTTCAGGATTCTTAAATAAAAAGAGTGTGTGTGTGTATGTGAGAGTGTGTGTGTGTGTGTGTGTGGATGTGAGACAGTGTGTGTGTGTGTGAGAGTGTCTGTGTGTGTGTGTACTTGTATTCCTTACATTGTGGGGACCAAATGTCCCCACAACGTAAGTAAAACCAGTAAATATTGACATTGTGGGGACCTTTTGTTGGTCCCCACTAGGAAACAATCATACAGAATGATCTTTTTTGAAAATGTAAAATAGCAGAACATTTAGGGGTAGGGGTAGTGTAGGGGGACAGAATGTACAGTTTGTACAGAATAAAAACCATTACGCCTATGGAATGTCCCCATAAAACATGAAAACACAACATGTGTGTGTGTGTGTGTTAAAGGGTTAGTTCATCCAAAAATGAACTTTCTGTCATTAACATTATCTTCAGAACACAAATGAAGATATTTTTGATGAAATCCGATGGTTCAGTGAGTCTCTATTGACAGCAAGATAATGAACACTTTCAACTAAAACATATTTAAAACAGGTCATGTGACTACAGTGGTTCAACCTTAATATTATAAAGCGACAAGAATACTTTTTGAGCGAAAAAAAAAAATATAGACTTTACGAATCTTTTGTGTCGAATCAGTGGTTCGAAACACCAAAGTCACATGATTTCAGTAAACGAGGCTTCGTTACGTCATAAGTGATTCGCAATATCAATAGGTCACGTGACTTTGGTAGTTCGATACGTGAACCAAACCACTGATTTGACACAAAAGATTCGTAAAGCTTCAAGAATCAGTGTTTTGATTCACTAGATATTGTTGAATAAAGTCGTTATTTTGTTTTTTTGGTGCACAAAAAGTATTCTCGTCGCTTTATAATATTAAGGTTGAACCACTGTAGTCACATGACCTGATTTAAAAATGTTTTAGTTGAAAGTGTTCATTATCTTGCTGTCAATAGAGACTCACTGAACCATCAGATTTCATCAAAAATATCTTCATTTGTGTTCTGAAATGAACAAAGGTCGTACGGGTGTAGAACGACATGAGGGAGAGGAATTAATGACTGAAATCTCAGTTTGGGGTGAACAAACCCTTTAAATTAAAGTAAATGTAGAAAACAATGATGTTAGCTAAAGACAGCACAGCAGTGAATGTTCATCCTGAAAGTCTGTTTTCACGTGTGTTCAACTCGGTATATAGAACGCTAAACGAGTCGAGTGTCAGGCTGCTGGGGTTCAAAGGTCACCATCTCCAGTCACAATCCAAACGCTGTGAGAGTATCATATCTGTGGGAGCTCAGAAACACACACACACACACACACAGACACACACACACACTTATATAACGTGCGTCTCAGTCTGTCGTGTGGAATCATGGCAGGAGTTTCATCAGCCTCCACTGCAGCACATTATCTGAGCTCACGAGCCGCTGCTGAACACAGAGAGTCCGTCAGCGAGAGCGCCGCTTGTTTATTTGATATACAGTTTGCTAGAAAAGTTTCATTCATCTGCTGTGAGATAAAGTTTTAAGCCAAATCCCTCCGTCCTGCGCTGGAGTCACAGGTGAGACACATTCACTGCATTTCTGTTATCAGTAGACAACAGCCAGAGCTCATGAAACCACAGACAGACACACACACACACACACACACACACACACAAACACTCACACATTCTCACACACATACTCACACACACACTCACACATACTCACACACACTCACACACATACTCACACACACACATGTTGTGTTTTCATGTTTTATGGGGTCATTCCATAGGCGTAATGGTTTTTATACTGTACAAACTGTACATTCTGTCCCCCTACACTACCTCTACCCCTAAACCTACCCATCACAGAAAATGTTCTGCTATTTTAGATTTTCAAAAAAAGATAATTCTGTATGATTTATAAGCTTGTTTCCTCATGGGGACCAACAAAATGTCCCCACAAGATCAAAATTTACTAGTATTACTATACCTGTGGGGACATTTTGTTGGTCCTCATGAGGAAACAAGCTTATAAATCATACAGAATGATCTTTTTTCCCCATAACGTAGGGAATACCCACACACACATACTCACTCACACACACACACTCAGACGCACACACTCACACACACACACACTCGCACACACACGCACACACACACACACACACACGCACAGACACACTCACACACACACACACACACACAAACACTCTCTCACTGTGCCTCAGGACAGAGCTGCGTCAGAGCACGTCTCTGTCCACATGTGTCTTGTGATGACACGCTCATGCATGTTCTCTCGTCTCCATGGCAACAGGTCAGCTGTGAACACGCCACCAGCTGTTGATGTTCCCCTGTCGTGCCCCGAGCGCCCTGAACCTGACAAACCGCTGCCTCGAGGTGACGCGCATCAGAACACGAGCAGCCGTGAGCGACGCACCAATCCTGAACAACACTCCGTCTCTTTCCAGGAAATGTGTCTAAAAGTTCAACAGCACTACGCTTGAGTTGATGCGCTGTGTCTCCGTCGGCAGGACGGCTCTGACTCGAGGACTGCAGCGCTCACATGCTGCTTCACACTGAACAAGAGAAAGAATCCTGCCGCAGTAATGACGGATCGATGGCGTGCGGCCATCATAATAACACTAGTAATCATAATAACAGTAATACTCCGGCGGCGCCGTTTAGATAACGCTGTTATATAATGTCAGTGGGTTTTCCTAACGCTGCACCGTCACCACGGCAACCACACTCACAAACCCTCAAAATAGCATCACAGTTGCAGCGAAAGCGATCGCGCTGCTTCTTTTGCCTAATTGTATCTAGAAGATCCTCCGTTTCAGCAGCATTAATGAGGGCTGTGTGACGCGTATTTGACCTTCAGATCACTGCAACTCCACCTCACAACAGCTTAAATGCGTTTAAAAATGCTGGAAAACTTTTATGAGCAATATGCAGATATGTCCATCTATTCCACAGACGCAGTAACAACTGAACCGACACACATGATCGAACAGCGTCCGTCGGTTCTTCAGCGTCAGTGGTGTCTGAGTCTCAGTCGTGTGAACCGACGGATCTGAAGAGCTTCATGAAGAACTACACAAACATGAAGATACAGAGGATGTGTGTCAGCTCATATTACTGTCTGTGGAATGGATGGAGATATCTGTGAAAGAGCTTCAAATAAAATGTTATCTATTGGTGGTGTCAATTCATGAACTGTACTTATTCTAAACTCTTGATGTCAGGCTTCGTTCTTGCCTTCTTATTGTCTATTCTTGTTTTTTATGTAATATTGCTGTGTTTATTATAAATGATTTATCTGAGCACGTTAATATTGTGGTAAATTCATAATATTGTGTTGAATCAGAATATCTTCCTCTCACAGCATCTTTTCTCTGATGACGAGGGCAGGGCAACCTGTCACTCACATGAGATCCACCAATAGCAAACCACAACCATACAATCAGTTCATCAATTCCTACATTTGTTCTTGTTTGAGAAGCGTTTCACTCCATATACAGAACAATAGAGAGGAAAACGAGTGCAACTCCCCTTCCCTGCGGACTTTAAGGGTGATGCAACATGACAGCGATGACATGTTGACCAGCAACTGCAACACATAAATGATTAAATTGGTCTAATAAACTGTTTTCTGCCCTGTTTGTGTGTCTAATCGAATATATCCAATAACAACCAGTGGACATTCATCTACATCCGACACACTGCAGGAGAAACTCACAAAGCACCAGGACAGTTCGAGCCTCACGGCAATAAAAATAATGAAATAATAAAGAACATCCCAACATGATCTGTGTCGTGCCTCCGTCTACTGATGTGTGTCACTGTAAAAAAAATTAAGACAGTGTGTGTTGAGTGTGTGTGTGTGTGTGTGTGTGTGCGTGTGTGTGTGTGTAAAACATTAGCTCACACACTCATCTGAAGCACTTCAAGGGAACTCTGTCCTCCGAAATCATGGATCATGTAAGTGGGAAAAGAGCTCATGAAATAATCATCATCGCCTTTAATGATCCACAGACACACAAGGTCACGTCGCACTGATCTATCGTGTTTCCAGGACTGGACTCTAGTGGGATTTCTGGGATATTTCCCAGCACACAGAGCATTTATAAGCCGCTGTGTATTGATCTCGTACTATATTTATATTCCTGATGTGAGTTCACGTTTGTCTGGGTGAAGCTGTTAAAAGAATAATTCACCCAAAAGTGAAAATCCTGTCTTCATTTACTCACTTTAACGGATGGACAAAAATGATGAGATTATTAAAAATATATGAAAGTCTGGAACGACATGAGGACGAGTAAATGATGACAGAATGTTCATGCATAAATGTAAACTGTCCCTTTAAGATCATCTGATCCGTTGCACACTTCTACCACACGCCACCTTCACTCAGTTTGTTTTTCTAGCTTTATAACTGTCATGTCTGTTTTATTGTCTAGTTGGACGGTGTGACGATCAGAGATAGGAGGTTACTATAAATGCATTCCAGGTCAAACCACTAATAACTCACTAAAATTCAAGCCGTAACCTAATTCACAGTATGAAATTAATGCGATCTGTTTTGTTTAGCCACGTTATGCAAATACAGCCAAGAGAAAATCATCTAGATGAGCTGATCAAATGCACACCTTCAGTGCAATTCAAGCAGCTTCTGCCAAACACATTTTCGCTCTGTTTACAGCTCGAATTAAGATGCGTTCTGGTCGATCGGATCACATGTAGACGAGGGAGACAGCTGGTGTTTAAATCCGTCTCTTTTGTCCATTTTCAACCACTTCTGTCCTGATTTCTTTTAGTCTATACCCTGGTGAAAAGCAGCATTTGCTGGTTAGGTGTGTTTTGAAGCATGGCAGCTGGTTTGAGCTAGAACTGGTTTCTGAGGACCAGCACTTGACCAGCTTAAACCAGCTGCCAAGCTTCAAAACACACCTAACCAGCAAATGCTGCTTTTTCACCAGGGTAGGTGGGTAAATGTATGGGCTTTTTTAGATCTTCCGATCTAATGGACAAAACAAGCTTGCGTAATTTACATATGAACACGCCTGGAGATGACGGAAAAACATAACGAGAGCAGCAGCTTCTGCTCTGACAGACATAATACCGGCCGAACGCTGTGAGAGAGTGAGAAAGCAGGAATGGTGAGAGAACGTTGTGCTCGGTACGTTTTTCGTCTTCACACCAAACTTGAGTCTTCAGCCGATAGTTTAGAGCGTGTCCCACAATGTTTACGCATTTGGTCAGAAGTCAGTCTTTAGTGGCTGTTCAAACACATTCAACCTCATGAGAGTCTACATTATGAAGGCAATCCGGTCGAATGCCATAGCGGTCATTTACACCTGTATTTAGTGTCGTCCACTTGTGATCCCATCGACCAAAACTCATCTTAATACCAGAAGTAAACAGAGCCCATGTGTTAAAGCATTAGTTCACTCCAGAATGAAAGTTTCCTGATAATTTCCTCTCCTTCATGTCATCCAAGATGTTCATGTCTTTCTTTCTTCAGTGGAGAAGAAATGAAGGTTTTTGAGGAACTCATTCCAGGATTTTTCTCCATATAGTGGACTTCACTGGGGTTCAATGGGTTGAAGGTCTAAATGTCAGTTTCAGTGCAGCTTCAAAGGATCTACATGATCCCAGACGAGGAATAAGAGTCTGATCTAGAGAAACCATGTCAGAAAAATCCTGGAATGTTTTCCTCTTCATTTCATTTCCACTGAAGAAACAAAGACATGAATATTTTGATGACGTGGAGGAGAGGGAATTATCAGGAGATTTGAATTCTGAAGTGAACTAATGCTTTAACGTGATGTACTTCCTGTAGCTTAAACAGTAAAGCATGTCTCTAGCACTTCATGGTCATGGGTTCGATTCCCAGCGAAGGCATGAATTGACCCTCAGTGGCTTTGGACAAAAGCGTCTACTAAATATAATCTTTGAGTGCAATGACTGTAAACGGGCATACCTGTGGCCTCCACCATGCCCTCCAGGATCACCACGATCTCCAGCTCCTCGTGGGCCAGGTGCTCTTTGGAGATCTCCCAGAAGGGGCTGTGCTGATTGATCTCGTGGCAGATGATGAGCGGAGACACCAGGAAGAGCCGGTCATCTCCAGTGTCGTAGCCCACGTTCATGTCCGTCTGATTGAGAGGGATGAACTCTCCCTCCTTGGTCTGTTTGGACTTGATCAGTTTGGCTCTAATGGACGCCTCCACGATGTGCGAGTTCCGCAGGTCTCCCACACGGAACATCAGACACAACCGGCCGTCGCGCACGGAGATGACAGCGTTGGTGGAGAACACCAGAGTCTCGGCACGCTTCTTGGGTTGCGAGATCTTCACAAACATGCAGCCCACCATGAAGGCGTTGACAATGGAGCCCAGCACTGACTGCACCAGCAGCAGCACGATGCCCTCAGGGCACTTGTCGGTGATCACCCTGTAGCCGTATCCGATGGTGGTCTCCGTCTCTATGGAGAACAAGAACGCGGACACAAAGCCGTTGAGGTTATTGACACAAGGAGTCCACTGGTTGTCTCCTATGTGCTCCAGATCTCCTCGTACATAAGCGATCAGCCACCACATGAAGCCGAAGAACAGCCACGTCACGGTGTAAACCAGAACGAAGATGAACAGGTTGAACCTCCACTTGAGGTCCACCAGCGTGGTAAAGATGTCCGTCAGGTAACGGTAGGTCTCCCGCACGTTTCCGTGGTGCACGTTGCACTTGCCGTCTTTGCGGACGTAGCGCTGGATCTTCTGCTTGGCGCGCTCCTTGTCCTGCAGCTGTTTGGGGACGTAGTCCCGCGGCTGCTTGGGCTGTCGGACCGTGACGGTGCTCTCGACATCCTGCTCCATCTGGACTTCTGGAAGGTTCTGAGCCTGGAAGGACAGAGAGAAAAAGACAAGAACTGTGAGCAGCGATGACCTGGAGCCACTCCGCTTTCCCAGAGCATTTGTGAAGCACATTTACGGCATTACAGCATTAGTTTATGGGGTCGAGAGAGTGTTTTTTGGTCAAAATAAAGCAGCAGATATGAAAGCCTCTCGCCGCTCTTGTGCAGACATGTCTGCCTGATTCTGTCGCTCTGTCACAACTGGTCACTGTATGTTGGTGAACTCTAACCTCATTCATATCATGTGCACATGTTCTGAACGTCATATGTCAAATAATAAAAGGCTGTCTTATGAGTATCTTTTCATTTTTGAATGACATTTTTGTCTTTATATCAATATCCTCCTGTATCTCTCCACCATCCACCTTCAGAAACAGACAAACAGACACAGGCAGGAAGACAGACGGCCTCTGAAGACTAATTCTGGTGACATCAGTCACTGGCAGCAACAGATGACAGACAGACAGGTAATTCAACTGGCAATGCATTAAACACACACACACACACACACTCTCTCTATGATACCAATCTTTCATTTGAAAGCCAATGTATGAGGTGTTTCTGGATGTTTCTCCCTCAAATCTGCTTTGAGGTCTTGATAAATTCTTGATAAATAAAGTCTTTTATGAGTTTAATGAAGATCTCTCGTCTTCTGTCCAAACATGCTGCACCCTCTTTAAAGGATGATCGACTTTTACGTACATCAGGTGACCTGTAAATGCGGAAAAATTGTTTCTGTTGCAGATTTGTGAAATGCCTGAAAAACCACCTCATGCGAGCGTAAAAACTTTGTTGCAATATATGGGAGTTTTTGCACAATTTAACGGGAAATGAAAGCACAGCTAATGACATATGTGGAACAGTTCATGACCTTGAGACTAGATTACTGTAACGCTCTACTGGGTGGTTGCCCTGCTTGCTTGATAAACAAACTACAGCTGTTCCAAAACGAGTATTGACTAGAACCAGGAAGTATGACCATATTAGCCCGGTTCTGTCAAAACTGCACTGGCTGCCTATTGAACATCGTATAGATTTTAAAATCTTGCTAATTACTTACAAAGCACTAAATGGCTTAGCTCCCCAGTACCTGAGTGAGCTCTTAATGCATTATAGTCCTTTGCGTCTATTACGATCTCAGAATTCTGTCCAGTTGTTAATACCGAGAATATCAAAATCAACTGCAGGCGGTAGATCCTTTTCCTATTTGGCACCTAAACTCTGGAACGATCTTCCTAGCATTGTTCGGGAAGCAGATATACTCTGTCAGTTTAAATTTAGACTAAAAACACATCTATTTAACCTGGCATACACATGACGCATTATCAATTTTTGTCTTCATATCCGTTAAAGGATTGTTAGGCTGCATAGATCAGGTCAGCCGGAACCGGGAACACTTCCTATAACACCGGATGTACCCGTTACATCAGTAATAGCAATAGAATAGAATAGAATAGAATAGAATAGGTGGGACAGTGATTTTAATGGCCATAATGCTCTGAGAGAATATTTCTATCTATTTTGCTGTGGCAGGAAATAAAAATTCAACAAAGACCAAATGAGTGCATTGTCAGAAGATCACAGACGTGAGGAGAACCTTCACACCAGACACCTAGAAACCCCCAGAATACTCTACAGACACAGGTGCAATTCATCGTCTCACTAATGAGATCATTGATCAGCTGATCAGTAAGTGACCTGAGGACTGAAGCAGCTGGACTGGAGGTGACGGAGACACTTAACAGATGTGAATGAAATAAAGAGACACCAGCAGACGCTCAGTAAAGATCCTTCAGGAAGAGACTCTGATCTCCAGTGACAGCACGTTTAAGAGGGAGAGGGAAACACTTCTGGAGGGACGCTGTCTGTCAATTCATGTCACTTCAGGTCATGTGCTTTGCCTTGAGCAGACATATTACTGGCACACACACACGCACACACACACAAACGTATTTAAATATATCAGGACTGATTTTAAGCAATACGACACAAGCATTTAAAGCAAATATCGCTTCAAAGGAACAGTTCATCCAAAAAGGATCATTCTGTCATCATTTACTTGCCTTTATATCACACAAACCTGTATGACTTTCTTTCTTCTGTGAAACACAAAAGATATTTATTCATGCAGTGAAAGTCAATGTTGTTTAGATCCTAGTGTTCTTCAAAATATCTTCTTTTGTGTTCCACTGAAGAATGAAAGTCATATGGGTTTGAAATGGCATGAGGATGAGTAAATTATGATCGTTTTATAGTCCCCAACTAGTCCTTTAACGCAACTATTCAACAAATAAAAGAATTAATTTTGAGTAACTTATATTTTTAACACAATATTGCCAATTTTCTCAGCCAATGAAAATAGTTCAGTACAGAATTAACCGTCTCATGTCTCTGAACAGCACACAGTAATGGTGTTACTGAATCAATGTTTCTGAAAGAATCAGCTGAATGACTGAATCAGTGAGTCTCTTATAAAGACTCATGCGTTTAGTTCCAAATGAATCAGTGTTTCTGACCATACTGGTAGAATGAATGATTCAATGACTCAATTATAAAGAGAGTCATGCATTTAGTTCCATATAAATCAGTGTTTTTGAACAAATCAGCTGAATGAATGATTCAGTGACTCACTCATATAGTCATGTTTAGTTCCAAATTGTTCAATGTTTTGGATGACTCTGTTGAACCAATTATTCAGTGACACACTTATTACAAGTGTCTTGTGTTTAGTTCCTAATGAATCAGTGTTTTTGTTCAGCGTCAGTTCTAATAACCGTCATTAATGAAGCACACGTACTCGACCGTTTCTCATGACAGGCTAAAACTATATCCGCTGTATCAAGAGAACAACACCTGTGTTCACAGATGAGCTGAACTCTGACCTCACAGATCCATTGCGAGTGTGAAACACCATTAACACTCAGCAGTGCTGATTCTCAGGAAAAGTGCGTGTGTGTATCCATGACTCTCACTAGGACTAATTATGAATTATGGGTAATGAAGTTTTTCATCAGGAATTCCACTGTTGGACAATTATTTTCTGGTAAGTTGAAATAATGCAGGCTTATGGCTTCAACAGACACATTTAACACCGATTAACATCCTCATCGCTCACAGTCGGGCTGTGTTTAACAGTTTGGAAGTTATAATTAAAATCTATTCCCCTATGGAGAAAATGAATGGGATTTTATCTTCCAGACTCGATTGTTGCACTCTGTTGGCCACTGGAGACCTCCAACATGATGTGATTATCAACCTGTGATTTATGACGATTTAATTCAACCGTATCCTTCAACGATAAGAATATATATTGTTTGGAAATGTTCAGGCACAAATGAGAATTTTCCAGATCACTTGAGAAAAGAGAATCTGGTGAGACGGCGTGTGTGTGTGTGTGTCACAGATGTGTAAACATTTACTGATGTGATTAATTAACTCTCTCTCAAACGGCCGTCACCTGAGCCCAGTCTGTCCCATGTTGAGTCATGTTCATCGCTCTACACGTGTGTCTCTCTGCGGTGTGTTTCCTGTCTCACTCTCATCTGATTTGACTGTCATGCAAGAGAAAGCAGACGCGTTACGGCTCTGAATCCACCAGCACCTGCTCAGGATGAAAGGAGTCGCAGACGTACAGGTGTGTCAGAACAGAACCACGACAAGATTACATGAGCCTGATAAAACAAGCACATCTGTGCACCTGTCTCTCTCTCAGCAGTGATCGATCCATTAGCAAGCTGGACAACCTGCTTTACAACCCACAGGGAGAGAAAATTAACAGCACAGACACACACACACACACACACACTCACACACACACACACACTCACGCACGCACGCACACACACACACACACACTCACACATAAATGCACACGCACACACACTCACACACGCACACACACACACACACATACTCACACACACTCTCACACACATGTTGTGTTTTCATGTTTTATGGGGTCATTCCATAGGCGTAATGGTTTTTATACTGTACAAACTGTACATTCTGTCCCCCTACACTACCCCTACCCCTAAACCTACCCACAGAAAACGTTCTGCTATTTTAGATTTTCAAAAAAGATCATTCTGTATGATTTATAAGCTTGTTTCCTCATGGGGACCAAAAAAATGTCCCCACAAGATCAAAATTTACTAGTATTACTACACCTGTGGGGACATTTGGTCCTCATAATGTGGGGAATACCCACACACACACACACACTCTCACCCACACACACACACGTCCCTCATGTGTGCTTTAACGCCTCATTCAGATCCGCTCATATTTATTCAGAGAATAAACCGCATGCTTTGTGTCAGCGGACGGCCAAATGGACACGACATAAATAACATTGAACAAAAACTGAGAGACACTCATATTCATGAAACCATTGAAGAGACAAAGACTGAAGAGAGACAATGAGCGCATTACCATAGACAGATAGACAGACAGACAAACGCTCAGGCGCGAGAGCAGCTGTAGTTCTGACGGCCCTCGGAGACTCGGACGAGGTGTGAACGTGTCCGTGTTCCTCCTGAGAGCTGGAGAGGATCAACACGCGTGTGCCGGCACATATTGATTGAGTCCAAAAGTAGCTTCAGAGAAAATCACCGTCTGATCTCAGTGAAAGCTCAACACATGATCACACACACATCACAGATGGAAACATGTCAACTACGACACGTCAGCGTCACTAACAGGATGGAGGGATATTTCTCTTATACTCTTATTATTCTCTGTAATATAGTACGTTATGTAGTCAGTTAACGTCATGTAATCAGACACATTCTGTTATGAATGACATTAATCATGTAAATAATAGCATATTTTAATTTCAAAATGATGAAATTTGAAAAAAAAAAAGTCTTTTGGATCACTGGGTATTACTGTCGGTCGTTGAACATTTCCATCCTAAAACAGTTTTCAAATATTTACTCTTTCACTGCAAAAACTAAAGCGTTGCGCAGGGATTCATCTTCAGCAAACAGTAAGCCCCGCCTTCTTGGATTTGATTGGCCATCTCAATCGTTTTGCAATGATGAGGAGGTAGAGCAGCCTAACCTTTAAAACTGTTTGTCATCCTCACATCAAGCGGAGCGGAGCGTAATGATGTCATCCTCACCAGTCACAGTGCCCTTGATTTCCACCAGAGGGAACTCCTTCAGTCTTAGTTATCTCACCGTGGACTACATTTCCCACAACCCATTACCTGAACTCATTATGCCTGATTACATCCACCTGTTCCTCTTCATCTGGTTATTTGAACCATGTCTGTTCATTCATTGTGAAGTCTTGTATGTGTCATAACTGCATTTCCGAGCACTAATTTTATCATCACTTTCATGGTTTTGACCCATGCCTGTTTTGGATTACATCTTTGGATTACCCTTTAAAGGAGACTTATAATGCCTCTTTCACAAGATGTAATATCAGTCTCTGGTGTCTCCAGAATGTGTCTGTGAAGTTTCAGCTCAAAATCCCCACAGATCATTTATTATCGCTTGTCAAATTCGCCTCTATTTGGGTGTGAGCAAAAACACGCCGTTTTTGTGTGTGTCCCGTTAAATGCAAATGAGCTGCTGCTCCAGAAGAGGGCGGAGCTTTAACAGCCAAACAAAAACATGCTGGAGAATCTCACGCAGACAAAATGAGGATTGTGTTCATCCTTACATTGTTCAAACCGGAGTCAACACTGATGGAGAGACTCAGGAAGAAGTTCCAACTTTTAGACGTTTCTGAACTGTTAGTGGATAAACTGATGTAGTTGCTGTGGAGTTGATCAACTCATCACTAGCATGTGTCGTCATGTTCATCTTTTTTCCTTGAATTGACCCTCGTTTGTGAAGCAGTCCGGCGTAAAATGACGGCATCAACAACACTCGACTACAACAACTCTTCCTCTTCTCTAAAGCAGCACAACATGGCCCCGCCCCCTTTGTTGAGTGTTCTCGGGGGCGGGGTTTATGTCAATTTTAGGGTTTGTGATGTCACCAACCCGGGAAGAAGATCGTTGTATTCGTTTGTTGCGATTTCTATAAAAGAAAATCTTTCTTTGCATTGAACTTTGAGCGTCGTGACTTTGCAGATGTTGTTTCTGCTCAAACAGCAACATTACATACTAACTGAAGTTAAAAGAGTGACATCATAATCAACCTCATAACATCATGAGTTAAACCAGCCCAAACCGGTAGACACTTCATAAGCATAGCACGAGTCCATCAGTCCTGCTCACAGATCTACAGCAACAGTTTGGCTTCAGTTCGACGTAACGAACACTGACATTCAGCTGCTCGCAGGCTGTGACCTCTGACCTTTCAGTCAACAAAACAGGCGGAGACCCGCTAATGAACAACGGCTGCATCATGATGTCACTCTGGAGAGCTGAACTGACCGCGCTCTCCTCTCAGAGGTGTTTGTCGAACGCCGGCCGTAATCGCTGTGCAAACACACACACCCACACCTGAACACACAGCAGAGCTCACCTGGCAGCGCTGAGGGACGCTGGGTAATTCATACGCCGCCTGACTCAGCACAAAGAAGCACAGAGAACATCAGGTGACGAGAGCGTGATGCTTGAGAACCGCAGAGCCTCTGATTCTGTGAACATTAGGTCTATTTCTGGCATTGATAAGCAGCTCGCTCACTCTCAGTAGGTCACTGCGAGCACAGGCCACGCTCAATATTTCATATTCCTTCAGTCTCGCGGGGCTCGTGTTGCCGAAGGAGGAGATCTGAGGCCGTGCCAATAAAAACACAAAACTCACAGCAAGAGTTTACGAGAGTCGACTAAATCTAGAGGACTTCACATCACAAGCGTGAATATGATATCATAACGCTTAATATGTTTTCACAGTAGTAAATTAGACTGCTTAAAGTCTAGTTAAATCTCAACAAATGTCATCTTTTGTTTCACAACATCTAAACCTCATTCACATCTATATCTTAAACAATACAAAACATAAAATACACATTATTACATCTTTCTGTGTAACACATATAATGTGACTAAAGCATTAGTTCACTTCAGGATTAAAATCTCCTGATAATTTCCTCTCCTCCATGTCATCCAAGATGTTCACGTCTTTCTTTCTTCAGTGGAGAAGAAATGAAGAGGAAAACGTTCCAGGATTTTTCTCCATATAGTGGACTTCACTGGGGTTCAACGGGTTGAAGGTCCAAATATCAGTTTCAGTGCAGCTTCAAAGGATCTACATGATCCCAGACGAGGAATAAGAGTCTGATCTAGAGAAACCATCGCACATTTTATACAAAAATAAACATTATATACTTTTTAACCACAAATGCTCGTCTTGCACTGCTCTGATGCTCCATGCAGTACATCATCACGGTGGAAAGGTCACGTGACGTAGGAGGAAGAACCGAAAAACTCCACCTCATTTTCTCCTGCAACTTCAAAATCGTCCGACATTGTTGTTTTACCTTTTTTTCTTAAGGTGTTTGACTCAGTCTTTGATGTTCTCTTTGTAAACACTGGATCAGTACTTCCTCCTACGTCATGTGACCTTTCCAACGTGATGACGTAATGTGTGGAGCATCAGAGCAGTGCAAGACGAGCATTTGTGGTTAAAAAGTATATAATGTTTATTTTTGTATAAAATGTGCGATGGTTTCTCTAGATCAGACTCTTATTCCTCGTCTGGGATCATGTAGATCCTTTGAAGCTGCTCTGAAACTGACATTTGAACCGTCCACTATATGGAGAAAAATCCTGGAATGAGTTCCTCAAAAACCTTCATTTCTTCTCCACTGAAGAAAGAAAGACATGAACATCTTGATGACATGCAGGAGAGTGAAATTTAATTCTGAAGTCTACCAATCCTTTAATAAGTGTCTGTGACTGATCATATCCCGATCATCATCAAATTTCATAATTTCATGTAGGGTGACATCATAATTTTACTGTTGTGTTGTCTTCAGAATGATCATGTGATCATCTCTTCTCTTCTCCGGTCATAATCACGAGGACTGTCGAGTCAGATTGACCTCAGAGACCCAACGGAGTTCTCGATTGGAAGTGAAAATGTCTCATTCAGTGTGATTTTTGCAGCTCGTCACAAATGATATAAAAACACAATCTCAGCAGAATGTTGCCCACATAAAGGGTGAACATGAGCAGAAACACAGCGGACGGATGTGTTTCCAGTCATTCACCTTCAGCGTTTTCTGGCCTTTTGTTCCGGTGGCCTGGACAGTTTGGCCATGTCTCCCGTGTTTGGCAGAGGGGAAATTTTCCTCTTTCACTGGGAAACATGAGCCAGGCAGCCATCATCGCCATGGCAACACACAGCTCAATCCCTCAGCCGCTCACAATGGCAGATGCTCGATGTGCCAAGAGAAGTGGCGGCGTTCTTCAGAGCTTCTAGAACCCGTCTGGAACTCGATCGCATTCGTCAAAGCTGCCAAACGGTGGCTTTAAACACCAGAAACGCCTGAGGTTTGCAAACCCGCAGGTCAAGAGACGCTTGCGTGGGCGTCACAATCAAATCCCATGGCATGTTCATGGACTGCATGGAATAATTCGATTGTGAAGACAGCGTCCAGGACCAGAACTGACGCTCATTTAATTAGGAGCTTATGCATGTCATTAAAGAACTGGGAGAGCTGGGAAACGTCACTTCCTGAGGCTCGACTGATGATGGAGGTTGACTCGAGGCCGGAGCTCTCCGTGGTGCTGGAGCTGAAACCAGCACGAGCCGCGCGCGCTGAAGTTGCATGAAAAGTTATGCAACGACCAGAACACTGCTACACACGCAGAGCCTTATGAAACTAGTTGCACCGTCTGATAAACAACTGAAGCCCCAAAACACGCCAGACAGACTGAGAGAGAGACAGATCGCACCTCGCGCCGGGATTTTTAAGGTTTCACTCGCGCGCTTCTGAACGAGCGGGTCTCCATGGAGACGGCGGTAGATCTGAGGCACCAGAACCCACTCAAACCGAACCAGATGATGGGCATTAAAGATGAGCACGAGATGCATTTCCCCACAGATTCACGCGTATGTCGTGATGCGATATTTCTGATCACACTCACTGTTGCTCCTCCGCGAGGAAGACGACGATGAAGAAGATGTTGATTCTTAGATTACCGAACGTTCTCTCAACCCTTACGTAAGCCATCATTCAGTTAGAATCCTCCTCAGAAACACGAAGAAACTGCAATAACAGCGATGAAAGAGGAAATACGACACATACCAGACAGCGCGTTCATTCATTCATTCGTTCTTCATCCTCTTTCAGTCTTCAGTGATGATGATGAAGAAGCGACGCTGAGAGAAACCCAGAGAGCCATCATCATCTTCATCCTCCCATCCTGACATGATCTCTAATGAACCAGAGACGGGCTGAGAGAGGGAGAGAGAGAGAGAGAGAGAGAGAGAAAGAGGGAGGGAGGAGGGGGCGTAAGATTCAACTGGCGTCAGAGATTCGAATCTTTCTGCTGTTCAGATTCAAACGCGTTTATAATCACATCGAGATCAAATATAAAGCAAAGAATGTAAAAAAGAAAGAACTGCCCAATTTTGCCACTTTTACCTACATAAACATTTTCGTTTTCACCAATTATTGCTGTTGTCAACTGCCCGATTGTTTTTTCTAAATCTGAATCGAATCCACTTGCGTTTTCACACCTGGTTCGTTTGTTTCATTTCAATGAACACGCTCAGATCCGCATTAAAATAATCGGTCAACCAAACTGTATGGGATAATTGTAAACGTCTAACATTAAACCAGGATTGTCTGATTGTGTGAGTGAACATAATCACTTATCTGAAAACCTTTATATTAAAATATCATTGCTCTTTTTCAGGTGGTTGATGGTCTTTTCCTCTCTGTTGTTCTGTATATGGAGTGAAGCTTCTCAAACAAGAACAAATGTAGGCGGGGGTTGAATTGATTGGATGGTTGTGGTTTGCTATTGGTGGATGTCATGTGAGTGACAGGTTGCCCCGCCCTCATCATCAGAGGAAGATATTCTGATTCAACATTATGAGACACCTGCATTTAACACCATATTAATGTGCACCGATTAATCATTTAAAATAAATATTAAAATGCATAAAAAACAAGAGCTGTCCATTTTGATTTAATGGAGACTTTTCATTCAATTCACATTTTATATCTAATCTGGACCATTTCTGCTGAATATCAACTGAATATCAATCAGATAATACACAAAAATGATCAAATAATCTGATCAGAATGTTTCTGGTGGAGGACATTTGAGGCCACCGCAGTTCCCACAGGAAGTGAGCAAAGACCCCGCGGCCGAAGAAGCAGCTGCGCAGGTTCCTCTGTGGAGACGGACTTCTGCCTGCGACCGCATGATGACTGGAGCTCAACGCTGGAAACACTGACAGACACAGCTGCTCACACACACACACACACACACACACACACACACACACTCATGAAACAGCAGACACCACATGACCTCTGCTGTGACACACTGTGGGAAGCGTGTTTGAGTGTATCAGAGCAGATCAAAGGCCACCACACACACACACGCACACACACACACACACACACACACACACACACACTCAGTGTTAAAGCAGCGGTACGTGTTCAGTGTGATTCTCTCACTGATGTACATGAATCTCCAGACCTCACTGCATATTCAGCACTAATTAACTTCATTATTGCAGATTTACTGTCACCATCTCAAAGATTTTCAAGGAAACATCAGTGTGTTTTGAGAACTGATGATCAGTGTTTCCACACCTTCATTAATTACAGTCATTTTGTCTTTGATTCGTCATGAACATTGAAAATATGCATTTCTGGAAACGATAAAATCTCCTGAAGCTGACCGAAGCCATGAGAGTAATTTACAACACAAACTTTTACATTAAAACCTCTAAAAGGTCTAAAAGTTTTCATATTACTTTAGGTTAAAACAGTAACACTGCATTCCTGGTAACAGGAATTATGTAAAGACTCTCAGAGTATATAAGTGTAATATATAGTACAGGTAGTGATTTATTGGTAAACTTACATATGCACAAGAAAAATGGGCTCTTTGTATACCATCTTTTTATATTAAAGGGGTCATGAATTGAGAAATCAACTTTTTCCTTGAGCTTTTGATATATAAGAGGTCATCGTACTATAAGAATATCCTGTAAGTTTCAGAACTGAAAACTTCCTTGTTAGTCCAATAAAAGCTTTTATTGACAGCAGGTCCAGTGAATGACTGAATCTGGAATGTGTCTATCAATAGGTGAAACTCCGCCTCCACAGAAGAAATCAACGCCCACTTCATCATTGCATCATTAGCCCCGCCCACTGGTGTGTTAGTGAGCTGAGGAGGAGAGAAGAGCGATAAAGGACTAAAATAACATCCCCTTTCACGGGATCATAATGCTAGGAATATGATTACTTAATTTCAACAATGTGACTGTGTCACGTGTAGTTTTGGTTTAGTTGTCATTGTCATGTTTCATGTTTATGTTTTGCCATGTGCTCCCTCATGTCAGGTGTTTCCCTTGTTTGTCATGTGATCCTTTGTCATGTGTCCCATGTTGTCATTGGTTTATCGGTTGATTGTTCACAGGTGTTCCTTGTCTAGTGTTTAGTCCCTGTGTATTTAAGCCCTCATGTTCTCCATGTTCCTGGTCGATTATTGTCCCTGTAACAACGTTGGTGAGTTTTGTGTTGTTTATGCCGCACCATGTGAAGACTTTGTTCTATGTTGGATATGTTTGATGGACTAACTATATATAAAAATCAATCAAAGAGCGCTCCCTTTACAATCGCTGAAGCTGTCAATCAAACTGTGCCAGTTTATCAGTGACTGAGTTCTGGTCTCAAAACGCCTGTTTTATTCAACGAATCTCTTAGTTATGTCGTGTTTGTACGTTATGATGAAAGCATTTGTTAGTGTGCAGAAATTGAGTTGTAATGACGAGATACTGCTTTCATGTGTCAAAACATGTCTTTGACTACAACGTTCATCAATGCAACCCTTCATGCCACGATCTAAATATAATGCCATAGATCTAAATGAAACGCAACCCTTTTCACAATGAGTTAACATTGAGAGCTGTAATAGTACAAACGTGCTAAAAGTTTGAGAGAATAATATTTAGCTATTTCATATGCAAAGATGTCAGCCAATCACAGCAGACACACCCCTTAAAAAAGAGCATTCAAATCAGAGAGCTAAAATCAGGAAAAATGCCTTTTTATTTCTAAATTATGGCAATTTTTGAAGCATACTAACATAAGTGTACTCCAGGAAACATTATAAAACAATGCCGTTCATGACCCCTTTAAACGGGACCTATTTTTACTCTAATAAGGTGTTTGAACACATGTGTCCACAACCAGCCTATAATGGTGAAAATCCACTCACTCTCCATAATCCACATAAATCATAAACAGTCTCTCCAAACGGGCAGTTCCCCTTACATAAGAGTATGGAAGCCCCGCCCACAACTGGTGACAGACTCCGCCCTATTATCATAGACCCCGCCCAGAGTGAGTTGTACACAGTCTGCCATGTTTATCTCATTGAACAGCAGCATTTGAGTAAGAAATGAGTTCTTATTAAAGCTACTGAAGTTATTCAGTCAAGAGCAGAGAGTGATTTCCTTTTTCCTTTTGTTGTAGACTCATATTAACAGCAGTAGGAACTGTATATCACGCTGCTGTCACTTTAATACACAGATCTAATACACACATGTGATTTCCATGTTCATGGTTGACTCAGTTTGGTGTGGAAGATCTTGGCTGACCTGCACAGAGCCCTGACCTCAACCCCATCCAACACCTTTGAGATGAACCTGAGATCGTGAGCTCAAACCTTCTCGTCCAACATCACTGTCTGACCTCTGCTGGATGAATGGGCAAAACTCCCACAGAAACACTCTAAAATCTTGTGAAAAGCCTTTCAAGAGGAGTGGAAGCAGTTATAGAGGGACCAACTCCATAGTAATGTCTGTGTGTTCAGATGTCCCAGTACTTCTATCCATATACTGCATGAATCATTACACTCACACATTGAGTTTTCTGTCAACTGAATCTATTGTCAAAGCATCGTCATCATCATCCTCATGTGTTTCTGAAGCTGTGAAGTGTCAGTGCTGCAGTGACGCGTCTGCTGCTTTAAAACACCAGTTAACAGGATGCCTGGAAAATCAATTCCCATTTTTCACAAATCCACAGGAAAAGATCCTCCTGCTGCCGCTTTACACGCCTGAACGACACGGACAAGAACAGACCTGCTCTCTCTCACACACACACTCACACATACACACTCTCTCTCTCTCTCTCTCTCTCTCTCTCTCACACTCACACACACACACACTCTCTCTCTCTCTCACACACACACACACATACACACATACACACAGTCTCTCTCTCTCTCTCTCTCTCACACACACACACACTCTCTCTCTCTCTCTCACACACACACACACACACACACTCTCTCTCTCTCACACACACACACACACACACACAGTCTCTCTCTCTCTCTCTCTCTCTCTCTCTCTCACACACACACACACACTCTCTCTCTCTCTCACACACACACACACACAGTCTCTCTCTCTCTCTCTCTCTCTCTCTCTCTCTCTCTCACACACACACACACACACACACTTGTTTATACTACTTTTTAGGGTCCAGATGACCCCGCTAAGATGGTAATATGAATAATTTATGACGTTGTGGCTCCTTCAGTTCGACCCCACAGTGACAACATCTTAAAAATCATATATTCTTAGCGGGGTCATCTGGACCCTAAAAAGTAGTATAAACAAGGATGTGTGTGTGTGTGAGTGTGAGAGAGAGCTCTGGCTGAGAGAGCAGCTGCTGACCAACATGAACAGGAAGTTGGTGCTGTGAAATCTGCTCTCGTCTCTCCTCACATATGTGCAGATGAATTCAATAATGTAGACTTTCAACGGACAGGCAAAAATGATGAGAGAATATTAAAAACATCTTCATTTGCGTGTGGCTTTGGAACGACATTGAAATGAAGATGGATGATCATCATCATCATCATCATCATCATCATCATCATCATCTCAAACACCAGCCAATCCCAGGAGAGGAACGAGCAGGACAAACACAGACATGCAGAGAATTTAAGCAGAAGAATCACTCACAAGATCAACGACATGAAGACTTCTACACATACAGAAACTACAACACACACAGTTCATGCATTCGCTGAGGATCAGTGTTACATGGTCCTTCAGAAATCACTCTAATAGGTCATTTGTGTGTCTCTTCTGTCGGCCCTGAATAATTACAGCATGAATAGATGTTCTCCAGGGGCCCGGGGTCACGCCGCGCCTGGAGTCATCCACAGAAATTAATTACAGGAATATTCCCGCTGGAGGTCAGTGAAACTCACTAACTGATTCCAGTTAATGTGTCACAACCTCCTAACACCCGCCACCGTCAGACAGCCACGAAATCAACATGCGAGTCTGCTCAAGTTGAATAAACAAACCTATATTATACAGACATGCACATTCAGTGGTGTAGTAATCTAGTAAATTGAGCCAAAAGTCCTGATGACTCATGCTGAAGAGAAATGACTGAAGGTATTAAGAAAATTAAGTGAGTTAAAACAAAAACAAATATCTGCTAATGAGGTCAGAAAAATTATCTTGTTTTCCCTTTGAATTAAGATAATTTTTCTGACTCCATTAGCAAATATTTGTTTTTGTTTTAAGCACAAACTCACTTCATCAGACGTGTGACATTCATCTGACTCCATTAAGGCTCTTCTGCCCTCTACAGGTGACTCACTGTCATGAGCGCTTCTGTTCAAAACACCCTCTCTAAACCTCCTGATTTGCTTCTAACTACATGGTTAATGGCAAACTGTCACGTTAACTTCATGTAGCGTTGAAACACACACACACACACACACACACACACACACTCAAACACACACTCAAACACAAACACTGACAAACAAATTCTTGTATTTGCTCCTGAAATATCAATAGTAAAGTTCAGGTTTCCTTCATTTGTAACATAGTTAGTTAATAATATGATGTGAACAAAAGAAAATGAGAAAACTGTAAATACAATATAGTATAAAGGTTATATTATACCTAGTGCAAAATCAATTATAGATGCATTTAGTTAGTTTTTACTAGTGAAATCTCCTTTTTAGACATCAGATAATATTTTCCAATCAAAGTAAGGTATATAATTAGATAAAATGTAGTCAAACAAGGAGAAAATTTAATTTTGACTAGTCAATACAGTCACAAGTAAAACGGTTCACCAAAGGTCAAGGCAAGTTCACGTGACGTCATCCACGAGACGAACAAATCAAACAAGTCAAGAGGAATCACAGACACACAATAATCACACAATCCAGCCCACAGACCCGCTGATGATGATATATGCATGAATATCAAATAATAATAACCCAGATCTCACCTTGTGATGCGATCAAACTTTAAAACTCTGTAAAACAGCATCAGCTCAGGCCCTACGGTCATCATTCACTTCCACACACATCTTCCTATGACTCTCAGCCACAGTTCACACTCTGTTTGACTCCTGAATCACCGACGGCAGCGACGAGTGTTTCACACCGAATCCAACACGTCAGTTTCCGTAATGTTCACAAATACATGTTTCTATAACAGTAAAAACTCTATAATGTTAAACGTTATATTATAGAATGTAATATTGTAGTGTAATATTAATGTTAGCTATAATGCATCATGTTTATCAAAATATATGAATACGTTACTGAACGTCCAGTTTATGAAATGTTTTGAAACCATTTTTTTATACATATACAAATGTTACAAGGAACATCCCATTCTTCAAACATTATGGGAATGTGACTTTTGAATGTTCTCTGAACGTTCTGACACGACGTAACATTTAAAAACCGTTATGAACTGCAAATACAGCGTAAATATAGCGGATCTGTAGATTTATTTGACTGCTGTACAAGAAAACAAGCATGAACATGTCAGGATGATTTTAGATGTCAAATACTGGCACATTACTGCTGTTACTCTGGGTGAGTGGGGTAAAATGAGCCACTCCCTGTATCTTGGCTACTGTACACTTTTATTGTCATGTGACCATATATTTTGGAAGCACCCATCATTTCTGGCAGCGTGTGAAAGGAGAAGCACATGGGACGAGTGGAAGGCACCAATTTACTTTAAAAACTGTTTTTGGCTTGTCAATGTGAAATTTTGGCCGTTTCATCGTCCAGGTCTAAAAATATTTATCACGCATATTGGTGATTTAGCAACAAATAAAACCATGAAATCGTTTAGCTAAATATTAGCCTGAATTGGTAAGCTAGCTAGTTTTTTTTTTTCCAAAATGGCAGCTATGGAGCAAAGTGAACCAAATGCTGTGGGGTAAATTGAGCCAGCAAAAAAAAAAAAAAAAAAACTTACCCCACCATAAGACAAATTAAGTCTCTTAAATATAAACTGTGTACACTACTGGATTAGTTTCTCTTTTTTTCCCAGAGTTTATTTGTTAAGAACAAATCCTTCTCTGATTCGAACCAGAAGATGTTTAATCATTCATCTCTTTCCACATGTAGTCACTGATGGCCTAACATGATCGAAACCAACCTTTATTAGTTTCAGTGGCAATTATTCATTTCTAATTCAGAGTTTATTTGATTTTACTCAACAAACTCTCTGTTTAGTCTGTTTTTGGGAAGGTTACAACTTTGCTGTCCAACATATTGCTTCAGAAATGCAAACAATTAAAGATACTGAAATTTCAGCTTCATTTGGTTGGTTTTGTGTTGTTTAAGTTAGCTTTAAGAAATATGATTTTTTTGTAAAACGAAATTTGACTATTGAAAGAAGTAAATTATCTTTAAAATTTAACATGGGTTTGATTCAGATGGTCAGTTTACACTCAGATGGTGCATTAATTAAAAAATTGCTCATCTTACCCCATTACCTAGAAATGGCTTGTGAAATGTTCACATTAATTTCAACATGTCTTGTTTTCTCTTTCAACGCCGATCTTCATCTGTTCATATACACTGAAATGAACAAACCCTGCAAACATCATGATCTTCCTCAGTCTTGTTTTCCAGCACAAACATCTAAACTTTCTTAAATCAAGATACATTTACTGAAAAAGAAAAATGCCTGAAGATATTAAGAAAATGAAGTGAGTTTGAACTTAAAACAAGAACAAATATCCGTCAATGGAGTCAGAAAAATAACCTCAATTCAAAGGGAAAGTATTTTTCTTACCTCACGTTTGTTTTTATTTTAAGCGTAAACTCACTTCATTTTGAACAATTTTTCTAATATCTTCAGGCATTTTTCTTCTCCAGTAGATCTTGATTTAAGAATGTTTAGATGTTAGTGGTGGAAAACACGACAGAAACACTGAGGAAGAGTATGATGTTTGCAGTGAAGATGTGTATCTGTATTTCAGACGGATCAGTGTGTTTAAGGGCCGCAGACGGTCGTGTGTTTGGACTCATAACAGTCAGAAACGGGACAGTAATATAAGAAACGCTTCTCTGAGCGAGTGTAGGAGGAGTTACTGAGAGAACCAGCTCTACTAGTTTCTCTGAAATTTCCTTCTGTAGAGTCTCATTAACTTCTCAATATCATTGTGCCAAAGAGTCGCACACAAACACAAGGACGACAGAGGAACAAGGACATTCGTCTGCTGGGGAAAGTTCAGATTACAGGTAAGAGACGAGCAGAAGAAAAGTGCAAACTCTCACTGGATCTCAGAGATTAAAGTTATGCATTTATATATCTGCGCATATATTTATATATGAATGTGTGCCTGTGAACTTGAGCTGCTCTGTTAATTTACAATCTGAAGGATTGCTGATTAACTCAACGAACAACAGGAGCTTCACCGCAGTCTGAAGTCTCAAAGTTTCACGTGCAAAGTGTGAGAAACAGCTAATGAGTTAAAGTTCGTCATTAATAAAATGTGATGAGGAGGACCTGAAGGAGAACCGTGTCTGTTGGTCTCTGGAGCGACTGCTGTGCTCGTGGAGCCGGATGCAAAGTGTTTTAATGATTTGAGGCTGGTTTCTCTGAGTTTGTGTTTCTTGCTGCTGTCAGTCCGACTTTAAAAGACACTTCATGCTCAGTTATAAGGGCTTCTGCAGGTTTTCTGAGTGTAAATTTAAGACTGTTTCAAGACCAAATAAAGATGAAAGGAATCAGTTGAAGAGAACACAATACGTCAATATGTTGTTGAAATGTAAATATCTAGGGAGAAACACGAGTTGTGTTGAACACCTCTGATCAACCACAATACAGACAGAACTTTACAGTTTCTTCTGATCATACTGCAAAACAATCATGTTCTTCCTCAGTATTTTTACTGCAATTGTCTAAAGATTCAATACAGATTTACTGGAGATACAAAATATCTGAAGATGAAGTCTTGTTTTCTGTGAAATCGAATGTGAGTTTTCAAATATCTGTCAACAGGATCAGAAAAATCAACGAAACTCATTGACAAACATTTGTTCTTGTTTTAAGCTTTGACTCACTTCATTTTGTAATTCGATTTTTCAAGACTTCATTTTACATTTGCATCTTGTAAATGTATCAAAGATGCTTCAATATTTGTACTGGAAAACAGGATAAAAATACTGAGGAAAATTTACATGTTTTTGAATGCGTGCAACATTTAATGCCAAAACTTTATTAATTCAAAAAAGTGTTAGTTCACCAAAAACTGAGATTTCTGTCATTAGTTCCTCTCCCTCATGTGGTTCCACATCTTCGTTGATCTTCAGAACACAAATGAAGATATTTTTGATGAGGTTTATGACTCGTCCATTGACAGCAATATAATCAACACTTTCAAGGTCCAGAAAGGAACTAAAGACATGATTAAAACAGTCGACGTGATGCAGTGCTTCAACCTGAATGTGATCAAGAGACCACAATACTTTCTGATTCATGACAGAAATCTCAGTTTTGGGTGAACGAACACTTTAATTTGTGTAAGGGTGAATTAAGACCTACAGAAACCCTGATTATTGATCTGACTGATTCAGACGAGAACTGAATTGATCTGAATAATGACTCTATTGTCTTTTAGAGTTGCTTTACAGCAGAATCTGAATATCTCATATTTCCATCATTGATTCTGTTATTTTCCAGCTTGAATTTTCAGGATGACGGAGAACGTGCGGCGCGTGGTGTCCAAAGACGGCCACAGTAACGTGAAGATCGATAACGTGGAGGGAATGATCAAGCTCTTCCTGCACGACATCTGGACCACGGTGGTGGACATGAAATGGCGTTATAAGATCACTCTGTTCGCCTCCACCTTCGTCATGACGTGGTTTGTGTTCGGTGTCATCTTCTACCTCATTGGCCTGAGGAACGGCGACTTCAACGCGGACCCATCCTCCAATCACACGCCGTGCGTGATGAACGTGGACTCGCTGACCGGCGCGTACCTGTTCTCCCTAGAGACCCAGACCACCATCGGCTACGGCTTGCGGCACGTGTCGGAGGAGTGTCCTCTGGCCATCGTGACGCTGGTGGCGCAGCTGGTCCTCACGGGGCTGGCGGAGATCTTCGTGACCGGAGCGTTTCTGGCCAAACTGGCACGACCCAAGAAGCGCGCGGGAACCATCAGGTTCAGCCGCTCGGCCGTGGTCTGCAAGAGGAACGGGAGCCCGTGTCTGATGGTGCGGGTGGCCAACCTGAGGAACAGCCTCCTGATTCAGTGCCAGCTCTCGGGGAAACTGCTGTCGGCCCGCGTCACACAGGAGGGCGAGAAGACCCTCGTCCACCAGGCCAGCGTGGATTTCCACCTGGACTCCAGCGGCGAGTGTCCGTTCCTGCTGCTGCCCCTCACCTTCTACCACGTGCTGGACGAGCGAAGCCCGCTGGCGGGTCTTACGGCCGACGACCTGCCGAGACGAGAGTTCGAGCTGCTGGTCACCCTCAACGGTACCGTGGAGTCCACGGCCGCCACCTGCCAGAGCCGCACGTCTTACGTGCCGCAGGAGATCCTGTGGGGATACGAGTTCAAACCGGTGCTGTCCAACACAAGCGGCGGCAAACTGGCCGCAGATTTCAACTTCTTCGACAAGGTGCAGATCTGCAGCGACCCACCGACGCTCCATAGAAACACGGAGAAGCTGCAGCTGGAGGAGGAATACAGACGGGAGTGAAGAGACCACATGATGAGAAATAGCTGGAAAACTGGACAATCTTTCAAGAAATCAGATCTTGTGTGTGTGGAACGATGGTACCAGAACATTATTTACTCCTCATTCATGTTTCTCATTAGGAATGATTTATCAGAACTGTAATTTATATCCAGTGATCAAAGTTGAATTTTCAGCACCATTACTCCAGTCTTCAGTGTCACATGATCCTTCAGAAATCACTCTGAACTATATATTCACACAGAAAACAATGTTTGTCTTATTTAATGAGAATATAATGTGTTACTCCACCATCAATCGCTCTTATTTCTCATCCACCTTCACACAGAGACACTTTCACCATCCAATCTATCCACGATTTGTATTTTCTGTGTTTCTGGGTTGTTTTACTCTTATATTTTAAACCATTTCGCAACTTCTGCAATGTTTTTAGGAAAAATATTTGATCCGTGTTTCTCCTCGAATAAATATGTGACTTATGTTTGTGTTTCAGTCCAACAAACTCTGCAGGGAAAGATACATTGTCTTCAAATGATTGTATAGTTCATGACTGTTGTGGCAACAGAGACACTCAGACGCCAGTGTGTGTGTGTGTGTGTGTGTGTGTGTCAGAGAGAGTGAGAGTGTGCATGTGTGTGTGTGTGTCAGAGAGAGTGAGAGTGTGCGTGTGTGTGCATGTGTGTGTCTGCGCATGTGTGTGTGTGTGTGAGTGAGAGTGTGCATGTGTGCGTGTGCGTGTGTGTGTGTGTGTGTGTGTGTGTGTGTGTTTTGGGGCAACAGTCGCATGTCTCTGTTTATGAAAGGAACCACAGACAATGTGGGCGTTTCTTTACTCAAACGAGAAGAACGACGTTGTTGAAAATATTTATTAAAATGATTCAGTAGAAAATCATATAATTTATCCAAGTATATGTTTTCTTCCCTTTGTCAACAATCTCAGAGCACCAGGGCGTCTCTGACCGAACCGATCAGATGTGGGTTCAGTGGGTCAGAGCCCATGTGCTGCGCCAGTCCAGCGTCACACAAACACACGTGTGCGCGTTCACTGTAAACAACTGATACTACAGAGAATCATTCAAACTGCTGGAGCGTTTCTCCTCTTTGGTCTGTTTCTCTACGTCTGTGATAAAATGTCTGTGTTTGGCTGGCTGAGATCAACTCGTAGTGTTTAAATGCATAAGTTATATATCTATTATAAAAGAATTATAACACTGAATTGTATACTTCAATCTGACAAACGCACAGCGTTTGCGACTCAGAACATCATCATAATAATTAATAATAATACAAATACTGGTATCTTTGGTTAAACTCTTCACCTGAATCTCTCTGTAAGGGTTAGAAAGCTTGTTTCTGCTAAGGAATAAAAAAATAAAAAAGTAATTGCAATTCTTCCTCACAATTCTGACTTTTATTCTCATAACTGCATAGAATTGTGAGTTATAAACTCAGAATTGTAAGATAAAAAACAGATTTGTGAGGAAAAAGTATGAATTGCAAGATATATACTCAGAATTTATATAAACTCGGAATTGCGAGAAAAGTCAGAATTGCGAGATATAAATTCGGAATTGCGAGAAAAAAGTCGTAATAAAAAGTCGCAATCACCTTTTTTTATTTAGTTATTCCGTGGCTGAAACAAGCTTCCATAGTAAGGCACCGGTTCATATGAATGCACCTCGATCTTTAAAGGTTTGAGGCTTTAAATTCCAGTTTTCGCCATTTTCAAGGCAAATATTGATCTCTGATGCCATACGGACAACATAATACTGATCATTATGGCAAGAGACTAATCTTCATCTTCTCACATACCTCAGCGTCCTGTCTCTCCTCACACGTCTGTCTGTCTCCCTCTGGCCTGTCTCACATTCGGTCTCTCTCTCTGAACCCTCTCTGATATGTGTGTTTGTACAATAAGGTACACATGAACATATAGACAAATAAGTACTTGATCATGCAGCGGGGTCATTAACAGCAGCCCCTTTTACATGTTATATTGCCACTTTCACATTCCCGTTGCTGAATCCATGCAGCTTCCGGATTACAGACGGCTTCTCCTGCTTTACATACGGCGAGTGCGTTCCTCCGGCGGTGGCGGCGGATGGTTGGGTTTCTCCAGTTTGATGTCTTGAGATATTTGCAACGTAGATGTCTAGTAGTAGGACGGCATGTGTGTGGCAGGGTGTCGCGGTCCGGGGTAGATTCCTGCCGCCGGCGAGTTCCAGTACGGACTCGGGCCGCCGAAGAAGCCGGACGAGGTGACGTTCATGGCCTGAGGATGTGGCGACACGAAGTTCATCTTCTGCGGGTGAGGGTGGTACGAGCTCATGTAGGACAGATCCGCCGGGTACTTGTACATGGATGAGTCGGGCGGGTGCGGCTGAAGGGCCTGCGCGATTCCGTGGAAGTCGAACTTGTACGCATAGCGTTTTCCGTGGACTTTGGTCATGATGTTTTTGTCATAGTAGTAGCGAAGGGCTCGACTCAGCTTGTCGTAGTTCATGTTGGGTTTGCTCTTCCTCTCACCCCAGCGCCGCGCCACCTCATCTGGGTCGGTCATCTTGAACTCGCCGTTGGTTCCTTCCCACGTGATGCAGGATGAATTGGAGCTGTCGGACAGAAGCTCCAGGAGGAACTGCCACAGCTGGATCTGACCAGAGCCTGAAAACACACACAGTGTAATAACTTAAATGAATTAACAAATTTATACTATTAATTTATCTGGATACATACAGTACACTCACGTGATGCCATATATACTGTATAGCAAATTATTGTTTATACAGTTTCATCACAAAATGTAACTATATATCATAAAACTCTATATATAGTAGCAAAACTACTATATATCGTACAGTTCTATATATCATCGCAAAATGTGACCAAATCGTACAGCTCTTTATGTTGTCGGAAAATGTACAATATATCTTACAGCTCTATTTATCATTGCAAAACATAACTATATAACGTACATCTATATATATCGTCACAAAACAGAACTATATATTGTACAACTCTATATATTGTCGCAAAATGTAACTATATAACACACTTCTATAAATATCTTCATAAAACAAAATAATATAGCAGCTCTATATGTTTTTGCAAAATACCACTATATATCTTACATCTCTATATATCGTGGCAAACGTAACTATATCGCACAGCTCTGATCGGCTAAATGCGACTATAAGGCTTGAAGATATTGTGCTATTATAAACATTAACATCATGATTTTCTGTTAAGCTCCTTTGAATTGATGTGTATTGTGAAAGGCTCTAAGTTAATATATCTGGCTTGACTTGTCTGGACCAAATCTAGAAAAGCTTCGACTCTCACCTGGATTCGCCAGCCTGCTGCTTGTCGGCCCTAAAATCTGATACGGATCTATGGAGACGAGACAAACAAGACATCAGACCCAGATCTATCATGTCTTACATAATATGGTAAATGTGGCATGCTAACAATAAAAAAATAGCAATTTTTCCCCAAAATGTAGAAAGCAACAAAATCAAGTCATTCTCATCAAAACATTCACCAGAAGAAACGTGAAATAGTGTATATATACAGTATAATGTTTTTTACAACTAATTTAAATATGTATCTTGTAAAGAAGCATCATGACACAGAATGAAGTTTCAGTGTCTCCTCTGAACACTGTCGGATATTTATAAAACATCTTTCAAATCAGGTAGTCTCACAGTCAGTCCTCTAAATTCAACATCTGTTCTGTCACTGTGCTTCATCTTCTCTTTGTCTCATAGATTTCATGTTCTTTTTCCTGAGTTGTTTCTGTTAGCAGCAATATCAGAAAAACAAACCGGCTCCAGCATTTAAAGCAGTTTCATGGAAAATCAGCTGAAACTAGTTTGAACAGTTTGAAACTATTTTGTGGTGTCATTTCCTTCCTAAAACTGATTTCTTTCAAATAAATATGTGAGGTATTATATGCATTACCCATGATCCTCTCACCTAACTGAGCTCTCTGCTCTTCAGCTTTGGTCAGGATGGCAGCAGAACTCTGAGAAACTAATAAAAAGACACAATGAGGTTAAAGTTCACTCCTGAAGTGGAGTGAAGCGAGCAGTGTGAGCGGATCTGTCCAACCTTTAGCTGCAGATACAGGCTGAGTCCATCCAGAGCGTCTGACCGCATCATAGCTCATATCTGTGAGAGACAAACACATGTGATGTTCACTTGAGTGTGTGTGTGTGTGTGTGTGTGTGTGAGAGTGAGTGAGTGTGTGTGAGAGAGTGAGTGTGAGTGAGTGTGTGCGTGAGTGAGTGTGAGTGTGTGTGCGTGAGTGATTGAGTGTGTGTGCGTGAGTGTGTGTGTGTGTGTGTGTGTGTGCGTGAGTGAGTGAGTGCGTGAGTGAGTGAGTGAGTGTGTGCGTGAGTGAGTGAGTGTGAGTGAGTGAGTGTGAGTGCGTGAGTGATTGAGTGTGAGTGTGTTCTTGTATTCCTTACATTGTGGGGACCAAATGTCCCCACAACGTAAGTAAAACCAGTAAATCTTGACACTGTGGGGACCTTTTGTTGGTCCCCACAAGGAAACAAGCTTATAAATCATACAGAATTATCTTTTTTGAAAATCTAAAATAGCAGAACATTTTCTGTGAGGGTTAAGTTTAGGGGTGGGGGGGGGTAAGGAGACAGAATGTACAGTTTGTACAGTATAAAAACCATTACGCCTATGGAAAGTCCCCACAAAACACAAAAACACAACATGAGTATGAGTGTGTGTGTGAGTGAGTGAGAGTGTGTGTGAGTGTGCGTGTGTGTGTGTGTGTGCGATTGAGTGTGTGCGTGTGTGTGCGTGTGAGTGTGTGTGTGAATGTGAGTGTGAGTGTGTGTGTGTGTGAGCGAGTGTGTGTGTGAGTGAGTGATGATTGAGTGTGTGTGAGTGAGTGAGTGTGAGTGAGTGTGTGAGTGATTGAGTGCGTGTGAGTGTGTGTGTGTGCGTACGTGAGTGAGTGTGTGCGTGCGTGAGTGTGTGACCTGCTCTGCTGGCTCCTCTGCTGGCGTCTGAAGGGTAAACGGGGGCGTTTGGGAAAATAAAACTCGCTCCTCCTGAAGACACACATGAGCAGAAGACATCAGCGAACCGACGCTTGTTTCAACAGATAGGTCGCATTCAGCATCATGCAGCACATGCACAAGAGCTGGGGAACTGCAGCGCTGCATGCACATCAGACAGTGTGTGTGTGTGTGTGACTGTTGTAAGCAGTGGGGGCGGGGTCAGAGGCAGTGGGGGCGGGACCAAGGCGGGTCATGGGGCGGAGCCGCAGTGCTGCTTACCTGTATTGCGAGCATGCATTAACCGCGGGGAGTTTTGCAAGGCTTTGTCAACATCATCTGAAGTCAAATGAGGAAGTGGAGCTGAGAAACAAAACATTCAGTAACACATGAAAAATAAAAGAATAAAACAACTGAACAAACATCCTGTGACATGATGCTGACAGAGAGACAGATGAAGACAGACAGATGAAGACAGTGGAAACATCCATCTCTCTTATCTCATGCATATAAGAGAAAAATAATCTCTACTTCACATATTTCACCCCAAAATCCACTGCAACAAATGTTTTACAGTATGCCAAACTCATTTAACAACAAACTCTTGTCACTGTACAGCACAGAAATTTGTCTGTCATGTGGATTTAAATCAGCATTAAATAAATGATGTAATATAAATACTGTAGATTTCACAATGAGAACTGAACGTGAAATGGGCTTCTGTATAATGAGAATATTGTGACAAGGCAAAACTTTTCTTTAGACTTTATGCAAAATATAGTTCAAAATGATATATTTTAAAAATCAAAATTTTACTTATATGAAAAATTCTTCAGATTTGAGGGGGAAGTATGACCGGACAGGTTTCACACAAGTATAATGTGATTTATTAATGCATGTTAATGAGTCATGTGAATGTGAGGTCAGAGGTCAGCAGAGTGAATGAGGTCAGAGGTCAGTAAAGCGTCAAGATGAGCTGCTGATGCAAATGCACACACACACACACACACACACACACAGGCGGACAGGCGAGTGACACTCACTCTCTCTGAGGTAGTGCAGGTGCGACAGCAGGATGTCGGCCGTGTAGCTGCTGGTCAGACGCTGGACGTCGTCTTTGGTCATCTTGCAGAGCTCCTTCCCATCGATGCTGTGGAACAGGGACACGTCCACCTCGGGCAGCCCGTACTCCTTCACGGCCCATTCCAGCCACTGACGCACGTGATCTGCCGACCACAGACTGGGATCTGCAGACCGGAGCCAAAGTTACTCTCAGATCTACTTCAGAATTCTTCCCACATATTTAAAATATGATACACAAGACAGACTAGTCAAGTTCCTCTGTTGTGTCAATGAAACAATCTATTAGACTGAACTTCAGTCATAATCCCTCGGATCCAAACACTGATCGACGAGCTGTTCATCTGAACGACACTGGAGTGTTTGAGTGTGTCTGATCACGATCATGTGTCTCGGTCTGAGCTCTCCTGAACATTCCTGTGCGCCGCGTGTCTATTGTCCCGCTTCATGAGA